>CM046298.1:7399058-8691855 GCA_025267735.1 Mactra quadrangularis
TGAAACCTGATCAAGTCTTATACAAACCAGACACCACTGTTATATGATAAACTTTCTATTGAAACCTGATATGGTCTTATACAAACCAGACATCACTGTTATATGATAAACTTTCCATTGAAACCTGATCTAGTCTTATACAAACCAGACACCATTGTTATATGATAAACTTTCTATTGAAACCTGATCTAGTCTTATACAAACCAGACACCACTGTTATATGATAAACTTTCCATTGAAACCTGATCTAGTCTTATACAAACCAGACATCACTGTTATATGATAAACTTTCTATTGAAACCTGATCTAGTCTTATACAAACCAGACACCATTGTTATATGATAAACTTTCTATTGAAACCTGATCTAGTCTTATACAAACCAGACACCACTGTTATATGATAAACTTTCTATTGAAACCTGATCTAGTCTTATATAAACCAGACATCACTGTTATATGATCAACTTTCAATGAAACATGATATGGTCTTATACAAACCAGACACTACTGTTATATGATAAACTTTCCATTGAAACCTGATCTAGTTTTATACAAACCAGACACCACTGTTATATGATAAACTTTCTATTGAAACCTGATCTAGTCTTTTACAAACCAGACATCACTGTTATATGATAAACTTTCCATTGAAACCTGATCTAGTCTTATACAAACCAGACATCACTGTTATATGATAAACTTTCTATTGAAACCTGATCTAGTCTTATACAAACCAGACATCACTGTTATGATAAATTTTCTATTGAAACCTGATGTAGTCTTATACAAACCAGACATCACTGTTATGATAAATTTTCTATTGAAACCTGATGTAGTCTTATACAAACCAGACATCACTGTTATATGATAAACTTTCTATTGAAACCTGATCTAGTCTTATACAAACCAGACATCACTGTTATATGATAAACTTTCTATTGATACCTAATCTAGTCTTATACAAACCGGACATCACTGTTATGATAAATTTTCTATTGAAACCTGATGTAGTCTTATACAAACCAGACATCACTGTTATATGATAAACTTTCTATTGATACCTGATCTAGTCTTATACAAACCAGACACCACTGTTATATGATAAACTTTCTATTGAAACCTGATGTAGTCTTATACAAACCAGACACCACTGTTATATGATAAACTTTCTATTTAAATGATACTGGCATGAAACGTCAAACTCTAAAACTTGGATACATGTCCAATTTGTGAACTGAATATTTTTGTTACTTGTAGATTAAAAACTGAAAAAAGATGCTTGGATGTCCAAAACTTGAACAACGATTTCTTTAGCACGAGTAATTCAATAAAAGCATTAAAACTGGAGCTTGTGTTTTATTCTACAAGACAGACTGGCCTCGTTTCAGACATACATGTAAAATTGTTCACATAAATGTTTTTTAAATGGATCCTTTTAATTTTGATATCACCTTTTCTAGTCTGAACTTTATGACTAATTACTTAAACAAGTAACTTATCTATGTTTAATATTACTAAGCACGTATTGAAGTCACGATATTTTTACTGAGCGTTATTAGACATTGTCTCTAATACAAACATCAACTTCTTGAATATCGTAGACTCCCTGACCTCTGCTTGTTATTATAATATCATCTATTAAGTAATAGTATACGGCTGTTAATGTTTTATGGAGAATAAAGCTTAGGTACTTGTAAGTGTTAAAGCACTAGTTTATGAATCAGCGCACCAAAACGACTGTCTTTTTTACATTAATTTTTCAATGAATGGCGGTTAATAGGATTTCATTCATTAGACAATAGAAATGAAAAAAGTAAGATTCAAAGATTTCTGTACATTGTACTTGCGATAGTATTCTAGTCTGTGTTTACAGTAAAAGCATTTGCTATGCATGGTCAGTTTTTCACAAAATTTACCAAAGAATTTTTGGAGGACTTGGCAGTGGTGATGGTGGTGATGGTTGTGGTGGTGTTGTTGGTGGTAGTGGTGGTGGTGGTGGTGGTGGTGGTGGTGGTGGTGTTATGGTGATGGTGTAAGTGATGGTGATGATGATAATGATGATAAGGATAATGATGATAATGATAATAATCATAATAATAATAACAATAATAATTATAACAATTATTATAATAATAATAATAATTCAGTTCAATGATTATTTAAGTTAGTTAACACAAAGTATATTTATCTTTGAAAGAATGTAAATTTCTGGCCGAGTGTTCCACAGTAATTGATGGTTTTTTTTGTAAATTCCAGTCTAGGTTAAGGTACATAAAGAAGTTGATTATTATCTGAAGGCCTTAAATGGCGGGTACATTCTATATTATTATTTTTACTGAAATTTTCACTTAGTTATTGAGGACATATATTATTTATTGATTTGTACGTGACTATTGATTTTTTATAACCAACTCTTTCTTAAACATTAACTCTACATTACATGTAAGTCCTATATCAAAACTATAACAGCCATGCACTATGGAATACCGTGTATAACACATAGAGTCTCGTGTCCTTATATAAATAATTTGTTATAGACCAATTAAAGCATGAAACTGTTAATAATGGTGTTTAAATCTCATTTATATGCGGGTTTTGATTGATGTTCTATGTACAATGACATTGTCTAGATGGTTAAAAACACCACAAAACATATATAAGACAGCATTCTAATAAGGAGAATTGATTGATAATGCACATTCCTCAAAGATCATCATGTCATCCATGTAATGTGTGAATGAATTAACTACGTGTGCATATGTTTATTTTCATTTATATATAATTAATATACAGTTTATCTGCATCAGTTAATCATCATCATTTCCTTTTAAGATAGTAAATGTTTCTTTTTAAAGCGAGTTGTTGTATTATCTTGTGTTACCTTGTAAACATGTATTATTGCTAAATAGATATCATCATCATCATCATAATCATCATCATCATAATCATCATCATCATCATCATCATAATCATCATCATCATCATCATCATCATCATCATCAAAATTATTATTATTATAATTATATATTATTATTATTATCAATATCCTAATTATTTTTATTATCATTTTCATTAACATTATTATTACTATTATTAATTTCATTATTTTCATTATTAGTATTATTATCAATTTTATTATTATCATAATTATAATCATTAACAATTTCATCATCATCATCTTCGTTCATCATTCTTATCATTACTATTATTATTTCTATATTTCCATTACTACTATCAATATCATTATTATCATTATATTTAATGTCATTCCTATTATTATAATATCTACGTTGTTTAAAAGCGTATTACAATAAAAATATATTATGTTCAATGGTAAAATTACTGTTACAGACTGAAAATCGTTATAATCTAAACCATTCTATATAAAATGTCAATAATCTAAACCATTATATATAAAACGTCAATAATCTAAACCACTTTACAAAATGTCAATAATCTAAACCATTATATATAAAACGTCAATAATCTAAACCACTTTACAAAATGTCAATAATCTAAACCATTATACATGTATATAAAACGTCAATAATCTAAACCACTTTACAAAATGTCAATAATCTAAACCATTATATAAAATGTCAATAACAAAAACCACTATATACGATATATATTACAACATATGAAAGACGAAGAACATGAAGTTCTTATGTAAGTTCGAAATATCAAAATGTCTTCCTCATATTTCAGAAAAGGAATTAACGATTACATTAGCCATAGTTTACGTTTTTCATGATTGTAAAAATAGCCACTAATGCTAATTTTCCAGGTTATTTTTATCGCAAATTCTGTTCTGTTCTTGTAACTAACATTGTAAGCCAGTTTGTGATACGAAAGTTTGCCTTTGTTTTAGATGACAAACTGAGAAATATTAACCATTTTACACTCGGCTTACTTTTACCGAGAACTGATAACCAAAATGACGCACATATAAACTTGTGAAGGCAACTGTTGATTACTTTATCTCTGTAAATAGTATCAACGTATTCTTACGATTAAATTTTTGAGACTTGTGTATCATATCTGACAGCATTCAAAAATGCAATGTTCAAATGTATATGTCTGTAAATGTTAATGTCAGTTTATACTTATCATAAAAAATGTAAAATAATGTGTAATGGAACAAATACTTCATAACTCTGATCTTACCAATTTAAATTATTTTTTCTATTCAAATCAAATGCTTTTGAAAATAAAAGTTTTGGAAGGGGAAAAATATTAACTGAATAAAAACTCAAAGTATCATATAACCAAGCTGTCCTTGTCATTACCATTTAGCTGTACGGTCACAGAGGTTTTCTTTAAAAACAACAAGTGGTTTTAGAATAAAAATATAGATCTTTTAAATGTGAAAGTAAAATCAACAATATATTTAATATGATAACATCTCTTGATTTTGTCATTTTATCAAAGTTTTCATCAGTAATTATATAGAGAAAATTTAAATTCAAAATATGCGAATAATGCGTTTATGTCTTTATATTTGCATACAATTATAGCTAGCTTGATAACATAAACAGTATCAAATTTTTGTATAATCAGACACCCTAAACATCAATATGCTGTCTATATCCAATAACAGTGAAATTTAACTCTAACATAACATAAGAAACTAATCAAAACAAATTACATAATTGACGTTATAACTAGCACTAAGCAAATTCTCTCTACCTTATTACGCCCTCAACGAGTTACAATATTAAATTACAAAGAAATTCCGATTGCAAATTTTAATCTAAATGGAAAAAACCGTTGAGTGATGAATGATCGATTATTCAATGATTTTATCGTACTCATGCTTATAAAGCAGCTATTTGAATGTCATTATTTTTCTAGTCGTACATTACAACTATTGTACGACTTTCTTTTGATGTATCACAACAAACACTGCATTCATTTACAATGGCACTAACAATCTCCTTCAGTTAAATCTACTAGTCATAAATAATGAGCCATCAATGACTTATTTTACCTTGCTCTTACTTACATCAGATTCATCTGCATTTCTATTTCTTTAACAGAATGACTTAGTTATATAAGCTAACACTGTGCTGATAATTATTTACTTCAGTATTCAGGGTTGTTTTTTTTTTAATTCAGAGCAGCTCATTACAAACTGCATCATCCTGAATAATAATTATAATTTTATTTCGGTAACAATGACTTGACACATAACATACTTGTAAATTGCGAGTATCACAGTGTGTAATTGCCATGTGTCATGCACATCAATACCGGGGATGCCACGAAAAAGTGATCCATCTCTTATTTCCATTGTGTTATGTGTATTATGTTGCTATTTATGTGCTGCCTATCACTGGTGTCTACTAGTATGGCATGAGGCCAAAACACGACAGAAACTGAAGTTGAATGGAAAAGGCATTTCATTTCAAATGTCTTAAACAAGCTATTTACTTGTCAAACTAAGTTACAGGTTCGGACGAACAAATCATACAAACTAGCATCTGTAAACAAGACTGCTGAACAAACTAAACGCCAAATATGCATCAAGATAACAAATTGTTTTATGTTAATGCATCAAACAATCACTAATCGTCAAAGACCAGGGTCAGGAATAAGAACAAACATTTACTAATTTTGGTAGCGGATGACCATGTCAGCTATGCGTAGGTTGTTAGAAAAGTATCCAGAAAGGTTTCATAACTTTTTTGTTTACATTTCTTGATAAAAAATTCAATAGTATTACTTGGAGAGTTATGCGTATGATCCGGTTGATTTGTAAAGCAATAGCAACTTTTAGAATGGTTAACAATATGTAGTAGTTCAGAAGTCTTCTGCTACAAATCCCCTAATAGCCAACAAGGAAAACAGCATAGCAGGTACTTAAACAGATCTAAGTATTCTTCAACAAATGCCCTGAATAATATTTATTAAAAACATGTAGTGATCAAATAACTACATGTAAAAATCATAACAAAAAAGGTCAGCAACACCGTGCAGATATTGAGGAAAAAATGGCGTTGGAAAAGGTCAGTAGCACCGTGCAGATATACATATGTGAAAATGGCGTTGGAAAAGGTCAGTAACACCGTGCAGATATAAATAGGTGAAAATGGCGTTGGAAAAGGTCAGTAACACCGTGCAGATATAAATAGGTGAAAATGGCGTTAGAAAAGGTCAGTAACACCGTGCAGATATTGAGGGGAAAATGGCGTTGGAAAAGGTCAGTAACACCGTGCAGATATTGAGGGGGAAATGGCGTTGGAAAAGGTCAGTAACACCGTGCAGATATTGAGGAGGAAATGGCGTTGGAAAAGGTCAGTAACACCGTGCAGATATTGAGGGGGAAATGGCGTTGGAAAAGGTCAGTAACACCGTGCAGATATTGAGGAGGAAATGGCGTTGGAAAAGGTCAGTAACACCGTGCAGATATTGAGGGGAAAATGGCGTTGGAAAAGGTCAGTAACACCGAGCAGATATTGAGGGGAAAATGGCGTTGGAAAAGGTCAGTAACACCGTGCAGATATTGAGGAGAAAATGGCGTTGGAAAAGGTCAGTAACCCCGTGCAGATATTGAGGGGAAAATGGTGTTGGAAAAGGTCAGTAACACCGTGCAGATATTGAGGAGAAAATGGCGTTGGAAAAGGTCAGTAACACCGTGCAGATATTGAGGAGAAAATGGCGTTGGAAAAGGTCAGTAACACCGTGCAGATATTGAGATGAAAATGGCGTTGGAAAAGGTCAGTAACACCGTGCAGATATTGAAATGAAAATGGCGTTGGAAAAGGTCAGTAACACCGTGCAGATATTGAGGGGAAAATGGCGTTGGAAAAAATGGCGTTGGAAAAGGTCAGTAACACCGTGGAGATATTGAGGAGACAGTGGCGATAAATAGGACACAGATACATTTCTCAAATGAAAAGACCAGGAACTATGCTTCACACAGAAGAGACTAAAGTTGTTGGCAAGATGGAATTAGCCTGAACAACATGTTAAATACAGACGATCATGGCAGAATATTACCAGTAGTCTACTGTCCCTTGATGTTATAACAAGAGCTGTCCGTAAGACAGCGCGCTCGACTTTTCTCAGTTCTTAGGAATCAGTGTTATGGGTTTTGATAGTAAGGTGGAAGTAGTGATGATAAATAAATATTCCAAGTTTGAGTTGAATATCTTTGATAGTATTGAAGTTATTTAAATTTGTAAAAACTTTAACATTGATTTGCAACGCCAACACCATCGCCAATACCAACCCCAACGCCGACGCTCGGGTGACAGTAAAAGCTCTCATTTTCTTCGAAAAGTCGAGCTAAAAAGGTGCAAGCATGTACGTTATCAAAAATGTATATACATGTATTTAATTGTCTACTTTCAAAAGAATTACATTGTCTAAACAAATTGCTTGCAATGTTATGATGTCAGGAGAAATATGAGTAAATTTAAGCCATGGATTTGTTTTATTTTATAGAAATTTATTTAAGGTCGACAATTGGTTTTGTCAGAACCATATGATGAACCCGGGTCGATAGCGCAGTTGGTAGCGCGCCGGGATTTGGATACTCGTGCCCGAGGGGGTGCGGATTCGAATCCCACCCGGGGAGGTTATACCCTTCCATGAAAATTTGACAATAATGTCGATTTTCCTCCATTGATTAGATAATATGGAGAAGTTTCCGGCCTTGTGGAAGGGTAGGTGAGTACTGGTTATAGACAATGGTCAAGGAAAGCTAGGTTAGGTGCGCTGGACGCCGTGAAATGACCTAAATTGTGTTGATACGGCATTAACTCTAATAAATAAATAAAATAAATAAGAACCATATGAATTCACGTCTGTATTTTAACAATTATTGTAATAGTTTTGCAATTAAATAAGAAAATGTCAAATGAAGGATGAATAAAATCTTCAGGAAATATAATATCTTACTGTGTGTTTTTATAATTATTTGTTTAGACTTCCTATTTAACGATTACAGTGTATATACATGTAGCCATGTGATCTGCGGATGGTCAACAAAAACATGTTTTGTCGGTGTCTTGCGCCAGTAAAAATTGTTAAGTCAAATAGCACATAAAATGGTCATTATTTAGTTTCTCTGAAAATGTGGACATCTGTCAGAGAAAAGTATTGGCTATATTATTATACGCTATCAGGTGATATGCAATTATTTGTCTAGAAAAAGAGACCGGCAGATAATAGTTGGTTGTTTACCTTCTTGGTGGTGATTTTGTCTGGTTTCCAGTTGTACTTTGACGGTAAAAGTACATCAGGCAAAACAAAATAATGGCGGCGCCCGATGTATTGTACAATGTATTGGATAATTCTGTTTTCAAATGAACGTTTCTCTCTATAGAGATTTAAAATCAAAGGCACTTGGTACAAGAATTACAATGGATGCCTTACTTTTATTCGTAAGATTACATTTAAGCTAAATAAAGTATCCGAAATTCTAACGAGATATAGTCAACGTACGAATCATATCTACTTTGCAGGCATGGTTTGTGGTTAATCGTTCGCTATATTTAAGTGTAAGAGTGAGGACTAGACATCGAATGACCTAACTTCTACCAAATTGGCCATCGTCAGAAAATGCTAAAAATACAAGAACATTTTGTAACCTGAAGATGGTAGCCGCCATCACTGCGCTTTGCATGACCTAATAACGATAGTGGCAAGGGGTAGATAATCCAGACAAGGTGGTGATTGTAAATGAAGTGACTATACCTTGAATGTTATAGATAAAAAAATTTAAGGTTTACATGACTTGAAGCAGCCCATACTATACTAAATAGCGCGATAGGGAGTAAATTACCAATGTGTTCATTTTCATCCACACAGCGGCTCGTCCTTAAATATTCATATTTTTGACAAAGTTATAATTTATGTTCAAGTCTATAGGTACTTTCTTCAACTCGAGATAGGGATCATGTCTTGTTAACTTACTTACTTAATGTAAAATAGTTCTCCTAAATCAACCTTTAACAAGATCATTACATAAATTAGTCCGAGTATTAGTTAAAAGCATGGTAGTCACGTGGTTTTATATATTGTATATATATGATATATGAAGATGGTTGAGAATCGAAATATACATATATCTAGTCTTAAATACATAGGATGAATAATTTTGATATTTTAATAATAAATACAACAAGGTAGTCAGTATGATACAAACATAACTTATATCTTTTATAGCTGAGTAGTTTATGTTTAAATCACAACTGGTTGAAATACAACATTAGTATCAGGGGTACGTATTATCAAAGGTCTTACGACAAATTTTCATCGTACACCGCACTATATTGTGTTGCTAAACTATCGTAAGTTTTTTTAATACGATGTCCAGATGTATTAGATATTATACTTCTGGAGCCCGTATTATCAATGGTCTTACGACAGATTTCAGTCGTAAATGCTTCTATACTGTATTATGTACATTGTCGTAAGATTTGTGATAATATGCTGCCTTGTACCTTGTTTCAACCAAGGGATCCTATCCTTGTACATGGAACAAAATGTATTTGTTATAACACTAGCTATGGCATCTAATGGTGTTTATTAACTATTTAAAACTGTGATGTCGAGTTCCTAGTTCACTTCACTAGATGTAAAACACAGAAGTTCTGAGAGCTTAACAACCATTTAAATACGTTGATAGCCGAGATTCTAAATAGGTCAAAATGAACATCTCGCTTAGTGGCTGCACCATGGTCCATTGTTTACGCAGTACATTGGCAGTAGTTGATCGACAAACTTCCGATGATAGCCGTCGATAAGCAATGATAATTCATTTATATTTTAACCTATAAAATATCTCGAAACCAATACGTCATAAACGTTACATCATAACAAGCAAACTGATTTGTTTAGCAAAAACTCGCAATGTGTACTTTAATAAGCTTGCATGCATCATCTAAGTAATTGAACTAAATGACTACATTGAATAATTAATAGATTAAGTCATTAATAAATTTTGTCATCAAAATGTCGCGACAAAATCGCTGAGTCATCAGACAATGGAGTATTTATTTCTGATTGATAAGTATGAATTCTATCTAATTATTACATGTTTATGTTAAACTAGTGCACGTTATGATAGACATAGTCTATGAAAGCAACAATCAATATAACTATATAACTATATAATACTACTATACTATCATTCATGCAGTTTTATTTTGTTTATTAGTAATTCATTTCACGATCAAGCTTAATTAAATAAGTTTACAATATTTTAAACAAGAAATATCTTTATAAAGATACTCGGCGCTATACAGGGCTAATTTTGTTTGAAGTATAAGTAGTCATGTTCTCTGTTCTGTCATACCATCAGGATCATACCATTACATAATGTATAATCAATTAGTATAGTGAGTTACACATAATACAGAGAGTAAATAGTTAACAACAACTGTCCGAGCTACGCACCTGTTTATCAATCATAACAAAACAATGGTACCATGTCATTTATTTATTTCTCTATACCAGAAGATAAATTCATTGGACAAACAGGTATGATAAAGTATATTGTATTGGTTAAAACATAGGCCAAAAGTTGGTTTAGACAGCTGCGCCGAAAACCAACTTACAGTCACATGAGCGTTAAGTCTTGATTACATAGAATATAAAATATCAAGTGATTTAACTCTAATTAAAAACTTAAATTGGTGCAAGCCATGTCAAAGAAATAATTAGATTCTTTATTACTTCGACGTTGCGTCACAGCCTTGAAATATGTCTATTGACAGTACAATGTCATTGTCCTATTAGGGCGGTGCACAAAAATGACTGATGGTTGATTTGATGTTAGTGAAGTACATTTAAAATTGCAATATCATATAAGTAAAGAATGAGGTTAATTAACAAACATAACAGTCTGCATTTTTTTCTGTTTGTTGAAATAAAACCTAGGTGACAAACTGAGAGAATAAATACTTCAATTAAAGTGTTATATTTGTGTACCTTGCACGGGAATATCGGAAGTGAGGTAAGCATATTTTGTGAAGACTTCAAGGCAACAAGGAACGGTAATCTAAGTGATTGATATTATACTAACAGGATAATATGTCTTGATCAAGACAACCGTAATCTTCCAAGAAAACAAACATCATAATGTCGATTGCTTTTTTCCATTCTGTGAGAATTTGTCAGCTCCTGAAGAAATAATAACCGATAATAAACACATAGAACATACAAACAGTACAAAACACAAAATAATAGGCGTTAATGAAGTCTTACAATCAATTTTGTGATAATCTTACAATCTTTGAAAATGATACAAGTAACAAGATGATACAAAATGGCTTAACCAAGACAAGAGAAGACAAGACAATTTTGTTTCAAGAAAACCAAAGTCACTGGCCCAAAATACAACGATACATTACACAAAATTGTGTGGTTATGTTGATTTTTAGATATTAAGTGAGACAATATAAAGAATGACAATGTACTAATCTAATTATCAATACTGTTCATAAGTAAATAAACGCAATACATTAATTTTCTTCAAGTAGTTTCTTCATTAGTTGATAATTAAGGTTAAATCATTTAACTCTCCCTCCCATAAATGTTATTTAAGTAAAAAATATTGCATATAGTATCATATTTATAACATTTATAGAAAGCATGGAATTCGCAGTCAACACTGTCTGGCCATAAAAACATAATCTTTCTACTCTTGGTATGTTATGGTAACCAAAAACATCGTCGGAAATAGCTCATTAGCTAATGTTTACCATTTTGTATAAACCCGACCTTAAATAAATCTTCTTGTATCGTGAGTTCGATTCTCTTATGTTAGTTCTAGATGAAGATATCTAGACTTATACAGGGGCCACAATTAGGAGGACTCACAGCTGCAACATTAATGGTAAACTGTCGAAATGCTGCGTAACGCACCATACATTGTATTGTATATTTTACATTCTTTTCAAAATAATCACAGTCGACTTCTCCTCCTACATTTTCTAAAATCTTAATATAAATTCACATATAGTGGTTTAAAATTACTTCGTTACTTGTTGTGAATACTTTGATTCACATAAAAATGTAATAAGTATGTATGAATGTGTTCTTATTTGAATGAACATGTGTTTGTCCTTGTTGAGCTCAACGTAATTAAAGTTACGAAAACCATATAAAAGAAATTCCACTACTCTGTTCCACAGCTTCAATAAGCAAGAACTTCCCGTCCAACACCTTGAAGATAATGCAGGGTATCTTGTCGCTAAGGGACATAAACGTGGAAGTAACTATCACTTACAGTGCACAGGTACTCAATAGAATAAGAAAGTACAAAGTTTAAATATGACAACATATCAATGGCTGAACGAAATATAGGGAGTTACAAAAGTTTTGTTCAGCCATCGATATAACGTATCCTAAATGAGTAAATAACCAGATAAAAAATACCTCAGTTCTATCAATCGAATCAGTTAAATGTGATGTGAGTGAATGAAGACTCCAAGGAAATACGAATATACGTAAAGGTTTCAATTAATAAGTAGAGTAGTTCATTAATGATATCATGGTTGGTGAGAGCGTGTTATAAGTGTAAGATATATAGATAGATATCAACATTTTAATACACTGGAACAACGATCAAAGATATATTGTCCTGTATGAACATTACAGTATCATCTGCGTAATTGAGTAAATGTAACATTAACAGTTAGTTGCAACCAGTTTTTTTATGAGAACACATTTTGATACAATATGCTATGATCTATGAATGTTATCAATGACTGATATGGTAGGATCCACTTTTAGTGAACAAACCATGCACAAACGTTAGGACTCAAAAACATCAAAATTATGGTTAGATAGATTTTTGAACATCGTCGTCCATGATTAATGTTTTCTCATTAGATGAATGCAGTAGTATTGCAGTTAAAGGGATATACAGGCAAATGACTGTGCCAAAAGTATAGAACCAAGTTAAGTCTTTAAAAAAACAGTATTAAGAACTTAAGAAATCACATACTTATAACATTTGTCACTTATAACATTCAACTGAACGAATTAAAACATGTGGCAAACACATTGTTGAAAACGAAAGTAGGATACTGAGGGAATCACCAAGACATTTATAGATTTGTTATATGTCGTATTTACTGAAATTAAACATTTTCATTGGTTGCTTCTTGTCTTTTCAAAATTCTTAAGCGGTTAGGATATTTTTTCAATAGAATTATACTAGTGTTGCACAATAACAAGCTCTAGTATTCTCATCAGAAAATGCATATTTTAGCACTAATCTATTTTTAGATAACCTGACCCACGTGGTTCTAGTTAGGGAACACCCCAAATATTACAAGAAATATTTTGCCAAGTAATATAACAGTGTGTTTGTTGCATTCACAGTTATAAAGAATATAATTCAAAATCAAGAAATATGAAATTGAACTTTTGCCTGTATATCCCTTTAAGGCCATCTTCAAGAAATGCCGATAAACTCAACGTTGCGGCGTCTTTTCATGAGCTGATGTTACGTCTTAACGATGCAATTTTTTCATATATCGTTTAAAAAAGTTTATATGTCACGATGACGTTTCTGATATCTATATTATATTTGATAATATTTTAAATCCCAGCGATCCAATAACGGATACAAAAAAAGACATAGTACGGCATGGTACGTACTCTACTGGCTTTTAAATATTATCATTATGAAATAATTATGACAATAAATGCATGAATATTTGGGTATTCAAAGTTTGATTATAGACCTTGATTTTGGTTGATTTTATACAGTCGAACGATATAAGGAAAGTTATAAAATGCTACATTAAATGTAAGGAATTAGTCATTATCTAAATAGCATCTTTCAAGTGCAGTTATTTAAACAGACGGATGTAAGCAGACGACACCCATTTTTCTTATTTTCAGTATATGTAACATCTTCAGCGGATGATATTTTAGAGATGATAAAAATGTATCAATGATTTATGTTTAAATCAAATATATTCTTTACATGAAACACTTTACTGATTTATTACTTCTAGCAATATACATGAGGACGTGGTATGGTAGTTATTTCAGTAGTTCAGTGTCTTTTAGGAGCGTGTCTGAAGATATTTCAAACTTTGTTGACTTCATCATATTCAGCCTACAAGCATTCCTGGTTTGCACTTTAACTACAAGAACATGTCACGTGACCTTGATATAATATACAGTATTGTTGCGCTAATAAGGCCAGCTTGTGAACCGACATGATTTTGGCCGTAATAGTGAGTAGACCTTAATAGTGAAACATGGGTTGTAACATACAGATCAGCATGTAATTAAAATTGGGTGTTTTTATCTTCATTGTTAAAAAACATGAACTAGACTCCATTAATTGTTGTTTTATATAATGTCTATCATTACATAAAAACCAACTCAATGACACTCCAGCATGTTTAACAGCTTTTATTAGCTCATTTTGAAGGTCAGTATCAGATATTTTCTAGCATCTCATAAAGTCAACTTGGAGAGCAGAGGTAATACATAAATCCAATAGATTGTAGCAGTTTTTACACATTTAATTCTTATAGAAACAAATAAAATGTTCAGTACTATTCATTGCTTACTATCAACTGGTTTTTATATCGTTGATAATAGAAAACATAAGAAAATATTCTATCATTTCTGTTTTCCGTACTTAGAGACTCCACTTTTGTTAGATTGACATCACCAATACTCAAATGATTGTATCAAATTACAAGTATTAGCATTTCCAAAAATGTTTTGCCATGTATGACACTGGCGTCGGATCAAATGTATCCGACTGTTGTCAGTTATTTGAGTATTGATGTCTTGAACAGTCAAAGGTTAATTTCGCTATTTTCTATGTGCAAACTTAATTTAGTCGATGTTTCTATTGTCCGTTTTTTCTCAAATGCCAAAGCTTGAATAATTACACGGTGACTGAATGCATTGTTTTTGTACTGGCGGCCTAATTATTATTAAAAATATCTTGACTATAGCTCGTTTAGGATAACTTGAGACAAACGACTCGGTCTGTTTACATATTTAGAACTCAGGTATTACATAAAACAGGGAGGTCAGCTGATTTTGTGTAATGAAAGTATTAAACATGTCTTAATGCGTGGAACGTGTGTTCTCGTACTAAATTTAATACATCAAAAAACACACTGATAATAGTCGATAATTACGTGTACTAAACTTAAATGCACCTGTGTATAAAAATGGTATCGTTGTATTTTGTCTCAAGTTATCCTAAACGAGCTATAAAACGTATACGGCATAAACAGCTTTACTCAAACATAATACACACTTTCGGAAACTCGTGGATGTATTACAACAATGATTTTAATGAACGCATTCACCGTGAAATTATTCATGTTTCGACAGTTGAGAAAAAGCGAACAATATCATGCGTTACAAAATAAATTTATATTCACAATACAAAAAGTTCATAATTACTGCACACAATATTTGTGCCACAGGTATAGTCTGTTGGTCTCCACTGTCAAAGTTTGAATAATTTGACAAAGTGACAGAATACACCCTATCTTGAGACCACGATTGATAGACTAATATTTTAGTACACCAAGTCACTGAAATTATTCATGCGACAGTTGAGGAAAAACCAACCCATAAATTTGAATAGAGGATGAAGATTCCAATTTGTCAAAACCTGCAGAATTTAGTGCCACAATATGACAATTATTTACATGGAAGCTCATTTCCGAGAGACCTAATTCAGAACTCTAATTCATGGGTTTTCCCGTCCGTACACAGGCAGTACAATTAGTTTTCTCCACATTGTTGAAAAGCTGGAACTATGGATTAAATCTTTTTATGTACATGTTTTCATTGTGACGAAAGTTTGTACCAGAGGGAAAAACCCAAGTATTTAAATTCCAGATTAGTCTATTCTACCATGACGACACTGCAGAAAATAATGACGTTGCACTTTTCAACAATAACTTGGGCTCTTCAGACAGGGCAGTCCTACTAGACTCGAAACCCTTTACAAACTCAAATTACCTTGGGATTCAGGGGCAGGTATTACAAGCGAAGGGTCTTATGACCCATTTTAGTCGTAAATCCAGCTGCCCAGAACTCTAAGTGATGGGTTTTTCCAGCTGAAAAACTATGTACCAGATGTACCCCTGCTGAACAATGTTGAAGTAATAATGTGTACATAGAACAATATGATTTATTGTGATGCACACTTTTCAGCAATAATGTGTAAAATAACTTCTGCACAGATGCATGTGGTACAACAAAAACTTATCTGACAGGAAATACCCATAAATTAGAGTTTTGTATAAGAACTATAGTACAAATCAAAGAATAAAAACAACTATCATGATACAAATGTATTTTAAATATATTGTACAAGAACTTTCACAAAGAAAATGCAATGGAATATAATTCTGTATTGAAGGACAATATCTTTTATTTCACTTTTTTCCTTTCTTTGCAGTTTTCTTCAAAGCCTTCTTTGGAGAAACCTGAAATCATATAAAGAAAACCATTAATATTTATAACTTATTGTAATTTTTCCAATAACATTAATGAAGTATAATGCATGTTTTATACATAATTGCTAAAAATTGTGTCTAACAAAAATCTATTCTCTGGAAACAACTGTAACGGTCCATGTTTGCACCGTAACGGTCCATGTTTGCACCGTTAAGGTCCATGTTTGCACCGTAACGGTCCATGTTTGCACCGTAACGGTCCATGTTTGCACCGTAACGGTCCATGTTTGCACCGTAACGGTCCATGTTTGCACCGTAACGGTCCATGTTTGCACCGTAACGGTCCATGTTCGCACCGTAAAGGACCATGTTTGCACGGTAACGGTCCATGTTTGCACCGTGGCGGTCCATGTTTGCACCGTAACAGTCCATGTTTGCACCGTAACAGTACATGTTTGCACTGTAAGTAAACAACTCTTAAAAAATTCTGAAGTATCTAGTCTAAGTAATCCATTATTTAATCAATGGAGGACTAATTACAACAAGTCACATGAGACAAACCCGATCATATCTGAGATGGATGCATCAGTTCTCATCCCTGAAAACTGCTTTATTTTCCATGAAAGTTTTGATTGGAAACTTACAACATTAGCATGAGTCATTTACAACCATGCAAACATAATAATCAACATGAAGACAGTTAATTAACATAAGGTTTAACTCTATTGGTTTAGTTTACAAATATCTTAGACATTATGCATAGTATACAATAGTCCTAGCATTCACAGAACAATATTCATAATGTCAGTCAAAATGGTCTTCACAAGTTTTTACAAGTTGTGTCCAAGCTAAAACTTTATTCATCACAATCCTGAATAACATCTAACAATACATAGTTCATACCTTTTTCTTATTCTTAGCAGCACCCTGAAATAGTAATACATAAGTTTATATCTGATATACAGTGATAATACAAATGTTCTCATAGTTATACAATGTGCAGTGAACTTAATGCACTGATGATACAAATATAATCAAGTATAACTTATCTCCCCTGAGTAGTGTTACAAGATATGATTAAGTGACATCTCACATTGTAAGCAGACAACAAGTTGTGATATGTGTCAGCTATCGGCTTTAACAAACATACTAATGATATAATATACTCTATACTTAAACTATAAAGACAATGAAATCTTCACACTCATTTTTCTTGCTATACATTATAATCCCTTCAGCAACTTGTCCAACATCACAATATACAAAATGTACAATGATTATATATAATTAATATGTTTTGTCATATCACTGTCTGACCACCATGGTCAATTCTACAGTATATTATAAATCATTTAACTGCATATAATACTTTGAGGCACATACTACAAAACCAACAACATAAACATGTGAATAGTAATTAAGACATAACAACATTAATACATTTGTTAACAAACACAAGAAAGTGTTAAAGGTCACCGATATTGGACAAGGTCAAAACCTAGACTGTCCAAACTAATCATCTATACATTTTCCATGGACGCATGATAAATGGTTACAGTGTTGAGTACAATTAGTATCAGTAAGTTTCACTAACAAACCAACAAATTATTTCCAACTAGAATAAAATAGAACATACTCCTATTGAGCAAAAATTAGCAGCAAGAATCTTTTTACCAAGTAAAACCATTGTTTAAATTTTGCTTAGTTCTAAATACATGTACATGCAAAAACTGAATGCAAAAACTGAATGCAAATTTCCAAGTCTTAACTTCTATTCCAAATGTATGGAGCCCCTGAAGTGACATTTTGAAATACTTTTTTTTTTAGTTTTCCCAATTATTTACATTAAACAAAATACCGGTAATTGTGAAAATAAAAATAATACAAAATGTCATTTCAGGAGCTCCGTACAAATGACCCAATTGATGTACAATCTTATAATATTACAACTGTCTTACTCCAGTTCAATAAATCTTGGAAATAACAATGTAAACCATTCCTTTAAATTAAATATGTACTCTAAAATAGTATGCTGAAAACAAACATGCCATTTTCAGATCGAATTTTATAATAAATATCATAAGGTAAATGGTCTCTCTCACTAATGATTGATAAAAGCTAACTTAAACATGAATGAAGGGTACTTATAAAGGAATCAGCTAGTATTACATAGAGATAATGATAGTCAGAAAGGGGTCATCGTAGTATTGTGTTTCCTTATTTAACAAAACATGCAAATAAATCAACTATATATTCAATATGATTAAAGTTGGTGAAAGTTTAAAGAGAGAGACGGCTAGATTTGGGAGGCAATATAAACATAATGAGAGTGTCAAACAATCAACGAGGGAGGTCTTGTAGCCTTCATTGAAAACCCTCTGTGTTTACCAACCTGATGAAGTAAATATTAGTTAACACAAAAATTTCATTCATTATTTTTAGTGTAGAGAATACAGGATCTAGCTAACTGGTATATTAAGGTTTTTTTGTTTTTATAAAAGTTTAACACTTATGATAAATCATGCAGTTAAAACATGCAAACCTTCTACATGAATCAAAAACATTTGGGTTTTTGTGTCATTTAGAAATTGTATAAGTATGATAGATTACTTTTTACCCTGGTTTTTTCACTTTCAATTAACCAAACATAAAGAGTCAAGTGCTTATAAAGTGAAATAAATTGAAATCATCAGTTTTAACATTGCTGAGATAATATTGGATGAGAAAATTTGTCAACTCATATCAGTCTATATACGGTACCAGTGGTCTATATCTAGTCATTCCTGTTATCAAACTACTCCAAAACATGGCTCTATAAGGTCAAGAGAGTTTTATTTATTAAAAGTCAATTTCTTTTTTATTTGTCTGCCTTGTCCAAAGTTTTGATTTATTACAATAAGAAAAGCTCAATCATTGTGTATCAAACATAAGTAGGGTAGAACAAAGTAAAAACTGAAGTTAAGTCAATACAAAAATACAGTTTTATGACTCCTTCACAGAAATTAACTACATCTATAAAAACAGTTCAATATAAACATCTTGACACCAGCTGACCATATTTTATCTCTACCAAACATAAACATAGTGTGAGAAGTCTATTCATTTATAGTGCAACTTATTGTAGAGGGCATGTAAATGGAAGCAGTAAAACCTAACATGATTCTATTTAAGGAAATACATGAAGTATTGTAAACATTGGCGGCAAGTTATTTTGGTGTTTTGTTTTTGTTGGTCAACACAGGGCCACCAAATACTAGAGCTGGGCATCACTGGCTAGTTTATCACAATAGCAGCATTGTTTATTACATGCTATGTTATAATATGCCAAATAGATGAAAGAAGACATTTAAGCTAGCCAGCAACGTTTCAAAATGGTAGTATTATTGTACTAGTAGTATTAACAGCTCAATTATGTAAAAAAATGATAGTGAATGTGCCATTAAAAAAGCAACTCAACAGTTCCATTAAAACATGAAGTTGACATGCAACACTATAAAAGTGTATTCAGACTTCATTTGAGCATGATAACAAGTTACTATATCAGGTATTGATAGTTTGTGGTATTGCGACAGTGACAGCTTGTAGTTGGTCACCAAGAAATTATTTAAACTTCGACATAATTATCTTCTATTAGCACATAGCATTTTCCCCTCGTCCAATCAGCTGTCGAGGATTGTTGATAGTAGACATGTACTATATTGTATAGTATAGAAGCGTGTTGAACTTGGGGAAAATGCTGTGCTAAGCCAGTTACTGGCTCCGCCCCTCGCACTAAACCTTATAGTAAAATGAAAACATAATCTAATACTTAATTTGTCAAAAAAACATTGCGGAACAAATATCCCAAAGTTTTGTAAACTCCAGAATTATAAAGTTCTTTAAGAAACACTCTGGTCTTGCTACTAACAGAACGAAAAGTGAATCCCTTAATTACCAATAGTGAAATTTGACTATTTCCATTTAGAAAAGGAATAATTTTTGCCCTCCCCTTTTAGCCAAAAGTCACAGGGTCAGGATGGGTAGTTGTGTGGAGACAGTAACTTAGTTACCAGAGACCAATATATTAACAATCACACCTATATCTCTTCATTTGATTTATATTTACAAACAGTATCACAGCATGAAAAAAGGGACAATTAGGAAAAATAAAACAATGAAATCATTCTAAAAATATGAACAAGGCAAACATACTAGATCTTTTTTCTTTTAGCTTTAACAATCCTGCGTTTCTTGCCTTTCTTCACAGTAACAGTGAGGTTGGTCATGTTCTTACTTTTACCCTGCAAAGGAAAGTTTTCTTTATTTGCCACAATGCTTTATATCTTAAACTATCTTGGCATTGAATCTATTAAAACTGAAATAATTTAAACCTTTGAAGGATGTACCTCATTGATTTACATTAAAACTATCAAGTTGTGGCAAATAAAGACTACTTTCACAATATGTCAAGGGAAGTAACTCAAACTGACCTTTATCAGTACAATTTACATGATTTGTCTCCCATTACTAAGATACACAAGCAATCAAATGTGGACACAAGCAATCAAATGTGGGCACAATGACTAAGTTTTTGAAATTTATTCAATTACTTAGCTTTAAAAGTTTATTTAATTAGGAGAGTAGTATTTAGACACAGGTAAATTAAGCATGTGCTTCAACAATTACCACAGACAAAAACATCAAAAGCTGTGTGAAGTAACAACCATCTACCAAATAAGCATGAAAATTAAACTTACCTTTGCAGCTGGCTTCTTCTTGCCTCTGAAAGTGAAATAAAAAATGAAACTATTAAACACAGAAACCATAGAATATGTCTATTTTAAGATAGAAATTCAATCAATCCTTTCAAAACTTACACTTCAACATCACGTTTTCAACTTGAATTCCTAATAATTTCAAGCTGCGTACATAAACCCATGCTACTGGAATAAGTGACAGAACTTCGCAATGTTTATTCCTGCTTTCTAGCTTCAGATTGCAAATTTCAAAAGTCAAACAAGTTTCCACATGGTTGAATACCAAGTACAGAACATAATAAATTGATACAGAGTTAGATGCTTCATGACCAACATTTAACTGTTATCACCAGTATTCATACAACTAGTGCACCTTAAACATGCTACCCAAATAGAACACCGGTGGATAAAAGGATTTTTTTCTAGGGGAGAGAATGACACTTTCAAACCACAACCACATACACCGCTAGCAGAATAACAATAAAAGCTACATAACCATTAATCTATTTTAAACAAAGTCAAGCCAAGTGAGTCAGAGAAAAATTGCTTCATACTACTTAAAATTGGTTAACAGTTAAAGAAATACACTCACGGACAGATATATTTTAAAAATTTTAGGAGGGAGGGGGGTCCGGACCTTTATCACCCCCTGCTAGATTCACCTATGCAACATTGTAGCCATATATTCTATAAACCCACAGGAAAGGTGAAGAAGCAGTTTTATACATTAATATTTCAATTATAATGTAGTCAGATGGGTTAAGTTATAAAAAAGTATACTTTTCTGGACTGGATTCAGCAGATTCATCTTCCATTTCTTCCTCTTCATCCTCTTCATCATCATCATCTTCATCTTCTTCCTATAATATAAAATATTATACTAGTTTCAATATATCTCAAAACTAAATACACTGTTACACAACACATTGTTAGTTTGCTAACATGCCAAGTTAAAACAATAAAAACAAGAATATAGGATAACAGTAGAAAATAAAATTATTTGATCCCAAATATTAGAATTATTCAACAATTGATTGTTGCTGACAAAATATATGCTTTAAGTACATGATTGGCGATGCACAATTTGTGTATTTAAATCATGCATGTTCTGATTTAGACTTTTTAATTTTTTTTTATAGATTTTTTGAGAAATATAAATACATGTACAGTTATTCAAATGTGTAACCTTGTTGGGTTCGATGCTAATTGTTAAATCTTAAAGGAATCCCTAGACAGTTATTCATAGGCTCCTTCATAACTTAAGATTCCTCCTACATAATTATATAATTGACAAAAAACAAATTGTGATAATTCATTGGAACTCAAATCCATGTTTAATGGCAAATAAAAAAGGGATCCTGACAGAATCCCTAGCTAAACATCACTGGGATTCAACCCAAGTTTTTGGGATCCTCAGAATTCCAGAAACTGTTAGTGTCGAACTTGTAAACTAGAAATTAAGATAAACTAACCTCATCCTCAACACTGTCATCAGCACTAGACATACTATCTTTCTTCACTTTCTGCTGAAACAGAAAATTTTATATGTCAAGTCATTGTAGCAGAAAATATTGCCAAACAGCAACAGCCATCAATGTCAAGAAATATATATCAATCCCTTTCAAAATATCTTTACTACTTACAGATTCATTCCACACTCTTTATTGTTTCAATAAGAAATATTTAGCTGTACTTTATTCATGTCTAGATATATTATAAATCATTCAAGACTTGGATGATTCAAGTCTTGTGCCATAAGTGCAAAATGGTCTGAGATTAGTATATAAAGTCTTAACTCTTGGTTATCATTTTAAATCCTCTTGATCCAATCCTGGGTTATGTGAAAATTATTTTGGGCTAGAGAAAATTACTTGAGTCAAAACTAGTCAATAATTTTGCCCAAAACTAATATAATAAATTTGACAAGAGCTTATAAAGTTTTAGATTTAAAATCAAGTAAGAAACAAAACCAAAGCCCAAGTAAAATTTAGTACCTTAGATTTTTTCTGTGGACCAGGTGATGTTTTCCTTTTTTTACTTTTCTTAGGACTATCATCTTCCTCATCTTCCTCTGTCACTTCTTCATCCATTGTATCTTCTAATGCTGATTCATCTTGACTACATATCTCTTCTGGTGGGAATTCTGTAAACAAGTATGTTCAAGTTAGTCTATGCTAAATGTGTTAATCTGCAGGTCCTTCATGATAATTTTTACAATTCTTACTAACATTACTACTACAGGCTCAGTGGCTCATGAGCTTTCATTTAAATTATAACAAATGTAAATTAATTAATAAATCAAAGTCCAACTGAATGATAACATACTCTTGATTTGAGCAAATGTGAATTTTTAGCATCTAGTACATGCAATATTTATAAGCAAAAAATCTTTCTAAGTGCATTGAAATCTCAGCACCAATAACTATCTTCATGTATGTCAAAAAATGATCAAGTTGACCTTACCACAGCAAGCTATTTAGTTAGTTACATTGTAGCAAACCATGTCATGCTAGCTAGCACTAGCCTTAGTCCTATATATAAAACCCTCCGTAACTCATTTCACATTGGGACATTATTCTGTTACCACCTACATAACAGAATCAATGTCTAAATGAAAAATAAGTTACAGAGGGTTTTTATACATAGGACTAGCACTAGCCTCTCAGACCACACTAGGTACACATTTACACGTTCAATCTAGTAGCTATGCCATACAGTATAATACTATAATATATAACAGTATAACTATAAGGGTACTAAAGACTTACCAACTAATTGTTGTCCACATAGTGCTACTGGACCAGTGCCATCAGCAAGTCGAAATGTTACAGCAACTTCATTACCAAAACTCATATCTAATGGACACTGAAAAATAAATATCTTGATTATATTTGACCAGCAAAATGAATAAAAAAAATCAGGTACAAAGCATCAAGATAATACTAATGATTGGTAAAGACATAAATAATGTACAACAGCAAAGAAAGAAATAGTACTACATGTACTAAGTTATGAAAAGGACTACAAAGTCGGTGCAATGAATAAAATTTAATGTTTAGTATCAGATATGTTTAAAGATCATTTATTTATCAACAAAAATAAATATACAAAAGAATAATTGAAAGAAATTTAATGATAGAAGAGATAGCATTGTTAATTTACACTTCAAAAAATTTCTAGTCAAAGAGGCAATTTTAACACCATAAGTCGCCCTTTTTAAAATATCTTAACAGATTGTAACTGTCAATATTGTACTAAAATTGAATAAGATACATGAAAAGCAAATCAAGAACAGCATTACTTGATGTAGATGTGAGAATAGTAAAAAATGAGGTTACAGGCCCGTAGGAACAGGGGGGGGGCTAGGGGGGCTTAGCCCCCCCCCCCCAATATAACATCAGTTATAGTGATTGAGGATCTTTATCTAACCTGTCACACTCAATTGATTGATATGTTCGTGCTTTTCGGCAAAATAATTATTACAAACGCTTTTTATTGAACAAGATGCAGTGTAAAAATAAACTTTAACATAAGTACTGTAACATTAAGTACTGTTTTCTTTTCCTTAAAATAAATCTGAACAAATTAGCTCTCCTAATCTGAAAATGCTTCCTACTTGCCTGGGTCAAATTTGTCATACTATTAACTATATAAGCAATACTCACCATATCTGATTGGCCAAGTGTTAAGGATAGTAAAGGAAGTTTAATATCTTTTTTCTCAAAGTTTTTGGTTTCTATTTCAATCAGATTTCTCTCTCCTTTAACTGCTGCTGATCCAAGTACTGCATTCTTCAAGAATAATGTATGTATCATATAATCATTGTCTTCATCTTCCTCCTCAAATGTCCATGTAAATGTTGGCTTCTCTTTGCTTAGTTCAACTCCTACCATTGAAAGAAAGAAAAAAATTAACCCATAGGGAATTTACCTTATAAAAGATATTTTAACAGATTGCACAGCCATGTCAATGCCTCTGTTTTCAAATTACAAGCTTCGAATGATTTTTTTTCGTAACATTTTGTCAAGACCTAAAATGCTTCAGTTTGGACGGGTCCCTGGCTTCAGGTCAGTGGGTTAAATCAGTTACTGCTCTATATTTTATTTAGTTTTTGAAAAATACAATTCATATACTAAAAAATCTTCACTGAAGATCAATAATTATTGACAGAAGGTAATCAAGGGTTTGATGTAGTCCTATATACAAGTAACTCGCTTCGGCCATATAAGCTCTATATAGTTATAGTTAGGGACACTTGGGTCAATATTCTGTTAACATAATAATGTCCAAATGTGTATAGAGTTATGGGGTGTCATATATAGCCATTATAGAACAAGGTTTGATGGTACAATCTTGTTGCACTGACCTTTTAGTTATTTTTAATTTATAATTTCAACGATTAACCAAAATTATTCCCAATAATTATTTGTGACAGTGTTTTGCCTGAGGTCGCTCATTTCATGCCATAATGGCACATGAAAGATCGAAATGGCATAACAGTGGCCGATCCAGGATTATTTTGCCAGCCGGGTCCAAACTTACCAATTACTAACAGTATATAATATATAGTGCATAAAGTTTGACCCGATTTGACATTTCACATTTCCATCTAATAATTATCTAAACAAGTCCTAACGAAAATTAGTACACGCCTATTCTACACTTAGCAAGTAACATTCAAATGAACAATCGATTTAAAGCAATTGTAGATCTAAAAGAAGTGTGTTTAGGTATTAAATTTCAACACATTATTCTCTTGGCCACGGTGTAATCGAGAATTAATACTACATTCGTATTCAATGTAATGAATATTCCGGGTCAAACTTTACGCGCTATACTATTTGCAGAATTATTCAACACATTGATAAAAAAAATTATAACCATGTCTATTAGATCTATCTCACAATGGCAAGCAAAACATGCCTGAACATAATTGCTTCATACTACTTAAAAATGGTTCACATTTTTAAAAATACACTAATGGGTTATTTTGGAAATTCCCCCCCTGAGCCCTGTTAGATCCGCCTATACACGAGTGAAAGCAAAATCGCTTAGAGCACCAAGGGGTGCAACAACATCTACTGATCTAGTTTTTCCCATAACATTGAGAGGTCAGAAAGTCATTTTACATCAGGGGCAGATCCAGGATTTTTTCTAGGGGGGTCGGAACTTTTTCTAGGGAGGGGGGGGGGTCCAAACTTCCGAACTACAACTAATTCATTTTCCAGAATAATGCAACATATTAACAAAAACTATTAAATCTATGTTAGGCACTGAGAAAAATTGCTTCATGCTACTTAAAAATGTCTTGCCGTCAAGAAATACACTCATGGACAGGTACATTATGGAAATTCCAGGGGGGTCCGGACCCCCCAGACCCCACTGCTAGATCCGCCTATGTACTTTACCACATATTATGCAATAATTTGATTGGTTCAAACCTTAGCTTGTACATATTTCTATTTGACAAATCCCCACTCTCATATAATCAAACATTTATATTCAAGAAATGAACCCAGCCTACCTTACTTTCAAAATATCAGAAGTAAAATAGCATAAGAATGTCTTTGGTGGAGAACAGATTTATAAAAAAAATTCAACCCAGTTTTGGTCTAAAATTGCATGACTAATTCTCTTTATACCCCCTCCCCCAGTACTTGGGCCTTCTTAATTTAATGTATTTTAGTATATTCAATTTTACAACATTAATTTTACAAATGCATCTTTCCTTAAATGTTTTCATCTTTATAATTAACAGCATCACATTTTATGTTTCATAAAGAAGATTTTGATGGAAAAAAACACTGCTCTTGACGGAAGTATGAAAGTATGCATTTTTTATTTTAAGTCGACTTTACTTGAACCTTAACAAATTGATGCATTGACAACGAGTCTAGATCTACATAAAGTTCTATGATATCTACAGTACTACAGTAGAGAATTATGAATTCAAATCAAATCGAGACAGAATATGCTCGCGAGGAGAATTTGGAATTTAAAAAAAAACAAGAGAAGTAAGCTTTGCAAAAATAAATCAAAAAGCAAAATTAAGCAGAAGCAATCGTGTTCAATAAAAAGTTGACTAACCCCAGATGTGTTCTTGTGATGGTGCGTCATTCATTTTTCCTTTCTAGATTTTCTCTTGACTAGATGAACTCTGCCTCCTCCAAGTCCAGGGACGAAATGGCGGCGACCACGTTGCATCACTCGCCTTATAAGCGAAAGCGCACGAGAAACACGAGAAATCGTCTGTTTTTAGCGCGAACTACTCGCACGTGGTTCCGGTTTTCGGATTTACTGAATTATGATTCATCTAAAATGTCTTAGATATATATTAATGTCAAAAATCAATTGTTTCGACGGTAACTAACTTAAAACATAATTTCATTTATATGCTGCCTAAATCAATCTTCTAGAGATTTTTGTCGGAAAAAATCACAATTTTTTTTATATTAGCCAATCAAACGCCGGCTTTTATTTAGAATGTTTACAAGTTTAATGCTGACGTGTGTTTAGCCGGTTATAACACATATAGTTTAAAACATTCTGATGCAAGATTTGAGATTACTAAATTCATTTCTTCTCACATAAATTCATTTGAATGAAAACTTGAATCAGGTAAGAACACTGTTGTATAATTATCTATAGTTCGTTTCATTTTTACTTTAAAACCTTTTGTCATATATTTTCGCGACCACGTGTTAAATGCTGTTTTAGTTTTTAACTTTCTGATTCAATGGTTCTGATGCCAGGCTTTAATTAAAATGTCATTTTACACATTTTTATTATTTCTGAGGGAAAAATAACATAAAGACACAAATCTATTTCCCCACAAACCTTTGTGAGCCTTTAACTTTCTTGTTATTGTTAGCATTTCGATCAATGTTTTGTTTACAATTCATTGTGCTGGCTACTGCTTATTGTGTTATGTGAGCAATGGTCTTGGTGCTATGTTAGCATACTTGTCAGTGAATTAGGTTAGATTCCAGACAAATATGTTACTTCAATGATAATTCCACTAATATGAAATTAGGTGCTACCTATGGCGCGGAAAACACACTTATTTGTATTACTTAAAATAAGTTAAAAATTAAAAAAAAATAAGATTGCGACTTTGGCAAAATAAAATTAAAGATATTCGGCGCTGTGAAGGATTTATTTTGTTTGAGGGCCTATTAATTAGATAAGCTAGGGGAGATAACTGCGTAATTTATTGCATTCAGAAAAATTTGACAACATGTCATTCTTTTACGTCAGAATCATATCTAAATTCTAAAAGAAATGTATTGTACATATTTATTTATCTTATAAATAGAGATAAAGGTAAAAAAGCCTCGATAAATCATTCATTTTTTAGAATGGAAATGTTTTCCTCTTTAAACAATGCCCGGTAACGTTACGTTACGGTAACATGCCGGTTTTATCATGAATGTCTCTTAGCGACGTCACGAACGGTGCGTTGGTAAGTATTTCCGAGGTAAAAAGTCATAAATAAATATTTTAATGAGGAAATGAACGAATAAAACGACCAAATATATTTTGAACTGTTATCATGGAAAAAACATCGTAAATAAGCACGTTTGAAAATATTTTGTAAGCGGTCACGAGGAAGCTGCAAATATTTTTATCCAATGAAAAGCCGCCAGTAGCTTCATTCATTGATCCGTATCGTTGAACGCTTGTTGTGCAATTTTCTTTAGAGCGTCTTTAATCTTGATTCACAGATGTTTGATTAAGCGTCTGATAAAATTGATGAAAATGGCTGCGCCCATGGTCTAAGAGATGTTTTTCAAACTCATAGGTATATCATTTTTTCATTGATTTTATCAGTTTTTTCAATTTTAAAGAATTAACGTACGTCATACACGTTATCTAAAAGCGCTCAAAACCCGCTCGGGTTTTCCGCGTATTATCCACTTTAAGTCTAGATCATGGTACAATTTAGATGCAAATATGCTAGTCCTAAATATAAGACCCTACGTAACTTTTTTATCATTTTGACATTTCTCTGTTACGTAGGGTCTTAACGGATAGCTTCAAAAACGCATAGCAAAAATTTTAGTGTACAGACATCGAATCAGGTCTGAACGTTCTACTCGTTTTAATTCGAAAAATTTGCAATAAAACGATACACCAATAGAAAGATAAACGAAAAATACACATGATGAAAGTAAAATAATTTCAAATGCTAACCTTAGACAGTCGAAAAATCCATTTAAAATCCTTTATTAACGAGTACTTTCAGTTTGTCACAATAATCGTGCAATAATAGCGAAGACAATCCGAATTTAAATTTGGTCACGCCATTTGTAAGAAATGATTTTGAACGAATATATTAGGTACAGTATAAAAGCCAGTATCCGGACCGTTCCGTGCATACTTGTGACTGTTGGCAGTAAGAACGACTACTCTTGAGAGATTAAAATTCGTTTAAGTAAACTGTAAGCAATTCGAAACTTTATTTACCGACACGAATTCAGTTCAAAATGGAGGCAAGCGGCGACAATCCTGGATAGCAGGAAAAGTAATTGGTGTTTTCATATGGGAAAAAACTGATTTTTATCTTTTGCTTTATGGAAAGAATAAAAGTAAACTTTTATCTATCGATTGGTGCTAATTTGACCCACATTCATTTACTTTTTGAAAAAAATATTTTGCTATGCGTTTTTGAAGCAATCCGTTAAGACCCTGCATAACAGAAGAACGTCCGTATGATAAAATAGTTATGAAGGGTCTTATATTTAGGACTACAAATATGCTAAAACTTTTACAGGGCATTCGGTCTGGTAAACTCCCAAATTTTACCAGACCAAATGAAAGTTTACCAGACAGAAAAAAGCTATTAAAGCAACAACAAAAAAGACATAACACAAATTTGAATTTTTAATGCTATTTATTTATCATGAATGTAGTTCAACAATTTTTTTATGTTGTCAATTTCACTTTGATTATAATCATCATCATTATCTCGTTGACTTGGCATGATATATTGAAAGATGAATACATCTTCTTCAATGATGATACTGTCAATATCAGATTCTATGATTTCACTGCTAGTATTAGTTTGTTTGCCATAACTGAAGTTTTCTTAGTCTCAATTAAGTTGTCTGCAACAAAATATTCAACATTATGTTTTAGATAAACAATCATTGGCATTCTACTTTATTATTCATAACAGATATACATATACAAGTTAGCAGGTACTTTCTTATCTTTCAAAGTAAAGTTTCACTATTTAGACCACCTTGGTTATCATGTTTCTGATAATCTTAAGTGAAGGCTGAACTTGAGAAGATATGGGTACCAATATTAAGACCATTATGCTACAAAGCCAATGATGGTCCTAACAGTGGAACTTTATTCTAATAAACCTCACAAGTCAACTATGACTAGATTACACTGACAACAAATAATCAAGTCACTATTTGTCATATCTGTATTTAGTCTGTGCTGCTGTTTAATTTTCAAACCAAACAGTCATAGTAATGTCCAATTAGAAAATTTACTCCATCTCTCAGCAGTGTATTGTAAATAAGCTTCAAACCCTCCTGAAATCTTCTCTCCGTTCTGGTGGCCTCGTACATTTTACTTTCTACTTTCATTAATTACTAAATTTAATTTCCATTGAAGTCAGAGTCAGGCCCATTTAAAATACATAAGCATATTCCATCATTTTAAAAAAATGCAATAGAAATCACCCATTTAACTTTCTTCTAAATGGAACGGCATCTAGCGGATAAACTTTCTTGATGTCGCAACCTTTTTACACAGTGCGTAAAAAACATGTCTGTGAAAATTGATAGGTAACGTTAAAAGTACTATACACGTAACTGTTACCGGACATTTGGTCTTTCAATCCGGATTTTAACGTCGGACCTGCCGTTTTTTTGGCGCTCCAATGGTAATTGGAAACTCTGTTATATAATAAATAAGGCAGTGGCTACCATACCCTAACTCTAGCCTTGGAGTCTGGAGTGACTCTAGACAATCCTGCAAAGTTATGTGAGTTTTATAAGATGAACATGTTTCAAATTTTAAAGATAAATATTCTTAATTATTTAAAAGAAAGACATATTTACTATTGAAACTTAACCAACTGACATTAATGATAATCACACTATTTTGGATAATCAATAACTAACTGGTTACACAGTGATGGAACATTGTCTTCCTCAAAATTCCACATAATTTGTTTATTTGAGTGTTTAGTTATACATTTAGTTGGACAATATGTTTGACAAAATCAAAAGCAAAATGCTTTTAACTGTTGAGGCTAGAGATACAGTACTGTAACTCTAGCCACTGCCAATAAATAAAGTGTTGATAAAGGGTGTTTAATCCCAGTAAACATTATCTGTGTTTTAATATTTATTTTCAGATCTTATTATTTAAATCTAAATTGGAATGTCAAGATTGGGTTTTCAACTAATACAAGTTATGAATATTGTATGTGCTACATTAGTTATATTTTGTTGTCTGGTATGTTTAGGTCTTCATGGTAAGGCTGAAAGTAATGATGGAGCATTGTCTGTAGTTCAGCAAGATGATGACAATGGTATAAACTTTTTCTTGTTATCAACATGTAAATCTTGTTTACCTTGACATAGTTACTTTTAGACCATGTATGTTTACCTTGACATAGTTACTTTTAGACCATGTATGTTTACCTTGACATAGTTACTTTTAGACCATGTATGTTTACCTTGACATAGTTACTTTTAGACCATGTATGTTTACCTTGACATAGCTACTTTTAGACCATGTATGTTTACCTTGACCTAGTTACTTTTAGACCATGTATGTTTACCTTGACATAGCTACTTTTAGACCATGTATGTTTACCTTGACATAGCTACTTTTAGACCATGTATGTTTACCTTGACAGAGCTACTTTTAGACCATGTATGTTTATCTTGACAGAGCTACTTTTAGACCATGTATGTTTACCTTGACATAGCTACTTTTAGACCATGTATGTTTACCTTGACATAGCTACTTTTAGACCATGTATGTTTACCTTGACATAGCTACTTTTAGACCATGTATGTTTACCTTGACATAGTTACTTTTAGACCATGTATGTTTACCTTGACATAGTTACTTTTAGACCATGTATGTTTACCTTGACATAGCTACTTTTAGACCATGTATGTTTACCTTGACATAGCTACTTTTAGACCATGTATGCCTGGGTCTACAAATTGGTCAAGAAAATATATAATTTTTATAAGTCCCAAAAATGCATTAAAAAGCAAAAAGGGTGCGATGGCAATAGGTTTAAGAAGTATGGTCGAATCTAATGTTTTATTTGTCTCTTAGAGAACATGATAATGTACTTTGCTAATTTAGGCCTATGTTCCATTTCTCTATGTTGTACCCATGCATAGTAAAGTTTGCATTGACTTACAAGTTGAAAAAGTAAGCTGCGTCCCTTCCAGGGGGTCGGGCATTTGGTGTCGTTAACAATTGCATTAAAGTTTTTCTTCACCATATATTTCTGCCATTTATTGTCCGATCTTTATGAAACTTCATACAATGAGAACATACCATGCCATGAACAGAATTAGACAGTAATCACAACTCTACCTGTCTTTATTATGGATTATTTTCCTTTTTAATTTTTGCATTAAAATTTTTTAATCCAGCTTTCATGTGGTTTCCACATTACATTTTCTTGTTAGATATGCATCTACATTTTTAGCTCTACTTTTCAAAAAAATGAGAGCTATTGCTATCACTTTTGCGTTGGCGTTGGTTTTCACTTTTCAGGTTAAAGTTTTTTGAAACTTATATCTTCAACACTATCCAAGTTATTTTATTGAAAGTTTGTATACTTATTTAGCGGAAATATATTTACCATACCGTGAAAGGGGATAACTCTGGATGAATTATTTTTTTAGTTATTGCCCTTTTATACTTAAAAAATTGCAAAATATGAAGTTAAAGTTTTTTCTATGTAGAATTTCTTCAATACTGATCAAGATATTTGACATAAAGTTTGTATACTTATTTGTCGGTACGATATCTACACAACTATGAAGGGACGTAACTGTGGATGAATTATTTTTGAAGTAATTGCCCTTATATACTTAAAAAACGGTATTCCTGTTTGGAATATCTTTAAAACTAATCAAGATATTTGACTTAAAGTTTGTATACTTAATTATCGGTACTATATCTACACAACTGTAAAGGGAGGTAACTGTGCCTGTGGATAAATTATTTTTGGAGTTACGCCCCTTTATACTTAAACATTTTAGATTAAAATTTGTTCTAATGGGATATTTTTAGTACTTTCAAATATATTTGAATGAAAGTTGAAAAGCTTTTTCATCAGTTCTTAATCTATCGAACTATAATGGGACATAACTCTGGATGAATTACTTTTCGAGTTATTTCCCTTTTATACTTTAATATTTAAGATTAAAGTTTGCTCAAACTGAATATATTTTGTTTGATAGAAAGTTAGTACATGTATGCTTTTTCATCAGTACTACAACTACTGGACTACAAAGGGATGTAACTCTTGATGAATTATTTTTGGAGTTGTGCCCCTTTTCAACTTTTAAATTAGGGTTAAATTTCTTTAAACTGAAATATTTTCAATATTCATCAGATATTTAAATGACAGTTAGTATGCTTATTCATCAGTACTACATCTACACGATTACAAAGGGACATAACCCTTGATTATTTTTGGAGTTTTTCCCCTTTACTTTAATGTTGAAATTTGTTTGAATTGAAATATTAATAGTTCCTGATAAAGATATATGAAAGTAGGTATGCTTATTCATTGATACTATGTCTACTTAACTTTGAAGGGATGTTATACTATGGATGAATGTTTTAGGAGTTATGCCCCTTTTATATTTTACAAATATGAATTGGTAATTATTGTTTGACTGATTTATTCCTTTCAAAAATTAAGTCCTTCTTGAAATCATTTTTGTTTAAAGATAAGCCTTGCCATGAACAAAACACCTGAAAAGTTGAGTGCACTGTCCTTGGACTGCTCTTGTTTAATTCTGGACTCGACACATTTGAATTAGGACTAAATATATTTTAAGCCACTGAGTCCCAGGGACTTGGTGAAATTTGAAAATATTGCAAACACTGACTTGATGTTCATGTATTCCAGGTATTGTAGAGAATGATAATGGTGATTTAGACATTACACCTGAAAAATATGAACCCTTTCAACCTACTGAAGAATGGCAAACAGTTAAAAAAGGTAAAATGTTTTTTTTTATTCTGGGTTTATGGCCATGTTGACACAATTTAGGTTATATTACAGCATCCTCCCCACTTAACCTAGCTCTCCTGAACATTTGTCTATAACCAGTACTCGCCTACCCTTCCTTTACAAGGGCAGAGATTTTTCCATTTACTTTATTAATGGAGGAATATTGACATTATTGTCAAATTTTCATCCCAGGGTATAACCTCCCCGGGTGGGATTAGAACCTGTATCCCTTTTGGGACTGCTAAAATATATAATTTCTCAAAATTGTAATAATTTTATGTTTACAAACAAATAATTTGAAATTTGACAGTTCAGCTGTTCATTTTACATATATATTTGTACTCATTGTATGCATTTAAAGTCCTGCATCTGGTACTTAACTTTTTCTTCTGCTACATTTATCAAGAGTTATATTGAGCATTCTAAAGAATAACAAAGTTGATTGAAGTCATTTATAATGCACCAGTGCATTGACTTACAATAGTATTTATATCTAGCTCTCCCATATTTATACCCCCGCTTCGAAGAAGAGGGGGGTATACTGTTTTACCCTTGTCCCTGCGTGTGTCCGTCCGTCCGTTACAAAGTTTCGATCGCAGTTTTCTCAGCAACTATAACATGCAGCAGCCTAATACTTTGCATATTGCTTCATCCCATAGTCCCATGTGGTGTAAAGCGATTTCATGCTCCTTGCTCATCTACTTCCTGTTTGTTGCCTATTTTTAGATTTTTGCGGTGGTATCACCATTCGGAACGACCTCGGCGATCATCTACGAAGATATACCTCAGATATCAATCGTAACAAAGTTATGAGGTCAGGCGATTAACCTCATAGGTGAAATAGTGCTGATGTAAACAACCAACATGGCAGACCATTTCGCAGAAAGTATCGAGTACACAAAATGTTTAAGGATCAACTTTGATTTAATGAATATCAGTTACAGGCATTGAAGAGCTTGAACTGCCCATAATCGTCCGTCATTTTTGGTGTGCGCCAGCGTTCTATTGAGTTAAAGTCGGGAACGAGGCTAGATTCTATGTTGGAATTACTTTCGCTCCTCATGATATCCGAGGTGTATTTGCGTGGAAAATCGCCAAGGTAGTTCCGAATGGGGTATCACTAGTGAGCATTAGCTCACAGATTTACTTGTTAATTCTCATAATACTTATGTTTAGGTCAAGCAATCCCAGCTGGTCTACATGTACGTATGAATTTTGAGACTGGTGATAAAGAGGCTAAATTAATGGATGGTGAATCTGAGTATAAGTACTGGCGTGATGGAGACAGACAGGGTATGATGAATATGGATAGAAAACAGTTCTCTATAAATGAATTAAAGAAAGCATTAAAAGATTTTAAAACCAATGAGTTAGATGATACTTATCTACAGGTATGTATGTATTTATTATAATTTATACATTGGGGTCCAAAAGTTTCTTTACACATATTAAATGTTGATGTTATGAAGTATATTTTGATATACTTTACATGTAGTTATAAGTTTCACAACTAATATACTGTTTAACATGAATCATCAATTATGTTTTTTATGTATTATAATTATAAAAATAATAAAATTTATTTATATGCATTTTTTTTTCAAAAAAATTATAAAAATAACAAAAAATATATGTGTAAAGAAACCTATTGGAGCCCAGTGTATAAATATCTTGTTAATGTGACAGTAGTTTTTTTAGTACTAAGATATGACTTGATGGGAGCCTGTGAGCTTGGCACCATTGTTGACATCTTGACAGGTTTGCTTTCAGGGCTTTTTCAGAGGGTTTTGGGAATTAGGCCCCTGCATTAATTGGGAATTTTTAATGCTGTAAATAGTCCGATTTGGGAAAAAAATATCGACAAGTCAACCCAATGTGGAAATTTCATTATTATTTTTTCTGCATTTAATCTTTATATGCTTTATTTGGTGTCTCCGAAAGTGCTGCATTGCTCTTAAAGAGTTTATTCTGACAGTTAAGTGAGGCATTCAATACAAATTCTCATATATTTATTATTTTTACATGAAATCTCATGGTTTCTTTTGAAAAGGCAAAATACATCCTGTTCAAATGGGAATTATTATACCCCCGCTTCGAAGAAGAGGGGGGTATACTGTTTTACCCTTGTCCGTGCGTGCGTGCGTGCGTGTGTGCGTGCGTCCGTCCGTCCGTCCGTTACAAAATTTCCGTCACAGTTTTCTCAGCAACTATACCATGCAGCAGCCTGAAACTTTGCATATTGCTTCATCCTATAGTCCCATGTGGTGTAAAGCGATTTCATGCTCCTCGCTCATCTACTTCCTGTTTGTCGCATATTTTTAGATTTTGGCGGGGGTATCACTAGTGAGCATTAGCTCACAGATTTACTTGTTTAACAAGATTGGGATTTTTTTTCTTGAAATTGGGAAAAATGGTTGTTATTTGGCATTGGGAATGGGGCCCTTATTCTGCCCTGTGAGAAAGGCTGAAAAAGCCCTGGTCTTTAGAACTTGTGACTACTTGACAGACAACTGCTAGGATATATAGCAAACTTGGAAGTACTTCTGGTTATATCAACTACAAACACTCAGAAAGAATTGATAACTTTGGGTCGGATGGCCACAACCCAGGACTCAATAGACTATATCAGGAATTCTAACTTTTGAGGTTTTCCCAGTGATATAAACTAACTTTCACTGTTACCATAAAAATATGTGTGTAAAGAACAATAGGATTTAGTCTGTGTTTTGTGCTTTTTAGCATTAATGCATAAAACTTTTTGTTTGTACCACCTGTGCACTGATGGAAACCCATATAAACTAAAGTTCTAAATTAAGTCTATTTACCATGTGTATATAGATGTTATCATAAAAGTGTGAAATCAGTTATTTCTTGAAAATTACTAATTGCATATAGAAGTGATTATTCTTTAACCCAGAAAAGGGCAGGGAGACAGATAAAAGAGGCATGGTGCATCAGGGAGTTGATGTTTCAAAGTAACTACTTCTGAATAGGGAGCAGCAAAACAGGGCAGGGGGATAGAAAATGGTCAGAGTGCAGTGTCTCACAACTTTGGTTAAGAATCATCTCAATATAGTCAAACTGGCCGGTTATTATACCCCCGCTTCGAAGAAGAGGGGGGTATACTGTTTTACCCTTGTTCGTGCGTCCATCCATTACAAAATTTCCATCGCAGTTTTCTCAGCAACTATAACATGCAGCAGCCTAATACTTAGCATATTGCTTCATGTGGTGTAAAGCGATTTCATGCTCCTTGCTCATCTACTTCCTGTTTGTCGCATATTTTTAGATTTTTGCGGGGGTATCACTAGTGAGCATTAGCTCACAGATTTACTTGTTTTGTCTATTACAATTTTGTTTGTATCAGACATTATTAAATAGGCTACTGCTTGTTAATATTTAAGGTGATACCTGATTGTATTATTTCAGAGAGAAGCTGAGGTTAAGAAAAAGTTTCGATCATATGAAGAATTAAAGGAGGATTTTGCTGCAATGAATATGGATATAAAAACAGATGGTGAGATTATAACAGACTTGGTACAAAAACTTCAACATAAAGATATACCTAGAGATGACGTGATCACAATATTACAAGATTTAGAATATTATCTTCATCAGGTATGTTATAATACAGTATTACAAGATTTAGAATATTATCTTCATCAGGTATGTTATATATAGTGGTGGGGAATTCCCATGCCTGGCTTGTCAGACTTGTACATTTTTTAAATATTTCCACCCCACATGTCCATAGATTAGTAATTAGCTGTAATCATATATGTAATCCTACTAACATAGCAAAACTTAATAATGTAGATGTATCAATCTTTCAATCATACTCAACAGTGACCTATTTCATTATCAAATATTATTACTGATTTTTTATATAATAGTTCTCAGTTATGTTGTTTTTTTATTATTGAACTTCTGGACAAGTTTATATTGACTTGGAGCAAGTTGATTTTTAAATTTGACTAGTGAACTCCGAAAACAACATCTGCACTCATGGCTATGTCACTTGTGAAAATATGCTTTCTGAGTTCACTCAGTGAAATGAAAATTGATCTTACACCAATGTTGAAGAATATCCTCTATACAGGCTTTCCAGTGTTCCTAGTTTTTCCTAGTTTTCCTACTTTTTCCTAGTTTTTTTAGTGGGTTCCTACTTTTTCCTAGTATTTGCCAAAAGGCTCCTAGTATTCCTAGTTTTTATATTTTAAGGTATTTTTTGCAAAATACTGATACCTCATGTTTTTCTGTAAAATATGTTTGCAGATAATGGCCAAAAGTTGTTGAATTGACATGTTTCAATGCTGGTATGGTGTCTGGTGTCAATGTTGCCTTACCAAGCTGCATGTGTTAACACATGTGAAAACTAAGGCTCTATGACACCATGACGTCTATGCATGAGCTAAGAAAATGTCAACTTTGCAGCTTCTGTGACTGTCTTCTATGGTAATTATGTAGAGTTCCAGGTTGAAACGGTAAACACTTTCCTAAAGAAGTCCTAGTTTTTTTGCATTATCTTCCTAGTTTTCTCCTAGTTTTTTGAGCTGGCATTCCTAGTTTTTTTCCTAGTTTTTATACGCCCGTTTTGAAAAAACGGTCGTATTATGTTATGCTGTTGTCCGTCTGTCCGTCTGTCCGTCTGTCCGTCCGTGGACAATTGCTTGTCCGGATGATAACTCAAGAAAGGATGAACCTAGGTTCCTCAAATTCTATGTGTTGATAGCCCTTGGGTGGAGGAGGTTCCCTATTGATTTTGAGACCCCAGGGTTAAAGGTCAAGGTCACTGGGACTTAAAATAGGTAAAACTTGTCCGGACAATATCTGAACCACCAATGTACCTAAGTTCACCAAATTTAATGTAAGAGTAGCCCATGTGTCAAAGATGTTCCCTATCGGTTTTGGGGCCCCTGCGTCAAAGGTCAAGGTCACAGTGGCATCATATGGGAAAAAAACTTGTCCTGACAATAACTTAACAACCAATCTACCTAGGATCACCAAATTTTATGTGAGAGAAGCCCATGTGTCAAGGATGTTCCCAATTGGTTTTTGGGCCCCTGGGTCAAAGGTCAAGGTCACAGGGACATCAAATTGAAAAACCTTGTCCGGACCATAACTCAACAACGCCTGTACCTAGGTTCACCAAATTTTATGTAAGAGTAGCCCATGTGTCAAAGATGCGCCCTATAGGTTTATGGGGCCCCAGGTTCAAAGGTCAAGGTCACAGGGGCATTATATGGAAAAACTTTGTCCGGAGAATAAATGAAAGACCAATGTACCTAGGTTCACCAAATTTCATGTGAGAGTAGCCCATGTGTCAAGGATATGCACTATTGATTTTGGGGCCCCTGGGTCAAAGGTCAAGGTCACAGTGGCATCATATTGAAAAACATTGTCCGGGTAATAACTCACTAATGACTGTACCTAGGTTCACCAAATTTCATGTGAGAGTAGCCCATGTGTCAAGGATGTACCTTATCAGTTTTGGGAAAACAGGGTTAAATTTAAATCTTAAACCAGAAGATATCAAATTACCAAGCTGTGACTTCAAATGTTCTATCAATATGTTTATAAAGTCAAAATGGCAAACAATGAAACACTTGTCCAGACAATAACTGAACCACCAATGTACCTAGGTTCTCCAAATTTTATGTGAGGGTAGCCCTTGGGTAAAGGTTATGCCCTATTGGTTTTGGGGCTCCTGGGTCAAAGGTCAAGGTCACAGGGGCATCATATTGAAAAACCTTGTTTGGACAATAACTCGTCAACGACTGTACCTAAGTTCACAAAATTTTATGTGAATGTAGCCCTTGTGTCAAGGATGTTCCCATTAGGTTTCTGGGCCCCTGGGTCAAAGGTCAAGGTCACAAAGACATCATATGGAAAAACCTTGTCCAGACAATAACTGAACCACCAATGTACCTAGGTTAACTAAATTTTATGTGAGAGTAGCCCATGTGTCAAAGTTATGCCCTAATGGTTTTGGGGCCCCTGGGTCAAAGGTCAAGGTCACAGGGGCATCATATTGAAAAACATTGTCCATGTAGTAAATCAACAATGACTGCACCTGAGTTCACCAAATTTCATGTGAGAGTAGCCCATGTGTCAAGAATGTTCCCTATCGGTTTTGGGGCCCCTAGGTCAAGTTTAAACCATCATCCAGAAGATATCAAATTACCAAGCAGTGACTTCAAATGTTCAATCAATATGTTAACAAAGTCAAAATGGCAAACCATGGAAATAATGCTATATTTAATAAGTAACATGAATTTAGTTCACCAAATTTTATGTGAGGGTAGCCCATGTGTCAAGGATGTTCCCAATTGGTTTTGGGTCAAAACTGGGTCAAAGATTGAGGTCACAGGGGCATCATGTGGACAATCCTTGTCCAGACAATAACTTAATATGTAATGTGTTGATAGCTCTTTGGTATTGGATGTTCTCTTTTGATTTGGAGACCCCAGGGTCAAAAGTCAAGGTCACAGGGACTTAATTCATATTGAAACATTTTCGGGACAGTAACTCAATAATGATTGTACCTACATTGTAGGTTTTCCAAACTTTATTTAAGGGGAGCCTTAATGTCTAGCATATGCCCCTTTGGTTTTAGGTCCCTGGGTTAAAGGTCAAAGTCACAAGAAAAATCACGAGGAAAAACCTTGTCCAACAACCAACTTTACCTAAGATCACCAAATTTTATGTATCAATACTCTTTGGGTCAAGGGCGAGAACTTTTGGTTCTGAGGCCCCAGGGTCAAGATCACTGGAAGTTTGTATGGGAAAACTTTGTGTCGGTCATAACTCAACCATGGCTGTACCTAGGTTCTCAAAATCTTTGCTTTGGATAGCCCTCCAGTTAAGGATGGGACCTATTCTGAGATCCCAGGGTCATTGGTCAAGGTCACAGGGACTTCATATGAGATAGAACACAGCATGGACTGCACACGGGCGTATAATGCCCCGCCCAGCGGAGCTCTTGTTTACTTTGCAGTGCTGGGAAGCCTGTCTATAACTTAGATATAATATTGAATATATATAATAATACCTTTCAGATAGATAATGGTGTATTATTTAAAGATATTGGTGGTATACCTTATATATTAAATATGATAAATAGAACAGATGATGAAATTCTACAAATAGAAGCTAGTATGGTACTTGGTGCTGTTACATCTAGGTAACTTTTCTACTACATATTTCTTATCTTTTAGTTTAAACTTCTCAAAATACTCTCTAGGTAGAAAGACTTGTCTTTTACTCTCCAGACATTGAACAGTATGTATTTTGTACAATTTGGGATTTGCTATAAAGGAGTCTTGAAGCTTCAGCCATTTTGACTGGACATCCCTGGCAGGTTTTGTTCAGCAGTTTTGTTATTTCTGTAGATTTTTGTAGAAAAGATATGATAAGGTGAATGTTTTGTGATACACCTGTGGAGCATGGACATACTGGGTATTATTTGATCACCCATGGCAGGTTAACATGGGGCTCCATTGTCTGAAACATTGTTGTGTCACCTAAAGAACAAATGACTTTGTATTTATATACTGCTAGTGGGAGTGTAGTGCACAAGAACAATAACTCCAGTGTATGCAGTTTTTGAGTTATTCTCTTTTTCTTATTTACTGTATAAGGGAAGGGCAACACACAAAAAAACTATTTTGTTATTTCCTGTTTTATTATACCCCCACTTCGAAGAAGAGGGGGGTATACTGTTTTACCCTTGTCCGTGCGTCCGTCCGTCTGTTACAAAATTTCTGTCGCAGTTTTCTCAGCAACTATAACATGCAGCAGCCTAATACTTTGCATATTGCTTCATCCCATAGTCCCATATGGTGTAAAGCGATTTCATGCTCCTTGCTCATCTACTTCCTGTTTGTCGCATATTTTTAGATTTTTGCGGGGGTATCACTAGTGAGCATTAGCTCACAGATTTGCTTGTTTTCTATAGATAGACATATGTTTTTAATCATTTTAGAGACCATTTTCCTACATACTGTAAATCTGGCCACACATACATACCTATATCTGAGATTTAGCAAATTTAATATGTCTTAGAGTTATACGTTGTATGAATTTCAAATTGCAATTCATTTCATTTGCATAATTAATATGGCATGTTTTAGTTGGCTTGCTCATGGTCTTGTCTCAGTTTGTTAGTATAAAACTGTTGTATACAATGTATCATTATATGTACTATATTATAACATTTACTTTGTATTATCTCTAGCTATGTATTAATATTTCAGTAACCCTAAAGTACAGATAGGAGCACTAGAGGCTGGATCCTTACAGTTATTGTTACGTGTAATATCTCTCAACACTTCAACAAATGTAAAACGTAAAATCATATATTGTCTATCAACACTGTGTAGACATTTTCCGTATGCTCAAAAGAAATTTTTAGAACTTGGTGGATTGGCTGCCCTAGGGAATGTATTTGATGAACCTGGTTCAGAAAAAGTTAAAGTAAAAATTGTGTCACTTCTAAATGACTTGTTAATAGAAAAGGTGAGTTTTGTAAGCACTTCATCTCCATAAACAGATATCTTTTAGACCGCTGTCTTGCAGTATCTCTAAGGGTCACGTAGAGATGACCTTTGTGTCCACCAATCAATGTGTAGCTTTCATCTAGATGAAACACTATTTATAGCATTTTGATTTCGTAATTTTCTTTTTTTTAGACAAAGGTTTGAGAGCTAATTTTACTGTGGTGTTATTCATTAGCTGTTTTAGATTCATATATATGAATGAATTATTATTTGAAAATTTACAAACAAGGCAAATTTACAATCAGAATAATTGCATGTAAACCATTGAAGTGAGAATAGACTTACGTTTTTAAATAAGAAATTGAATGATAAAATAAATCAAAAACTTTTGATAAGTCTAAAAATACAGTTAAAAGTACCTACATATTGGTTCTCATTTAATGACTACTATCATAAAAAGAATTTTCAGAAGTATTTTAACCCTATTACAAAATAGAAAGAGAATAGCCACAGTTACTTTTTGTATCTTAAAGTCCTGTTGATAAGGTTGGTAAATATTTTCAGGTCAGTCCCACTTTGGGGTAAAAAATTATTGTCGTCTCAAACAACTGGTAGTTATAATACATCCTTTAATACTAGTTTCTAACTTTTCTGATGTTGTAAAACTATAATATATATACTGGAGGTGTTTATTTTGTTGGCTATGTTTGTCATGTATGTATAATATTATATTATTTCAGATTCTTAGTCTTGAACATTCAAATCTAGAATTATCAACTGAAAGTGAAAAATTAAAACAATATAACCAGTAAGTACTTACATCAAGTATAATTTAATGTCTGATTCCATGTTTCACTCATCTTAGCTCATGCTTTATGCATGACCTCAAATAAACATTTTTGTGTTGGCTCTTAGAGTTGGTTATGAAGTTAAAGTTTTTGAAAAGTCTTATATCTTTAGAACTATCTAAGATATTTATATGAAGTTAGTATACTTAGATATAAATCAACCAAACTGTGAAGGGACATGACTCTGTATGAACTATTATTGGAGTACTGCCCCATTATTCTTAAAAATTGCAAAATGGGAGGTCAAAGTTTTTTCTTTATAAAATATTTGGATGAAAGTTGGTTTGCTTTTTCATTAGTGCTACATCTACGGAACTACAAAAGAAAGTAACTGTGGGTGTATTTTTGTGGAGATATGTCCCTTTAATGAAAATGAAATATATTTAGTACTAATCAGGATGTTTAACTGAAAGTTGAGATGCTGCTTTATTTATCATATTTAGCACATACATGGTATTCATGTTGAAGATAGTTTTATTTTGTTATTAAAACACTTTCTTATTTCTAAATAATTGCTGTCCATACCTTAACTCACTAGATCAAAAGCCTGGAGCCTGATGTAAATTGTTTCTGTTTGTGAAAATTACTCAAGCCATATAATCAAGCTAGTTGATAAGTTTGCACATTACTACAATTAATAATAAATCAGGCTAGTGCTTGAAAAAATTAAATGTGAAGACTATAGATTATCATAATGGGAAATACTTTCACAAACATGTTTAGTCTGTACTATGTACAATTTACATAGTGTTGTCCATTTAACTTATTTTTCTACTTTATTTCCAGAGTACATTTAAAAGAAGCAATGATAGAACAAGGTTGGTGTGAGAGGATTGTCTCATTGTTAAAACTACAAGATCATGAAAGTAGAGAACAAGTTCTTAATATAATGGAGACATTATCCACATCTTGTAAAACTATATTTTTAAAATCTAAAAGTGAATTAAAAACTTTACAAACAGAATATTCACAATTATCTGCCGAGGAACTGAACATAGGTGATGGAAGTGATTATTTTACTCTTATCTTAGGAGTTATAAATACAGTGTTATCTAATATTGGAATTAAAGATGAGTTATAACTTATAAAGTACATAATTATATGGTAATATGGTGTTGATGATTAGAGGAAGAGACTTGTGATTGTTATATTGTGATTGTGCTAACACTGTTCATGGCCTTTAGTAGCAAACTATTTCACGATGGTGTAACATGTGACCAAAAACTAAAAAAAACATGGCAGAAGTTTCGGCTGGTCTTAACTCATATTTTCAAATATACTGAAAGAAAAAAGTTTAGCAAGTTTTTCACACCTCTTATTTTTTCTTTTTGAGCTTTTGAATAAAGACGTTTTTATATGTAAATGATGTACTTATCGATGCTCTTTACACATCTATTGTGTTTGTTCGAAAACCGTGTATTTTATCAGCGAAACGTAAGAAACTCGAAAATCACGTGCAACGTAAGCACGGCAATTTCGGTAGCGTGTAGAGTCGAGTAATGTACCTCATTGTTTTGAGCTGTTACCACAAACAAAATAACCAGTTTAAAACTCGAAGAAATTCCAATGGGGCGTCGCCAAGGAATGACGTTAGAAGAACGCCAAAGAGCTGTAGGTATGCTCCACGCTGGTATGACGGCAAGAGCTGTCGCTCGGCATTTCAATCGCCATGAGTCTACAATTAGTCGCCTTAGAAACCGTCTGAGGGAAACATGACGAGTCAACGACAGACCCAGATCAGGCAGACCACGGAAAACAACGCCATGCGAAGACCGTCACATCACGACGCTTTCTCGACGTAACCGGTTTATGTCCAGTGGGAAGATAGCCCGAGATCTCATGAATACTACTGGGACTAGGGTGTGCCTCAGAACTGTGAGAAATAGGCTTCGCGCGGCAAGGCTAAAAGCGTGTCGGCCTTACGTCGGGATTCCGTTGACGCATAGGCATCGTCAGGAACGGCTCCAATGGGTTCGAGGGCATCGTCCATGGAAACGCAGACAATGGAACAATGTGTTATTTACCGACGAATCGCGGTTTAATGTATCCTTCGCGGATGGCAAGATTCGAGTGTGTCGTATACGAGGTGAGAGGCTCCACGCAGACAACGTTGTCCAACGAGATAGATACGGAGGTGGCAGTGTAATGGTTTGGACTGGGATTTACCATGATGGTAAGACTGAACTCGTTACTGTTCCTGGCAACCTTAATGCACAAAGATACTGTGATAAAATCCTCGAACCTGTTGCATTGCCATTTATGCAGCAACATAACGTGGGGATTTTCCAGCAAGATAATGCCCGCCCGCATACCGCGCGCCGCACACAGGGTTTCCTACGTCGAAACAACGTGCAACTTCTCCCCTGGCCTGCAAGAACGCCTGATCTCTCACAGATTGAACACCTATGGGACCATTTAGATTGTCGTGTAAGAGAGAATAATGACGTCGACGACGTGCGGGACCTTGAACGTGCTCTGCGAGTTGAGTGAGCCAGAATCCCTCTACGTGTTATCAGAAAGCTAATTTGTAGCATGAGACGTCGGTGTTTAGCAGTATTAGCTTGTAACGGGGGTCACACTAGATACTGAACTCCTGGTGAATTTTGACGCCTTACCCCTAACGTCTTTCAGGCTGTACAGTGAGCTAAGGCAACCGGGTTTTGACAATTTATTGTTACAAACTAATTGAAAACTAAATGCTTTATTTAATTATGTACTTGATTTAAGTCAAATTGGTATAGTTTCAATAAACCAGTGAAATATTTCCGAACTTGCTAAACTTTTTTCTCTCAGTATATTTATTATATTGTCATTTTTTTCCAAAAGATTTATATAGCCTATCATATGCTCATAATGTGTCCCACATATTTTGATATATTTGCTTTGTTTATCCATGTAGAAGATTCTATAAACACTTCTTCAGTTTGTAGTTTGTGAACATCAACAAACCAACGGTGTTCTCATAAACAACAAAACACAGAAACAAGATAAAAGTGTCAAATTCAATCCAAAACCAACCACCATATGATTGGTAACATTTTGTATAGAGCAAAAATCAAGAAATTACATTTACCTCAAAAAACCTGTTTAAGACTGGAAAAAAAATCAGTCAGTTTGAATAATTTTGGTTACATGTTAGGCCACCCTGTATTTATGTGATAGTTTCAAGGGTTGCAACAATTTAGTGGAAAGATGATTTACTGTGTTTGATTAATTTACTTCTGATTTAGATGTTTTTCAATTTGGTTCATTGAATTGTATACTTCATTCCAAATCTACATGTAGTCATCCATTTAAGCTTAAAACTAATCATGATTGATAAGATATTTACTGAAACTTTAAACTTTAGTATCAGAACAAGATCATTGTAGCCATTAAGTTTTATATACTTAACGAAACTTATAAGTACACCGATTTCAATGTTGTCAGAAATTTTTATTTTTCAACATTTATGTCCGATCGTTAATGGAAATGTGTACAGGACTATACTGTCGTCTGCTTGCATGGTTTTCATGCTTCTTAATTGATGCAAAATTGGTTTTGTTGTGCATGTGCCGAAAAGCGGAAATGTGCACGTGCTTATAGTGCAAAAATTGCGTGCTGTCAGTTTTAGTGAAAATCATTAGTGTGTTGATATGCACAACGAAAAATCAAGGAATGGCTCGAATGTCGCTTCAAGAACGAGACATTGCCATAAGTATTTTGCAAGACTGTGTGTCACCTGCAGAATAAGACTTATAATTGCTAATTTTCTGTTCAATCAAAACAATTAGAAAATCTTCTCATATCAACGCATGCGCGACAAAAATGGTTTTGCATTGATAAAGTAGCATTAAAAAACCATGAAAGCAAAGGTCAGTATGGTCCAAAACACATTTCCATCATCGATCAGACTTTAATGTTGAAAAATAAGACTTCCTACAATACTGAAATCGGAGTACTTAGAAGTTTCGTTAAGTATAGTAGCGCGCCGGGATTTGGATACTTGTGCCTGAGGGGGTGCGGGTTTGAATCCCACCCGGGGAGGTTATACCCTTCCATGAAAATTTGACAATAATGTCAATTTTCCTCCATTGATTAAATAATATGGAGAAGTTTCCGGCCTTGTGGAAGGGTAGGTGAGTACTGGTTATAGACAAAGGTCCAGGAAAGCTAGGTTAGGTGCGCTGGACGCCGTAAAATGACCTAAAATTTTGTTGACATGGCGTTTACTCCAATAAATAAATAAAAGTTTTATAACTGATTGTTTAGAGGGTCAAAGTAATTTCGGCTTCTCTGAAGCAAGACTCCATCTTTAAATACAAGACAGAATAACACAGTAATTATACCCCGGCTTCGAAGAAGAGGGGGGTATACTGTTTTACCCTTGTCTGTCCGTCCGTTACAAAATTTCCATCGCAGTTTTCTCAGCAACTATAACATGCAGCAGCTTGATACTTTGCATATTGCTTCATCCCATAGTCCCATGTGGTGTAAAGTGATTTCATGCTCTTTGCTCATCTACTTCCTGTTTGTAGTCATTTTTCTCACAGCAGGGGTATCACTAGTGAGCATTAGCTCACAGATTTACTTGTTATTATTGTTGTTGTTTTTTTAACCAACATAAGGCAGTCAGATTGTTTATTTTAACATGCATTGTCTATTAGTCACCTTCAGTGCGATATGACCTTTTTGTGTTGGTGCGCCGTAAAACCCAAACAAACAAACAAAGTATTAGTCACCCTTCAGCTTCTACCATATACATGTAACTCAAATTGTCATGTTAAAAGGCTGGTATCAAAAAGAGCAACTAGCAACTGACGTAATTATTGAATTAAATTGTTGAGTGTAAATTTGATAGTTTTAAACATAAAGAATGACTGATGTGTAGGTTATTGAATTAAATTGTTGAGTGTAAATTTGATACATATAATTTTAAACATAAAATGACTGATGTGTAGGTTTTTGAACGGGATTGTTGAGTGTAAATTTGATAATTTTAAACATATAAAATGACTGATGTGTAGGTAAAAGGTTTTCTAGTTTAGTCCTGAAGTTAAGGATTTTTAGAAATTGAAAAAGAATTATTTTCTTATATGCTACATTAGCTGATATCATGAAATTTAGGATTTTGAAAATTTCCAAAACTAACCCATGCTGATGTATAATTTGTACAAAGCCACCCTATATTGATAATATTCTATGATCTCCTGTTTATTATACCCCCGCTTCGAAGAAGAGGGGGGTATACTGTTTTACCCTTGTCCGTGCGTCCGTCAGTCCGTTACAAAATTTCCGTCGCGGTTTTCTCAGCAACTATAACATGCAGCAGCCTAATACTTTGCATATTGCTTCATCCCATAGTCCCATGTGGTGTAAAGCGATTTCATGCTCCTTGGTCATCTACTTCCTGTTTGTCGCATATTTTTAGATTTTTGCGGGGGTATCACTAGTGAGCATTAGCTCACAGATTTACTTGTTTATAAAGTTTGTGAATTCATTTTTATTTATTGTATCTTATATAACATTTTAGTACTCTAAACATATTCTGTATCATTGAAATGTATTAGTGGAAATGTAATATTACCCACAGCTTCATCTCAGGGTAACATTTTATTTCACAGTTGATACAGTATTTTAGGTTATTTAAGAAATAACTTACAGTTGTCTATATTTTGTTGTCTAATAAAATATAGGCACGAGTTGTGATGCGCGTATGATTAAATCACGAGTGCTTTAGCACGAGTGATTTTATAAGCGCATCAAACGAGTGCCTATATTTTATTAGACAACAAAATGTAGACAACTGTAAGTTATTTCGATTCTAACATCGTAAAATACATCCGTAGAAAAGATTTATTTATAGAACTATTTTTAACTGTCAAGCACTTGTCCTGCAGGATGAGTGAAACTTTTTGCCAAAATAATCAGATTACACATTTTAAATGCATAGTCTCAGAAAATGCAACAAATTAAGCATATGTCATCACTTGCAGCCTGAAATCATCAGTTAGATTGCTCTAATCCAATAAATGGCCATCATATACAAGAAATAACATGTTTGGTACTGCTTCATACAAGTACACAATAAATTGTATTTTCCTTTAGTGAAGTACAGGATTAGTTGGAATTGCAGAAGGACAAGTTGCTTCCAAAACATTTGTCAAGCCCTGTATTGTTCGTTTTTTCTAAACTGTCAAAGTTTGAATAATTTCACGGTGAATGATTACACACTATCTCAATATCTCGAGTGTTAGACAAAGAGCACGAAGTCACCGTGAAATTATTCATGTTTTGACAGTTGAGAAAAAACGAACAATAAGTGTGCCTTATGGCAGATATCGGCACACTTGCTTAGGTATTGACCGAGTGCTAATGCCGGGGTAAGTGTGCCAATATAGACTAGTGTTTGTTATTCTAGAATTTAGATACAAGAGATCCATGGTATAACAAGATGATACATTGTATCTGTATTACATTTATAATTTTGAACAAATAAACAAGTTAACAACATTTCTAAAGATGTTGCTTCTCAATTTTGTCATGTTCATCAAACGTGTAGAATATATGGAAGCTGCTTATACTGTCAGTAAGAAAACCGAAACATCTTTTTGTCAAAAACCAATTTAGCATGTAGCATCACTTCCAGGTCGTGTACAAAGTTATTTCAAATTATGTCCCAAGGGTAAAAAGTGGCCCTGCCCCAGGGCTCACAAGTTTTACACATAGTTCATAAGGGAAATGCGAAAAATCTCTTAAGATGTATGGCCTAGAGCTTACATATTAAGCATGTAGGACCTTAGTAGGAGCAGTGGTCCAGTGGTAGGACGCGCGCTTAGGGATCGAGAGGTCCTGGGTTCGAATCCCACTAGGGGCACTGCTAATTTCCTTGAGCAAGAAATTTACCTGCGATTGCTTCACTTCACCCAGGTGTAAATGGGTACCTGCAAGGGTGGTATAATTCCATTGCGCCAATTTGTCGGCTGCATTAATAAGCGGAGAAAAAGACTCCCCAGGGAGATTGATAGATAGATATCAGTAGCCCAGTGACCAGGTGTAATAGCTGTAAAGTCGGTGAACGTGCGTAAGCATGAAACATAGACTATAAAATGCAATTACATGTAGCATCACCTTGAGGTCCTATACAAAGATTGTTCAAAATGGTCAAAATTGGTTCTGCCCCAGGGTTCCAAATTTTACATTGAGTTATAAATAAAATGTTAAAAATCAAATACTGACAGACCAAGAGCTTTCATATTTGGATTATGACCTCAAGGTCACAGTTTTCATACATCAAAAATTAAACGGTCTAGGACAATTACTTTGGTAATGGTAGTTTCAGCCATGCGGTATCAAACTTGTGAAGTTCCCTTCCGGACTCACCCGAGTGTGCCCAGTCTCTAAATACTTTTAAGAAAAAGTTAAAGACCTACTTGTTTGTTAATTACAACGGCCACTAAATCAACCACCCTGGGACAATAAACTACGACTTGGGAATAGACCAGTAAAATTAACCAATCTTAGACTGCTTAAAATTGTATATTAATAAGTCCAGTTGTAATGTTAATACTACAGTGAAAATTCTTTTAATCAATATAAACTTCTGGCTAAATGAGCTTAAAATATATCCAAATTACCAACATATAACACCATGGAATTATGACATTATCAAATTCTTACCAACAAACCATAATTATGCACTAGGTTCATTACAAAATAATGTGAGGCCGCATGATGGATGTTCTGGTAAGATCCTTGGATTAGAATCTTTGCATCTTGCAATTATGGATTTTCTAGGGCATCTATCCAGTTTCCCCCCATTGGCTAGGGGTTGCATTTCCACCGATTATATACTCATTACCTTTAAGATTAATACCTTATCTATCCAATTTAGGCGCTGACATTGATGGATGTTCTTGCAGGATCCTTGGATTGGAATCCGACTTTGCACCTTGCAATTATGGATTTTCTAGGGCATCTGGCCAGATTCCCCATTGGCTGGGGGTTGCATTTCCACCGATTATATACTCATTACCTACCTTTAAGATTAATACTTTTTCTAACCAATCAGGCGCTGACATTGATGGATGTTCTTGCAGGATCCTTGGATTGGAATCCGACTTTGCACCTTGCAATTATGAATTTTCTAGGGCATCTAGCCAGATTCCCCATTGGCTAGGGGTTGCCTTTCCAACCATTATATACTATAATAATAATAATGATAATAATAAAGACTTTATTTAATGAGGCTACACACTTGGATAAATCCAATCTTCCATGGACCTCTGATAGAACAATTACAAGTTATTTACAACATTTACATAGTGAAAAACATATAATAATTTAACATATTGAAAGATAAGTAAAGTTGCACAAGCCTGAAATAAAAAGGATGAATATTTCAAGTGGACAAAGACCATTTGCATTTAGTTAAATTTCCATTTAAGGTATTGGTTTTTGAATGATGATTAACTTTCTGCGAGTCAAATGTTAAGAGAAATTTCATTCCATATGACTGGCCCTGAATATGTTAAGGCTTTTCTAAAGAATTCGAGCTTAGGCTTTGTGACGTACACTTGTTTAACCAATCAGGCAATGACGCTGATGGATGTTCTGGAGGAATCCTTGGATTAGAATTCGACTTTGCACCTTGCAAGCATGGATTTTTCAAGGCATCTGGCTGGATTTCGTATTGGTCGGTGGCTGCCTTTATGCGTTATCTAATTATAATATTTTTCACTTTTATTTTAACTGACCACTATATAATGCATGGTGGTTGGGGGACGCGCGGCACTGATGCTGATGGCCGTTCGGGCAGGACCCTTGGATTAGAATCCAACTTTGCACCTTGCAATCATGGATTTTCGGGGAATCTAGCCTGATTCCCCATTGACCATTTGGCTGTCGTTCTACAAATAATCTATTATCTCTCATTCACTATTTTTTACAGTTAAAAATCCACTTGTTTTGTTGTTGTTGTTTTTAAACTACTATGAGCACTTTATTGAACATATATTCAATATGAAAAGAGCGCTATACAAATGCGGTATGTAATAATAATAATAATAATAATAATAATATGGGAATCTTCAAAATTGAAAAGCATATTAACAACACTTTTAATTATATTAAGTACTGTAAAAATGAATTTTATAAATGTTGAATTTTGACCACATATGTATTGCAGACCTATGAGACTTCCGCAGTTCCGCCATTTTGGGTCTGAAAAGTAGATCGGTGTAAATTTGAGGAGACAAATCTTCTTTTGTACCGGAAAATTTAATAGGTCAGCATTATGGATAGAGCAAATCAGACTAACTTTGACTAACAAACAAGTCATGTTGTTATCTACAATGCTATTGGTCAATATTTAAGCAGGGCATGCACTTTATGAAAATTGGCTCAAATGGTGAAAATCGTTAAAAATTGTATTTTTGCCACCAAATCAGCATTACAAGCTATTGACTCTAAACCTAATGTTGTAGAATGTTCAAGTTCTTAGTCATCAGATTGAGAAAATATAGTTTGGTTTGTTTTCTTGCTCCTAAACTAAACAAGAGGGTCCTGAGGACCCTGGAACGCTCACCTGAGTATTAGAAGCTTAAAATAGCAGACAGAATTTTTTAACAGTTTTAGCTGATGAAAACTGTGATCTATGGGGCATTTAATTTTGAACCCAGGTGCATTATTAGAACAATTTTTGTACGGAAATTTCAAAGTGACATAACATACTAAACATGAAAGCTGAAGGTCTTGTCATTTCTGCAAAATTATGGCATGATATGAACTTTAGTGTTGGTATGTTGTAAAACCAAACCAAACAATTTCTGCGAAGTTTTTTTTACATTTTATGATATTAGTCGTTATAAATTTTGTGTCTCTTGAGGCAAGGTGTATTTAGGATTACAGGGGCATAATTTGTACTATGCCTTGTAGTTTTTGAGAAGAAGATTTTTAACATTTCCTGATACAACTTAACATAAATCTTATGAACCTCCTCCCTGGGACAGGGTCATTTTAAATGCCCAGATCATAATTTGAACAATCTTTGTAGAGAACCTTAAGATGATGCTACATGCCAAATATCAAAGCTCTAAGCCTTCAAGTTTTAGATAAGAAGATTTTTTAACATTTCCTTTCTTAACTCTACATAAATCTTTCGACCCCCTAAGGCGGGGCCAATTTTTAACTCAGGAACATAATTAAAACAATCTTTGTAAAGCACATTTAAGTAATGCTACATGTTGAATTTAATAACTGTAGACATTACGGTTTTTGACAAGAAGATTTTTTAAGAAATTGTTGACGCCGGATGCACGCACGCACCCTCGCTCGCACTAACGCACATTAGTCAGACCCCCACAATAGCTCACATTTAGCACTTTGTGCTCAGGTGAGCTAATAAAATGATCACTGGACCAATGACCTGTGCTACAAACAGCAACGTATGCAATTGTTCATGTATGAATTTGATCTTCAATATCTATTTATGATTTTAATTAATTTGTATACTTGTCAACACTATAAGAGTTGTTGATAGTATACTTTACAGGCAATGCTTTACCTCTGATACAAAATTTAACTTGTTAGAGTATTCAATTTGATTAAACAGTGTATGTTATACGAGACCTTCCAAATCTGGTAGTAATTTATTTCACAAATATAAAAATATATCAGGTAATCTCATGACTGAAGGCGATAATTTGTCATAATTATTTGATTCTATTTATAGAAGTTCTCGTTTACAGAAATATAATCCAGTATATTGAACTCAAACATCTAAATTACTGTGTGTAACAGACATATGATACGGCACTCGTACTCCCTGACCTTCAAACTAGCTATTATGGTGACGTGGTTGTGTGTCCACTTATGATTCAAAAAGTGGTGGGTTTGAATCTCAGTTCACATCATGGATTTTTATTGTGTTACATTTGGCGCCCAATGTAAAGAACCCACTAGGAATTGTGTGATTGTATCCTAAGATTATCCTACAAACTTTCAAGCTTCAAGAATTCGAGGACTAATTCTGTTAAGGAGGGGATGTATGTAGCAGAGGTATAGTAGGACACTTATAATCCTTTTGCCTTCAAGCTAGCTATTATGGCGACATGGTAGAGTGTCTACTTGCGACTCAAGAGGTTGTGGGTTCAAATCTTAGTTGGGACCATGCATTCAGGGTTATAAAAGAAAGGAAGTTTCAGACATTGGTATCAAGACTTTGGGCAAGGTCATCTTTGGTATTAACTTGACTACAACAACTTTTCATCAAACACTTCTCTGAGATCTGCTTAGTACTGCAGTAAGGCCTTGCTATACACCTTGGTTTCTGCAAAACTATCTGTTTTTTTGACGATCATTTTGTTTCAAATGCTTAAGTGATTCCTGAACGATTCTTTTATCAAGAGCATTCCTCAATTGATACCATCATTTTTGTGCAGCTTACATGGTTGAACTTTTTTTTAATCAATGTACTCTAACTTAACTGTTTATTATTACGCATAGTGTTAATAAAGTATATTATTGTATGTTAATAAAATCATCAACGTCAAGTATCAAAAATAACATTGTAATTGAAACTTTTTTAGATTTTCTCTGTATATATGTATATATATGGTGTGATTTTTGTCAAATTTATAGCTCTTTGGCACAGAAATAGTCGCGTATTATCCCTAATTAGTACAATGTACGTTTCTCTGTTCCTCTCCATTTACATCAAACGTTTGCAGTATTTCTTTGAGGTATAAAATGGCAGATTGCTTCTATTTTTAGATGTTCCACTATATGGACAATGGTCTCAATATAAATGTACATCTTCCTCAGAATGTGGTGTTAAAGAAATAGAAAAACATGTACGATAATTTACCATTTACACACGTTCAAATAAAACTACAACATTTACAAATCAGATAAACCAATTTTTAGACCAACTTACACAGGATGAACTTTCTAAACAAGAGTTACACTTAAATATTTTATATATAGAATACATTCAATTGAATCTGGTGTATTTTTAATACTAAAAGCCATAATTATCACACAATTCTTCAATAAACTAAGACTAAAAGCAGTCAATACACAAAACACTGTTTATATACGAGTAATTACAGATTTGAGATATTGAGTGTCATCATTTTATCATTTCGTAATAATTTTGAATGAAATTAATATTATAAAATACTCCAATGTATGTATCCACCTTCTTTAATAAATGAGTCAAGGCATGACTGTCTGTATTTTAAAGCTCCTACTATATGTTGTAACAGTAGCCAAATCATCCGATCTAACAAACTTTATAATAATGATAATTAATAATAATAATAATGATTATAATAATAATTATAATAATAGTAGTAGTAGTAATAATAATAGTAGGAATAATAGTAATAATGATAATAATAATAATAATAAAAAAATGATAATGATAATAATAATAATGATGATAAATGATAATAATAATCATAACAACAACAATAATAATTATAATAATAATAATAATTAGGAGGAAGAGGATGAGACCTCTGGGTTTCTCAAACACTTGACCAATACTCGCATAAACCTTTAAGAGGCTGTCCACGAAAAATCAGGCAGTCAGTGTTACATGCCATCTCTTAGAATTGGATGATTTTACTGTCAGTTGATCATATTGATGCAAAATTACAGAAATTACAGTTAGAATTTTGTTTGCATCTTTTGGTTGCTATAGCAACGCGATTTAGTGTTTTTGGCCATTTTTTGCATGAAATGCACTTGTAAAAAGTACTTTTTTTGCTACTTTCATGATTCTCCTGAGCAAACAATGATGATAGAATAGCAACAAGCATAGTTTCATATCATTATATAATCAAATTACTATAAAATAATTATATTTACAAGTGATGAAGATAAAAGTTCATAGAAAAAAATTGAGTTCAAAACATCATGATTTTCAATTTTTGTAAGTCCTTGAAAACTATGCAAATGGCTATGCTCATAATTTCCAATATGACGCATGAAATGAAACTATATTACTAGCAATGTTAAGACGAAATATGGTATTACAAAAAGCTAAAATAAAAAAGATGGAACTCTCAAAGAGAAAATTTATGATAAAAATTGGCAATTTGCCAAAAAATTGGCATTTTGCCAAATACTTCAAATGCTTATATTATGATATAAATGATAATTTTTTTAGAAAATCAACATTTGTGAATGAAAATATACTTAGGTTACAATCACAGTAGGGAAAAAAGACGGTTGCCATGACAACAGTCAAGAAATAATCACATTATTTTTTCTAAATCAATGAAATTCATTTATTTCTCTTCTTTTACTGATTCCATTCATGAAAGTCTGAAGAAATTACATAATTTGAAAGCTGGATATTAATAAGATTTATTCATTAAAGTGCTACAATTGATTTATCAAGCTTAAAATTAAAGCTATAATCTATATTTATAAATGATGTAAAATTCATACCCCACTCACATTGTTCAACATTGCAAATTCTTTACCACCACACTTTTATTATTTGTTTAAAAACTTCCAAGTAACTTTTCACAAGTTAAATTATAATGTGTTAGTTTAAAGCAGTATTCCAATATCAAAACTTAAAATCTGATTTGGTTGCCATGGTTATAATTAAATATTTTGAAATCATCTGTTCATGGGTCTCCACCTATTTAGTTACAGTAAAGATCCGCTATTAAGGCCAGCTTGCGGACCGGTATAATTTGGTCTTTATAGCGAGTTGTAAAAATAGGTTTAAAACTTACGTAATTGCAATTTATTGAGAGATTGTTCCATCTTTTTTATTTCTTGTAATTTAAATTCAATCTATCTCTTAATGTTATTATATGTTTTCTATAATTTTCAAGCGTCAAATCAGGTGTTACAGGCATTTATAAAAACATACCTCACATTGAAATAAAGAGCAAAAATGAAAAAGTCGGAAATTTCCAAAAAATGCATTTTTTCACTTAATTTCGAAAATACAGCCAAAATATTCTCAGGAAATGTTTTTGACTTAATTTATGACCGAATGAAACTTTAAAAAGCTTAAAAATGAAAAATCAATTGTAACATTATTTTAGTACACCCTGTCTGATTTTTCGTGGACAGCCTCTTAAAAAATGTACGGAGGAAACTTGATACATGTATTTTTGCCGAATCTCCACGTGACCAGAAATTGAAACCACGTTACATTAGCCGATCCTGCTACCACTGCAATATTTGATTTGATAGTGACATTAAGTGACAAAATAGTGACAAAATTATTAGTATACAATTGTTCTACAAATAAAACTTCAATTCTCTGTAAAAAAATCTAGATGATAACATATTTTACGTTATTTTTGAGAATAGACCAGTTTTTGGTAGCTATATCATAGGGCTGTGGATCGTTGAGTAAGTGGCGATCCGATTCGAACCACGAATCACATGTCAATGGAAAAGCATGTAATTCATGGCATTCATGAAATAACAAAATAAGTGAAAAATTACAGAAGCTTTTACTATATGGGAAACCATGTACTCCAAACATTACTATCAGACGTTTAATGGGCATTTTCAGTGGTATAGTCCAACAGAATTAACCTGAGCTTGACCTTTATGCAAGAATATATTAAACTCAATATCTACAGTCTATTTTTGTCTTCGTTTGTAAATCACGCTTTATCGGAAACTTTCGGCAAAATACACTTACTGAACGATTAATGTTGTTTTCATAAGAATAAATACTTTTAAACTGTGCCATAATATTGCTGACTTACTTGTTTCCCCAAAAACTAATGTGTCCAAAATAAGTTCAATAACATGCCACTTTTAATAAATTGATTTATAGTCACATCGGTTGTTATAAACACGTGTATAACCGTATACACACATACGGAAACTCACGATTTAATGTAAGTGAAGTGTGTAATTATTATAATTAGGTAGTCCAAGCTCAGGTTAATTCTGTTGGACTATAACATTTTTTTTGGTTAAAATGTGTACTTTTGACACAAGATAATTCGGTCCCTACATAAATTAAAGTTTTTCATTAGTTGTGCGACTCGTTTTCAGTGGTAATTAAGCTGAAAATGTGCTTTCATTTTTTCCTAAACTAGATCGCGATCCGACGATTTTGGACGTGACGAATATTCGTACTCGATTTTCTGGTCGAGATCGCGATTATCCGAGTACTCGGATACTCGCCGCAGCCCTACTTTTTTACATTCAACGTTCAGGTTAAAGAATAAACTTGTTAACATTAAAGAAGGAAGTTATTAAAATCGTCAATACTTCTGATGGTATATCAGACTAATTGTAGCATTTGTTAACATCTTCGCCAATAGCTTCTCTTTAATAACACTACATGTATTTACAATGGAAGAGATGACAACAACGTATAACGGAGAGTGTTTCCTGGTATGAGATAAGACTCGTCAGTGAAAACATATAAGTAGATTTCCTATGGTTTTATGATTTAATTGTTTCCTATCTTCTAAGGTTACCGGCGCCAACATTCCCTCAAGTTAAAATAAACAGATTACCTCAAAAATCCAAACATGCGACTGTGTGCCGTCCAAGAATACTGATTAATAGACTTGAATCTGTAATGCTTTTTTTTAAGCAGACGAAATTAGAATATTAAAACATTGCGATAGCATTTGACGGAGGTAACTAAATATTTCAATATGGGCGTATCTAAGACATTTTCCGGGATGTCTTACTGAATATTATTCTGGTATTCCAATGTGCCAACCATAAAATTGGGATAATCTGAATTCATATGCCAGGGTACTGTAGAAACATTAGATTGTAATTATTACTCACTACCTCACCGGACTAATTATTCATGACCATCAAATAAACATAAATACTTACCCCAGTGTAAATAATAGCATTTTTGACTCAATATGCATTGTTCTCATTGTCGTATCGTCTTTGTATAGAACATTCTAAATTGTCATGACTCCAGTGTTTTTAGATACGTTTATTAAGATTATAAGTTACCTGTTTTGGCATATGAATTAATTAGTCACGTGATTGTATTATTATATAAAAATAAAACAATACGAGTATGGTTGCACAAAGTCTGTGTAATGTTATCCAATTGGTGAAGCCATTGAACTGTACATCAGTATTAGATATTATATCTTGTGATAACTGTTTCCTTGTTTAAGTACAGGTGAAATCAACCAATGAACTGACAGAATACACAACTAGGTCTGACTTTAAAGAAAGTAAGAATGGGTCTTTAAATGTCGACCTTTCATTTACTGCGTAAACCCGTACTGGTTGACAGCAAATTATAAATTGTTTTATAAAGTGTTCGAAAAGTATCGAGGAAAAAGTTTGGAGAACATTTTCTCGTCCCGTAAATATTTATGATGAATTCAATGGATACATGTTGTACAGAATGGTTAATAACAGTAGTTACAGGTTAGTAATTTAAACAACAATTTATATCAACTACCAACTTTGTCTACATATTGTTTTAGGAAATAAAAGAAAAAGAAATATAATTAAAAATATTCGGCGCTAAGCAGGGTTCATTTTGTTTGAAGTATAAATGTTAGCCAGCAAATATGACTTTAAAACTACATGTACTATAAAATATCAACTCCACAAAATGTTTCTATTTCTCTAACTTTATTAGGTCCCGCATATTAAAATTTGTGGACATATTTTTATAAGCTTTTTATCGGTACGTCCAATGGTTTGATATATTTTATTCATTTCTCAATACTGGAAGAGAATTTCACTGGACAAACAGGAAAAGCAAATTATTAGAGCAAATTGTATTTGTTAAAATAAAGGTAAAAAGTTGGCTTTGACAGCTGCGCCCAACAACAGTATAATATACAATATATGTCTTAAGAAAATTGAATGCTAATTAAATATTGTTCCTTTGTAGAATGGTTCTGAGTCAATAAATACACTGCCCTTCAAAAGTTCCTTCACACATTTACAATGTGCATTTTACTAAAAGGAATTTTAAAAAGTTGTAAAAGCGAATAATTGTTAAAATGAATTTTAATTTTGCTTTTGAAATCAGTACACTTTTCTTTTAGATGTGAAATTACAAAAAAAATCTCAAACTTGATATTGGCTCATTTTGGTATGATGACCAAAGTTTTGGAGGCTGATTGATAATTTTTTCTGCGGTTCGCCGGAAAATGAATGTAACCATAAAATTTTGTTTCCATGGTATTTAATAATAATCTAAATAAACAATAATATAATAATTCATCTTGAACTTGGTATTTGAAGCAATTCAATTATATGTACTGTGAAGGAAATTTTGGAAATTTTACGAGGTCGTAGTGTAAAGGTTCCTCGCTTTATTACGAATCCGATGACCTAGTCAATGTCGTTTTGCAAGAACCTATTTGTCCCTTTTGGTAGAGTTAGCAAGGGTTGTCACAAGAAATTTAAACGGTGGGTTCCCTACCCGAACATAACATAATTAAAGTGTTTTAAAGATGATGTTAAATTCAACTACTTTCATGACATATTATATTATTATATGTAACGAAAGTATAGTTATAACTTGTATATGATAATGTATATGGGGCCGATTTTAATTGAGTTCGTGGATAAATATTATTATTGAAGTACATGTATATGTGTGCGTATTTTACAAGTTTCAGGACTGGTGCCAATGGACGAAACATCTATTTTTTATTGCGAGTTTGAATCAAAATGTCATTTTTTGTTCTCTGTATTGTAAAATTTCTTTAAATATTTGTTTTACATCTATTTTATTAAGTATCTTTTTAAAATAAAACTGTACAAACAATGTATGAATCATTCAGTTTTACTGGCCGTGTCGGTTGTGCTACTGTCACTATCACTTAAAGAGATGACGCCAAATTTGTAACAAACGCTTTTACAAGTTTCATGATGCAAGGGAGCAATTTGTTTTACGCTATCCAACCATGATTAAAACGACAAAAAGGGATATAAGATAGATAACGGTATTCGAACCTACGATTAAAAGATTTGTAGACTGACCGACTCACCACTCGGCCACACAAACTACGATACTTATTGCAAATAAGATATATAATACATAAATGTTATGCGCTAACACTATGCTCTACGTGAATTACCGAAATTAACCGAGCATTAAATATACCGTATTATGTGATGTTTTAATTTATGCCATCGAACAGTTCAATATAATCGTACAATATACTAAATTAAATAATATTATATAAAGCATAATAAAGACTTGTGTACGATTGTGTAAATGGGACCGTTACTATTTGTGCTCATTGACAAACTATTATTATTAAAGCATTTATGTTTGTATTATGATGTTTTTTTTATGTCATTTTCCATGCCAGTATTTAGTATTAAATTTATGATGTTGAATTTTGATGTATTGATTATAGTTTTTGATCTCCCGCTAAATTTTTTATGTTTGTAAGAATAAAGATATTATTTTGGGTTCATAAAGAATTATGTAAGTATATTGATTATTTTTATTGATAAAAAGTATTAAAGTGTCATACCTGACATTTTGTATATAGGCCTAAGGAGAACTGTAATTATTATTGTTGTCAAATGTCTTAAGGCATCTTTAGAGGAACTTAGAAAAGATAATTATTTATGACACCTTTGTTGTCCAATCTTAAAATAGGATGTTAGTAATTATTGTCAAAATTTGAAGATTTAATTACGTTTTCAATATTTATCTCAATCAGATAATTGGTTATCAGTTTCACTAGTTTGGCTATATATACTCAGAGTTGATCTCTGTAATTCATATGGTGATTGACTCTGAGAATAAAACATTTAAATAATAATACTTTGTATTATTTTACAGGTATGATGCTTATACTTTAGTATTTTATAATAATTTTATTAAGTCATTTATTTCTTTAGATAGTTATAAAATTATATTGTGTTCAAAACATTATACATAATTCAATTGGAAATCTTTTGGTTTAAGTAATAAATTTTAAGTTACCTTTCACATGCTAAGCGAGTTATAGTTTGTTTAATATATTTTGTTTCCCCAGATCTTATGTGTAGAATATAATAAGTTTATTATTTTATTATGATAATGATTCCTTATTTGTACATTTAAGTAATACTTGTTTGTATATTGTAATATATGGTGATTGACTCTGAGAATAAAACATTTAAATAATAATACTTTGTATTATTTTACAGCCTCCTAAACTTCCGACAATTGCCTTTTGAACTCCGATCTATATAGGTAACTTGTGGTCTGGCTATTAGAATTGCCACAGAGATCGGGTCCAACGCATACTTAATTAAGGTGCTTCATAACATTTGGTGGAGAAAGATCCTGGTAGGTTATGCGAAGATCTCAAGTCCGCAGAACAAACCTGAGGAGTTCAAAGACAGCAACTGGATACCTAGTCAACCCTAATTATAGTGTATCTGGTTCAGGAAGTTCGGAAGAGGAAGACGACACCGCACCGATAACAGTATCAACTGTGACAATGGCACAAGCGCCAAAAGTGAGAGTGGAACCATTCTCTGGTACACCAGGAAGAAAGGGACAGACATGGTACAGAAATTATTCAACTTTAATGAAAAGTGTTTTCGGTTATGACGATGATAAGGTGAAAAAAACTTTTATGTTTCACCTAACCGATCAGGCAAAGACCTGGTATCAGTCTTTGCCTGATACAGCAACTGCGGATGTTGATCAATTATTGCTGGATTTTTGTGCCAGGTTTGATGGCTCGGATGTTGGTTTCACCGTTGGAATGGTCAAACAAAGGGTTGGAGAATCGGTCCATGATTTTACAACGCGATTCATGAACCAGTCAAATGACAGTGAAATGCCAGAAAAATGGCTTATATCCACATATATTGATGGGCTTGTGCCGTCTCTACGGAAGATTGTTAAGCCACAAGAATTAAAAACAATAGACATTGCGCGACGAGCTGCATTAAGAGCAGAAGAGTGTGTAAGTGATAGTGTTGAAATAAACTCAGTGAACCATACTGACGCAAAACTTGATACATTAATTGAACTTTTAACACATCAAATACAGATGAGTTCAGCACAGCAGCAGCAACAACAACAGCAGCAATACCAGCAAAGACAGGATTACAGTCATCAAGGACGACAAAGTCAAGGAAGACAAGGTAGGAATTTTCATGCTCCTCGTTCTAGTAAATGTAAGCTCTGTGATAGATCAGGACATTGTACTGATAATTGTTATTTATTGCCCGAGGCTTCTAAATCTATTGTTGAAAGTTTAAAACAAAGGCAAAATAAAAATCAATAGGGACTCGCGCCTGTTCATAGGCAACAGTCTGTGAATGGGCACAATGGTAATGTAAAGGATAAAATGATCAATGTAAAATCTAAATACTTTGAGAACAAGGGAGTTAATACTGATTCTATACCACCTAAGTCTGATAAACTTAATTCAGAAAATTTTATTACAACTACTAGATTTTCAAGTGAATCTTTAAACAATACTGTCCCAGCTCACAATAATGAAGTAACACATGTTAATTTAATAACTCCTATACAGAAAAATGTTGTTAAAGTCAAAGTTCTAAACTCTGCAACTGAAGCTTTAATTGATACAGGTGCTTGTATTTCAATTATATCTAAATCTTTTCTTAAGAAAACAAACCTAAATGTAAGTGCTATTGAAACATCTGATTTAACTCAAGTAAATGGTGTGTCAGGGCATAAATTAAATGTGCTTGGAAAAATAGAAGTACCTATCACTATTGCTAACTTGTGCTTTCCATTCAAATGTTACGTAATTGATTCTGTGCATCATCCTATGATCATTGGAATAGATTTTCTTACCCATTATGAATGTGCAATAGATATGGGCAATGGCCGTCTTCATATAAAAGATGATTTAGTGTCTGTTCAATTTAGGATGTCTACCGGATGTGCTAAAACTGTTAGGCCTATAAACATTCCTGCGGGTGAGGAAGTTGTGGTGCCAGTTAAACTTACTAGGGCTTTCAAAAATGAAATTCTATTGTTAGAACCTGTACCAATAAATGAAAATTTACAAGTTGCTAGGTGTTTAGTTAAATCTAAGCTACAAAAAAATTTAAACCTTAGAAAGGCTGTTATTAGGATATTAAACCCTACAAAAGAGTCAATTACGTTACCAAGGAATTTTACTGTAGCAAGTATCAGCAAAATAGATTCAGAAAGTATAGTAACACTTGATGAAAATGTTACAAATAGTAATATTAAAACTGATGATAATATCCCTTACATAAATACAATATTTCCTGATACAAAAATTGATAAAGAAATCAATTTTGAAATTTCAAGTTCAAATTTGTCAGTAGAACAGCGTTATAAACTTCAAAACTTATTATTACAAAACAAAGACATTTTTTCGTCCTCAATGAAAACATTAGGTAAAACCAATGTATTCACTCATAAGATTGAAACAGAGCCTGGGGCTGCACCAGTGCATATGAACTATTATAGGACAGGACCAGTCCAAAAAGAGGAGATATCTAAACAAATTGATCAGATGTTAGATTTAGGTATCATTGAGCCTTCATCATCTGTCTGGAATTCGCCGGTTGTTCTTGTAAAGAAGAAAGACAATTCCTGGCGTTTTGCTATCGATTATAGAAATCTGAACAAAGTAACTAAATCCATTTCCCATCCAATCCCTAGACTTGAGGATGTTTTTGACTGCATAGGTGATAATGATGCTAAAATATTTTCAACCCTGGATTTGAATTCTGCGTATTTTCAAATGGAATTAGATCCTGAAACAAAACATAAATCTGCATTTATCACACATGAAGGCGTTTTTGAGTTTAATAGGCTCCCATTTGGTCTGAAAAATGCACCCATGTCATTCCAAATGCTCATGTCCCAAGTTCTACGGAAATTACATTGGAAGATTGTATTATGTTACATAGATGATTTATTAGTTTTTAGTAAAAACTTTGATGAACATTTAGAACATCTCTCCTTAGTTTTTGATAAGTTAAGAGAGGCTAACCTAACTCTTAAGTATGAAAAATGTCAATTCGGATTAGAAAAAGTAACCTTTTTAGGTCACATCTTAACTAAAGATGGCATTTTGGTAGACCCAGTTAAAACTGAAAAAGTGAAAAACTTCCCAGTTCCCAAATCTCAGACTGAGCTGCGCAGCTTTCTAGGCTTATGTAATTACTATCGGCGTTTTGTAAAAGGGTTTTCTTATATAACATCCCCATTAAACAAATTATTAAAAAAAGACAAAAAAGGCAAGTTTAAGTCTGATGATTGGACAGATGAATGTCAAAAGGCATTCCAAACTCTAAAGGATAAGTTAGTATCAGCCCCAATTTTAGGCTTCCCAGATATGAATAAAGAATTCTATTTATCAACAGACGCAAGTGGTAGTGCTCTTGGTTATGTGCTAGGACAAAAAGATAAGGATGGCAAAGAATTCGTCATTGCCTATGGTGGTCGTGCCTTATCTGCAGATGAACAAAAGTGGCCTATCACCGAATTAGAATGTCTAGCAGTAATTTCTGGTATAGAAACGTTCAAAAATTATTTGTCACAAAAATTTACAGTTTATACTGATCACAAAGCTTTATCTTATCTTAAAACTATAAAAGAGCCTAAAGGTAGATTAAACAGATGGATAATGGCATTAAATGGATATGATTTTGATATAATTCATAGACCAGGTAATCAGAATGCTAATGCGGATGCTATAAGTAGAATTCCATATGATATAGAAACCGATAAAACTAGAGAAAACCAATTAGGTGTAAACCAAATAGGCATTAATGAAACATATAGTGATTCTCTGATAAGTAGTGACAGTGAGTATCCATATGACACAAATAGTGATTATGATGAATCTTGTGCAGACGATACAGTTTTCAGTTCAAATGAATATCCAATGTTAGAGACAGAAAACAATGGTATTAAGAATACGCATGTGACCCGAGTTGACTTTGAATACGGGAACCAAGTCTCAATTAATTTGATAGACCAGGTAGAACAAACCGAAAGCTCTGACATGGCCAAATTGCAAAAAGAATGCCCAGATTTAAATTTTTTAATTGAATATCTAGAAACTAGAGTTATGCCCGATTGTGAAAAGAAACAGAAAATGTGTATAAAAGCCGAAGATCAATTTGTTATGAAAGAGGGGTTATTGCATCGTTATTACCAACCAAAATACAAAGGGAAACTTGACCCATCAGGTCTATATTTCTTTCAGTTGGCAGTACCTAACTGCAAAATTCATGAAATCTTAAAGCATTATCATGACAGTCTTGCTGGAGGAGGGCATTTTGGCGTGAATAGAACTTTCATTAAGATAAGACAAAAATATTGGTTTCCAAAAATGCATCAACAAATCAAAAATTATGTTAACACTTGCGATGTCTGCCAACGCACAAAAGTAAATAGGCGTCAACAGCCACCACCATTACAACCATTACCAGTTGAAGACACCATGAGTAGAATACATATTGACGTTTTAGGCCCACTGCCCAAAAGTAAACAAGGTCATCAATATGTTTTGTTGATTATTGACAGTTTTTCTAAATGGTCAGAAGCTTTTCCCCTCGTGAAACAAAATGCTGAGGAAATTGCAAAGGTTCTTTACAATGAATTTATTTGTAGATTCGGGGCCCCTCGTTCAATTGTTTCAGATAGAGGTAAAAATTTCATGTCAAAATTAGTTAGTGCATTATGTGAACTATTCAGTATAAAAAGATATTTTACTACCTCATATCACCCACAAACTAATTCAACAGTAGAAAGAGCCAATAGTACTCTGGCCAAAACTTTAGCTGCATATGTTGATGAAAATCAACTTAATTGGCCAGATCTTCTACCTAGTGTAATGATGGCTTTCAGGTCTACCCCTGCGTCAGAATCAACTTCATTTTCACCATTTCACTTAGTGTTTGGTAAAGAAATGACACTACCTGTTGATTTAGATTTAATCCCTAAGCCAACGCTGCCTTCTCAAACAAAACACTTCTTTGACAACCTTTTAGGCCAATTGAATATTGCTAGAGAGATAGCTAGAAAAAATATGGAAGTTATGAAAGACAAAACTAAGATTAGATATGATAAAAATGCTAAAAATCCAAATTTTCAAGTTGGCGATAAGGTACTTTTGCGACAAAATGCGGTAAAACAGGGATTATCTCAAAAATTAAGCTACAAGTGGGATGGACCTTATATCATAACCAAGTGTTTTCCAAATTTTACATATGAAATAAAATGTATTCAGTCAGCTAAAAGGAAACAGTCTCGCATTAATGCGACTAGACTTAAACATTACCAAGAAAAGATTATTCAAAATAGTGAGTTAAAGCCACAGTCTGATAATGAATCAGACCATCGTATCGATACACCGCAGACTAGTAACCATAACGATTCTAGCAATCAATTGGATGACTTGCCTAACACAGCAAGTATACCTAGTCCTGTTGGTGACTCCCAGCCTGATAAGACAAATGGTCCTGGCCTCAATAATGAGCATGTAGAGACCGCCAGTCCTCAGTCTGACAAACCTGATACACAACTCCCAAAAACAAAGGCTAAGCAAAGGATGAAGTATAAGAAAAATAAATTCATCACTCCCATTAAAATCATTAAAATAAAGAATTCAAGTAATGTTAGGTGGTTACAATGCCAAATTAAAGAAAATGGGCGATACAAATGGCTAAAAGAAAATCAAATTGATCCTGAATTTATGGAAGAATACTATGTAAAGCACAATAGATTAGGAAAAGTAAGGAAAAGAAAAACAAGAATATTTTGGAGAACCAAACCTTAATTTGAATCAGGTTGCAAACTTATGATAGTAAGCGTGTATCTGTCGTCAAACCCTAACCCTGCCAGTTAGGTACTTTGGTTGGCAATCAAAATTCAAACAAAATCTTTTTCCTGGTAGTGAAAACTAGCAGTATTTTTTTTTCTATTTTCAGATGGGTACATGTTGAAAATCACTGTTTGCATAACCTTAATATTAGGGCTGTGTTTCCCTTTAATAGCTGCTTCAGATACTATAACAAGATTAAATTACGGCGTCATCTTTCAGGAAGAAGCAAAAATAACATTGTCACGTGAATATTGGTTACATACTTTTGAAATACCTCTGCCTAAATATCATAACCTCCCACCTGTTAACGATTGCAATAATAATAACAAAACTTGTTTAATGATTTCCCATGCTTTAACCCATTTAAATAATATAAGATTAGAAACTGAATTACGCTTAAATAATACATTAGAAACTGTTCACAAATTAGTACCTCATGCAAGTTATGTTCAAAAATCTAGATCAAAAAGGGCATTGTTAGGGTTTATTGGAAAATTCTCTAAAACTTTGTTTGGAACTGCGACAGTTGATGATGTCAATGTTCTTGCCCGTCATATTAATGCTCTCACTAAAAGAACTAAAAGTATAGGAGATGCTCTTGTACAACATGGAGAACACATGAGTTCATTCATGCAAAAAAGTAATGAACGAATGAGCAATTTAATGTTAGGTATTAAACAGAATAACATGGCAATTAACAATGTTTCAAGCCAAATTAAACAAACACAAACTAGTCTGGAACAAGCATTTGAAAACATTACTATTTTACTGATGAAACAACTTCAAACATCTAATAAACTTAATCATCAATTAGATGAGCTGAAACTTGGCATTCTAGACTTAGCTGGTGGAAAACTTTCACCTCTCATAATTCCTTTAGACGACATTCAATCAACTTTAAACGATGTTCAAAATATTTTAATAAAGCAATATCCAGGATTTTATGTTGCAACTAAATCTGCCTCTGAAATGTATCATCACGGCCACTTCTTGTACTCTAGAAATAGTTGTACATTATATGTTACTATTAAAATTCCCATCACTAATAATGAAGATGTTCTCAAACTTTTTAAAATTATTTCAAAACCTGTACCAATTAATGATACGTCCAAGCATGCAACTCAGTTACTGAATTTACCAGAATATTTTGCAATAACACAAAATCAAAATTTTTATGTTCATTTATCTCAAAATCAATTAAATTCCTGTAAAGGAAATAATTTCATGTACTGTTACCTACATTTGCCATTAATTCCTATTCTTAAGGATGATTGTACATTGGCATTGTTTTCCAATGACAGAGAAAAGGTTCAAACCTTTTGTCAGTTTAGATTTATTCATGACAGCATTTCACCAGAAATTTCAGAAATTAGCACAAGTCAATTTCTAGTGTATGATACTGAAATATTGTCTATGGAATGCAATAATAAACATACAATATTGCCTGGGTGTAATTTTTGTATTATAAATATACCATGCCAATGTTCAGTTTCTTCAACCGATTTCTATTTACCTCCTAGATTAATATCATGTAAAAATGAATCTATAAATAATTTAACTAAGGTTCATCTTGTCAATTTAGCATTGTTGCAGGAATTCTTTAAAAATGATCAATTCCAGTCCATTTTTGGAGACACAATGTTTCCAAATCCATTGAATGTATCAGTTCCAAATTTTAAGATCTATAACCATGAATTGTCTAATATTGTAGTAAAGGATGAAAGAAATCACTTAAACTTAACAAAAATGGTTGACATAGCAAAGAATGATGATATTGTATTTCAAACTCTTGCAGAACCATTATTAAATGGGCAAATATCAATACCATATGCATGGCCTGATACAAGTGGTATTATTACTCTGTGTTCTTCCAGTTTATTAATTTTAGTCACAATAATGGTTGTACATTCATATTGTAAAATCAGAAAAATGTCAACTACTTTGTTACTACTTCAACAATGTAACAATGTCAAATCAAAAGTTATAACTAATGCACCATCATTCATATATACAAAGCCTGTTAACTTTGATAACTCAAATGATAATTTTCATTTACAATTATCTTGGGATCATATTACCTTCTGTCTTCTCTTAGTAAATTGTTTGTTGTTGATAACTTTGATTTTAAGATTTATTAAGTTCAGACAAAATCCTCGTTTGTTAATAGAAATAACAAATATCGAACAATGTGTTTTCATTCCTTTGATTACATTACCATTCTGCCCGTCACACGCAATTGTTCAATTGCCAGATTCTATTTCTGATATTAAAATCGAAGGATCATACTTTTCCAGTAAACTTTGCATTGACTGGTCTGGTTTTACTATCGCTAACTCGTTTACAAGTCAGACGGTCAATGTACCTAAAGCCATTCCTGTAAGAATCTACCAAGCAAAACAATTGACCAACATTATCAAAACACCATACCTCATGTGTTTTTATATCGAGCATAACGGGTACTTAACAAAAATTGTAAACGAAAGTACTGTATGAAAAATGAGGACATGAAAGTTTCTACACTTGATAATTTTTATATATACATGTACATGTCAATGTATTGTTTTCTTATTATGCATATGAAATGCATTTTTTTTAAGCAGATCTATCTGCTTACTTAGTCAAAATGTGACTATATAATTATAGGATATGTCTACCTATAATTTGTTTTATAAACAAAACAATTGCAATGTGCAAATTGTATTTTATGAGCTCAGTAATTCATATACCGGTATGTAAATATTATTTGATGTTGTTCATGTATATGTTTTGTTCTCATCTATGTACAAAAATTTGTTATAGTCAACCGTGGAAGTTATGTGTGTATACATAATTTTAGATTCCAATAGGGTCATATAATAAATTTGGTTACTTATATAAATGATTTTTCATATTGTAACCGGTACATTTTGAGAATGTTTTGTGTAAATAAGTGTCCAGGAATATGTTTATTATGATGTTGTTTTTTTTTAAAGTGCACTCACATTTTTGTAATTGCTTTTGCCTTATGATGTTTTTTTTTCTTTTTGAGACTGCAATTAATTCTTTTTGTAATTGTTATTGCCTTAACTTTGTTAAACTTTTGTTGCATTTAATTGTTATGTAGTTGCTATTACCTTAACTTTGGGGTCCAAAGTTAAAGTAGTTGGAAGGAATTATTATGATGTTTTTTTTATGTCATTTTCCATGCCAGTATTTAGTATTAAATTTATGATGTTGAATTTTGATGTATTGATTATAGTTTTTGATCTCCCGCTAAATTTTTTATGTTTGTAAGAATAAAGATATTATTTTGGGTTCATAAAGAATTATGTAAGTATATTGATTATTTTTATTGATAAAAAGTATTAAAGTGTCATACCTGACATTTTGTATATAGGCCTAAGGAGAACTGTAATTATTATTGTTGTCAAATGTCTTAAGGCATCTTTAGAGGAACTTAGAAAAGATAATTATTTATGACACCTTTGTTGTCCAATCTTAAAATAGGATGTTAGTAATTATTGTCAAAATTTGAAGATTTAATTACGTTTTCAATATTTATCTCAATCAGATAATTGGTTATCAGTTTCACTAGTTTGGCTATATATACTCAGAGTTGATCTCTGTAATTCATATGGTGATTGACTCTGAGAATAAAACATTTAAATAATAATACTTTGTATTATTTTACAGGTATGATGCTTATACTTTAGTATTTTATAATAATTTTATTAAGTCATTTATTTCTTTAGATAGTTATAAAATTATATTGTGTTCAAAACATTATACATAATTCAATTGGAAATCTTTTGGTTTAAGTAATAAATTTTAAGTTACCTTTCACATGCTAAGCGAGTTATAGTTTGTTTAATATATTTTGTTTCCCCAGATCTTATGTGTAGAATATAATAAGTTTATTATTTTATTATGATAATGATTCCTTATTTGTACATTTAAGTAATACTTGTTTGTATATTGTAATATATGGTGATTGACTCTGAGAATAAAACATTTAAATAATAATACTTTGTATTATTTTACAGCCTCCTAAACTTCCGACAATTGCCTTTTGAACTCCGATCTATATAGGTAACTTGTGGTCTGGCTATTAGAATTGCCACAGAGATCGGGTCCAACGCATACTTAATTAAGGTGCTTCATAACATTTGCATATTTTTATGAATTTATAGACTCTAGTGCCAGAGTTCTTTACAAAGCTAAACTTCTATTGGTTAATACTATGTTTCCGGGCACAGTTTAATTATCATAGTCGTAAAAATTGAACTGGCACTTAATGTATGTTCGGAAGTTCACGTAGACCTTTATTTAGAATTAAAACAACGCCAACTTCGTAAATCGTGTAAATGTTTTAAACCATTATATAATTGTCATTTCATATAAGCGACTTGTATAAACGAACTTGTTACGATTTCAAATGGACATTAATTGTCGATCAGTTTTATACAATAACGCATGTTTTACTTTTTTATATGACTGAGGCACTGTTTCCTGTTAGGAAAAATTAGACGACTTTTGTTGGCGTCAAGTTACATAAATTCTAGCAATAGATAATACAACAAGACTTCTGTCAAGATAGACAATTGTTCTTTTAGAAAATATTCCTATAGTATTCACTATATGCTCCATACTTCTGTCAACGGAATACACCATAACATTACACGACATTATGTGGTTCTCATCAAGAAAAAAACTAGGTGCTCTTGGTCACCCCTTCTTACTCTATCATCCGAATTGAGACATCTCTGATAATACCTGAACCCCGACATTGGTTCAACTAGAATTATAATTTTATGATACAAATTAGAATGCTCACATATGCTTAATATTTAGGGGTGTAACAATACGGTAAAAACAATATATTGCAATACACGAAACCCGTATTGCAATATATTGCAATACATATTGTTCTTTGCGCATACATGCATAGCATGTATTAATGCACGTACATCGTCTTAATTTGATCAACATTGTACATAGATATTTGTTTTTTCAAATGATCTACACGTATTATGCAAATGTTTGAATGAGTTAGAAAAAAATGTTGAATCGACTTTCGAAGATAATTATTTTTTCACTTAACGAAAAATATTTCAAGTTTCCGAACACAAATTAAACATTTATTCAAACATTTAAATTTCAGACTCTGATAAAAAACAATCAGTATGTAACTTAACTAGAAAAACCGGTTCAGAGAAAAACGAACCGGTTAAAAACCGTCAGAAGTCGTACTGCAATATAACCGGTATATCGGTTAACCGTTACACCCCTATTAATATTATAACAATGAAATTGATTTGGAGGACATCTGGACAACGTGTCTTGTCTGCACAATTCGAAACAGCGATTAAAAACATTTTGTCCAAAGCTGTATAAGGTTGAATCTTTTGAAAAAAAAGAAATGTCCTCAACATAGTGGAATAAAGCTGTTGAAACAGTTTTAGATCTGTGTTTAACATTAAAAAATAAACGAAAATATGGGCTTTCTCCTCATTGGTAAAATACACCCCCTTTTTACAAGTGCATTTGTCCAACTTAACTAAGCAAGTAAAACGTTTTGACATGTCAATAGTGAATCTTAAATATATTTATACATGTACTTCTAATATTTTATTGACTTCACGGTGTTTAGATGGTTTTCATATACATTGTAAGTGAGCATTATCTTTGTATAGGGGCATTAAACAATTTTTTCAAGTAAAACAGTTTTCCTGAAATTTATTTCTTTGTTCCAGGGATCACATTGTTATGTCAGATACCTGTGGTTGGTTCCAGCACATTATCACTATGGTTACGACCTTGCCATGGAACACTTTCATCAGATCAAGAAATCTCTATTACAGAAACTAATTCTCTACCAGATCCAGATCACATCATTTCTCATAGACTCTGGTTAAAAACTAATTACGTGACAAATTTGACTATACAACTGAGAGATTTATATGTAAGTATTTATTATAGTTGTTGATGTTGTTTGAGGGACTTCATGCTACAGACAATTTACAGTCTAAATTTATAACCTATGGAGGCAGGTATATTAACCAATGTTTGAAGACTATTTGATTCGTACATCATACGTATAAAGTGTTTGTATATTTTTCTTTAATCTGGGGTTTGAAAAGGGGTGCAGCGCCTCTCATCTCGACATATAATCAACATATCAAAAAATAATCAGCATATCTAAATTGAAAATTTAAAGTTGAAAAAAAAACGACAAAAAAATACAATAAACTGTTTCGTGGTTATAAAACGTTTTAGTTACATTGACTATTCCTTAAAGACAATCCCCATGTAGTATTTAATCCAGTTTCATCTCTGTTACTCTAAAAGGAATAAAATAGCTACATGACATAGTCGTTAAGCTGGAAAGAGTCAATGTTTTGTCAATGTCAAAACTTGACATGGGATGAGACGATGCGTTCATTGTGCAGGAGACAATATGGTTATTTACGCTATGATATGTTTCGGGTAGTTATTGTAAAATTACAAACATTCATATTCTTTTATTTATTGCCAAGGCTTGTCCGTTGGTTGAGTTGTCCTTACCTGCGGGTTGAGTTGTCTCTACCTGCGGGTTGAGTTGTCTTTACCTGCGGGTTGAGTTGTCCTTATCTGCGGGTTGGGTTGTCTCTACCTGAGGGTTGAGTTGTCTTTACCTGCGGGTTGAGTTGTCCTTACCTGTGGGTTGAGTTGTCCTTACCTGCGGGTTGAGTTGTTCTTACCTGCGGGTTGATATGTCTTTATCTGCGGGTTGAGTAGTCCAAACTTCATGTTGAGACGTCCACATGTTGAGTTGTACACAGGTTGTACAAGATCCGCTTTACAAACAAACACTGAGATTGTATTTCTTTAACGAATACGGCAAACTTTCGGAATGCTGAATAAACAGTGACTTCCCCAGAATACGAATGTCTAGAGCGTATCGCCATATATCGTGTTGGGCCACAATTCAAGCATATCGATATTCTATCGATATATCCCCATATCGTCTCATCCCTTAATTAGAATACATGTATTACGTATTATAGCCTACAAAAACATGACATGCATGAAAACAACGTTTTATTTGTACAGTACAAATTATTTTACTATTTTCTTATAAATTAGGCAATGGAAAGAATTGAAAGCGAATATTTTCTTCAATTATTGAATAGAAATACAACAGCATCTAGAGCACCATATAACAGAAACATTACACAACAAACTCACGTAAGTACATCAAAATTTATGTTATCATTATAAATGCATAAATAAACTTGCTTTAACTTATTCTTGTTGCGTTTTACCATTGTATTTTTATTTAATCATACACAATCCACTGATAATTGTTTATATTGTTAATTAATGTGTAAATTCAGTGACAGAAGCTTTAGCACAATGGGCCCAAGCTATTGAATAAGTTATCAGATGATGTTAAATATCACATACTTGGGAAAACGATTGAAAACTCACTGTTGCTCTACTTTTTATGATCTATTTTAAACTGACATGGCTAGTTAATGCCTTAAGGTTCAAGTAAAGTTTTTGTTTGCATTAAAAATAGTAAAATGAAAAATGCTCTAACTCTTTCATACTTCCATCAAGAGAAGTGTATTATACATCAAAATGGTCCTTATGAAACATACAATGTGATGCTGGTAATTAATTCAGATGAAAACGTTTACCGAAAGATGCATTTGCAAAATTGATGCTGTAAAACTGAAAATACTAAAAGACATCAAGAATTTTTTACAAACTAATTTAACATTAAATCATTTATAGAACATTATACAGTAGTTCATATTCCAATGAAGGTACTCCAATATTTATTACCTCAATAAATGTTAAAACAAAACTAAGGTAAATGAAAAACATTTTGACAGATACAAGTGTAATGAGTTTTCACGACCCTGTTTCTACTTTCACTTTAGTTTTTCAATTACCTTAGTTTTATTTTAATATTTATTGAGGTTATATATATTACAGTTCCTTAATTGGAATGTGTACTATAAGGTTCTGTGAAGGAATTAATGTTAAATTTTGTTGTAAGAAAATTTTAATGTAATTTAGTATTTTTATTTATGCAGCATCAATTTTGCAAATGCATCTTTTGCTAAATATTTTTATCGTAATTGATGACTATGGCATGACAAACATTGCAATATTCTAAACTGAAAAAATTATGTGTTACAATAAATATTTGTTTTGTATAAAAATATATATGTTTGATAAAAATATATACGTTGTAAAAAAATATTTTTGTTGTAAAAAAATGTGTTTAAAAAAAATATTCATTTTGTATAAAAATATATATGTAGTATAAAACATATATATGTTCAATAAAAATATTTATGTCTTGCAAAAAATATTTGTTGTATAAAAATATATATGTAGTAGATTCTATGTGGTATAATTAGCATGATGGAAAATAAGGTTAATTGTAACAAAGGCTCTGGTTGGTCGACACTAATACAGATGGTAATTAGAATAAACAAACCAAATTTCTATTCAAATTTTAGGGGGAAAAAAGTTTCAATTCAGCGATTCTGCTAATACATGTAGTAATCGATGACCCAACAATATGAAAATGTGCAGGGTCTGTTTGATTTAGATGTTCATACCTCGTACAAACAATGGAAACTCATGCTGACGTCTGCATAGTAGGCCCTACAACCTCTGGCACAATGACAAGCAGTTTTAAATTTATAACAGTATCAGTTATATATCGGAGACACGAAACCGAGTTCACATTGTGCTTGAATCTAGGGGAAGTAACTACCCCTTGCACTCGATTCTGCAGCGGTCAAAGGTTCGCAGGCGCGTATCTACCATTACGCACTTTACGCACGTGCGTAACCTCATTTCCAAAAATCGAAAATCTAAAAGTGCCAAAAACACTGAGAAATTGGATGCCTAACCCGCTTTAGGTATTATTTGACTCGAATGTGATAATTTTACTCCATGAAAATGTCATATAAAATAGGTAATATTGAGCAATACACTAATTAATCACTATGTCTTTTTATGCACACCAAAACTTCTTTCAAAACTGATTGATTGAAAAAGGGAAGCAACCGTATTGGTATAAGCAAGGGCAGTTGGTAATTTTTGACTTATAACTCAGTAGTTACAGAGACATAGTATCTGGTGTAAACATTTATTAAATTTTACGCTTTAATATAACGCATGTTAACTTGATATAACAATGAATAAAGTAAGGGGAAACGCTGTCCAATTTTTTAATGAAGGGGGTATCTCGGGAAAACTTGATGGTTATTTACCCTAAATAATAAGTAAAATGTATTGCAGTTTAGTCCATTTGTTCTCAACTATCAAAGTTGAACAATTTCACGGGGATTGAATGCAAACTATCACAATATCACGAGAATGAGATCAACAACACGACGTCACTGTGAATCTATTTATCTTTGACAGTTGAGAAACAACAAACTTGTTTAATATGTCACTAACATGAAAGCATACGGTACATATTATTTGAATGCAGTTACATCTACTTTTAAAGAACTAGACTATATAATAGACTTTGATGTTTTTAACAGTATGCAATTATTCTACATTGGATTTATTGACTCATCGGGTTTTTAAAGTTTTTTTTAATCAAACTCAATGCACATTCTTATAAATTTCCATTAATATTTTACAAACTTAATGTTCACCTTCTTAAAGGAACGCTGACATAATGAATAAGAAATGTATTCCTAAAAAACAAGACTCATGACCAGAACAAATTAAAAGAACATCTACATTATTATATGATTAGGAATCATATTTATAATCCATACAATGTTTATTTTGGCATACAAATCCTTGATATTTACCAAAAGTTAAACATGCATTTTTTAAGAAGAAAAAACATGTATAGTGGGCATTCGTAGCCCTTGAATCACACTCACCACAAGTTTTTACGATCTTAAAAGTAATATATTAATTACAAATGCTGTCTTAAATCAATTTACTGAAATAGTGTTTCAATGCGAAATTATTTTTATCAAAAATGGTTTACATTTCAATACCGAAAGTGGATAACACAGAACTGTGGCCGCACACCATCAGCCTCTGTTTTCTTATGTATTGTATATTTATATGCTATTGACATCAAAACAACATAAGTAAGATTATGTCTTTTTTTACTGCACATCATACCTTTTTATCTAATATAGATCTAAGACAAAAACAGTGAGCGAATTTATAATGTAGGAATGTTGAGTAGCAGTTGACTGATTTCAACGTGTTGATTAAAACCATGATTAACAATGTCATTCATCTGCATACACTTTCTTTAAGGTTATTATGTTTGATACAGTTTCTATTGTTTGTAAATGCATGGAATCATGTTAACGTATTGTTATATTAAATTCAAAATGTTCACTTTTTATTTGCCCGCTTGAAAATTGCAGATTTCATAAAAATAGGATGGAAAGAAGAATATTTCTGTAGTCTAATTAGCTTACAAGCGGTCGCAAAAATATCACCAAAACGCATCTTAGCCAAAAAATATTTCCATGGGGGTCATGCCCCCGGACCCTTTAACACTGTGCGTAACCTCAAAATTGGCCTAGATACGCGCCTGAAGGTTCGAACCAGATGCATTAGTCATAGACAACAGATCTGTAGTTTGTTTGCACCTGGCATATCCCCTAAAACTATGAATTATGAGTATACTCTTTGACTTTGCTGATACGACTAGTTCGACCCTTTGGCTGCCATTGGACCGAGTACAAGGGATGGTTTCTATTGTGTTCTATGATACATATAACTGAGTCAAGTAACAGTTTCGGATGTTTATTTTGTCACTGTAAGTTTTAGCACAAGCCCCTGATTGTTTATTTTATAATCCACCATATAACAGCTATATCATTGTCGACCAATCAGATCCCTTGTTACAATAGACCTTATTTCCCATCATGCTAATTATATCATAAATATTTTTCAAGATTTTTATACAATAAATATTTTTTTACAACACAAATACTTTTATCGAACATATATATTTTTTAAACTACATATATATTTTTATACAACAAATATTTTTTACACCACATAATTTTTTTTTTTTTACAACACAAATATTTTTTTACAACATATATATTTTTTTTATCGAACATATATATTTTTATACAAAACAAATATTTTTTGTAACATAAATTTTTCAGTATAGAATATTGCAACGTTTGTCATGCCATAGATGACCAGCATCACTTTGTATGTTTCATAAGAAACATTTTGATGTATAAAACAATACTGTTGGTGGAAATATGACAGAATTAGAGCTATTTCTGTCTTACTATTTTTTAACAAACCAAGACTTTACATGAACCTTAACATACAGTGGCAAACATATTTAGTGATTAAGTAAATTCTATATGACGTGAGCATAAGGATTGCCTCGCCCTCCGTTTTCGCATACTTTGTTTTAAATGACAGTATCACAACTTTTTAAGATCTTTTATGCATATAGTCCAACAGAATTAACCTGAGCTTGAACTACCTAATTATAATAATTACACAATTCACTTACATTAAATCGTGAGTTTATACACGTGTTTATAACAACCGATGTGACTATAAATCAATTTATTAAAAGTGGCATGTTATTGTACTTTAAATTTTGGACAGATTAGTTTTTGAGGAAACAAGTAAGTCAGCAATATTATAGCACAGTTTCAAAGTATTTTTTCGTATGAAAAAAACATTTATTGTTCAGTATGTGAATTTTGCCAAAAGCTTCCAATAAAACGCTATTTACAAACGACGAAAAAATAGACAGTAAATACTGAGTTTAATATATTCTTGCATCAAGCTCAGGTTAATATTGTTGGACTATACAACATACTAAACGCGTAAAATTATGGGTCCCTTTTAAGGTGATGTTTGGACACCTTTGGGGTGTATTAAGGTCCCTTTAAAGGTAATGATTCGACACCTTTGTGGAAATGTCGTAATATTTTAAAATCGCTAATTATTTTTTTTTGTAATTTATACTTTTCAAATTATTTCAGTTTCTGGACGTATTAAAAGAAGACTACACGAAAACAGTTGTCGCAGCTGTGGATGTATACCATTTACGTCAGGATGAAATTGAGTTTCCATTTACACCAAGTTTCCTTTCCTTTTTTGATGCTTTACAGTCAAAGTTGTATGCATTACTATGTACATTGAGCATTTCCATTCGCAATAAGGGAGGTTTGGTGCCTATTGTGCCACGTGATCGTTTCTATAGTTACCAGAGAAGCACAACATACGCTGAGCTTCATACACGTGATTACGTCGTGTTAAGAGAACTTGGAGTTCTGTTTTCCTCAATAACACAATATTATGAACAAAGAAGGCATGTTGATGATTCTATAGAACTAAGTGTAAATAATGTTTGAAACTTGACAAATTAAATACGTGATCAACAATGTTCTCACATAACTCTAGCAATAATGATTGTGTTGGTCTATTTTTAAAGGTACTTATTCACAGATTTGGTTTATTTTTTCTATAGTGTCAAAAAATAATTCTTATTAGTTTAAGACAAACTGACCTGAATGTTGCGAGAAATATACAATAAAAGTCACAATATGCACTAGAAGTGTCTATACCGTGACATACAGGGCAGATATTTACTACATGAAACACCTTCATTTGTAGTTGTATGTCAATTTGCACTAAAATTGCCATTATCAGAGCACTACTTTCCTGCTTCCAAAATATTTCCATACATTTTTGATAGTTTTAGAATAGTTTATATTTAAGTTGAAATCTGTAAAAGAGTACCTTTAAATAAGTTTTATTAGACATACTACTTGTGTGTTATATCAAATAAAAGTCTCTCATTAAGTTAGAAATAAATACAAGATTATTTCATGGATGTCTTTAGTGTCCTCATGACGTTACCTGATATTGATAAACGTACATGTATTTGACTTTAACGCGATTTTATATTTTGTGCCTTGCCACAAAACTGATTAAATATTAAATGTTAATATTGTTATGTCGGCATCATTTTGTAAATATTTAGCCATGTTATACCATAGATGGTATCTTTGAAGAAAAGCATTGTGTTGAAATAATAATTAAATGTTTGTATAAACCTTTTACTGATCATTTATGTTACTATAATAAAATTTCATTTTGCCATGCATGGTGTGTGTCAATTTTGTGTTGGTCTCGTTTTGGCATGTTCGCACGATCAGCCCTGCGTTCAGTTACCGCGAACGTTACAAAACGTTCCGTAACGATACATTCGTAACTCCTCGGCCATTCGCTGGGAATAATCTCGGACATATTTAGACGCTATTTTGAAACTACCGGTGTTAAAGTAAACAAATGTATGATCGTTTAGGCATTGAGTGGTGTTTAGTTTTTAGTCCGTAAATGTTGAAACATCACTCATTGCCTTAACGATCTCATATTTGTGTATTAGATTAGGTTATTTGCTGCGAATAGACGAGGAGTTCCGAATGTATCGTTATGTAACGTTCTGTAACGTTTTGCGTAATTGAACACGCTTCAGTCTTATTATTGTTCGTTTTTTCTCAACTGTCAAAACATGAATAATTTCCCGGTGAATGCGTTTGCTTTTAACATAGTCGTAATACATCCATGAGTTACCGAAAGTGTGTATTATGATCAAGTACAGCTGCTTATGCCGTATGATATGTTTTAGTCAAGATATTTTTAATAAAAATTAGGCCGCCAGTACAAATTCAAGCTATTGAAAGTCAGCAAAATTTTCTGCTATTAGTTTTCAGTAAAAAATGATGATTTTCTAGTATTTTGGGGGATGTTTTGCTTAAATGAAACATCTGAACTAAAACTAAAGAGCTAAAATATGTTTCAAATATGCCCTTTGTATTTGTAAAATCAATAAATGCGTATAAATCTACTCTTTGTTTTAAGAATTTACTATTATAATGACATAAGTCATTTTTTATCCTTTTTTCGGCCATTTTGAAAAATGGACTGTTCCAACCGAAATCAAAAAATATTTTTGAAATTTTTACCGAATTTATTCTTAATGCACTAAATGGCCATTGAAAAAATACTAGTTAGAAAAAAATCAGATTGGCCTACCCCTACTATATTGAAAAGTGAACGGGTGAAACTTTTAAGCGTTTCAAAGGAGAGTTTCGTTCTTTAAATTGCTTTAAGAAAGAAGCCATGTTATGAACTTTAATTTGGAACATTGGCAAGCCGAGCTTGGGCTTTAATCAGCCACATCTTGTGATACTAACGTATTACATTCGTCACTTTTATCATCAGTTCAAAGTGTAATAACCTCTACGAAAGATATTGTAACAGGTTTATTTAATTTTTTGCTCCATTATTTCGACTCCCGTTCTTATTTAACGTGATGTTATTTAATGCTCTTCCTTAGCACATCGTCGTCTCGCTTTTACAATGTTGTAACTACCAAATTTTAATTTTTCGGGAAATCGGCTTCAAAAGTTCAAAAGGTCATATTTTCATTGTTTCAATCTGTGTAGAAATGAGACTTGGCAGATACAGTCATAATGTATAGAGTCAAGAAACTTTTTTAGAAGATAGAATAATGTCATACTAAACGCTTGGGATGTTAATCTCATTTATTTAAAAAATGGAGATAGGACATAGTTAGATTGAGGTGACGACGTGTGTTTAATATGTGAGATGTTGAATTACAATATGAAAACAAAATTAGGTAAGGAATATACTGTCAAAAATATTCTGTCATCTGACAACTGAATGAAATTCATTTCCATGCCACAATTTGAGAAGAGTTCGTGTGAACACATATGAGACTTTTGACGTCAGTAACTTTTTACACTGTTGTCATTTTTGCGGTCAACTTTTACTCACCGGGTATGTACATTGTCTATGAACTAATTATAACAGCACAAAAGGTAATTAATTAATTTATTTTTATGTTGACCTAGTTAAGCTTTCAGAGTTTCTTCCAAGGTCATACATATTTCAAAAATAGACTATATACCAATAGAAGGGTATAGTTCATATTATACGTAATAGCTTGGCTCTATACAAATGTTTGCAAGTTATTAATATTCATTAAGTATAGGATTGGTACCGTAGTGGTTGGACACACGTAAAGGGGTGGAGAGATCTTAGGTTCACCAGTATTAACAAAGGTCTTACGATCGATTTCCGTCGTAAGCCGCACTATTTTGCATAGCTAAATTATCGTAAGATTTTTGATAGTATGCTGCCCCATGGCGCTGCAAATTCTCATAATGTTCTCGGCATTCAAGGTACATAACAATGTCGTAAAATAGACCTGACAATTGTAGTACTTTGTTTGTAGTTGATAATTTGTAGATTTTTTGGCAGTATGATTTCACGAACCATGAGACAAGATTATTTGTACTTAACAAAAAATCACTTAGTGAATGATTTTGATGTACATTTATTGCATACAGTCTAACCTGAATAAATAAGACCATTAGTGGTGCATACCATATAAGATCTTACATGTAATGGACAGTAGGATATTTACATTTCAAGGAGAGTAAATTTTAGGTTGCTAAACATTAAACATATCTTTACAATGATTGTCCACATAGATCGAGGAATACGCTAATAATTAAAAAAAATGGCGCCTGATTATGTATTCAGGAAGGTTGCAAAGACAGGTTAGACTGTATTTTTATTTATTATGAACATTAAATTCATATTTGTTAACCATTTCTGTTGGTTTAAGAGTTTGTGTGCATGTATCATGGAATTGTTAGATGTTTTCAAAGAACTTATATTTTGTTTCTTGATTAAACTATCTGGCTAATTACATGATAGACAAATTTTCAAAACATTCTTTAGCCATCGAGAAATCGAGGATACATTTTACTTTTTTAAACTTTTTATTTATTAATACTACTTTGTCATTTATAGCTTACGTGATATATATCAATAATCAATTTTGTTAACGTGGTTAGTTAGTGTACTTTTAATTTTGGGCTCATCCGTTCATAGGGAAGACATGTAAGTCTGCGATATTATGGTGCAGTTTCAAAGTATTCTTTCTTATGAAAACAAAATTAACTGCTCAGTACGTGTGGCTGAGGAGATATAAGTGTTGATATCACTTGCTCGTTTTTAGACTTTCGGCGATTTCGCCGAAAGGCTTAAGTTATACCACAAGTCGAAAATATCGACGGTTCAAATGCCTGACCAGTTTAAACTGCGGAATGATACACGTGATATACATTCAGAACGGCAAAGTGAAACTAACAAATTTATTTTCATTGTTTCAAAACAGTGGACTATTGTACGATTATATTGAACTGTCCGATTGCATAAATTAAAACGTCACATAACACGGAATATTTAATCCTCGGATAAATTTCGGTAGTTCACGTGGAATGTATCGTTAGCAGATAACAGTGATGTATTACATCTTATTAGCAATGAGTATCGAAGTTTGTGTGGCCGAGTGGTAAGGCGGTGGGACTGCCAACCTTTTAGTCGTGGGTTCGAATCCCGATAGAAACATATTTTATCTCTTATTTTCGTAAAACACAATGTCTTCATGCATCAAAGAAATTATGATTGTCTTTGTTAGTTTTTACCGCTAAATTCGACACTATAAAATAAGAACGCCCAGTAGCGCAAACGACACAGCTTGTGAAACTAAATTATATTTGAGATTGTTTGTTTTGTAGTGTTTTATTTATATTTCAAAAAATGATGCTGAATAAAATAAAACAAAAAATATTCAAAAAATAAAAATGCTAACAATACAAAGAGTAAAAAATGGCATCTTTAGAGTTCGAACTCGCACCCCTTTTAAAAATAAATGTTCTGAACCATTTCACTTTAACCGTACGACTATTAAGTCAGACGAGAAAATGTCACAAATTTAACCTACACATTGTATTTTCTGTTGCAAAATTCTATATATAGAACGCGGAAAATAATATATACATTGTGCGATAACCGTGTAATTATGCAATCGGACAGTTCAATATAATCGTACAATATCAATTTTTATTCCACCAATAAATCCCGATATGCAACTGGAGAGCATAATAATAAATATAATGTATCGTTAAAATGTATGCCTCATTTGTTTCACTGATTTTATTCTTATTCAGTTATTAAAACATTGTAAATATATTCATGTTTTTATTATTTCTTCAGTCTTTACCTTGGTCATGTTACGGAAACTGTCGAACAGCTACGACTGTCAGATCTTAACCCAATCAGAAATACGCAGTCATACAATTAACAGTCTTTTAATTACTATGTAAACTAGAGGACGAGATCCTCAGTTTTTCTTGTACTCGCATACTTCGGAGAATTTATGTTGAAATATTTATCTTAAGTATACGGAGGTCCTAAAGTCACATTTGAAATACTTCTTTACTTTCACAATTATTTCGTCTTACGAAGTATTATTTATCTTTTTAAATAATTACTACGGTTTTTTTTTTCGAAATAATTATGTCGCTTTTACCCACCGTTGCACCAACCTAGATTATACCACAACGCAAACTCGTTATTGGGTCAACGGTGGGTAATCATACACAAAGACGGCAGAAATTCGGCCAACATATCTCTGCTATCTGGGAAGCAACCACTGTTTAAGTCCTTGTAGCCAAAAGACAGTAGCCTCAGTTGTTAAGGTCAGAGGTTATGGTTAGGTTAAGATAAGGAAATACAATTATATAGTTTGAGGTTAAGTTATGGTTAGAGTAAGGTTAATGTTACGGATTATAGTTGATTCGCGATACATCACATGCTCTGTTGTTTTCCAGACTGTTCACACAAGTACAATCTGTTTGAAATTCTTTATCTCATGACATAAAATTTGTTGTTCTATGTTAGTAATTCTATTATTTTTATTTTATTTTTCAGTCAAGCTAGTTATAATTTACAATGTAAAATTTTCACGTAACATTCGATATATTTTGGTGCCTTGGGTTCATGTCATTCTAAGTTAAACATCCAATACGTTTACAGATCGTATGTTGTAAATACTCGGTACGGTTCCCAGATTCCCCCAATCCTAATAAATAACTCTGAATTTCATTTTTGAAAGAAATAATCAATTAACTAAATAATTTAACTAATAAGACGTTTCATGTCTACTTGTTTAACTTGTAAATACCATAGATAAATGATGTATAATTATGGACAGTTATTACAAGTCAGTATACATTCTGTAGTAGAGAGAGCTGGGTCGGCACATACATCATAAAATGCTCCCAGACTTTTAAGTGAGGCACATTGTGGACCATCTTGACATGTGGAAGTATTACCACCTGTAAATATAGATACAACAACATATGTGGAAGTATTACCACCTGTAAATATAGATACAACATATGTGGAAATATTACCACCCGTAAATATAGATACAACATATGTGGAAATATTACCACCCGTAAATATAGATACAACATATGTGGAAATCTTACCACCTGTAAATATAGATACAACAACATATGTGGAAATATTACCACCTGTAAATATAGATACAACAACATATGTGGAAATATTACCACCTGTAAATATAGATACAACAACATATGTGGAAATATTACCACCTGTAAATATAGATACAACAACATATGTGGAAATATTACCACATGTAAATATAGATACAACAACACATGTGGAAATATTACCACCTGTAAATATAGATACAACAACATATGTGGAAATATTACCACCTGTAAATATAGATACAACAACATATGTGGAAATATTACCACATGTAAATATAGATACAACAACATATGTGGAAATATTACCACATGTAAATATAGATACAACAACACATGTGGAAATATTACCACATGTAAATATAGATACAACAACACATGTGGAAATATTACCACCTGTAAATATAGATACAACAACATATGTGGAAATATTACCACATGTAAATATAGATACAACAACATATGTGGAAATATTACCACATGTAAATATAGATACAACAACACATGTGGAAATATTACCACATGTAAATATAGATACAACAACATATGTGGAAATATTACCACCTGTAAATATAGATACAACAACATATGTGGAAATATTACCACATGTAAATATAGATACAACAACATATGTGGAAATATTACCACATGTAAATATAGATACAACAACATATGTGGAAATATTACCACCTGTAAATATAGATACAACAACATATGTGGAAATATTACCACATGTAAATATAGATACAACAACACATGTGGAAATATTACCACCTGTAAATATAGATACAACAACATATGTGGAAATATTACCACCTGTAAATATAGATACAACACATGTTGAAATATTACCACATGTAAATATAGATACAACAACATATGTGGAAATATTACCACCTGTAAATATAGATACAACAACATATGTGGAAATATTACCACATGTAAATATAGATACAACAACACATGTGGAAATATTACCACATGTAAATATAGATACAACAACATATGTGGAAATATTACCACCTGTAAATATAGATACAACAACATATGTGGAAATATTACCACCTGTAAATATAGATACAACACATGTGGAAATATTACCACATGTAAATATAGATACAACATATGTGGAAATATTACCACCTGTAAATATAGATACAACATATGTGGAAATATTACCACATGTAAATATAGATACAACAACATATGTGGAAATATTACCACCTGTAAATATAGATACAACAACATATGTGGAAATATTACCACCTGTAAATATAGATACAACATATGTGGAAATATTACCACCTGTAAATATAGATACAACATATGTGGAAATATTACCACCTGTAAATATAGATACAACATATGTGGAAATATTACCACCTGTAAATATAGATACAACATATGTGGAAATATTACCACATGTAAATATAGATACAACAACATATGTGGAAATATTACCACCTGTAAATATAGATAAAACATATGTGGAAATATTACCACATGTAAATATAGATACAACACATGTGGAAATATTACCACCTGTAAATATAGATACAACAACATATGTGGAAATATTACCACCTGTAAATATAGATACAACAACATATGTGGAAATATTACCACCTGTAAATATAGATACAACATATGTGGAAATATTACCACCTGTAAATATAGATACAACAACATATGTGGAAATCTTACCACCTGTAAATATAGATACAACATATGTGGAAATCTTACCACCTGTAAATATAGATACAACAACACATGTGGAAATATTACCACCTGTAAATATAGATACAACAACATATGTGGAAATCTTACCACCTGTAAATATAGATACAACAACATATGTGGAAATATTACCACCTGTAAATATAGATACAACAACATATGTGGAAATATTACCACCTGTAAATATAGATACAACAACATATGTGGAAATCTTACCACCTGTAAATATAGATACAACAACATATGTGGAAATCTTACCACCTGTAAATATAGATACAACAACATATGTGGAAATCTTACCACCTGTAAATATAGATACAACAACATATGTGGAAATCTTACCACCTGTAAATATAGATACAACAACATATGTGGAAATATTACCACCCGTAAATATAGATACAACAACATATGTGGAAATCTTACCACCTGTAAATATAGATACAACATATGTGGAAATATTACCACATGTAAATATAGATACAACATACATACTTCTGTGTATCAGTCTTTATACTATACTTTATTCATTAATATCAAAAGACTTACACATGTTACTTTATAAAGTAACAAATTTGCAGAGAAAGGGTGTCGATAGCCTTAATGTAGACAACATATTCCAGTATTGAGCAAGTGTGCCAAAATATGATATCGGCACATTTCCTAGAGTGCAGAAAAAACATATCGAGGCAACTTCCAGTCATTTTGCATCAGCAGTCTAACAACAACAACAGTCTTTCTGCTCGTGAAATTTGTTACATAATTAGCAACGAGTAAAATATGAAATAAATTCAGATTCAAAATAATTACACAATAAAGTGTTATGAAGTATCCCTTAAGTCAATATCAGCACGCTAACCCCGGCTTGTCCTGTTTAATAGCCTCTAAATATTTCATCATATATCATTTAACAAACTATTCATAGATGAATAAGAATCATTTCTTCAGGTAAAAATCTAAACAAACAAAATTCAATATACAGTACTTACCACCTGTGCATTTATTATTACATAAATGTTTACTGCAACAATTCCAACAATCAGCTGTGGCTTTCAATGTACCGTGATCACAATCCTGTAAAGAGTTTACAAAATATGGTCCATTCTCAACTGTCAAAGATTGAATTATTTCACGGTGACTGAATAAAAATGGTAATTATTTATTTACCTTGAAAAGGCATCCATCAGCCGAAACGTTGGATAAATAAAATATGATATGTTTTTTCGTGTTATTGTTGTGACTATTATTCTATAACGGTGAATGAATGCATTATATCTACACGTGAGGTACCGTTGTAACTGAAATATCTTAACTAAAAAACTATTATACGACATAAACAGCTCTATTTGATCATAATACACACTCAGAAAACTTTGAATGTTAGACGGCAATAATTTTAACATACAAATTCAACGTAAAATTATTCATTTTTTGACAGTTGAGCAAAAAACGAACTATACTATTAGTTTAATGCATACAAGTACGTGTATATATATTTATTTTAACAATATAGAATTACAAATACTTGTTATAAATGTGCAAAAGTGTCAGACCAAACGTTTTAACATCATTATCAATTAAGGGTTCTTTCGAAAGATTCCATATAAAATTAATGTAAACCCCATATAGCATGTTCCCTTCATACATTCAAGCAGAGCGTTTTAGGTTGTTATAGACAAGAATATACTACAACTGAATTTTAAGTTCAGGACTTGGTAACAATAATCGTTTAAAAACTTGATCATAAGATAATATCAATTATGTATAAGTTATTAAAGATGTTATCAAGTCGAATAAAAATGTATAATGTATCAGTATTTTGTATGCATGAAGAGCAATAAACTGTCATACCGCGGCGATCAGATGTCCTAGGCCTACCCTTGATCCCTAGATAGGACTGGACCCCTGGACCCAATTTTATAACCACATATTGTCGCCAGTGGCTGTTCAAAAACTGTTTTTTAGAAGAACCTATTTTCAAACCAATCTCCACGAAGGTATGTGCTCGTCGAAACAACAACCCTTGGATTGGAAGTCAGTCGTGCTATAGGGTGTGCTGGCTGAGCAGTTTATCATTTTTCTTAAGAATTATTTAAAGGCATAATTCGAGTATTCTTGTAAATACTTACCTCTTTGCTTATACAGCGATACGTGTATCCAAATCTGTCATGCATTGCTAAACATACCTGCAACATGTAACAAGTTAATGTTTAGGCCTATTAACTTATACTGCCATTTGCGCCCAAATATTTTTCGTCTAAGAACCATGACGGCCAATCATGTTACATTCATGTACATGTAGGCCTACATTGTTTCAAGTTTGATAAAAATGAAAATGTCTCATAAAGTTTTGATTATCTGATATTTGAAATTAAAGACATTAGACTGTTTATGACGTCATTTCGACGTCATCAGTTACAAATTTATCACCTCGATATTCTGAACTAATTAAACCTTTGACAGATGTAGCTATAAATAGCTCAATCGATGGACTGTAATTAATGAATACTTTATTAAGACATTAGCTCTATACAGTGTTTTATTACAGTTCAAGCTTCTTTTTTAAGAGTAGGTTAATAACACATGCCCTGTTTGTTATTAGATACCTGTATATATTTAAATGTAAATGTACTTTGTTACACAAAAACCCAGAAAAATGTCTATTTATAATGACCATTATTGTTTACGATGATAACATATGTTATGCTATAGCGTATGTTCATAACCGTGAAACTACGTTTATGAATAAGAAAAGAGGTTCAGGTTAAATTTGTCGAAATAGAAGTTTACGCTATATAATATGACTAATTGTACGTAACGCAACAAGACTTAAAATGTTCAACATTCAAATACAAAGCTATACACAATGTATAATCAAAACACCAAAGGCACTGGAGTTGTTCGACATAGAAAACACGTTGTGCTTCGGTCACTTAATGTGCTAAAAAATGTAAAAAAAAATACGTAGAATAAGATTTCGTTTCTTGAAACATAGACTGCAGAGCTTTCGTTGTATGAAATGTATCTTCAAAATGATGTACTAAAATAAAGTATATATGAAAATCCAATTTTCATTGAATAATCAAATCAAAGCGCTGAAGGCACTAAATTTGTTCGGCTTTAAAAAGTAAAATGAGATTCCCGGCTCCAACAACGTTTGTACACAAAGAACAGTTCAGTGATATTAGTTTTATAGGTAGAACAGCATTGTTCCGGTTCAAAACACTTCAAACAATCGACCTACAGATACAGCATGTTAACCGGACAGGCGAACACAGCATTTGATTTGTTTTCGCACAAACACAACAATTCAAGTGGGTCATACTTAGAACAATGCAATAATTGCTGCTTTAAAGTAATCATTTATGCACATTTATTCTGCTGCATCTGTATGTTTAAAGAAATAAAGTCTACTAATCAGACATTATCCAAAGTCATTTTCTACGATCTTTAAACTTTTCCTACAGAACCATTCTATTACATAAGATGGTGTAACATCTCTACTGACAACTGGCACAAACGACGAGTCGTGACGGAATAGTTTATACCATTCTATTACATAATACGACGTAAAGAGCTCAACTGAGACGTTTATCTCATAAGCTATAATACATGCGCTTCAGTATAAACCGATTAACAAGTGTATCAGGAATTTTTGCGCCTGTCATAGCAGACGATCATTTTGAATTGCTCTATACTTATATACTGAGGGACTACTTCTGGATTCGGTAAATTTTCAAAGTGGGAAAGGGTGTGAAATACGGTATATATATTTGTTCAGGACTAACGTCCCGAACAAATAAAAACCGATATCCCAATGTTCAGGTGAAGCTTTTTACTTTTTTTCAACTTATCTACTTTTGATAGTACACATATTTTTCTGCTGCACTATTTCTTGGTCGCATTGATTCATTGATTTCTATTGAGTCGAAGGTGTTGCTCGTTCTTTTTCAAATTTCGGAGAGCGCTGACATAGAAAGGAATTTTTTGAAAAAAATTCCTTCCAAAAAGTTGTACAGCATACACATGTACATTTTTATTAATCAAATACACAGAAACAAGGAAATATCAGTATTTCCTGAAACAACCAGTCATCGAATCCTGGAACAACAGAATTATTTAAGAAAATTCCACCAACATTTTTTTATTGGATTAAGGTATCTAAATCCTACGCGCACGCGGACGCTTAACAAAATTCCGATATGGCATGGCCTAAGAGTTCAACATAAACTAGCTGGTCAGTACGATACTACGCTAAGCATCGTGGGTAAAACTGTCTAAATACTTGAAACTACGTGACAATTTTTACATGTACTGAATAAATGAAATATGTTTTTGAGATTTCGCAATATGATATTGCTATCTAAAAATTAATATGCACGTTAAAAAAACTTTTATGCTGGCCATTTAATCTCCATAAGAAAGTGTTTACATCTGTCAATCATTACACAGACCTTTGAAAACGAAATAAGGATACGCTACGGATAATACCCCAATTGAGGTTTGAAAGTACCTCGTATCTATGGATAAGTATTCCTGAAGTTATTAGCCAGCATTTTTTTTACAATTTAATCATCATGATTATATCTTTAAAAAGGAAAAAAAAACATACAACAGTTTTATATTCATGTATACGCCGAACTACTTCCTGTGCGTTGTTGTTGTGCGATATGAGTTAAGCGTCTGATCCAAGATATGTTTTATTGTCTACGTATAGAATGGGGGATTAATGCGTCACGCCTTTTCAGAATGGCGTTCACCACAGGGAATCTCTGTTGTATATATTTTCAGTGTTTGGTTAAAAGTAATTATTACAATATTAATTATTAAGACCTTTCTCAGTAATACACATGCTTGAAGAGTTGAGTTCCTTCATGTACCTCAAAAAAGTAGATTTAAAAAAGATTTTTGTAGTAAGCTTGCTATACTGATTTCTCAAAATTGGCGTATATAGTTGTTCTTCAAACAACTAATAATTGTTTGACAACTAGGTCTTGATACTGTGTTAGGAATCATTTGAACATATCTGAATCGAAACAATAATAACTATTGTATATTGTCTATAAATCAATACTCAGAATTTACAAACACAAGTTTATGTAAAAAAATTCCTTTTAATAAAAAGATTTGTGTAGATGCTCTAAGAAGTCTGACATCATGATAAATAGAGTGTGATAAATCACAGGAACTGAATTAACGACCGTGTCCCACCATAACTCCTACCTTAATGCAATTATTGTATTGTAATTAAAATACTTACATCTCCGTATGAACATTGCATAGCATTTGAACAATTACCATTTTGGTCCATACGTAAACAGTCATGACAAATTGGTCCATGTAATGCTGAAATATTGTTCCAAAGTTAACAATGTTGAATCTTTCACCAGGAAAGTCTTGTAAAAAAACCAGCATATTTTACAAATATTGACATGTCAGCATACATCGGTGAACTGTTTAACTTGGCGAGTCAATCTAACTAAAGAATAGCCTTACTGTCAAAAAGGGATAAATAAATATTTTCGGAAATTTTCTATTCAATCATACATTAAACAAAAGGGTCCTGAGGACACTGGACCGCTCACTTGAGAACTAGATGCTTAGGACAGTTGAAAAAGATTGTCAACAGTTTAAGCTAATGAAAACAGTCACCCCTCCAGGGTGGGGCCAATTTTCAACCCAGGGGCATAGTTTGAACTTTCTTTGTAGAAGACCTCAAGATAATACCACACATCAAATATGAAATCTCTATGACTACATGTAGTAGTTTTTGAGAAGAAGATTGTTTAAACAATAATTTTCCTTACATAACTCCATGTAAATCTTGTGACACCTTTGGACGAGGCCAATTTTGACTCCATGGGTATATTTTGAACAATCTTTGTAATGCACCTCGTGATGCTACATGCCAAATATCAAAACTCTAGGCCTTGCAGTTTTAGAGTAGATTTTTAACATTTCCTTAGTGCTATCTGTTGACCCCTGGTGCAGGGCCAATTTTGACACCTGAGGCATAATTTGAAAATAAAATATTTGTAAAGCACCTTCTAGTGATGCTACATGCCAAATTTAATAACTGTAGACCGTATGGTTTTTGACAATAATTTTTTAAGAAATTGTTAACGACGGACGCACGGACACGCGCACATTGGTCAGACCCCTACAATAGCTCACCTTGAGCACTTTGTGCCTGCCTGCCTGTTCTATTCTCCTTACCAGATTCATGATTGTCTGATGCGAGCAGCCCATGCGACAAGCAATCTCACGAAATGAAAGCTCGACGTCAGCAAAGTCGAGAGCTTGGTGACGTCGAGAGTCTCCTAAACATGGCATTTGAATATCAATAGTTGCAAATACGAGGGTTTATGCTTAGCCTGTCGACTACCACTCGTTAGAGACAAATGATTTACACAAAGTACTGGATACATGTCGTCCTTACAAAAAAAATCTTGTTTTGCACGTGCAATTCGGGACTCGAACATCTTAAATCGATTTTAGATTTTTTGGCAGCAATGACTACATGTGTATGCCAAAAATGTGTCTGTGTAAAGTTTTCACTGCTATTCGATTCTATCATCATAAAGCGAGGTCTGGTATAAGCTCGTTTAGGATAATTTGAGACAAACGACTCAGTTTATTTACATATTTGGGACTCGGGAATTACATAAAACAGGGAGGTCAGCTGATTTGTGTAATGAAAGTCTTAAACTTGTCATAATGCGTGGAACGTGTGTTCTCGTACTAAATGTAATACATCAAAAACACACTAATAATAGTCGATAATTTCGCGTTCTAAACTTAAATCCACCTGTGTTTAAAATGGCATCGTTGTATTTTGTCTCAAGTTATCCTAAACGAGTTTTATAGGGTGGTAAGTTTTCATTGACGTATATTAAGTATATTAAGTTTGTTTTCATAAGAATTAAATTACCTTAAAGCTGTACCATATTTTTTCGGACAACCCCCCCCCCAACACACGCACACACCCACCAAATAGGATTAGTACAAAAAGAAGATGCCATGTTTACACAATTGATTTATACATAAAACAAATTGAAAACAAATCAGAAATCAAATATATTGATCAGTATAAAGTGAATTGGTGTAATAAACGACCATATAATTAGATCAATACCATAATACATATAAGTAATGATTTCAAAACTCATAGTAAAAAATATATGAAAAAAACGTTAATCAAAACCAACATTCAGTACCTGATTTCAAAGGGAACTAACTAAAATACTGAAAGTCTAACTCACATGTGTATTTAACTTAAATGAAACAAGCTTACATGTATGTATTTAACAAATTAATATACGACTTGGTTTACCAATCAACAAACAACTGTGTTAACCAATCAACAAACAACTGTGTTAACCAATCAACAAACAACTGTGTTAACCAATCAACAAACGACTGGATTAACCAATCAACAAACAACTGTGTTAACCAATCAACAAACAACTGTGTTAACCAATCAACAAACAACTGTGTTAACCAATCAACAAACAACTGTGTTAACCAATCAACAAACAACTGGGTTAACCAATCAACAAACAACTGAATTAACCAATCAACAAACGACTGATTTAACCAATCAACAAACGACTGGGTTTAATATTCAACAAACAACTGTGTTAACCAATCAACAAACGACTGGGTTAACCAATCAACAAACGACTGGGTCTAATATTCAACAAACAACTGTGTTAACCAATCAACAAACAACTGTGTTAACCAATCAACAAACGACTGGGTTTAATATTCAACAAACAACTGTGTTAACTAATCAACAAACGACTGGGTTAACCAATCAACAAACAACTGTGCTAACCAATCAACAAACAACTGTGTTAACCAATCAACAAACAACTGTGTTAACCAATCAACAAACAACTGTGTTAACCAATCAACAAACAACTGTGTTAACCAATCAACAAACAACTGAATTAACCAATCAACAAACGACTGATTTAACCAATCAACAAACGACTGATTTAACCAATCAACAAACGACTGGGTTTAATATTCAACAAACAACTGGATTAACTAATCAACAAACGACTGGGTTAACCAATCAACAAACGACTGATTTAACCAATCAACAAACGACTGGGTTTAATATTCAACAAACAACTGTGTTAACCAATCAACAAACAACTGTGTTAACCAATCAACAAACGACTGTGTTAACCAATCAACAAACGACTGTGTTAACCAATCAACAAACGAATGGGTTAACATATCAACAAACAACTGTGCTAACTAATCAACAAACGACTGGGTAAACCAATCAACAAACAACTGTGTTAACCAATCAACAAACAACTGTGTTAACCAATCAACAAACGACTGTGTTAACCAATCAACAAACGACTGTGTTAACCAATCAACAAACGAATGGGTTAACATATCAACAAACAACTGTGCTAACTAATCAACAAACGACTGGGTAAACCAATCAACAAACGACTGGGTAAACCAATCAACAAACAACTGTGCTAACCAATCAACAAACGACTGGGTAAACCAATCAACAAACAACTGTGTTAACCAATCAACAAACAACTGTGTAAACCAATCAACAAACAACTGTGTTAACCAATCAACAAACGACTGTGTTAACCAATCAACAAACGAATGGGTTAACATATCAACAAACAACTGTGCTAACTAATCAACAAACGACTGGGTAAACCAATCAACAAACGAATGGGTTAACCAATCAACAAACGAATGGGTTAACATATCAACAAACAACTGTGCTAACTAATCAACAAACGACTGGGTAAACCAATCAACAAACAACTGTGTTAACCAATCAACAAACAACTGTGTTAACCAATCAACAAACGACTGTGTTAACCAATCAACAAACGACTGTGTTAACCAATCAACAAACGAATGGGTTAACATATCAACAAACAACTGTGCTAACTAATCAACAAACGACTGGGTAAACCAATCAACAAACGACTGGGTAAACCAATCAACAAACAACTGTGCTAACCAATCAACAAACGACTGGGTAAACCAATCAACAAACAACTGTGTTAACCAATCAACAAACAACTGTGTAAACCAATCAACAAACAACTGTGTTAACCAATCAACAAACGACTGGGTTAACCAATCAACAAACGAATGGGTTAACATATCAACAAACAACTGTGCTAACTAATCAACAAACGACTGGGTAAACCAATCAACAAACGACTGTGTTAACCAATCAACAAACGAATGGGTTAACATATCAACAAACAACTGTGCTAACTAATCAACAAACGACTGGGTAAACCAATCAACAAACAACTGTGTTAACCAATCAACAAACAACTGTGTTAACCAATCAACAAACGACTGTGTTAACCAATCAACAAACGACTGTGTTAACCAATCAACAAACGAATGGGTTAACATATCAACAAACAACTGTGCTAACTAATCAACAAACGACTGGGTAAACCAATCAACAAACGACTGGGTAAACCAATCAACAAACAACTGTGCTAACCAATCAACAAACGACTGGGTAAACCAATCAACAAACAACTGTGTTAACCAATCAACAAACAACTGTGTAAACCAATCAACAAACAACTGTGTTAACCAATCAACAAACGACTGTGTTAACCAATCAACAAACGAATGGGTTAACATATCAACAAACAACTGTGCTAACTAATCAACAAACGACTGGGTAAACCAATCAACAAACGACTGTGTTAACCAATCAACAAACGAATGGGTTAACATATCAACAAACAACTGTGCTAACTAATCAACAAACGACTGGGTAAACCAATCAACAAACAACTGTGTTAACCAATCAACAAACAACTGTGTTAACCAATCAACAAACGACTGTGTTAACCAATCAACAAACGACTGTGTTAACCAATCAACAAACGAATGGGTTAACATATCAACAAACAACTGTGCTAACTAATCAACAAACGACTGGGTAAACCAATCAACAAACGACTGGGTAAACCAATCAACAAACAACTGTGCTAACCAATCAACAAACGACTGGGTAAACCAATCAACAAACAACTGTGTTAACCAATCAACAAACAACTGTGTAAACCAATCAACAAACAACTGTGTTAACCAATCAACAAACGACTGTGTTAACCAATCAACAAACGAATGGGTTAACATATCAACAAACAACTGTGCTAACTAATCAACAAACGACTGGGTAAACCAATCAACAAACGACTGTGTTAACCAATCAACAAACGAATGGGTTAACATATCAACAAACAACTGTGCTAACTAATCAACAAACGACTGGGTAAACCAATCAACAAACAACTGTGTTAACCAATCAACAAACGACTGTGTTAACCAATCAACAAACGAATGGGTTAACATATCAACAAACAACTGTGCTAACTAATCAACAAACGACTGGGTAAACCAATCAACAAACGACTGGGTAAACCAATCAACAAACAACTGTGTTAACCAATCAACAAACAACTGTGCTAACTAATCAACAAACGACTGGGTAAACCAATCAACAAACGACTGGGTAAACCAATCAACAAACGACTGTGTTAACCAATCAACAAACGAATGGGTTAACATATCAACAAACAACTGTGCTAACTAATCAACAAACGACTGGGTAAACCAATCAACAAACGACTGTGTTAACCAGTCAACAAACAACTGTGTAAACCAATCAACAAACAACTGTGTTAACCAATCAACAAACGACTTGGTTAACCAATCAAAAAAAGGATTGTGTTAACAAATCAACAAACGACTAAGTTAACCAATCAACAAACGACTTGGTTTACTAATCAACAAACGACTTGTTAACCAATCAACAAACGACTTGGTTAACCAATCAAAAAACGGCTGGGTTAACCAATCAACAATCGACTGGGTTAACCAATCAACAAACGACTGATTTAACCAATCAACAAACGACTGGGTATCGTATTCAACAAACAACTGTGTTAACAAATCAACAAAAGACTGTGTTAACCAATCAAAAAACGACTGTGTTAAAACCAATCAACAAACGAATGGGTTAACCAATTAACAAACAACTGTGTTAATTAGTCAACAAACGATTAGGTTAACTAATCAACAAACGACTGGGTTAACCAATCAACAAACAACTGTGTTAACCAATCAACAAACGACTTGGTTAACTAATCAACAAACGACTGGGTTAACCAATCAACAAACGACTGGATTAACCAATCAACAAACAACTGGGTTAACCAATCAACAAACAACTGGGTTAACCAATCAACAAACGACTGGGTTAACCAATCAACAAACGACTGGGTTAACCAATCAACAAACGACTGTGTTAACCAATCAACAAAGATTGGGTTTAGCAATCAACAAACGACTGGGTTAACTAATAAAAAAACGACCGTTTTTACAAATCCACACATGAATGGATTAATCAATTAACACACAAATGAAATAATAAATAATCAAATATATTTAAATCACGTACCACTGGTTGCGCTAACTAATGGTAGAACAGTTGTAGTCGGAGCCTTTGTGGCGGTTACTGTTGTTGTTTTACCAGTTGTTGCTGTAATCATCATCAAATTTGGATGTTTTGTTGGTTTTAATGTTGGTGCTAGTGTTCTGGTAGTAGAAGGTGGTAACGTAGTTGATACTTGGTGCTGTACCAGTGGAAGTAACTGATTTAACAGAAAGTTGGATATCTGAGGTCCTGTAGTAAAACATATTTATATCATTTGGTAGTACTATACATGTATTGGATATAAAGTTATGGTACAATGTTCGAGTCCACAATGCTTGTCTTGTCAAGGTAATTTTTTATCAACATGATCAAGAAAGAACAAACGTAAAGGACACCCTTGCTATATTTTCAGACTTAAATAAGGCTCATCATATGTGAAACTACATGTATATCTGTATTACATGATACGTCTAATTAAAACTAGAAAGTAGTAATGCATTAATTCACAGACATTTAACAAAATACAACATGTTATATATCTATTTTTTCTGATTATTGTTCAAAGCTCAACGACAGTCAATTCCAGTGAGAAAGTTGTATCAACACCATTAAGAAACAGTTCAGAGGGGATGCATGATAGTCGTAGAGTAATAGATGTTTGCCTTGTACATGTATATAGTATTGTCGATGTTATGTGTACCGTATACATATGTTTTAGGATTTAATTCTCCTAATGTTAAACATTGTTTATGACCATGGAGACTAGTATCTATAAGTGTACATTTGTATTTCTTATAGTTTCACCTTGTCCAACTTTCAAATTATACTAACTTTTATTTTGCATGCACACACTAACACTATTTTCATACCGAAGGGAGATGATAACACGCGTTTATAAATACATTGTATGTTCCATTTATAACTTTGCAACAGAAAGTGGTTTTGTCAAATTAATCTAATCCATGCAAAACCATTTACATATATTTATGATATGAATGAAAGATATTATGTTTGTAATCATTTAACATGATCTTTAAAACATTAATAATTGATTGCAAATTGGCATAATGGGAAAACTACATTTAGCTGTATAAGGTTTCGATGTAATAAAACAAATAGCATATAGTTGACTTTGTCATTGTTTTAGCCAATACAATTTGCTCTACTTATTTGTCTAATGACATTTTTTTGGTATAGCTAAATGAATAAAAGATATGGTACCATTGGTAAATTGTGATAAACAGGCGTGTAGCACAGACAGTAGTTGCGGACTATTTACCCTGTGTGTAATGAGTGATTCACTGTGCTGATTGTTTATACATGCTGGTATGCTTCTGACTGTATGACTGAACAGCTAAAATGACTATTTTTACCTCAAACAAAATGAATCCTGCATAGCGCCGAATATCTTTTTTACGATATTTCTTGTTTGTGTTATCTTACCTAAAATTCCTGCTAGATTATTTTGTATCAATGAACCAAGATTTGCTCCAGCTACCATCATATTAGACATTGTAACATTCATACTATATTTATTGTTAGGTATTCCACATAAACCAAAACATAAAACCATTGACATAGGTGATTGAGTTGTTGTTGTTGTAGTTGTCGTTGTTGTTACGGGTGGCAAAGGGGTTGGAGTTGTCTGGTGTGATACCACATGACCGTTGATTATAATACTTGCCCCTGTACTGTGACTGTAAATCAAACCTTCATGGATTAAAAAATTACCTAAACAGATCATTATGCGCGATACTAAAATGAAAAAAGGCGGCCGACACGCATTCGGAACTCCTCGGCCATTCGCTACGAATAACCTCGGACATATTAAGCCGCCATTTAGAACTACCGGTGTTGAAGTAAACAAATACACGATCGTTTAGGCGATGAGTGATGTTTCGTTTTTAGTCCGTAAATTTGAAATTACACAGTTCAATGATATCACTGAACAATATTCGGTTCAATATATAACAGAGAATCATGTTTTTATAAAAGATCAGTGTGTATACTACAAAAACTATTTTGCATAACCGTTAGGTGCTTCGCCTCGCATAGGTAGTAAAATCCCAAGCCGCCCCTTAAATCCTTCCGAGATTATTAATTCATGAAAGGTCGAGGTGTTCCGAATGTGCCGACACGGTCTCGATCGACTAAACTGTGTATGTGCACATCTTTGAATGATCGGAACCGTTCCTGACAGCCTGTGAAAAATGATAGGCAATGATTAATAGAATAAAAAGAAATGATTATTCATGTAAAATTTAAAAAGGGAGGTATTTTCTAACACCTTATATAACATTTTTATCATCACTTTGAACTTTTGAACGACCAACTTCATACGCAGTTCCATTGGTGGAAACGATCACATGACTACAATAATTATAAAAAGACATGTAAACAACGCCATATATAATAGTAACAAGTAGCTGATAAGAAATACAGGTAACCATTTGATGGATGGCAAGAAATGATATCGAGTAGATAAAATGTAAAACATAGTAATTTTAGAATTGCAATTACTAAGTCATTTTTCATCAAACAATGTACATTGTAGTATCTTACATGTCTTATATCATTAGAAAGGTCTTGAAACTCATATTTTGAATATTTTAATTTATTAGTCAAAACAGAATCGTTTTTTATTAGCGAGTGTTTAAACCTAGTGCTTCAAACCGGCAAGAAGATTGTTCAAAAGGTTTAAATCACCTAATATATCTTTTTTCAAATCAAAATTTTGGCAATCTCCTTATATATTTTAAAAATATGAATTTTAAAAACTTTCTATCAATATAAATGTCATAAAAATCGGCCTACAAATTAAAAGTTATCCTGATTTAAAAATTCTGCAGCTATCATAATTATGTTCTATGGATTTTGTCTAAAAATATGGAGCTAGCGAGCGAAAAAAATTGTTTTCCCCATTTCTGGCATTTTGAGAAGCGAGCGAAAGGCGGAGAATAAATATGTGATATTTTCATGAACACTTATGTGCCAAATGTTTAAAAAAACATGCTAATTATGGACTTTTCACAGAAAAAAAACATCATAATGTGTAATTCAGAAAAGCATTATAAGTGACTTTTTAGAGTTTTAAGTCCTACTGGTCATATTGATGTGATACACTTAATCATGCACATTTAAATAAAATATGTCGAAGTCTTTTTTCCTTGGACTTTATTATTTTGATCTTGGGATACAGGGTATATAGCTCTGATTATCTTGCGGGTAGCCGCGGCCGTTGCGTAGTGGTTAGTATGTCTGACTTGGAATCCGGAGATCGCGGGTTCGAACCCGGTCGCGGTAGGTCATACGTTATACATGAGTTGTCGGCCTCGTGGTAGGGTAAGTTAGTACTGGGGATAGAAAAAGTGTCCAGGAAACCTATAGTAGGAAGAGCTGGCCGTCGTATATATAACCTAAATATGTGTTGAATACGACGTTAAAAAAAAACAAAAAAACAAAAAAAAAAAATATCTTGCAGGTTGTTGTTAAAAAGATTACTTTTTGTTAGCATGCATAAATGCTTTTAATATGGTACATACATCATAAATGACTGGTTTTTTTTGTTCCAATTGCATTTACTGTCTAATATTATTATGCTGCATAGCTAATACATTTAGTAAATTCATTCATTATTAACCTTCAATTAAATACTTCCAATATTTCTGTATAAACAGATCTGCTTACACCATGATGGAAAATCTACAACGGTCATTCATTCAGCTATTCATTGACACCTGGCCATCGCCTTACGTTCTCACAGTAAACTCCTGCTGTGAAAATCGTCTGCTTAGTAGTATACATGTATATTATATACAAGCGTGTGGCAGATAATATTGCGCAATAATACAAAATAACTATTCTCCGTACACAATATGAATAATGTTTGACTAATGTAAAGAAACATTAAATATCAAAATTTTAAGTATTTGTTTGAATTATTTTTTCCAATTACGTTTGATAGTATTCATATTTTTCTACTGCACTATTTTCTTGGGCGCATTTACTCATTGTTAGGTGTTGTTCGGTCTTTTTCCAATTTCGCAGAGCGCTGACATAGAATTTTTTGAAAAAAAAATCCTTCCAAAACCATTTGTCTACAAGGGATTTAATTACCCGATGATACGTTGAAATCTTTTTGGCTATGATCGTGATCTATGATCCTTATCTTACCTTATCGATCCCAACATTGGGTCACGGCTTGTAGATTATGTTATCGCAAAAGTGATGTATCTACAATCAGTGCTATATGGCTGTATCAAACAGCGAAATCTTGATGGGTCTAAAAGTTGGGTAATGTTAATATAGAATTGTGGAAAATACATGTTCTATGATCTTTGGGAAACAGGCAAAGTGACATTTTTACCTTTTTTTGTAGTTTTACTCCATGGACCGTTATCGAACTTGTCTAAGTAAAGGAAGTTACCTGTACGTTGTAGTAATTGTAGATACTTGATTAGTCTGTGGAGTATACGGTGCTGTTGTATAATAGTGAGAGTTACTATGGTGATTATGTACATGTAAATGTAACTGGTTGTTATGGTAATGACATGATGCACCATGGGAATAATGGTTTGTACCATGTGTTGAATACAAATAATGGTGAGAATTATGGTTGTGTCCATGTCCAAAACTATGCTGACAAGAATGGGAATACGCTGTAAATTAGAAAGACGAGTAGTGAGCTTGAATGAACATAATACTCATTATAACATAACGATTCTTTTAAAATGCCCAATGTGATTTTGTTTATACTTGCCATGCTTTATTAATTAATTACGGAGCCTCTAAAATACATTTTGATATACATCACTATCATTTCGTTTAAACGTAATATTATTTCGTTTTTAGAAAATATTACTTCGTATTTACGAAATATCATTTTGTTTTATATAATAAAATTTCAACATGCGTGACCATAAAACGATTTATACTCACAATGACTTCCGCTCATGCTAGAGTATGAACTTGATGAAGAACTATGACCATAAGTATGATGATTTCCATAACCAGACGAATGAGAATGAGAGTAATGGCAACTTCCACCGTATCCATGAAAGTTCATACTGTTTCCATGGTAATTATATGAACTATGATGACCATATGAACTATGTTGATGCCCATAGTAACTGTTCCAAGTACGTTTTATCTGACGTCCATTTATATTGAAAGAAACGTCACCGGTGATTTCAAAAGGAGCATCTGTCGTGAAAAGTAGACCGGCTGCGGCTGCCACAATATCGTAATTGTCAAGAGTTATGTCATCAACTGAAATATATCGTTTAGAATTACAATTAAAATTGTAAATTTGTAATGGCGTTTTACAACAACGCACTTTCGCCGACTTAACAGCTATGGTCGTCGGATCTTTGTTATATTCTTAAGTTAGTTTTAATAAATGGAATATTTGTTCTCATTTTTTGTATGAAAACAATTGAATAATTGATTTTCAAAACAAAATGATAAAATTTGGACATCATGTGAAGAATGTACATTGGTCGATTCAGGGTTGTCTCAATTTTAGGATTTTCAACTAGTACGGATAAACTATTCATGTTTTAGGATAAAGATTTCAAAACTATAACACGTGTCAGAATTTTAAAATTAGCGTAAAAGAAATAAATCGCCAACCTGATCCTGAACAATCGTCCCCAATGAAACCATCTGCGCAAGCGCAATTACCATTTCCAATACATGAACCGCCATTTTTACAGGTGTCAGGATGGCAAATTTCTGTAAATTTAATAAAAACTTAAAATCCAACAATATAACTTAGTAAAGTACTTTAAACAGGAATTGTTCATTGGTCGGTCAACGTTGTGAGTGGGTTTAGCATTTCCATACAATTTGATACCTTTACTTTTATCTGAAACACTAAATTCTTCACAAGAAAACTTAAAGTGATAAAAACATTTTCTAGCATGCGTACCAATAATTCAATCAAAACTATCACAAATAGTTTCTCGTAAGTATTAAGTTTGGGAAATCCCGTGTAAGGGGTTCGAATCTGGCCCCGTATTTCAAGTTTGTTTAAATATGTTTGGATTGTCTCCGATATTTTTTTGTTATCACTGTGGAATGAAAACAGTTGACACTGCATGACATGAAATAAGCATATGCTCCAGTTCTTGATTTAAAGTATACAGTACCCAACACCACTAATATTTAAAACATAATTTTATCTAAAAAAATATGATAAAATCTTCCAAAACATGATCTTTTTTTTATTACAATTAGTTTATCATTTTGCACGCATAAGATATATTACATAACTTGCAATTTTAAACATAGATCTACTTGACAAAACTTGAAATTACCATATGAAAAAAGAATAATTTCAAATGTTTTATTATACATGTATAAAGTCTTTGTTGACATCATTAAACTATCTAACTTGGTAAAACGTTCAGAAATACCATGTACAAACATAACTATTTCTAGAATTATTTAGCTGCTATAAACATAGTTTTACTTAGGAATGTAATACTTTAATCAAGTTAAAATGGCTGTCACTCCCTTCGCAGCTCAAAGAATAGTCTATCGTTACTTCACCAAACAGTAAACGAGTGAACTTTCAACCGATACACAGGAGAGTAAAATATCTAGAAATGTTTAAGATAAATCTAACGAGTATAAGAATGACCTACCGTCTGTTGTACAACCATGAACATAAACACGAGAACAATGTATAGGTATATGAGAGGTCAACAACACTTGTTTAGTGTACAATACACTTGACATAGATATCTCTATTATACTTTCACTATAATCCCATGTTCCCCATAAAACCTGTATAATATACGTGAATCAAGTACAAAATAAAGTTAGATTATAATAACATCCATTTCGAATGACATTTATATTTTGGGTATTTTATTCAAACGTTTTAAGTTATACACGACGGCTTTTCCACTTAACTAACTTTCCTTGAAAATTTTCTAACGTCATTCAGCCGTACTCCAGAAATCGTTACCATTTTGAAAAAAGCGTGTCTCCAGGTTATATTCGACTATATACACAACGTGAAACAAAACTTTTTGTTATAATCACTTGAAAATGTTAACTTATATTGTTGCTGCTAAAGTGGTACAAAAGAAACATTGAAAACTTACGCCTTTTGGCAAAAGTTTGCTAAGCAAAACCTTCAATAAGTTGAAAAATGCCGTGTCTCCAGCTCTATTTTTAATATTTGCTTTGAAAAATAAGAAATCTGAGGTTTGCTATTGCTTAAAATATGTATTTATTTACAATATATGCGCAGTGAATTGTATGATTATAAAGATATTTTACTTTATGAAATTCTAAGATTTTCCACATTAGGGTTGTCTCCAAAACAGTTCGATGTTACCGTAACTATTTTTGCAAGGTCAAATTACTTTCCAAAAGGTGTTGTTCTTAATTGTTAACCCGTTTACTAATACAACAATGAATCAAATATCGTGGGAAACAAAGTTTGAATAGTATTTGTCCAAAGGAGAATAAACAAATTAACTCCAAACTCAAATTTTTAAATGTCGCATTTAAGAAACTATGCTTCCATAGCGAGCGTAGGACAATTGCTAGCGACATTATAGGTGTTTTACATTACATTGTTGTTTGTCACTGTACATTGGTGTGATCAAGTGCGAGTAACGCGTGCATTTATTGCTACTTCTAGATTTATACAGGGAAACTTTAACGAAACATCTGTGCTTCGAAACGACTATTCTCCGTAACAAGAATTTGACATGCTATATGATATAATTTATGGAAGAAACAAATTGTTGTTGTTTTCGACATTCCTCTTTTTATCGTTTGAGCATGTTAAAAGCAAAATTATGCCTTAGCACTAACAGTTACGGTACGTGTGTAAGAAAAACATATTTTAGTGCAGGTACAGGATGAAGGATAAATCTGAAATCTATGTGATGGATGACTTTCATATTTTTAATTTTACAATTAGTAATACATCTTTATGTTGATGTTGATGTCTCCATCATTGAGAATGAAAATTCATTTCGTTACGGAGCATAGAGAGCTTGTTACGGAACATAAATTGAAATAATAACGATTTAGGTGATCACTGAATTGAATTGAATGCATTTCACATCATCACAGTACTTTTACTACGTATACAGACTAACTGAACGTTTTCCAGTCTTATATGATGGAAATTGATGAAATTTGTTGCGTCCGTAGAGATTTACATATTTGACACGCCTGTATGTGATTCAAGTTCATAACAAAACAGTATTTGTGTAACCAATTTATGCAAAATCATGGTCATAACAACAATAAAGAATATTCAATAGATTGGCAATGTTTGAATCGACTTAACAATGATTCTTACGCATTAAAACAATGACCTACTAAATCAATATGTCTAAAGATTTGAGGCTGTGAATATCATTCATTAGATCCATTTTATCTTGTGTGTTATCAGTAGAATTTTCCAGTTATTGTTTTGAAGAAAATGTCTTCACCACTGATGACCAATCTCAACATGAGCACATATCAAAGACGTTTCACAAAGATATTTTTAAAAGTCTCTTGCACCTACACAACAGGTTTTCAAAATCCGAATAAAAAAGCTAGGAATCTCGAAACGCATAACATGTGATTGAACATCTTATCAAATTTCTTCAAAGACCACATTTGCTAAACTAACGATAGATACCGTACAATTTATTTTTATTCAATGATATTCTTACTTTAATAACTTTTATCATAGGGTAAGAGTCAATTAAAAATGCTATTAAGTGATTGCAGTATTTTAATGAAAATAAGATATATTACAAAATAAATTTAGCAGTACCAAAGTGTTTGCCAGTTCAATTTTAGAAAGACTTTGTAAATACACATATGACAAAACAGTTTCCTTTCATTTTAGGTATATATTAAATGCAACGTTTGACCAAAGTTAAATTTAAGCTAAACTATGCATACAATCTATAAAAATGTTTCTGGATTTGATTTCATTCCAAAATGTGATTGTCAATTAAAAAAAATTAGTCTGATCGCGTCCACGAGTTTTAATTCGCCCGGATTTAAAATTACCCATTTTACTGCATAAAAGTTATTTGGCCTACACGATCACCATAAAATTACTATGTCAAACCCAAACGAATGGGTTGTTAATATAATTAGATCCCATCGTGGTGCTTAATATTTTCCATAACATATGTTCCGTAACGCCGCTTAGCATAGTAATTTTTCACAAATAGCTAATTTATTGACTATTTGTAATGTTCATCACGATCAGTGTCGTTTATTTCATATATCTACATGGTATACACACTAGAACATATCAGTAAAAGTGCATTTTAGTTAGGTTAATATCATCATACTTACTTTATATATCTCATTTGTTACATGTATATTCAAAGCTGAGTAGTATTGTTATTTTGTAATATGGCAGAACTTAAACTTAAATTTTGTTTCAAACATGAGGAAATACTCTGTGCTGTTAATAAATTATACTGTTGTATTATTTAATTGATATTAAAATGCAATTTTGTTTGAGTTGGCAAGAATTTCTAATTTTTACTATGTTCCGTAATTCCATGGCACATCAAATATGTCATCATGTATGAGCATACTGTGCCATGTTTCAAACTAATTTACATTTTATTTTTTGCCTTATACATGTATGTTTAAGTTTTCATCAATTTGGAAAAGAATGTTCCACATGTCTGTACGTGACAAATACACATATTGACATAATTGTTTTACGTTATCTTATCTTAACAACAAAAAATGGTGATGAATTCTGCTTGCGCTTTTCTGACAAGCATGTATATATTGCGAAATAGTTTGCTTAAATTTGTCTCACAACTCACCATTAAATGATATTCCATACTTACATGGACAGAAATACAGATTTTTATTTTAAAAGTAGTAATTAATTAATTGTACTCTTGATTCTATGTTCCGTAACGTAGGAGTTGACCTATAGTGTTTGAACTCGTATATCTTTCTCAGTCATAGAATGATGTGCGTTATATTTTTGTTTCAAGACCACAAAATTTTGAACTTTGCAATTATGTTAAAAATTAAATGTTTACAGCTGGTTCATTTGCCGACATTTCATCTTTCAAAATGGCAACAATTATGGGGGAATTGCCGCATTACTTGTTTAACAAATAGCCAACAACTTCTTCAAATTCGTTATTATAGTCGAATGGCATTTCGGGACCAACACTCCTCCCAGTGCTTACGTCACGCTTTGCTACTTAACAACTGCCAACACGTAAATCACGTGACGCTAGTAATACCACGTGATACCAATGTGTTGCGTGTGAAAAGTAATTTCGTTATTTTTACAAATAATTAATTAAAACTATTATTTTCATCTTAGTGTTCTTTGAACATCATAACAAAAAGAGGACATATTTTATAGAAAATATTGAAATGTAAAAGAAAAGATGAAAAAAAATTGGCTCTCTGAGAGACGAATTTACTTGTGATGACAGTGGTTATTGGTTTAATAAATAATCACTGCGGGGAGTTTGGTCGGAACCTGGAAACCGACCGTGTTTGTCGTAATCGAAATTAAGTGAGCTTAAATAACAGTATATGTATAACCGGCATTTTGAAGAAAATAGTCTTGAGATGTACTAGAATTCGAATATAACCGATGATGTACGATTGACAAAATAATCGTTGTACCTCGGGATAATCTCTGCTTGTATAACTAGCATCCGATGCATCGACAAATTTCAAGAGGAATGATTCTTCTATTAATGCTCTTTCTACAGGACATCCATTTGTAGCAATGTAAATTTTTTGCATCAGAACAGGATGCAAAAAGTCAAGTTGAAAATTCACACCAAGTGGTATAGTTTTCGGATAGTCGTATCTGGATAATGTTGGGCACACTGTGTTGTTCCCATCTATAAAAACAGTATAAACAATGATAACAAACACTTTTCGATTATTCCATGTTATGTGCGATGACCTTGTGTATGCCTATTATCTTATCTGAAGGGCCATTGAGAACAGGTTGACCGGTTTCCTAGCTTATACATAGGACCATTGTTTTCATTTGGAATACTTCGGTGATACCTCACCTGCACAATTTAAGGAATCGCCCGCGTGGTTGACCGAACGCAATGTTTTGTATCGGTATTTAATGCATGCACAAGTATTAGCATTTCCAAAAATGATTAAATTCGCCGTTTAGCCGTGTATGGCATCTCTTTAAGTAAAACATTCAAGGAATATGTGTCAGCGTTTTAGACCGTCGCATGTCTATTAATAGAATGCCTGGACTTTAGCCATCGAAAGAACAGGCGCTGTCCGGGACATGTTCCGACTGCGCACGTAAAACAGCATAATTATGGTAGACTTTAGAATTATTCCTATCTATTTGGTCACATAGTAACTATATTTAATTTATTAGCAAACCGAAATATTCGAGAACATGTTCTGTCCTAATTCCGGCAGCTAATCGAACGTTCACCGATATGTATTAGACTAGTTTTGTACGCAAACGGTCTTACTGACTGATATCTTCACCTTCTATATATAGACTGTTATAGCTCGTTTAGGATAATTTGAGACAAACGACTCAGTTTGTTTACATATTTGGGACTCGGGAATTACATAAAACAGGGAGGTCAGCTGATTTGTGTAATGAAAGTCTTAAACTTGTCTTAATGCGTGGAACGTGTGTTCTCGTACTAAATTTAATACATCAAAAACACACTGATAATAGTCGATAATTACGTGTTCTAAACTTAAATCCACCTGTGTTTAAAAATAGTATCGTTGTATTTTGTCTCAAGTTATCCTAAACGAGCTAAAATAGGCTCGCTCTAAAGTAGGGAAGATAAGTTGCATTTTTTCAACAAATGCGAGTTTTAAAAAGAAAAAAACATGTTACACTTAGTTTTGCATTTTTCTTGGTCATATATTGCAACTTTCTATAAAATGGTACTCGTTCGTATATTGATAATGGTATTTTCTGGTAATATAAACAGGTAACCCGCCAAAACATGGCGTCGACGAGTCGATACACGCACTCCTAATTCGACTATTTGACGTCCATTTTTTCATCATGTGACCTCAAATGCATCGTTTTGAAAGGCTTAAGGCAACCGGTGTTGACTACAAAATGCTCAAATCTTGATTATTGTGTATATCGCCGTTCAGGAACGGCAATAATAAGTACAACTTAGCACTGGTTCACCTTAAGTTGAGTTATTATCAACTCTAATACAAAACCTAGGAACTAGGACAAAGTTTGCGGTTACAACACGAAAAGAGTTCACTAACAACACGATATGTCGTAGATTTGTTTAAGGTGATGATATGTCAATGCCATCCATATACAATGCCTATATTTACAAACATTTAATGAAAAAAACGCTTTTGATCAAATTTTCAATATGAAAACACCGCTTTACAAATATGGTATGTACTAATAATTAGGGCTGTCACTATTTACCGTTATACCAGTATACATGTATTGCAATACGCAACTGCAGCAATACATACCGCGATACGAATTTTATGTACCGTTATTTGGCGATATTTTTATTTCAATGAAAAATATTTCCCTTCGCAAAATGAAAATAGCAAAACATGAATTTTCTCATTGTTCATTTAATTTAAGCTTATGTTACAAGAATTTAACGGATAGGGCGCGTTCGATCGGTTGTGCAAAACATGTTCTTGAATCGAATATTATCGGGACAGGAAGTTGTAAAACAAGCATGGTGTCCAGGAGCTTGATTGCTAGGATGTTCTTCAGCTAAGGGGGTGCTTGTTTTTAACTTATATTAAGCAGTCACAGTCCTAAATGACTGTATAGACTTAAATATGCTAGATTCTATCAGTAGCAGCATGTAAGATATGCAATGTTTCTGTTACAGCGGAGGCACAACGAATCTAAAAACCCACAATATATTGTGGTACGTATCGCGGTACGGTGCTAGCATATTATATTCAATATATCCCGATACGCTGCTAGCGTATCGTGACAGCCCTACTACTAATAATAATATCTAATTATTTTTAAGCATTGTCTACAAAATGTATAGTAATGAACTTTCAAACACAAAGGCAAACAAATATGAAAATTCGTAATATCAACTCATGGCATCCGAGGCATTAAGTAATGTTGCCTTTGTCTAATTGTTATGTATACGTTAACTTAGGAGGGAACATAATTATATTAATTATTGCTCAATCGGCACAATTAAAAAATGTCGTTTTGGTACGCTTTCATACTGATGGATAATGTACAATATTTATAAAACTTATAATAATGTACACCATTTATAAAACTATGAATAATGTACACCATTTATAAAACGATAAATAGCGTACACCATTTATAAAACTATGAATAACGTACACCATTTATACAGTACCCACCAAAAGTTTGGAGACAAAAGAAATTTACTACAATTCTTAAATTTTGATGATTATTTTTGTAGAATCATTATTTTAAATATTTTTAAGAATGGTTTGTAATAAAATGAAAACAAATTTGAAAATTGCAACACATTTATAAGATTCAGCTAAGGGGATGCTTGTAACAATATGTAAAACATTTAAAATGAAATATATTCAATTATTAAGCAAACCGAAATATTCGATTGAAGAACATGTTAATCGAACGTTCACCAATATGAATCAGAAGGGCGCACTTACTGGTGAACGTTAAGCCTATAGCAATGTTCAAGAGGGGCGTGACTAAAACACGTCTCAGTGGATACCGGTTACGCCCCTCGGCTGATTGGATACAGATAAACTTCTCCCGTTACAATTAGTTTTGCATTACCCTGGACTTATACAGCAACTTTCTTGAAACTGGTACTCGTTTGTATATGGATTATGGTATTTTCTGGTAATACAAACAGGTAACCCGACAAAACATGGCGTCGACGAGTCCATTCACGCACTCCTAATTTGACTATTTGGCGTCAATTCTTATCATGTGACCTCAAATGCATCGTTTTGATTGGCTTAAGGAAACCGGTGATGACTACAAAATGCTCAAATCTTGATAATTGTATATGGGCCGACTTGATTTGCCTGTGCGGCGTAAACCGATCGCCGATCGGCTCGCCGCGGTGTGAAATATGAATCAAGCGTTCCGGCTAACTAAATCGCCGTCAATAGCTACAGTTGTGATTGTGTTACAAATAATTAGCGAAGAAATGATGAGTGATGATGAGGATGACGATAAATTACTGTTGCAGACGGTCGCATTTCAAGCAGTGTGTGTAAAGAAAAAAATCATTTCAGTAGTCAAAATTTTTAATTCGTGTCTGGCGAGTGAAATGTGTACTTGTAATATTACTCTTTCACAAATGACGCGTAAGAGAGTTAAACACAACATCAATTAGTATTTTGTCCATAAACTTAGTAAATTTTTATAATGATAGTTTCCCTTGTATCCATTTTAGCCATATTTGTCACACGCCCGGTTGGTTGACCCGACTTAATCTCGGAGCAAATAAAGCGAATCGCCGGTGCCCGTTTCTGAAACGGCGTACGCCGGTATAAGCCGCCCGGGCTTAAATCCCTGGTTACACATATTCCCTGTAGTGAATGATAATGGATTACAAAAAAGTTCCTAATTTATTCTTCAATTTTGGAATAAATAGATTATCATTATATATTGTTATATGCTCACGTCATATGTCTTGTATCATTCGGAACGCCCTCGGCGATCATCTACGAAGATACACCTCGGATATCAATCGTAGTAGAAATACAACAAAGTTATGAGGTCAGGCGATTAACCTCATAGGTTAAGTAGTGCCGATGTAAACAACCAACATGGCAGATCATTTTGCAGAAAGTATCGAGTACACAAAAATGTTTGAGGATCAACTTTGATTTGAGTGAATAACAGTTACAGGCATTAAAGGGCTTTAACTGCCTATAATCGCCCGTCATTTTTTGGTGTGTGTCAGCGTTCCGAACGTCGGGAACGAGGCTAGATTCTATGATGGAACTACTTTCGCTCCTCGTGATATCCGATGTGTATTTGCGTGGAAAATCGCCGAGGTAGTTCCGAATGGTCTTGTATATGATTGTTTCTCTATAGGTCTTATTTTCAGCACTGTATGTTTGTCAGGTTTGTTTATTTTGCTCTTTGTGTAAATGATGTGCTTAATAAAGTTATATAATACTTTTTACCAAATATTCAAAATATTTTTACTTATTGTAGTACAGACAATTTTAGAACGTTTGAATACAGGTCATATCTTGTAATTATAATAATTGTTATACATGTAACAAAGAAGCCATTTCCATAAAACTTTTGCCATAAATAATTATAGTATTTGAGTTGTTTACTTGATGGCCATTGAATGTAGGAATTTCGTCGCTATTCAACATGATCTGTATTAGCAATCGAGTCAGGGAATTTGTGTAAAAATGAAATTATATTTCAGGGATTTCATGTAATCCCTAGCGAAGTCATGGACTTCACGTATTCCATAAAATCACCAGGTATTACGTGAATTCCCTTACTTGGTTAGGGATTACTTGAAATTCCTGGTTACACACATTCACTGTAACATATATATAAAACGGTGAATAAACACATATATAAGTATGTATACAACTTACATTGTAGGGAATAACTTTTTCCTAAAAGTAAAGCGACTATCGTAATGAACTTCATGCCTTCAACTGTATTATCAGTGATGTGTCTTAACAAATATAAACTAAACAAATACATGTCCCTTATCACTCAGTACATGTATACCAAGTTTAAAGGGGAGAGCCGTAACTAAGTTATAGAACTTGTGGCTCAACCCGATTGCCGTATATACATATAGATATGTGTTATTATTATATTTGTTGTATTCATGTAAATTGTAAATATGTATTACGGGTAGGGATGGATACCGTCAGGGACGAAACGATACCGGTACCAATGAAACGGTATTTTTACTGATACCGATACTGATACAAATATGCAGCCGTAGTACAAATTACAATGTTTAAATACAAATAACAAAAACACACGTATATCGATGTAAGATTATGAACATATCAGCTTTTGGCGGATCGAGGGGTACTCTTTCATGGTTTATTGTGTCACCAACCCATGAAAAAACATGATCACTGGACACACTTGTACCCAAAACAGAGAAATCTTTCAATGCAAGTTCTGCAATTTATACTGTTATTGTGCTATTCTGTTCGCTAAATGTTTTGTAGGGAAAAAACATATTAATAGATATGTAACAAAGAGTTAGAAAAAAATCGTTCTACGTGTGACATTCGTACTGAATATTTCATTCCAAAACAATGTCAATAAAATATTTTGTCGCAATTGAATATAAGGCCATGCCAAATTGGAATTCTGTTAAGCTTCCACTCAAGTTTGACAAACCTAGCTACCTATTCACAAAAACACAAACCGAAAACAAAAACACATATTTTACATATTAAATATTTCAATCACTTTCGATTCTCAAAAAGCGTTTCATGACTCGTTACAAAATACCACACCAATCCTTTTTGATACAGAGCAGGGAAGGTATGGTTGCAGGAGCTGCTTATGTTTTGCTGGGGATTGTGATTACGCTGTTGTTTTCGTTTGTCTTTGTGAGAAGACGAACAACCTAGACGAGTCGTATATAAAGTCGCACGATCATGGCGCATGGCCCAGTCTATCCTCTCATAGTAGAAACCATTTAGTAAAATTTAACACCACTTTTTAAATTTACTTTGGCTCTTTGTTAAAAATTCATTTGCTTTGTTTCACTGAAAGAGGCATTTTGGTTAAACAGTAACTTTATCCACCAACGAGTCATAATTATTCCATATCTATTTTTATTTTATAAATAGATAAATTTGAACATTCCTAAAAAGTTTGTTGATAATGTTACTTTTCAACCAAAATGATTCTTTAATAGAGTGAAACAATACAAAATGAATATTTGATATAAAGCCAAAGTTAATTTAATCGTGGTGTTGCCTATAATCAAGTTGCCTAAGGTGGTGTTTAACTTTACTAAATGTTTATACTTAGATATAAAGAGGGGAAGACAGTGTAGCGCGACATGATCGTGCGACCTTATGCACGACTCATGCAGGTTGTTCGTCTTCTCACGAAGACAAACGAAAGCAACAGCGTAAGCACAACCCCCAGCAAAACATCGACAGCTCTGGTAACCATGCCTTACTTCCCTTCTCTATATGAGAAAGGATTGGCGTGGTGTTTTGGAACGACCTGAGCCATAAAATGCTTCACCAAAAGATGGCAAACGCTTGGTAGTGTGTATGACTGAACGTCACAAGTACAATCCTTCATTGCGTAGTGTCATCTTATGTATTACAGATAAAAAACTATTCAGCGGTTTGCGAACATTTTAGATAACCATGTCTATTAAATTCAAGCTGACTTTAATACGAGTAACTTTAAGATGATATGTTCAGTGTTAATAATTTAACAAGTTTTACAATTTTTATGTCAATTAAGGACTTAAATAACCCATTAGATCAATATTTCAAAATTAATGTACACTACGAAAAGTTTTCCTCTTATATTTTATGCTGTATAGTTAAAAGATATATTTATGCCCTTAGGGCATTCAATTGAAATATATACAAAAGAGGGGTGCAAGACATTTCGACCCCAAGACGTTTCGACCCCAAGCATTTTATGGAGACATTTCGACCCCACGACGTTTCGACCCCAGAGTTGAGACGTTTCGACCCCAGATTTGAGACGTTTCGACCCCAGTTTATAGATAATATTATATATGATAAATAAAATTATATACGAAATAAATTATGAATCGTTATATTATTGAAATTGTGACATTACATCATTTTATTTTATTTTGCAGCGTTTGTAATCGACATGCAGCATGATGTTGTAAATGTTTTTCAATCCAAGAGCATAAATATGTATATTCATGTAAACTTATAAACACTTAAAAGTATGAAAATCAATAAAATTGAATTTATACATCTAGATCTAGAACTGTATATTATCATTATTTTACATATATGATAAATTATTAAAGTTGATGAATCAATATGTTGCTTGTTGATATGTTTTTACAGTAACTATGAATGTGTTTTCCGATGGAAATTGTTCAATAATTTCAAGACCTGATGTATGATGTATGAATGTAAAGATGGGTAGTACTCAGTACGTTGATTTGAATTATACTTCGATATTAGGTAATAAGTGAACATCGGTCTGTTATATAAAATGGTTAAATACAATCAATAAATCTACTTTAACAATTATACAAAGCGGTAAGTATTTAAACTTCAAAAGGGGATGTTTTGTAAAGCATGATAATATTAAGCCCGAATTTGATTACAATAGAATATTTTTGTATACGTTATAAGCGATAATTACCTCCAACTATCCCTATAGAACAGAAACAAACTGTGAAAATGAAAGTGTATATGTGATTATTAAGTGAATTGAAGAATGCCTTTAAACATCATTTGTTTGCGATAACCGTTAAAAATTATCTACTTAAAAAAAGATTAATTAATACTGAAATCTTTGTTTTAGAACTACAGTTATATATATTTTTCAATGGTAAATTTTAAAACAAAAACTGATAATGTGAAAACTTCATTGGTATTAAAGTCAATTACCTCACAATCAAATATTGTTTGTCTTTTTTGAATTCCATGATGTTCGGTAAAAATTCCTGGTTATGTGTAAATATCATATACTTTTATGAGTATTTTTTTTTTAATGATATATATTTATAATATTAGTAACTGCTTATATATGTACACAAAATGAATTACTAAATATTTAAGTTTGCTCTCAATATTTTGTGTATTTGTGAATATGTATAATATGATAATAAAAAAACTTATTTTCCAGGTTATGTGTAAATATATACTTTTATGAGTATTTATTTTAATGATATATATTTATAATATAAGTAACTGCTTATATAATTTAGTAATTCAATTTGTGTACATATTATGTACACAAATTGAATTACTAAATATTTATGTTTGTTGTCAATATTTTGTGTATTTGTGAATATGTATAATACGATAATAAAAAACTTCTTTTCAAGGATATGTATATATAAATAGTATGTACCCTCATGAGTATTTAAACATATAATAAAATTATGAATTTACACAATATCAAGTTTGTTGTTTATTATTATAAAATATTAATCTGTGTGTTCTAATAAGTAGTTATGTTTTGGTGCAGCAGATCACTCTTTTCCGTTTTCTTCCGTCTGTTTTCTTCCTAATAAATAATCGTGTTTTTTTTTTCATTTTTAAATCTTCTAAAATATTACATTCAAATTCTAAGATGTGATAATCAAACTACCTTTTATCAAAAATATACAAAATGTACATAAATACAATACAAATACGAAAATTAAGCTAAAATACCATCTGGGGTCGAAACGTCGTGGGGTCGAAACGTCTTGGGGTCGAAATGTCTCCGTCAAACCTGGGGTCGAAACGTCTTGGGGTCGAAACGTCTGTAACTCACAAAAGAGTATCAATTCTACTCGTACAAATATAGATGCAAGGGAGACAATCTAGTCTAAGATATGAAACACCATGGTTGCTTCCCGTGGCGTTTTAATAAGGTTACCATGTATATAATCAGGCCATGCCAAATTGAAATTTGGTAAGGGTCATTTCAAGTTTGACAAACCTAGGTACATATTTACCAAAACACACAAATTGAAAAAGAAAACACATGTTCATTCTAGCTAGTATTTACACAAATAAGTACTTGGAAGTACATGAATGTCTTTGACGTTAATGTGAGATTGAAGTAATTCAGTAAATAAGAATATACATGTACAACTTACACATGTACATTTTCATTTTTCAATTACTCACTGACAGCTCAGATGATTTGGTATTTAGATCACGTATAAGATTTCTGACCTCTTCTATTGTGAAATCCTTAAATGTTCAAGACTAGGTACGTACTTCTGCTGGGGTGAGTAAGTTGGAAACTACACGTTCAAAGCAAGGATTCTTTTATTTTAGAAAGTTTATTTAAGACTGCGTAATATATCAGAGACACGTGTATTACTCGGCATGCTAATCTGGCCAGGCATTTGAATCGTCGATATTTTTAGATTTGTGGTATAACTTAAGCCATTCGGCGAAATCTGAAATTTGAAGAATAGCAGAAACTAACCAGTGCGAAATTATCCTCATTAAGTCTAAGTTGAAATAAGATAATAAACACCATCGACATAAAACCGTGTCTTTACGGAAATCAAGTACAAATAATTCTGTCCTGCGTTCCAAAGACCAGAGTACGTTTGGCACGTGCCCCTACGTGGTCCCAGAGATAAGGACTCCCTTAAGAAAAAGTGAAAAGGCGCAAAATTAGCATTATGAAAGAGGCATTAACTCTACTTCATTTGACTATAAAATCACCCATCCGATCATTTAAATTCAGACTGCATTGTTATAGTTTAAGCGACTCGAGGTAACCTGATCAAGCGTTCAAATTATCTTATGGACCATTTGAACATCCCGGGTCCCTAAAATTCTGTAGGCGATCCCGGGATACCCCCGTCCCCCCACCTTCGAAGTGCTCAAATTTGCTCCTTTGACAGAGAAAATTTCTTTTTTCACGTCTGTAGAGGTTTTTTCCACCCCGAACCCACGCAACCTGTGTCCCACCCCACTTACGACACCTCTTGAACCGTCCCTGTTCCATACATAGTCGATGAAAATATTCCGTCCTATGGACCAATTTTATTTAAAAAAAATATTTTTACCAAGAACGACTACTCTGTAATGAAGTGTAAATGCGGAAGTAAATTTTGGTCACGTGATCTTTAATGGCTGACAGAGTAGCGGAAGCATCACTTAATGATTTCGTTTGTTAGTCATTATACGATGTAAGCCGTTATCAAGATATAAAAATGTGTGCCTGGCGTAGGGTTGAACACGGCCCATTATATGGAGTTGGTAAGTATTATATTTTATTGATGCCAAAAACTTTTTTACTAAAAAATCACTTCTTAAAATATTATTCTTCCTTTTAAAGTTTGTACAGTTGACTCAAGTAGGAAGTGAACTTTGATACAATCAAAGTCTTGTACACAGTTGGACATGAATATGAAGAAGAAAATATCATGTTTCATTTATCAATCATAGATTGATGCGTTTTTGAAGCAATCCGTTAACATAACAGAAAAACGTTCAAATGATAATTTAAAAGTTATGTAGGGTCTTATAATCAGGACAACAGAAAACTGAGCTTTTAAAAAGTGACTAGGCTTACATGAGCTTTTATAATGTCTTCAGTGAACCAGTGTCTATGAACAGATGGGCTGAAGGCAAGTCTATTGTGAACTTCCACCTATTGCAGTGCTTGACAAATCCACTTGTCCACTCGTAATTAAGAGTAGAAATTGGCTCGGGATGAGTTGATCTTCTGGCACAGTGGCAGGGCTCGTCCTGCAGGACGAGTGAAATTTTAAGCCAAAATAATCAAATTTTAAGTTTTAATTCATAGTCTTATGGAAAACGCAACAAAGTAGGCATATTTCATTAATTGCAATCTGAAAATATTGATTAAATTGCTTTTCATTCCTAGAAATGGCCGTCATATACGGTACAAATAACATGTTTGTTTCTGCTTCATACAAGTTCACAATTGATTGCATTTTCCTTTTGTAAAGTACTAAAGTATAGGACAAGTTCAAATTGCAGCAAGACAAGGCCAAATTCCAAGCTGCTCATGCAGGATGAGTTGCTTCCAAAATATTTGTTGAGCCCTTTATTGGTGTGAGTCAACTCATCAAACGACCGAATCATCAAACTTAATGTAACACACAACCATTAGACCAACTCGTCAAACAGATAATATAGTGTAATTAGTACATAAGAGGGATAATTGTCTTTTATATATATAAACTTATACATGTTTATTTGAAAATATTGGTATGAAATGTTTAGATTAATTGAATTCTTTGTAGTATTTTTATTGTAAACATTATATTGAAAAAATGATACAATGAATAAAACAATACTATACCAAAGAATTTGAAAAAAATGTCCAGTTACATGGGTGCATCCTTTTTAGCTCACCTGAGCACAAAGGGCTCAACGTGTGCTATTGTGGGGGGTCTGACCAATGTGTGTTAGTGCGTGCGTCGTCAACAATTTCTTAAAAAATCTTCTTGTCAAAAACAGTAATGTCTACAGTTATTAAATTCGGCATGTAGCATCACTAGAAAGTGCTTTACAAAGATTGTTCAAATTATGTTCCTGAGGTCAAAATTGGCCCCGCCTTAAGGGTCGCAAGATTTACATAGAGTTACATAAGGAAATATTAAAAAATCTTCTTCTCTAAAACTTGAAGGCTTAGAGCTTTGATATTTGGCATGTAGCATCATCTTAAGGTTCTATACAAAGATTGTTCAAATCATACCCCTTGGGTCAAAATTGACCCCGCCTTAGGGGTTGCAAGATTTACATAGAGTTATATTTATAGGGAAATGTTAAAAATCTTCTCTATAACTTGGTTTGGTTTTACAACATACCAACACTTAAGGTCATATCATGCTGGAATTTTGCAGAAATGACAAGACCTTCAGCTTCCATATTTAGCATGTTATGTCACTTTGAAATTTCCATACAAAAATTGTTCTAATTATGCACCTGGGTTCAAAATTAAATGGCCCAGAGATCGCAGTTTTCATCTGGTAAAACGGTTAAAAATATTCTGTCAGCTATTCTAAGCTTCTAATACTCAGGTGAGCATTCCAGGGTCCTCAGGACCCTCTTGTTTATCAATGTTATCAGATGCTTAATCAAATATGTGCTAAAATAATTTCATATGAGTTTAGCTACAAAATATTTTTTATTTAAGCTTTTTAAAAAGCTGTTTTCACCACTGAATCTTCCCTTCTTGCCACATGAAATGTGAATGATGACACTGTTGTTTAGTTTACATAGACCTACATGTATTCATTACATTTATCTGTTTCTGTTTTCAGTTATTTATCATTTCAAGTGTAAAGGTGAAAATATACTTAGTCTTGATGTTGGGGAAACTGTAATTATTAGAGAAGAAACTGATGGTAGGTCACATGCTTTTGAAGGTTTTAAATAGAATACTATATTGTACTGACATAACTGTCAGTTTTAGATAACAGATTTATATTTAACTAGACTTGTACTCATCATGCATGCTGTGTCAGCTTGTCTATCAAACAAAAACAAGATAACTAACTGTAAACCAGCTCTTAGAAGCAGCATTTTTTTAAAGTTATCACAAAAATGTTGCTTACAATTGTATTTGGTCAGACACAGTCAAATTTAGAGCAATGGTATGAGTTAGGTTTACACCAGTGCATGAAAGGATAGTCTCCCTGTTCTGTGATAACAATATCAATCAGTTTAAATCATCCTTGTTTTTATACACTAATAAGTTACCAGTATTAATTCTGCTTGAACATTTTCAATAAATCGCCACCATTTATCTTTTAGTTTATCATAATATGTGAAGAATGTCAGATTGGCATAATCCTAATTTATTGATAAAAAGTCATGAATAAAATGATTGTTACAGTCACTAGTATATCAGGGTCTATAGTTACATGATCAGTTGTTCCAGTTGCCAATATACCAGATCATAAGTACAAAGTTGTCGCTTATCAATGTTTTTATTTGCACTTCAAGAATTAGCAGGTATTTACACTTTACTGGTTTAAGTTGTTTCAAGATTTTATGTTAGTTGGCAAGTAGTAGATTCCAAGTGGAGGCAACCCAGCAAGGAAAAATGAATATTAATGAGCCAGAAAGGTTGGAAGTGTTGTTTCACTACGGAAAGGTGAATCGTTTAAAAAAATGTGCCAGATTTGCATCACCTACCCTTTGAAAATATGTATTTGTGGTGTTTGAAAGCTTTGAAAATTTGCCTGAGGAACAAAGGAAAATTTAATATGTTGACATACTAACTTCTATTTTTCTTTCTCCTGTACCCTGATATGCTACAATCAACCACAATAGTAAAGCCCTTATCAACTTGCACCCCTTGAGCCCCTTATAATGACACCACCAGATTTTGCCCTGTCGGAACCATGTCCAGGCAGCCCTATCAGCGCTTTGACTAAGAAAGCTGTATGCTGTAAAAATGCCAGTTTTAATTAAAAAATTTCAATGTCATGTACAAAAATGACAAAAGTAAAAGTGTTATGTCTGTAAAAATGCCAAACCATAAGTGGTAAAAATGCCAGAAGCAAAAATGTCACATTCAAGATTGTAAGAAGTAGAAATGCCCATAAACTGATAATTGTCAGGTCTCTGATTGTTAGTTTATAAAATATGTTGTTTTTTTACCAAATTCTGTCTAACCTAATGGTTTGATTCCATGTAACTTTATAATCTTTTACTAAAATATAAAGTATACTGGTAACACAGTGGTTAATAATCAAATCTATGAAAGCTTGTCAAGATGGTTGCTCTGTATAAATCGCAGGGCTTTTTTCAGTATTTGGGGAAGGGGCCTGGGGTCTTTTTTATACAGAACATTAGGGGAAATTTCATATCGCAATTTCATAGATAAGGAACAAAAAATCTAAGTTAAACTCCAAATTTGGGGAAAACAGCATGATTTTAAAGAAATTTCTAGTGGGGAAGGCCCCTATAAACTGCCCCTGTTATATAAGGAAAAAAGGTCTGAATCATAAAATATAACATCCAAACAAACCAGCTTAATTATGCTTAGGTGACAATGTTATAAACACAACTCTGTTATTGTATATATGGAAACTTCTTCCTTATTACATAATACATGTACTTATGTTTGTTTGTATTTATACTTAATAATGTCTTAATATATATTACAAGCTTTGTTATATAAGTGTTTAGAATTAACATTGGTTTTCCTGTTTGAGTAAATGCCAAGTTTACATAACTCATGTACAGCAAAACCCCTTATAACTGCTTCCTTTAACTATGGTCATCTGTCAACAATCTGAGCCAAACACAATTCTTGGAAAAGACTGAATGAGGCTGCTTCCCTAAACAAATTAACTTTTTTTCCCAGTTTAGTCTTGAAATTCCCCAGTCCCTTAAAAATTCCCAAACTTTACCTTAAAGGTCTAAAAGGCTAGGGACAAAAAGTTGATTTTTATTCAATATGAAAACAGTCTATGTAGATTTTTTTACCATAATTTACTGGATTATCTCATTATACCCCCGCTTCGAAGAAGAGGGGGGTATACTGTTTTACCCTTGTCCGTGCGTCCGTCCGTCTGTTACAAAATTTCCGTCGCAGTTTTCTCAGCAACTATAACATGCAGCAGCCTAATACTTTGCATATTGCTTCGACCCATAGTCCCATGTGTTGTAAAGCGATTTCATGCTCCTTGCTCATCTACTTCCTGTTTGTCGCATATTTTTAGATTTTTGCGGGGTATCACTAGTGAGCATTAGATCACAGATTTACTTGTTGATTACATGTGTGAAAGTTTTCAGCTTTAATACTGATTTCAGTATTTTGAGATTAAATTACTTCGTGTTGTTTATATGAAATTTGTCAATTTCAGTTTTGAAAGTAGATTTTTCAATATTTTTAAAACTTTCAACTTCCTCCCATGCACCAATGATTTGATAAAATTATTTAAAAAGCTGACCGGTGGCCATCTTGAATTTTTATTAAATCTTGTAAAACCTTAAGTAGCAAATAACTTATTTATTTCTCCATTCATTTGATAAAAACTAGCAGACAATTTCTTATTGTTTAAGTTTGTACGATAGTTGTTTTTTTCTTCATATCTGCCATGAACTAATCTGTACTTTACTATCTATTTCCATTTTGAGTTTTGTTCCCTGTGTTTTTTGTATTTTACACAAATTTTGCTCATATGAAATTTAACACTAATAGACTTTTTAAGTAGAATGTTTTGCAATTTTTCCATGTGATGAGTATTTTAGCCACCGGGAACAGTTATATGTTATATCATAACTTTTGAATTATTTATCAATTATATTTTATTGTTTTATTCAGATTGGTATTTTGGTTATAACACAAGAAATCATTCAAAAGTTGGAATTTTTCCAAAGTCTTATATTCATTTAAGAGAAGCAACATTTCTTCAAACAGGGTAAGTATTGTTTTACTTAGAAATATTTCTGTTATTTTATTTACATTTATATACAAAACAGAAAAGTTCAAAATCATGAGGTTTACTATTTATTTACCTTGAAAAAGGCACCCATCAGCCAAAACATCAGATAAATAATATGATATGTTTGTATGTGTTATTGTTGTGACTATTATTCTATAATTCTGAGATTTGTTTTAACCTGGGTCGATAGCGCAGTTGGTAGCGCGCCGGGATTTGGATACTCGTGCCCGAGGGGGTGCGGGTTCGAATCCCACCTGGGGAGGTTATACCCTTCCATGAAAATTTGACAATAATGTCGATTTTCCTCCATTGATTAGATAATATGGAGAAGTTTCCGGCCTTGTGGAAGGGTAGGTGAGTACTGGTTATAGACAATGGTCCAGGATAGCTAGGTTAGGTGCGCTGGACGCCGTAAAATGACCTAAATTGTGTTGAAACGGCGTTAACTCCAATAAATAAATAAATAATTTGTTTAGATATTTTTAATTCCTAATATTTAATTTGTGAAGAAAAAAGTCTCTGTATTAAAATTATGCTATTAAGACCAATGATTTTGATGGTCCTAATAGTACAATTATACCCACCAAAAGATTGGAGAAATGTTCACTTTGTAACCCTACTACATTGGTTTTATCAAAACTTTTGATTACCAATTATTTCGAAATGTTTTTAGTTATGCTTATTTTTTTTGTTATGGCACTATTTTTAGTTGAGACTGATAAAGTAGCTTAAAATCTATGTTATAGAAAAGAATTACATTGAATTTGGTTTTGGAGGGGTTTTTTTATCAAATACTGAATATTACAAATGTTATGCATTCAAGAAATTTGTTTTCATTTAATCATTAAACATATTAAATATATCAATGGCAATGGTTCTACCAGACACAATAACTGAAATTAAAAAAAATAGTAAATTTCTTTTGTCTCCAAACTTTTGGTGGCTACTGTATATAATTATACATGTACAGTATAACCTGCATTACCTGGCACATGCTATCAGCAGGCACCTGCTGCAAAGTAGTCAATCCAGTTGTTTCCTGTCACTGGTCACCTAATACAGCTTATACTGTATGTCATTCAATTTCATGTTAGAATATTTTATGTAGAAATGTTAAATAATACTAGCATGATTATACCTGCCTGACCCTGTTATTTATGCAATAAGACATTATTTCATTACATCATTAATACCAACTAAGAATTATCTTGTTCTGATAAAAATATTGATAGCTCTCTGTTGAGAAGTAAGGTTAATCATATGACTGAATTTTTTTGTATTTTGCACATGAGCCAAGTAAATTAATTTCAAAGGTTTCATTTGCTTTTAATGCTGAAATATATTTTCATTATTGATATAAAATTGTCTGGTCATAGTGTCTCCTTGAAACCATAAATAGAAATGTCTGTAGTTATGTATTTCAAGAAACTCTTCCTTCAAATTCTCCAACAATATAAGATGTTGACAACCTTATTGGGATTGATAATAAGAAACCTTTTAAAAAATTGGTTTGTTCTTGATTAAACTTTAAATTTGCTTCAACAACATTTGCTATGGTAATAATTTTCCTTGTTGTAAGTTATTGTAAAATCTGTCAACAAGCCAACAGTCTCAGGATGTATAGTGAGAACTATCATAATGTTTTATTGATGTTAAGATCATTATGATAAAATCAGTACATTACACAGTGAAAATATGTGTATGTCAATTTAAAATCATCTAAGCTTTTGTCCAATATTTGTTTTACTGCCTAACGTCATATTTGACTGCAGCTTTATTTTAACTGTGAAATGTTGACAGTTTTATCTTTTTTGTGTATTACTGACAGTTTTGTCATTTTGTTTATTATTCACAGCTGAACAATGTGTCTTTTGATAGCTGTACAATATTTGTGTGCTAAGTGGGTCATGAATGACAGCTATAGTGTAATATTATATTGTATAAGTCATTATTGACTGCTATTCTTTATTATTTAGGTCATTATTGACAGCTTAGTGTATAATTGTATTAAACAGGTCATTTTAGACAGCTATTCTTTATTATTTAGGTCATGAATGACAGCTTAGAGTATAATTGTATTAAACAGGTCATTTTAGACAGCTATTCTTTATTATTTAGGTCGTTATTGACAGCTTAGTGTATAATTGTATTAAACAGGTCATTTTAGACAGCTATTCTTTATTATTTAGGTCATTATTGACAGCTATAGTGTATTATTGTATTATATAGGGCAATATTGACATCTATTTTTTTATTATTTAGGTCATTATTGACAGCTATAGTGTATTATTGTATTATATAAGGCAATATTGACATCATTTTTTTTATTATTTAGGTCATTATTGACAGCTATAGTGTATTATTGTATTATATAGATCATTATTGACAGCTATTCTTTATTATTTAGGTCATTATTGACAGCTTAGTGTATAATTGTATTAAACAGGTCATTTTAGACAGCTATTCTTTATTATTTAGGTCGTTATTGACAGCTTAGTGTATAATTGTATTAAACAGGTCATTTTAGACAGTTATTCTTTATTATTTATGTCATTATTGACAGCTATAGTGTATTATTGTATTATATAGGGCAATATTGACATCTATTTGTTATTATTTAGGTCATTATTGACAGCTATAGTGTATTATTGTATTATATAGGGCAATATTGACATCTATTCTTTATTATTTAGGTCATTATTGACAGCTATACTGTATTTTTGTAATATATAGGGCAATATTGACAGCTATATTGTATTTTTGTATTATACAGGTAATTATTGACAGCTATTCTTTATTATTTGGGTCATTATTGACAGCTATACTGTATTATTGTATTGTATAGGTCATTATTGACAGCTATTCTTTATTATATAGGTCATTATTGACAGCTATTCTGTATTATATAGATCATTATTGACAGCTATTCTGTATTATATAGGTCATTATTGACAGCTATTCTGTATTATATAGGTAATTATTGACAGCTATTCTGTATTATATAGGTCATTATTGACAGCTATTGTGTATTATTGTATTATGCAGGTAATTATTGACAGCTATTCTGTATTATTTGGGTCATTATTGACAGCTATAGTGTATCATTGTATTATATAGGTCATTATTGACAGCTATTCTTTATCATATAGGTCATTATTGACAGCTATAGTGTATTTAGAGGTCATTATTTACAGCTATACTGTATTATTAAGGTCATTATTGACAGCTATTCTGCATTATTTAGGTAATTAATGACTGCTATACTGTATTAGTTTGGTCATTATTGACCGCCATTCTTTATTATATAGGTCATTATTGACAGCTATTCTGTATTATGTAGGTCATTATTGACAGCTATTCTGTATTATATAGGTCATTATTGACAGCTATAGTGTATTATTGTATTATGCAGGTAATTATTGACAGCTATTCTGTATTATTTGGGTCATTATTGACAGCTATAGTGTATCATTGTATTATATAGGTCATTATTGACAGCTATTCTTTATTATATAGGTCATTATTGACAGCTATAGTGTATTTAGAGGTCATTATTTACAGCTATACTGTATTATTAAGGTCATTATTGACAGCTATTCTGCATTATTTAGGTAATTAATGACTGCTATACTGTATTAGTTTGGTCATTATTGACTGCTATTCTTTATTATATAGGTCATTATTGACAGCTATTCTGTATTATGTAGGTCATTATTGACAGCTATTCTGTATTATATATGTCATTATTGACAGCTATTCTGTATTATATAGGTCATTATTGACAGCTATTCTTATTATATAGGTCATTATTGACAGCTATTCTGTATTATATAGGTCATTATTGACAGCTATTCTGTATTATATAGGTCATTATTGACAGCTATACCAAAGGAACCTCCTATTGCTCAAGAGATATCATCTGTTGTAAGAGAATGGTTTATGTATTGGAAGAATCAATATGTGGTAAAATATTGTTTATATTTATTGTTGTTTTACTGATTGCCGAATATGTGTTCATCAGCTGTCTTATGTCATTTAAGACTGATAGGGTCTTCCATTGTGTTTGAGTGTATTTCTGTATTTATTTTAAATTTTTTTTTTAATTTGTGTCTTTACAGCTGCTTATATGTTTTAAAGAGTTCTTAGTTTGAAAAAGTTATGAAAATAATCTCCTTTATTATACCCCCGCTTCGAAGAAGAAGGGAGTATACTGTTTTACCCTTGTCTGTCCGTCCGTTACAAAATTTCCGTCGCAGTTTTCTCAGCAACTATAACATGCAGCAACCTAATACTTTGCATATTGCTTCATCCCATAGTCCCATGTGGTGTAAAGCGATTTCATGCTCCTTGCTCATCTACTTCCTGTTTGTCGCATATTTTTAGATTTTTGCGGGGGTATCACTAGTGAGCATTAGCTCACAGATTTACTTGTTTGATCTGCTTACAAAACTCTCAGACACTAACTTTGTTGACATAACCGCTAGTGGCATTGATTTAAACATTTTCTGTTCTAAATTGCATGAACACAACTAACAAGGAAAACTATAATGAAAGCACTAAAAATTAGTACAATGTATACAATGTTTTACCATTCACATTTTGGTTTCTTTATTGTTTGTTATGTGTTAATTATTTACTAATTAATGAAACAAATTACATGATTAATATGCATACATAGTAATTATTGTACAATATAATTGTAATAATATACTTACATTAAATATGGAAATCATATTCATAATGCAATCATGTTAATATATTTCTAAATTTTCTTTTTAAAGCAAGGTAAAGCAGTTTCTTTCTGTCATTTCAAGCATTTTCTCTCTTTGCTATTCCTGCCACTTTTCCCCTCAATCTTGCCATTTCGACCCTCCTGCCATTTTGACTTTTTCCCCTTTTCCCCTTTGCCATTTTGACCCTCTCCCCTCTGACTTTTTTTACCCTCTGCCATTTCTGCACAAATGACTGTTATCAAAGTTGTCTGAAATTGCTTTACCACCAATAAAAAAATAGTTTACAAAGTTTTAATGATAATAGATAGGGTCATACACCAGATATGGTACCAGTCATCAGTACTCACTTTATATAGTGCCAGTAAATCGAATTTCATGTTGGTACCAGTACCAAAATCTGTATTTTGAACTGTAGTGAAAAATAATCCTTAAAACTACATTGTTTAACTATGATCAAAACTTTTCCTTATTTATCATTCTTCATGGATCTGGTCCTGGTTTGTTTTTAGATCACTTGAGCATGAAGTTGTTCAAATTATGCCCTAGGGTCAAAATCGGTCCCATCCTAGGGGTCCCAAGTTTTACTTAGAGTTACATAAGGAAATGTTGAAAAAATCTTTTCTAAATCTGTATGGCTTAGAGCTTTCTTATTTGGCATGATGTATTACCTCTACAGGATCCTCTTGTATACAGTATCTAACTCCAATACTTCACTTAATGTTTTTAGACTGATGATAAACAATTTAGACTTGTACAACAGATGATAAAAGATTTATTAGCTTGGAGAAAAGAAATTACATCTAAAAAGATAACAACAGAACAACTTAAAGATCTTAAACAAAAAGCTGCCGCTAAAATTGATCTTGGAAATACGTAAGTTTTAATAGAATGCTTTTGTCTCCATGGTTTATTTTTCCATCTTCAAATCACAATAACTTCTTACTTATCTGAGAGTGATGAGTTTAAGCCATTATAGTTCTTTATATGAGAAAATAAACACATGTGTACTGTTGATGATATTTAAAATAAAGATGATATGAATCATTTGACAAGATCAAACTAGAAACAGAATCAATATAATACTCATTACATGAACTAATATTACCACAAAAACAGTTTAAACATGTAGTATTTTTCATCATTCTATACACAGCTAAATTTATGTTGGCCAACATTTTATTATTTTGCCATTAAATCACAGAGGCATTTTGGTTTTTTTTAATTTCTGGGCTTTGGCTATTTTAATGTGACATATAAAGAATTAAAAAATTTTCAAATGAATGTCACATTATCCATCTGTTAATGATTTATACCCTATACAGGGTTTGTCCCTAACAGGGTTCAAGAATTGAGAGGATCCCAAAAGAGGAATCCCAGTAGCTTAGCTAGGGATTCATTCCATCAGGATCTCTTTAAATTGCCCTGTTCTTACAGGAATTTGAGTTGACAGAAATTGTTTGTCATAGCAAATCTGTATCTGAATGTTTTTCTATTATTGGAGAAGTCCCTAAGGTGAAGGATAAATCTCTGAATTACCAATCTGAATTAAAACCCGATCTAAAATTTTACCGCTCGCATACTCGCTAATTTAGATCTGGCCTTTTCCAAACGAAGGTCACGTTCAGGTGACCTTTTCTCATCATAATATTCATGACGAAATTGTTATGATACGTAACTTGTTTACATCGTCTACGTCACGCAATTTGAAATGAGCCAACCAATCGCAGACTGTGAATAATACCACTGTTAAATTTGCATGCAAACCTTGGTCTAAAAATAGAAATTACGAAATCAAAATGTGATTAATTGTATTTTCGTCTAGATGAAAGCTACGCATTGATTGGTCTACACAAAGTTCATCTAGACGTGACCTTGCATTGACTAAGTAGAGATCCAGTACGGCAACACGAGTAGAACAGGATCTCTGTTTACGGAGATTGCTGAATAACTGACTTGGAATTGACCATTCAGTGTGCGACCTTTTTATTTGAATAATGATGCATTGACCCACAAATATAATCACATGCTCCTTTTGTTAACACCTTGTTTGTAGGACAAAATGTTTCTGTATATCTTTGTTATATAATATGCTAATAGATTAAGTCATGGGAAGGTCCATTCCTTCCAGATCCCTGGTAAAAACAGTAAGTGTCAAACCCTGCAATAAGTAAAGAATATATACATTGTTTTATTACACAGATTACTAGGTTTTGATTTGGTTGTCAGAGATGATGAAGGTAATATTCTTAATCCTGAAAGTTCTAGTGTTGTACGTATATACAAAGAGGTAAGTTATACTTATATATTTTGGCTTGATTTTGAAACAAGTTCTTACTACTTATATTAATCACTTTCAAGTCCGCTTCCTGGTCCCACAGTACTGAGCTAGTGGGATAAAGTTTCTTGCTCAAGAAAACAACTAAGTAGGTTTTGGATGGGATTCAAACCAAATCGAAGCTGGTTATCCAATGATAACCAAGAGGTAAGCCTTTACACGGCCGTCCATAAGTTGTTGGATATCATCCTGTAAGCCACCTAGCTAGCTCAGTTGGTAGCACACAAGTCTACTGATTGAGGGGTTGTGGGTTCGATTCCCAGGCGGGCATACTTTCTTGGAGCTTGGTCATGAAATTATTTCTACGGCCATTCTCCCTCCTATGTAATTATGTGGGACTGTTGTCAGTCACTGATGAAAGTATGCGCTTAGTAGTTTTTAGCCTTTCCAGATACATTGAGTAGGTTGACTGACGGCCGTTATATGACCTATACAATGTGTTTCTGTGGCGTTAAAGCTAAAAAAAACCCAAAAAAAACAACAAACAAAATCCTGTCTTAAGGTTAAAACAATTTGCATTTACCAATGACAAAAAGAAACAATGAGTAATCTGAGTAAATTCTAAAATCGGTATTAATTAGTTTATCTACAAATAAATTATAACAAATAAAACATTCTACCCTATCAATCTTCTTAAATTGTCTTTTAAATTAAATTATGAATGTAAAGGTTAATTTGAGTATATTTCTTGCAGTATTTACATAATTTGAATATATTTTATATTTATCTAATGGGTGAAAGCATTTCTAGAATTGTTTTGTTCATGAGAAAGTTTTTTTTTTCATTTTAATTGTACATTGGCTTCGTAATTCAAGAAAATCAGGATTTGAATACGTTAAACTGTCACACTGTTTTCACCTATTTATAATGCAGGGGTGGATCCTGGGGGGTCCTAGCTTTTTCTAGGGGAGGGTTCAAACTTTTGAACCCAGCATGTTCGGTGACTTTTAGAGTGGGTATTGTACCCATCAATGTTGAAAAATGTGGGTATGAGGACATAAAAGTGGGTACACCAGTTTAAATACTTCTATTTTTACATACGAAGAAGATTCCTCCCATATGTTCCGACGATAGTCGACATTAAATCCCTAAGTTTGAGTGCTACTTCATCGTTAGTTCGCAAATCTGATGGTATTATTATAGTTTGAATTAATGCCTTATTACTCCGGCAATACTATCAGTGATAGTCCTTTGTTTTGACATAACTATTGGTACAAATCATAGCGTTGTCAATGCTCTAGAGCAGAAGGCTATCAACGCCATGCCTCTTTATTAGCGATGAAAACAAAAACAATCCGCTCAGCATTGCTGACGTCATTTTGGTAAAGGCTAAATGCCAGCAAAAACGTAATAAGCTTTTAAAACAGAGTTACCGTTTGTTGCATTATGATATTTTTTGGTCTGCGTATTCGTACCTGGTCGAGTCTGAATATTAGCATGAATTTTATAATTTTGGTGTGAAATACGCGGATTTTCGCGTGAATGAACATGCTGCTGAACCACGACCAGATTATACTCTAATTGCAGAATAACGCAACATAGCTATAACAAGTATAATAAACACTACATAACCACTAGATCTATTGTTAAACACTAAGATTAGCGAAGGGAGCCCAAAAAGTTGCTTCATACTACTTGAAAATGGCTCACAGTTAAAAAATACATTCATGGACGGATACATTTTGGAAATTTCAGGGGATTCTGGACCTTACTGACCCCCCTGTTTGATCCGCCTATGTATTGCATACATATACATCACTTCATTTTGTTCTGCAAGTAATTGTCTTCTATATACTTTTTTCAGCATGTTGTTGCAGCAGATCAACTTAAAAGAGAAATGGTAAGACTTTAATATTATCTTAGGATTTAAAATGTCTCCAATCTCTGTGAATAGATATTTCATAGAACTTAAGTCATAGCTTCTCACCGGGGTCACATTTAGGTTACCTATTTGCATCAAGGCTTAGTTTTAATCTTGATGGAACTCAATAACATTGGAATTTTGGAATTGTATTTTTACACCAGGTTTTCTAAGCTATTTTGTCTTGCAATATTGGGACTATGATAGGACAAAATGTGGGTTGTGTCATGAATATTATAATAGCAAAGGTCAGTTAAACGTGACCTGTACTGCAAGCTTGTCAGATGTAAAAAAAACAACAAATAAACTTAAACTACTTAAACTTCTTCATTTGATTAAACGCCTTTTTCTATATTACATATTCAATGGCATAGTACAAAAAGATAAATATTAAATAACAATAATAAATAAGTAAAACCTTTCACCATAAATTTATACAATTACACAATACTATATAAAAATTTATCACACATGATGTGATATAGTGCCTGATGACTAACCACACTGCCTAAATTCTAAAGTTATTTATGTGTGCTTGTGTATTTTGTGGTTTTTAGAATAAAATTTAAAAAAAATACAAGTTAAAGACATGCATGTTACAATTTTTTAAGAAAAAAATTAGAGCACTGTAAATAAATGAATTTCACGGGAAAAAATCAATGGTAACCCTAAAAACTGAAATGTACATTTTTTGCAGAATTTAATCAGCTTTTTAATATTGTAAAAAAATTAAATTATTCCTTCTAGAAAAAAAGTTACAGTTATATATATAAGGACAGGTAACTAACAGATTTAGCTATTTTAAAATAGCACAATAATAAAATTGTTATCAATTAATTCATAATTTTATTTTCTTTCCAAAAATGTATATTTTTATACACTTACCTTTAATAATTTTGATGGTATATGAAAAAGACAACTAGTGTAAAAATAAGAAAATGCTTATCAGTTACAGATAAATCTTCAGATATTGGGAGGACTTTATCTGATAAGGTCATAAAATGAAATGGGTTAAAGGGACCCCTTATTTTTTAGCTCGACTTTACGAAGTAAATGAAGAGCTCTCCTACTCGTCCTAGCGTAGGTGTCGGCGTCCATGTCCATATTTCTGATTAAAGTTTTTGTGCAGTAAAATATTTTTACTATAACTTTTTTATTTCTTAAGGTATCAACTTCAAACTTTAAACATATGTTCCTTATTATCAACCACATCACATGTGACAAGGTTCATAACTCCAAATACATTGTTTTTAGAATTATCTCCCATTGAACTTCGAGTTTTCTTAAAAAAATGCTTGTTTTTACTGCAACTGTTTTATTTCTTTAGGAAATGACTTTAAACTATAAATATATGTTCCTTATTATCAACTTCATCTAATGTGACAAGGTTCATAACTCTATACACATTTTTTCTCAAAATTATCCCCCCTTGAACTAAGAAATTTCTTTAAAAAAATATTGTTTTTACTGCAACTGTTTTGTTTCTTTAGGTATTGACTTCAAACTTTAAATATATGTTCCTTATTATCAACCACATCTCATGTGACTAGGTTCATAACTCTGAATACATTTTTTTATATTGTCTCCCATGAATTAAAAATTTTCATTAAATTTTTTTTTTTACTTTTAATTTGTTTAGGTTATTTTTTCAAATTTAAAAAAATTATGTATATTCCTTATCATCAACCACATCTCCTGTGACAAATACTTAGTCGAGCATGCTGTCCCCTCTGACAGCTCTTGTTATTTCACCAAGCTGGTTTAGAAAACATATTTTCATGGGTGGCATAGCCATGGGTGAAAATGTCCTTTTCTGAGTTCACAAGTTAAAATAAAAAAGATCTTGCACCAAATTTGACGAATATAATGTTTCTTTCATGCGTTGTTTGTGTTTTATTAGATGTATTTTACTCAAATTATGAAGTGAAGTCATTTCTACTCAGAGATGACATCATGTATCTTTTAAAATGACTAGAATTAAATTTTAACTACAATGAAAATAAAAAAAAAAATTATTTCATCATATATTATCATTGAATAACACCAGATTTTAAACATATATGTTAATGTTGTACCAATGATTGGGAATAATCGATTAACGACTAGTTGGAAGCTTTCGATAATCGATTAAACTTTATCAGAATCGATCATCGGTTAGAAAGGAGGATAGGCTATTTAAGGACAATAACATATTTTCATGTATCTGAACTGTTATTAAAAATGTTTAAAATACATGCCATTTGTGTCTGACTTGTATTGGACACTGATATATCTTGTTCATGTTCCAAAAATACAGCTACTATACTAGTCAAGGGAACTAGGCAATCGATCATTTATTTTTGTCGGTTTCTTTGATTTTTAATTTTTATTAGGTTTTTGACACATTTGACTAAAGAAAAAATATTTCCTAATCCATAGTACATGAATTTTACAAGGATTCACAGTAAAACATGCATGCAAAAACAAACTTATCAGGAACCGATTATAATCGGAAGAATCGCATCGACAACAGAAACCGATTCCAACTGATGATTGATTACGATTTTCAGCCGATGTCCCACCACTAATATATGTTATATTTCAGCAAGGAGAGAATAAAACATCTGTTGAAAACAAAGCTTCTGTTGGTGCCACTTACAATCTTTATGTCAGATTACATAACTTTGTGTGTAGAGTAGATGATGTTGATATATTAATTAATTTATATGATGCCAAAGAAATGAAATATATTTGGTAAGTTTTGTATGACCACGGCTATTTTCTTTTTAAATAGGAGCTGTTTAAAGACTCCTTTCTCTCAAAAAATGTTTAAAAATGCAGTTTTCCCCTAATCTTGATTTTACTTTGAATTTTCTTTCTCCCATTAATTAAAAATTTTGATAAAAAATTCCTTAAACATACTAAATGAAGTAAGTTCCTTAAACTTTAAATAAAAACCTGCACCTTTGTTGTGTAAAACATTGTTTTTTGTCCTGCTATAACCAAGCTTATAGTCTTGGCTACTTTTGACAACACTTCCCCTGCAATAGCCTGGCAATGCAAGAAAGCTGGAGACATCGGATGTTCGAAGAATTCTTTTTTTTACTTTGTAGGCCTACTTAATAGCTTTTATCTAAAAATTAATGATTTGTTTATTTTGAGATGCCTTTTAGATTTGCATTATTTTTTTGTTGTCATTATGAATATAACTGAGACTACAAAAAATAGCATAAAAGCTATGTTACGGAAAATAATTATAAGTCAGATGCTGAATCTTATAAATGTGCATAGTTCATGAAATTTGTTTTCATTTTATCAGAAACCATATATATGAAAAACAAAAGTTATCATAAAAATTTTAAGAATTGTAGTATTTTTTTTTGTCTTTTAATCAGTACTGTATATTGTTCATGTTTAACTAATGTCTTATACTAAGTGTTTGTTTATGGCCTCATTTATTTCTATGTTTGTATTGCAGTGAAAATTTTATAGTAAAATGGGATCATGAGAGACTACATAAAGACCCTGACTTTCTAAGTAGTATTAGAGTTGTATTTACTGTAAGTATTGTTACTGTAAAAATAATACATATTTGTGTAGGTTTTGTTGTAGAATAAAACTGTTGAATATCAATAGGTTAGTGAAAAACTGGTTTACATCCTTCTTTATTCACATATATACTCAATGCTTCTATGTTGGCATTACAATATAACCTCTGTAGTGCAACATCTGGCAGAGTTTGAGAAAAGTGCGTCTCTGCAGAGGTAGACGTTTTTCACTGATCACAAAAAAACATCTGTTTTCGGTAAGGAAAACTGCCTGTTATCCATTCTGTATTATCCACATTACATTTCTTGTTAAGTTGAAATCTCTAAATGAGTACTGGATTAATGAATGACATTAAACTTAGATGCCAACTATATGTTTTATTTTCCCCCGCCGATGAAATCGGGAGGGGGATATAGTTTTGGCGTTGTCCGTCCGTCCGTCCTTCCGTCCGTCCGCCGTCTGTCCATCTGTCCGTCCGAATTTCGTTTCCGGAGTAGTTCTCTGCAACTACTGGCAGGAATTCAACGAAACTTTATGGGAATCATCAATATCAAGAGGAGATGCGCATGTGGTCAGCTTTTTTCGGATCAGACCCTTTAACTCAGAGTTATGGCCCTTGATTAGTTATGTAGTATGCATATAGAGTAAAAGTCAGTTCCGGAGTAGTTCTCTGCAAACTGGCTGGAATTCAACGAAACTTTATGGGAATCATCAATATCAAGAGGAGATGAGCAGGTGGTCAGCTTTTTTCGGATCAGACCCTTTAACTCAGAGTTATGGCCCTTGATTAGTTATGTAGTATGCATATAGAGTAAGTCGTTTCCGGAGTAGTTCTCTGCAACTACTGGCTGGAATTCAACGAAATTTTATGGGAATCATCAATATCAAGAGGAGATGCGCATGTGGTCAGCTTTTTTCGGATCAGACCCTTTAACTCAGAGTTATGGCCCTTGATTAGTTATGTAGAATGCATATAGAGTAAAAGTCGTTTCCGGAGTAGTTCTCTGCAACTACTGGCTGGAATTCAACGAAACTTTATGGGAATCATCAATATCAAGAGGAGATGCGCATGTGGTCAGCTTTTTTCGGATCAGACCCTTTAACTCGGAGTTATGGCCCTTGATTAGTTATGTAGAATGCATATAGAGTAAGTTGTTTCCACGCTACCTCTCTGCAACTAATGGCTGGAATTCAACGAAACTTTATGGGAATCATCAATATCAAGAGGAGATGCGCATGTGGTCAGCTTTTTTCGGGTCAGACCCTTTAACTCAGAGTTATGGCCCTTGATTAGTTATGTAGTATGCATATAGAGTAAAAGTTGTTTCCGGGGTAGTTCTCTGCGACTACTGGCTGGAATTCAACGAAACTTTATGGGAACCTTCAATACCAAGAGGAGATGCGCATATCGTCAGTTTTTTTCGGTCAGACCCTTTAACTCAGAGTTATGGCCCTTGATTAGTTTTGCAATATGCATATGGAATAAAAATCGTTTCCACGCTACTTCTCTGCAACTACTGGCTGGAATTCATTTATGGGAACCTTCAATACCAAGAGGAGATGCGCATATCGTCAGCTTGTTCTAGTCAGACTCTTTAACTCCGAGTTATGGCCCTTGATTAATTATGCAGTATGCATATGGAGTAAAAATCGTTTCCGCGCTACTTCTCTGCAACTACTGGCTGGAATTCAACGAAACTTTATGGGAATCTTCAATACCAAGAGGAGATGCGCATATTGTTGCCTTGTTCTGGTCAGACACTTTAACTCAGAGTTATGGCCCTTGATTAGTTATGTAGTTTGCATAAGAGGAAAAATTGTTTCCACGCTACCTCTCTGCAACTAATGGCTGGAATTCAACGAAACTATATGGGAATCATCAATATCTAGAGGAGACGCGCATATCCTTTCCTTGTTCCGGTCAGACCTTTCAGCTCAGAGTTATTGCCCTTGATTAATTGTGCAGTGTTCATATAGAGAAAAACTCAAAACCCAGTGGGAATGAATATTACATGGCATCACAAATAGTTGCGAAGGATTCTATACTGGTAACATAGCTACAAAATAGACATAATTATTCTTGTCGCAACAGAGATTGTGTTGATAGTTGTAGCCATTATGGCCCTTCAGGCTTTTGAATTTTACTGTTTATGCCATGATAAATATATTTATTAATAAAGCCTTATGTCTCCAGTTGTTGTGTTAGTAAAAACAAGTACTCGGCGGGGGATATAAATTCAACGAATTTGCTTGTTTATTATAGAATTTAGTTGTCAACTGTATGTTTCTTTTATTATAGGACTTAGATGTCAACTGTATGTTTTGTTTATTATAGGATTTAGATGTCAACTGTTTGTTTTGTTTATTATAGGATTTAGATGTCAACTGTATGTTTTGTTTATTATAGGACTTAGATGTCAACTGTATGTTTTGTTAATTATAGGACTTAGATGTCAACTGTATGTTTTGTTTATTATAGGACTTAGATGTCAACTGTATGTTTTGTTTATTATAGGACTTAGATGTCAACTGTATGTTTTGTTTATTATAGGATTTAGATGTCAACTGTATGTTTTGTTTATTATAGGATTTAGATGTCAACTGTATGTTTTGTTTATTATAGGACTTAGATGTCAACTGTATGTTTTGTTTATTATAGGATTTAGATGTCAACTGTATGTTTTGTTTATTATAGGATTTAGATGTCAACTGTATGTTTTGTTTATTATAGAATTTAGATGTCAACTGTATGTTTTGTTTATTATAGGATTTAGATGCCAAAGATCGTGATCAAGATAAAGTATTTCTTGTATTTCAAATTGTTAGATGTGGTAAGTCTTGTATACTTATTTATTTTTGCTTCATAATGAAACAACTTCTTACCACTTTGATTTATCATTTTTTAAGTCCACTTCCTGGTCCCCCAGTACTGAGCTAGTAGGATAATGTTTCTTGCTTAAGGAAACAACGGGAGTAGGTATTGGATGGCAATCGAACCAATGCGGAGCTTGCTATCAAAGATTACCATTCTAATGTTGTAACCCCTCGGCCATGCCCACTCCTAAGGAAAGTATTATATATATGAGGGATTATCCAAAATGATGTGGACTTTTGATACTGCTCTTACAATTTGAACAATATTATTAAAAACTTATATGGTTGTAAATTGGAACATTAAATGAATCAAATGAGGTAACAAAATTGTACATCTTAATAATCATACAACCACATCATGCGTTTTCATAACCAAGGTAAAGCTGATGCAGCGTGCGCGGTTATAATCACTATTGTATTGTTTCTCAGAAAATAATGAAACACAAAACTTCACCAACTGCTGTGTAGGTGTTAATGTGATGTCGTGTCCAAATTTGACGTCATTTGATCAAGATGTTGTTGAGAAAACAACATTCATAACATGACCTCACCAATGCAACAAATGTTAAAATGGCGTCATCTGACTGGATGGAAGTATGTTGCATTATGAAATTTTGTCATGATCTCGGAAAAAATGCCAACCCAGACTCTTAGTGCTGTTTGAAAACTCTAAAAGAAAAAATCCAGTCAGTAGAAGTTTATTTTTTTGATGGCACAAAAAGTTTGCAGAGTGTGAATAAAGCTGTGAAGAAAGACAGGGTCCAGAAATACAGAGCGAGGTCAATAAACAGTTGAAAAGAAGGCGTTTTCGGTCTTTGCAAGAACTGTGCACCACCTCTTGTCAGATAGTCACCCAATTTGACCAGCTGTGGTATAGTGATACATACAACCAGTAGGTACATCGCTACTGTCGCTGTGTTTAGAGTGGAGGGGGATATTTAAAAAAAAGCAGTCTTTGACATTGAGTACTGCGCTGTGTAAGTGACCATGTCATTAACGTTACGGAGACGTTGTTGATGCTTGCCGGGTTGCTGATAGAAATAGTTTTCTAATGATCATTACTTTTTACTGAGTCAGTATTTGTTTTTGATATTTTGTAAGAATATGCAGGACATATTCCGATTTTATTTTCTTTTGTTATTTTGTTTTCTGATTGTACCTAATAAATGTTAACTGTCCACGTTATTTTGGATCATCCCTCGTATATATCTGATAAGAACCTTAACATATTTAAATGAGATTTATCATCATAAAATCTTTATTTTTATATACATCTATTCAACTCTCCAGGCTGTTTTCTTAATATATGTATGATTTGAAACTATTCTGCCGACTTAAGTACAAAATGGCAGCTCCAGGTTCTCTCAGCATGGAAAAGATTTTGTGAAAATAATTGATTTCAGTGTAAAGAAAGCCTTTAGTTTTCACACTTTTGCATTCTTTGACCATCTTATGCTTGTAGTTATTTAGTATCATGTATGAATCTATTTATTTAGGTGTTATGGATTATAAAGATGCTGATGACAAGAAACAGACGAGAGGTTTACGGCGACCATTTGGTGCTGCAGGTATATGTTCTGTTACCATTAGTGACTGTCATGTTTATATACTTGAATATAATTTCTTTTAAGTATTTTTTACTCTTCTGTGATGTATGAGCTTAGATATTCAGTGTTCAACACTAACATTCTCCCTGGATTCCAAGAATTCCAAAAACTTGGGAGGAAGCCAAGGGATTTTCAGTTAGGGATTCCGTTTGGATATGTGAAAGTTGTCATGAATTTTTTATTACTATTTGTAACTGCAAATCTGTGTCCAGATTTATTGTCTTTTATTGGAGGATTCCCTAACATCAAGTAGGAATCCCTGAGTAACTGACCAGGGATTCTTTTGGGATCCCTGGTAAAAATAGTTAGTGTCAAACCCTAAGTAATGGTTAAAAGTTAAAATTTGCAATAAACTTCTGACTATGTATATTTCAGCTATGGATATAACAGAACGGTTACAAAATTCTACTGCTAACACATCAATGACAGACGAACAAGAAGAATTCATTCCATTCTTACAGTAAGTCTTTGAGAGAATTTGTGATGAACATATTGTAATATATTCCTTATTGTCTTGGTATTCTGTTGTATATGTTCGATTGCTTTCTAAGATCATGGCTGATATAGAGTCAGAAATTTGGGTTCTCCAGATCTCCAGTTTTATTTGTTTTTTATTGTCAAATAAATGTCTGCATTACATGAACTTGGTTATAAAGTGAACTTTTTTCAAGTCTATAACGAAATAACAATTTAAGCAATATTATCATGTTGTTGATGATTTTTATCCACAAATATCATATTATGCCATTTCAGGCATATAATCAAGTTGATTTTAACTCATGATTTGAATGGAGTTTTTCATGACAAATCTCTCAAAAAGTTGATGAATTGAAAACATGGCTTAAATGCATTAATAATTGTCTGAAAATAATGAAACTTAGTTTTTATTTTTCACCTTTTAATTCAGATTTCCTTCCTAACAAAACAAGTACAAAAGAATTTAAATAATGTTTAGCTATTTGCACAAAATTTGACATAAAACAATATAAATCATAAGTGTAGACTTAATTATAGAGTGTATACAATGTAGTCTCCTTGTATCTACAGCTAGGCCAGTATTTCAAAATCTGTGGTCACTTACAAGAATTTTGTTGCCATATGGATAATAGGGCGAGTGATAATTTGGGGTCCCAGTGTTTTCTCCAGAGTGCGTTTTTGTGTTTTTGGCGCACTTTTTGTCAGCTTTGACGCATTGAAAGACGACTAGCGGGTCATAGTATAATCCGCTGACGAAAATGCGGGTCGGACGATTGCTACCTCCAAATGACAGCGATTTTTTTTATTGTGTCACAGAAGACCCACTAGTCGTCTTTCAATGCGCCAAAACTGACAAAAAGTGTGCAAAAAACGCGCTCTGGAGAAAACACTGCCTTACTATCAGGGTCCATAACCCTGGCTCTACTGTTTTAGGAGTTTTCCCTTTTTTTTACTTAGAAAACATCCAAAATCAAGGTTAAAGTTTTTTCAAATTTCAATACTATCTAAGATATTCAACTCAATCTTGGAATACTTTTTCATCATCACTAATTTCACCTTACTATCAACGCCCATAACCCTGGCTCCACTGTTTTAGGAGTTTTGCCCTTTTTTTACTTAGTAAACATCCAAAATCAAGGTTTAAGTTTTTGCAAACTTCAATACTATCAAAGATATTCAACTCAAACTTGGAAACTTGGATCTTTTTAAACTTCATTAACCTCAACACTGTTAATAATATTCTGTAGGAATACTTATTGATCATCTCCCTCTCTATAATATTTACATGACTATCAAGACCCATAACACTGATTCCTAAAAACTGAGAAAAGTCGAGCGCTGTGTCTTACGGACAGCTCTTGTTCCTATTATACACCCCAAAATAGGATTCAGCTTGTCGGTCGGTTAGTTGGTCAGTCAGTCTGTAGCTTGTTTAATGCTGTCGTAGATGCTTTTTTTACTGAAACTATTACTTTGAAATTTTAGATGTGGGGAGAAAGAGTTCATGGATAATTGTGTAAGAAAAACATTGACAGGTAAAGAAATCAACCACAGAGGTCAAGGACTATTTGTGTCATTGAAGCTACTGAAAGGTGGTATACGACAGGTATGTTCAATCTTTGAATTTAGTCACTGAACTGAGTCCATTGAAATCATTGTTGGTTCAGCAACTTTTAGAATGTGAGTGGCCTGACAGTCCACCAATTTCTTACAGCTTACATTTTCCATATTCAATAAAAAAAGAGTTATTTTGTGTTTGATTACAATGTATTACGCTAAATCCTAAATATGGACACTATATTTAAATATATTGTCATCCACTCAGATTTTTTTAGTCCAGTAAACGTTCATTTCGTCGAATAAAAAATCCATTTTGCTGTCTGAGTGTCTTGTGCTGACCAAAGTTCATGATTGTAGACAACATTTATCTTTGTGTGTATGAAATATAACTGTTGATTTGTTTATTGCTGCTGAAATTTTGTAGTTTGGACAATATTTAAAAATGGAATAATAAATTAGAAATTTGTCAATTCACAAAAAATTCATTAGACATTTAAACAACCTTATATAAACAACAACTCTGGCAGATTAACTCAAAGTACAATGTATTTGTCACAACATGTGGACATTACTCGAAAAACAGAATTTTATGAAATTTGTCATTTTAAAATTTTAAAAAATCACAATCTTTCAAAGTTCTTTACCAGTCCATTATAGTCCAACAATGTTAACCTGATCTTGAACTACCTAATTATAATAATTACACACTTCATTTACATTAAATCGTGAGTTTCCATTTGCTAATATACGGTTATACACATGTTTATAACAACCTATTTCACTAAAATCAAGTGTGTAAAGATGGCATGTACTTCTAATTTTGATTTGGGGAAACATGTAAGTCTGCAATATTTTGACACAGTTTCAAAGTATTTATTCTTATGAAAACAAAATTAATTGTTAAGCATGTGCATTTTGCCGAAAGCTTTTGATAAAGCGTGATTTACTAATAAAGACAAAAATAGACTATAAATACTGAGTTTAATATATTCTTGTGTTAAGGATAAGCTCAGGTTAATATTGTTGGACTAAACCACTTTTTATTAATAACCATAACTGTAATACTTTTTCAAAAAAAGATATTTATCAGTATAGTGAGCATAAACACATGAAGTTATAGTCATTTCAGATATTTGACCTTCTTATAGGGGACGATACATAAGTTATATACTAGATACATATTTATAGTTAATGCATATTGGTGAAGAAATATCAGTACAAAAACTTTCTGATATAATATACAAATATTTCTTTTCATATCATTACAGTTTTTGTAAGATATTGTTTCTTGATCAAATTTATTTAACACTTATCATAGAGGATTCTCAATATTTATGCATGAATTTCAAAACGAGGTTAAGATGGGTCAGATGTAAACAACTCTCCTAGTAGTATAAATGGCAGGAGGAGGTTACAGGTATCAGTCAGTAGATTTATAAGAAAATACAAGTTTAACAATTAATGTTGATGTGTTTGTGACTGTAACTTGAACAGACGATATTTTATGTTGATACTCATGTTTAATCTTTTACTTATATTCAAAAGACAAAAATATTAACAAGTGTTTCCAGGTAATATTTAGTTCTGTTTTTTTCGTTAGGCAGTCTTTTTTTAAAAAGATTAAGCTTATTAAATTGTCTTACTTCAACACATATAATATCTTAAGTTTTTTTTCACAGTTAATACAGTTAATACATTATCAAAAGTAAAAAATACAGTTAAATGTAGATTTATATCAATGAAAAAAATACAAAACCTGAACCTATATTACTGTAAACATTCATGTAATTTATATTCAGAATCCAGGATCAACTAATGCGTTCAAATCAATTTATGTGTGTCAGGAACACACTTAATGGACCCCCAAAACAGAAAATTAATACTTTCCAAAATGTGTTTGACTGGTCCATAGCCAAGAATACCACAAAAACATAAGGATAGAAAAAAACTAGCAATATCAGGTCATTCTTCACAACTGTATGAGCATCTTGGTATATACAAGTCAAAATAAAGCATTTCCAGAAATTAGGAATAATCAAGATTCGACTGAAGAAAGGCAAAATATTAATATACCTAAGCAATGTCTATTTGAAAACAAAACAACTTTAATGATTAAGTTTGAAACTATTTTGGAAAGGAATGATAGAGATAGGGATATACATGTCTATCATGATAACAAAGTCACTATCAATAACGTATAATCTCATATGATTTAATTTACTATACTACATAATTATAGTCACTACCTAATTATTGTCATGGTTCTGTTTTTTAGATTAAAAACAATTTTTTGAAGGAACTGATGATATTTCAAATAACATATAAATATTGAAGTCATCAGAAGGGTAAACAAATTATTGGCAATCTATTTTAATGGTGTCTCTTGGATAAGTCAGTTGGGATTGTATCAGTTCTCATTTTTAAGGTAACGCATGTATTGTTGTACTAAAGACACGTCCACCAGATACAGTTTTAAAAAAAAAATATTTTTCATTCCTTCCCTTACAAACTGTTCAGAAGTACATTTTCTCTGTAGACGTTATATAGGTTCATTAGTGAAGTTGAATACAATGAATATAGAACCATGCATACAGTAAACCAACTTTATCTTCATACAACTAAATAATTATACTATCAATAGTTACGTCATTTTATTGCTCTTTCTTAATAAACTTCCTTAGCAATGAATGTTAACCTGATAGCCTTTGATTTGCTATGGTAATTATTAAAAGATCAGATCTACAACAACATACTGTAATAAAATAAACAATTGGTCAGTCTAACATTATACTGATTGCTACATAAATTGCCAAGTGTATTTACACTGTATTTTTGTTGTTTTTGTTTAATGATAGGTATAATAGGTAAAAGTTTTTCATATCAAATAGATAAATAAAAAAAATATTTTTATTATTCAACATATTTCAGTAACAACCTGACGAACAAATCAATACTTCTCCCAAGATCTCTATATCACACAGTGTAACTACGCTGGCTTATCAGTTTGTTTACATTTGACCCATCTAAACCTCGTTTTCACTACCTCATGAATTATTCATGAGCATAATATTAAGAAAGGTCTATGGTTTCTCTTAACTACTGATAATCTCAACTCACTGCTGAATTGATTTAGCTGATATTGATCTGAGTGAATACCTGCAGGGTGAGTCTAGGTCGTGCTAAGTAGTAAGAAGATTATAAGATCAGTGCAACCTGTTGTTACTCTTAATTACTGGTATGATAAGGGTTAAGGCTATATGAATAAAATTATTAGAACACTTTAAAATGTTTGAAAGTATGATATTTAAGTACATGTATGTAACATTTTATATTTCAGATACGTGAAGATTTTCCACATTTAGTACAACCTAGTACTACTATTGTACGTAAGATGGGTTTCCCTGATGTCATTCTACCAGGTTTGTTCTTTTTTTTAAAAAATAACATTAGGAATACAGTTTTTCCACTATTTCCAGGGGCCATTAACTGGCCGTTTTTCTGTGACCCAGCCATAAAGTTACCCATATTGTGAAAAAATTCAATTATTACAATTAGTGTCATGTAATTTGTGTCCTTGGCAATGTATACTAATGGACAAAAGTCTTGTCCGGTCTACAAAAACCATAATATCTTTTTTGTTTGTTATTGCACACTCATACATTTGGTATCGTTAGAAAGAGAATGATATCATGCATTGAATAAAAAAAGAATTGTGAAATTTGAGTCAGTTCTGTCGGTACAGTAATGTGTTGAAAATTGACATTGAGGATTTGCAAGTTACAAATGATTGCGTTGTTTTTAAAATGAAACACTTTTTTCAATAGTGTGTGTGACCCCCCAATAACCCAAATGATTTTTCTGGTCTTCCGGCTAGATTCCTTTGCAAACTTGTAGCATCGATGCGTAAAAGGAGCACCGAACTCATTCGGGTTAAGGGGGGTCACACACACTATTGAACAGAATGTTTCATTTAAAACTGACTCAACGCAATCATTTTAACTTGTTTTTATCTTTAATAAGCTGTAACATAAAAGGGGAATAAAGACTCCCTAAGTTGGATGATAGATAGATACCAGAAGTCAAAAGACTTGGAAAAATAGCTTCATAGTCTGTGAGAATGTAATGTTACAGCTGACTCTAAATCACACTTAAAAGCTGAATTGTTTAGTTTCCCTTGAAATTAAGTGTTAAGACAATAGGAAGTATTGAAGACTGGTTGTGAAGTTAGAGTTTTTGTGGTACTGAAATTGATTGTTTTCATGAAAAGGTTTCTAAAACAGTGAAAAATTAGAAATTAGTGTGTTAATATCAGTTAACATAATGTCAATGCTTTCAGGTGATGTAAGAAATGATATATATATTACTATCCAAGAAGGAGAATTTTATCGTGGTTCTAAAACTGCTGATAAAAATGTAGAAATTACCATGTTGGTTTGTAATAAAAAAGGTGAAGTCTTGAAGGTAAGATATAAACATCAGAGCTCTTAGTTAGTGACAAATTCAAATAAAACAATTTATTTTAGTTAGTGACAAATCCAAATAAAACAATTTATTGAATAACTATGTGTTATATGTCCTGTAAATTGGCAAATTCATCACACAATACTGTAAAACTTGTTAAAAACAGGGTTGAAATATGTTATAGGGCCAGTAACACTTATAAGCTTCGGTCCTATTACAAATTTCTGCTCTTGGATAGGTTGAAAACAGGACCAATATCAGTTACGATCATGGCAAAAAATGACAGCCATTTTAATATTGAATGAATTGAATCCCAATTTACAATTAATTTTTCTCTTCAGAGACCAGTTGCAGTCATTTAAATATTTGACATAGTGGAGCCAAGTTAAGTTTAATGTCCATTAGTATATTGTAGACATTTAATAAAATTGTCACTGTTTAGGACACCATATTATATCACATGGTGCTGTATGTATGTAAGTTATGTATATGTATCAATAAAGTATGAACACAATAGTCTATATGTATATTTATAGAAAGTTATCAACCCTGGATGTGGTAGTGATGGATGCTCAGAGTATAAAACATTGATATATTATCATGAAGATAAGCCTAAATGGTCTGAAATTGTTAAGGTAAGATCTCTTTACATACTTATAATTCCATTACTATATAATGTAGATATTTCTCTATACATTAACTGAACATGTCTGCCTGGTTAGCTTGTCTGACTTTGAATCTAGGGTGGTGGGTTTGATTTCCAAGTGGAACCTGCAGAGCAACACCACTGCAGAATGACACTTCAAAATCCATCCAATGTCGCTTTACAAACGTTAGACTGTTTGTTTTGTTTGTTTGGGTTTTACGGCGCACCAACACAGAAAGGTTATATTGTGCCAGGGTTTTACGGCACACCAACACAGAAAGGTTATATCGTGCCAGGGTTTTACGGCACACCAACACAGAAAGGTTATATCGTGCTAGGGTTTTACAGCACACCAACACAGAAAGGTTATATTGTGCCAGGGTTTTACGACACACCAACACAGAAAGGTTATATCGTGCCAGGGTGGTTATATTGTGCCAGAGTTTTATGGCACACCAACACAGAAAGGTTTTATCGTGCCAGGGTTTTACGGCACACCAACACAGAAAGGTTATATTGTGCCAGAGTTTTACGGCACACCAACACAGAAAGGTTATATTGTGCCAGAGTTTTATGGCACACCAACACAGAAAGGTTATATCGTACCAGGGTTTTACGGCACACCAACACAAAAAGGTTGATTTAAGAGATTTTATATTCATTCTTGTTATACTCTTGGGTGACAGTTGTCAGATTTGATTTTGAAGTGCTGTCGGTTTGAAACTTGAAGAAAGATTTTGATCTATGTAAAAGCTGCTAAAATGTAAAATTCACAATTTTCAGGAATTTGAAATTTGACCAATGTATTTAAACTCTATTATAGGTTACCGTGTCAACAGAGTCTGAATTTAAAGGTTTACATTTGAAATTTCTGTTCAAACATAAATCTAGAAATGAAGGTAAGCATTATCATTGTACAATGTCCTTGAGAAGTTTTTGGACAACGTCCTTTATCTCAGGTTGTTTAATCTTCATTAATATTTCGAACCAAGGGCCTTTTTCAAAATATGAAACTTTGAAATATCTATCTTATATCTAATAGCATAATGTTTTGTTGATGTTAAGCCATTAGATGGGATTTTTACCTCTGGCGTTTTTACCGCACACTGCTGATTTAGATTTACCTCTGGGGGAAAAAAAGAAATAGTCATCTAAGTAAACTCCAATCAACACATAAATAATCAACATGATTAAAACTGTGTTACTTGAACTATCTTAAATAATAGTAAAACTACTTGCAGTGTGCATGACTAAGATAGATCAAAAATTATTAAATAAATGAAAATAATATATAAACATAGCACAAGAATGGTTAAAAACAGTAAAAACATAAAATATAAATATTGTAAGTTTAGTGCATTCATTTCACTTGGACATATTTTCATCTGTTAAGGATAGTAAATGTTATGTGAATAACTTTGTTTCCATTGTGGAGTTCCAAATGTATCTAGAAATAATTTTGCTAGCTAAGGCAAAACCATTGCATAAGAAATTAGTATGCAGTGCTTAGTAGCAAAACATACAACTGGTTCTTGATGACACACTTTGTTATTTATGTCATACTTTTACCTTTATCTGTAGGTAGTCTCCCTCAGATTTACTTTTTTCAGCAATATATCAGTCTGTGAAATTATTTCATTAGTTTGAGAACAACTAGTTTCCAATAGAAATAATGAAATTTCCTTCTTATAATACTACTATAGTAGCATGGAAAACCCAATCTAAAAATAGAAATTTAAATGCTGTATACCTCGATATAGTGTTTCATAAGAGCTATGCATTGATTGATCAGTACAAAGATCATCTGAACTTGACACCTGGTGCTATCAAGGAAGATCCTATGACAGGGGGTCTATGAAAGATCTGTTTTATGCTAGGTTTACATCTGGCCACGATTACCATGATGTCTCCGATTCCAGAGCATCGTGGCGAACGTAACAGAGCGTGGAGTCGAATCGGGGTGATCGTGGGGGAGCGTAATGGAACGTGGTTGAATCGGGGACATCGTGGGCATCAGGACAGATTTTAAATCAAACTTAAATTTCACCACGATTGCCCCTATTTATTTTCTAATCGTGACAGAGCGTGGCCTTCATAACAAAACGTAACGGAACGTACCGAAGCGTAACAGAACGTAACAGAACGTGGAGTACAATCGCAACAGATCGGGACCAGCGTGGACACATTTTTTCATCCTGCATCGCTGGAAAAGAATTATTTCTTGTTTAAATATCAAATCGTGATGTAAAACGTGGTCATTTGTCTCAAATCGCAGGAGATCGCAACAAAGCGGCTTTGTCGTGGGAGATCTTAACAGGACGTAACGGAACGTGGTGGAGCGTGGAAGCCAATCATGTTGATCGCAACAAAGCGTAACAGAATGTGATGCAAATCGTGGGCTCGATCGTAGCAAAGCGCAGTAGAGCGCAACAAAACGTGCTGATTTCGTAAGGAAGCGTAACAGAATGTGGAGTATACCATTTAATCGTAGAGCTCCCCGATTTTTTAGCCTCTGGCTAATCGGGGAGATCGTGGCCAGATGTAAACCTAGCATTAGAAAATAACTATTTTTGTGAATAAAAATACATGTTAGATAAATAATATATTGAATTGCATTATTTCAGCCAAAGATAAAAATGAGAAACCATTTGCTATGGCTTTTGTTAAATTATTAAATAAGAATGGTACAACATTGAGAGACGAGGAACATGATTTGTTGTTGTATAAGGTATGTTGTATACCTTCTGATATTTTTACATGGATCTGGATTTCAATGTATATCTGTTTTTCATCTGATGTGGCATTAAAGCTGTTGATCAGAGCCGTTACACAACCTCACCAGAATAACATGTAGTCATTTTACATCACAAATATCCCTTTAACAATGAAAGTTTGGACATTATTCTACAATACAATGAGTTCAACATAATTATACCCCCGCTTCGAAGAAGAGGGGGGGTATACTGTTTTACCCTTGTCCGTGCATGCGTCCGTCCGTGCGTCCGTGCGTGCGTTACAAAATTTCCGTCGCAGTTTTCTCAGCAACTATAACATGCAGCAGCCTAATACTTTGCATATTGCTTCATCCCATAGTCCCATGTGGTGTAAAGCGATTTCATGCTCCTTGCTCATCTACTTCCTGTTTGTCGCATATTTTTAGATTTTGGCGGGGGTATCACTAGTGAGCATTAGCTCACAGATTTACTTGTTACATTGATTTTGATTTCAATGTAAATCTGTTTATCATCTGATGTGGCAATAAAACTGTTGATCTGAGCCGTTACACAACCTCACCAGAATAACATGTATTCATTTTACATCACAAATATCCCTTTAACAATGAAATCTTGGTCATTATTCTACAAAGCAATGAGTTCAACATAATTTTATATCATTACTACTATTGCTATATATATATATATATATATAGTAAAACAAACATTTACATTGCCTATTGACAAGATGGCGACACAGTGCTGTTTTTGATAAGGAAACTGTAAGTACTGTTTTTAATGAGTTTTTCCTACGAGGCTACGTTGATATTTGGCAAATCAAAAGTTGATAGATTCACTTCATAACACGCTTGATGGATGAATGGTAGTGTGACAGATTTCTGCTACGATAATCAGTGAATTGTCACGATAGACTTGTCTTTAGCACAGATGTTCATTAACTGTATAAACACAGATACCTTAAAGTCTTTAAGCTATATAACTTGTATTTAATCATATAATTTTATATGCAACCTTACATCAACCTGTGATTCATCTAACCAATTAAGAAACTTGTCTTTTCAGATTGATTATAAGAAAGATGATAAAATGCATCAAGCATACCTTGATCTTCCATCGACATTGAAGGAACTAGAAGCTTCTAATATGACTGGTACTGGTCATTTTGGACCTAATGCTGGTGGAACACATTCTAGGTTACCAAAGATACCACTCTTCTGTGGACCGTACTCACTTAGTTACAGAGATAGCTTTAAAATATCAACATATGTCTGTTCAACTAAGCTTACCCACAATGGTATGAACATTTTTAGATTTTCTCTTTTTTATACTCCCCCCCCCCCAAAAAAAAAGAGGGGGTATATGGTCAACTTGTCGGTCAGTCGGTCTGTCTGAAGCTTTTCCTTGTCCACTGCATTTCTTAGTATCTATTTTCCGGATTTGATTCAAACTTAACACTTATACCTGATATCAGACATATATCATTTTGGTTGCTGGCCATTGTTTTTTGCAAAGTTATGGCCCTTTAATAAAGAACCTTTTTTTCTCATTTTCTCAGCACCCAATGTCTGGACAAACACCCATTGGGGGAATTATCACATTCAGTGATAGGTCTAGCTTTCCTTATAAGTTTTGCTGTCATGGGTGAAGATTTGCGTGAATGGGTCCAAAGTTAAGGATTTTTGAGAATTTGAAAAGGTTCTTTTCCTGTATATGCTTCCATTAGTCCATTCTGAATAGTTAATTATTTATGTAGTTTCTTATTAAATGATCTTCCAAAAAGGGCACAAGTGACAATGTCCGTAAATTGGAAGTCTCACTGTATGTGATTACTCTTTGTTGATAAATTTTGACTGTTTAAAGACTCAATGTCAATGATGGTGACATTAAGTTAATTCTAAAATTTGATTAACTGTGACCACTTAATACAGGTAAATTGTTGAAGGAATTAGGTGACCACTGGTCACAGACAGCAGGTGGCTACTTATGACTGGTGCAAAATTGAGTGAATTTTGCATGGGAGGAAGCCAGATAAGCCACTTACAGTATGTGACCCCTGATAGCAGTTGGCAGTTAATGCTACTGTGACCCCTGATAGCATTTGGCAGTTAATGCAGGTTATATTGTACAAATGTATAACATATCTTAGTTGATATAATTTCTTGGGATAGACAGAGTACCATATAAATAAAGTTTTCCTCAGATATTTGCACAGTATGCCATATATTAAAGTGTTTGTCTTCTGTATTGAAGCTGTGAAAGTAGTTTGACGATCCTAACTATTATTACTATATTAAGTTAGTTTTCCCTAATGCATTTTAAATAATGTTATATCATAGTCAACATTTAAATTCATAAGATAATCATGACATTACCAACACTCATTCTCGTTCCCAGAGGCTATCAAGATTCTCGATACTGGCGCCACATGGCCAATTTCAGGAATGAAACTTCATAAATTTGGCCTATATAGACTAATCAAAATGCTTTCGGGAAAAGTTTCGTGACAAGCGCCATCTAGTCATTAACCTTATCAACAAATCATGTCGCTTACATACTGCCTTCATCTAAAGTTTAAGATAGTGAAAGTACTGTCTGTAATCAAGGTGACACATAATCTAGAGTCAAGCTACATATACATTAGAATGTTAGATTGGCTATAATTAGATATGCAAAACACTAATTAATGTTATTAACAAGGTCTGTACTTGTAAACAATGTCATTACTGAATTTTTTTATTGATCAGTGTTAGATAGCAATTGATAATGATTTTTGAAATTCGCCGATTTTTTACCTTGGAACAACAAAGAGCCTTGGATTAAGGATAAGCTTTGGGAGAATATTGTATGTACATGTATACTGAAGTATATACAAATGTTTATTATACACAGATTAAATTAATGTTCATAAAATCTAAAGAGAAAGTTTGGAAAAGAAAAAACATCATTCAAAACTGTTTTCTAGTTTTGGTGTGTAATGCTTGTTGCAGCTCTTAGAAACATTAACTCATATAAAATGTAAGAAATGTATGTAAGATTTTGATCAAATATATCTTATTCCTTATTTCCTTCGATAAATTGGAAAGTAACAAACAGCCTCATTATTTTAAATGCATTGTTGATAATTTGTCATTAATAGATGTCTTGTATACAAATTAAGGTCATATAAGTTCAATTTGAAATATGATTTTTTCTGAATTGCTGTTTGAAAATATATTATAATATTAACGGACATAAGCTTAATTGTAAAACAAGTTTTAAAGAAATAATGTTGTATGTTAAATATTTATTTTACAGCAGCTCTTTCCACAGTGCAATTATGCTAGCTTGAAGGCAATATAGTAAATTTGTTGCTTTTATATATCTCTCTGTAACAATTTCTTTTTACCAAACGTATCGAAAATTCACACATTTTCTATTTGATTGGGTTTAATTAATTCCCTTTAAACATTTGGCAGAATATTAACGACATTTTACTCATGCATTAGCAGTATGATGCAGCAAACTTATTAGTAAACATGCTATTTCAAAATGGTTGCATTTCGCGGAATTTTTGTAATGCATATTTTCATTGATGTGTCAAAATTATCAAATGCGCTTGCAGGCACTCAAAATTGGCCTTGTGGAGCCAGAGGTTTGATCGAGAATCTTGATAACCTCGGGGTACGAGAATGCAAACACTGAGTCTGCTGATAATTTCAACATTTTAGACTATCATGTCAAATACATGAATGATATACCACCTTAACTCTTTACTGGTTTATCCTAAGTTTTTTTTGTGTTTACCTGTCTTCCCCATACCTTCATAAAAGCCACCATATGCTCCCCCCTTCCCCTACACTAAAAAAAGCCATCACATGGCTTGAAATTATATGTTTTTGATAGGAATTAATGCATTTTATTAAGAAATGTAGCCTTAAAATGTGTTAAGGTGACAAAATGGCTAATTTTCTCTCATGTCCAAACCAGTAAAGAGTTAATCATAATCTTTGTGTTCAAAAAAGTAATAATTATACCACCGCTTCGAAGAAGAGGGGGGGTATACTGTTTTACCCTTGTCTGTGCGTGTGTGTGTGCGTCCGTCCGTTACAAAATTTCCATCGCAGTTTTCTCAGCAACTATACCATGCAGCAGCCTAATACTTTGCATATTGCTTCATCCCATAGTCCCATGTGGTGTAAAGCGATTTCATGCTCCTTGCTCATCTACTTCCTGTTTGTCGCATATCTTTAGATTTTGTTAAATGAAAGTTACATTATGATAGTCATATTTCTCACAGTGGGGGTATCACTAGTGAGCATTAGCTCACAGATTTACTTGTTTATGTATGTTTTAAATTATGCATTTATTTGACTTTATGATGTTTTACACTCTAAACAGTTGATTTACTTGGTTTATTGAGCTGGCAAGATGCCATGACTGATCAAACTTTATTGAAGAAACATTTAGAACAATTGATGCGTGTAGATGGTCAGGAAATCGTCAAGGTAGATAAATGTAGATAAATGTGCATGATGGTTTCACATACATATGTATTGTATGTTCTATGGTTATGGAGAGACTGGAATAAAAAAAACTTAACTAAAATGCTTCATTATGTCTACTTTACTTCAAACTTTGTTTGAATTTCTTTGTATGTTTGTTTGTTTGTTGAGGTATGACGTTTATACCAGGGAACCCATTAATTTCAAATACTGGGACTGATGAAAATTGATAAGTGCTAGTGAAAACTATTAATGAGAGATATTATTCTAACATCATTATTATACAGTACATTCCAAAAGTTTTTTAGACAAATGTAATGAAGAATATTAGTCAGTTATTCTTCCTTGATGAAGTCTGAAGCAATTTAATTGGCGAGTAGGTCCTATCAGTTGGGATCCTCGGATAATAAAATATTTCATCAAATATCTTTCTTGTTAATTAAGATATTAACAAGAGTGATGAAAGTAAGATAGCTCTTCAACAAAACAATACTTTGTTTGATTTTCAAATAAATTAAATTATTTACAAGAAAGGTATTTAAGAATGATCCTCTAGCACAATAATTGCAATATAAGGAGAGAAATGAGTTCAATTTCTTTTGTTTGAGGAAATGAAGTCATATTACAGCTAATGATGTTATAATGGTCAGGATAATTACATCATGATTAGTGCACAAATAACAATATTGCACAGTTATAGGTTTCTTAACTCTTGTACTCAATATTTGTAGTGGTAATATTGAAATTTTCACATTTAAATGTTCATTCCTATTTTTAGGGGGAAGGATCAAAATGCACAAACTAGCAATGTTTGGAGTATACATGTATATTGGATACTTTGACCTCATTCTGACCATTCCGCGTGTGACCTTATTATTTGAATAACAATACATTTACCCACAAACATAACCATGTGCTCTTTCTTAACATCTTGTTTGAGGGACAAGATATAACTGTGAACCATTGTTAAATATGCAAGTAGGTAAACTCATGGAACAGAACAGGACAGAACATAACTTATTTCTCCCACATAATAAATGAATGGAATGGTCCATTATCATCAGGGCTTATAGACAGAAACATTCATACAAAGTTATTTCAAACCAGTTTCTATGTTGATACTAATCAAGCATTTTGGCTATGTTTTTGTGTGTCATATTAAAACACTACTAGTTAAAGACAGTGAAGCTTCTATTTGGTGAAGTTACCATTTTATGTGTTAAGAAATCAATGTTAGGCTTTGCTTAGAAATAGAAAGATTGGAGAACAGACCCCAGATTTACAAATATGTAAGTCTGGGTTTTTACTTAAAGTGAATTCCCATTTGTGTATCTACACAATTACTTTTCACAAAAAGTACATGTACTCTAATAGTTGTAAACCTATATCTTACTCATACAAATTTGATGGGAAAGGAAATCTGTTGAACATTAAATTTGATCAAATATACATGTATCAAAATGTATTCTTTATTTTAAAGAGTACATACATTAATACCTAAAGCTATAAAATGGTAACCTCACCAGGAATTCCCCCCATACTAAGCAGAGCATCATCCTTGTCATGTGGCATGCTTTGTAACCCTAGTGTATATATTTTTATATGTCTTGCTTTTTCTATTAGTTGACTTACTAGGATGTCTAAAATGGCAGAAGATCTTGGAGGAGAAAGACACGGCATCATTAAAGTTACATTTAACACAATTAATGCGTGTTGATGGACAGGAGATAGTGAAGGTAGACATAATGTGGTGTTGTTGTCATGGTGATACATTATATACTAACCTATGGTTGTTGTTGTTGTTATATTAATGTTTACCATCATTTACTTCAATGCTGATACATTGTTTTACTAAACTTGTTAGACTCTCTCTCTGACGTATTACTTTGATTTAGGATTGTTGCTACTCGCCTCCCTCATAGTGCCCTTCCAAACATGGCAGGGGCCGATCTAGGTTTTTTCTATGGAGGGGGGTCCAAACTTTTTCTAAACTTTCAAACCACCACCACATCATCAACTGTTTGCAGAATAATGCAACATATTAATAATAAGAACTACATAACCATTAGATTTATGTTAAGCACAAAGACAAGATAAGCGAGCCCTAGAAAAATTGCTTCATGCTACTTAAAAATGGCCTACAGTTCCCCCCTGGCTTTTACTAGATCTGCTTATGCATAGGTGTTATTGTTATTATCAGATTGTGCTTCACTAATACTGACTACTTCATTGGTTTTGATGAAAAATGCCCCGAGTCATGTGGCGTCATAGTTGATTGAAAGTGTGATTATATCCAGGCATAGATGGACTTTAATATTGACTTTGACAGTGATTCAAACCATACTTGGAAATGTGTGAACGTTCAACCAACTGGTGAATTCTGAGTGTATCATCACTGGGTATACCATGTTAGCCCAAGTTAGATTGTTGTAGTCTCTCAACAATTTAGTATGCAATGATAGGAGTGTGGTTATGATGTTTGGCTTCACTATTTCTGTCTGATTTCAAATCATATTCAAAACCTTCACTTGTTGCAAGAATTTAATCCTACTAGCTCAATACTGGGAGGCCAGCAGACTCAAGAGTGATTAGTATAAGTTGTAAGAATTTATGTACAAGGAAGTTTTTTTTAATTATACCCCCGCTTCGAAGAAGAGGGGGGTATACTGTTTTACCCTTGTCCGTGCGTGCGTCCGTTACAAAATTTCCATCGCTGTTTTCTCAGCAACTATAACATGCAGCAGCCTAATACTTTGCATATTGCTTCATCCCATAGTCCCATGTGGTGTAAAGCGATTTCATGCTCCTTGCTCATCTACTTCCTGTTTGTCGCTTATTTTTAGATTCTTGCGGGGGTATCACTAGTGAGCATTAGCTCACAGATTTATTTTTTACTTCTGTGACATTTTGTCAACTTCTCAGGCTGACAGGATCTTATGGCAGGTAAAGGGTCACATGATTGGAGAAACTGTTGTAAACTAGCTGTAGCTCCAGTCCCTGGCCCCTCCTTTGCCAAATTGGGGGAGGGAGTAAAACCAAAAATTAGAAATTTATCATTTTACTGTAGTGCTAGGTTTAAAAGTCTCATAATTATTGCATAGTAAAGCATTGAATTAATTGATACCTTTTATAAAATTATGTACTAACTAGGGAATATTTATTGTTTCTACCTTTTTATATACCACATTATATGTGATTAGATCCGTGTTAACTCGATGTAATTGTATTGTTTTAACAACATAATATAAAGTAAAGTGAAAGCAAGTATAGTTTGTTACCTTCACTATAACTTATCAGGAGAAAATAAAATACAATTTGGGGGCAGGAAGGTTGAATTTAAAAATATGCGAATCTTATATTTATTATTTTCACATATATTGTATTTTGAAGTTGCCATAGTTTCCATATTTCTTTGTTTTATTGAAAAAAAACATTTTTAGTTATAATTAATCATGTTCTGCATGAATCAAAAGTGTATTCAGTTAAATAAATGTCATGTTTAACTGATCACTTAGTGAGTTTTAAAAATGTCAAATGTTTATTTTATTCTAAATTTTAATCTATCAACCATTATGATTTTGTTTATACTACATTTATGTATCTTTATTCAATTTGTATGATTTCTTATCCTTTGTTTTTTTGCACTGCCATCTTTTCATATATCAGTATTATCACTCAGGGCTGGATTCATTTTTTAATGAGGAAAGAGAGTCTTGGCAAACTGTTGAAGGGATCCAGACTTTAAAATATCATTTCAACTTCTATTTAGATATTTTTGGACAAACAATTATACAAAACATGCTGAAAAATTACCAGGATCAGTATTAGTTCTCCAATCCCTGTATCTCTGTGTATATAATCATTGCTGCAGTTAGCATGCTATATATTATATATTCTCTATAAAACCTTCATTATCTACTATATTTACATGTTATTAAACAGGGTAAGTGAGCCTTAAGGCAGATATCAGCAGCTCACTTTATTAAGTATTGGCCCAATGGTTAATGCCGGGGTTAGTTTGTTGATATAGACTTAAGGAACACCTGCCCTGTTTCATAACCTTTTTATTGCATATGTTGACGGTGATGATACTTCTAAGACAAAAACACACACTGAATTTCCAATGTTATGCACATTGACTTTGCATCACTTGTGTTGTTTTGTTTATTTCATGAAAAAAATTCACTTCTTAAACATCAGACATTTACTTGTTGCTAATTGCATAACAAATTTTATGTGAGTAAAGTTTGTTGTTAAACTTCTGATGCAAAATGACAGGTAGTTGCCTCGATGTAGATTTTTGCTCACTAGGAAGAGTGCTGATTTATTTTGGCACACTTACTCAGTACTGGAATATATTGATGATATAGAGGCCATATTGGTACATATTGGTACTAGTTTTAGTAACATCTGCAATAATATCCCATATTTTATTTCTGTCTTATAAGTTGACCTGATTATCTCATCTATGTTGACTCTTTTGATTAGTCTTTTTCCATCATCTATCAGTCTACGAAATTAGGATATGAAAGTGTTTGCCCAAGTAGGTCATTTTAGCAGCTAGCCATATATCTTGTTAGTAGAAATTTGGTTGCCCTAAAGAATTTTTTGAATGCCCAAACTAGAAATTGGTTGTCCCATGCAACTGGACACCCACTTGTTTCGTAGACTGATCTATGATGGTTGTTAACAAATTTATAAATCTGTCATAGACTGGACATTATAATATCAGTCATTGTAGGCTGTAGACATTGAGCTCCTTAGTCCAAACTGTAACCTACATACAGAATGATTTCAAACTTGGTATGTCTGTACATTGTATTAACAGGAATCACTAGAACTGTAGCACTATCTTGTACAGTGTTTTAGTTACATGTCCTTCTATCTTATTTTCTATATGAGGTAATTGATGGAAGTATTTTGCTTTGGCTAACTCCTAAAACTTCTCTACAGAAGTTGTTTAAATATACATTTTTGGTCAACTTTCAACCTACCTTACTGTAAAGGTCAATATTTCAGGAAAAATTCAACCATCTTCAGCTCTGAAAGCTTACATAAGTGTCACATCTCATGAATCCATCTTAATAAGTTTTTCACATTATTAAGTCCCATAGATGACAATTGCTCACATCTAAATCAGGGTTTGACACAATCTGTTTTACCAGGGATCCAGAAAGAACCCTAAGTCAGTTATTCAAAGATTCCTCTTTAAGATCAGGGATCCCTCCAATAATAGACAAAACAGATGCAGATTTGCAGTCATGAATTGTTATGAACAATTCATTGGATCAAAGTCATGAAATAACAGCAATTTAACATGATCCTGATAAAATCCTTAAGATAAGCATCACTGGGATTCCTCCTAAGTTTTTGGGATCCTTTGAATCCTGAGACACTGTTAGTGCCAAACCCTGATTAAAAGAGTCAGCATTAGGACATATATGTAGGAAGTATTAAAATATTTCTGTGTGAACAGTCTAAGGTCCTCGGTACTCACTTGACCTCACATGAATCCTTTAACTGTTATATGACATCAACTATCATAATGGCTGAAATATTATATCTACTCTATCATACATCTTGTTATTTGTATATTTCAATCTAAAATGGCTGTAAAATATATCTAGCTATTACATAATATTTGGTAGTTGATTTGATATTAAAACATGTGATTATGAGATTCAAAGTGGAAACCTTACATAGGGCATTGTCTTTTGACAAAACAGAGATACTTGGTTGAAGCTTATTTCTGTCAGTTACTCTATACAGATGTATGTGCAAGTTTTTTGTTAAAAGTGAATTGTAGCTTTGTATATTTTCTGTCACATCCTTTTTTGCTCAGGATTTTAAGATAATGCTATAGATTGTATCTAAGTATATCAAAAATTTACATTTGAAATCCATAATAATTTGACTGATAATGAAAAACTGGGCCAAGAAACAATTAACTGTAGTATCATTGACAAGCTATAAGCATGATGATTTACTTTTCCAACCATGGTCTTCAAATATCTTACTTTATGTCTGTGTGCTGATAAAAGTTTTATGCATAAGCTTACACTGTGATGTATTTCTTTCTTGAAGTTCAGTAGGGACATTACAATAGGGGCAAGTTTCCTAAGCATTTGCTAGCTAGCGTGGTACCCTTAATTCGACATCACATACATATTCCTTTTGAAGTAAGAAGGGTCCCAGGGCACAATGCACTAGCTAGCAATATGCTTGGAAAACTCACCCTATATCACATCTTTATGTAAATTAATTATTTTGGTTGCTATGGATACATATTTTATTTTCTTTCTACAGTTTCTCCAAGATTTGCTGGATTCATTGTTCTATATATTGATGCAGAACACTGTCTCAGACTTGTATGATACTCTGGTTTTTGATGCTTTGGTGAGTACTTGTAATACTTATATTATGTTGTCATGTCTAAAGCTACAGTCCCATAAACAAAAAAATAGCCGTGAGTGCACCATGCGGGCATCGTGCGATCAAGTTCCCCAAGGACTCGTACAAACTCTTGCGTACCCGTACAGAATGTTACGTTTTTACCAGGGTCCATAAGATGAGCCCTGGATTCACGCATTAATTCACGAATCAGTTTCAGACTGAAATCCTGAACAAAGTCGTGGCTGAGTATGGATTAAATCTGCATATCTTCCAGCTACGGCTCCGTACGGGTGTGTTGATTTGTGCCATGTGCGTACCGTCACCTTAATACGCAAGGCTTCCCATGGCCTATGACTGTCTGCACGTACGGGTCTGCAACAAGCCACGATTTTATGGGACTGAGGCATTAAGTAGGCATAAGTTTATTATGTCATTCATTTCTAAAGTTGGGGTTATGGTGTAGTGGTATAGTACTCTTGACAGAAAACATCTAACTTAGAGGACTCCTAAAAAAATAGATATGCACACCCAGTGCCCTGTTACCATGAACAGGTCACAAAGCCCACTCTATACTAGGGATGAGAAAATAAAGTCATTACAGGATATGATACGTATTGATACAAAAAGAGGCAATATGATTATTTACAATATGATAAGGGTAGTTATTGTAAAATTACAAACATTCACATTCTTTTAATTATGTTTACGGAGTTTTCCAAGGGTTGAGTGATCTGAAACGTCCCAAGGGTTGAGTTGTCTAAAATTCAGTTGAACCGGAACCATTTAACAAACAGCCACTGAGATAATATTTTTTGAACAGATATTGCAACCCTTTGGAATACTGAAAATACAGTGACTTCCCCTAATAACGAATGTCAGGTTCATCTAGCTATATATCATGCTGGGCCACGATACATATCGTGGACCAAGGTATTGATATTGTTTGATATATCGCCATATCATCTCATCCCTAATATGTACGTGTGACACTATATTTTGTGCTATAAAAGATGAGTGGTACTAATTTTCTCTTATTATTGGGGCTGCCGTCCCCACACCCCAGCTGCAGATATGTGCTTGTTGTTGAAAGATGGAAACTAGAATGAAACTAAGAGCATCAATAAAAAGTTTGAACTGGTTGAAAACTAGACTCACTTGAATTTTTGTCTTGAACTTTCAACTTTTAGCCTTTAAGGTTATACTACTGGTAATTTATTTTAGCTTGATTGTTAAACAAGTTCCTTCAACTTGGATTTATTACTTCAGAGTCCACTTCTAGTCCCCCAGTACTAAGCTAACATGTTTCTTGCTCTAGGAAACAACGGGGGAGGTTTAAGGTGGGATTCAAACCAATGCTATGTTAGATATCCAATGATTACCAGTCCAATGTTTAAACTGCTTGGCCATGCATGCCTTTGAATTTTAAATAAATATCTATGTAGCAGAGGTATAATACAGCACTTGTACTCCCTTGCCTTCAAGCTAGCTTTTATGGCAACATGGTTGAGTTTCCCCTTACAACTTGAGAGATTGTGGGTTCGAATCTCAGTTCAGACCATGGATTTTTATCTGGTAACATTTTGTCGCCCACTAGAAATTGTGTGATCCCACCCTTAGATAGTCCCACAGACAATCAAGCTGAAAGAATTCGAATTCTGTTAAGAATAGATGTATGTAGCAGAGGTATAATACAGCACATGTACTTCCTTGCCTTCAAGCTAGAATTTGTGATTACATATTAGAGTGTCAGCTTACGACTTGAGAGGTTGCAGGTTTGAATCTCAGTTCTGACCATGGGTTTTTATGTGGTTACATGTTGTGATGTGCCCGATGGGGTGCGCGTTCGAATCCCTTCCGGGGAGGTTATACCCTTCCATGAAAATTTGACAATAATGTCGATTTTCCTCCATTGATTAGATAATATGGAGAAGTTTCCGGCCTTGTGGAAGGGTAGGTGAGCACTGGTTATAGACAATGGTCCAGGAAAGCTAGGTTAGGTGCGCTGGACGCCATGAAATGACCTAAATTGTGTTGATACGGCGTTAACTCCAATAAATAAATAAATAAATAAAATAACATGTTGTGATTATTATTACAGGTGTATATTATTGGTATAGTTGCTGATAGTAGATATTTACAATTTAGACCTATACTAGATACATATATCAAATCATTCAGTATCACTACAGCTTACAAGTAAGTAGGATTTATATCATAGAAGCCAAATTTAGAGTAGTCTTCCCTTCCTATAGACATATTAACAACCTAGAACAAATCTGCTTACACTTATAAAAGATTACGTATCAGATGACCTTGGAATCTACTTGCCAGGTGGTCCAGGTCCTGACTGTTACCAAATAAAATTTCTAACCGGGCCTCATATTTAGCTATTATTTTGTATCTACTGTTATGTGGCTGTTCTGATTATGGCACATACCCATAATTTAACAAAAGTCGCTTTTTGGCTTCAAAATTTGCATTGCATGTCTATGGGAAGTATGTTATGTAATTAAAGAAAAATTCTGAATTTGAGAAGGAAAATGCTGGTTATGATCACATACAAAATTTAAGTTAATTCCATCCAATAGTTAGTGAGATATTTCATGATTTTAGGGGTCCAGCTTTAACGCAAATGACCTATAACAAAATTGCCAGGAAAGTGTGCTGATATAGCCTCAATGTTGTCAATATATTTCAGTATTGAGCAAGTTTATCTAAATAAGATATCAACACACTTCTGTATAGTGTGCCTAAAAATCCATATTGAGGTAACTTCCAGTCTTTTTGCTTCAGCGGTCCAAAAACCACCCTCAGGCTAATACCTAAGCTAGTGTGCAGATATTGACATGCTCCGTTCAATAACCTTTAATTATGTTGTTATTTATTACAGTAAGTTAGTGTGCTGATATTGACATCCTCTGTTCAGTAACCTCTAATTATGTTGTTATTTATTACAGTAAGCTAGTGTGCTGATATTGACATGCTCCGTTCAATAACCTCTAATTATGTTGTTATTTATTACAATAAGTTAGTGTGTTGATATTGACATGCTCCGTTCAATAACCTCTAATTATGTTGTTATTTATTACAATAAGTTAGTGTGCTGATATTGACATGCTCCGTTCAATAACCTCTAATTATGTTGTTATTTATTACAATAAGTTAGTGTGTTGATATTGACATGCTCCGTTCAATAACCTCTAATTATGTTGTTATTTATTACAATAAGCTAGTGTGTTGATATTGACATGCTCCGTTCAATAACCTCTAATTATGTTGTTATTTATTACAATAAGTTAGTGTGCTGATATTGACATGCTCCGTTCAATAACCTCTAATTATGTTGTTATTTATTACAGTAAACTAGTGTGCTGATATTGACATGCTCCGTTCAATAACCTCTAATTATGTTGTTATTTATTACAGTAAACTGATGTCCATACTAAAAGAGTATATAGATAATGCCAATGAGGATACAGAACATGAACCATCATTCAGACAAGCTATGAAATCATTAGAATATATATTTAAATTTATTATCAGATCCAGGGAACTATTTGCCATGTAAGTTTCTATTTTACACCTTACACATTAGACCACAATCTTATTAAAACCTGATCTACAATTAGGGACTTTAGTCAGTTATCTTTCCCTGATAAAATCTGAAGCAATCCAATTGGCAAGTAGGTCCTTACAGTTGGAATCCTCAGATTTTATCATTGAATTCCTATGTAAGGATAACAAAATATTTCATCTAATATCTTTCTTGTTAATGAAGATATCTACAGAAGTGATGAAATTTAGATAGTTTTTGCCCTAAAAATACTTGGCTTGATTTTCAAACAAATTAAATGATTTACAAAAAAGTTATTTAAGATCAATTTTGGGAAATTGACATTGAAAAGTAAGGGTAAAATCCGAGTAATCCAACTAATTGGACCTATCTGTTTGAAAAGTATACAAGGGGAAATAACTGACTAAGGTCCCTTATTCTCTGCTCGTCTACTCACTAATTTAAGATCTGGCTACTTCATTTTGAGGGTCACAGTCAGGTGACCTTTTCTTAATATAATATTCAGGACGGAATCATTATGTTTAGTAGCTTGTTTACATCGTCTACATTATGCAACTTGCAAAGAACGGACCAACCACAGTCTGTGAATAACACCATGGTCAAATTAGCTTGCAAACCTCCATCAAAAATTGAAATTATGAAATCAAGATGCTATAAAAAGTGTTTTGTCTTGATGAAAGCTATGCATTGATTAGTCAACACAAAGGTTATCTAGATGTGACCACCTGAGCGAAACAAAGGATATCTGTTTTCTGAGATTGCATTGGACCACTTACAACTTAGAATGTAGAGAGATGTGTTGGCCTGTTCGTGATTTTTTTACCCAGAGCATAACTTTGTCACCTAATGAGAGAATAACTTAAAACTTTGTATACATTTACATTGCTATAGCAGGATGTTCAGTGCACTAAAGTCATAACTCCAGTTTGTGTAGGTTTTTGAGTTATTTAACTTCTTTTGGTTTCTGTATGGGCTATATTGGAATGCACTAAATCTGCATAATATACAGGCATAGTTTGCCATGCCTAGTAGTTGTTTTATTTCTTTTAAAAGAATATTGTTTGAATTATTTAAATATTGTGAACACACATGCTTTGCAGGCAATCTCTAAAGCACACTATCTAAGTCAAAGCAATTTAGAGACACATAGAGACACATTCAGTGATAGGATGTTGAAGAGTAAACAAGTACTGGTATTAAGATATTGTCCAGAAATAAAAACATGGGTGAAAGTTATAGAAGTGGTCCTCAAGATCAGGATTGTTTTAGTTTTCAGCAGTTTTCTCCTATGAAGAAAACTGCTGAAATGATCAATTTTGATAACTTAAGGATTTTGTTATTATTTTGAACTTTCACTCTTGAAGAAGAACTGACAGAAATATAAAAATAAAAAGGATGATATTGGAATATTTTCCATATATTATTGTTGTTTGTTTTAGGTTAAATGAGAATCGTGGTAAACAACAGTTTGAGATTATGTTAAAACAATTGATCCAATCCATAGGAGGTATGATGTTATATACATCTGATAGAACTGTACGTGCTCAATGTTATGCCTTAAAGAATATGCCAGCTACAATCTCAGATATACTGAAAGTCTTCAATGCTGTAGAACTTAGGTAAGCACATATTGTTGTACACCTGAAATGTATCTACTTTTGTTGTTTGTATATAATTTCTTTTAACAAATTATCGTTCTCCCCCCAAAAGACTCTATTTGGGGCACAGGCGGCCGGCACGTTCCTGAATCAAAAGCACTATATATACATGTATGGTATATTACTCAGAAATGGTAGTTTTTCAACCAAGTTCAATCAGAAGCGAGTTTCTCCGTCATTAATATTTTTTTATTTCACAGATTTAAACACACACAAAGCTGAGGCTTTGTTCTTTCAAATGACACTCTTTCAAATTGCATTCGCCGAATAATGAGGTTGTAGGCTGATTTCAAACATCACGATTAAACAGATTTAGTTTACTCGATACAAAAGTTGCAAGAACTACGTACGAGTACACAAAAGATGTTATGTCACGTGCTCAATAATGACTGTACTATAAATGTTATAATGAAAAAAATATTTGCTTCGTAATGACTTCTTCTTACTCATACGGTTTGACTGCAGGAAAAACATTTGAGGATCGATTGCATGTGTAAATATCCTCGTTTTACTTAGTTAATTCAATTGAACAGCACAAAATTTGCCGTCAAAAGTGTATTTTGTTCTTGCGACTTTTGTATCGACTTAACTAGATCTGAAATGTGTACTCAGTGTATGCAAAAGATGTTGGTGTCATTTGAAAGAGAAAAGCCTTTAGCTACACGTGCATTATTAAATGTGTGAAATAAATATATTTATAATGGAGAAACTGGCCTCTAAGTAAAATTGGTTAAAAACTACAATTTTTAGTAATAAACCTTATATACAGATGTAAAGTGTTTTTGATGAGGGACCATGCCAGCTGTCTGTTGTTTGGGGAGGGTATAGAGGAATCAGCTTGTCAGTCTGTTGGTTGGTTTGTCTGTAGCTTTTACTTCTCTCCTTTATTTCTCAGCTCCAATGTATGGATTTGGATTTAAACTTCACACATACACCAGGTATCTAAAAAGGCATGTGCATATCCCATTTTGATTATGGTCCATTGATTTTTTAGTTATGGCCCATTGATGAAAAATCTTGTCCACTCATTATACCCCTGCTTCGAAGAAGAGGGGGGTATACTGTTTTACCCTTGTCCGTCCGTGCGTCCGTCCGTTACAAAATTTCCGTCGCAGTTTTCTCAGCAACTATAACATGCAGCAGCCTAATACTTTGCATATTGCTTCATCCCATAGTCCCATGTGGTGTAAAGCGATTTCATGCTCCTTGCTCATCTACTTCCTGTTTGTCGCATATTTTTAGATTTTTGCGGGGGTATCACCAGTGAGCATTAGCTCACAGATTTATTTGTTCTCTCAGCACCTATTGTACAGATTTGATTCAAACTTCTTGACAAAGATCTGTTTGTGGGTATATCATCAGATTCAGTGATAGGTCTAGTTCTAGTTGATAAATATTTTGTTTGCATACAACTTTCCAAACTGGTTTCAGCTAATGTTTCATTCAAATAATACAATGCTACATTACAAGCATTTAGCTGTTTAAATACAGTGTAGAATTTTATCTATCTTTTTATTTTCAGTCAACTCTTTGTGGAGTTTCTCAATCATGTGCCAACTGGACGTTTCAAAATACAGAAGGTTAAATGTATAGAGGATCTTGTAAAGACAGAATTATTCACAAAACGTGAATGCAGAGAAGTATTATTACCCATGATGCTTGGACATGTACGAGACATGATGGAACGACAAGATGAGATGTCTGCTTGTATCAAAGTTTTAAGTAACATCATGGATACTTTGTTTACACCTAGTAAACCTGTAAGTTGTTGCTATATAATGTCTTGTGGATTTAAACTATTTTCATGTCATATTGTCAAAATTATTATACCCCCGCTTCGAAGAAGAGGGGATTATACTGTTTTACCCTTGTCCGTGCGTGCGTCCGTCCGTTACAAAATTTCCGTCGCAGTTTTTCTCAGCAACTATAACATGCAGCAGCCTAATACTTTGCATATTGCCTTATCCCGTAGTCCCATGTGGTGTAAAGCGATTTCATGCTCCTTGCTCATCTACTTCCTGTTTGTCGCATATTTTTAGATTTTGTTAAATGAAAGTTACATTATGATAGTCATATTTCTCACAGCGGGGGTATCACTAGTGAGCATTAGCTCACAGATTTACTTGTTGAATATACAATTTTTGGAAAGAAAACAGAATATTTCTGGTAGAAAAAAGTTAAAGCTATAAAGGTAAGAGAAGATAACAAAAGAATTTTTACCACTTTTCTCTAGGTAATTATGACTTCCAATTCACCATTGCACTACATAAAAGAGAGCTCTAAAACCGTGATATGTAACTTGTGTTATTCAGAAAGAACTAAATTTTCCTTTTTCATGTCTGATGGTCCAGAGAGTTGGTGTCTGCCCAGGTTAACTTGGCCGTGATGCACTGTAAGGATGTAAAAGTGTAGTAAATAATTTGTCTTTGACTTTTATTAAGTTGGACAGGTTGGCTAACATGATCACTGTATTCCTTTTCCTGTCATGCTATACATTTATATTTCAGATTTTTGTAGACAAAGATATCAACACTATTATGGAGATTATTTTAAGGACTGTGATACAAACTACAATTAAAACACATGCAGTAAGTTTTCATCATTTATTAACTTAGATGTTCTCTAGCTTTTCTTACAGGTATCTTACATTTTTAGTGTCCCCACAGGAAGAATCAATCGAGGCTCATTCCACAAGACTAGCACTTTGTATAGCTATATATACTATACTATGTACAATTTCATTGTAGTATAGGCCTGACAATGGCCATACTTTTAAAATAATACTTCTATCCATAGTTTATACTTTAATTTTCATTGTAGTATAGGTCTGACAATGGCCATACTTTTAAAATAATACTTCTATCCATAGTTTATACTTTAATTTTCATTGTAGTATAGGTCTGACAATGGCCATACTTTTAAAATGATACTTCTATCCATAGTTTATACTTTAATTTTCATTGTAGTATAGGACTGACAATGGCCATACTTTTAAAATGATTCTTCTATCCATATGTGTCTACGTCAGTGTTGATCTTGGTATGCTTTTGAGGTTAGAGAATTTAAAAGGGTATATTTTCAACACTATCTGACATATTTTATTGACAGTTTGTGTACCTATTAACTGGGACTATATAAAGCATAATGTGAAGGGACATTACTCTGGATGAATTATGTCTGCAGTCATGCCCTTTATTCATACATGTATATATGTTTATATCAAATATTGCAAAATATGAGGTTGAAGTTTTTCCTTCTATGCTTATAAAATAATTAAATGAAAATTTGTATGCTTATTCATCAGTACTATAGCTACATGACTGCAAAGGGACATAACTCTGGATGAATCTTTTTGGAGTTAAACACTCTTTAATAAATAATTGACCTATGTTATAATTGTTATACCCCCGCTTCGAAGAAGAGGGGGGGAATACTGTTTTACCCTTGTCCGTGCGTGCGTGTGTCCATGCGTGCGTCCGTCCGTTACAAAATTTCCGTCACAGTTTTCTCAGCAACTATAACATGCAGCAGCCTAATACTTTGCATATTGCTTAATCCCATAGTCCCATGTGGTGTAAAGCGATTTCATGCTCCTTGCTCATCTACTTCCTGTTTGTCGCATATTTTAAGATTTTTGCGGGGGTATCACTAGTGAGCATTAGCTCACAGATTTACTTGTTTATATGAGTTATTTCCCTTTAAAAATTAAGTCCTGTCTTCTAAGCACTTTTGTTTTAAGATAAGCCTTACCATAAACAAAGCACTTAAAAAGTTGAGCAAGCTGTCATTGGACTGCTCGTGTTAATGAAATCTTACTCCTGGAAAAGAATTGTATAACTATTTCAGTTTTATACTCACAATGTTGTACATCATCTCTCAATTATAATCTTCTTGATACATAACAATCTTGTCACTGAAACTTGTATCTCAAATACATTTCTTTTGCTATTTTGTATTTTATATCATTGTGATCGTGTACAGTGCCCTCCAAAAACAAAATGATTGTATTAGAAAAACTGATTATACTGCAAGTAATATTACATTAATTAAGCTTTTTTTTGTTATATAGTTTGAAATCGTTTGTTGATATACTGATGAATGTTGATTTTGAAATTTGCTCAAGATGATTCTTGTTCTCTTTTTTACGGGTAATGTGAATTGGTTTATCCTAAAGATTTTGTTTAAAGATTTTTGGTGAAATATTTGTAACCTATTAAGTGTAGAAAACAGGTATTCCAAGATACAGTATAATATTTTGTTAGGGTTACGTCTCTATAATTGTTTTTTTTTCAAAGATTTTTCCATATTATTTTTACTATGTATTTGTATGTATATGTATTTAAAGGAAGGTTGGCACTGTTACGAGGAGTACCATGAGATAAAGGTTGTAGTCTGATATAAATGCTAGCTTTCTGGATACTGGATGCTTCATTATTTATCATTTTTTTGCTATATTTAGCTACCGTATTGTGCCCTTTTCACCGCCCTGCCCTAATAATTGCCCCTTTTTTTCAAAAATAAGAAAGCACCTTCTGGTACCTTTTGCAAAACTTAAATCCAGCTCAATTACTGATCCATTGCCCCCCTTTGGAAAATGTAACACCCCCATGGGCATTAAAAGGGAACAGTTTGGTATATGCTATTTTCATGATTATAAATACTTCACATGCAAACACTTTTTTCTTAATAGCCTTTTAAACCTAGATATATCTGTATCAAATAATTAACAACCTTGGGTCTATTATAAGTGAAAAAGGCTTAACAACTGGTATGGATAAATTGTTTATTATTCCAGAATTTTTTTTTATTATAAAATTTTTTAATTACAATTAAATACATGTGTAATTATAGACACAACCTATTGATAGAAAAGACATGCAACTTAGTGATGTAGTTAGTTGGTCATAGAGCCTATATATTTAAACAATTTAATCTCCATTTCGCCAATGTCTGCTTTATTTCACCCAAAATTCTCCTTGTGTGTTTTAGTCATGTAATCCCACAATGCAATGAGTGGTAAGCACAGGAACCAGAAGCATTCTGAACGTGCGAATTTAGTTTGAAATAAAATGAGGATATGTTATCTCCCTTTTAGTTGATTTATAGAAGGACCAAAGGGAGGTAACAAGAAAACTAAAACATTGACACTCAATTCAGTTTGCACAGTATACAGGAATTAATCTGTTGTAATCCAGTATAATAATGAAGTATCCATGATCTAGGTGTTTGCTAGGATGTTATACTAAACATACTAAAGTTTTATCTTTGTCTTCTAGCATCTTTATACAGATTTATATTTATATTGTTTTCCATCTTATACCATTTTGTTCAATTTGTATCTGATAAGACAATGTAACCTCTGCCAAGTGGCTCTCTACAGAACAAATCCTCGGCACAACAATAGCCTTTGATATTTCCCTTAGTCAAATTTTATTTGAATTTGATCTCTACAGAACAACAGCCTTTGAACAGCAACACTCTTGTCCCTCCCAGTGGGTGTTGTTTAAGAGAGGTTGTACTGTGTGTGAGTCTGTACACAGTAACTTAGGTGTGGATCTGTATTTGGCTGCTGGCTGAACAGTTCCAAATTATTACATAGTAAGCTTGCTATCTATGTCATATCAAAATTAGCATTGTGGTTAATCAATGTATTACTCAAGAATTTCAACTCAAAGTATTTTCTTTGTTTGAACTTCAGTCCTATTTTATTCACTGTTAGATCACTATATGTTAAAACTTTTGTCTTTGTAAATGTTAATTAAGTCTGCTTTTCTTAAATGTTGAATGATTTAACATTGATCCATTAATTGGGGTTAGACATTTTACAAGGTAAGTTTTTCTTTAAGATATTTGAATTGTACCTAAAGCAATATATATTTAAATCTTTATAAGGCACTGATGACAATATTTTGGTTTTAATGCTATTTTTGTAATCTATCATGCCAGTAATCACCCCTTGATCACTTTTATAATGAAATCTCAAAATTGTTGTACATATATGATGTAAAGGAATAAGCATTTCAGTTATTCATGTTTTGTTAATCATGTATATTTATACAGTGCCCTCCAAAAGTTGTTGTGAAATTTTGAAAAACTGATCATGTATACCACAAGTAATTTACTGTAATTATACCCCCGCTTCGAAGAAGAGGGGGGTATACTGTTTTACCCTTGTCCTTCCTTCAGTCCGTCCGTTACAAAATTTCCGTCGCAGTTTTCTCAGCAACTATAACATGCAGCAGCCTAATACTTTGCATATTGCTTCATCCCATAGTCCCATGTGGTGTAAAGTGATTTCATGCTCCTTGCTCATCTACTTCCTGTTTGTCGCATATTTTTAGATTTCTGCGTGGGTATCACTAGTGAGCATTAGCTCACAGATTTACTTGTTATACTTATTCATGTGTCACAATTTGATTCTTATGTTGATAATCTATTTAATACTGACAATAAAATTTGTTCAAATGACTCTTCGTTTCTTTTATTCATGGGCAAATCTTAAAAAGCAGTATTTTTCCTAGAACTTTTTGAGGTCATTGTATATTTGTGTATACTTGTATTTAAGAGAACATTTAACTTTTATTACATATTTCATTATATGTTTGTTATGGGAATGTTTTTTAGAACCAAGTTTTTTTACTCAGAATACCTTCTATTTAAAACGTATCACTATGCTAGCTGTAATATCAGGAAAGTTGTCCAATATTGTATTTCATCTTGTTCCTCAAGTTAGTGACTTATTGCTTTTAAAATTAGATTTACCCCTATTTTATTTGTGGTAATTTTATGTCTATCACTGAAATAATTGTATATTCTGTAATTGTTATCAATCTGATATATAGTCCAAAATTGCAGGCATGTGTTTAACCCCTTCCCTTGCCCAGTGAATTGTTTGTTGCAATTACCTACGAGCTTTACTCCAGTTTGACATCACGCACCATCTAAATATTTCATTTCAATGCTTATATTAATACTGTTTAACTTACAAGTTGTGTAAATATGTGGTTGTATTCAAGACAGAGAACAATATTGATTGGCTTAAAACATTTCTAGTTTTTAATACTATACAGGGTTTGTACAGTCTTAAAAAATGCCCTAAATTTTGATGGTTGTCTTGAAAAACCCCTTAATTTTGATGGTTGTCTTAAAAAGGCCCTAAATTGCATTGTTTGTCCTGAAAAAAACCTAAATTTGCCCTGTCTGGCCCTAAATTACTATTTTGAAACAATTTGGTTGATTAATAATTAAAATCTTAATGATTTACAAGGCAATTAAGTGCCAAAATAAATATCTTTTAACATATAATTCTGTATTTTGGGTGAATTGATTTGGGGGTGAATTGACTCTGACACAAATTGACTCGGGGACAAGCACTAACTCTTCATCTGGTTAGTCTGAGGCATCCTAATTTAGCCCTAAAAATAAAGCCCCAAATTTAGTAAAAATGGCCCTGAATAAAGCCCTAAAAAGCCCCTAAACTTATGTTTGAGAAGTCTGTGTGAACCATGCTAGAGGTAGACAACATTTCCAATGAGAAAGTTGATGTATGTGTTTGTGTTGATAGTTTATGGTAAAGGGGAGTGGCAGGTATGGTAAAGGGGAGTGGCAGGTATCATGGTAATGGGAGTGGCATGTATGGTAATGGGGAGTGGCCAGTATGGTTAAGGGGAGTGGCAGTATTGTAAAGGGGAGTGGTGGGTATGGTAAAGGGAAATGGCAGTATTGTAAAGGGGAGTGGCAGGTATGGTAAAGGGGAGTGGCAGTATTGTACAGGGGAGTGGCAGGTATGGTTAAGTGGAGTGGCAGTATGGTAAAGGAGAGTGGCAGTATTGTACAGGGGAGTGGCAGGTATGGTTAAGGGGAGTGGCAGTATGGTAAAGGAGAGTGGCAGTATTGTAAAAAGGAGTGGCAGTATTGTACAGGGGAGTGGCAGTATTGTACAGGGGAGTGGCAGGTATGGTAAAGGGGAGTGGCAGGTGTGGTAAAGGGGAGTGGCAGGTATGGTAAAGGGGAGTGGCAGTATTGTAAGGGGAGTGGCAGTTTTGTAAAGGGGAGTGGCAGGTATGGTAATGGGGAGAGACAGGGCTGTTACAATGTTGGACTGGTAGTCCTTTGGGAAAGGAAATCAAACAGTGGTTATACAATGCCTTGTTATATATTTTTCATATATCTTAAATTCTCTCAGCTCAGATTGTGTTAGACAAAAATTGCCCTGGTATTAGAATGGTATTGAATGCCCTGTATTTTATAATTACTATCAAATTGTGGAAAAACAAGTCTTATTAATTAATGTCATTACATGCGTGATATCAATAGTTAACTTGTACTATATTTGTCTTTTACCAAAAATTCTTCTTCTACATTCACTCATACTTAATACTCTCTCATCTGGTTCCCTACCTTACTCCACTCACAAATGTCCTATCTCCAAGCCCTCTCCTTTCCTAACACATGTAGAGAATGCCACTTTTTTAAGACATAACCATGGAAATAAGGGGTTCCCTTTATTGTGTTATGCAGGTTATTGATACACTTAGACAATGTTTGATGTAATATTTTGTGTATATTGAACATAAGTTAAGCAAATAAATCTATCTATGTCAAAGTCACACCCTTTCTAACTTAATGCCATCTCTCTAACTTGCCACCTACTTCCTAGCTGACTTGTTCATTGAAAGAAAACTGCAATCATGTTATAACTTTAAATTATAATGATTAAATTATACTAAAAAGTGATGATATTTTGTTCACAGTTTAGCCATTCAAAGAGACTTATAGTATGTATAATATATAACATAAATGTTTGTGATATAACTTACATGTAGTTTTAATGTTGGTTTTATCACTCTTTGGTTCTTAAAACTAGTTCACTTTAGTTGTAATGATGTGGTTATAATTTATATAAGATATGTTGTATATGTTGTATAGCCATGTTGTCTACATTTTGGTTTCTACATTGTACTTCCTTTGGTTATAGTTGTACACATTTTGGGTTCTACATTGTACTTCCTTTGGTTATTGTTGTACACATTTTGTCTTCTACATTGTACACCCTTAGGTTATAGTTGTACACATTTTGGGTTCTACATTGTACTTCCTTTGGTTATAGTTGTACACATTTTGGGTTCTACATTGTACTTCCTTTGGTTATTGTTGTACACATTTTGTCTTCTACATTGTACACCCTTTGTTTATTGTTGTACACATTTTGGTTTCTACATTGTACACCCTTTGGTTATTGTTGTACACATTTTGGTTTCTACATTGTACACCCTTTGTTTATTGTTGTACACAGTTTGGTTTCTACATTGTACTCCCTTTGTTTATTGTTGTTCACATTTCGGTTTCTACATTGTACACCCTTTGTTTATTGTTGTACACATTTTGGTTTCTACAATGTATGCCCTTTGGTTATTGTTGTACACATTTTGGTTTCTACATTGTGCACCCTTTGGTTATTGTTGAACACATTTTGGTTTCTTCATTGTACTTCCTTAGGGTATTGTTGTACACATTTTGGTTTCTACATTTTACATCCTTTGGATATTGTTGTACATATTTTGGTTTCTACATTGTACACCCTTAGGTTATTGTTGTACACATTTTGGTTTTTACATTGTACTGCCTTTGGTTATTGTTGTACACATTTTGGTTTCTACATTGTACACCCTTAGGTTATTGTTGTACATATTTTGGTTTCTACATTGTTCACCCTTTAGTTATTGTTGTACATATTTGGGTTTCTACATTGTACACCCTTTGGTTATTGTTGTACACATTTTGGTTTCTACATTGTACACCCTTAGGTTATTGTTGTACATATTTTGGTTTCTACATTGTTCACCCTTTAGTTATTGTTGTACATATTTTGGTTTCTACATTGTACACCCTTAGGTTATTGTTGTACACATTTTGGTTTCTACATTGTACACTCTTAGGTTATTGTTGTACACATTTTGGTTTCTACATTTTACATCCTTTGGTTATTGTTGTACTCATTTTGGTTTCTACATTGTACACCCTTAGGTTATTGTTGTACACATTTTGGTTTCTACATTGTACACCCTTTGGTTATTGTTGTACACATTTTGGTTTCTACATTTTACATCCTTTGGTTATTGTTGTACTCATTTTGGTTTCTACATTGTACACCCTTAGGTTATTGTTGTACACATTTTGGTTTCTACATTGTACATCCTTTGGTTATTGTTGTACACATTTTGGTTTCTACATTTTACATCCTTTGGTTATTGTTGTACACATTTTGGTTTCTACATTGTACTTCCTTTGGTTATTGTTGTACACATTTTGGTTTCTACATTGTACACCCTTTGGTTATTGTTGTACACATGTTGGTTTCTACATTATACACCCTTTGATTATTGTTGTACACATTTTGGTTTCTGCATTGTTCACCCTTTGGTTATTGTTGTACACATTTTGGTTTCTACATTGTGCACCCTTTGGTTATTGTTGTACACATTTTGGTTTCTGCATTGTTCACCCTTTGGTTATTGTTGTACACATTTTGGTTTCTACATTTTACATCCTTTGGTTATTGTTGTACATATTTTGGTTTCTACATTGTACACCCTTTGTTTATTGTTGTACACATTTTGGTTTCTGCATTGTTCACCCTTTGGTTATTGTTGTACACATTTTGGTTTCTACATTGTACACCCTTAGGTTATTGTTGTACATATTTTGGTTTCTACATTGTTCACCCATTGGTTATTGTTGTACATATTTGGGTTTCTACATTGTACACCCTTAGGTTATTGTGATTTTTGTAGTACTCTTCTTTTACTTGGAAACTTGTAGATTTCATCCATTCATAAATATTTTAAGTTCAGCAAGTTTGAAATATTGTTCTCTCTTGAAAAAAGTGTTTTGTTGTGTGTAAGTCCCTTAAACTTGCTCTTTTTCTGTATACCTTGAATATGCCTTTTTGTTGTTGTTTTTTTTACATTTGGTTTACTGTTAGTGCATGTATTATTATAGTATTCTGTTCATTTTATTCTGCCTGTTTTACTTGAGCATGATTGAGTATAAAGTATTAGATTTTTTAAAGAGAATGGAAAATTGTTTTCTCCAAGTATGAATTAAAAAGGAAATCAGGCAAAGAATTGCTTTTAGATTTTTTTTAACATATTAAAAATCAGCTTTTAGTTCAACTCAAATAGGAAAAGAACTCGTAATTCTGTGAAAAGTTTAATTTTGACATTTTCATATGTATTTGTGTAAGCATTTCCCAGTGATTGAAATTTGAATACATTTCTGTGAAAGGTTTGACTCTATGCATTTGTTTTACTAAGTAAGACAAGGTAGACAAGGTAGATGATTTTGTTTTTATAATTGTTCTATATATATTGTATATTTTGTGATTAATATTGTATATATATTGTGTGTTAAGTATGGAGCCCGTAAAGTGACATTTAAAATACTTTTATTTTATTTTCATAATTATTTTGTTTAAACATACTATTATTTCATTTAACATAATGTTATTTCCTCCTTTTGTAAAGAAAGACAAAATACTTTAACATTTTAATGAAATAATTATGATAAAAAGTATTTCAAAATGTCTATGTAGGGACTCTGTAGTAATTTTACTCATCTCTGTTAGTGTGTTTATTGTAATTAAATATTTGTAGACTTGTACAAGTATTTGTTGAGATGACTTTAATTATAAAAAGAATATTTAAGGTTAAACACTTTTCTTATATTAACATAACATTCATAGCCAATCAATGTCAGATAATATCCATACCTGGTAAATTTATGATTGAAGTCAATCCTACAAATACCTGTATGAGACTAGTGATTGCTGTAACACTACAGGACAGGAAAGTTCCACTCACCTTGATTATCACAAAATCATGCATTTGTTGATGACTTTCAAGTAAAAAATACTCATTTTGAGAAAAAAGGGTCCCTATAGTTATAATACCATTACACTACTTAGGCCATCCATTTTAAAGTCCTAAAAGTGGAACTTGACTGTATATAATTATAATATTTTTATTTGATGTGTTCATCTACAGTAATGATGGGATTCTTTGTACTTGCTTTGTGGGAAGTTTTGTGACAATTTTAAACATTCAGCATTAATGATTGGATCTTAATAAACTTTATAATTAACCCTTTACTTGATTGGTTTAACATGGCTATTTGTATACCTTAAAACTATGAGACTTCAAGATGCCATTATTTTATTTCTAACTTAATGAAAGAGATAAATATTGACAAATTGTACCTTATACAATAAGCTTTCATGAAAGAAAAATTTCAAAGCTAGGGCAGAGCAAAAGGCCAATAAATACAATTGTTGTCCTTTTTCAACCCTATATTTGCATTTTATTCAGTAATATTTTTCCAAAATGGGTCTAAAAGTGCTAAATACACTTGTTATCTAATTTTGGCTCATTAAAGCCTATGTTTCATTTTACAGCAAAATATAATCCATGTAGGTTATTTCTTAAAATAAAGAAGTGCATGACAGTTGAAATTTAATATTGTAATGGTATAGATTAGTTTATAAATTTCTATGTTTATATTCTATTGCTAGGGTGACTGTGTGGCTGTATTGTTGAATATTCTACGTCAAATGAGTGAGTCTCACTATATGAATTATATTGGAAAGTTTCCACTGCTCACTGATCTGGAAGATTTTCTCATGGAAATAATGATGTTGTTCCAGAATCTTATACAAGCCAGTGTCTTCCAGCCAGATTGGATGGAAATGATTATGCTACAAAATAGGTAGGTAGCTGAGCAATCTGATTAAAACCCGATATAAAATTATCTGCTTGCACATTTTAGACCTAGCTACTTTATACCACTGTTCATGTTCAGCTGACATTTGCTTTTAAAATATTAATAGCAAAATCATTTTGTTCAGTAACTTGTTTAAGTTATGTATGTTGCGTAATTTGACTGAACAGCCTGTCAATAATACCACCCTCAAATTTGCTTGCAAACTTTTATTGCAAATCTTTATCTAAAATTGGAATTTACGTGTTTAAGATGCTATGTAAAGTATTTTGTCTAGATGAAAGCTACACATTGATTGATGGACACTAAGGTCATCACGATGTGACCTCCTAAGCAATGACAAGAGTTCCTTTACAACAGCAGTCAATAGGAAATCTGTTTAGGGAGATTTGTGGCTGAGCAATTACGTCATTGTTCTGATAAACTTTGGATATATAGTTACATGTACTAATCCCATCCAAACTTCATCTTTACTGACTTTACAGCTGTTACCCCTGGTCAACAGACTACTGTTATTTGTATATCAAAGTCTTTTACTCGGATTAAACCCAAGTCAGTAACGCTGTTGGTAGTGCACCTGCATTTTGAATCTTGTGTCCCGAAGGGGGTACGGGTTTGAATCCCACCCAGGGAGGTGGGATTCCTTCCATGAAAATTTGACAATAATGTCAATTTTCCTCCATTAATAAGGTATATGGAGAAGTTTGCGACCTTGTGGAAGGGTAGGTGAGTATTGGTTATAGACAAGGGTCCAGAAAAGCTAGGTTAGATGCGCTGGGCACTATAAAATAACTTAAAAAATAACCTAAAAAAATTGTATTTAAACAGCATTAAACCCAGGATTAATAAAATAAATAAATTACTATGATTATTTGCAGCAGAGTTATATCTGTCTTTGACTTGCAGGTCCCTTTTTCCGTTTATTTGGAGTGAAGCAACCCAGGCAAGTTTTTTGTTTAAGAAAATAAGAGGCTAGTGCCCCTGGTGGGGTATATAACCCTAGTCTTCGGGTTTTTAAGCTCATGTCCTGGCATGGGTTTTAATGTGTTAAACTTTTTGCAAGTAAACTGTTAATGAATGGAACTGAATACAAAACTTCTTCTGTGTGTTGTTTATTTTTCCAGTGACTTCAGAAATCCTATATACTCATGGCAGTCATGATTTATAATTTATTTTATGTTTTAATATTTTCAGCATCATTCTACGAGCTCTAAGATGTTTTGCTCATACTATTAATGATAAATTTTCTAGTCCATTCCAATATCAGGTAAGATTTTGTCTGAGACATAACTTTGACATTTTTACTTCAAATAACTGAAAACTTAGTGAGCATATTCATTATATAGTGACTCTAATTGGCACTATATTAGAATTTATCTAAAAAAATGACAACTATAGTTATACTTATAATATATGTAACCCGATCAAAATCCATGATCCAAACTGAGATTCGAACACACAGCCTATCAATTCAAAGAGGACCCTACCACACTGCTATCCTCAAGAAAACTTGGCCCTCCAAGAAAGACATGGTCAGAGTGTGTTAAGGCTGATATAAAAACATACATCCTTGAAAACAATGATCCTCAAAACTGGGTTTTGTGAAGATCAGATGTCAGAAGATCTAGCTGCCTGCTGTCTACCCCAGTTTGTGGGATCCTGGCAGTAGATGATAAATAAATCCAGATTTGATTGATGTTTGTTTATATTTTCAGTTGTGGAACAACTTTTTTCACTGTGCAATATCTTTCCTTACACAAGAACATTTACAATTAGAGAACTTCTCGTCAACAAAGAGAAATAAGATAATCTCACAATATAAAGATATGAGACGTGAAATGGGATTTGAAATACGTTCAATGTGGAAAAGTCTTGGTATGTGAACTTAATCTATTACTTTAACTTACCTGAGTGGTCAAAGTGAGCTGTTGTGGTCAATATATCCAATGTCATGCCCCTGCTGTCAACAATTTCTTAACAATCATCTTGTCCATTACTATATTTATTTATATTTAAATGTGGCATCTCCTTAATATCTTCCGCAGAGATTGATGCTTTTTTAAAGTCAGATACCTTGTTTTCAGGGCAGGAAATGAAAATCTCTACGATAATTCATCAATATAAAGTAGCACAGTTCACAATGCCAATCCAAGGTTATACCATCAGTGATATGGGCTCTGTTGGGCAGTATAGGTTATATCATTGATGATATGGGCTCTGGTGGGCAGTATAGGTTATAACATCAGTGATATGGGCTCTGTTGGGCAGTATAGGTTATAACATCAGTGATATGGGCTCTGGTGGGCAGTATAGGTTATACCATTGGTGATATGGGCTCTGGTGGGCAGTATAGGTTATAACATCAGTGATATGGGCTCTGTTGGGCAGTATAGGTTATAACATCGATGATATGGGCTCTGGTGGGCAGTATAGGTTATAACATCAGTGATATGGGCTCTGTTGGGCAGTATAGGTTATAACATCAGTGATATGGGCTCTGGTGGGCAGTATAGGTTATAACATCAGTGATATGGGCTCTGGTGGGCAGTATAGGTTATACCATCAGTGATATAGGCTCTGGTGGGCAGTATAGGTTATACCATCAGTGATATAGGCTCTGGTGGGCAGTATAGGTTATACCATTGGTGATATGGGCTCTGGTGGGCAGTATAGGTTATAACATCAGTGATATGGGCTCTGTTGGGCAGTATAGGTTATAACATCAGTGATATGGGCTCTGTTGGGCAGTATAGGTTATAACATCAGTGATATGGGCTCTGTTGGGCAGTATAGGTTATACCATCAGTGATATGGGCTCTGGTGGGCAGTATAGGTTATAACATCGGTGATATGGGCTCTGGTGGGCAGTATAGGTTATACCATGGATGATATGGGCTCTGGTGGGCAGTATAGGTTATAACATCAGTGATATGGGCTCTGTTGGGCAGTATAGGTTATACCATTGGTGATATGGGCTCTGGTGGGCAGTATAGGTTATAACATCGATGATATGGGCTCTGGTGGGCAGTATAGGTTATACCATGGATGATATGGGCTCTGGTGGGCAGTATAGGTTATACCATGGATGATATGGGCTCTGGTGGGCAGTATAGGTTATACCATGGATGATATGGGCTCTGGTGGGCAGTATAGGTTATAACATCAGTGATATGGGCTCTGTTGGGCAGTATAGGTTATACCATTGGTGATATGGGCTCTGGTGGGCAGTATAGGTTATAACATCGATGATATGGGCTCTGGTGGGCAGTATAGGTTATACCATGGATGATATGGGCTCTGGTGGGCAGTATAGGTTATACCATGGATGATATGGGCTCTGGTGGGCAGTATAGGTTATACCATTGGTGATATGGGCTCTGGTGGGCAGTATATGTTATACCATTGATGATATGGGCTCTGGTGGGCAGTATAGGTTATACCATTGATGATATGGTGGGCAGTATAGGTTATACCATTGATGATATGGGCTCTGGTGGGCAGTATAGGTTATACCATTGGTGATATGGGCTCTGGTGGGCAGTATAGGTTATACCATTGATGATATGGGCTCTGGTGGGCAGTATAGGTTATACCATTGATGATATGGGCTCTGGTGGGCAGTATAGGTTATACCATTGATGATATGGGCTCTGGTGGGCAGTATAGGTTATACCATGGATGATATGGGCTCTGGTGGGCAGTATAGGTTATACCATTGGTGATTTGGGCTCTGGTGGGCAGTATATGTTATAACATCGATGATATGGGCTCTGGTGGGCAGTATAGGTTATACCATGGATGATATGGGCTCTGGTGGGCAGTATAGGTTATACCATTGATGATATGGGCTCTGGTAGGCAGTATAGGTTATACCATGGATGATATGGGCTCTGGTGGGCAGTATAGGTTATACCCTGGATGATATGGGCTCTGGTGGGCAGTATAGGTTATATCATGGATGATATGGGCTCTGGTGGGCAGTATAGGTTATACCATTGGTGATATGGGCTCTGGTGGGCAGTATAGGTTATGCCATGGATGATATGGGCTCTGGTGGGCAGTATAGGTTATACCATTGATGATATGAGCTCTGGTGGGCAGTATAGGTTATACCATTGATGATATGGGCTCTGGTGGGCAGTATATGTTATACCATCGATGATATGGGCTCTAGTGGGCAGTATAGGTTATACCAGTGATGATATGGGCTCTGGTGGGCAGTATAGGTTATACCATTGATGATATGGGCTCTACTGGGCAGTAAAGGTTATACCATCGATGACATGGGCTCTGGTGGGCAGTATATTACAGGAATAGTCTTTATTTACAGTGTATATTATCAGTTTTTTTCTAAAAAATCATTCATCCGAGAATTTGTGTAAAAAAACTTACCTTGATTCTATTTATTTCAGGAAGCAATAAGATTTCATTTATTCCTGAGATGGTTGGTAGATTGCTTGAAATGACTTTGATCCCTGAAACGGGTAAAACAATCATTGTATTTTGTTAATAATCAATAACTTGATATTGTCACAGGTGTCAGACACAAATTTTCCTCATTTATAGTTGATATAGAGAAAAGATATCTAACACATGTTCAATGGTTGTCATTTCTAAATCATTGCTATTTGACATCAAATAAATTTTAGACCTTTTGTAGTAAATATTGTACCATTTCATTAATTTTTGATTGATTTTCTCCAAATAAATGTTTTATACAGAATACTCCTCTTTTGAGAGGTTTGCAAAGAACTTATAATGATCAGGCCATTTTTGACAGTGTGGTGAATTTGAAAACTACTTTATATTATAGTTTGAAAAAATAATATAACATGTTTATGTAAAGTTTAAACATTAAGATAAAGCAATTCATTTCCAAGGTTGCACAGTATTGAAAACACAAGTTGTATACAAATATAGTTTATAAGTAAGGCAGACACCACCACCATGGTAGTCAATCATACTTGTAATGGTAGAACACTTAATTATTTCACCAACATGACACTCATTAAAACATATCAAAATTAATTACTGTATAATATTTTATTTTCATCTTGAGCATCCCCTGTCTTGGATTAGTTCATTGTACTGTGTAAATAAACTGGGTTTTGTTTTTTGTATGAACTGAGTATAGTTTTTGTTATTTTTTATAGAATTAAGAAAAGCTACAATTCCTATATTTTTTGACATGATGTTATGTGAGTTCAACCAGAAGGGACCTAAAGGTGTTGGTTTAAAAGGAAATTTTAAAGAGGTAAGTTTTAGCCAGATATTTTCAACAACAAACGATTCGGTATAGTTGGGAGTTCATTGTTGTAAACATTTGTGTTTAAGTTTATATTTACCATATATCTCTGCTATTTGTGGTCAGATCTTAATGAATCTACATACATTGATTTGTAACTTTTGAAAATTTTATATTGTGAAAAAAACCAGAGGTGAGAAGTAATCAAACTTCTTTGTTTAGTATTGAATTAATGCCCTTCGTGATTTTTGCAGTTAAGGTTTTTTCATGGCTGAAGTCTTTTTATAACTGTAAATTATCAAATTTGAATAACAAAGTACGATGATATACCTTGAGATGATAAAAATATGCAAAACTCCTTCTTGCATAATGTTGGATTATACCTTTCTATGAACAATTAACAATAGTATTGATTTTTCTCCATGTTGCCATAGCAGTTAAACCAATAGAGAACATGCCTGAAGTGAACATGCCTTATGTGATTAATCAAATGGTATCGGTTCTTTTTGGTAACATAAATATGTTGTCTATTTACCCTCATGGTGGTATAAATCTAGCTATAATATGGTTTCCACATTACTTCCCTAATGACTATAATTTTATCTCGGAGGGTATATTTATGCAGAAAAACAATAAGGGGGATAGGATAATAGATTATAAAGTTACCTTTTATTTTGCTATAGAAATTAAATAAATATATGGGTGAAAGCTGTCAGAACTGGTCCTGAAATTAGGAGAAAAGGTTTCTTTTCCTTTAAAAACTGATAATTGATTGAATCAATTTAGGATTTTGAAAATTTAGAATGTTGTGAATATATTTGTGTTTGTATTTGATACTAGGTTGAGAATGAAATGATAAATCAAATGGATGTGTTAGTTGAAGGTGGAAGAGGAGATGAACAATATGTACAACTCTTCAAAGATATGTAAGTTATCACATCCTTCTTTTGTGTCATATTTTACCTCAAATGAGCTTTACTCAAAATGAATTTTTGAGTCATATTTTACCTCAAATGAGCTTTACTCAAAATGAATTTTTGAGTCATATTTTACCTCAAATGAGCTTTACTCAAAATGAATCTTTGAGTCATATTTTACCTCAAATGAGCTTGACTCAAAATGAATTTTTATACGCCCGAAGGGTCGTATTATGTTATGGCGCCGCTCGTCCGTCCGTCTGTCCGTCCGTCTTCCTTGTGTGGACAACTCCTCCCTCATTTCTTGGCCAACTTTTTTCAAACTCCCTCTGATGATAAACATTGATGCCTAGTTGTGCGTAAAGTGGAGATAATTCATTTTTTTTCATTCTACTTTGAATTACTTCCCCTTTCATATATCTCTATATATGCCATATGTTAATAAAGTCAAAACGGCAAGCAATGAAAAACTTGTCCGGACAATAACTGAACCACCAATGTACCTAGGTTCACCAAATTTTATGTGAGGGTAGCCCTTGTGTCAAGGATATGCCCTATTGGTTTTGGGGCTCCTGGGTCAAAGGTCAAGGTCACAGAGGCATCATATTGAAAAACCTTGTCTGGACAATAACTCCTCAAGGACTGTACCTAGGTTCACAAAACTTTATGTGAAGGTAGCCTTTGTGTCAAGGATGTTCCCTATATGTTTTGGGGCCCCAGGGTCAAAGGTCAAGGTCACAGAGGCATCATATGGAAAAACTTTGTCCAGACAATAACTGAACCACCAATGTACCTAGGTTCACCAAATTTTATGTGCGAGGAGCCCATGTGTCAAGGGTATGCCTTATTGGTTTTGAGGCCCCTGGGTCAAAGGTCAAGGTCACAGGGGCATCATATTGAAAAACCTTGTCCGGGTAATAACTCAACAACGACTGTACCTAGGTTCACAAAATTTCATGTGAAGGTAGCCCTTGTGTCAAGGATGTGACCTATAGGGTTTTGGGCCCCAGGTTCAAAGGTCAAGGTCACAGAGGCATCATATGGAAAAACTTTGTCCAGACAATACCTGAACCACAAATGTACCTAGGTTCACCAAATTTTATGTGCGAGTAGCCCATGTGTCAAGGATTTGCCCTATTGGATTTGGGGCCCCTGGGTCAAAGGTCAAGGTCACTGGTGCATCATATTGAAAAACATTGTCCAGGTAATAACTCAACAATGACTGTACCTAGGTTCACCAAATTTCATGTGAGAGTTGCCCATGTGTCAAGGATGTTCCCTATTGGTTTTGGGGCCCCTGGGTCAAGTTTAAACCATCAACCAGAAGATATCAAATTACCAAGCAGTGACTTGAAATTGTTCAATCAATATGTTAATAAAGTCAAAGTGGCAAACAATGGAAATAAAGCTATATTTAATAAGTAACATGAAATAAGTTCATCAAATTTTATGTGAGGGTAGCCCATGTGTCAAGGATGTTCCCTATTGGTTTTGAGGCCCCTGGGTCAAAGGTCAAGGTCACAGGGGCATCATATGGAAAAACATTGTCAGGACAATAACTAAACAATGCTTGTACCTAGGTTAACCAAATTTTATTTGGATCAGCCCATTTGTCAAGGAGTAATGTGTTGATAGCTCTTTGGTAGAGGATGTTCCCTTTTGATTTGGAGACCCTAGGGTCTAAAGTCAAAGTCACTGGGACTTAATTTATATTGAAACATTTTCCGGACAATAACTCAATAATGATTGTACCTAGGTTCACCGAATTTTATTTAAGGGTAGCCTAAATGTCTAGCATATGCCCCTTTGGTTTTAGGCCCCTGGGTCAAAGGTCAAATTCACAAGGAAATCATGAGAAAAAAACTTATCCAACAACCAACTTTATCTAATATCACCAAATTTTATGTACCAATACTCTGGGTCAAGGGTGAGAACTTTTGATTCTGAGGCCCCAGGGCAAGGTCACTGGAAGTTTGTATGGGAAAACTTTGTGCCAGTGATAACTCAACCATGGCTGTACCTAGGTTCTCAAAATATTTGCTTTGGATAGCCCTCCAGTTAAGGATTTGACCTATTCTGATATCCAGGGGTCATTTATCAAGGTCTCAGGGACTTCATATGAGATAGAACACAGCATGGACTGCACACGGGTGTATAATGCCCCGCCCAGCGGAGCTCTTGTTGAGTCATATTTTACCTCAAATGAGCTTTACTCAAAATGAATCTTTGAGTCATATTTTACCTCAAATGAGCTTTACTCAAAATGAATTTTTGAGTCATATTTTACCTCAAATGAGCTTTACCCAAAATGAATTTTTGAGTCATATTTTACCTCAAATGAGCTTTACTCAAAATGAATTTTTGAGTCATGTTTTACCTCAAATGAGCTTTACTCAAAATGAATTTTTGAGTCATATTTTACCTCAAATGAGCTTTACTCAAAATGAATTTTTGATTCATATTTTACCTCAAATGAGCTTTTCTCAAAATAAATCTTTGATTCATATTTTACCTCAAATGAGCTTTACTCAAAATGAATTTTTTGATTCATATTTTACCTCAAGTTAGCTTTACTTATAGGGATTTTTTTTAAAGACTTCAATGTTGGATGTCATAAGAGTATGCATGCATGTATTTATTCTCAATTGTTTAACCAAAACAGCATATTTATGCAGATAAATTCCATGCTGAGGTCTTGTTACCTTTGCATCTGAAAAAAACACCTTGTCAAAACCCAGATTGTCATTTGGTAAGTTTTTGAATTCAAATATAAAGTTGAGTAACTCTAGTTGGATTTTTGACTTGGTTGTGGCCCTTTTATATTAAAAATGTAGGTTTTGTTGCAACATTTTATTTCAGCAACTATTTAAGGGATTCACTTTAGGTTTCACACTAAGTTGTTGAACTCTGGCATGAATTTTGACTGGATTGTGACCCTTTTATACTTTGAAGTTTTTCATGCACATTTTATAACTTCCACCAATAAAAGTAACTTGTTTAAATTCACTATCTTAAGTTGATTATATATCAATAGTTGATTTTGTTTACACAAGCACCCTAAAAAGTTGAGTCAGCATGCTATTTGTGAACTGCTCCTGCACATATATTCAATAAATATTTTTTCACTCAGGCATCATATATATAAAGTGCCCAACAAAAAAAAAGTCTTGGACAAATGAAATTTTATAAAAAATCTGACCATTCATATGGCATGTTATTTTGCTATGATTTTGAAGGGCACTATATGCACATGAAAAATCATATTAATTCTTGCAGTTGGTAGCACACCTGGATTTCAAATCTAGTGTCCTGAAGGAGGTACAGGTTCAAATCCCATCCAGGGAGGTTATAACCTTTCATGAAAATTTGACAATAATGTCAGTTTTCCTCCATTAATAAGGTATATGGAGAAGTTGTGGAAGGGTAGGTGAGTACTGGTTATAGACAAGGGTCCAGGAAAGCTAGGTAAGGTGCACTGGATGCTGTAAAATAACCATAAAAAATTGTGTTAAAATGGCAGTAAACTCTGTATAAATTAAATCTAGAAAAATGTACATTAAATGTATAACCATATTATTGTATATCTAATAAATCTAACCAATCTACAATCTGCATTTGTACCACGTGACCGTCCAATATATTCCCATATTGGATCCAAAAAATATATATTATTTTTGTATTGGACGGTTGCGTACATGTGCACTAAACGATGCTAGTCTGGTTTCTGATTTTAATCTTTATATATATTTGGCCTTGTACAAATATATTTCTGTATTGTACAGTTAAATGTATAATAAGCTATAATTATTGTATTTTCAGTTTGTATAATTTGTGTAATGGTTCAGACCTGATACGTAAACAAGGTTTAGAGTTTGTTGATATGATAACTATGTTATTACAAAGATTGATGGAATACAGACATATTATACAAGATGAAATCAAGGATCATAGAATGAGTTGTATTGTTAACTTACTGGTATGTTGAGGTTTTATTATAAGTATTACAAAACACACAACTATAGTCTGACAATATTAACCTGAGCTTGACCTTTATGTAAGAATATATTAAACTCAGTATTTACAGTCTATTTTTGTCTTCGTTCAGAAATCACACTTTATTGGAAGCTTTCGGCAAAAAACACATACTGAACTATTAATTTTGTTTTCATAAAGATAAATACTTTAAAACTGTGCCGCAATAAAGCGGATTTATGTGTTTCCCCATAAACAAATGAGTAAAAAAATTTAAGTATTACAACATACCATGCTTACAAAATTGATTTATAGTCATATAGGCTGTTCTAAACATGTGTATAATTACGGAAACTTATGATTTAGTGTAAGTGAATCGTTATAATTATAATAAGGTAGTTCAAGCTCAGGTTAATATTGTCGGACTATGCATGTCCTTCATAATGTATAAATGGAAAAAAAGCCACTATATGAAGATATATTAATTTACAGCAAACATGAAAACTGCCTGAAAACCTTGGAGTAATCAAAATATAACATGCATAACACACTCAATATAGATTTATAGATTTATTTAGACAGTTTTCTCAGCAACTATAACATGCAGCAGCCTAATACTTTGCATATTGCTTCATCCCATAGTCCCATGTGGTGTAAAGCGATTTCATGCTCCTTGCTCATCTACTTCCTGTTTGTCGCATATTTTTAGATTTTTGCGGGGGTATCACTAGTGAGCATTAGCTCACAGATTTATTTTAGATCATCAACTGGGTAGGCATTGTTTTGTATACTAACAGACTTTGCTGACCTTTGTACTGAGACCCTAAGCATCATGGGTAAAAATGTTCTTTTACCTGAAACCATGTGGCAAAGTTTACATTCTAATAACTTCCCAGTTTACTGTACTGAACAAATTGAGTATGTTTTTTAAAATAAAACTTTTAAAGTGGTCCTTTTACCTCCATACTAATGTATTTACATCTGTCATTCTTTGCCCAAACATTTGAAATAAAAGTAGCATACACGGTGTTGGATACAGATGGATACCCATTGAAGTTTAAACATACTTTACATCTATGGATTGATATTCCTGTAGTTTAAGGCCATCATTTATTATATTTTATTTCATAAAGCCTGTATCTAAAATTGAAATTTTACCACAATTTTGTCTTCATATGCCTCACTATATTCTATCCCTTACGATATCACCCAATACTGTCATGTGTTCTGCGTCTTAGTATAGAGGTGATATCTTCAGCTTTTAATAGAATGAGGTGGTCAAAGTATTTTGTCTCTCAAAAGAAGTATTGTCTTCTGTGTAGATGGAGAGTATGTTTAACTTGGAACCATGTACTTGTATATTTCAGGATTTCTACAATGATATTGGTAGACAAGAGATGTATATAAGATATTTACATAAATTACATAATATGCATTTAGATGGTGATAATTATACTGAGGCAGCTCATACATTAATGTTGTATGCTAAACTACTCAATGTAAGTAAATACACCCCTCCACCACCACCACTAGTGGTGGAGCTATAGGAGTCACTTTGTCCATCCGTTCATCCTGATTCTTGTCATTTATTTTATTGGTCATTTATTTTATTCTTGAATCCTCCGGCTAGCTCATTTGGTAGCACGCAAGTCTACTGATCGAGGGGTGTGGGTTCGATTCCTGCGCAGGGCACACTTTCGTGGAGCTTGTTCATATAATTTATTCTGTGGCCATTCTCCCTCCTACCAATGATTTTTCATTATTAGGGCAGTTGTCAGTCACTGACGAAAGTATGTGCTAAGTAGTTGGTTAACAGCTAAATCCAGAGATTTAGCCTTTCCAGGAGGAGTGAGTAGATTGACTGACCGCCGTTATATAACATATACAATGTGTTGCTATGGCATTAAACCCAACAAACAAAGAAACAAATTTTTTTCTTGGTGTGCAAATCATGGACAAGAATTTTTTGTTATGAAAATTTTTAATTTATATATTTTGCTATGTAGCGCTTTGTGCTCTGGTACCCTTCAAACCCCAAAAGGAATGTAAAGGAAGTATGTGATATCATATTGAGGGTACCAGGGGGAAAAGGAATACGCAGCAATAAGCTTAGGTAACTATTGTCTAAACTCAATATTTAAATTTAGTCGCTGAACATGCTCCTTTATCTTATAATTTCTTGATTTTCTAACAGTGGAAGGATGAAAGATTAACTACTATTCTACAATCTGAAGCCTACCCAGAGGCTACAACACATCGTGAACTCAAGGAAATGTTGTACTATGATATTATACAAAACTTTGAGAAAGGAAAAGTAAGAATATATCTTTTGTCTTTGGGCCTGTTTCGCAAGGCAAGCGCTTTGTATCACTACCTTAACGATTTCCTATGGAACGGTCTGCTAGGATCGAGCAAATTAAATCGCTACCAAGCAATATGTAGCGTATTTTTCGTGCTAGCCGTATAATTCTGAATGCTTCTGCTTTTCAAAATGGCTACTTACTGTGGGAATTAGTTTCTTTTTTAAAGAATACAGACATATTTTTCATTTCATGCACATATTTTGTCAAAGTTGTTAAAATAATAATAGTGGTAATACATTGTAATTGATTTGAAAAGTTTTCATTTGTTACAATTCTGAAATGTTTGTTTGAGAAAGTCACCATTTTGGATTTGCTTGCTCGAAGCTTTTAAAAAGTGATTTTTTTGTAGCATTGGAGGTTCTGTAGACCTCTTATGCTACAAAAAAATACGCTTTCAAAAAGCACTACGTGTAGCTAGCGATCGCCTTATGGAAAAGGCCCTTAGTGTTTGTTTAAAATGTTTACTTTGTACCAGCCCAGTTTTTTTGTCTTATAGTAATGAATTAATACATTTTTTTTGTATATCAATTAGCCTAATTATATAAAACAAGTACTTTCCACTTGTCTGAACCTTTTACATGTCATTGGCTTCAAGCTAGTTGATTAAGGGAATATAAAACAAGTACTTTCCACTTGTTTGAACCTTTTACTTGTCATTGGCTTCAAGCTAGTAGATTATGGGAATATAAAACAAGTACTTTCCACTTGTCTGAACCTTTTACATGCCATTGGCTTCAAGCTAGTAGATTATGGGAATATAAAACAAGTACTTTCGCATTGTCTGAACCTTTTACATGTCATTGGCTTCAAGCTAGTAGATTATGGGAATATAAAACAAGTACTTTCCACTTGTCTGAACCTTTTACATGTCATTGGCTTCAAGCTAGTAGGTTATGGGAATATAAAACAAGTACTTTCCACTTGTCTGAACCTTTTACATGTCATTGGCTTTAAGCTAGTAGATTATGGGAAAAACTGTTGTCTTTATATCTATGTTGATGAATAACATATCATTTACTTTTAGCAAAGAACCAGTTATAAAATATGTAAACCATGAAGTACCATTATCTGTCAAAAGTGTTTTGCACTAATATAAATGTGAATAAAAAGATCCAAGCAGTTTTTGAGCTGAAAAGGAAAAAAAATGTGTATACATATTTTGGCAAAGTTGCAACTTGATAGTTATGTTAATTATGGCCTATATTACAGTCTTAACAACAAACTTTCATCAGCTTTGGGCAATTGGCCCAGCAAAATGGATTTTTACTGGACCAAATGAAAGTGTACCTGGCCAAAAAGTGCTGTCCATTTTAACGATTTAGAATATGTTACATTATAATAATGTATAATCTGAATCAAATTAACAATATAATTATGATTATTCATTAAATTATGATAATTGTGGTTGAAAAATGTAGGACCATTTGATCATTCACTTTCTAAAAGTCCCTGGATGGACAGTGATTTCAGTGGTCTTGGTCTAGGGTCCACTGGCTTGTATCAAAGACCATTAGTATCAATGTAATGTTGTTTCCTTGTATCTTGTATTTGGTCTTGGTCTAGGGTCCACTGGCTTGTATCAAAGACCATTAGTATAAATGTAATGTTGTTTCCTTGTATCTTGTATTTGTAGATGTGGGAGAAGGGTATAGAATTATGTAAAGAGATATCTCAGTTATATGAGAATGAATTATTTGATTATGATAAACTCAGCTGGATTCTGGTAAATATATCTTCTTACATCTCCTCAATTTTATACACAAACTGACCTTCTGACCTTTGTATGGAGAGCATCATGGTCACATGTATTAAAACTTTTAAAGCAGCCCTTTTATCTCTACAACCTGTTTACATCTGTCATTCTTTACTCAGACATTAAAAAACCAAGTTAGAATACATGGTGTTGCTTTAGATAGATACCCATTGAGTTTAAAAGGTACTTTATATCTATGTATATTGTATCAGCTAACGAAAATACCTGTATAAACAATTTTGTCTTCATACACTACACTATATTCTGTGGGTACTAAATCACTGATTAGTGTGTTGAGTTGTGTCTAAGTATAGAGCTGTATACATCATCTATACTGAACCAAAAAAGAAACTTTCGCCAAGTTTGATTGTAGATATGTTAGTACAGTTTCAATCCTTTTGGCTGAAAGCTTACATTTTTGTAAAATAATGTATTGTGGTTCTTTTAAAATGGTCATTTTGGAGGAAAGGATCAGATTGATTGTTGAATTTTAAATTAAAATAAGGTAGGGGTCGTTTCTGAAGTTAACAATCAGTAGCGTGTGTGACCACCGTTGGCGATGCTGACTGCCTGACAGCGACGTTGCACAAGTTTGTTTATGTCAGCCTGTGGAATATTATTCCATTCTTCAAACAATGCAGCTCAAAGGTCGTTGGTGTTGTTTGGAGGGTTCGGACGTCGACATATGCGTCTATCCAGATTATCCCAAAGATGTTCAATATTGGGTTCAAATCAAGACTTTTTGAGGGCCAGTCGTCGATGGAATCAACGTTATGATTTTGTAAATACTGTATTATTGACACAAGCAACAGTTTTACAAGCTACTACATGTATATATGTGTGTACATCTAAGTGGTACCCTTGAACAACTGTCACATACTTGGCGAAAGTTTCTTTTTTGGTTCAGTATATGTATAGAATGACATCTCCTTACCCATCAGATAAACAGCTATACATAAATATGGATTGTCACTCTCTGAGAGTTTCCACTAAAATTATTTAATTTTCCACCAAATTACTTTTTTCTAAAATAAATATTTACTGGTTAATAGTTTTTCACTCCGTTCTAAGTTTGCACTAAAAACTCTTGATTAGTTTTCACAATTGCTATTCTCAAATATTCACTTGGTTTCAGAGCTCTTGTTGATAGATATTAAGTTGTATACATATCAATTTCCATTAACAAATATCCTATGTACTGCTGTCATATAGGATCTCTTTACATCACTCTGGGGGTCAAGTCATCATGACCTTTGTGTCAACCAATCTCTGCTTTTATCTAGACGAAAAATTGTAAATAGCATCTTGATTTCGTGATTCTATTTTGACGCAGAGGTTTGCTAGCAAATTTGACAGTGGTGTTATTCACAGGCTATGATTGGACAGCTCTTTTCATAATCCATGATGTAGACATTGTTAACAAGTTGCTGAACAAAATTATTTTGTCATAAATATTAATGAAAAGAGGTCACCTGATCTTGACCCTCATAACTAAATAGCCAGATATTTTATAAGCAAGTAGGCATGCAGAGATTAGATCAGGTTTTAATCACATATTTATATTACAGAAACGTCAAGCTGGATTATATGAATGTATAATGAAAGAAATGAGACCTGATCCTGAATATTTTAGAGTTGGTTACTATGGTCGAGGATTTCCTTCATTCTTACAGGTATTTGTAATAAAAATGATTGTAATATTTTGTTTGATGTTGTTTAAGGCGTACCATGGTATCAGAACAAGTAATATCCAGAAAAATATAACTTTGTGCTTAAACCGTGAGGCTAGTTCAGTTGATAGCAGGCAAGTTTACTGATTAAGAGGTCGTGGGTTTGATTCCCGGGCGGGGCATACTTTCGTGGAGCTTGGTCATGAAATTATTTCTATGGCCATTCTCCCTCCTACTGGTGGGAGTGTTTTAGTTTGTCCTGTCACAATAATTTTTAAACAAAATTTACCAAAAGTTATTTAGAATGTGTAAGATAGATGAAACTTACATGTGATCAAATAAATGTGAACTAAACATGTATATATATATCAATAATTAAAATAAATAGATTTGACCGCCGGGTGTGCTGAGCAGTTACAACATAGGACTGGTAATCATTGGATAGCCAGCTTTAAGTTGATTTAGGCCAAAAAAATTAATATAAACTGTCAAAAAATGATCAAATTCTTAATTATGACTTGGGATGATTTTTGTCAAAAGATTTTTGAGTAAAGCAAGATGTGCCCTCTATTTTTGGCGCTCAACATCACGTTCAAAATTTTGATGTGACTCTTGTTAGAATAGTAATGTATAATGTAAGCATCTTGGTTTTTTTTCATTTCAAAATTATTGATGATGGCTCCTGAGCCAAAAGTTTTAATGAAGAGTTTTGTAATAAATATTAGTCAATATTTACAGAACAAAGTGTTTATATATAGAGGGAAAGAGTATGAAAGACTACAAGAGTTTAATGGGAGAATGCAGACATTGTTTCCTAATGCTGAGGTAAGTTTGTATACACCAAGTTTAGCTTGACCATTCATAAAATTAGCATAACTCTGGTATAATGTTTGACTAAAGTTTTCTTAGAAAATCATAGTTAGAAGTATTTTCTACAGAATTTGGTGTTCTACTATCAATAAAAGTATTGAAATTTCCTTTTCCTCAATCGGATTCCGTATGATTTTGTTTACACAAACACCCCAAAAGTCAAGTGCGGTTTAAGCCCCCTGGCTAGCTCAGTTGGTAGCACACCAGTCTACTGATCGAGGGGTCACGGTTTCGATTTGGGGTGGGGCATACTTTCGTGGAGCTTGGTCATGAAATTATTTCTATGGCCATTCTCCCTCCTACCAATTATTTTTAATTATGTAGGGCAGTTGTCAGTTACTGACAAAAGTATGCGCTTAGTAGTTGGTTAACAGCTAAAACTAGAGATTTAGCCTTTCCAGGAGGAGTGAGTAGGTTGACTGACCACCTTTATGAGACCTATACAATGTGTTGCTACAGCGTTAAACCCAACAAAAACAAACAAGTGCTGTTTCCTTGGACTTCTGGACTGCTTTTGTATGTTATTCATGTTACATATTGCCAGCTTAGCGCAAAAGGGTTGCAACTCACTTTTTTTTCCACTTGAGTTACAACCGTTTTACACTAAGCCACAATATTTTTTTGAAACTAATTCATGGCAAAAAATAGCATAATGGGGTTAGTAAGACTTTTAGTATTTATAGTATGAATGAAGTCACAAAGACTCTATTTAGAAAAAGTTATTTTCAGTTGTTTAAATCGTTAGATTTATTCAGTAGTTTGTGTAATAATTGCCTTAAAAAAGAAAAGAAATAATTAACCCCCCCCCCTCCCGAAAAAAACTATGTTTGGGGGATATATAGAAATCAGCTTGTCAGTCAGCAGGTCAGTCAATTGGTCGTCTGGTTTGTAGCTTTTACTTGTCCGCCCAATTTCTCAGCACCTTTTTTACGGATTTGATTCAAACATCACTCATATACCTGGTAACAAGTAACAAGCAGGTATTTGCATACCCCATAATTGGTTACAGTCCATTGATTATTTTTGCAGAGTTATCACCCTTGTCCACATCTTGTCCACTCATTTTCACAGAAACTTTTTGTAGATTTGATTCAAACTTCTTGACATACAACTGTTAGGGGGATATATAATCACACTCAATCATAGGTCTAGTTACTCTTGTAATAATGATAAGATCTCAAAAAATGTTCAGATTTTGTTATATTTAGTAACATGGGTTTTAAATCTGATTTTAGTGTCTGTTTTTACTTTAATTTTGTAAATCTAGATAAGATTTATTGGCTAGTTTGGTTTATTGTTACATGTTATAGTTATCTCCTTAACCCACTAGCCTGAAGCCTGGAACTTGTTTAATAGATTGAGGCTAGTAAAAATTACTTTTCTTCATATAGTTGGGCAAGTTGATTATTCTGCCCTTACTCAAAACACATTGGATGTGTTTATATTGTTATATATATATATGTAATATTTTTTCTAGTTAATATTTATATTGTTATATATTTATATGTATGGTATTTTTTCTAGTTAATGTTTATATTGTTATATATTATATGTATGGTATTTTTTCTAGTTAATGTTTATATTGTTATATATTTATATGTATGGTATTTTTTCTAGTTAATGTTTATATTGTTATATATTATATGTATGGTATTTTTTCTTGTTAATGTTTATATTGTTATATATTGTATTTATGGTATTTTTTCTAGTTAATGTTTATATTTAATAAGTATGTTATTTTTTTAGTTAATGAAGACTCTCACACAACCTTCTGAAGATATAAAAGAATCAAATAAACAATGTATCCTTTATGTATAACATGTTAAAAATATTTGAACTAAGAAATTTTAGATTTGGTTCATCCACTGTGATCAAACAGTGTGACTATAATAACAAGTCTTGTACTAAAAGTGTTCTGGACAAGTATTGTACTTAAAGTGTTCAGGACAAGTCTTGTACTAAAAGTGTTCTGGACAAGTCTTGTACTAAAAGTGTTCAGGACAAGTCTTGTACTAAAAGTGTTCAGGACAAGTCTTGTACTAAAAGTGTTCTGGACAAGTCTTGTACTAAAAGTGTTCTGGACAAGTATTGTACTAAAAGTGTTCAGGACAAGTATTGTACTAAAAGTGTTCAGGACAAGTATTGTACTTAAAGTGTTCAGGACAAGTATTGTACTAAAAGTGTTCAGGACAAGTCTTGTACTAAAAGTGTTCAGGACAAGTATTGTACTAAAAGTGTTCAGGACAAGTCTTGTACTAAAAGTGTTCAGGACAAGTATTGTACTAAAAGTGTTCAGGACAAGTCTTGTACTAAAAGTGTTCAGGACAAGTATTGTACTAAAAGTGTTCAGGACAAGTCTTGTACTAAAAGTGTTCAGGACAAGTCTTGTACTAAAAGTGTTCAGGACAAGTCTTGTACTAAAAGTGTTCAGGAAAAGTCTTGTACTAAAAGTGTTCAGGACTAGTCTTGTACTAAAAGTGTTCAGGACTAGTCTTGTACTAAAACTTGTTCAGGACAAGTCTTGTACTAAAAGTGTTCAGGACAAGTCTTGTTCTAAAACTTGTTCAGGACAAGTCTTGTACTAAAAGTGTTCAGGACAAGTCTTGTTCTAAAAGTGTTCAGGACAAGTCTTGTACTAAAACATGTTCAGGACAGGTGTTGTACTAAAAGATTTCTGAACTAGTCCTGTACTTAAAGTTTTGGAATGTTGTAAGCCTTGAAGATTTTAAACAAAATTGTGACCCTCGATAAAAATTACTGCGCAATGTAGAACTGCAGATGGAAATTTATTTATTTTTTGTCCAAAACTGTAATTCTTCAGGATGACGACAAATATCTTCTAAAATGATGTTGTTGACAATGAAAATATAAGATTATATATTCCCTATAATGGTTTTATATATTTTATACATATTTTCATAATATATTTTCATCAAATAAAACAAAATTTCACTTTAAAGCTTGAAAGAAATATGTTTCTTTGACCATAATATCTAGATCTACAGATAAATGCTGTTACACCAGTGATGGAATTGCATCGAAAGTTTCATAATAAACAAGTCAATGAAAGAATTCTCAAGTAAGTAACCATTTATGTATACATTGTATATTATTTCACTTTAACAGTATTTAGCCAGTTATTATTGTCCAAAACTTGGGCAAAGACATTTAACATTTATTTTAGATCACATAGAATGTATGTACATTGAAAATTCTATATGATAATATGTGAATTAAATAATTATATTTACACTTACTAAACTATAAAAAACTATAGAATGTTTCACCCACTTATACTGGTATTAAATAAAACCAGTCTTGTATATAAACAAGGAGCACATATCACAAAAACTTTCAATAAAAATCATCATAAGTCAAAAACAAGAAACTATAGTAATAGAGTCATTTTATGGCCAATCACTTTCTAATTCTAGTGAATTATGTAGCATATTGTATACTTTTATACGCCCGTTTTGAAAAAACGGACGTATTATGTTATGATGTTGTCAGTCTGTCCGTCCGTGGACAATTGCTTGTCCGGATGATAACTCAAGAAAGGATGTACCTAGGTTCTTCAAATTTTATGTGTGGATAGCCCTTGGGTGGAGGAGGTTCCCTATTGATTTTGAGACCCCAGGGTCAAAGGTCAAGGTCACTGGGACTTAAAATAGGTAAAACTTGTCTGGAAAATAACTCAACAACGACTGTACCTAGGTTCACAAAATTTCATGTAAGAGTAGCCCATGTGTCAAAGATGTTCCCTACAGGTTTTGGGGCCCCTGGGTCAAAGGTCAAGGTCACAGTGGCATCATATGGGAAAAAAACTTGTCCGGACAATAACTTAACAACCAATCTACCTAGATTCACCAAATTTTATGTGAGAGTAGCCCATGTGTCAAGGATGTTCCCTATTGGTTTTGGGGCCCCTGGGTCAAAGGTCAAGGTCACAGGGGCATCATATTGAAAAACCTTGTCCGGAAGATAACTCAACAACAACTGTACCTAGGTTCACAAAATTATATGTGAAGGTAGCCCATGTGTCAAGGATGTGCCCTATAGGTTTATGGGGCCCCAGGTTCAAAGGTCAAGGTCACAGAGGCATCATATGAAAAAACTTTGTCCGGACAATAACTGAACCACCAATGTACCTAGGTTCACCAAATTTTATGTGAGAGTAGCCCTTGTGTCAAGGATATGCCCTAGTGATTTTGGGGCCCCTGGGTCAAAGGTCACAGGGGCATCATATTGAAAAACCTTGTCTGGGTAATAACTCAACAATGACTGTACCTAGGTTCACCAAATTTCATGTGAGAGTAGCCCATGTGTCAAGGATGTGCCTTATCAGTTTTGGGGAAACAGGGTTAACTTTAAACCTTCAACCAGAAGATATCAAATTACCAAGCAGTGACTTCAAATGTTCAATCAATATGTTAATAAAGTCAAAATGGCAAGCAATGAAAAACTTGTCCAGACAATAACTGAACCACCAATGTACCTAGGTTCACCAAATTTTATGTGAGAGTAGCCCTTGTGTCAAGGATATGCCCAATTGGTTTTGGGGCTCCTGGGTCAAAGGTCAAGGTCACAGGGGCATCATATTGAAAATCCTTGTCCGGACAATAACTCAACAACGACTGTACCTAGGTTCACAAAATTTTATGTGAAGGTAGCCCTTGTGTCAAGGATGTTCCCTATTGGTTTTGGGACCCCAGGTTCAAAGGTCAAGGTCACAGAGGCATCATATGGAAAACCTTTGTCCAGACAATAACTGAACCACCAATGTACCAAGGTTCACCAAATTTTATGTGAGAGTAGCCAATGTGTCAAGGATATGCTCTAAAAGTTTTGGGGCCCCTGGGTCAAAGGTCAAGGTCACAGGGGCATCATATTGAAAAACCTTGTTGGGGTAATAACTCAACAATGACTGTACCTAGGTTCACAAAATTTCATGTGAGAGTAGCCCATGTGTCAAGGATGCTCTCTATTGGTTTTGGGGCCCCTGGGTCAAGTTTTAACCTTCAACCAGAAGGTATCAATTTACCAAGCAGTGACTTCAAATGTTCAATCAATATGTTAATAAAGTCAAAATGGCAAACAGTGGAAATAATGCTATATTTAATAAGTAACATGAAATTAGTTCACCAAATTTTATGTGAGGGTAGCCCATGTGTCAAGGATGTTCCCTAATGGTTTTGAGGCCCCTGGGTCAAAGGTGAAGGTCACAGGGGCATCATATGGAAAAACCTTGTCCGGACAATAACTGAACAATGATTGTACCTAGGTTAACAAATTTTATGTGGATCAGCCCATTTGTCAAGGAGTAATGTGCTGATAGCTCTTTGGTAGAGGATGTTCCCTTTTGATTTGGAGACCCCAGGGTCAAAAGTCAAAGTCACTGGGACTTAATTTATATTGAAACATTTTCCGGACAATAACTCAATAATGATTGTACCTAGGCTCACCAAATTTTATTTAAGGGTAGCCTAAATGTCTAGCATATGCCCCTTTGGTTTTAGGCCCCTGGGTGAAAGGTCTAAGTCACAAGGAAATCATGAGGAAAAACCTTGTCCAACAACCAACTTTATCTAAGATCACCAAATTTTATGTATCAATACTCTTTGGGTCAAGGGTGAGAACTTTTGGTTCTGAGGCCCCAGGGTCAAGGTCAATGGAAGTTTGTATGGGAAAACTTTGTGCCAGTGATAACTCAAACATGGCTGTACCTAGGTTCTCAAAATCTTTGCTTTGGATAACCCTCCAGTTAAGGATGGGACCTATTCCGGGGTCATTGGTCAAGGTCACAGGGACTTCGTATGAGATAGAACACAGCATTGACTGCACATGGGCGTATAATGCCCCGCCCAGTGGAGCTCTTGTTGAATATTATAACATACATATGTATATTATCTTGCTTACTTTGTACCGCAAAATGCTTTAAATTGACTAACAATAACTTTTTTTGTAAGAATTTTTGTGAAAAGGTGCAAGTATATACAAACTATGTATATTGTATAAACATATATATTTCTATTTTCAGATATTACCAGATTAATGAAGTACAATTATTTACATATTCTCGTAGAATTGATGAAGGAGGAAATAATATAGCTGTAAGTATTTCACCAGTGATTGATCCCTGCTATATGTATATATACATATATACTCAACAAGTTTTGAACAATTTTTATTTGCCTGAAGGGACCTTTTGTTGTATAATGTTATGGCTAACATCAGTCGGTCTGTCCCTCAGGTGTTAGCAAAGTCTTGTCTGTCATTAACTTTAAACTTATTTCACCTTTAGTAAATCTTTCTTGGTATCATGGATGGCCATGACTCATAGATGATCCCCATTGATTTTGGGGTCAAAGGTCAATGTCACAGTGACCTGAACCAATCCTTTGGGCACGTGATGCTCCGACTGAAGATCTTGATTAATACAGTCCAACTTGTGCTAACGGCCACCTCCGAATAGCGGGCACCTGCCGACAGCGGCCATTTCGATTTCCCCCCGACCGAAAACGCTCTTAAAAAGGCCGTGAATAACGGCCACCTGTCGACTGCGACCAGCGGCCAGTCAAAACCATCCCCGCGGCCAGTTTAGAACTGTGAACCACGGCCAGACGATTGTTTGAAGACAGTATTTCGTATAAAGGCGATTTCGAAAGCAGGTCGCCATTTTTTGTTAAAGTTAAGCTAAAAACCCGTAATCCGATTTTTTCCGGATTTTTCGTATACAAACCATCTCGAGTACAATTTTATTAGTTATAATCAAGCTGTAGACAATTTTCTCGTCACCTAATTATAAAAATATGTTAATGTATCCTTTTATTGTTAAATTTATTTGTAAATCGGGAGTAAATTACGTCATGTGATGACACTTTGTTAATTAGTTTTGAATGTTTGGAGACTCTACTAGGTTTGTTTTTCACACGTCCGGCAGTTAGATAAATGTTTGACACGCTGTTAATTCCTAAATTCGTTCAACTGTGACCGTTGTATACAGGTAATTTGACAACTGGGATAAGATAGAAAGACTATACAAAAGGTCAGAGTATTGAGAATTTGTAGAGTACATTTGTTAATGTTGAGGGCATAGCATGAAATGTAGCTGCAAACAAAAAATCACTGATTTCTTTGTTTTAGTCATTCTTTGTTCAAAGTTTTGTTTTATTTATTTATAGTCACAACTTCAATAATGATAATGTGAATAATGAATTAAGGTTAAAAATAAAAACAATTTTAATTATTAATTCATGCTAAATTCGTTCAACTGTGACCGCTGTATACCGGTAATTTGACAACTGGGATAAGATAGAAATACTATAAAAAAGGTCAGAGTAGTGAGAATTTGTGGAGTGCATTTGTTGATGTTGAGGGCAAAGCATGAAATGTAGCTGCAAACAAAAAATCACTGATTTCTTTGTTTTAGTCATTCTTTGTTCAAAGTTTTTTTTTTATTCATTTATAGTCACAACTTCAATAATGATAATGTGAATAATGAATTAAGGTTGAAAATAAAAACAATTTTAATTATTAATTCATGTTAATTATGAACTCTGTCTCTCAAGACTATCGAAACATTGCCCGTTTGTTCCTCCCTCCAAACAAAGGCCACCTGTGAACAAAGGCCACTTTTCTATTTTCCCTTGGCCGGCCGTTGTTCACAGGTTGGACTGTATTATCATTTGATGTTTGTTCATAATTTATGAAATATTATTTGTTATAGTTATTTTTTTTAATAATTACAGAATATTTGGTTAGAGAAAACAAATTTAAGTACTGCATCCCCACTTCCTGGTATACTGTGCTGGTTTCCTGTTACAGATACAATTGTGGTAGGTATTGCTTGGTTCCTAGCTCTTATAAATGTGTATTTCACATATATTTGTTTTAATTAAGGCATTTTGAATTGAATTCCAAATACATTGTATAAACATTTAGGTTTTTAAATTATTTTATATTAATACTGTTACATATTACAGTCTTTCTACATTTTATAATTACTATTTTAATGTACAGTGTAACCTCTGCAGAGCGACTTTCGGCGGAGTTTGAAAAAATTGCCGCTCTGCAGAGGTGTCGCTCTGCAGAGGTAGACTTTTTCTACCGATCACGAAAAACAGCCGTTTTCGGTACGGAAAACTGGCCATTATCCATTCCGTAATGTAAATACAGTTATTAGGGGGCACTGATCGACAAAAGTAAAAAAGTTTTAATATGATTACAAAGTTTTTTTAATAAATCATTATAACCGTTAAAAATTCCTTGCATGATGGTTAGTTTTGCGCAAAACAAAGCAATACATAGAGAAATCGTTTCTGTTACCGTCAAAATTGTTTTTATACCTGTCTAATGGCGAATAATATTTAGCATGAATTATCGTCGTCTTTTCGGGAGTAAATATCTGATTTGGTTCTTAAACCTCAAATAACCTTAAAACAGAATTCATTCCATCAAAGCTTTTAATAATAAGTACAATAAAGTTTCATTTAATATCGTCAACTAGCTGGACGTATGAACAACTGATACTTGATGACGTCAGCCTACCAAACAAAGCGCTCCTCATCTTAGGTCTGTTCGTTGGTGTCATGGAAACCATATGTCACTTGTTTATTAACCCCTGTTAGTCAAATGATTTAACAACATGACACTTTAGGGTAGTATTATTCGATTAAGGGTATCGCTTATTGTTTAAATCTTCCGGTCATAGATAATTATCGATTATTGATATTAACCTTGCTAGACTTATTGTCGCTGTACAGAGGTAAAGAATAACTATGGGAATTTATCTCAACGGCCGTTTACCGCTCTGCGGAGGTGCCGTTCATTAGAGGTAAATCATAGTGCAAAATCGACGGGGGGAATTCTAATATGCCACTCGTCGGAGGTTGCCGCTTGTTAGAGGTGCCGTTAGCAGAGGTTATACTGTATAGTATCCTTTTAGATCCAGTATTTCAAAAAAGAACCTCGGTTGGTGTTTTATTATTCCTCTACTATACTTGTATATAAACTATGAACAGTTATGATAAATGATACACTATAGAAATAATTAACTTATAACTCTTCTTTTATTTTAGTATAAAGTAAGTCCAATAGAAAGTGCCATTGATCAGATGGAAAATTCTAATAAAAAATTGAATTCAGCCATCGACCATCAGTTACATGAACCAAATGCTCGTCTGGATCAGTTAGGTATGTACTATTTATTGTTACATGTATATGTATAGTGCCTACAAATTGACCCCGACCTGACCTTTATGCAAGAATATTCATAACATTGAATACGAATGTAGTATTAATGCTCGATAACAATCGGATTATATCGTCAAGGCTCGAATGTAATTATAACACAGGGATTAATTTTAAAGTACATTAAAAGCGTACAATGAGTGTCTATTACACATAGACCGGACCAGAGGATTATACGATGAGGCTAGCTACCAATTCAAAGGTTGTGGGTTTTAGCCCCACAACCGCCATCCCCCCATCCATTTTATTATTTATTGTAATCAAAAAGGTAAGAACACGAGATTCCCGATTGAATGCATTTGAATCGTGAGTTGTTAAACATGCGGGCTGTGTATACTCTATACATGTCTTATTTTATCTTAAATACGTAACAAGTCGAAGTATAGAGTAGGCGTGGTACTGATTTTCGCCGGGATATGTGTAGGTGATAATTTGATGCAAATGTGAAAGGTAAGGTCAGGGTCAATTTGTACACACTATATTATAGTGTGATGGCAGTGAATAAACTTGGTCCTACTGATATCACATGATTTCTACAAGATGTCAGCAGGAAACGTTTCTCCTCTATCCCAAAAAAGCTAATATTATGTTTGAATATTCTTTCATCTTTGTTCCTAATATATTTCACTGATATGTACAAAGTTGGGAATGATTGGATATGATTGGTTTTTATCCTAGTTGCTAAACATCCTAGTTTCTTTGAAGGCAAGAGAATACAATGCTACAATAGTAAAGCAAATTATTACAACTTAGTCACTCTCAACTGTCAAGATGACAGAAAATACAAAGCTAAAAATACATATAATCTACTTTGATATAAATCATTTAAATTCTTGAAAACCTATTTTGAGTGATTGTTTTAATTACTTGGAACTAGATAAGTTGATATGACATAGATAGATAGAATCTTTACTCGAAAAACATTAGGTATGACGCCCAAAAGTTTACATGTATACAGTAATTATTTTTATTTTACCTCGTACAGAATACTCGTTTTTCATTGGCCGAGAGCGGTCACGTGCTGACCATGTATTATCCCATATTAGGTCAGTAGATTCTAATATCCAGTCAGTAACAAAATTTATAAATGATAGCGCTGACGAAACCTTATTTTTCTACTCAGATGGGGGTACTCGGTAAGATAAATTCGTTACACAGTCAGTTACTGACCGGATACGGTGTGATACCGGGTCAGTGAATAAATATTGGGCTCGAGCTACGCTCTCACCCAATATTAATTTACTGACCCGGTATCACACCGTATCCGGTCAGTAACTGACTGTGTAACTAATAATATGGTGTAAAAATGATAAAGGTTATAAATCAGTAATGGTGTACAAATATTATTTATATCCACAACCACTGAAATCTAACCAACTTGTCAACCTTACTGCATGTTCACGCAGCTTGTTATGGTTGTATATTGAATAATGAACTTGACAAAGACCAAATTGTATGATGATTTTGTCATTTATTATACATAATTATAAATGATGCATATAATAAAAACGTAATGATAAAAACATGACATAAGTATTAACATTGCTGGGATAAGCAAACTGTTCCCTTTTCAAACTTAACTTTTTGGTGAAACCATTTATAATCACATTTGCTTATCCTAGCTTACAATACACATGATAAACATGTACCAAAATAAGTTGGCACAACCCAAGTTAACACATATGAAAATATACATTGCCATCCAAAATATTATTAACATGTATGGTTATTGTACAGGTATGTTACTGAAAGGTATAGTAGATGCTGCAGTGATGGGTGGTATAACTAACTGGAAACATTTCTATGCTGAAGACTTTGCTGATAATGATAGAGATAGAGAATTTGTAAAACAATTGAGAGAACAAACCAAAAATCAGGTAAACATGGCTGAACTTTCTGGACTGGGTCTTAAGTAAAGGGTTTTCAGAACGTCAGAAAGGGTTCTGTTTTATTGTCAATTCTGTTACAGTTATGTAAATGTTGGATCTCAGGAATTTTAGTTTTCACCCATAAATATTTTGTGTTTTTGTGCAGTTTTCACATTACTAACCAGTAACTAAAAAAAGAAACAATATTATGTTTGAACAAAATAATTATGAAATTAAAAAATGTTGATCTCAAAATGTCACTATAGGGGCTCCGTACATCCTATAAAATTTAGTCAGGTGAAATGGCTTGTATAACTTAGACTGCCAAAACTAAGTATGTAACAAAACATCTTGAAATAGTTGATTTCTATAAAGACATGTGTTTATATATGTTTTAGGAGCAGTAGTTCAGTGGTGGGACACGCCCTTATGGATCAAGAGGTCCTAGGTTCGAATCCCACTAGGAGTGCTGTTAATTTCCTTGAGCAAGAAATTTACTTGTGATTGCTTCACTCCACCCCAGTGTAAATTGGTACCTGTTAGGGTCATGCACTGTATGCTGTAGCTGCAATCTGCGCCGTATGTTAGCAGTTAGTGTGTGACTCGATGATTGGGGAAGTTATGTCAAGAGTCAACTGAATAGTGATACTAGAAATAGACTTCAAAAATGTTGCTTTTTGTTTTAACTTTAGGTTGAATTAATAAAAGAAGGAATGTATGTACATAAACGTAAATGTCCTGAAGTACAGAAACCATTCCATAAATACCTGGAAGAGAAACATGATGAATGGCAACAAATGATTGAAAGAGAATATAATATAAAGGTAACTTTTACAATGTTGTAGGGAAAATGTACATATTATACACTCCAAATGTTCTTGGTAACAAATATCCTGTTTTCAAGATGTACTGATACTCATATGAAAAAAGAAACAGACTGTTATCTTAGCAGATTTCAAAATCCACATTTATTAGTTTATCGACATATGACTCTAACTTCTTTCATAAATAAGCTTTAAAGTTATAGTAAAATAACTTGTAGTGTGTATGATTATTAAACACTATGAGCATATTTGTTTTGTAACCTCTGGAATCAATTTTAGGCATTCATATTACATTCTGGACATGTGTGCTAGTGTTACATTAGTTAGTGAAAATTACTTTTCTAGGTTACAAAGTGGATGCCGTACTAACACTGTTTTTACAGTTAGGTATAAATGCAAAAAATGTGCAGAAAAGTACACAAATACTGCTTTATAACTGATTATAATAGAATAGAATAATGAAAAATACATATCACATGTAAAAAAACCCAGTTAAATGACATTAAAAAACTTAACACATGTAAAAACCCCAGTTAAATGACATTAAAAATCTGTTTACCCTGTCTTGTTCAATTGTGTTGTGCTATATGTCATTATCTCATTCATTCACCTGTACCATCATATGCGATACTTAACTTTTTGAAAGAAATAAAATATATAATAAGATATAGAGCTTTAGATCATCAAGTTTGTTTGAATTAATAGTATCATTAATTGCTTTCGGCGCGATATGACCTTTCTGTGTAGGTGCGCCGTAAAACCCAAACAAACAAACATCATTCATTCACCATAAACTAGAGTGTACACACTAGAGTCAATTTGCCACACTGACAATATAGACTTTGTGTTCAACTTAGGCTCTACACTAGTGAGTGCACCACAAATACCCTCTGTAGATGTATGGTAATTTTACATTGTAGTGTTATATTGATTAGTAATTGTTATATTGATTAGTAATTGTTATATTGATTAGTAATTGTTATATTGATTAGTAATTGTTATATTGATTAGTAATTGTTATATTGATTAGTAATTGTTATATTGATTAGTAATTGTTATATTGATTAGTAATTGTTATATTGATTAGTAATTGTTATATTGATTAAAGTAATTGTTATATTGATTAGTAATTGTTATATTGATTAGTAATTGTTATATTGATTAGTAATTGTTATATTGATTAGTAATTCTTATATTGATTAGTAATTGTTATATTGATTAAAGTAATTGTTATATTGATTAGTAATTGTTATATTTTAGGTAATGGAGAGATCATCTTCATCTAATACATTAAAGAGATTAAAATCACAATCAGTTTTAAGTCTTGATAGAATCAGTAGTATGTATCCATCTAATGCTGCACAAGGGTAAGTTATCTTGATGTTATCTTTACAAACATAGAGGGTTATACACAGCAGAGGCTGACAGGACGGTGATGACCACTAGTATGAATAATGTCTTTAAAGTTTTAGCTTGAAGGCATTATCCATTCTGGGAGGATTTCTAACTTCTGACTCAACTGTGCTGTGTATCAATACACTTGGTCATCAAATATAATGTATGTATATCTTATAATGTTTATTTTTTTTAAAATTGTTTTTAGATTATCAACACAAACAAAAATGCAAGTTTATTGTTTAGAGTTTTTTATTGTGAAAATATAAGAGTTTTTTTTTACTTTTACATGTATTAAGATATGTTGCATTTAGATAATTTATGAAAGAATATTAGTGCTAGGTAAATTTCATTTTGCTATTCAACATTTTCTGTTATTCTGTTATGCTTCTCAATATTTTATACAAAAAGTTACCTCTGAGCTATGACTAGTAATGCTGGACTTTGAATCCAGGTTTGAATCCTGGGATGTCTGCTTCAATTTACATGACAGGATGAAGTTCAGTTTCCTATACATATATAGTGAGAAACTATTGACTCCCTTTATGACTAAGGCGAGTCTAAAATCAATACTCACTAACTCCTCTGTGGAAGGGTGAGTTAGCACTGGTAATGTTGAAGGAAGATAGTTAGGTGAACCAGCTGTGATCAATAATTGATCAAAAAATTACATAAAAGCAAAGATTAGAAAAAGCGTAGTAGAGTTTTTAGATTGATATGTATAGTTTATGTAAATATATGTATTATCCATTTTTTCTCAACTGTCAAAACATTAATAATTTCACAGTGACTTCAGGTGTTAAAATATATGTTGACTAACAGTCATGATATTGTGATAGTGTGTACTCAGTCAGTGTGAAATAATTAACTGTAAATATAACTGTGACAGTTGAGAAAAAACAGACTATAATTATATATATATATATATAAATACTTGTATATTTATTTGCACATTTAAAGCATGAAAAAGTGGAAAGAAACAAAGAGGTATTATAATCATACATAAACAGAGTGTTTACACATGAAATATTGGGCTGCTTTTTATGTAGCTGTAACCCCAAACATATAGGGGACACATTAGTTGTTACTTATGATCTATTTATCTATTAATTACAATTGCAGAACATTTAAAATAATTTTACATAAAAAATTTTTCTTCCATTTCTTTTGTGAAGTGAACTTACAGTACCCACCGAAAGTTTGGAGACATTTTCACTTTGTAAGCCTAATATAATTAGGGTTTATCCATAATTTGATTCTCTTGATTTTCAAATGCTTTCTAGTTTTGCTTGATTTTGTTATGATTCTACTTATAACTGAGAAAATCAAAGTAGTGTAAAGACTGTATTATGGAACAGGGTTATATTGATCTCCATTTTGGAGCCTTTGGGATGTCAGGTGCTGAATCTTATAAAAATGATGTATTAGAAAAAATGTTTTTATACCCCCGCTTCGAAGAAGAGGGGGGTATACTGTTTTACCCTTGTCCCTGGTCCGTCCGTCTGTTACAAAATTTCCGTTGCAGTTTTCTCAGCAACTATAACATGCAGCAGCCTAATACTTTGCATATTGCTTCATCCCATAGTCCCATGTGGTGTAAAGCGATTTCATGCTCCTTGCTCATCTACTTCCTGTTTGTCGCATATTTTTAGATTTTTGCGGGGGTATCACTAGTGAGTATTAGCTCACAGATTTACTTGTTTTTATAGTATCACTAACCATTCTAAATATATTAAAAATCAATGTTCTACATGTACAAAAACGATTATTGAAATTTAAGAATTTTAGAAAATTTATGGGTTTTTTCTAAACTTGGTGAGAACTGTATGTTCACTCATGTTGATTAGTTTAAAGGCAATGTGTATATCATTGTTACTTGAAAAGTCTTGAAATTCTCCCTATTTTGTTTTGTATCATTTGAAGTTGTATCCAAAATTTGATCACTAATCTAGCAGTTAACAATTCTAGATTCAATACATTAATGTTACGAAATTCTTTAGATTATGTACTTCAATTTTATTTCCTTCATAGATCTTGTGAAGTGTTGAACGGAACACTTTTGTAACTCTGTTTTTTATTCAAATGGATGTACAATAGTGGGTTTTTTCAGCTCTCAATGTATAATTCGTGATTTTACAGTGTCTGCCATCTGTCTTTGGACAATATCTTGTTTTTAAAATAAACCCATTTACATTATTAGAAAAGAAACAACAAGTCATCTTAGCAAATTCTAAAATCAACATTAATTATGTTATAAACTATGAAAAAAACATTGATTAACTTATTAATCAGCTTTGATAGCATGACTAGTTTTTCTCCAAATTTCAATTGTCCAAAACTTCTGGAGGTCACTATAATTTCTATATTTTCATTATCCTACCCACCAGTCACATATAACAAGTGAATGATTCAATAATCCTGTAAGATAGGGACAGGGCTAGAGAAGGACTCAGCTTCCAGTAACTGTGGAAGTTCTGATATTTAGAATAAACCAGAATTACAAAATTATTGTTTTCTTTCCAACCTGACAAATCTGTCCTCCAAAAAAGCCCATCCTACTCTGACAATGCTCCCTACAGTAATCCAGTTTAGTTATAGTGATCATTTGAATTTCAAGAAATGTGAAAATATACACAAACATTTTATAGCTAGTTGATCTGAGTTTATTTACACTTTCTTTTCTTTAATTCAACTTTTAAACCCATTTATTCTATTATTAGATTATTAATGCAATGCTAGTTTAATTAATGAAATTAGTTTATACTACATATATATACTTTTAATTACTATTCATAACTTTCTATTCTTTCTTAAAAATAACTTAAGTATATGTGTTGCTGAATTTAGATGAATGATGAGTGTATGGTCTCACACAATCTTTAGAAAAAAGATGGCCTTTCATAGGATCTCCAGACATAGCCCAGTGGGTCATGTTTACATGACCTTTGTGTCAAACAATCAATACATAGCTTTCGTCTGGTAGAAACACTATCAATAACATCAAAATTGATATTTTAGGCCTATTTTTTAGCTGTTTTAACTATTGATGTTACATATGATTGGACTAGTTGATAGAGTTGCATCATGACTACTATAATAGTGAAGGTCAGCCAAACATGACCTGTACTATGAGCTTGTCCGAATTTTAGATCTGATTTTAATCATATTTGACCTTGTACATATACTGTTTTGAATATTGACCAGAAACAGTTCTAAGGTCTTATCTATTTTAGTTTTTGTCTATCCATGTGTTATTTAACTGGGCTATTCTGTCAATGCTGGGTTTTGGTCACTGTTTCAAGTATTGCTGTGTTGCACTAATGCAGTTTTATGTCTTGTATTAAGAAGTATATTTAAGACACACAGTCACCTAAGCCAAACAAATAGATCCTATTTCTTATCAGCATGGGTAACTAACGTAAAAAACTTGTTTACTCCCCTCCCCTCCAACTATGTTTGGGGGTACAGCGCTTTATAGCCCTTTGATGAAAAATCTTGGCTGCTCATTATACCCCCGCTTCGAAGAAGAGGGGGGTATACTGTTTTACCCTTGTCCGTCCGTTACAAAATTTCAGTCACAGTTTTCTCAGCAAATATATCATGCAGCAGCCTAATACTTTGCATATTGCTTCATCCCATAGTCCCATGTGGTGTAAAGCGATTTCATGCTCCTTGCTCATCTACTTCCTGTTTGTCGCATATTTTTAGATTTTGTTAAATGAAAGTTACATTATGATAGTCATATTTCTCACAGCGGGGGTATCACTAGTGAGCATTAGCTCACAGATTTACTTGTTTTCTTAGCACCTATTGTCAGGATTTAATTCAAACCTCTTGACAAAGACATCATGGAGGGTATATCATCACATTCAGAGATAGGTCTAGTTTGGTACTGTAGGGATTTCTTCCGAAAAATAGGGGAAAGATTCAGGACTCAAGTTCTGAAGTTGAGGATTTTGGGAGCTGTGAAAGGCTCTTTCATACATTAATACTTTCAAAATTATGAACTGACAAAAGTTTCAGGATTTTTAGCCATGTTATCTACAGTACATTGAAATCCTGGTGTCTATGTTATATGCATATTTTTTATTCTTGTGAATAAATGTGTGTCATAAATATATTACTGTCAGATTATGTTTCTTTAATTTGTATTTCTGTATTTAACATGTTTGCTTTAAAATGAATACTGCTCTTCACTATGTAAAAAACAAAATACTGTGTATTGGGTCATTTTCATAGTTGGTGTATGTTAGAAATTATTATACCCCTGCTTCAAAGAAGAGGGGGGTATACTGTTTTACCCTTGTCCGTGCGTGTGTCCGTAACAAAATTTCCGTCGCAGTTTTCTCAGCAACTATAACATGCAGCAGCCTAATACTTTGCATATTGCTTCATCCCATAGTCCCATGGGTTTTAAAGCGATTTCATGCTCCTTGCTCATCTACTTCCTGTTTGTCGCATATTTTTAGATTTTGTTAAATGAAAGTTACTTTATGATAGTCATATTTCTCACAGCGGGGGTATCACTAGTGAGCATTAGCTCACAGATTTATTTTCATTGTAACATTACAATATGTATTTGTACTGTGGCAGAAACCCATACATTTTAGTTTTGGATGAAGTCTTATTAAAAAATGTTTTCACCTTTATAACTCTCTGGAATCATTATAAGCTATTGTTACACATCTTTGTCTCCATTAATATGTCTGGAAAATCTCTGTGCCAAATTTTGAAACCAGTTGAGTTTACTATCATCTAGAGGCTCTCTAGAAAGAGTAATTATGTTATGCAGGTAGAGTAAATATTAGCTTTGCCAAGGAAATAACCAGTTTTACATAGCAATATATAAATCTGTCTGAATTCAGGTAAGGGATGTAGGGTCCTTCTGGTTCTAGCGTGTCAAAATATTTGGCCCTTTTGGAATTACCCTGTACACAGTCATTTATTATAGTTTATATTAAATAATCAGAAACAAAGCTTTCAAACTTATTCTTACTTACTATATATTTGTTTATATTATATTGTAACCTAGTGAGTATATAGTATATTAAAAACAAAATACAAATTTTCTTTATTATACCCCCGCTTCGAAGAAGAGGGGGGTATACTGTTTTACCCTTGTCCGTGCGTCCGTCCGTCCGTTACAAAATTTCCGTCGCAGTTTACTCAGCAACTATAACATGCAGCAGCCTAATACTTTGCATATTGCTTCATACCATAGTCCCATGTGGTGTAAAGGGATTTCATGCTCCTTGCTCATCTACTTCCTGTTTGTCGCATATTTTTACATTTTGCGGGGGTATCACTAGTGAGCATTAGCTCACAGATTTACTTGTTTTGTATGTCTCCTATGTTATACAGTAAGATTTTTGTAAAAGCATGGCATTATCTATGAATATTGTAGTGTAAACTTTTACTCAGTTTCACAAAAGAGTCAAAACTGTTAAATTTCTTGTAAAATAATAACAGTATTTCAATTTACCTCACTCTATGAGTTGGCTCTTGATTAATTATTCTAACTTAAGTTGACTTGTTAAAAATGTCATGTAATGCTATAAACCAGATTTATGTCTTACATAATCTCTTCAATGTTTCTGGCTTAAAGCCCTGTTTTTAGATTGTCAAAATAAACAATCCATATTTATTAATTGAGCAACTTAGTACATCAGTTTGGAGTAACAGATAATAGTTCACCACTCTGTTAAATAAGCTCAAGTAGTCAGCTTATGATTCTGGACATAACAGAATCTCCTTCTTTAGTTCTTTGGAGATTTTGACTCTATGAGTGAGACAGTACTGTAAGAATGTACAAATGTAGTACATATGCATGTTAAATTATACAACTTAAAAAACTAAGCTGCTTAGTCCAAGACATTGTTAAAGTTGTTCCATTTCTTTATCTTTGGGGTAGAATATTTTTAAAATGTAAGAAGGTTCTCAATTTTGATAGAAATGCTGTTTATATGTATTTATGTATATACATTTTCATAATGACAAATTTTCAGAAATTGTTCATGTTGTCATATTCAATCACCTTTGAACTTTTGACTGTATACTTTGATTCCTACTGGGCTTATAAATATACTAAATGTAATACTGGGGATTTAGAGACATATGTATCCTGATAATAAAGCAGCAAGCACCTACTCAGGCTTCCCAGCGTTCCTAGTATTTCCTACTTTTTCCTAGTTTTTTTAGTGGGTTCCTACTTTTTCCTAGTATTTGCCAAAAGGCTCCTAGTATTCCTAGTTTTTATATTTTAAGGGTTTTTTGGGGGGAAATATACTGATACCTCATTTGCTTTCTGTAAGATATATTTGCAGATAATGGCCAAAAGTTGTTGAATTGACATGTTCCAATGCTGGTATGGTGTCTGGTGTCAGTGTTGCCTTACCAAGCTGCATGTGTTAACACATGAAAACTAAGGCTCTATGAAACCATGACGTCTATGCCTGAGCAAAGAAAATGTCAACTTCGCAGCTTCTGTGCCTGTCTTCTATGGTAATTATGTATAGTTCCAGGTTGAAACGGTAAACACTTTCCTAAAAGAAGTCCTATTTTTTTGCATTATCTTCCTAGTTTTCTCCTAGTTTTTTGAGTTGGCATTCCTAGTTTTTTTCCTAGTTTTTTACTTTGCACTGCTGGGAAGTCTGCCTACTGTATAAATGGTTGGGAACAGACATAAAGAAAGCTAGCAACTTTCCAAAATGGTAGTATTATTGTATTAGAATTAACTGCAAAATTATGTCAATACTGAGTGTGAATTTGCAGTTAATAAGAACACCTTTCTAGAAAAATAACATGGAATGAACAAAAAAGTGTATTCAATCTTCATTTGATCCTGATAACAAGTTACTTTTGTCATATATTGTTAGTTTGAGGTATTTTAGTGATACATTATTGTCCTGGGAATATTACAATACATCCATGTTTTGAGAAAATTGCCTTGTCTCTAATGTAAAGTGCTTTGAGGATCAACATTTCCAAATTTTATGTAAACATGTCAATGATCATTTCATGTTGGGATTTTGTACAAATTCAATTTGTTATGAAGTGGTCAATGCTATGGTTATTAAGTCTACTTAGAGTTTTAAAGGAAAGCTTCAGATAACACACATAGTCATGTTGTTGATGGGGTTCATGTTGGATTTTTAGCATGTCTTGACTTTGCTGCTTTGTTTTGACTTGTTGTTGCCAATTGTAAATGTAAACTTTGAACATTATTTATGTTATACAGTACAATCTCTCTTCAGCAACATCCACTGGAAGGGACTAAAGTGTGTTCTTATTTAGAGGTTGTTGCTCTGCAGAGGTTTAATACTATTAACATTACACCTTATGAGAAATATCAAAATGTGTTTGTGCAGAAAATTTGTTTTGTAGAGCACGGCTCTGCCGAGGTTATACTGTACTCTCAATTATGTTATGAACCATCCTTGTACTGTGTTCATGATTATATAGGTTTGTTTTGTTTGCAGTGCTGTAGGTGGCAGTTTATCCAATGTCAGCTCTTCACCCAGCATAGCAAGCCCTATTGGTTCTAGTAAACCAAACAGTCGTTCACCATCTGTTTGGGTAAAAGAGAACAAACTAGATAAATCTACCCCAATGAAAGGATTGCAGACAAAAGTGAACAAGAAACTTGTTAACAAAAGAGCATCACAAGTTAGTACAACAAGTAGCTCAGACTCTCCAGATTCTAACAGAAATTCACTCGACAATCCTATTGAATTAAATGAACAGGTAATGTAGAAATCATTAATGTAATTCATAATAGTATTAGTATAATAAAGACTTGTTTTATAGAGGCTACACAATTAGACAGAACCCAATCATTCCTGTAATCTTTTTGATGATCTATATAATTAGTCTCTGGGGTGTTTTGAACTATGTGTCCTATAACAAAAGTGAAGAAAATGTTAAGCATTGTGAGAAAATATCCCATCTATCTTTTATTGAGAAGATAGCAAAATTCACATTTGGCAATATGCTGAATTTCCTCCATGTATGCGGAAGTTGTTGACCTTCCTATGGAAGGGTTGGCAACTACTGATACAGGAACATTGTTCAGGATAGTTCTGGCTTTCAAAACTTTATAAGTTTTCATCAGATGCTGCACTAACAGTGTACACACGGGTTTGCTGAAGACCTTAAGTTATGTTCAGGACAGTTTGACAAATGAGTTCAAAGCCCCTAAGGTGACATTTTGAAATGCTTTTTTATTTTCGTTAAAATATAATATCATTTTTATTTCATTTCATTTAAACATACAGTAAAACTCGCATATAACATACTCGGTTATAACATACACTCGGTTACAACATACCATTTTTTCTGGCCCGTTTTTCATCCTGATATATAATATACTTAGTATGCTATATGGATATAACATACCTCGGTTATAACATACCTTTTTTCTATGGCCCAGTGAGTATGTTATATCCGAGTTTTACTGTACATTTGTAATATTATTTTGATAAACATAATAATTATTTTGTAAAAAAAGATTTTAATTATTTTTAGAAAATTTAATAACTATTTTGAAAAAATAAATGTAATAATTATTTCAAAAATTTTTAATATTATTTTGTTCACAAAATATTATTTCCTTTAACATAATACTATTTCATTTAAATGAAATATGATTTTGAAAAGTGAAATAATATTACGTTTAAACAAAACTATGTTACATAGAAAAAATAATTGTAAAAATAAAAAGAGCATTTCTAAATGTCACTGTAGGGGTTCCATAATTAATGAAGATGTATTATAATGTATTGATAATGTTGATGAACATTGTGGGATGATAGTAGGTGACTATATAGCACTCGCTGTTACCCTGTAGCAAGGTGGTTGAGTGTCTTGTCTACCACCCTGGAGAACCAGGTTTGATTGCCTGCCAGGGCATATGGTTTTAATTCTCCCAATTTACTTTACTTGTAAAATCTAAATTAAAACAAAAACATTTTTTATTAATTTTCATATCTATATTGTATAAATATTTAAGGATGATACAAATGGAGAGGTAACTTGAATTGCTTAATGTTTATTTGAATGACTTTTAGTTGCCATAGTAACAATCAATTACATGTTGATGTCATCTGATTGATAAATTGTGCTTTTGTTAAAATCCTTATTACTCAGTTGTGTTTGTCCTGCCATGTTTTTGTTGCTATACATACTTTAAACATGTTCTTTTTAAAGGACTTTAGACTGCCTGTCACCTGTTGGTTACATTATGATAGCCGCGGCCGTGGCGTAGTGGTTAGCATGTCTGACTTCAAATCCGAAGATCCAGGTTCGAATCCCGGTCGTGGCAGGTCATACCCTATACATGAGTTGTCGGCCTCGTGTTAGGGTAAGTTAGTACTGGTGATAGAAAAAGTGTCCAGGAAACCTATAGTAGGAAGAGCTGGCCGTCGTGTATATGACCTATATATGTGTTGAATGCGACGTTAAAAAAAAAAAAAAAAAAAATGGTTACATTATGGCTCAAGCCAGAGACATAGAAACTATATCTAATTCTCTGGTTAAGCTCATTTATTGGTCCGTACAAAACTAGTCCACGTCCATCTTTTGTTGGATGTATTTTTATATTTTAGTTGTGAGAAAAATCATTGTTTTTTACCAGTCTATCTGAGATTGTTTTCAATGGACACTTGCTTTATATATGGCTCACTACACTACACAGCATGAATCACCTTTTAACATTTCATTTATTTTTTATATCTGCTGTCCTCACCACCTTATATTTTGTTGACAATATGTGCTGTACAATGTTTTTTCGTTTCTGCTTTCAAAATTGTGTTAATTTTGGCATATGAAAGCATGGTTAATTGATTTTTAAAACAAACAATTTTTTGGATATGATACAGTAGCCCCCCCTGGCTTAAGTTCAGTTGGTTACACGCAAGTCTACTGATTGAGGGGTCGTAGTCTCGATTCGTGGAGCTTGGTCATGAAATTGTTTCTAAGGCCATTCTCCCTCCTACCATTGATCCTTGATTATGTAAGGCAGTTGTCAGTCACTGACGAAAGTATGCGCCTAGTAGTTGGTTAACAGCTAAATCCAGAGATTTAGCCTTTCCAGGAGGAGTGACTAGGTTGAATGACCGCCGTTATATGACCTATACAATGTGTTGGTACGACATTAAACCCAACAAAAACAAACAAAAAAGCTACGGCGTTACACCCAACAAGCAAAGATATGATTTAGGATAGTTGTGTATAACTATTGTCCTACGTCTTTGTGTGATGGACCCTGTTTTTTCATCAACAAAAATGAGTATTTGTTTTTGTTTACACATGTAATGCTCAAACCTGTGTTAAACTAATGACTTTTTTTTAGTTGCATGATGATTTAATCGCATTGAAATATAAATTGACATTAGTTTTAGTATAAATTATATCTTGCCTACCTCATCTTGGCTACATGTTGAATTGGTCTATGTCATTGAAATCTTTATGTCAAACTTGTGATATGTTCTTGAAATATTATGTTTCAATTTTATGTTTTGTTTCAAAAATTCAATATTTTCATGTGTTTTGCAGTTAAATCTCTATTATCCGAAGTTTATCTAACAAATATGGTTTATCCCATATGTTTGTTTGGTCTCAAGTGTTTTGCTATATATGGAATGCATGCTGTGTAATAGCAGTATCATTTGGATAGCTTTAAAAAATTACACTTCATTTTGTATTAAAAAATCTGACATTTTATATACAACCCACCAAATCATGTTTTTTCAAATATGAATTCATAGTCATACACTGAAAATAATTATGACATTTGTAAATATAAATGACTTTTACCATGTGACGACTATGATTAAGTACCATTCATCGGACCCATTGAGTAGACCTGGATTGTTATAGCAGGAGATCATACTAGGTAACATTTTATTACACTTATCATTTGCTAGTTTTGTTTTTATTAGATAACACCCCGTCGTCCACCAAGACCTGACATGGAAAAAGAAAGAAGGAACAGTCAACAAAGATTAAGTGCACAGTTTGGATTGATGGGACATTTACCAGGTTGGAACATGAGTAATCATCCTATTGCCTCCTCACCATCTTTTGTTTCTTATACTTCAACAGGCATGTCTATATTTTTATTCTTATCTTTTCTTTATTATGCATTTTGTGGAGTAAAAAGGCAAAACAGTTCTAAGTACATTTTACAACTTATTGGTTGGACAAATATATTAATATTTAAGTAAAATCTAAGTTGAAACAAGTGTACATGTTTTTTTGTAGTTTAAACTTTCATATGACTCTTAATCAACTGTCATTATTTCACATATTTATTCATATAAATGAAAAATTTGTTATTTCATGAAAAACAACAATACATGGGTTTAGGCATAATTCCCAATTTAAGGAGCAGTCCTACATGTTCATATTTTTGTGCAGGTTGGTCATGTAATACTATTTACAGCAAATATTTTACTACTGCTTGTGCAAATAGGGCAATTGTCAGAATCTAACAAATGAATGTCAATCAAAGAAATTCAGATAAAGATTTGCAAGCAAGTCGGGCTAGTTAGTAAAGAAACCAGTAAAGAATGTTTTTCAGCAGTATTGATTTGCTCAAACATGACAGGCTTGTAAAAACAAATCGTTCAACTCCTGCAGAAAAACTATTAGTTGTTTGGTTTCTGGTTTGTGTGAAAATAGACTAATGGTATAGTGCAGACACATTGACCCCGACCTGACCTTTATGCAAGAATATTCATTACATTGAATACGAATGTAGTATTAATGCTCGATAACAATCGGATTTGGATTTTATCGACAAGGCTCGAATTTAATTTTAACAAAGGGATTAATTTTAAAGTACATTTAAAGCGTACAACGAGTGTCTATTGCACATAGGCCGGACTAGAGGATTGTACGATGAGGCTAGCTACCAATTCAAAGGTTGTTGGTTTTAGCCCCATAATCACTATCCCAACACCCATTTTATTATTAATTGTTATCAAAAATGTAAGAACACGAGTTTCCCGTTTGAATGCATTTGAATCGTAAGTTGTTATACATGCGGGCTGTGTATACTCTATACATGTTAAATTATATTTCAAATACGTAACGAGTCGAAGTGTAGAGTAGGCATGGTATTGATTTTCACCGGGATATGTGTAGGTGATAATTAGATGCGAATGTGAAAGGTGAGGTCGGGGTCAAATTGTCCGCACTATATGTGTTTAGTTATATATAGAAGCTTTAGTCTAAAGATTTAATCCTTTCCTGAGTCCACTGATGATAGAACTTAAACATTGTAGAAAAATGTGTTGTTGTATCTTAACACCAAGATGAAGATAATGTCACTTAGAACTCTTCTGCTTTCAGCTCTAATTTTATACCTCAAAACGTCAAGTCCATAAAAGTCTAAGTTATTCTTACTTTGTCATGTACTACTGTGCCTATAAAATCACTGCGATATATTTTTACAAACCTTCTTTACCCAGTAAACATCAAAATGAGTAACCATTACAGATTTATACATTTTGAAATATATATGCCAAAATGTTTCAATTATAGATTTTATACAATTGCCCTTTAAAAACTACTATCTAAATTCTGAAAAAAATAATATATCTTACAGTTCATGATGTATTATAGTGCGTACAAGTTGACCCCGACCTGACCTTTATGCATGAATATTCATTACATTTAATACGAATGTAGTATTAATGGTCGATAACAATCGGATTATATCGTCAAGGTTCGAATGTAATTATAACACAGGGATTAATTTTTAAGTACATTTAAAGCGTACAATGAGTGTATATTACACATAGACCGGACCACAGGATAATTCGATGAGGCTAACTACCAATTCAAAGGTCATGGGTTTTAGCCCCACAACCGCCATCCCCCAACCATTTTATTATTAATTGTAATCAAAAAGGTAAGAACACGAGTTTCCTGTTTGAATGCATTTGAGTCGTGAGTTGTTATACATGCAGGCTGTGTATACTCTATACATGTCTTATTTTATCTTAAATACCTAACGAGCCGAAGTATAGAGTAGGCGTGGTATTGATTTCCGCCGGGATATGTGTAGATGATAATTAGATGCAAATGTGAAAGGTAAGGTCGGGGTCAAGTTGTACGCACTATACAACTGTCCATTTAGACTACATGTTGTATGACTGAAACATTGGGCATAGATCTTGTATTGGTGCTTATAAATATATTTTTTGAATGATTCTTTTGTCTATTGTGAAAGGCATTTGTTTTTAAAGTTCCTATTATTTACCTTTGCATGGTTGATTTCACTCAAAAATAGCTTGTGAAAATTGGTCTGAGACAAGAGGTACCATAATGTAAGTCATTTACATACATAAAACAAATAATCTGTATTGAAGTTACCAATGTTAGTAACTTATTTGAACTTTCTCAGATCAATTAATACAAACTATACTATTCCAATGTCAACACACTTGTTGCTTATGTAATACTGCATGATAAAGTGGGAAGGTCTTGAAGTTTTGTATTTATGTTATATATTGGAATGTTGTGTTGTACCTATGGTTATTTTATGGAATATTCCACATTACAATGCTATTATATTCATGTTTGCAATACTTTGACATCTATGACATCACAAATGCTACCGTTTTAAGAACTAAAAAGTGAAAATTCAGCATCCACTCAAAAGTTTTAAAGAGCTGTAAGTCTTTTAATTCTTGTCAGATTTACATGATACCTACTCAAGGCTAGGCAGGAAAGTGTTTACTATTTGCTGCACATCACATCTCTGACGTCAGTTTTATACTTTTTGCTATCACCCTAGAAAGCTATTACTTTTCAGTATACTACTGTGACAAGTTGTCATCTTTTATTATTATACCCCGCTTCGAAGAAGAGGGGGGTATACTGTTTTACCCTTGTCTGTGCGTCCGTCCGTTACAAAATTTCCGTCGCAGTTTTCTCAGCAACTATAACATGCAGCAGCCTAATACTTTGCATATTGCTTCATCCCATAGTCCCATGTGGTGTAAAGCGATTTCATGCTCCTTGCTCATCTACTTCCTGTTTGTCGCATATTTTTACATTTTCGCGGGGGTATCACTAGTGAGCATTAGCTCACAGATTTACTTGTTGAATATGAAAAACATTGGTATGTTTTCCAGGATGTTTGCATTAACAGCAGTATTACATCTCCTTTATACTCAGAGTGGAGATGGAATTTTTACAGTTTTCTTCTTGAAACCGTAGCATATGTGATGTCATAGTCATGTGGTATTGTCACCATATATACTGTATCTTGTACCTTTATATATAAAAGTATTAATCACTTTATTTAATTGTATTACTTTATTTAGACTAATTGAAAGTGGCAAGATTCTTCAAAATATTTTTGTCAACTCTTACATTCATCTTGAGTATTTATCTTGATAGTAAAATTCAGTGATCAGATATTTGAAGTACAAGCTAAAAGTATAAATTTTCAGGCTTGGAATTAAGCCAATGGACCGAGTCCACCGAAATTGCTGTTGGTCCCATGACTTTTAGAAAGTGAGAGATCCTATGGTTCACCAACATTTTACAACCACAATTATCCTAATTTAATAAAAAAAATCATTATCTCTTGTTATAATTCATATTTAGTTTAAAATATATCTATCTAAATTGTTAAGATAGACAGCAAATTTTAACATACACTGGAACCTCGCTTAAAGACCACCACGATTCAAGGACCACCCACCTAAAAAGACTGGTTTTGAAAAGAACAGATTTTTTTGCTCTGTATTTAGTCGTCTTTAACCCCGAAATTAGGACCACCCCGCTACTCCTTTGTTGCTGGTCTAATATAAATTCCATTGTTTTTTTTTCAGTCTACGAAAATAGCCGAGTGATTACAATTAGAGAGCGTCAGTACCGAATAAAGTCCGTTATATGGTCCGGTAGGCGATATAATTCATTTTGACCGTTCCGGTACGTGATCACCGATACACGCGTTATATAGTGTTGAATAATAACGAAGTTGAACTCATTGATTTTTCATAAATAGAATTATTCATGATAAAATTTGAAAATCTTATGCAATGTGAAAACTGTTCTCTTGATAATGACTAATTAGTAAAAGCTTATTACACCCACTAAGCTCATTACACCCACTATGCTTTCAAATGATTCTTTAAGCAAGGACTCTATGTAACATGTTATAAAGGGTCCTTGTTTTAAGTTAACAAATTATACGTCAGACAATCTTTGTAATATAAATTATGCTAGACCAATTTATTCGCTAAAAAGACCACCCTGCTAATAAGACCACTTTTTAAAAGAACGGTCAGTGGTCTTAAAAGCGGGGTTCCAGTGTACATGTAATTGTGACTAAGATTTTTTTGGTCTGGTAAACTTTCATTTGGTCCCATGAAAAATTCCATTTTACTGGACAGATTGTCCAATGCTGATGTAAGTTTATTGTGAAGACTACATTTTGTTCAGCCTTAGATTATTTAACATTCTCTCAATTAATACTTACAATTCATTTTGCAATTATTTTTAGGCCAATTCAAAGCAAATATGAAAAAAGGTAACACTGTTTGTTTTAGTGTTTGAGGTGTACCAGTATTATTCAGACAAAACTGAAAACTTTTCTTATTTGTTGTTTTACTTTAGCAAGATTCACACATTCATCAGAATTAGTGTAATCATTTTACATTCATATACATGGAAAATATTAATATAGTTTGTTAACAGATTGTGTGATTGCTTGCACTGTGTACTTTTTGTGGGTTTTTTTTTTGGTTGATAGAAAAATCAAAGTCCAGTTATTGAAGTACATAAATATGCATGACTTAATTAGTGGGCTGAATGTACACTTTGTTTACTCTAGATGTGCAAGCTAACATGATGCCTTTATCTATACTAATGGACAAAAGTCTTGTTCGGTCTACATAAACCATAATATCTTTTTTGTTTGTTATTGCTCACTCATACAATTGGTATCGTTAGAAAGAGAATGCTATTATGCATTGAATAAAAAAAGAATTGTGAAATTTGAGCCAGTTCTGTTAGTACAGTAATGTGTTGAAAATTGACATTGAGGATTTGCAAGTTACAAATGATTGCGATTGAGTCAGTTTTAAATGAAACATTTTTTTCAATAGTGTGTGTGACCCCCATTAACCCGAATGAGTTTTCTGGTCTTCCGGCTAGATTCCTTTGCAAACTTGTAGCATCGATGCGTAAAAGGAGCACCAAACTAATTTGGGTTAATGGGGGTCACACACACTATTGAAAAAAATGTTTCATATGATAACTGTCTTGAAATACCCAATAATATAATAAATGTGAAACTAGATCAGTATTAGTGCCATAAGACTAAATGCATGTATTAATAAAAATAGTACATTTAAATGCACAATTAAAGGTATTGTTAGATATTATTTAAATTGTCTGTGACATGTTCATTAACTCTGCTGACTTAGAAATATTTTAATGATGAGTGCTGTAGCCAATATTTAAATCAGCAGAGTTAATGTGTTTGCCACTGAGAGTTAAATAAAATTAAACAATATCAGTATTATAATGTACCAATATTGTCATTATACCCCCGCTTCGAAGAAGAGGGGGGTATACTGTTTTACCCTTGTCCGTGCGTCCGTCCGTTACAAAATTTCTGTCGCAGTTTTCTCAGCAACTATAACATGCAGCAGCCTAATACTTTGCATATTGCTTCATCCCATAGTCCCATGTGGTGTAAAGCGATTTCATGCTCCTTGCTCATCTACTTCCTGTTTTTCGCATATTTTTAGATTTTTGCGGGGGTATCACTAGTGAGCATTAGCTCACAGATTTACTTGTTAATTTTGATGTAACAAGACTGTGGGAACTCTGGTTAGATTTCTTGTCACTCTTAGATGTGAGTTTTTTCTACACCCTTTTAGGATGTATATATTATTATATCTACCTCTGCACTTGTTACAATCTACCAATGTGCTTAGCTCAAATCTTTTACTTCAACTTGTTACTTTTCATAACTGTTTGAATGTTATATTTTTTCTAGAAAACAAAATGACATATAACCTGTTGAACTGTTTTTTATACCCCCCCCCAAACACACACAAAAAAAATGGGGGGGGGGGATATACAGGAGTCAGCTTGTCAGTCAGTCTGTAGCTTGTTCTTGTCCGATCAAGTTCTTAGCACCCAATTTCTTGACAAACACCCATTGGGTATTTTATCACTTTCAGTGATAGGTCTAGTTTAATATATATTAATGAAATGGCTGGTACTGTTAAAAGTAAACTTTTATTGTATGCAGATGACTCAGCCATTTTAGTTGCCAGTAAATGATATGACAGTAACTTACCAATGGATAATAAGCTATCATTACAGCTTGGAAAATCTGAAACTTTTTTTGGCTATTAAACAAAGTTAAAGAAATGTTCTGAACTTACTATTTTTGCAATGGTATAAAGCTTAAATGTATAGGCAATTGACTTAGCCAAAAGTAAAGAACTACGTTAAGTTGTTAAAGCCATATTAAATATATATGCATTAGAAATAACTTACCATTAAAGTTTGTCACTAATTATACATAACTGAACAAATTTAAAATTTGACATACACATTTTTCAAATGAAAGTAGGTTACCAAGTGAATCATTAAGCTACATGTATTTATACATTTGTTATACTTGTTGATATTTAACAATTCCACCTGTCGCTTTTTGTATTTTAATAATGAGGCAGTTAGTGTTTCTTTGTGGTATATTTGTTCTAATGTTGTGCAATAACAAGCACTATCTTCTCATTAATAGATGCATATTTTAACACAATCTATTTTTAGCTATCCTGACCCATGTGGGTCTAGTTTGCACCCCCCAAATATTAAGAGATATTATAGAGATATTTTGCCAAGTAATATATCAGTTTGTGTGTTGCAACCACAATTATTTAATAGAATGCATAATCAGGAAAAGGGGAAGTAATAATTTTGCCTTGCATTCCTTTAAAACAAACAGCAGCTCAGTAAAATGTTCTATAACTTAATGCTGAAAAGCTTTTGATTATGTCTTTTTTACAATGTCATTTGGATTCTGTCTGCTCTGTCTGGTATTTTAGTATTCACAGAATCTTAGCATTTGAATAGATTAGCTTTATAAAGAAAGGAGTGAATTAATTTTTTAAACAATGTTTTTAAAATATTTAATGACATATTTCCCTCTCATATTTACATGAACATTTTATTCTAGCCAATCCAGTTCATAATCATAATACCAGATTTAGTTCTGAAAGGTTTTGGAAAGAAATCATTCCCATATAATGACTGTTATCAGTGCAATCAGTTACCATCTGAAATTAAGCATTCCACTAATATTGTTACCTTTAAAGAATTAGTACAAAAGCATTATTTTACAAATTTTTATCCTACTCAGCTGTGCATCGTCGTCGGCATAACAGTTCTTGGTTAAGTTTTTAGTTGCAACATTTTTGTATCTTTTATTTCTTTGCTAGTACTGGAGGGATTCACTTAAAACTTTGTTTGTGTTTACGGAGTTACCATTGGAGTTCAAATACCAAGTAACATAACTCTAGGATGAATTTGGACTGAATAAGGCCTTTATATACTTGGAAATGTCTTGGTTAAGTTTTTAGGTGCAACATTTTATCTTTGCAACTACTAAAGGGATTCACTTGAAACTTCGCACATATCTACGGGGTTACTATTGGAGGTCAAATACCAAGTTACATAACTCTTGGATGAATTTGGACTTATGAAGTCAAGTGTTATTTTTACTGAATACTTGTCTTAGTAGATATATTTGTATGTCAAATACAGATAAAATGATTGCTATGTTGACTTTTATTTGATAATGCTGTTGTTTAGACTTAAAATTCCTGGTTCAGGTATTGCATGCTAATTCTAGCATTTTTACTTATGAAAATATACTTTTGAAATCTCACTTATCTCAACAGTTTTGCAAACCAATTTTGCTGTTGTTTTCAAGAATACCTGAATAGTCAAGCGCGCTGTCCGTGGACTGCTCTTGTTAATTAAACTCTTTGATATTTTTAGTCATTTCTGTCTGTGATAATCTTATTTATAATTTAATCTCTTATAGTCCCTTATTTTTAGTTTTTTTATTGTCTTTCAAAAGTCCTATGATTAAGGATGTAAACTTGTTTGTGCCTTTCTAGGATATGTATTCATTTATTTAAGGACCACAATGGAAACCAGGTATTCACATTATCTGAGACTAAATATATTAGCTTTGACATGTTAAACCAATACGGTAATCAGTAGAACAAGCTGACAAAAGATTTTATTAAATAAGAGAGATTGTGAATTTGTTAAATGAAACTAAATTAACAATTTTTATAGAATAGTGGGGCATCCTACGTTCTTACAGGTAATTTGGGTTAGAGCTGTCATTGATTCTATCGTTATCCGTGTATCGTCAATGTTATATTTTCGATCAGTAATCTATATGAATGTTAGAATAACATTAATAAAGACTACATAGATAAATGTATGAAAGCGTCAAATTTTTCAAGACGAACCTTCTATAGTGAGCTGAAACAGGTGTGCTGTCATAATATGAATGGATAATAAACAATCAAATTTGTGATAGATCTTTTTTCTTATTTATTAATATTATCAATACAAATCCTTTTTACCAACTACTTACCAGTTTAATGCTGGATACCAAGGTATTACATTCATGACAAATATACATCTATTATGAGTTTATGACAACATAAATAGTCTGTATAGTACTGCAGTGAATGCATCGATGTATATCGGTGTATCGTCAATATTCAATATAGATATATCATCGATACGCTTTGAGCTCAATCATTGACAGCTCTAATTTGGGTCAGTTCCAATCCAACCTGAGGGTGTTGGTGGTCGTACCCTTCTTTGAAAATTTGTCAACAGTGTCAATTTTCTTCCATCAATGAGGTATATGGAGAAGTTGCCAGCCTTGTGGAAGGGTAGGTGAGTACTGGTCATAGGCACTGGTTCAGGAAAGCTAGATCAAGAGTGCTGGTCCCTGAAAAATGACCATAATTGTGTTAATACTGCATTTAACCCATTAAAAATGACATTTTCTAATGTAAAATTGTGTTAACACATTGTTAAACCCTTTAGAAAAAGACATTTTACACACATGTACTAAGTCCTAAACTAAAAAATACTTGGTTTGCTCAGTAGGTAGGAAAAATATTTTATTTTTTTATATTATTAGCATAAAGAAACAATCGGAAAGTAATACCATGAATTGTCTTGACCATTTAAAAAATAGAGTAAAATTTTTAAAGTCGGCGGCATTTTTTCGGGTTGATGTGTAAAGGGCAAACATACTTAATTTCAATTTATGCCTAATGTGATATTGTATTAATACAATGTTAAACCCAATTTTAAAAAAAGACATTTACTAATGTGAATTTGTATTAATATGACATTAAACTCATTAAAAAAAAGACATTTTACTAATGTGAAATATTACATTTCTTATTACAGAAAATGGTTCAGAAGAAGAAGATGTTCCCCCTCCGTTACCAGATAAACATTCTGTAGACAAGATTGGTATAGATGCTCCACCATTACCTACAAGATCTTCTCTAGCTCCAACCAAAACACCAAGGAAATCTAAGGTGAATTTCTTTGGCTGGATGCCAAGATTATCAGTTTCCCATTCAATATCACCTTTATTTAAGGATAATGATAGATCGCCATCTGGTTCAGAAAGTGACTTACAGTCACCAAATTAACATTGATTACACTCTTAGACATAAAATGTTAGAAAATTAGCTCTACTGTAAAAGTCTTATTTTTTTAATGGAAAATTTTTTTTTGATTTATGAAGTGTACTTAGACTTGTTTAAGTTAATTGATTACTGGCATAATTAATATTGAGGGTTGTCCACAAGACTGTATAAACTCACTCTTTAATGCAATGCACTTGCTACAGCCTTGTGGGCAACCCTCAATATACACGTATATATTATATGTAATTTAAACATGTGCACAGTTTACAACTTTAGTGGTTGTCTGGTTGCTTGGGGCAAGCTCTTCTTAGTTTGGACAACCAGCATTTTTTATGGGCAACCAAAATTCTGTGCTTGCTTTTAAAATGATATGTTTGCAGACAACCACTTTCATATCCTAATTTCGTAGACTGTGTGCACATTTTATAGGTTAACCTTATATAATTACAAACTATGATTATTGGTAGTGATATTTTTACTAGCACATGCCCAATTTATTATGTTTTACTGTAATTGTGTCAAATTATCAACTTGCCTTTAAAATATCATATGAAATAAGCAATTTTCACTGATCAGAAACAATTGTACACTAGCTTGGAGCTAGTGAGTTATGGGGAAGATTAACTTCTCTTGTGCCTCAATTTTAAGATTTCTCAATATTGATTACTAAAATAATTCACCCCATTTAGACACTTTGAATTTGATGTTTATTGAGAAATGGATTCAAGGGTGAAAGTTTTTTATTTAGGACTTTTCAGAATTTTGGGGTTCTGAGAAATTATGAAAATTGTTGAACTCTCATTTATGTGGCTGGGTTGCTAAAACTTATTTCTGATATCAATATATCTTATTCATATAATCTATGAATTATGTGGTTGATGGAAGATATACATGTGCTTTCTTTAAATGATTTCTTACTGTAAACCTTGCGACTTTATAAGTTAAAGTATTCTTCTATATGTATAAGTGTTACACCTATTTCTAGCTTGGAATGATCTTATGTATGGGTCACTTTACAGACATGTACAACGCACTTGTTTGGCATATTTTGGGGCCAAATATGGGCCCCATTCCTATATCAAAATTGTATGTTTTTACCCTATTCAGATGAAAATTCCCCTTGAAATTTAATCAAAATTTTTATTTGTCATTCTATTGTTACTATGTTTACTAACTATGTAAATGTGATTAGTAAAATTCTAAAGTGTGGACTGGACTGGAAATTCCCCATATTGTCTTTGAAAAACCAACATAATTTCCCTTCCTTAGGGTATAGGTACCTGTCACCAAAAGTTGTCTAGTGCCCTGATGTAGCATTTGTTTCCTAAATTACAAGTCAGAGACATATCATAAATGAACTACACCCAAGTCTTTACCTGATTGTCTTAAATTATTACTACTGCCTCAAATTAAACCTTAAAGTTAAAAGTTTAAAGTGTGGTTTAAAGTCTGCTTCCATATACATGTTCAGCTGACTATACACTCTTGTACAATAACTCCTGTACATTGAAATAGCACTCAGGCAGGCGATCCCTCACAGTACCCATTTACACCTGAGTGGAGTGAAACAATTGTAGGTTAATTTCTTGCTCAAGGAAATAAGCAGTGCCCCCAGTGGGAATCAAACCCGGGACCTCTCAATCCCTAAATGCACATCCTACTACTGGACCACTGCTCCTACTATCCTAAGTAGGTTCTATTATGATGAAATAATATATAAAGTATTAAGTGCTAACATTTTTATAGTATAATTTTAACATACACATTAATTTAATACATATAACATACACATTATAAACAAGAATCTTGTATTTCAGCAATAAAATATTATATGCATGATGTATTCTTTTTCAACTGTTTGTCTTTTATGTCCTATAAAATTGTCAAACCATTTATTAACTAAAATTGTTATTTTAAAATTCATTTTGCCTGTCCTGTTTTTTTTCAATAGTGTTTATTCCAAAACTCCATATGGGACCAAATTGAAAGGCTTGTGTAATTGGATGACCTAAGTTGCTTTTTAGCTCGACTTTTCGAAGAAAATGAGAGCTTTTATTGTCACCTGAGTGTCAGCATAGGCATTGCAAATCAAGGTTTAAGTTTTTACAAATTTAGATAACTTCAGTACTATTAAAGATATTCAACTCAAACTTGGAATACTTATTCATCATCACTACTTCCACCTTACTATCAAGGCCCATAACCCTGGCTCCACTGTTTTAGGAGTTTTGCCCCTTTTTACTTAGAAAACATCCAAAATCAAGGTTACAGTTTTTACAAACTTCAGTACTATCAAAGATATTCAACTCAAACTTGGAATACGTATTCATCATCATTACTTCCACCTTACTATCAGAACTGAGAAAAGTCGAGCACGCTGTCTTACGAACAGCTCTTGTTTCTGTATCAAAACATTGAATCTCAAATTATTACATTTATTGCTCATTTATTTGCAAAGGCAGGGGTAAAGTTTTTAGAACTAAATCTGAAAGTTAAGGATTTTGGGAAATAGGTACAGATCTCGGATCGTGCAAGTTTCCGAAATTTGCGTGTATCGTGCGTGTATCGTGCGTGTATCATTCATACCGTGTGCGTGTATAATTCACCGTGTATTTCAATCGTGTAACGTGTAGACTGCTCATCGTGTAAATACACGGTAAAAATTGGTCCGAGATATTGTGATTTTGCGTTTTATTACCGTGTATCGTGTGCCCGAGATATTGACAAATCCATACGTATAAATGTGTTAAATACTTATGCATTGTCGACTAATCATCATCCGTAAACAAAAAGAAAAACCGCGATTCATTAAGTTGAGTTTAGAATAAATGTTGACTTTGTTTAAACCGGAAATTCCTGTTTAAATGCCGTACGTCGATAAACTGCGGCTCATTCCGGACCAATCTGCGGTCAATTAAATTGCGGCCCAACCGAAATGTTGTTACTAAATTAAAATAATCGTTATAATATTATTATATTTAAAATGTAAACACATGCTTTCATTTATCTTAATCATCAAACATTTTCTTTGTTTGTCAGTGGCTAAAGCGTTTAGTAAACAAACTGTAATAATTGACATCTCACTTGGTCAAGAACTCGTTTATCACGACTCTATATGATTAAAAAAGTCATCATTGTTTTAATTCTTAAAGTAAATTAAATTATTTAGTTTTTACAGTTTATTCGTATTATTCCCTCATATTTGCGTATTTATGTGTAAAACTTTTTATTTAAATATCGATTTTGTAGTCGGCATAAAATAGTAAGTTAACACGAGGTGTGTGTACTGTCTTAATACCGCGTCTTCACGCAAGCACTGCATGTAAACGTTTATATCTAGTATACATACTACTAAAAAGGCGACCATTATACAATATGACATGCTTATATTTTTTTAATCACGCGTAGACTGTGTTTTGAAAAAATATTCTAATTCAAAGTATTTTTCACCATGAATGGCTTGAAAATAAAAACAGAGAAAAAACTTGAAACGTGTATTTCTTTTTCTATGGTGTGGGTTTCGCCGGCTATCGTGTGTGTGGTTTTAAATCTGAATAAAGCCAACTTACAAAGAATGACATAAACAATTTTTGACAGTAATGTTATTCTTTATTCTGCAGTTTGTATTTTTGTTATACATCAAGTACTTACATAATTTGTTTGATAAAAAAATATCAATCGTGTTCTTCTTTGTCTATCGTGTAATGACTGCTCGCCGATCGTGTACCTTTATTTCTACTAAAAATGTCGATATTCAATAAAATAATCTATACTATATGGCTTGCTTATATTTTTACAATCAAGCTAAGACTGTGTTTAACTTTTGAAACATATACACATACAATTATGACATATTTTCTCAATGAATGATTTGAAGAAAACAAAGGAAAAAAACTTTAAACGTGTATTTTTATCAATCGTGTGAGTTGATCGGCTTTTCGTGGTTTTTAATTAGATTAAAACAAACTTACTAAGAATGACATTAAATTATTTTGACAGTAATAATATTCTTTATTATACAGTTAGTATTTTTGTTGTACACCGTGTACTAATTCAATTTTTATACAAAATATCATCATCGTGTTCTTTTTTGTCTATCGTGTATTGACTGCCCGCCTATCGTGTACCTTAATTTCTACTTAAAATGTCGATATTCAATAAATTTATTGATACAATATTATATTTTACAATCAAGCTTAACTGTGTAATGAACCAATGTAACATATTTAAATTTTTATTTCTTTGTCTATCGTGTGATTTCGAAGTTGACAATCGTGTGCGTGAATTTAAATTCGATTTAAGCCAACTTGTAACATTTTGTTTTTAAGAATTTGAGCAGGTAAACTCGATTTTCAATAAATTTAACAAAACTTATATTGTTTAGTTACATATTTACGACGAAACAGAAGAATATTTTTTGTTTTCAATCTACCTTTGAGACGCATTAATTGTTTAACGTGTCGTCGTTGAAACGTTTTTCTCTGGGCGAAAAAAGCCGAGGATTTCGAACAATCGTGTTAAACGTGTATCGAGACTCGGAATCGTGTATTTTACCGCAAATCAAGCTATCTATCGTGTTCGTGTATCGTGTAACGTGCAGTCCGTACCGTGTGACAACTTGCACGTTCCGATATCTGTACTTGTCCTTTGTAAAAGCTGCTGAAATGATGAAATTCAAGAACTTCTGGAGTTTAAAAAATAGTCACCCATGGAAATGTATGAGTCTCCTGGTTGGTTAATGTTTGTACAGAAATTTGTATGTTAAAGTTGATAGTGGCTTCTATTGTAATAAAAACTTATTTTCTTGTTGGTAAGGGACCATTTATTGACATATTCACATACTTATAATTTATCAAATTAAAAGGGCAGGACCAGGAGCCAGGAAATTAGCCAAAATCAATTGGTCCAGCGCCAATTGAGTACCGGATACAGGCTAAAATGTGTACTGTACAGACCTGACTGTTTACTGAACTTTATTCATGACTTTAATAGTTCTTATTTATTACTTTCCTTTAGAAAGGCATACGATTCATTGACATTTTTATACCCCCGCTTCGAAGAAGAGGGGGGTATACTGTTTTACCCTTGTTCGTCCGTCCGTTACAAAATTTCCGTCGCAGTTTTCTCAGCAACTATAACATGCAGCAGCCTAATACTTTGCATATTGCTTCATCCCATAGTCCCATGTGGTGTAAAGCGATTTTATGCTCCTTGCTCATCTACTTCCTGTTTGTCGCATATTTTTAGATTTTTGCGGGGGTATCACTAGTGAGCATTAGCTCACAGATTTACTTGTTTGTTTAAATTTAATGCAATAAAATATAACTATTATCTAGCTAGTAAAACATGGTTACCAAATTTAACTCAAGGTGGCAACAATTGTTAAGGTTTGACATTTTTATTGGACATACATGTATATGGAAATACTTGCCATACTTATCTTAACTTATCTTTGCATTGTGCTTTCTCTCTTTTGCAGCCTTCTCTGAAATCAGAAAATTCAGTGGACACTGAAGTTGCCCCGCCTTTATTACCTGAGAAAATCACACCTAGTCGATCATTTGATAAAGATAAGCATCTTGATAAGCTTTCAACAAGTCGATCATTTGACAGTGAACATTTGTGATATATCTTATGTGTGACACATTGAACTATGTGAATCTACTTGATGTATATTTTTATGTGTAAAAAACATGAAATATTTTAAAATATTAAACTATATTAGTTAAACAACTTAGTATACAAGTACAGTACATTATAAATGTATGTTAAACATGGCCTTATACAGAATGAAGGTGTATTTTATTCATATATTGACATCAATTATGTCTCTTGAAAACTTGATGAAGAAAATTAACTAAGTTTACAAACTATGGCCTCAATTGATAGCAATACTCTAGTGCTTAGTAATTGTGAGTATTTATTATATAATTTACAAAATATATATTTATTTAAAATGTTGCACACATATATATATTGCAGGTTTAACAGAAAATGGTTGTAACTCAATATAAGAAGAGTGAGGTACGACCATTTTGTGCTAAACCCGTGATATGTTTATAACATTCATGTTTTTATTACTTAAGAAATGTAATTCTAATGAAAACTTATAAGTGTAATATCCAAAGTAGGGGTGTAACTAAATGGTAAAATCTGAAGCGAAGCAGGATTTAATGCACATGCATCATCTTAATTATACCCCCGCTTCGAAGAAGAGGGGGGTATACTGTTTTACCCTTGTCCGTGCGTCCGTTACAAAATTTCCGTCACAGTTTTCTCAGCAACTATAACATGCAGCAGCCTAAAACTTTGCATATTGCTTCATCCTATAGTCCCATGTGGTGTAAAGCGATTTCATGCTCCTTGCTCATCTACTTCCTGTTTGTCGCATATTTTTAGATTTTGGCGGGGGTATCACTAGTGAGCATTAGCTCACAGATTTACTTGTTTCAAATGATCTCTTATGCAAAAGTTAGAATCATTTTTGTTAAATAGACTATATGTTTGAAAAAAACAACATATTTTCATATTAAATTTTGTGAAGAATTATTCACTTATTTGATGAAATGTTTAAACTATTACAGCCTATTGAGACCGTTTAAAAGTTTTCAACGCATTTTTACATTTTTGCCTTTCAATTGCTATAATTCAATGTATTTGTTAACCGTTACACCCCTATTCCATTAATTCTTTGTTTGTGAAAATTCCTGCTTCAGTTACTGATATCTGTGTTTCTCTTAATTATCTCCACAGTAAATTGTTTATTATTCTTGCTGTATTACTTTGTTTTCTATTTTGATCTTGTTATCTAATGTGCCTTTCTTTTACTAGAAACATTTTCATACTACCAAGTACACTAATCAATTATTTCTAATGTAGGTTTGGTTTTATAAACTTTAACTGACCAATACTTCTGCAGACCTTTTTAAAAAACTTTACAATATGACTTGTTTCATTGTACATGTTATTACACCTGTACTATAATTATTTATTTATTGTTCTCCAATGATAAATGTGTATATACATGTAGAGTGACGTTACCTATGCTCGGTCACTTTTATATCAAAATCGAAGCACGTTAACAGTATTCTGTCAATTCATGTAAAATTCATACCACAATATTGTCTACATATTGACCTACTTCCGATTACAGAAAAACAAGCGTCTGACTATCCCGAATATTGGATAAAATCGGCGCGGAGTATTATACGTAAAACACGGTATATATATGGAAAATTTCGGACCAGTGCTCGGTCACATTGTTTTACGTAAAATAGACGTAAATATGTGAGATTTTTATTTTCAATTGATAGATTATTATATAAATATTATAGATTTAAGTAAATCATAATGTTTCTTGAATTATTATAATAATTATAAGTGAATAAGACAAGGCTGTTCAAATTCGATTTTCTAGCGATAACAGCAGGTGCTGTCCGCATCTTTCATCTGCAAAACAGTCAAGCATTTCAATGATCATGATTTTGGATTTTCTGTGAGTGTTTGAAAGATAGACACAAATCAAGAGGTTTCCATTTTTATTTTCTAAAATTTAGATGGGGTGACCAAGCATGGGTATTGATCGAGCATAGGTAGTTGACTCTATATATATATGTTAAGTGGCTATGTTGTTGGTATAAAATACTATGTTATTATAAGCACATTTAATGTCTACATTCTCTCTATATTATATATCATATAAATCTAACAAGGTGACATAACACATGATCAAAAACTAAAAACATGGCAGAAGTTTCGACTGGTCTTAACCCATACTTTCAAATATTTATCACATTTGTTATATTTTTTTCAAAAGATTCATATAGCCTATCATATGCTCATTCATTTTGGACTTATTTTGTTTATCTATGTAGAAGGTTCTATGAGCACTTCTGAAGTTTGTAGTTTGTGAACATCTCTACAAACCAACTGTTGAAAAATAAACCAACCTGGCTAGTGTTCTCATATACAATAAAACACAAAAACAAGATAAAGGTGTCAAATTCAATTCAAAACCAATTGCCATATGATAGGTAACATTTTGTAGGGAAGAAATAACATTTATTCCTGAAAAACAGGTTAAGACAAGGAAAAATTCCACCATTTTAAATGATTTTAGAAACATGTTTATGTAACTATTATATTCATATTATATACTTGTATCTACCTATAAAATCTATGTTATACTAACTACACTCATTGTGATATCTTTTATACTTCTATGACTTTGACATTCTTTGTTCTATTGTATTTAATCTTTGACATTCACCTTAGTATATATCTCAGACATTTGGTGTGACATTCACCTTAGTATATGTCTCAGACATTTGGTGTGACATTCACCTTAGTATATGTCTCAGACATTTGGTGTGACATTCACCTTAGTATATGTCTCAGACATTTGGTGTGATATTTATAGTTTGCTACATGGTTCACATGCTACTGCTGTATGTGACCCTGTACATTGATCAACTTTGTTAACTTTATTTATAATAATAATAATGACTTTATTTAATGTGGATAACATATTTGGCTAAAACCAATTTTCCATGTGGTCCACACAGAAAATATACAATATACATACAGTATAAAAAAAACATGAAACAAACAAATTTGAGTAAAATAATACAGAAATACTTGAAAAGCAATATACTCAAATAAGTAAATATAAACAGTTGTATACACAAATGTAATGAAAAGCAAAGTTTGAAATATGTATATAGGACAAAAATGTAATGATAATGACAAAATATTAGAAGAATGAGACTACATAATAATACATTTACATGTTAACCTAATGTTAATTAGTAAATGACCTTTACAATATTAAATGAATTGCCATGTCACTACGGGGGCACAATATTGTGTCATACCTGTATTTGTATCTTTAATGTATCTATGACATTCGTTCTACATTTTATAACTAAAAGCTCTGACATTCCATTTATCAATATTCTATTGTACGTTTGTTTTATGTATGTAATATATAAACATGTATACTATGTATGCCTATAATGGGTTCACTTCTCTCACATTTATTTTTGCTTTTGGATGTACTTTATAGTTTAAAATCTGCTCTGGCACTATCCTGATTTATTGTTTTTGTGAAGGCAAAATTAATAACTTGCCCTACTACCTGAAATAAGTAATTTTCACTAACTAGAATCAATTTTCTTTAGTTCTGGCCTTCAAGCTAGTGGATTTAAAGTGATATGAATTATTTTTAAATTAGTTTTGTGTTCATTTCTGTATAAAGGTTTGACCAGAGACAAGGAATATGATGTAAATACTGTTTATATTCATAAGTATTAAAATCAGAGTGTAGTTAACAAAATGTTGAATGTATTATTGCAGCTCAGGTTAATTTATTCAAGTTATATTTCTATTGTTAAAGCATGGGAACTTTTGATAATGTGTGATTTTCTTTCTAAATAAAAAATGTACATATATGTGGTAGAGAAATGTTTTTACTCTGGTATGCAATGTGTAATAATAATAATTACTTAAGTAATCGATCATTGACTTAAAGTTTTCCTTGATTAAGCTTGATTGATTTTTAATAGCAATGGGAAATATGATCTACTAGCCTACCTATTTGAAATAAGCAATTTTTCTTTCATGCTTTACGGTGAAACGTCACGTTATTCGATGAAAATAAACGGTGAAAATATAAATTTTATATTTTCATCGTAGTGAAAATATAACCTTATATTTTCATTGTTCATGGCGTCATATTAGATAATAAATGACGTCATCTTGGAGTAGAAATGACGTTATGTTATAATTTGTGTAATATACATCAAATAAAACACAAAACTAAGCATGAAAGAAACAGAATATTCGTCAACTTTGGTGTAAGATGATTTTTATTTTAACTCGTGAACTCAGCAAGCGACTTTTTCACTCGTGGCTATGCCACTTGTGAAAAATATGAGCTCACTCGGTGAAATAAAAATCGATCTTACACCAAAGTTGACGAATATCCTCTATATCTCTAATCTTAATAAAGTTTAGAATTCTTACTTAAGGGTAGTGTGCTAAATCAATGACTGGTTACAGAATCAAACAGAAAAGGTACAGTGTTTCATTAAGATTCTTAAGTTTTATGTTTATATGTTTATATTTTCAATACAGTTTAACCCCCGATTGTAATTTAAATTTTATCTAGAACTGGTAAGATTTAATGTTCTTATATATGTACATGTATTATGTATTTTATTTTAGCTTATTGAATCTCAATCGTAATCAAACATTATTTGTTGCCAATCACAATATAACTGTGTCAAAATAAAATTCATTTCAACTACATTATAAGCTGAGTATACTGCACAGTGCCAGGACTGACAATATTGTCTGGTTTTCTCAACTGTCCAGTTTTCTCAATGTTACATATAACTTACCAATATTTTCTGGACAAAACATTTTGTTCAGTTTTCACAGTGTGGAAAATGTTCAGCTTCTTTTGTATACCTTAATTAATCAGGGATTTACCATAATACTACAGTGGATGTTAATTAGTGCAAAAAATTGGTGTTTTGACTGGATAACAATAAAATGAATATGTATAGGGTTTCTATCTAGGGTTGGGTTCCTTACAAATTTGATCTACAGTAAAATCTTGGCATTATGACAATTTAATGAGTTTAATATATTGTGGGCTTAGCACAAAATGTTTGTAACTCACTCTTTCTTTTAATTGAGTTAAGACTGTTTTGCGCTAAGCCTGCAATATCTACTCTACAGACTGTTTCATAATCTGTAAGTACATGTATATATATAGGGCTTCCAGTCTGGAATTCTTGCATCACGATCTGTGCAGTGTAATTTGAGAAATCCAAATTGGCCTTTTTTAGGAACCCTATCTTTTAAATTGTGGCGGATGAAAAGTCTTGAAAATCATTCCTTCTTGCTATGAGTTGTTTTTTTGGTTATGTTTCAAATAACAAATATCATTGCTTATAATGTTGTTGCTAATATTTTGATGTCAATTGTTACTTTGTGTTTGTCATTGATTTTTTAGAGCGCTTTTTGATAACTGATCATGAAACAAACTTTTTAAAGACTTGTTTGCTGGGCCTACCTTAGGCTTTTCTTTGATGTAACATTGTTTATTCTTTATTGCTGAACTAGGGTCTATTCTTTATTGCTGAACTAGGGTCTGTTACCTTAGCATTTCACTACATAGCCCTTTGTGCCTTGGTACCCTTATTACACCAATAGGAATAAGTACAGTGTATGCGATATCAAATAAGGGTACAAGGGGACAAAGGGATACACAGTGATATGCTTAGGCAACAGGTCCCTTGTTTAAGTAATAAGATTCAATATTGAATAGTTTATTTACCTTTAAATATGAAGAGTAAATAATTGTTCAAAATTGAAGACTAAATATTAAGCTTATCCTAGGTTCTATAATATTGTCTTTATTAAAGTAAATATTTTGTTTAGTATGTTTTTTATTATTCTGAATATAACATAGATATATATATATATTGTCTATTTATGTTGATGTATTATGTTTGTTTTTTATGTTTTAAAAATGTTTATTTCTAGTCAGCATAATAATTATGTAAATAGAAACTATTGTTGCCAATTTTGTGTATATTTTACTGCAAGTGCTAAATTTTAATCTCATAAAAACGGTAAATAATTTCATGAATGAAATGTAGAAATTAATTGTAGAATTAAAATATTTCCCAGCCTAAGAAATTAGGATATGAAAGTAGCAGCCCAAACAGGTCACTTTTGCAGGTAGCACTATATCTTGTTAGTAAAAATTTGGTTACCCATAACAAATTTTTGGTTGCCCCAACTAGAAATTGGTTGTCCCAGGCAACCAGACACCCACAAATTTTGTATACTTATTTCAAACTATTGCCGTTGAGGCCATTTTAGGTTACAGTGTATTTGTTATAAAACAGGGTATCATTTGAACTTAAATATAAGTAATGGTCGTTCATAGACATTGTGGTAAGATTAGATTGGCTTAACTAACCAATAGCTAAGGTTTCCTATATTGTTGACACTAAGTCTTCAATGATAATAACACAAACAATGTACAATCAAAATAATTATGTAACTTATATAAAGTGCCATCCATCATTACCTTTACATTTTTGTAAATGTGTGATTTGTTTTTAAACTTTGACCAATACTTGAGAGATTAAAAATATATTTAGATACATGTACGTGTATAACAATTACAATTGTATTAAGTATTATAACTCTACTTTCAAATGTTATAATCTGTATTACACTTACTACTCTGTAGCACTTAAGTCTACTGATCGAGAGGTCATGGGTTCGATTCCTGGGCGGAGCATACTTTTGTGGAGCTTGGTCATGGAATTATTTCTACGGCTATTCTCCCTCCTACCATTGATTCTTAATTATGTAGGGCAGTTGTCAGTCACTGACGAAAGTATGCGCTTAGAGATTTAGCCTTTCCAGGAACAGTGAGTAGGTTGACAGACTGCTGTTATATGACCTATACAATGTGTTGCTATGGCAACAAAAACAAACTAATGTGGAAATACATCAGAAAAAAAATGCAATTATATTAATGAAAAATCACCTTTTATCATCTGTCAAGTTATATTATTTAAGTAAAAGGTGTAATATTAAATCTTAAACAAGTTTTTATTTCTATGTTTTAATTACTAAAGGATAAAATGCAGTTCAATTTTTTAGCTCTCCTTTTTTTAGCTTCTCCTTTTTAGCTTGACTTTACGAAGTAAATGGAGAGCTCTCCTACTCGCCCTAGCGTCGGCATCTGTTTGTTTTTACTGCTACTGTTTTATTTCTTTAGGTATCGACTTCAAACTTTAAATGTATGTTCCTTTTTATCAACCACATCTCATGTTTATAACTCCAAATTCATTTTTTAGAATTATCTCCCCTTGAACTTAGAAATTTCTTTAAAAAATATTTGTTTTTACTGCAACAGTTTTATTTCTTTAGGTATTGACTTCAAACTTTAAATATATGTTCCTTATTATCAACCACATCTCATGTGACAAGGTTCATAACTCCAAATCTTTTTTTTAAATTGTCTCCCATGAACTTAAAATTTTCTTTATTTTTTTTTACTTTTAATTTGAGTATATTTTCAAATTCTAAAATATGTATGTTCCTTATCATTAACCACATCTCCTGTGACAAATACTTTCTAAGTCGAGCATGCTGTCTCCTCTGACAGCTATTGTTTCAAAAATGCAGTTATGATCATATTGCCTTGAATCCTCATGTAATTTTAAAGTAATATCTTCATATTGTATTCACTGAGTAAGATATGTTGTTGTATGACTTTGTGTACTGTATTGCTTTCAATAACTATTCAGCATTTGCATAAGATAAAAAGAGCAAAACGTCTGTGGAATAGAATAAATTATAATGAAAAAAATTGGCCAACAATCGAACTTGGATAAAAAACTTAACAATTGTTGTTATAATTTACCTTATATGTTGTATTGACTCATACCCATGACAGTCACCATGATTAAGATAGTCATAAAATAGTTAGTATATGATTGTATATAAAACCATGCACTGCCTTTATAATATAAATTGTGTGGTTATCATGTTGATTCATTGTGTTCATTTATCCATATTTTTTAACTTTTGATTTGTTTTTATAGTAATATCATCAGAAATTCATTGTTAACCCTGTTGGCGCTATTATATTACATTACAAATTAGCCAGGTCTGCTGGATTAGACCTAGATCTGTTTTCAGACTTTGTTCATTGTCTGAATTGTAAGACGGATTTACATGATTTTTTTGCATACTTTTGTTAAATCATTTAGTTGGGAGGTCAGGAGTAGTAATGTTGTTAGAATTGTTATTGAAGTTAAGATTTGTAGGTCTGGAGAAGGGTTTATTATTCTATGTAATTGATGATAAAATCTGAAATTTGGGATTTTAAACGTTTGGAACACATGGACCTGCTAACTAAATGTAGCACTGTTTATTGCAGTCTTTTGATATAAGCTTTTATTTTTAAAATAAATTTGAATATTCTTAATTAAGATTATGTATATCTATGCAATAAAAGCTTATACTATGCTGAATATTTTATATTAAAACATTTCTGGTGCTTCAACAAACATTCCATGTATTTTTTCTGCTCATCTTTTTTGTACATTGTATTTCTATGGAAATATTGTTTTGATACATTTGTTTAGATTTTCTTTTTTATAATCATTTTTGTTGATGTCATAGAACCAGTTTGTATCTTATCAGTGTATGTGCCTACTACTTCTTGTCTATTGTACATCATTTCAAAAGATTAGAAAAATGTATAAGCGTTGATATTACATTACATTCTTAGTCTTGATTCACTTAAGAAAACATTGCCTAGGTTTGACTAACATTTGAACAATTTTTATAGTTGCTAACTATATATTTGCTGTGTCTACCAAGTACAGTTTATAGCTACATTAGTATCTTATCAAACGTTATATGATAAATATTGTAGTCCAACACAAATATGTATTGATTTAAAATTTCATTTTGCAAATTTGTATACATCTAAGAATTTGTTTGCCATAATATATGTTAATTTATAAACATGCTTATGTTTATTGCCACATAGTCTTATTGAATCCTGTTTTTTGTTACATAGCTCCATTGGTTCCTGTTTATTGTCACATAGCCCCATGGGATCCTGTTTATTTCACATAGCCCCATGGGATCCTGTTTATTGTCAAATACCCCATTGGATCCCTTTATTGTCACTTAGCCATATTGGATCCTGTTTATTGTCACTTAGCCCCATTGGATCCTGTTTATTGTCACATAGACCCTGTTTTATGTCAAATAGCCCTATTGAATCCTGTCCCTTGAAAGGTAGCTCCATTGAATCATATTTATTGTCAAATAGACCTATTGAATACTGTTTATTGCCAGTTAGCTCAATGGAATCCTATTTATTGCCATTATTGTTCATTGACAGATAGCCCTATTGGATCCTGTTCATTGACAGATAGTCCTATTGGATCCTTTCATTGACAGATAGTCCTATTGGATCCTGTTCATTGACAGATAGTCCTATAGGATCCTGTTCATTGACAGATAGTCCTATTGGATCCTGTTCATTGACAGATAGTCCCATCGGTTTCTGTTTATTGTAAAATAGCCTCAGTGGGTCCTGTTAATTGTCAAATTTCCTTGTGGGAAACTGTTAATTGTTGGATAGTAGTGTCGTTAAATGAAACAGGTCTTCTTTGATGGCTAACATGAATTATTATTAAATTGTTATACCATCTTTATCATTCAGTCTTCCAACAAGTTGTTCTTATCTTCTACATACTAGCTTTTTATGGTAAAGAAAGATTGACAAACTGTAGGTTTATTGCTTACTCTGTAGTCTGGTTAAACTGGTATTTATTTATGTAAACTTGTCCACTGGCTTTTTTGTACATGTTTTTTATATTTAACAGGGACTATTAATTACTTTACAAATGTTAATACTATTGAATGGCTCAAAATCAAAGTATATATGGAATGCAACTGAAACATAATTATTTAAAAAAGACAGTATTCCAAATCCAACATACATGTATTATAGTACACCTAAATTAAGGAATGAATTTAATAGATAAAATACTCATGAACTTAGGGCATGTTCCGCAAGGAAATCGCTAGATAGCGCTTCGTCCCCTGGTACCCTTGATTTGGTGTCACATAGCTAATACTTTTGGTGCAAGAAAGGTACCAGATAACGCAGCGCTATCTAGCGATTTCATTGCGGAACGTGCCCGTAATGTCAGTCAGTATAATACTGACACAGTCATATATAAACAAACAATGGTGTTATGTATACAGTTGTTTTAACTCACCTGAGCTTGGAGCTGTTTACTCAGGTGGGCCATGTAGTAACAATATGATCTTCTAGCTGTCATTGAATCATGTTTTTAATATTGTGTATTTTTGTATGATTTTATACTCATTATATCATATACCAAAAAGGACCATGATTTTTTTCTATGTAACTTATACATCATTATTAGCCCATTGAAATATAATTGTTTTAGTATGTATACCTTATAAAATATATTCTTACATTTTGATAAAAATACATGAGTCATACTATATAAACTTGTTTTTGTTGTTATTATCAAAAGCATGGGTGGAAGTGGAAAGTTTTGGAAATACTGAAAATCTACTTTCAAAATATACTGAAAGACTTCATACCAATAACATTGGAGTAATTTCTTTCCAAAATACTAAAATCCTTAATAATACTGAAAACTTCGGCCCACATAAAAGTCATACATTGACTAGCTGTCGTTGTCTAGTGGTCGTAGCCTATAGAATCTGGGTTTTAATCCATCTCAAAGCTGATAGTATCCATTTTATACGCCCGTTTTGAAAAAACAGACGTATTATGGTATACCCACTGTCCGTCCGTCCGTTAGCCACATCATGACCGCTCAATATCTTGAAAAGTTTCTGAGTGACAGTCATGATACTTGGTGGGAAGCTTGGTCATACTCAGTAGATGACCCCTAAACATTTTGAGGTCAAAGGTCAAGGTCACTGGGACTTAAAATATGAAAACCATGTCCGCTCAATATCTTGAAAAGTTTCTGAGTGACAGTCATTTTTAGGTCACTTAGTCAAAGGTCAAGGTCACTAGGACTTAAAATATGAAAACCTTGTCCGGATGATAACTCAACAACGACTGTACCTAGGTTCACCAAATTTAATGTGAGAATAGCCAATGTGTCAAGGAAGTGGCCTATTGGTTTTTAAGGCCCCTGGGTCAAAGGTCAAGGTCACAGGGGCATTATATGGAAAAACCTTGTCCGGACAAAAACTCAACAACCACAGTACCTAGGTTCACCAAAATGTGAGAGTAGCCCATGTGTCAAGCATGTGCCCTAACGGTTTTGGGGCCCCAGGATCAAAGGTCAAGGTCACAGGGGCATACAAAGTAAAAAACCTTGTCAGAATGATAACTCAACAACCACTGTACCTAGATTCACCAAATTTGATGTGAGAGTATCCCATGTGTCAAGGATGTGCCCTATTGGTTTTGGGACCCAAGGGTCAAAGGTCAAGGTCACAGGGACATCATATGGAAAAACTTTGTCCAGACGATAACTCAACAACGACTGTACCTAGGTTCACCAAAATTTATATGAGAATAGCCCATGTGTCAAGGAAGTGCCCTTTCGGTTTTGGGGCCCTCTGTGTCAAAGGTCAAGGACACAGGGGCATCATATGGAAAAACCTTGTCAAGACGATAACTCATCAACCACTGTACCTAGGTTCACCAAATTTTATGTGAGAGTAGCCCATGTGTCAAGGATGTGCCCTATTGGTTTTGGGGCCCCAGGGTCAAATGTCTAGGTCACGGGGACATCATATGGAAAAACCTTGTCCTGACGATAACTTAACAACCACTTTTCCTAGGTTCACTATATTTTATGTGTTGATAGCCCTTTGGTAGAGGATGTTCCCTATTGATTTTGAGACCCCTGGGTCAAAGGTCAAAGTCACTGGGACTAAATTTATATTAAAACATTGTCCGGACAATACCTCAATAATGACTGTACCTAGATTCACCAAATTTTATGTAAGGGTAGCCTTAATGTCCAGCATATGCTCCTTTGGTTTTGAGGCCCATGGGTTAAAGATCAAGGTTGCAAGGACATCATAAGGAAAAGCCTTGTCCAGAGAATAACTCAACAACCACTTTATCTAAGTTTACCAAATTTTATGTATCAATACTTTTTGGGTCAAGGGTATGAACGTTTGGTTCTGAGGCCCCAGGGTCAAGGTCACTGGAAGTTCATATGGGAAAACGTTGTGCCTGTGATAACTCAACAACGGCTGTACCTAGGTTCTCACTCAACAACGGCTGTACCTAGGTTCTCAAAATCTTTGCTTTGGATAGCCCTCCAGTTAAGGATGTGACCTATTCTGAGGTCCCGGGGTCATTGGTTACGGTCACAGGGTCTTCTTATGAGATAGAACACAGCATGGACTGCACACGGGCGTATAATGCCCTGCCCAGCGGAGCTCTTGTTTAGAAAGTTAATTACAGATTAGGAAGTTACGTAGCAGAGGTGTAACTTGCTTGTGTCATAGTAGGGTGCCACTTACACCACAGAAGGTTCTGAGTTCCATCCAAGCTCGTACCAACCATTAATTTCATTTCATTCCATCAACTTACTAGTCCACAATATAGATTATGACCCCCAACTAGGCTGTCTGACTCACTTAGACGCATGTGTAAAAAAGCGCCAGAGTAGCCAATGCGCATGCGTCTAACCAGTTTTACTTCTAGCGTGAGGCTGGTCGGACGTGCTTTTTAGGACAGGTATTTCTGTTTTTTACTGAAATTTTATCATCGGTGGATTTATATTTTGAATATGGCCGACTCTGAAGAGCAAGACCGTGTGTCTGTGGTCAGCGAAAGTACGACTATGAGTACTCGTGCTTCTAAAAAGTCGTCGAAGTCGGCCCCGAGTTCTGTCGCCCCCGTAAAGCCGTCAGTCCGGGATTTGGTTAAACGGGTGGCTGATATTGAACATTAATTGGATTCGAGTCTTGAGAAAATATTAAATTCTATTTAAATGTTAAAATGCAGTATATAGGTGGTTAGCCTCGCTGAAAACTGCAGAAAAAACGACCGCGTGTCAGGGGTCAAATTTGGACAATTCCGGTCGGCGTAGGACACAAAGGAATATAATATCGTTAAATAACGGTATTGACGACGATATTGTCGAGGAGGATGTACTGTCATAACACACTTCGACACGTGAACGTCGAGACTTTTTGGGTCAATGTGACACTTTGTCTGTAAATTCAGTGTCATCCAATGATTCTAATTTTAGTGACAGATATGCTAAATTCACTCATAATTCAGATAAAAGCAAGGGTTTTAATGCACTTTTTGGCAAAGAAGACTCAAACACTTCTTCAATTGGTATTATTTTAGATGATAGACAACTGTCTATGCTAACTAAGGCGTGGAGGACACATTATTCAGAAAAATTGTCTGCTTATGAAGACGAGTACAGAATGTGTTTTCCTTTACATGACTCGAATAAAGAAGCCTTAGAAGTCCATGGTTTGGATGATTTGCTTGAGCCTATGCTTATTAAAAGACATGGCAACAAGATGACTAAGGTCTGGGGCAAAAGTAAACAATTATGTACACAGCCCCTTAAATCTATTGAGACTTTAGGGTATCAAAGTCAATTGGCAGCCCGTTACAATATACTTGCTATAGCCTATCTTCAACAAGGTTTAGCAAGTTTAATGGCTAATTTGCAACAAAAAGAACCCAATGTTGACAAAGCAACTTACAGACTGTAAGAGCCCTATTTGACATTTCTTCAAAAGGCCTTGACCAAGCAGATAGAGCAGGTGCTTTTCACCACCTCATTAGGAGAAAAGCTGCTACTACAGACTCAGGTTTGAACACCCTGAAAAACATCCAATATAAAGTCATGTATTTACCGTTATCAGCTGATGGTGTTTTCGGAGCTGGCCTTCAGTCAAAGTTAAAAGACAGGAAGGAACAAAAAGGCCAAATCACTGACCTTATTCCCGAGTTTTTTAAAAGACAAAAATGAAAAAACTTTTCTTTTGAAAACAAACAGCCTTATAACAGACAGAGACTGTCTTATGACTCTAAGAACCAAGGTTTCTCTAACCAGTCAAACAGTAGAAGTGTGGATATGAAGGTGAACAAGAATACAAAATGTTATAGTCACAGCCAAAAGCCTACAGAGAAAAACAACACTGCGGTTCCAACTTTTCGGATTCCAAAGAAACAATGACTAGGTAGACAATTTAATTTTAAAGAGTCCTCATGGCCTCAGATACCTGTTGGTGGTCGTTTAAAAAATTTTCTCCCAAATTTAAAAAAGATAACTTCGGATCAGTGGGTTCTAGATGTAAAAGAAAGAGGTCACAAACTAGAATTTACAGAGATTCCAAAGTTTTCAGGAATTCGAAATACAACTGTTCCACCAAAAAAGTATTGGTATCGTGGAAAAAGAAATTTTATCTCTTTTAGAAAAAGGTGCAATAGAGGAAGTTCCTATAAATCAAATATATCAAGGTTTTTACTATACATTCTTCCTAGTTCCAAAGGAAAATGGAGAATTAAGACCAGTGATAAATCTAAGACCACTAAACAGGTATCTGATGAAGAAAACATTCAAAATGGTCACATTAACATGAGTTTTTAACATGCTTCAGTATAAAGACTGGGCAATAACTATAGATCTAAAAGACGCATATCTTCATGTTCCAATTTATCAAAAGCACACGAAATATCTAAGATTTGCTTTTCAAGGCCGTTATTACCAATGAAAAGTTCTTTGTTTCAGCCCAACTTCGGCACCGAGGGTGTTTTCAAAAATAGTTGCAGTAGTAGCAGCATATTTAAGAATGCTAAATATCCGTCTGGCAGTGTATCTAGACGACTGGCTAGGTCTAGACAAGTCCAAAAAGAAATTGTTTGTGGACCTGAACACATGCATAGAGGTTATAACTTCTCTGGGTTTTATTATAAACAAGGAAAAGTCAAGCTTAATCCCCTCACAGATACTTGTTTACTTAGAAGCAGTGCTTAATCTTCAGTTGGGGTAAGTTTTTTCCGACAGAAGTAAGAATAAACAAAATCATTATAGCCATTTCTCAACTATTGAATGGGAAAAACAAAGCCAGAGATTTTTGCATCTACTAGGCCTGAGGACAGCTTCATACCATTAGCTCGCCCTCACATGAGATATATTCAGTTTCATATAATAGCCTTTTGGAAACCCGTCAGTCAAATTTTAAACAAAGAAATTCCCATTACATCCCATCTTATAAGTCATTTGAAATGGTGGCAACTCCCAGCAAACATGCTCGTGGGCAGATCTTTTCTACAAACCTTTCCAGAGGTTACAATCACAACAGATGCATCAAAATTGATTTATGTATATACTTCCAAGGCACATGGTCACAGGAACAAAGTCAAATGCACATCAATTCCTGAGAAATGGAGGCAGAGATTTTATTAATCAAACATTTTCTGCCTCATATACAGAGCAACGCCATAATGATAAAAAACAGACAAAACAACAGTTGTACAATATATAAACAAACAGGGTAGCACAAAGTCAAGCCAACTTTGTCTTCAGACATGGAAACTATACAATATGGTAACATAAACTTGAGAGCTGTTCACATAAGTGGCAAACAAAACAAATTAGCGGATTACCTAAGCCGCCAAAAAATCAGAGAAACAAAATGGTCTCTGAATCCACTAGTAGTTCAATTTTTTTCAAGATCTGAAACACACCATTGATAGACCTTTTTGCATCAGAACACAATCACCAGACACCGATATTTTGCACATGGTTTCCAACAGACAAAGCCTATGCACTAGTGCTCTGAGCATTTCATGAGAGAACATGTTTGCCTATGCATTCCCCTCTCTGCATGATTCCGAAGGTTCTGAAATTTATGTTGCAGTTCCATTGTCGCATTATCCTGATAGCACCTCTTTGGAAACGCAGACACTGGTATACAGATCTTCTGAATCTACTAGTTGCTCGTCTAGTGAGACTGCCCCAAATACCAAATCTTTTGATTCAACCTCAATCAATGTTACAACATCCAAATCCGGAGTTGTTCAAATTCACTGCCTCCATGGATGCTTCCGACAAACAGTACAGAAAGATCGTTTTTTATAAAAACGCAAGAAAATTACTTAGGGCAGCTTGGAGACAAGGCACTCAAAATGACTACAATAGTAAATTCAGAAAATTCAGTAGCTGGTGTCATGAACAAGAAATTGATCCCTATTGTGCACCTTTAATTAATGTGGCTGAATTGTAAGTGATTTATATAAAGAAGGTTTACAGTACAGGACAATAAATGGTTATAGATCCATGTTGTCTGCTGCTTTACATGAGGTAGAAGGTCATAAAGTGAGACAACACCCATATATCAGTAGATTGTTGAAAGATATTTTCAACTCAAGACCTCCAAAAATAAAACTAGTTCCAGAATGGAATTTATTAAAGGTTCTAGAAGCATTGCAAAAGAGTCCTTTTGAATCTATGAAAAATGCTAGTTTAAAGTTAATCACAAAGTTGGATCCAAAAAGAAGTTTACTGTATTATCTAAAAGCTACAGAGAAATTTAGAAAAAAATGTTATGGTAGGGAAGAAACTAAACTTTTCTTGAGTATTAATGAACCTCACAAGCCAGTTAGTGTTCAAACAATTTCAAATTGGATTGTGCAAACTCTAAAATTGACTTTACATGATTCAAATCTCAGTGTAAATGCCCATAGTACTAGAGCTATTGGGCCATCTTTTGCATTATTTAAAGGAGCTTCACTTCAATCTATATTATCAGCTGCAGACTGGAATAGAGATACTACTTTCACCAAATTTTATCTGAGAGATGTTTTGGATGTACAGATATGTTACATATATCAATATACAAGATGTATTAAGAATTAACTCCGAACATGGTTCAACTAAAATGTGTGTGAAATACCAACTATAGATGTGATGTGTTACATAGAAGTAGAATCAGAAATTTCCTTACACCACCATTTGAGGTGAGTACTTTACATTGCTTTAAAATCAATCTATATTGTGGACTAGTAAGTTGATGGGTTGAAATGAAATTCAAAAATTTGTAATCAAGTTAAAATTTTATGAATGAAATCAACTTACTAGTCCACAAAACCCCTCCTCCCCGAGGAAATTTACTGATAGAAATTAGTTATGTCACGCTATCAGTAAAACTGGTTAGACGCATGCGCGTTAGTTACTCTGTGTAACTAGGCGCTTTATTTTGACGCATGTGTCTAAGCGAGTCAGTCAGCCTAGTTGGGGGTCATAATCTATGTTGTGGACTAGTAAGTTGATTTCATGCATAAAATTTTAATTTGAATTTTATTGGTTTACAGTTGTATACTCTTTGTGAAGAGAATGATAGCAATCCAATTGTCGCTTATATAGCGCCCTCGTCTAAAGTTTAAGATAATGTTAGTTATTTCTGTAACCAAGGTGACACATAATCTAGGGTCTATCTACATAAACATGACTGAAGTCCTGCTGTTTTTTGGCTCAATCCTTTGAAGGTCCAATGCAGTGCGCAGTAGCAATATACACCAATCAAGAAAATAGTTGTTTGCTTTATGACAGGATGTTAGACAGACTATGATTAAATGTGTGTAACACTAATTAATGATATTATCAGGCGATTATTATTCGGGATGGCACGCTTCATTTAACAGACATTATCACATGTTTTTGTTTGTTTTACCATTTCTTATGATCACAATGTAGTTTTTTTAATGAAAACAAAAACAAAGATATAATAGTAGAGGAATCGAATCTATGTACCGATCATTCAAAATGAAAATATTCCAAGAACGGGTATTTGCGGAACCGAAAGTAACAAGTTCTTGTATCGGTCATCTAGCACTATTAATTCTGTTATTTCTCAATTTCAGATGTAAAATTGTAGTCTCAGCAGTACTTCCAGTCACAGTAAATCGTCATTTAGTTGGTAAACCCATGTATATTTAATTGATACATTACAATTGTTAGACCCCCAAGGACGCTCTTTGTGATAGGTATTTTTGGAGTCATGATGGAAATAAAAAGTATCCGAGACAGTCTGATGAACCTACGCTTGTTAAATCAAGTTATAAAATCAGGAATAACTCTATGAAAAGGGGTTGCAATAATGCATTTCAGAGACACACCTTTCAATTGGTCAAATCCAGTAGATTTATATTAATACTCTATGTAGGAGATCATACAGTGGCTAAGCCGCAGTCACACGGAAACAGTAAATGTTATACTGAATATGTGAAAACAAAACCATCTGTCATTAAAGAAATCAAAGATAATGCTGATAATTTTATTAAAAACGCTCAGTATTATTCATAAGCAACTTTTTAATAAAGCAAAACTGGTTTAGAAATCGGAGTAAATACTTCTAGGAATGAACGACAGGTAAAAAATCATTTGTACAAGGCGAGAAATGAAAAAAGGTTAACTCAAGATTCCTTGTACATGAAAAACGTGACCAAAACATCATAAACGTTTTCTAACTCTGTAAAATGAACATATACCTAATCTAGGAAATGGAAAGCATCCTATTATATCAGATAGAGAGCGTGGAATTACAAACGCAATTCAGAAAGTCTTACCAAAAGTCCACATTGCATACTGTTGGAATCATCTCATACAAGATGTCAAGAGATGGTTACAAATAAAAAAAAACTACTTCTGGTGTTATATTTCTTTATAGAAACCATATTGACAATCTATTGCGTTCTGAATCACTTGAGATCTTTGAAACTAAATACGCGGAATTTCAAAATGTATGTTCAAAGGAATACATAAGATACTTCGAAAAAAATATTAAAAGCGCCATTATCGATCACTCAGCCCGTTTCCTGTTGGAAGGGTTTAATATTTATAACTCATATTCAGGAATTACAACAAATCCTGCGGAAAGTCTAAATAATGTACTTAAGGCAATGCAGTGTCGTCGCGAATTACCGGTAGATTTAATTGTTTTAGGCATGTTCTTCTTACAAAAGCACGACCACGCGCAGGTTCAGTGCAGTAGGGCGGGAATTGGAAAGTATAGATTAAAACGCGAATGGCAAAACATAGCCAAAATTGACGTAGAGGAAATTCAATTGATTAATTCTTCTTAGAGCCCTGACGAATCTGAACAAATCAAAACTCAATTAGAAACAATAGTAAAAAATAAAACGATATTAACTCAGATTCTTCATGTACGGATGGCGACGTGATAAATTCAAATAACGAGCATAATAATGACGTAGTCAATGAGAATTTAATATCAGACGCAGTCAATGAATATTTATACCCCCGCAAACGAAGTTTTCGGGGTATACTGGAATCACCCTGGTGGTTGGTTGGTTGGTTGGTTTGTTGGTTGGTTGGTTGGTTGGTTGGTTGGTTGGTTGGTTGGATATGTGGTCTGTCCCAAAAAATTAATACATTTGTAGTATGTTTATTTCTTAATGTATTTATATAGAAGCTGTTATATACCATGATTTAATGGTGTATACAAAACTCATGTAACTATGGAAACATATCTCACTTGTTTAAAATATTTAATTGCGTTATATATTTTAAATCTAATTAGATAACTGTATAGTTTGCTTTTTTTCTCAATAGATTTTTTTCTTATCTTATTTTATAGAATTTGCACAGGCGTTTACAGTTGATGTTTATATGCATGTTATATCAATTCCAATTCAAAATGGCCGACTTGCGGCCATCTTGAATTCTTTTTAATTTAGTTTAATTACTGTATGCTTATTTCTCAATAGATTTTTTCTTAACTAATTTAGATAGAATTTTGCACAGGCTTTCACAGTTGATGTGTACATACACTTTAACTCAATTCCAATTCAAAATGGCGGACTGGCTGTCATCCTTTTTTCAAAATTAGTACAGTCTTATTTTGACTTATTACCATACATATTTTGAAAAGAAATTGCATACAAGGTCTCAACTAATACAGTTGATCAGTATGACTATTCTTCATCAATTTATATTCAATATGACTGACTGGCAGCCATCTTGAATTTTTATTTAAATTACTGTATAGTACATGTATGTGTTTTTTTACTCAATTTTAGCCAAATTTCGCTCCAAAGTCTTTATTGATGTAGTTGACTCGTACATGGATTTACTCTGGATACAAATTCATTATGGCAGACTGGCAGCCATTTTGACTTTGTTTAAATATTTGTATAGTAAGCTTATTTCATTACCAATTTCTTCTTGCTGAAGTCTGATTGATTTATTGATTGATTAATTGGGTTTTACGGCTTATTAATGCAAAAAGGTCATATTACACCGAAAACAATTGATGATACTATTACTTCAATAGAGGTATGAATGTGTTAAATTGGTATGACCAATTCTACATCGCAAAATCACTATTTTATCTCGGCGATTAGAAAATATGATGGTACAGACTCAATAAGTTCTTTAAGTGAGTTAACTTTAAAATGTTTGTCACGGATGTATTTAAGATCCTGGCAGTCAAGGAGAACGTATTTGACATTGAAATGCTCGTCACATGGTATACATTTGGTGCTCTCTTTTGAGAAAGTATGAATGTGTTAATATAGTATGACCAATTCTACATCTCGTAGTAACTATTTATCTCATTGATTAGCAAATATTATTGACGAAGATGAATCAAGGGTTTATGGCTTTATGTCATGTAACTTATTAAATATAGCATTAGTCCACATTGTTTGCCATTTTGAGTTGCTGAAGTCTATTATGTACTGCTACTTTTATCAAATTCTTATTTTTGAACTTTTTTTTGATGTATTGATATTTTATCAAATTCATAATGGCTGATTGGCAGCCATTCTGAGTTTTTCTTTTTAAAAAGCAAATGATTTGATGATTTTTGTACAGACTTTGAGAAAGTAAGCAATTGTTTAAGTTGATGTGCTTGGCATTTTCTTAAGTGGAATTCAAAATGGCTGACTGGCAGCCATGTTGGATTTTCTAATATCTTGTATAGCAAACTTCTTTTTTTTCTCACCTTATTTTGATAAAATTGTGCTGACAAATTCTTGTTGATGAAATTTTTATATGTATTTATTTTTTTATTTATTTCAATGGACCAATTAGTAGCCATCTTGATTTTTTCTGTAATGTTGAGAAGAAAACATCTTATTTCGTTATAGCTACATGAGATTTTAGATATTATTTTAACTTTACTACTGTGAAAATAATTATCGGTAATTTAAGCTTTCTTATGGGGTTTTTGTGAAATTCTTGATACAAGATATTGTAAATACTAATTGTTTGATTTATATTGTGTACATTGCTGACTACCATTTTTACAATTGCCTTATTTTTTACTTATTTATAAAAAAATTACAAACACATTCTACATTTTGCTCATCTGGTTACAACATACTCCTGATGAGTTTAAATATGATCACTCTTTGTCTGTTGTTCCACTTTACATTCATAATGACCAAATGGTGTTCATTTTCATGTAAAAAATCATTTGAAATATGACAACTCTGTTCATTTTGCTTTTTCATAAATCTATAGTGAATTACACTGTAATTTGCTGTTTATTTCCAATTTGATATTTGCATCCTATTCTTTTTATGGTTTTTATGTTTCTTACAACATTTAACCTTTTGGACTTCCACAATGTTGACTTGCTTTTATCTTGAAATGTTGCTGTTGCGGGGGTATTTTCGCCACTGGTGGCAGTTCTAGTTAATATCTGACGAAGAAACAGTTTGTTTAAATTCAACAGTTTTAGTAGACAAAGACGTTATAGAGAAAAGGGGCCGAGAAAAGTTGGTTTCACAAGAATTGCTAGCAGATAAATTAATAAAGGAAAATAAATTGTATTTTGTATCCAGCATGAATGTGTTTGTCGTTGAATGTGTCCATAAAAGAAAGTACATCTTATCTTTAGATCAACCAAAAATCCATTGTAGCTGCCCATCGGTCGGTACATGCTATCCTATTTTAGCTGTTAACAAATCATATAATAGAAATTCTTCAACCACCGTTAATACTGAAAAAAAGAACCATAAATTTAACACTTTTAAGAAAAAACAGTAGGCATAAAATTGCTAAAAAGACCGGGCAAAAAAACCCGCGCAAAACCGATTTCGATGTTGTCCCTGCACCTGATTCATTAGAGACAAGTACTCCGAAAGGTAAACTATTATAAAATATCACAGAACAACCGTCTCCGATAAAAAAATTTGATTCAAATGAACCATTTTCTTTTACGCCAAAAAGTGATTCCAAGATTAATGTAAAAACGCCAGTAAATCAATCCACCTCATCTATCAAACGAAAGTTATCTGTATGTGCCCCGTCCTGTCAATAAAGAAGAAAATAAGATTCAATGACGAAATTCTCGAAATTTCCCGCAACGATGAAAGTCAATACGCACCTGATATTTGGATCGAAAGCTTAGGTTTACACGAAGAAGATAAATACACATTGACAGATACAAATGGCTGGTTAAATGATAGGCATATTAACGCCATTAACAATATCGTGCATAAAAAAATATCCTAATATCAATGGACTTCAAGATACATTATTAGCTCCGACTTTCTGCGATATGTCTGACAAATGGAATTTAGGTATTGGTTGTAAAAATTGCGATTCTCCATATGTACAAATTCATCGCAACGGATCTAATCATTGGTACTTTCTTTTAGTGATTCAGAAGGCAATATTTCTGTATTAGACAGCTCAAAATTTAAAAAAGTCATTAAAAAATCTCTCTCAATTTAACTGTCACAGATATACGGCAACCAACATTTAAAACTAGAATAATATTCCATCCGTCCAACAACAACTTAATAGGCATTTATGTCTTACGCCGATGCCTATGTGGATGTCCGAAGTTGATATAATACTTCGGGGATTTTCTCAAACGTATTTACACAATGTCAACGTAAACACAAGACATGGTCTTAGCTGATTAGACATGTTATTAAATTGGCAAGGGATGTTATCTACGATTGTAGAGTGATTTACTGTGATAGAAATAAAGACAAACAAAGAATTTATATTTTGAATCAGTTTGTTTATTTTCACAATGTATATTTCTAATTGTTTGCGTCTGCAGACTAATGCAGCACAAACATTAACAGAGGGAGATAGAAGATTTCTCGGATGCCTCCATAGTGAACTTGTACTTCTGTATTGTTTAATTTCTCCAATGGCGTGTTCTACCCTCGTTCTATATTTTCTCACAAGTCTATTAAGTTTTCTACACTTTCGTCTCTCATCATCTGGTTTCCTTGTCAACTGTGCCGAAGTATACGGCGTCATTACATATCCACGGTTTGGGTATATTTTATCAGCCAACAGAAGAGACTCGTCGGGGAATGGCAGGTCTGTACTAATCTGCTGCATGAGACCATACTGTTGGGCATCGTTCAGACGCCCCTCGTATCCACTCTCTATATGGCGTCAACAATTACCTAGGTTAAGGTGGGTCGGTACCTTACTCGGAGGGAAAAACGAAAAAAATATTTTGTTCACCGGTTATAATAAAAGTTGGCAGGCAGATACCTTCATGCTTCTTGTTTGTTTTTCTGGTAACCTAAGCGACGTTGTCGTTTTTTTTCACGACGTCGTGGACGTCACAATGGTTCTCATTAAACAGTTATGAAATAATTAAGACTCCATTTCGTGGTCCATTTTGCTCATATATTGGTTTGTCGAGTATGACTTCAAATGGTAATGCATCTTTCTAATTAAATTATTGTTTTTCGCAATTCGTGTAATTTATTGTATCATATTTCAGTACAATGAAACCAGATTTGTGTTTAACGTGCTATAACAAATTTTTTAAACAATTAAGAATCCATTTCGTCTCCATTTCGTGTACGAAATGGACTTTGGTTTTGGTAATTTGTAGGAATTCGTCAATAAATCAATCTAAGTTAAACATTTTTTACATCTTAATCGATATTTGTGTAGTTTATTATATTAATGTTCATTCTCAGTGAACAAAATCAATATTATCAGTGGAGAAAAATAGTTAATTAAAAATTAAGACTCCATTTCGTGTACGAAATGGACTTTGGTTAGATAACTTTTAGGAATTCGGCAATAAATCAATCTAAGTAAAACATTGTTTAAATGTTTATCGATATTTGTGTATTATATTATACCTTTGTTCATTTTCAGTCAACAAAATAAATATTATCTTTGGAATAAAAGAGTTATTAAACAATTAAAACTCCATTTCGCCATAAAATCTCCATTTCGTCCATTTCGCCTCAAAATCTCCATTCCGTGTTTTAGTCATACCCCGGATAATTGATGAGAGAGTACAATAGCGCGATCACCGTTTATCCGAGTACTATTCTAGTTTCTCAAGCCGGCGAAAGTATGTTTTCAGGTAAAGAAATTAATAATGTTATTTGAGTTGAAAGTGAAGCGCACACGATTCTTAAATTATTAAGAAACATTTTCTGTCATGATACAAGTTGAAATTGTTTAAAACCTTGAATCTTGAAAGAAAATCAAAGAAAATTTCATTGGAACTTGGAAGGATTAACCTTCAAAGATTCATGTGTGCACTTATGCAATTCATGTTGGTTCATCATGGTTACTTAGATCTTATCAGAAATTGGTTTAAACATTTAAGAATACTAAGACTGCTTAGTTTATGTACGTAATACGATTCACCCACGTCAAGCAACAACATAATTTTTGTGCTTATCACCCCCCACTGCACAGGAGGTTTACATTCTATTGTACAATTTACAAATTAGGCTTCAAAATCAGAAAAAAATTATATTCGATCATCAGAAATAATAGAACAACCCTTTTGAATCAATCATCGGTTATATAATCGAAACATATACTCAGGGTTTTTATTCAGGATTTTTTTATATAAAGACAAAATGTTGCAATGGTGTGATTTTGTTTTATGTAATAGAATATTAAATCATGCATGATAAATCTATGATGAGTGGTTTGGTGGTTGTTTATGTTTAATAATAAAATCAATTTTCGGACATTTTCAGTACCCATACAGTATGGAAAAGGGGCTATATATTGTCCAATAATGGGGAATTCCATGCTGCCGACCAAAAATATCAACACCAATCTCTACGATTTACAATAACAAAGTAGTTGTAAAAGTGTACCCGAAGAGTTATATACCCATGAAATGTTTTTTCTTTAGTTATATTAATTGAATAAAACTAGAATTTCTCATTGTCAATAAAGATGAATTACCTTGACATTAGTGATAATCGATTATTAAATTTCATAATCGATTGTCTCCAACTTAAACTGAAACGATCGATTATCGATTATAATCGATCATCGTTAAATTCCTATTACAAATTACAGAATAACGCAGAATGGATTACTGTCAAATTCCCCAAAGCAGTTATTTCCCTTTATTGAACAAATAACCACTGCCATTAAAAGAAATTTTGGCCCTTATGTAATTTAAAACTCCACCTGGATGACCTAACTATATCAAAATGAATAGTAATAGATAGGGCTGTCACGATATACCGGTATATTGCAATACACAGCTGCGGCAATACGTACCGCGGAACGAATTTAACGTACCGGTATTTGGCAATATTTTTTGTTTCATTAGAAAATTCTTCCCTTCACGAAATGAAAGTAGTGAGCATCAGTTTTTCCATTGTTCATTAAATCTAAGCTTAAGATACAAGAATTTAACCGATTGGGGCGCGTTCGGATGGTTGTACGTACTTGTGCAATAAATGGTATGCATTGACTACTTCGGGACAGGAAGTTGTGAAACAATCATGATGTTCAGGAGCTTGATTGCTAGGATGCTCTGCAGCTAGGGGTGATAGTTTTTTTTTTTAACTGAAGCACCTTTTTATACCCCCGCTTCGAAGAAGAGGGGGGTATACTGTTTTACCCTTGTCCGTCCGTTACAAAATTTCCGCCGCAGTTTTCTCAGCAACTATAACATGCAGCAGCCTAATACTTTGTATATTGCTTCATCCCATAGTCCCATGTGGTGTAAAGCGATTTCATGCTCCTTGTAAGCGCAGTATCCACGGACGGTGGCATTAAACTGGTTCTCAATACAGGTACATATGAACTTTTTAAGCAATCAATAGAACATTTTTACTACAATGAGTCAACTGTATTCTGTCAAAAAATACCTGTGTATGACAAAACTGACCGGCTTGTAGAAACGATATACAAGGTCCGTATGTGAAAAAACATGTTACAGTTATGACGGCCGACATGAACAAGACCGTAGATGAAATTTCAGAAAAAACCCAAGTTATAAACTCAAATATATTACAACATGCAGAAACATCTCAAAAGAGTCTTGCAGAAGTTTCTTATTCAATAAAATCCTTGCATGCTACGGAATTGTGCACAAAAAACGCTCAACAGATAAAACAAAGTGAAAAAATACCAACTACACCTAAGTTACCACAACGTCTAGAATCGCCTAAAATTGAAGAACAAAAACGCAAGACGCTTATTTTAGGTGATTCAATATTGAAGGGTGTTAACAAAAATGGACTGAAAGAGGACATTGACCCTGTATTTATTCCAGGAGGAAAGGTGCAAAACGTTAGACTCAACCTTCAAAATAGGGATTTGAGGAGGTACGCAAACGTGATTGTACATATCGGCGGTAATGACGTTGCAAGCAAACTGCCCGTAACGTCAACTTTGGCGGAAATAAAATCCACGGTGACGGAGCTGAAGGATAAACAATGCAACGTTTACCTGTGTACAGTGTGCCCTCGTACAGATGTAGATGTCGATGAACTGAATCAGGGAATTCGTTGGATTTGCCAGGATACTTCAGCAAACCTTGTTGACATTAACAAAAGATTTATATATGGAGATGGCAGTGCTGTTCAACATTTTTTCATGCCTGATGGAATTCATTTAAATGATCGTGGCTCAAGAACACTGGTGTCAGCAATGAATAAACACTTTGAAATAGTTAGACCACGTGACCAACATAACAATAATTACACGGAAAAACGCTTCCGCCAGATCAACTACCGACCACGCGGTAATTACCAAAGAATCTTTCCATACAGAAGTGACTACCAGACTCATTTATGGAATAAAAACACCCCTAGATTTGGAACAACATATGATCAATAGGACAATGTAGACAGACACTTATCAAAAAATCAATTTTCATGTTTGAATGATATTTGTTGTGAATGTAATCAGGTAATATGTAACTGTATTTCTACTAACAAACAAGATCATAACGAATTAAATTCTAAGTTAAATAGGGATTCCAAGTCAAGTCAATTAATAACTTGTTTAAATATACAACATTTACTTCCTAAAATAAATGAGATTAAAGGACATTTATCTAGCAATAATGCTCCTAGAATCCTAGGAATCTGTGAAACTTTTTTAAATGATAGTATTTCTGATAATATGTTACAAATAGAAAATTATACATTCGAAAGGAAAGATCGTCAAGGAAAGAAGGGCGGGGGTATAATTGTTTATATATCTAATAATGTATCTTACAAACGACGTCATGACATAGAACTCACTGCAATCGAGTCCTTATGGCTCGAAGTATCAACTGGTAAATGTAAACCTTTCCTTTTAAATTTCATATACAGACCGCCAAACTCAAAGCAAAATTGGATAGAATTATATGATACTCAACTAAATATTGTTGATTGTTTAAACATAAATTATTATATTCTTGGTGATGTTAATATCAATTATATCAAAAGTAACAGGGTTGGTAGATTTAACAACGAAAAATGGTCAGACCTTGTGTCAAAATTTGGACTTACGCAATTGATTACAGTCCCGACAAGAGTAACTAAAACAAGTGAAACAACTATTGATCATATTTATACGAACTCCACTGCGCATATAGTCAGCACTTTCGCGTCAGAATTATCAATTAGCGACCATTATCCTGTGTGTTTGTTACTCTCAATGAACTTAGGTATATGTAAAAACCCGAATCACACGGTTATTAAGTATCGTTCTTTTAATAAATTTGATGAACGGAAATTTCGAAATGATTTATGGAGTTCTGGTTTTGAAAATATTGAAACTGTATTTGATCCTAATGATGCTTTAGATTTATTTTATTACATTTTAAACGTGTATTATCAAAACATGCGCCTGTTAAAGAAAAACGCGTTAAACGTATACACCAGCCAGACTGGTTCAACGGAGAAATAAAATACTTAATACGTGAAAGAGATCACTTAAAACAAAAAGGTGACCACGACAGATACAAAATTAAAAGGAACTTAGTTGCTTCTCGTATAAAACAAGCTAAAAAAGATTTCTACAACAAATCCATTAAAGACAAAAAAGATTCTAAATATCTATGGAAACATATTAAGGAGGTATCTTGCATGAATAACTACAAAAATGTGGAATTACCATATCAGTTAAAAACATCTAATGGCATTATGCAAGGAAATTTAAATATAATAAACGAACTTAATAGGCACTTTATAAACATTTCAAGTATTGTCGAAAAAATCGAATTTCAGCAGGAAAATTTCTCAACTTTAAAATTAAGGTTAGACTCAGAGCTTAGTGGTCAAAAGTTTGATATAAAATTTATAACTCCCTTAGAAGTGAAGAAAATAATTGACAATTTAGACATCAAAAAATCTACAGGCTTAGATAATGTAGGACCAAAAATTTTAAAGTACTGTGGAGATACAATAACTATACTAGGACGAAAAAGAAACGCCGGGTACATAAAATATGCAAAACATGTCCGGTCGTGTTTCGCAAAACAAGAAGGGTCATCGTTAAAAGGGGGTATTTTTTCACATAATCAGCATCGGAAATCGATTGAAACTTCAACAGCTGGTTCCATACAGATGACATTTCATACAAAAATAAATATAATAATCCAATAATACAATTTATCCCTTAAAACAATCATTATAGGTTACCCGGCGTTTCTTTTTCGTCCTAGTATATATGTCTAGCATCTATTATAAATAATAGTATTAGTTCTGGTGTTTTCCCAGATAAACTAAAAGAAGCCAGTATTATACCTATCTTTAAATCTGGAATGAAAGACCTTGCAGAAAATTATCGGCCAATTTCTATCTTGCCTACGATATCCAAAATTTATGAGCGACACATAGCGACACAAATACATGAATATTTTAAGTCAACAAATATAATACATGATAACCAATCAGGTTTTAGAAAACAACATTCATGTCAGACATCTTTGACAAGATTAGTCGAAACCTGGATTCAAGATATCGACAGCGGAAAATTTATTGGAACTGTGTTTCTTGATTTAAGAAAAGCTTTTGATTTAGTAGATCATCAGATTTTATTATACAAGCTAAAATTATATCATTTCACTATTTAAATCCTACCTTTCTAATAGAAAACAACTGGTAAAAGTTGGAAATTTTCAATCCGAGTCTATGGAAATAAAATCAGGTGTGCCACAGGGATCCATTCTTGGGCCGCTGTTATTCTTGATATATATCAATGACATAGCCTATTCTTGTCGGGATTTAAACATTGATTTATATGCCAATGATTCGACTTTGTTTAAATCAGATAGTTCACTGTCAGAAATTGAATCACATTTACAGTCGAACCTGGACCATATTATGAAGTGGTGCAAATACAACAATATGGCATTGCATCCAATAAAGACCAAGTGCATGGTTATTGGTTCTAAACACAAACTTAAAGGTGGTAAACATCTAACATTGAAAATAAATGAAAATTTCTTAGAAAATGTCACTTCCCATAAAGTATTGAGTGTATACATTGATGACAATCTTAATTGGCATACACATATCGATTTTATTTGTAAAAAGCTTAAAAGTAAAATTTCATTGCTAAAACGCATTTTGTATTACCTTACGGATGAAACCAAACTATTATTTTACAATGCATACTTACTGCCCATATTTGATTACTGTTGTACTGTTTGGGGCAAATATAATAAAAAATATGTTAAAAAAGTATATGTTCTACAGAAGAGAGCAGCAAAACTAATATTAAATAAACCTATTCGTACACCTGCTTCCGATCTCTTTGAGCAATTGAAATGGCTTACTTTTATTGACAGATGTAAATACCACATTGCTTTACTTGTATTCAAAACTCTAAATAATATGGCTCCTTCATATATGTCAGATATAATAAATTTTGCTAAAAATGAACACTACTCCTTGAGATCTATTGTACACAACAATCTTGTTATGAAAACAAAACCCAAAACACAATATCTAAAGGATTCTTTTTCTTACTACAGTATGACCGTGTGGAATGAAATACCTTACGAGATAAGAAATATATCAAACATTAATTCATTCAAGTCTTCATACAAAAAACTTCTTTGTCGTAATAACTAGATTTTCTGTTCTGCATACAGGCTTACACGGCTATAAAGAGGCATAACTCTTTTGTGAGTTTATTTTTGAGTTATGCTCCTTTATACTAGTTGAAGTTGTATATGTATGAATATTCATAAATGTAGTATGAGTTTAAATTATTTGAATTATGGTATATTTATAATTTTTTAGTATATTATTGTGAGTGTCTGTCTTTATAAATATTTTTGTATTGTTTTTGTATTCACGTGTCTGTCTTAGTGTCTTGTCTTCGTTAGTGTATGTATGTGTGCAAGAGATTTTTGTACTTTTAGTTAAATTGTATGTTGTTGATGCTTTTTTTTTTGAAATTTATATTCTGATACATGCAATTTAATTTTTGTTGAAGGCCATTTGAAATTAAGGCATATGTTGTAGTTTTACTTTGTATGTCTAAATGTTACCTTCAGAAAATAAAGTTATTATTATTATTATTATTATTATTATCTACTTCCTGTTTGTCGCATATTTTTAGATTTTTGCGGGGGTATCACTAGTGAGCATTAGCTCACAGATTTACTTGTTATGTACAAAAACACATATCACAGTCCCAAAGACCGTATAGACTTATAGAGGCTAAATTCTATCAGTAGCTGCATGTAAGATTTGCAATATTTCTGTTAAATACGACGGAGGCTTAACTCTAAAAACCCACAATATATCGTGGAACGTATTGCGATACGGTGCTAGCGTATTGCAATGTAACTCGATACGCTTATGGCGTATCGTGACAGCCCTAGTTATAGACAATAATTAAAGAACTATATATCAATGTCCTAACCACAAGAAATCTTTATCTCTAAATGAAAAGAGAGAGGAAGATTGCCTGTGGTCCTAACTAGAGACTTGGTACAGCCAGTATATCATTTGGAACAACACTTGGAGTTGGGAGTGTCATAACTCTAGACAATCTTGCTAGACAAGATTAGAGTTACAGGCAGAGTTAACATATTGACTGGTCTATTGAGTAATGACCAGGTCAACAGCCTCACCTCATAGGGTTGTCTAGAAATTCAGCACTGTTGTATCTAGAGCCTAGAGTAACCCAGGTGCCGTAAATATATGTTTTATAAGACTGTACTTTTTTTCAGGGTGTAGTAAAATACGTTATTTTAGGACAGTTGCACTAAGTTCTCGACTGTTTTGTGTTCAACCTAATACACAAGTTGCTGTTGACAAAGCCTTGCTGAGCAAACTGAGAAAGAAGACAGGATATCCTATGCTAAATTGTAAAAAAGCTTTAGCTCAGTTTGATAATAATATTAAAGAGGTAAGCTTGTTGTGTGTGTAGTTTCTTTGTTTTGCTCCAACAAAATGCACAAGTCAGTTAGTAGTGAAATATATGTCTTAAACAATCTTAAATTGATGTAATAAATTAATGAAAAATCAATATCTTGTATATAGTAAATCATCTATTGTTGACCTGAATCTCAAGTCCAAGAAACATGTACATAATGTTCAAATGAATATGCAGTTTTATGCATTTAAAAGTCAACAGGTTTGGTCCATTATTATTTTATAGGGATGCTGACTCTAAAATCCTTATTCATGATGACTTAAGAACTCTGAGTAGTTGCTTGTGGTTGAGTCAATTCCTTATTTTTCAAATAATATTGTAACTTTATTTATTCTCCAAATAGTCAACAGGACTGCTCCATTAATATTTTATAGGGGTGCTGGTACATATTCTGGATGACTTATTTATATTGAGCAGTTGTATGTTGTTGAGTCCATCTCTTATTTATATTAACCCAATAACATTAAGACTTTTCTTAACACCAAAGCCAACAAATTTGGTCCATCATGATTTAGCAGTAATCTTGGAAGTTTTGAATTATTGAATGTTAATATTGAATGAATTCAGTACATGTATTAGCTATGCAGTATAATAATATTGAAGAGGAAGTGCAATTGAAACAAAATACAGTCATAAATGATGTATGTACCATATTAAAAGCATTTATAAATGTTAACGAGTAATCTTTCATACAACAACCTGCATGATAATCAATGCGATATGTCCTGTAACCCAAGATAAAAACAATAAAGGCAGAAAGACTTAATTATATTTTATCTTCAAATGTGCATGAATGAGTGTTAAACTATTTAAGAATTAAAAATATTCTGAAATATCTTACCCAGGAAGCTACTAAAATTTTAGTTCTATCATTAGTGATCTCACATTTAGACTGTTGCAAGGCCATTCTGTTTGGTATTTCAAAATGTGACATACAGACAATGCAGCGTATCCAAAATATATGCGCATAACTTGTTTTATTACGTGGAAAATATGACAGTTCCAAAGATTAGCTCTTTGAATGACATTGGTTGCCCATCAAAGCCAGAATTAATTTCAAAATACTGTGCACAATGTATAACTGTTTCGTTGGAAAAGCGTCTGATTATTTATTGGAACTTTTACACAAACCTGTACCAAAAAGAACAAATCTTAGATCTGTTAACAATATGGAATATTGCTTTGCTGTTCCTTTTAACAAACGGAAAACTTTTAATGATAGGAGTTTTAGTACTGTGGGTACAACTGTGTGGAATAAATTACCACTGTATATACCTCAGTCACCTTCCTTAGATGTATTTAAGAAAAATGTCAAAACTTATTATTTAGTGACTTTTATTCACTGTTTTAAACAGAAAATTGATTGTTAAATTAAATACTGTGACGCAATAGGGTTCTTATCATTTTAGTATTTGTTTTTACCTAAATATACATATATAAACTTGCAGAAATATTTTATAATATTTTTAACATCATTGATTATGTACTTGTAATTTTATTATGTTATCTAAGACATTCATTTTACATATGCTTTACACTTGTACATATTATTTTACTGTTATTCATTTCTATGTCTATTTATTGTTTTACTGTAAAACGCCATTGAATATTTTCATAGAAATAGGTGTTTCATTGAATAAAATAGTTAAGTTTAGTTTAATGATCAGTATGACTTAAAAACACTATGAAGTAACTCAGACATAATGCATTTCTTATAATGTTGTTTTCTGTAAAAAGTCCATATTTAGCATGCATTTTTACTTTTGGTACAAAAATGTTCATGAAAATAGTACAATTTTATTCTTCGCCTTTCGCTTGCTCCTCAAAATGCCAAAAATAGGGGGAATTTTTTTTTTCCGCTCCCTCGCTCTGATTTTTTGGGACAAAATTCATAGAACATATGATCAATTTGTTGTGGCCTAATATGATATAAAATACACAAATATATCTACCTAGATTAAGAGAATAAGTAATTAAAAACATTAACAGTACATGTACATTACATGTACATATAAAAAACAATGACAGATTTTAGGTTAAATTAAGTGATTATTCCAAAGCAGAATAACAGGGCACTGCAGCCTACCCTTTTTCTCTCCTCCCTACCCTTTTTAGCTTCTTTCTAAGCAGTTACAGTACATTTAAGACATATACCCTGCCCCTTTTTTTCTGCCTCCCTGCCATTTCTGAGTTCTGGAATAATCACTGTTAAATAGGTTAGAGTTTTTTAACTACCCCCCGAAAAACTTAAGTTTGATTATGTTTAAATACTCATTTGAGTAAAAATCTAATGTTGACATTAGCAATTATCAACAAAAATCTGTACTTTAGACATTTCATGTACATTGTAGGCTGAATCATGGATGAGAGAACAAGCTCAGAAAGAAGGTTGGGAGAAAGCTGGTAAACTACAAGACAGACCAATGTCACAAGGTTTAGTTGGTTTGTTAGAAGATGATAAATCTGTAACCATAGTTGAGGTAATATAATATGATAAAATACAATACATGTTAATACAATACAGTACAATACAGTACAGCACAGCACAGCACAGCACAGCACAGCACAGCACTGCACTGCACTGCACTGCACTGCACTGCTTTGCTATGCACTGTACTGCACTGCACTGTACTGCACTGTATGTTTTATATGTGTTAAGCAACAGTCCCTGTCTTTCAAATTGTGAACTAATGCACTATAATGTTTTAAAATCGTTAGAAAGATTTGTGAGACAATTATCCAAAATTTTGTCAACCTTCATAAGCAGTACTTCAAGAAATCTTCTGTCCTTGCTACAAACAGAAAACAGACAGTGAATAGATATTGTTTAACTTTGTGACCCAACAGATCTTGCTGATTGTTATAATTTGGCAAAAAAAAGATGTTTCTCCATGTAATGCAGTCATCACAATAACCTACACCTGAAACCTGAAGACTGGGATAAATTAAAATTGATTCAGGCTAGTGAAAATAACTTATTTCATATAGTTGAGGCTAGTTAATAAGTTTGTCCATGGCTTTATAACATATCATTAAGTACTTGAGCTGGAGTAAATAACAGGGAATGATAATGAATTGCAATCAATATTTAATCTCTAAACAATTAAGAAAGTGTGCATCAGTATTTGATATTTTGCTATACATATCTTGTACTGCTCCTTATTTCAATGTTTATGATTCACAGGTTAATTGTGAGACAGACTTTGTTGCAAAAAATGAGAACTTTCAAGCACTGGTCTCTCAGATTGTAAAAGCATGTCACAGAAACACACCTCAGAGTGAAAGTGGAAAGGTAATTGTACAAGTTATTTCATTCTTAGTATCTTATGACCACAGCTTTGGTTATTATTTTGACTTCTAGACAACATAGTCTGTATAATACAGATGTATGTTTTCAGTACTTTGATCATGGACCAGTGATTAGTACACTTAATTTGTTTCATCATTAAATGCATGTAATAGTAAAAGAAAATGAAAGCATATAGCTTCAGAGGACTAATTATGAAAAGATTTTATAGCTATCTGCCAGACGACATCTTAATGGAATTTTTTAATATTTTTTTTCCATTTACTGTAAACTGCCCTACATCTATTTAGATTCAGTGGTAGTAGGGAGAATGGCCATAGAAATTATACTATGACCAATCTTTATGAAAGTATGCCTCACCCAGAAAATCGAACCTACGATCCCTAGATCAGTAGACTTGTAAGCTACCAACTGAGCTATTCCGCCATTTATTTCTACTTTTCAAATACAAGATAAAGATATCATAAAACTACTTTTATTAATTTAGAATGATTATGTTTTCATGACGATTTTGGTTTTAAATCCTTGATGTTGTGAAATTTTGTCTGCATCTGTTTATATTCAAAATGAGGCTAAATTTTTGAACTGGGTCATGATTATCATGATTCCCATTCTATGCATATTTCAAAGTTGTTTGTTGTTGTCATGAAATGTGGAGAATTTTTCCATAATTGGTCCACCTCATAATATGACCATTCAGGCTAAATTCACTCTACATGATAAATTCTTATCCATAATAGGCTGTGATACACTAAGCTCAAATATAACATAAGAGAGATAAATCTCTTATTATACCCCCGCTTCGAAGAAGAGGGGGTATACTGTTTTACCCTTGTCCGTGCGTCCGTCAGTTACAAAATATCCGTCGCAGTTTTCTCAGCAACTATAACATGCAGCAGCCTAATACTTTGCATTTTGCTTCATCCCATAGTCCCAAGTAGTGTAAAGCGATTTCATGCTCCTTGCTCATCTACTTCCTGTTTGTCGCGTATTTTTAGATTTTGGCGGGGGTATCACTAGTGAGCATTAGCTCACAGATTTACTTGTTTACATTGTGGTTCTTGGTGAATCATGCTATACGTATTTGATTTCTGTTTGAACTGGTCAAACCATTCCATTCCATGAAAATTTGAGAATAATCTTCAACATATAGGTGGTTGACTCTTTTTAGAACATAATACCAATAAGAAATACATTACAGAAAAAGTCAATGAAATAATGAGCCATTTTCCTTGAATGACTGAAAATTGTTAAAACAAACATGAGAACTATATTTTTAGGTATTATTGGATAATAATGAAATCAATGCTATGAAAGATGATGATGTAACATTGTCAGATAAAGTAGCTTTACTGGTGGGTAAACTTGGTGAAAATATTGCTATAAGAAGAGCTGCTAGTATATCTAAAGATTCATCAACTGTTGTTGCTCATTTTGTTCATGCTTCAGGTAATTATCTCATTTTATCATCATTCCTTAAATACATGAATAGATTACAAAGTTAGTGATAAAAGTTGTGAGGAAAATGTCTGAAGTTCTATAGGAGCTATATACAGTGCCCTAGTTCTTGGACACATGAAATTTAAAAAAAAGTGATCATGTAATTTTACTATAATTAGTTTGAATCTAACATTTATAAACTAATTATTATTAACCTCGAAATTTCCCCTTATGACTTTCTTTGTTTTTATTTTGCATGGGTAAAGTCAGTTTATTCTAAAAGAGGGTTTTATTTTCTCTAACATAATTATGGCTGTCTGACAAGTGAAGTTATCACTTACTATGAAATATCAAAGACTGACTACTGAAATACGTACATGCTAGCTTTGTGTCTGGGATATCCACTCTCTAAGTAATAATGATTTTATCCTAATTTTACCTCATCAAAATGTTTGTGACTAGAATAGCTTGAATGAATTTTTAGCTGGATTTTTCAATGAAAAATTTGGCTAATAGTTTGGCAAAACATGGGCGGGCAGGGGGCCGGGGTCGTTAACTATTGTGTTAAAGTTTTCAATTTAGCATATATCTCTGCCATTTATTGTCAAATCTTCAGAAACTTCATACAATGATAAAATATCATGTGATGAACAGAATTAGACAGTAACCACAATTCTACCTGGCTTTATTATGGATTATTTTCCTTTGTTATTTTTGGGTGAAAGTTTTTAAATGTGGTTTACACATTACATTTCTTGTACTAATTAGTGACTCTTAAACAGTGCAATAGGCATATTTTGTGACAAATTGACCTATTGTCAAATGTGAGCATTAATACATGTTTGATTTTATATAATGCAAGTTTGGGCAGCCATATTCTTAATCTAGTTAGATATATTTTAATACTAATACTGGAAAATGCTGAGGGACAGATTTAAATTTTTCCTATCATGGTCAATATTGTTTTTATATACAAAATGATATTAATTATGATAATACTGTAAATATTTTTTTTTAACATAACATAACTTTGTTGCATTATTTGAACAGTAAATAGCAATACAATTGAACACAAATATAACATATATATATTAAGACATGAAGTACATTTAGTTAACAAAGTCGCAGTGTATAATTAATTTCTTAGTTTAAAATAGTAAAAGATAAATTTTAAAATATTGTTCCTGTACGTTTTGTTGTTTTTACTGTTTAATAATTGTTGGAATTTATTACATGTGTAATATTGTACCAACTACTAAAACTTTGTTAAAGATATTCAGTTTCTCATAGATTTTATTTATTTATAGGCCCACCTATGATTAGAGATGGAATTAAATTAGGGAAGTTTGCTGCAGTTACAAAAATAGAGATGCCAGAGGTTGATGGTATTGCTAAAGAATTGTGTCAACATATTGTTGGAATGAACCCTACTGAGATGGGTGAATGGAGACCTAAACCAATTGATAAAAAAGAACTCAAGAAGAAAAAGAAAGAAGAGAGTAAAGCAAGACCTGAAGAAAAAGTGGAACAAAGACTTTTAGATCAAGAGTTTCTATTAGATTCTCAGTTTACTGTGAGATCTTATTTACAAGACAATGCTCCTAAAGTTCAAGATTTTATAAGAATTGAATGTGGTGAAGATTTGGGTGAAGATTAAACTAGCATTAGATTTGTATGCCTATTTATCTGTTCTACATCTATATGATAGTAAAGGGACTTAACACTTGAATTAGTTCTGGAGTTATGGCCCTTTATACTTTAATGTTAAAATTTGATCTTATTAAAATATCTTTGGTACTTATATATACATTTTTTTGTGTTATACAAATATTAATTTGTGATTATTGTTGGAAAACTAAGTCTTGAAACCATTTTGGTTTAAAGATAAGCCTTGTCATGACCAAAAAACTTGGAAAAGTTGAGCGGGTTGTCCTTGAACTGTGCTTGTTGTATGTAACCGTACTTTACAATGCTATACCTGATGAAAAATTACAAAATACTTAGGCTGTCACGATACGCCAGAATTGTATTGTTATATATTGCTATACGCTAGCACTGTATTGCGATATGTACCACGATATATTGTGGGTTTTTAGATTAATTGTGTCAGAAACAATCCCCTCTTTACTTGCAGAACATCCTAGCAATCAAGCTCGTGGAGGCCATGCTTGTTTCACAACTTCCTGTCCCTAAGAAATCAAGAACATGTTTTGCACTAGTTCCTTACAACCAATCAAATACACCCTGATTGGTTACTTCTTGGACCTTAAGTCTTAATTGAATGGACCATGGAAAAACTGACGTTTTGCTACTTTTATTTCACAAAGGGAAGAATTTTCCAATGAAATAAAAAATATCGCTAATATGGGTGCATATTTTAAATTTATACCTTAGTTCTTATTGCCACAGCTGGGTATTGCAATGATATCGTGACAGCCCTACAAAATGCTCTTCAAAACACTGATGATAATCATTTTGAAAGGCCTAATTCCAGACAACCTCAACTTGTTGCTTTCAATGTACTCTAACTTGACTGAATATACTCTAACATTAAAATAAGTAGCATTGTTTTGCCTGTCCATTACACATAGAAAGTCCAGAAACACTATCTTTCAGCACTAGCAAGTTTCCTTTGAGCAATAATTTCTTTCATGTCACAATCAGTCTTGTGCATAAAAATGACATACATATTTTAGAAAAAAATAAAGCTTTAGTCATAAGAATGTTAGACTAATGTTTTTTTTCCAGGATTTGACCTAGTTCTTTACTAATGTTAACCAACCATCATGAAAACCTGTTGAAAATTTTAACAACACTAAACTATTAAACATGTCCATGTTGATATTGTGAACTATTTCTTGACTCAACATAGCCACTTATTGAACTTGTCCAAGATCATTCTGGTACCCCGAGATTATCAAGATGGATTTATATGACATTTCACACTATGTTTGATGAGAATATACAGTGTAAACAATGATGACACAAGAAGCAAGACAATCCACCATATTAGCTCATCATGAACACCTTTTAGCCGGATATTTCCAACGAAAAAATTCAGCTTATAGTTTGGCGTGGGGGCGTCCATCGATGTTAACAATTGCATTGAACTTTTTTCTTTACCATATATTTCTGCCATTTATAGTCAGATCTCACAACTCTATCTGGCTTTATTATGGATTATTTCCGTTTGTAATTTTTGTGTTAAAGTTTTTAATATGTTGGATATCTCTTGGATATTTATGGGCTTTAATGTGGTTTCCACTGTACATTTCTTGTTGTTTAGATTAGCTAAATAAAGGCAGGCAATCAAATAAAGTAGGCATACACCTAGCCTGGATTCCAGGCGATGAAGTATTTTATTTCTATTAATTCTCCAACTAATTATGTTGAGCCAGTCTATATCTCTATCTGATAATTCAGACATCTCTTAATGCAGTATGATAGAAAATAGACAGGCTACAATATAAGTATGTTATAATGTATAAAATATAAATAAAAAGACAAAACAAACTAAATATCAGACTATAGCTTGTTTAGGATAACTTGAGATTAGTTTGTTTACATATTTGGGACTCAGGTATTACATAAAACAGGAAGGTCAGGTGATTTTATTTAATGAAAGTATTAAACATGTCTTAATGCGTGGAATGTGTTTTCTCGTTCTAAATTTAATACATCAAAAACACACTGATAATAGTCGATAATTACGTGTACTAAACTTAAATCCACCTGTGTGTAAAAATGGTATCATAGTATTTTGTCTTAAGTTATCCTAAATGAGCTATAGTAGCTAGTCTAGCATACGCCATAAAGTAATACTATCAATGGTGGTTTTGTGCGTAAAGTTTGACCCAGATCTGACCTCTGAATACTAATGTAGTATTAATGTTGATACCTATCGGAGTATATGGTCAAAGCTCGAATGTAATTATTACACAGGGATTAATTTTTATACGCCCGTTTTGAGAAAAGGTTACTGTGACTAATTATATGAAAACCTTGCTGGACAATAACTCAACACGACTGTACCTAAGTTCACCAAAATTTATGTGAGAATAGCCCATGTGTCAAGGAAGTGCCCTATGGGTTTCAGGACCCCTGGGTCAAAGGTCAAGGGTCATCATATGGAAAAATCTTGTCCAGACAGTAACTAAACAACCACTGTACCTAGGTTCACCAAATTTTATGTGAGAGTAGCCCATGTGTCAAGGATGTGCCCTATTGGTTTTGGGGTCAAAGGTCAAGGTCACAGGGGCATCATATGGAAAAACCTTGTCCGGACAATAATTCAACAACCACAGTACCTAGGTTCACCAAATTTTATGTGAGAGTAGCCCATGTGTCAATGATGTGCCCTAACGGTTTTATGGCCCCTGGGTCAAAGGTCCAGGGGCATCTCAAGGGAAAACTTTGTCAGAACGATAACTCAACAATCACTGTACCTAGATTCACCAAATTTGACGTGAGAGAAGCCCATGTGTCAAGGATGTGCCCTATTGGGTTTGGGGCCCCAGGATCAAAGGTCAAGGGACATCATATGGAAAAATCTTGTTCGAACGATAACACAGTGACTGTACCTTGGTTCACCAAAATTTATGTGAGAGTAGCCCATGTGTCAAAGATGTGCCCTATTGGATTTGGGGCCTCAGGGTCAAAGGTCAAGGTCGCAGGGACATCATATGTAAAAACTTTGTCCAGACAATAACTCAACAACCACTGTATCTAGGTTTGCAAAGTTTTATGTATGGATACTCCCTGAGTAGAGGATGTACCCTATTGATTTTGAGACCCAAGGGTCAAAGGTCATGGTCACTGGGACTTATTCATATGAAAACTTTGTCTGGACAATAACTCGACAACCACTGTACCTATGTTCATCAAATTTTATGTGATAATAGTCCATGTGTCAAGGATGTGCCTTTTGGGTTTTGAGGCCCTAGGGTCAAATGTCAAGGTCACGGGGACATCATATGGAAAACCCTTGTCTGGATGATAACTCAACAACCACTTTTCCTAGGTCCACCATATTTTATGTGTTGATAGCCCCTTGGTAGTGGATGTTCCCTTTTGATTTTGAGACCCCAAGGTCAAACTCATTGGGACTAAATTCATATTAAAACATAGTCCAGACAATAACTTAATAATGACTGCACCTAGGTTCACCAAATTTTATGTAAGGGCAGCCTTAATGTCTAGCATATGCCCCTTTGGTTTTGAGGCCCCTGGGTTAAAGGTCAAGGTAGCAAGGACATCATAAGGAAAAGCCTTGTCCAGAGAATAACTTAACAACCACTTTATCTAGTTTCACCAAATTTTATGTATCGATACTCTTTGGGTCAAGGGTGTGAACTTTTGGTTCTGAGGCCCCAGGGTCAAGGTCACTGGAAGTTCATATGGGAAAACTTTGTGCCTGTGTAAACTCAACCTAGGCTGTACCTAGGTTCTCAAAATCTTTGCTTTGGATATCCCTCCAGTTAAGGATGTGACCTATTCTGAGGTCCTTGGTTAAGGTCACAGCGACTTCATATGAGATAGAACAGAGCATGGACTGCACACAGGCGTATAATGCCCCGCCCAGCGGAGCTCTTGTTAAAGTATATTAAAGCGTTCAATGAGTGTCTATTACACAGTGGCCAAAAGATTATACTTTATGTGCCGAATCTAGAATAGGTGTGGTATTGATTTTCGTCAGGATATGTGTAGATAATTATTACATGCAAATGTGAAAGGTCAGATCGGGGTCAAACTTTACGCACAATATAGTTTATTTAAACCAATTCGAAAACAAATAACACTATTTTATTTACTTTTATTTGAAAAGAATCATTGTAAAGAATACAGAAATATTTATATCATATAAGTATACATGAAATAATCCTAAAGATTTTAAACTGAAATAATTGCATCTGAAGTCCAGTGTTATAATTGATAAATAGAATCACAAATAATACCACATTGTTCGTGAATGAAACATGAAATTAGCATAAATAAAGTTATTGATAATGACTTTGTGTTAAGATGTTTAACTGCACTTGTGATTAGAATTCCACTTTTTAAATGACAAATACAGACAATATGGTCATTCAATGTTTTCCTAGAAAGATATTATCAAGTTTCATTCAGAATATAAAAATCTGCTCAAACTGTATTTTTATAGATTTTACAGGTAAGATGTACACTTATAGTTTATCTGGTTCCCAGTCGTACTTTGAGGGGTAAAAGTATGTCAAGACAAAGCAGAAGAATGGTGGTGCCCAATGTATTGTACAAATTATATTGGATAATTCTTTTTTCATATGAAAATTTTCTCACTACATAGGCTTAAATCAAAGGAACTTAGTACAAGAATAATGTACAGTGAATACCTTATCTTTAGTAGTTAGATTACATACATGCTAAATATAGTATCCTAAATTCTAACTAGAAATAGTCAGTGTGCTAAATTTAAGTGCAAAAAGAAAAATTGACCTTGAATGACCTACGGGTATTTAGTACTAAACTCCTGCCAAACTTCCTGTTCATGCCCAATAATGATAAAATAAAGAATATTTAACCTGACGATGCCTGGTCATCGAGCGCTATCATTATTGTGCTTTGCCTAATTTGTTAACGATAGTGGTAAAGGGCAGGTAATCCAGACTAACTAATAGTGTACTAAGTTTATCAACATGAAATTAAAGTGAAGTGATACTTTCATTTAAAGCATATATCCCATATATATAGTCTGTTATATCTCAACAGACAAAATTTGAAAAAAATCGGCTAAACTGAATACATTCAATCAAAATATCGCCACAGTGAGACAAAATTTAAATATACAAAGTCAGAGTGAAATTTTTCATGTTTCAACAGTTAGGTACAAGAAATCTGACTAAAAATAATAATTTGTTGTATATCAGTAATAACATAAATTACAATGTAAATTGAATTATAGTTAAAAGAATTTGACACCTTCATTGTCCCCAAATTTCATGAGCTCGGCTTTCCCATCAGCTTCTAATGTTTTTAAAGCACGTATAAGAAGCCATTGTTCAATACCATGAAATTCTTCCCCTTCTGTTTCATCTCCACTAGATAATTCAAATAAAGTACAAACAGTATTTGTCATACTTTTATCAGTTATATACTTATATATTATCTTTCCCCACTCTTCAGGAGTACGCCACATCACCAAACATTCTTTTTTTGTTTTAGGATCCTTCCATTCTAAGTGGCCTCTTTTTTGTAACTCATCCAAGACCATATAAATTCCATCTAGTGACATTTTTCTGTTGATCTCTTTATTTGAAAAAATAGATTTTTGTGCCTCATTCACATCCAAGGAATAGTTTTTATCTTTTCTAAGTTGATCTAGAACTAATGAGCACCAAGCTTCTAATTGCTTCTTCCTAGTATCTATATTAGGTTGTATAGTAAAAAATGGTGGAAAATTGTATTGCCACGGTACCTCTACAGAACTCATTTTTTAACAAGTCTTGTATGACAATGATGATTCAGTTAAATGATAATGTTAATGCACTCAATGTTTATATCAGAATATCACATACAGTTCTTCTGATATTAATAAATACCAAAATTCTCTTCTTCAGGATTTTCAAGTTCTTGTTTTTTTACTAATTCTTGAGCTTCACGTTGCATTTTCTCCATTTTTTCTAATGATACAGATTTGAGAGGTAAAAGTTTTGGTTTACATAATACAACAGTTGGCATATCTTCATGGTATGTAAGTCCTTGTTTAGGTAAACATTCCTTCATTAATGGCTTTGTTTCTGGCATTTTAATTTAATAAAGAGCCTAAAATAGAAATAAGCATCAAAATAGATAATATCTGTAAGTATCAATCAAGTATACAGATCAGTTTCAAAGTCAATATTTGAATAAGTGAAAAACTGATATCTATTGATAATAACAAGATACTGGTGCTAGTCAAATTGTCAAATGACCCAATCGTTTATTTATAGTACTTAAGTCTTAGTACAATTATAATAGATGAAACACTATTAATAGCAACTTGATTTTGTTATTTCTATTTTTAGACCAAAGTTTGTTAGCTAATTTGACCATGGTGTAATTGATTATTCAGTCTGTGACTGGACAGCTGACTTCAGTCTTCAAATTGTGTGACATATAAATGATATACGATGAAAACAAGGTACTAAACATAATGATTGTTTCATGAATATTATGAGAAAGGTTACCTGAACATGAGCCTTATAATGAAATATCCTGATATTAAATTTGCTTAGTGCTAGTAGATGAGCGGAGAACTTTAGATTTGGTTTGAATAGTATTGGTATTAAACTAGACCTCTGCAAGTCAGAGCATTATAAGCTTAAGGTAGTTCGCGCAATAAACAGGCATGCAAGTTCATTAAACCTACATTTTAAAGTATTGAATGTCCGAGATCTATGATAATTATACCAAAATGTTCCTGAAATGTTGTTGCATACAATTATTTTGTTCCGATTTTCTAAATATCATGTCAATCGTAAAGATTGTACATTTAATCACTGAATTCAGGGTTTTCACGTTTCACCAATTGTCAAGTTATAACGTTTATTTTCATATTAACGCAGAACAGTTGTCAAATTCTTACTGCGATTTTTGAAAAGTACATACCTTTAATGTCATTTTAAAGAAATAAAAAGGAAAGTGAACATTCTCAGTTTTTCACAATTTCGTGTTCAAAGTAAAATTACCTTCATAACGACGACATTAATAATTACGTAGCGCTGACGTTGTGATTTTGCGTTATGTATCCAGACGGCATCTGTTTTCGACGAGGATCTGATTTCGCCTAACTATGAATTTCCGGTTTATTTACGTAATTCACGCATGCGCGGACCCGGTCACGTGTAATTTCGACGCCTAAGGAGAATAATTGTCGAAATGCACAAAAATATTCCAAATTAACGTGGGAGAAGTAATTTATTTATGAATTACATTTCAATACATTGAATTTTGAGTATTTTCACTATTACCAAAATGAAGCTTCCTTATTTTTTATTCTCCTCGCTAATTCAGACGTCTAATAAATTTTGACAGTTGTCCTCGGACGTACCCTACTGTTTACTACACAGATCAAGTGATAAATGAAACATGTGGTATACTGCACAACTCTTTAAACGTGACTAAGTTTCATCAGTTCCTTATGCTCAATGAATCAGATGCCCTAGACAAAAAGTTTGTTGTTTGCATCAATTTCACCTCAACTAACATTCACTTGAAACCATATTTGTATGTTATTTGAGGCAAATGTGACAGGTGTATTAGGTGGGTCCATTTATCATTTTTCTCAAGAATGAAAGTGCTACGAAGGGGTTATAACTTTTTGTGCCCTGAGTGCAATAACAGTCCCCGACTCTTCAAATAAAATAACAGTGAAATTTCACGAGATTTACAGTTGTTTATATGATTTAAATTTGTTAACAACTGTTTAAACTCTCAAATAAATGTTAAATAGAACTTTTGGTCCACCGATAATTGTTTGTCGCGTTTTTAAATTTGTGCAGTGTGACTTTTTAGACAAAGGACTATAGTTCGGCAAAATCAGATGACGCGATGCCGAACTAACGATTTTCAAGGGAAGTTAATCTTATGTAATAAATGACACCACAAAAGGAGGAAATTAATGTTTATGTTGTTTGTTAGGCTAATTATTACTTGATCAATGGATTAACACGTAAATCAATTTGATATTTAGTTTCATTTATTCATATTGGCCGAATTTTTCTTACATCGTCGAAAACTGATGCCTCGGGGATATGTAATTTGCTTGTGAATTAAATTTTGTAGTTTCTTTCCTGTTCTTAATTTCTTGAGACAATCAGCATCTGATCGGTTCAAAATTAATTTAACATAAGTCAATCAAAGTCCGCTTCTTCTTATTTTTGCAACAAATGTTTTAATCATTAGTACTTAGAAATAGAGAAAATTTATGTGGAAAAGAGAGAGTCAGTCAGGGGAACCAAGAAAAAATAAGAAAGCAGATCAGCTACTACGGTTTTGTCGAGCCTTGCAGGTACGAGGTATCGTCACAACCAAACATATGCATTAACCTCAAGTAACAGCTAAATGGGTTACGAACCAACATAACTGCTTTCAAAAACGAAAGCAGCTAACAACTTACCTTACATGAATGTATTTATAAACTTAATATTAAAGACGAGGAATTTGTAGAAACGCTTCCGGTTTTAATTTAACGAAATGGTACAATACCGAAACGATTTCCGCAATATTATGCGGCTTGGGTAATTCGAGGACCTACATCTACATGGTACGTGATTCTGTAAAAAATAGACAATTTTATCACGGTGCGCAAAAAAATATAAAGATATAGAGAAAATTTATGTGGAAAAGAGAGATAAAGAGTCAGTCAGGAGAACAAAGTAAAAATAAGAAAGCTGATCAGCTACAGTAACACCACAAAGTCAACAGTTTGTCCAAGTCGACTGGTAAAGAGTTTTTAAAATGCAAGTAGTCCGTCATTAAGCTCCGCCTACAATCTGTCTATTTTTTAACAAACATACATGAACTCTACATGATATAGACAGACATAGCAAAATGATATAACGTGTATTCGGGTGGTCATTCAGTTAAAGCTGCGGCGAGCCCCTATTTATGTGGTCTACTAATATCAAGGGACTCAGAGGACCCAACAAGTAAATCAAAATATGTTTTGTTTCATGAGCAAAGTTGAAACGCATGCAAAAGCTCGATACAAAATCGTACAAACATTGTGTTTGAAAGGACTGCTTAAAAATTAATATATAACAAAATATTTTCAATCGTTGGAGTTTTAAGTCTTTCTGGGTCGAAAAAAATTGATATGAATGGTACACAGGTATTGAATAAAGTTTTAAGTATAAAACTCAGAATAAAGACCCCGAATGCAGTGTATACAGAAACTCTTTACAAACTTGAACGGAAAATTGCAAATCTGCAGTATTTTAGTAAAATTGGTAAAGAGTTTTCGTTTGGCAAAAAAATGAATAATTATGGGACCCAGGTTCTAAATAAACGATAAATATTAGAATAATGAGCTTGAATAAAGTGTATACAAAAATCTCTTTGCAAACTTGAACGGAAAACTGCAAATCTGCAATATTTCTAGTAAAATCGGTAAAGAGTTTTCGAATGGCATAAAATGAAATAATTATGGAACCCAGGTACTAAAAGAAAAAAATTCTAGATGAATATCTATATATAATAAGAAACCAAACTAGATGTGTGCATAAATCCAATTCAAAATTAAACAAAAAATTGCAACCCCTTTCAAGGTTAAATCTTAAAGAGTTCGATCTTGTTTGTGTATAAAGTTTTTAGTGGACATTTTTTTAGTTAAATGTATGGAACACGGGCACTAGAAATGGTTTGTTCATAAAAATCTGAATTTTGAAACCTAATGAAGATGTATAAAAAAAACTATTTACAAATTTCAACGGAAATTTCAAAAAACGACCGCTTTAAGGTAAAATCTACAAAGAGTTTCTATTAATGTATTTTATTTAAAAGTGTTTTTCAGTGGGCAAAAACTTTAATTCTTTCGAGTTTAATGTCTTTCTGGACCTAAAATGGTGTGTTTGGGACACGACTACTTAAAATTGTACTTAGAAACATCATGAAGATGTTTAAAAAAACTCTTTGTAAATTTACCCTGGAATGGTAAAAAAGTGCCGACTTAAGGTTAAAAATGTAAAGAGTTTTTTTTCATGTCTTTCCAGTGGACCAAAACTTTAGATCCTTGAGTTTAATGTCTTTCATGGCCCTAAATTATGTATTTGGGACATGGGTATAAAAAATTGTGCTTAGAAACTTATGAGGATGTATTAAAAAACTCTTTGCGAATTTCAACTTAAAATGCAAAAAAATACCGCTTAAAGGTAAAATCTACAAAGAGTTCTTATTCATGTATTCAGTGGGCAAAAAACTATTAATCTTTTTACTTTAATGTCTTTCATGACCTAAAATGACGTGTTTGGGACACGACTACTTAAACATTGTACTTAGGAACATCATGAAGATGTTTAAAGAACTCTTTGTAAATTTACACTGGAATGGTAAAAAAGTACCGATTTAAGGTTAGAAATGTAAAGAGTTTTTGTTCATGTCTTTTCAGTGGACAAAAACTTTAGATCCTTGAGATTAGCCTTTCTGTGCCTTGAATTATGTGTTTGGGACACGGGTACTAACAAATTGTGCTTAGAAACCTAATGCAAATGTATAAAAAAAACTATTTACGAATTTCAACTGAATTTGCAAAAAACGACGTTAAAATTTACAAAGAGTTTGTGTTCATATTTAAAGTGTTTTTCACTGGGCTTCACGGGTACTTTAAGAATTTTACTTAGAAACCTCATAAAGATTTTTAAAAAACTCTTTATAAATTCCAACTGAAATTGCAAAAAACGTACACACTAAGGTTAAATCTGCAAAGAGTTAATTTTGTGTTCATGCATTAAGTGTTTCCAGTTGACAAAAAACTGTAGGCCTTTTGAGTTTAATGTCTTTATGGACCTTAAATGAGTTGTATGGAAGGCAGGTACCCAAAAAATAAGTCTGTACATGAAAATCAGGAATTAGAACCCTTAATGACGAAGTGTAAGAAATAGGCCTACTTTAGGGCCTACAATTTTTACAGAATTCCAAAAGAACGAGCCATATAAGGTAAAATCTATAGAGATTAAAAAAAAACGTATAAAGTTATTTTGTGGACAAAATATCTTTACAAACGTGAACAAAAATTGCATAAGATAGGCCTACGACGGCATTAAAAATTTTAAGCCTGTATAAAATCTAATATTTTGGTAAAACTCGTAAATGTATTCGTATATGAATAAAGTAAGTTCTCACTGAACAAAACAACATCTGATCGTAAGATTCCAAAGCTTTTTAGGGGCTTTTTAATCGATTCCAGTAAAAAAAAGGAACAATAATTCTCAAAAGGTGATTAATATAGAAGCGTACTTTGTAGCGCTAAACTGTAACCTTTTGATGTGGCGTATTGATTTCTTGTGGGTGTTCACTAAGCCAAAGGATATTAAATAGTTCTATTTTTGAGGATAAATTTTTTTTGACAATAAACATTTTCGGGTTTAAACCCTTCATTTTATAATTTAAGTTATATTTCCCTGCGAAAAATTATAATACAACCTCTCATGCTGTTATACACCAACTCTTTACCAGTCAACTTGGATAAACTGTTTACGAAAAAACGCATCCCGTAGAGCATTCTCGTGCCCCGAGGTGGTAGTAGAGTGGGTTACACTAATATACGAAAAGGACATTTTAGTCGAAAAAGCGTAAAAGGACATTAATATACGAAAAATACATATTATCGTCTTTTTAAACACTGGATAGGGTATAAAAAGGACTTAAAACCGTCAAAAAACTTTAAATTCGAGACAAAAAGGAGTTTAACCGACGAAAGGCGCTAAAAACGTCACTAATATACGAAAGGGACATTTTTGCATCCTTTCATCCATTAAATAGAGTATGTAAAGGACTTTTACAGGCGAAAAGGCGCAAAAAGGACATTATAGTATACGAAAAAGACATATTATCGTCTTTTCAAATACTGGACAGGGTATGAAAAGGACTTAAATTATTTCCGGCACAAAAAACCTTTAACTTCGAGGTAAAAAGGACTTTAACCGGCCAAAAAGGCGCCAAAAATTCACTTACGTACGAAAAGGACATTTTTGCATCGTTTTATCCATTAAATAAAGTAATGCGGACGAAAAGACTTTCAATACGAGACAAAAGGACTTTTACATGCGAAAAGGTGCAAAACGGACACTAGTTTACGAAAAGGACATATTATCGTCTTTTCAAACACTGGATAGGGTATGAAAATATCTTAATTCCGGCAAAAAACCCTTTTAAATTCTAGGCAAAAAAGGACATTAACTGGCGAAAAGGCGCTAAAAACTTCACTAAAGGACATTTTTGCATCCTTTCATCCATTAAATAGTGTAAGAAAAGGACTTAATGCGAGTGAAATCGACTTTCAATACGAGGCCAATGGACTTTTACAGGCAAAAAGGCGCAAAAAGGACCTTAGTATACGAAAAGGACATGTTTGTGTTCTTTCAAACACTAAGTAGATTATGAAAAGGATTTGATTAGGGCGAAAAGACGTTCGTTTCGAGACAAATGACTTTTACCGGCGAAAAGACCAAAAAAAGGCACACTAATATTCGAAAACGAGAATATACGAACTTTTCAAGCACAAAACAAAATTTGAAATGGACTAAATGTGGGCGAAAAGACTTTTGATTCGAGGAAAAGGCACTTTTACCTGCAAAAAGTACCAAACAGAACATATAGAATTTGAAAAGAACTTAATTTGGGCGAAAATACTTTTTGTTCGAGGAAAAAAGACTTTTTCCGATAAAAGGCACAAAAAACCAACTAATATACGAAAAGGACATTTTTGTGTCTTTTCAAACACAAAATAGAATATGAAAAGGACTTGATGTGGACGAAAAGACTTTCGATTCGAGACAATAAGTACTTTTACCGACAAAAAGGCACACAAAAGTCCACTAATATACGAAAAGAACATTACATGTATGCGTCTTTTCAAAAACAGAACAGAATATGAAAAGTTTTTTTTTTATTAGGGGTGACAAATAGAAGAACAATTATTAAACAAATTGATGAAAAGTTGAGTTTCACATTCGTTACTATACACTCTTAAGCACCACATAGACACGGGTTTTGTTCGTTATATTGATTTAAATGTTAAAAGCTGATAGAGAAACTCTTCTTGACATTTTGATACTTTAATTTTGTTGAGTTGTAAAGACCCTGTTAATTACTGTTACACTAGTTGAACAGTTGAAATTGCATCAACAGTTATTTCAAGTTTCACAATGAAGGAGTCCAGAAATAGACTCGCTTAAATTATGTAATATGATAATCATATTGTCTCAATCTCACAAACAGTTAAAATACATGACTTCACCAAACTGCATGATTGCTAGTTTCAAGCAGCGACGTAAGGCAGTCACTAAGTTCTACTAAAAGCGATCCGTACCACGATATATAATGCTTTGCAAACCGAAGACAGGGCTGCATAATACTTTTGTCTTAAAAAATTTATTCAACTGTTTAGTATTGAAGTATGTTATGGGAGTTTGTAGGCAAAGTGCCAGAGAACAACTGAGCATTTTTAGAGTTTATTGGAACATTCCAAACGCACCCAGATCGGTTAAATTCTTTGAACTTAAGCATTAATCGAATGAACTATGGAAAACTGACATTTCATTACTTTCATTTGGGGAAGAATTTTTCGCTAAATACCGGTACGTTAAAATCGTACCACGGTACGTATTGCCGCAGCTGCGTATTGGAATATGCCGGTATATCGTGACAGCCCTAGAAAACATCTTCACATTATAAACTGTACATTACAATTAAGCTGAAAAGTTCACGAAATAGTGAGATCTGTTACACTGAAGTTAATTTCTAAACCAGGGTTCGCCAAGTATTTATATATAAAAGCATAACACATCGGTGCCTTATTATGTACGGACTCAACTTTTCAAGGGAAGCAAGACATTTCGACCCCAAGACATTTCGACCGAAGCACTTTATGGAGACATTTCGATCCCAAGACATTTCGACCCCAGAGCAAGCATATGTATTACAGAGAAAAGTTTAATAAACGAATATTGTAATAATATTAGGATTGGGCCAATATATATACTTTTTCTTAGAAATCATTGTAAATAGTATTTTTTCTATTGCCAATAGGACCACTTTGATGAAATATGGTAAGACCAGGAATTCAAATTAAGTATTTCGGTTGGAACAGTCCATTTTTTCAAAATGGCTGCCAAAAAAGGATAAAAAATGACATATGTCATTATAAAAGTAAAATTCTTTAAAAAGTGTAGATTTATATGCATTTATTGATTTTACAAATACAAAGGGTGTATTTGAAACTTATTTTAGCTCTTTATTTTTTGTTCAGATGTGTCATTCAAGCAAAATATCAGCTAAAATACCAGAAAAACATCAATTTTTACTAAAAAACACACATTCTGTCATCATCTTTCATCAATTATATCCATGTAACACTATCTGAAACAGTATCTGGCTAAATTTTGTTATATTAAAAAGTGCCAGAGTCAAAATGGTTTATTCAAAGCGTTAAATAGTAGTTCATCAACATCCTTGTCAATACTATCTTCGGGTCTTACGGCATTTTTAAATTTTGAATCTGCCATCTGTTGTTTTGATACGCCTCATTTGCCTTATGTCAGGAGCGATTGTTGCGCGTAGGTATTTTACTTCCTCAAGGAGTTGTTTATCATTCACTATTTTCTCCATTTTCTTTTTCTTCAAATCTTCCTTTTTGAAAACTGACAGTTTTTTTGCTGCTTTCACTGTTCCAATAAAATCTGCTTCTAGCTTCTTTACTCGTTTGACAGCTTCAGAACTCCTCGCCCATTTCCAACGACCTTTTCGCGCATCCTCAGGTTGATCACTGAAGGACGAGTCAACAAGTAACCCATTTGTAACTACTATGTTCTTTTTTGAAAACGTCGAGACTGAAACTGAACCCCGACTAACTTTAATTCTGTTGTCCAGTTTTGCAAACTCAGATTCACATCCCAGATTCGTCAGTGGTGCTTTTTGTAACATTTCCTCGAACTCTAGGCCTACTTTGTTAGCTTTGTATTGAAATATTCCATTTCAGATAGCTGACGTTCAAGTGTGTCCAATACTTCATCAAGCACGGCAGCTATTAACTTCCCTTTTCCTGTATCAGACTTTAAGCTTTTTTCCTTTTCCTGTTTGATTTCCTTCCTCTTTTCATCAAATAATTTCTTAACACCAGTCCAAGTTCTTTCTGTGTTCTCAACTTGATTTTGATCATCAATTCCCAGTAATTTCATCAATGGAAATACAATCATGTCACCAACGAATGAATACACTTCCGTACAGCACAGAAACCATTCAATGTGTATGTATGTTGCGACAGCTAACACAAGCTTGTTTGAATTTGTGTCAATTATTGCATCAAAGAATTTGAGTATAGATTCACGTCTAGCTAAGTATTCTTTTGTAAGTTCAGCTATTCGCCCCAACAAATTGATACAAAGCCAGACAGTTGAGTTTGAATTCATAAGCTTTAGCCCCATCCTTTCCCGAGTGGCTTATGTTTTCAGTGTAACCAGTTGTCAAGGTTTTCCCAATCTTGGAAGGCCCTGATATTGTGATATGATCTGCTTTGACGTCATATAGCTTGTGTCCAGCAGCCTTGGTGGTATCATCCAAACCAACAGTAACTACAGATTCACGTATCTTTGTTCAAAATATGATCTGCTACTAGTTCCAAATTAAAAAAGGAAGCATCCTCTAGGTACCTTGATATTGATCTTCTGCTTGGAAACACATAAGTCAAATCACCTGAAAGTCTACGTCGCCTTTTTTCATTGTCTCATCATGCCTTTTATCATTTTCATCCTCTTCACTACTATCACTGCTTTCTGCATTCTCTGATTCATTATGACATGTGAGATTATGGGCAACCCATTTCTGTTTGAAAATAATGTTTGCTATATTAATCATTATCAGTTTTAGATCATTTGGTGTTACCTTGCATTCAGACAGACATTGTACCTCGTACAGTGCAACGCATTACATCTTCGTTGAATGTCTGTCTTCGTGTACGTATAGGAATTTTTGGATATATTTCCTTGGGATCTTCGTTTGGTTGATCTCAGATTTCGTTTTACTGTTGACGACGAGTACGAACTTTCGGGTGAATTTACTAGTATTTCTATCACTTCATCACTAAAATCAGGATCTGTGATTGGTTCAATTGCTTCTTCAGTAATAAGCTCTTGCATCTGCTCTTTGTTTCTATAACTTTCTAACTTCTGTAATCTAATCAACTCATCTTTCTTATTATTGCAGATTGTTTCCGCTTTTCAGCTTTTGCTTTACTTCGTGTCCAATCTTTTGGCACAGTTTCATTACAAATAGCTTTGTAACTGCCATGACAACTGTCCTGGTAGAACTTCGCATTCTCATCTGTCATCTTTACCCTGTATTCTGATTCCAGCTCCTTCTGGTACTTTTGATCTGTAGTTCGAATACCAAATGCCCATTTTGATAACTTCTCTACAAAACTTTTTGCAGTTTCATACCACTTATCAGACTTTGTCCTCGATTTATTGTTTTCATGCTTTTAAATAGTCTTGAACTTTTCATAGTCTTCTCTTATCTTCTTTGCTATTGATGTTTCTGTCATTGGATATACGTTCTTTGATATCCAGTCATGTCTCAGTTCACTAGCAACTACTTTGCTTGCCTCATCACGACTGATACATTTGTGTCCCTTCTCTGGCTGTTTACATAATGATAACATCCTTCCAATTACAATCTTGCCAGAAGGCAACTTATTCTTAGAAACAAATAAGTCTATTTCCTTAAAAGACTCTCCAAAGAGCTCTTTACACACACACAGCTTTGTCGACTTTTAGGTCTCACTTCAGCCATTCTTAATTAATACCTGCAACCATACATGAGAATGCTGCATTATATCTTAATACAGATATGTATTGTATTGCCAAATTTACATTCCACATGTGTGAAACATATATTTATTGTTATATTTACATTAAACATCTATTGATTTCATAAAAAATCAATATGGTATAAAAAAATCCTTATTTTTTTATTTCAAGAACATTGTGGCAGCCATTTTGAATTGTGTTTGGTTCAAAATGGCTTAATTCAAGCCATTGACACATTTCTAGTGCATCTTTAAGTTACATGTGCAAGAAGAAGCAGAATATATGACATAATATGTACAAGAAACCATATAAATATAAATTATGTTGGCGAAATATCAGCGAATTAAATGTAAATTATGATTATTGTCGGCCATTAGATTTTTTTTTAATTTTTAACTGAATTTATTCTTTAAACTCTAAATGGCGATAGAAAAATACTATTTAGAAAAAAAATCAGATTGGTCCACCCCTAATAATCCCATAAAATCAAACATTGAAATATATACAACAGTGAAGATTCCCTGTGGTGAATCCCAATTGAAAGGACGTGATGCATTGATCTCTCATCCTAAACGTAGACGATAAAACATATCTTGGCTAAGACGCTTCACTCATCGCACAAATCGGCTACGCACACGAAGTAGTGCAGTATATGCATAAACATAAAATCGTTGTATGTTTGTTTTTTAATTATCATGATTAAATTGTAAGAAAATGCTGGCTAATAACTACAGGAATACCAATCCATAGATACATTTTTCTAACGTCGTATTCAACACATATTTAGGTCATATATACGACGGCCAGCTCTGGACACTTTTCTATTACCAGTGCTAACTTACCCTACCACAAGGCCGACCTCAGTATCGTACAGAGTAGGTTTTGAGCATAATATTGAACTCTGATACAGATCAATGGATAGGAAATTAAACAGATACTTAAGATTATTGGTCAAATAGTTCCGCGTAATATTTTTCTCATACATGTAGCTCTGATCGATATGGTAATAAATTGAAGTAAAAAAATATGTTGCAAATTAAAAAAAATCATTACTTGATAATTACTCATTATTTGTTTAATGTAATAAATATTAACACAAGTTGTTGATTCAGTTTGTCTTTCCCTGGTTGATATACCTGTGCAATTACAGGAGTATGCATTTTAATCAAACTCTTAATTAGTTTTGCGAAATTTTATTCCACATAATTATTTTCTCACATTTGTAGTATACATTAAAGGATCGAAGCACAACATGTTTTCTATGTCGAACAACTCCAGTGCCGTTTGTGCTTTTATTATTCTAGCGGACATACAATCATTTTAATAAAAAACTGTTTAAATATCGTTTTATTTGATTCAGTCCATTTCTATATTCATGAACGCCGCAGATTCTAGTCTGTTTCTATAGGGTCACTGCAAAATTTGGTTTTTGTCTACTCTGAGCGAGGTTCTTGCTTTTTAAATTTTGCTTTTCATCTAAAATGGCATTTAAGAAGTTCTGAATTCGGATTTATGTGTGGTGACTCTGACTTTAAATTATTGATATATCTCCTTCTTATTTACATGAACATTTTATTCAGGCCAGTTCAGTTCATAATCATAACACTAGATTTAGCTCTGAATCTTGTTTTAAAATTCCATCTGTCAAAGGTTTTGGAAAGAAGTCATTTGTATACAATGGCTGTTACCTGTGGAACCAGCTACCAACTGAAATTAAACATACCACCAATTCTGAAACTTTTAAAAAACTAGTAAAAAAACATTATTTTACCAAGTTGTAATAAATTCTGTGATATTTCATGACTTTTGTTTGCCTGTGATAATCTTAATTTTGATCTCTTATAGTCCCTTATTTTAACTTATTTTAGTATTTAGTAATGTTTTATGATAATTGGAAGTAAATTTAGTGTGTGCCTTGCTAGGACATGTATTCATTTATTTAAGGACCACAATGGAAACAAGGAAATTCATATTTCCTTTTTTGTGCTATCCTTAATAGATGGAAATATGTCCTAGTACAATGAATGTAATATAATACAGTATTATTTATGTTATTTGTTTTTACTGTTTTAATCATTCTTGTGCTATGTATGTTATTTTCATTTATTGAATAAACTCTATCTATTATGTTACTCCGTGACAGTGATATCCTTTTTCAGTAAAGGGAAATAACTGCCGAGGTGACTTTCGGCCGTATATCATCATCAACGAGCCGCATTATAGACCTATTATTGAAAATATTATTAGTGGCCTGAGCTGTGCATAAAATAACTGAAATTAAGCTGGCGCTGTAAGTAGCGTATTTGTTTGTTAACATTTTGAATGTTTTCATGGATTAGTTTTTGAGGTAAGACATGATTTATTTCTCAGTGTTGTCAACTTCACTGTGATAGTGTATGTAGGTTTGCGGTCTAACTTGACCCACCCGTCCATGTTCATGGACCACTCTTGACCGAATTTTTCTATTTTTTAAAGTCAGTGTCACATTACTAGTATTTATTACTTATGCTATATGAAAATGTATCATCGCCTTTGTAGCTCAAGAATAAATTCGACATGAACTAACATTCTTTGTCATTAGTTCCTCATGAATTTCGATTTACGGACGCTTCGTCTCCAAGATATTTCGCCCTTTTTGTTGTTACGACTTTACTTACGACGTTACGTTACATAATCTTACACTGTAAGGTCCACCTGTATGACTGAGATGACGGATCATCATAGTAAAAACACGTTGCCACCAGGAAACTAGATACAGTGAACTCGACAGTTCCTGGTCAGTACAGTGAACTTGACAGTTCCGGGTCATCGACAATTCCGGGTCACTTTTTTAAAATAGTACAGATGATTCCTTAATAATGCAATATTTTGATTATATGATAGTTAAGTCATGTACACTAACCACTTAGCTACTGTTACACAAACTTTCCATGTTAACCTTTCTCATCCGGAAGTCATAGTCATGAAACACTAAACAGCGTCTTTTCCAACCAATGCGAAAGTATGTGAACGTTTCGTCCTTGCGTTCGAAAAAAAACAGCGATTTATATCCACAATTTAGATACGTTACATTTTGCTGGAAATTCATCGGTGATCACTATTTAACTCAAAGATTTGTTTCGACTTATTACTGTATGACAATTATACAGACAATTTGACCTGGTAAGCACGTGACAATTTAGGGTCAAAACTTAACCTGTACTATATACAATCATTTATTTTAATTAAAAAGTATATTTTAACATTTAAAATTGATTTTATACATAATTTTATACCATATGTAAGATATTTGTCAATCAAATACAATTATTGTTTGATATTTTGAGTTTTACTTTTTACACGCAACTAATTGTACTTATGGTATACTGAATACGGCAATTAACGGTGAACCTGAATTACCGGTGATAACAAAGATATCCCGATTATAGACGCATGCGCGGCAAACAGATTTCTTTGTCTTAAGCAATTTCTTTACGTTGGTTTCCGCCATTTGTCTGGAGTGAAAGTTGTTTAAAAATGTCATTTTTTACGCGAAAATGAGTATGAATATTTTAGCCGTGCCATTTTTGATATAAATCCAGCAGAAAATAGAGAAATGTTACATGCTATTTTCAGTTGTTGTTCTTTTTAAAAAAATAAATAACGGCAAGACATTTTCCTTTATCGATTGATTAAAATGGGTTGGAAGTTTAACTGCGCACATTTACTTTGCTGTTTACGTATGACGTCACTGACCTTGGGAGAACTTGTAACTCGTCACCGGTAATACATATATTGGAACAAAGATGACAAATTACACTACTGATACAAGAATGGTTTTAATTTAACTTATTCTGTCAGGATTTTCGTAAACTGAAAATTGTAATCTGTTAAGAAGACATGGACTTATAAATCAGTAAATATAGCATGCTTGTAGTTCTTTGATTGGTTAGTGAAAATACGGTCTAAAAATAACATCACCGGTATATGGTATACCCTATATACTTGTTTTTATTTGAAAAAGGTAATTGCAAGTGACATGATTAAATCTTTTATTTATGAGCTTTATTTTTGTTTAACTTGGAAGAAAATATGAGATAAAGTCTTTATTGACAAAAAGTCGGCTGTTTTATTGATTTTAACCCTGTTGAGACAACTCCGGATTAAAGAGACAAGCATCTGTCACATGACCCGGAATTGGCAAGTGCGACCCTAACTATCGAGTTTGCGATATGCAATTTCAAAAAATGTAGAAAATTACAAGCAAATAAACACTATTTATTTATTATAGCATGGTAAGGTGGAAGTATTTGTTTATCAATTTATGCAGGTTTGATTCCCACAACTTTCGTTTTGAAGAGACACGCATCGTTTGTTTCGTTACTGACCCGGAACTGTCGAGTTCACTGTAACGAAACAAATGATGTGTGTCTCTTCAAAACGAAAGTTGTGGGAATCAAACCTGCATAAACTGATAAACAAATACTTCCACCTTACCATGTTATAATAAATTAATAGCGTTTATTTGCTTGTAAATTCCTACAATTTTCTAAATTGCATGTAGCAAACTCGATAGTTATGGGTCGCACTTGCTAATTCTGGGTCACGTGACAGATGCTTGTTTCTTTAATGTTTATTGTGTCTCTAGTGTGTGTTATTGTTTGATAACTTCATGGTTGTAGGACAGTTTTCATGTCTGCTGTAGATGAATATGTCTTTATAGTTTATATAGGGGCTTTAGATTAAAGTATATTTGTTACAACCAAGGAAATTAGATGATCCTTAGCCGCCTAGCTAGCTCAGTTGGTAGCATGCAAGTCTACTGATCGAGGGGTCGTGGGTTTGATTCCCGGGCGGGGCATCCTCTCATGGAGCTTGGTCATGAAATTATTTCTACGGCCATACTCCCTCCTACCAATGATTTTTAATTATGTAGGGCAGTGGTCAGTCACTGACGAAATTATGGGCCTAGCAGTTGGTTAACAGCTAAATCCAGAGATTTTGCCTTTCCAGGAACAGTGAGTAGGTTGACTGACTACTGTTATATGACCTATTCAATGTGTTGCTACGGCATTAAACCCAACAAAAACAAACAAACAAACAAATAAGATGATAGTTCATATAATATATGATGAAATGTTTAGATACTTGATGTGACAATCTGTATAAATAAATTAAATTTAATAAGAAAATATTTATTAAAATTATTTTGTAAAAATTAAACTAAAACGCTAACTTTGATATTAAGCCTCCATCAGATAGATGTATTTTAAATGGTACTCTAAATTCATTTACATGTACAAGTAAAGTCCATTTTTCTCAACTGTCAAAGTTTAATTTCGCGGTGATTTAATACACACTATCTCAATATCACCAGTATTACACAAGAACGCAAAGTCACTGTGAAATTATTCATGTTTTGACAGTTAAGAAAAAATGAACTACGGGCCCTTTCTGCAAGGCGAGCATTTGTATCATACCTAGGGATTTCCTACTGAACAGTCTGCTACAATCAGGCAAATTGAATAGCTAGCTAGCAATATGTAGCAAGTTTTTTTTCTTGCTAGCCCTATCATTTGGAACACTTCTACTTCAAGAATACTGACATATTTTTCATTTCATAGATATATATTTTGTCAAAGCGGTTAAATGAAATAATCATGGTGATATTTGATTTGAATATTTTTCATTTGTTTACAGTTAAAATTCTGAATTTTTGTTTGTCAAAGTTGCCATCTGGAATTCACAAACTGTTCTGTAGAACTCTTATGCTACAAAGTAACACTTTCAAAAGGGCTAGCTAGCTAGCATTTGCCTTGCACGAGCCCTATTTGTTATTTTCAAATTATCTGAAAGTTAAACCTTGTTACACATCAACTTCTGTAACTATACAAATAACACATGAACCATTAATGTCATAGTGTCACTATCATTGAACACTAAACACTGTACTATTGACTTGTTGTACATGGGTACATTTGTTTCAGTGTAGCACATTATAAAACTTATAACTGTACTCACTGTAGACAATGACTGAAGTATTGGAAAGTTTTACTGTGACATTCTAGTGTGTTAGTGATGTAAGCTAGTTCTTTGTTCTATTGATTATCACTCTGAAAGTAGACTTTCACATTTTCTAGATGACTCACAGTTTTCTAATGAAGGTCTTGTGGATTTTTCTCTTCCTATTTCATTTTCATTTGTTTCTTTGAATGGTATACATGTTCTTTATTCCAAATGTACATCAAATCATTCATTTGAGTTTAAAACTTATCACTTTTGATAAAATAAGAGGGATTCTGAAACTTCTAAACTCTTCATGATCACATGCTATTTCTTCATGATCACATATTTCTTCATGATCACATGATATTTCTTCATGATCACATATTTCTTCATGATCACATGCTATTTCTTCATGATCACATATTTCTTCATGATCACATGCTATTTCTTCATGATCACATATTTCTTCATGATCACATGCTATTTCTTCATGATCACATATTTCTTCATGATCACAGTTGTCCATATATAAGTTGATGTGTTTTAATTGCATTCAGCTTGGTTTGGTTAATCATTTTATTGCAACATGTATATGTATTTAGTCTATACTTGTCAATATAGTATTACATGTACATGTACTTTGTATTTTAGGTTGCCAGTTATGGCCTAATGTTATAAAACATGGCAGATATTGAGGAAGTGAATGAATCAAGTAGCAGTAAGGATTGTGTGATAACTAAACGTAAATTTAGTGACAAAGATGACAGGGTGTGTAAAGTATGTGGGGATAAAGCCCTTGGATTCAATTTTAATGCTATGACATGCGAATCATGTAAAGCTTTCTTCAGAAGAAATGCTATCAAAGACAAGGTAACTTATTCTATATTCATTCACTGTTCAAGTATTGACTTTACATCATTTTGTGCTAAATTCAGGGCAAGCTAAAAGTGTACTAGGACTAGGAGTGTTGCAGAAAATCATAGGCTATGCTCATGACTTCTTTTTCTTAGATAAAATGATGGTAATTATTTCTGATATAGTTAACAAAGTGCTGTAGATGAGCTATTTCATGTGGTCTAGCTAGTGTATTAATGCAAACATGCATGCCTTTGTGAATGTATCAATCATTTACAATTTCTTAAATAATCATCTTGCCAGAAACCATAAAGCCTACAGTTACCCCACTTTAACATGTATCATCACCTGAAAGTCCTCTACAAAGTGTTTTCAAGTATTGCTCCTAGGGTCAAATCTGGCCCTGTCCAGGAAGTCAAAAGTCTTACATTTCAGTTGTGTAAGGAAATGTTAAAAAATTTCCCATAAACAGTAGGGCCTAGAGCTTTCATTTTTGGTATGCAACATCACCTTAAGGTCCTCTACAAGATTGTTCAATTTATGCCCCTAGGGCAAAACTGGCCCTGTCCAAGACTCCAAGGGGTTCAAAAGTTTTACATTTATTTATATAACTTTATTTCTAAGGAACCTTAAAAGACTTTGTGCCAGATACCACTAGAGTCTAGTTTACAGGTGAGGGGTACTTGGCCCTCAGACCCCTTTTGTTATATAAATGAAGTATACAATCAGTAATATGTCTTTAATTTTTGGCATCATAATTATTGTATGTTTATGGTATTTTAAATCTTTTATAAAATTTTCAGCTAAAATGACTTGATCAATCAGTGTAATGAAATAGAAAGTCAGACACTCTCATTATGTCACACTGTGTAACCATTTTAAATTAAAGCCAAAACTATACTACAAAATGGAATATACTTACCCTATCACCCCCCCCCCCCTCTGGCCAATACCAAGCAAATGTGCAGATATCTTTCTTAAGGCACACTTGTTCTGTTAAAAACCTCTAAATATATTCAGTATTTTAGAGGAAACAAAATTAATACCAGTTGTCTGTTGAGTTATTTTAGCAGAAACTTATGTCTGACCTGATTTCTAGTTAATTGGTTACAATGTTGTAATTTCTTTGTCTGACTATGTTATGTCTCAACAGTTCATTATTATACTGGTTGCTATGGTAATGGAAATTGTCACATTTTTAGCTCGACTTTACGTAGTAATGTAGAGCTCTCCTACTCGCCCCGGCGTCGGCGTCCGCGTCCGCGTCCGCGTCCACCTTTCTGATTAAAGTTTTTGTGCAGTAAAATACTTTCTTCTATATCTTTGTTATTTCTTAAGATATTAACTTCAAACTTTAAATATATGTTCCTTACTATCAACCACATCTCATGTGACAAGGTATATAACTCCAAACACATTTCTTTCAGAATTATCTCCCCTTGAACTGATTAAAGTTTTTGTGCACAGATTAAAGTTTTTGTGCAGTAAAATACTTTCTCCTATATCTTTGTTATTTCTTAAGATATTAACTTCAAACTTTAAATATATGCTTCTTATTATCAACCACATCTCATGTGACAAGGTTCATAACTCTAAATATATTTTTTTCAGAATTATCTCCCCTTGAACTTAGAGTTTTCTTTCAAAAATGTTTGTTTTTACTGCAACTGTTTTATTCCTTTAGGTATTGACTTCAAACTTTAAATGTACATTCCTTATTATCAACCACATCTCATGTGACAAGGTGTATAACTCCAAATATATTTTTTCAGAATTATCTCCCCTTGAACTTAGAGTTTTCTTTAAAAAGTGTTTGTTTTTACTGCAACTGTTTTATTTCTATAGGTATTGACTTTAAACTTTAAATGTACATTCCTTATTATCAACCACATCTCATGTGACAAGGTGTATAATTTCAAATATATTTTTTCAGAATTATCTCCCCTTGAAATTTAAAAAATGTTTGTTTTTACTGCAACTGTTTCATTTCTTAAGGTATTGACTTCAAACTTTAAATATATGTTTCTTATTATCAACCACATCCCATGTGACTAGGTTTATAACTCCTTATACATATTTTTTACTCCTGTGACAAACACTAACTAAGTCGAGCATGCTGTCTCCTCTGACAGCTCTTGTTTATTTCCTTAATGCATTCAACAAGAGAAGTTTACTAAACTGATTTTTATCCTCTACAATGAACTGCCAATGACATATGGGTTTTGTTGGTAGTGTGAGTAAATTGTTCAAATTGTGGTTATGTTATAACAGAGCAGCTCTACCATACACCATTCAATATGTATTGTCTTCTTCACTTGTAAGTGTGTATAACCTAAAGTGAGGCATATTGGAAGGAAGAGCAAGTACTCTTTGAACTGAACTCATTGACTCTTAATAATGAACACCTTGACAAAGGACTCTAAATGAAATTATTGTGAAGTTACTAAAGGTCTGACCTTTGTTCATAAGTAGGGCTGTATATAAATAAGTATTTGTACATGTATTTACTTTTGAAGGACTCTTTGTATAGCCCAATAGACTAATTTCAAGACAGTTCTTTGTCATTCCATTTTAATGCATCCTGTTTTTATGTAGAATTTTTTGTTTTGAGTCAAATATTTCTGTCTCTCAGTATAAACTCCTTAAGTTACAAGCAGGACTAGGCCTTGGTGTACTGTAAAGCACATGCTTCTTTAAATCTGCTGATCCTCATTAAGTTCCCAGTTGATTTTCCTATGTATCAGAAAAAGTTATTGGCCCCTTGTAGAAGGAAATGTTAGGTTAGTCAATTGTTACATAAAGATATACTGGTAAAAGTTAATAAAGATGCTAAACCCCCAAAAAATAAAGTCATTTCCTTATCAATTTTTGTGCTGATTTTGAATTTCCTTAGAAGACTCTTTCTTATTTGTCTGAGGTTATTAGGGCACTGCATATAATTTAAAAACCATGAAAATTTGACAATAATGTCAGTTTTCCTTTTGGCTTTGTGGTTGGGCGAGTACTGGTTATAGACAAGTGTCCAGGTGGGCTAGGTTAGGTGTGCTGAAAGTGGTAAGATAACCTCAAAAACTGTGTTGACACTGACTTAAACCCAGTATAAATAAAAAAAGGTACATCATATTGTACATATTTGCTTGTACTGCACAGAAAACAAATGAATATTGATTCCGGGCGGGCGTACGTGTCGTTAACAATTGCGTTAAAGTTTTTATTGTACCATGTATTTCTGCCATTTAAAGTCAGATCTCTACGAAACTTTATACAATGATAACATACCATGTGATGAACAGAACTAGACAGTAACCGCAACTCTATCTTGCTTAATTATGGATTATTGCCCTTTGTAATTTCGGGTGTCTGGTGTCGTTAACAATTGCATTAAAGTTTTTAATTTAGCATATATTTCTGCCATTTATTGTCAGATTTTTATGAAACTTCATACAATGATAACATACCATGTGATGAACATATTAAGACAGTAACCACAACTCTACCTGGCTTAAAAATGGATTATTTCCCTTTGTTTTTTTTGTGTTAAAGTTTTCAAATTGTTGGATATCTCTGCCATTTATGGTTAGATGTTTATCAAATTTGATACAATGATTACATACCATCTGTTACAAAGAATTAGACAGTAACCACAACTCTACCTGGCTTAATTATGGATTATTTCTCTTTGTAATTTTAGCATTCAATTTCAAATTGTTTGATATCTCTGCCATTTCTGGTTAGATGTTTACAAAATTTCATACAATGATTACATACCATCTGTTGAAAAGAATTAGACAGTAATGGCAACTCTACCAGACTTAATAATGGATTATTTCCCTTTGTTTTTGTTGCGTTAATTTTTTCAAGTTGTTGGATATCTCTGCCATTTATGGTTAGATGTTTATGAAATTTCATACAATGATTACATATGATCTGTTGAAAAGAATTAGACAGTAACCAAAACTCTACCTGGCTTAAAAATGGATTATTTCCCTTTGTTTTTTGCGTTAAATTTTTCAAATTGTTGGATATCTCTGTTATTTATGGTTTGATGTGTATGAAGTTTCATACAGTGATTACATATCATCTGTTGAAAAGAATTAGACAGTAACCGCAACTCTACCTGGCTTAATAATGGATTATTTCCCTTTGTTATTTTTGTGTTAAAGTTTTCAAATTGTTGGATATCTCTGCCATTTATGGTTAGATGTTTATGAAATTTCATACAATGATTACATATGATCTGTTGAAAAGAATTAGACAGTAACAACAACTCTACCTGGCTTAAAAATGGATTATTTCCCTTAGTATTTTTTTTTTAAGTTTTCATTATGTTGGATCTCTCCAATAGCAAGTATTCTGGCATTTTCCAGTCATATTTTCCCTCCATTTTGTTTCAACAATTTCACCATTTGCCATACAACAGTCCTACAAAGTTACTCCAAAAACCAGAAAATCCCCAAAATTTGTCTTGTTTTTATAACGGCACAGAGATAATTAAGAGGAAAGTGTTAAACGCTGACCACGCCAGGAGATCATATATCATGATATAAAATGACCCTAATCTAAACATTGAATTGTTAATGGTACAATTGATACCAGATGTTGTGAACATTGGTCTAAGAGTATTCTTGAAATTTCATGATAAATCTGAGAGTTTAACTTTTATTCTTATTTCCTCAAATAGATTTGAAACTGCACTATGTAGAGTTATTGTGTTAGTATATTGTTTTGATTTATCTTTTGGAAATTATTAAAGTTAATAAATTTGTTTATTTAAAATTGATAAAAGAAAAAAGTTGACTATGTACAAAGATTATATAGTGTTAACTAATGTTTTTTTCTAATAAAATCACTTGGATTAATTAAGCTACTGAAGTATTATTGATATACAAATCAATATTAAATTTAGAAGGAAATTTTCTTTTTTTAAATCATAGATTCGTATATTTCTGTAGCTATATCGAATTTAACTTCCATAGCAAAAATTATGTTCGAAAAGACACATCTACTTCAATTCTTCCTTAGTAAGTTCATTTTGTATGATGCATTCTAAGTCGTGCTATCTTCTTCATCAAAATAAAACTCTTGACAATAAACATTGGTTAAACGATTCACTCTTAGTTATTTATCTGTAAATATCTTGTGCTTATCTAATTGATATGCTTATATTGACCCTTTAAGGATTTTTGATGTTTATTGATGTATTTTGTCACATCGCGGCACACTTTGAATGTTTCCCAGTGTGAAATGAAGAACTGGATTACACTTTCTTGCTATTGATTTCTGCAGCAACATAACCTTTTCCTTATAGCCAATAAAAATATTGCTTCTTTTAATAAATGGTTAATTTACATTTTTTTTTCGAAGGAAATTCGTAAAATTATTCATTCCAATAAATTCTGTACCATTGTCATCATATAAAATCTGGAGCTGTCAAAGCAGGGCAGTGTTAAAACTCATTTTTTGTTAAGCTGAAGTTATTATTATGATAATGTGAGATTAATTCACTGATATGTATTTGTCTTATTATTTTCATTTTTTGAAAGGTTTTTTTTTTCAAAAAAATCCTTTCTTTGTCACTGCTCTGGGAAATTTGAAAAGAATGAACAACACATTCAACACAATAAAAATCAAAGAGTCAATGTGACCAAGAAAATAGTGTGGCAGAAAAAATGTATATACTATCAAATATAGATGAGTTTAAAAAAATGATTTAAACAAATACTTAAAATTATGATATTTCATGGGTTTTCCACATTTAAATCAAACATTACTCCAACTGCGTACAGAAAGTAGAGTTTGTATAATGGGGCATTAATATTTGCCACAGTGGCTTGTATGTATACAATACAACTTTAGCGAGAGTTCGTCATACCTCATGCATGCATCTTATATAAGAAAGTCTATACTGCCTTTTTACACTTATGGTTAATTAATGTCTTAGATACCGCAAACATTTATTCTTTGCTTTTTGCTTGCTTAAAAAAATCAAAATATGGAAAATAAATTCACTCGCTTGCTCACTTCTTTGGACAAACTCCATAGAACAAGTTGTTGAGACCATAACGCCTTATCAAATCATAGTCCATATGTTATATCACGGCAATCAGTCACTGTTCCTAAAAAGGCTAAATCTCTAGATTACTACTAGATACAATTAACATTACCCCGAAATTTGATTGACAGGATAAGATGCTTATCGTTAGCTTATCAGCGCACTCCATTTGGTCACGTGATACCATAGTTTTTAGTCGCCATTTTCCTTGGACAAGCTGACTACATTTCGTATAATCAAAAACTGAGGAATAATTCAGATTAAAATGAGAAAAAGGCGAGAAGGAAATGGTTAAAAGATGTCAGTGTGGTCTATGTGATTCAGATAATCGATATCCGAATCATTTGACAGGTGACATCGTTTTGATAACATTTCCACAGCCGAAACGTAACTTAGACAATTGTAAAAGATGAACAACTTGTATGTCTGTTCTGTTGTTTGTACCGGACCTTCTTACAAGATCGCTAGATGGATAGAATTTACTCAATAAATGAAAATAATAAATATACATAGCACCAGTTTTCGAATTTAGCCGGTGGGGCCGTGGACCGTGGACCGAGTCCATCGAAATCGCCGAAGGTCCAGCAACTTTTAGAATATTAGTGGCCCGACGAACAACCAAGTTTTACAGCTCGCATTTTCCATATTCAATAAAAATGTTATTAAAAGTTATATTTTTATCTTATATCATGCTTAATCATTAATATTGAAAGCGTATTTTATATATTGCCATTTGTTAAGATATAATTGATCTAGTAAACTCTCATTCGGTCCAGTAAAAAATCGCATTTTGCTGGCCCGAATGTCCAATGCTGACCAAAGTTTTTCATGAAGACTGCACAAATGATTTAAAATTGTAAAAACATAAAGTATTAGTACAGTAAGTTTAGTACATTCATTCTGTTAGGACGTATTTTCATTTATTAAGGATAGCACAAAAAGGTTTTTTTCGATCACGTATTGTTTCCATTATGGTTCCCTTAAATAAATAAATGAATAAATAAATGTCCTTGCAAGACAAACAATGACAAACCGCCCTTTAACCTTTAACTTTAAAAGACAATTATAATGAAAAAGTAGGGGCTATAATAAATCAAATTAGGGTTATCATTAACAGAACTGACTTAAATTAACACAGAGTTGAATTAAAAATTTGTAAGATAATGTTTTTGGGGGTGTTTTTTGTGTCTTTTTTTACTAAATTTCAGAATTAAGTGTGGTATTATGATCTTGAACTGAACTGGCTAGAGTAAAATGTTCATGTATAGTACGTTTTTTCTCAACTGTCGAAGTTTAAATAATTCCACGGTAATTGAATACACAATATCACTAGTGCAAGAACAGAGGAAGAACACTAAGTCGCCGTGAAATTATTCATGTTTTGACAATTGAGAAAAAATGAACTATGAATAAGGAGATATTTCAGTAAATACATTAAATAACACTGTTTAGAACACTGTGAATTTTTAAGGTATAGTCCATTTTTTCTCAACTGTAGAAGTTTGAATAATTTCACGTTAATTGAATACACATTATCACAAAATCGTAAGTGTTAGACAAAGAGCACGAATTTAGTCACCGTGAAAGTATTGTTTTGACAGTTGAGAAAAAACTAACTATAACTAATTCAATTCAGTAAAAATGATCTGAAAGAGATGTGTAAATTTTTCTGCAGTCTAAGTTAAAAACAAATCTACTAATTTTATTTTAGGTAATTAAAACTCTATATTCTTAAGAGTCTGTGAAATACTGAAATACCAGACAGAGCAAGCATGGTCCAAAATGACATGGTAAAATAGTCATAACCAAAAGCTTTTTAGCATACATAGATTTAAATTAACTTTTTCAGTGTAAAAACTAAGCTTAGCATTGACTTTTCTTATAAGATTGATCGATAAGATGTCCAAGGTTATCAGATAATGGGTCACGTGACTCAGTGGGAGGAGCAATCTACTCGCTGGCGTAATGTTAATTAAGTGACTGACTACTGTCCTATATTATTAAGAATCAGTGGTAGGGGGAATAATATCCGTAAAAATTATTCATGACTAAGCTCCTAAAAAGAATGGCCCGCCCAGGAATTGAACCCTCGATCAGTAGAATAATGTGCATGTAAAATGAAATATGAAACAAAGTTGACTATGATTGATAAAGAGATTAAGATGGATATCGAAATAGTAACTTTCAACTCTTATAATCGTTCAAAAATTCCTTCCAGCAGCACTTTCAGCACTTTGATAAATCTTAATTTAAAATTGGTCTACAGCTCTCACTTGAAGTAGAATATAAATCCTTATATAAACCTCTCAATCCCACATTTTTAGTGAATTCACTACAGGACAGTTGTACCCCAAAAATGAGCCTTTTTTGTGCCCCACCCCATCAAAAGATGTCTCAGGGAGTCCGAAGGGGGATGTGCAACCTTTGTTGCTGGGGTTTGAAAGGGGGGCAGCGCCCCTCATCCCCAGAAAAATATCGGGGTCTTAGAGTTCAGAGAAACTGCACCAAATGATGATAAGAAAACATGTTTCAGTCTCAGAAAAACCCTGGCACTTTCGTTCTCAATTTTGGAAAATATTATTGTTTGGAATGCAAATGTGGGGTATTAAAAGAGCGAAAATTGCATTTTTGCTGTTTTTGCTCCACCTCCGCATTGCCATGGTAACTGGGGTCGGGGCTCATTTTGGTTTTTCTGAAAGACATTTTACCCAGGGAATATTTTGGTCAAGTAACATATCTGTATGATAATTAGTAATTAAATAAAAAAAAAATTGAAATAGCCCTAGCATGTAATAGTGGGAAAATGGTTACTTTTCACACATGTCGCAACCAGTAAAGGGTTAAACAAATGTCAAAAACAATAATTTGCTATAAATATACTTGATAAGCAATGAGCTGTATGTTCAATTCAATATGTTAATGATTTTTTAAAAATCTTTAAAAATTCACTGACCTTAACAAGAAACTGTTTTTATGCGCCCTTACAATTAAAAATCATTTATTTAACTAATAATATTATTGTATAATTATGTCGTCATTTCATTGTTCTATTGAAAATGTCGGTCAATGTTTGGTGAAAACAATAATCATTACTCTTAGAATATATAAAAGATTGTGAAAGTAGATAAATGGACATAGTTTATTTAGCCTGAGTTCACCGCAGCATGTGGCAGCATGCTGACTGTTTTATTGCTTTATAATGGTGGTCAGTGTTATTATAATGATTAGACGCCTGATAAGCCAACTGCTCCATTGGAGCGATTTTTGGAGTAACTTTGTAGGACTGACAAGGTTTTTTTCAACAAAATTCTCTCGCCAATTTCATATCATTAGCTTTGCATTATTTTCATCCATAGTTTTCATGACTTATGCCATCTTAGTCAAATACCAACAAAAGACTCAGAAAAGATACAATAGGACATATATATAGTTAATGAAACTCTTTATTCCTTTAAGATTAATTATTGACCTTTGTATTCCTTCTAATAAGCAATATATCAAATGACTTTCTTTTGTAACAACGTAAACTTGTTCTCAATGTTCCCATATGCAGAAAAATCCGGCTTTAATGTGGCTCCCACATTATCTTTCTTGTATTGTTTTAGCATGAGCCCATTACTTCATTACAATTACTGTGCGCATTGTAATATGTAAATATGGTTGCTTTAAGTAGTATTATAGCTTGTTTTAGGATAATTTGAGACAAACGACTCAGTTTGTTTACATATTTGGGACACGTAAAACAGGGAGGTCAGCTGATTTTGTGTAATGCAAGTCTTAAACATGTCATAATGCGTGGAACATGTGTTCTCGTACTAAATTTAATACATCAAAAACACACTGATAATAAGTCGATAATTACGTGTTCTAAACTTAAATCCACCTGTGTATGAAAATGGTATCGTTGTATTTTGTCTCAAGTTATCCTAAATGAGCTATAGTACAAGTGTATGTATAGTTCCTGCGCTTTATTTCAAGCTTGTGGTTTAGTAAAGTATAATTGTACTATACTTTCTTGAACTGGATTTGCTTTGAATAGTCTGCTGGGACTACTCTTGAGTATTTAATGTGTCCATGATTTTTTTTGTCTAGGGATGTAAGTTGTCTAGATCTTAGAGGTCACAGTATTGTTGTCTTAGTGTTTGGTTTGTCTTCTATGGTTCTTTATTGATTTCGTTGTTTAAACATCAAGGTTCTGTTCATCAATGTCTAGCCACACATGAGTTTGTGTCTTTACTGACCATTTCAGAACAGAAGTTTTTTGAAGAGTCTAGGGTCCACTTCACTAACATTTGTGTAAATTTACACAAACGTAAGTTATAGTAACAAGTTATGCAAATCTTTAATTTATTATACCCCCGCTTCGAAGAAGAGGGGGGGTATACTGTTTTACCCTTGTCCGTGGGTCCGTCCATTACAAAATTTCCGTCGCAGTTTTCTCAGCAACTATAACATGCAGCAGCCTAATACTTTGCATATTGCTTCATCCCATAGTCCCATGTGGTGTAAAGCGATTTCATGCTCCTTGCTCATCTACTTCCTGTTTGTCGCATATTTTAAGATTTTGGCGGGGGTATCACTAGTGAGCATTAGCTCACAGATTTACTTGTTTCATTTGCATTTCACGAAGCCTTGTGTACTTAAAGTTTGCAGTAATGGCTCTATTTATGGCTAAAATATCTTTCTGGTTGTATGAAGTTACGCAAACATTTGTGCAGAATCTTAGTTATGCAAGTCCATTGAAATGCTCTTACAAATATAATGCTCAACACTTACACAAATGACTGATTGCTTTTATGCTTTAGTGTAAGCCACCCTGGTTAGTGTATCTCTACCAAAAGCTACCATCGGCTGCTGGATTTTTATAAACTTGAACTCAATTCTTGAGTATGAGGAGAGTACCCTCATCCCTGGTAGGTAGTGTATGTAAAAAAGATAGCTATAGGGGTAAATATAGAGAAGCTCTGTATAACATTGTGTAAAGGAATTAAGTAGCTGCCACTACACGTTTGGAACACTTCAACGAATTATTGAATAAATAAATGGCCCAAGAGTTTGGAATTGCACAACCAGTGTTCAATAAATATTGTTTTCTTAGTGTATTGTGTACACTAACATAACCTACAAAATGAGACATTGTTAAACAGAAAACAGAGCTGTCATTGATACTTTTTTCAATCAATAATCGATATGCATTTTGAAATATCATTAATTAAGTCTATATAGGTAAATAAATAAAAGTGTCAAAATTTGTTAGACAAACATAGTGAGTGGAAACAAGTGCACTGTCATTATATGAACGGATAGGTTTAAAACATTGACAGCACCCCATTGACAAAATAGCCCTAATTCACAGATGGTACATTGTTGCATTTCTTTCACGACAATCATATTGTAATCATCTATTTTGAGTTTATGACAACATAATTGGTCCCTATAGTGCTACAGTGAATGTATCAATATTCATTGATGTATGGTCAATATTTATCTCTGGATATAACGAAATTGTCCATACCCTTCAAGTCTAATCAACGACAGCTTTGAAACAGATATGTATTATGTATTATTGCTTTCTTATTTTCAGGCACAGCCATGTTTATTTCAAGGAAATTGTGTCATAGATCAGCGTACTCGTAGATTTTGTTCTCATTGTCGTCTCAATAAATGTTATGATGTAGGAATGAAGAGAGAGATGATATTAGGTGTGTATCACTGCTTTCTTTATATATCCTAGTGTATTAGTTCCAACACACCTGAGATTTTAGAAACTATCACTGTACAGTACAGCCTCTCTTGAACAACACCTACTGGGAGGGACTAAAGTGTGTTGCTTTCTAGAGGTTGTTGATCTGCAGAGGTAAAATACAATTGAAATTAGGCCCAAGGGAAATATCAAAAGCTGTTGTTGTGTGGAGGATTTGTTCTGTTGAGGGCAGCTGTATAAACCGTAACAAAATAAGGCTGCAACTAATTAATGACCTTAACAATAAATATTTTATTCATTGGTCCATCTTTTACAATTTTTTTAATAGCTGAAAGCTATGGTAGAAATACAGAATAAAAATATATCAAGTTGAGATTTCCTTAATTTCCATTTTAACATGACTTTCTTAAAATAGCCTGGAATAAGGGATGCCAGTCTGACTGTCATTGTTATTTATTTTGTGAAAACAACATTTCAGAATTATACATATTATAGTAAGTAATAAGAAACAAAACATTTTTAGTGTTTCACAGTAAAAGTACGAAAAGAGCCCCTCAAAATCCCCAACTCTCAACATTTTGGCTGTAAGAAATCACCGTAATGCTTATTAACAGAAACTTGCGGGAATCAGGTCTCACGGAAACAAAAAATAAAAATCAAGGCTTAACAGAAATGGCATAATGATTAAGATGGGTGGAAATAAATTACAAGAGGATAAATAAGAACAAATGCTACTTGATACAAGTGTTTGCTTCAGGTCATTTTAAGACTGAATTTCACCTATGTTCCCCTCCTAAAAAAGTATATATTTTTACCTTTTTTGTAGCATAATTGCCCTGTTCTTAGAATTTTGTGTTTGTACTGAATTGCAGATTTTTACCTTGGAGAAATTATGGAGGAACATGTTGCTCATGAGATTTTCTAATTAAGACAGAAATATTTTTTGAATAATAATTCTTAGTTTGAAAGCTACAGCTATATCCCCTGATTACTGTATAAATGTCTTTATATCTGCAGGTGGAAATATTGGCACTTTTAGATGTTTTTATATTGGCAGATTTAATGTCTGATAGTGTCAGTGTCAAACCCTGATATAAAACCTTGCTCTCTATTTAGAAAGCCAAAATGAAAACATACATTTAATATGAGTTCTGTTGTTTAATGTCAAGAATGATTGGTTTCAATTTCTTCTTATTTCTGCACTTTAGTTGGAACCATTGCAAACAAGGTGTTTTCCCTAGTTTAATAATGTTGCATTTAATTATTTTGGTCAATAATCTGACCTGTCCATTTGCTGTCATACTGTTTATCAAAAAGTTTGATTTGGAACTCAAAACAAAGAGCTTTTCCAACTGAAAAACTTTTTTTGTACCACATGTACCTCACAGGCTTCCCAGCGTACCTAGTTTTTGCAAAAAGGCTCCTAGTATTCCTAGTTTTTATATTTTAAGGTCTTTTTTCAAAATACTGCTACCTTATTTGTTTTTCTGTAAGATATATTTGCAGATAATGGCCAAGTTGTTGAATTGACATGTTCCAATTCTAGTATGGTGTCTGGTGTCAGTGTTGCCTTACCAAGCTGCACGCATTAGCACCTGTGGAAACTAAGGCTCTATGACACCATGACATCTATGCCTGAGCAAAGAAAATGTCAACTTCGCAGCTTCTGTGCCTGTCTTCTATGGTAGTTATGAATAGTTCCAGGTTGAAAAGATAAACATTTTCATACAAGAAGTCCTAGTTTTTTTGCATTTTCTTTCTAGTTTTCCTAGTTTTCTCCTAGTTTTTTGAGTTGGCATTCCTAGTTTTTTTCCTAGTTTTTTACTTTGCACTGCTGGGAAACCTGACCACATGTACCTGTACAGAACTAAGTTGAAATAAAAATGTGTATACACAGAACAATATGATTTAATATGTTTTGTGTGCTTTTCAGTAATATAATAAAAATTGTAATAATAATATGATAATTTCAGTAATGTGTAAAATAATTTTGTTTTGCACAGATGCATCCAGTACAAACAAACCGGTTTTTTTCAGCATGAGTTCAGAATAAGAACTATAATAATTATAGGTTATTATACATGTTACTGTACAATACTGAAATATATTTGGACGAGTACACAGCTTGAAAAGTCATATTGGACGAGCCGATAGGCGAGTTCAATATGACTTTCCAAGCTGTGTTCGAGTCCAAATATATTCCGTATTGTATAATAAAATGTATAATGACCTTTTTATTATATATCTTTCATATTCTTTGAAATAATCATCCCCATTTGATCGTTGAAAATTAAAATCGGAAACCAGACTAACACGTACCCGCACATGTACCCATCTGTCCAATACGAAAATAATATATATCTTTTGGATCCAATACGGGAATATATTGGACGGTCACGTGGTACAAATGCAGATTGTCGATTGGTTAGATGTATTAGATATATAATGATATATAATATAGAACTGTGAATGAAGGCAATTATAATTTGATACAAAGGAATATTATTAACTGAATTTCATAAATATAAATGTCAAGTTACATTCAATTTAACAGCTCATAAATGCCATGCAATTTGGGACTGCCAATATAAAGATGAATACAGTATATACATTGTACATGTATATATCAATGCTCAAATTTAAGCTCACTCACTTGCAAAATGGGTTTCATTTTAACTTGCAAATTTTCGCGAGTTGAGTCTTAACTAATGAGGCTCAAATTAGCATTGAAACAGCCAGATAAATAGATAGTATTAATTCAAGAATCAAGATTCAGCCTAAAACATGTTCGATATTCTTTGTCTATCCCACAATAATGCCCTTGTTCTGTCTACAATCAAATATAGTACTAAGTTTTTTTGCATAGATGAATAGTAATTATGTATACTATTAAAATTTGGAGAAAAGAATGTCAGTGATATTTTTCATTTTGATTGTTAAAATCAACTCACATAAAATTTGCAAGTCCAACTTTTAGTTAAATTGAAGCCCTGTATATATATATATTTGTTGTTGTATTATAGATGATACAGAAAAGAAAGCCAGGATGCAGAAAGTGATAGAGAATAGAATAAAGAAAAGAAAGATTGAAGAACCAGTTATAAAGGAAGAGACAGAGACTGTATTACCTGATCAATCTGACACAGCTTGTATTAAACTGAAAACTGAACCATCAGAAGTTTTAAGTCCATTATTGACATCTCACAGTGAATCACTAGAGGAGATTGACAGTGCTAGAGATTCTAAGTTTGCTTCTGTATACTATAATGATATACAGTATAAAGATGTCAGTAAACAGAGAATTCTTACATTAAAAGAGTATGTACTGTTTGAAGAACTAGGTGAAGCTTATAGTAAGTCACTAGGTGAACTCTTAACTGATAAAAAACATTCTACTGCCAGTAACTACAATGATTGTAATGATTTGATCAACAATTCAGCTGTTACTGTTTTACGTTTAATATCATTTGTCAAAGGACTCGAAGATTTTGTACCTCTGGGTACTGATGAAAAAACCACTATACTTAAGTCTTGTATTCTTAGCTCAATATTACTACGATCAGCTTGCTTTTACAATCCAGAAACTGATGCATGGCTGTCAGGATCAGGGGAAGAAATTTGTACTTCAATATTGCTCAAAACAACCGGTTACAAAGAGTTACATGTGCTTCATACCAACTTTTGTCGATCATTGAAAAGTGTCATTAGTAATAATTCAACATTGTTTGGTTTAATGCAGGTATTGTGTGTATTTAATCCAGCGTATGAGGAACATATTGATAGGAAAAAAGTATCAGATATACAGGACAAATATTTATTATTGTTGAAGCATTATTTAGAATGGTATCATGGTTATGAGACCTCAAGGAAATTATTTGCCAAGTTGGTAGATTTATTAGTAGATTTAAAGGATGTATCAGATGCTCATAATGCTATCATACTTCAAGCTAATCTTGATGATATTGAACCATTGATGCTGGAAGTGTTAAACCTCAAATAAAGGATACTCAAGGGATTTACGTTAAATGTGTTAAAGGATTTTTTGTTATGACTGTAAACTACTTATGAATTCATGGATGTTTCATTCTAAAATAATTTTTTATTATGGACAGGGCATATTTTTGTTTGTATCTAAATAGAACAGAACAGAACAGAACCATATTAAACTCAAGGTTGCATATTTGTATTACAATATTTGAGTTTACATAATTACATGAGTTTCAACATGTTGTATGAGAGGGTCATTCTTTATTTTTTGTCATTGTTGTATTGATTGATTACATTTTTTTTATTAAATATCATACTATTGTACACCTTCAATTAATGATAATTTTATACGGATAGATAATTAACTCTGTTATATATGTATACCCGGTGTTTAGTCATTTTATAATATGTTTTTTTTCTGTAGACACATTGTTTTAAAAGGAAGATTTAGTCAAGAATTTTTTTAAGCTTAAGAGTGATTTGAATAGAGTTTGCCATATGAATATTTTACCATATGAAATTATTTGATTCCAAAACTCTCTCCAATTTTTAGAATAGAAATACTCCCAATACTTTTTGCTTGTTGGGAATACTTTTGTAGATTTAGAATGATTAATGTATTTTATAGCTGTCTGAGAAAGTGTTTTAAATCTTAACTATGTGATGATGGGCAACCATCACACAGAAGGGTTTGATTTACTTTGAATTTGAAAATGGTTGGTCAGAAATGAATTAAAGAAATGTAATAGGGATTGTGAGGCGGTCAATAAAATATAATTAGATGACTTTGTTCCTTGAATGCTGGATGGAGTATATTAGAGTAAAAAGATTGTCAGTGTATTGTTCTATCTTTCTAAGTTGTGTTAGAATATTGATTTTAATTCTATAGGTTGTACTTCCCCCTTACCTAGTATTAAACTTGCTCCAAATTTAGAGGTTTGCTAGGTTTACCTTGTAGTAACAGACACACTTTTACAATGAAAATGAAAACAATATTCTGTCTTCTGCTATTCTGTTTGCACTACTATATACAATTCAACACCAGTGAAAACTTTCAACACTAGTCCTGAAATTGAGGATATTTATGTCTTGAAAAAGTGTTTTTTTTCTTTATTGCTAAAATTTTGAAATTGAGTAATTTCAGGATTCTGAGAGTGTTTAACTTTAACTCATTTGATTGACTTTCTTGTCTGTCCTCAGGTAAACAAGTTCATTGTTTTGGTAGCATGGATTGTATGTGTGAATATATAACTTGAAAACTAGGGACAACCTTTCATTATTATGTTATAGTGATGAATGAAATAGGCTGGTTTTGTGACATCCTGCAATATGTTATTATTTTATTGAGTGAAAATCAATTATTGTTTATAAACTTTTACCCTACAGACTAGTGTGAGTAAATGGGTGCGTTCAGAATTAAACCATTGGTACCAGATGGTAGCGTTGGTAACCATTGGTAACCATTGGTAACTGTTGGTATACCGATGACAAAGTTATTGGTAACCAATTCTTTGCGACCCTATAAGTGAGATAGCTTTGGTAGCCTCGTTTTGAATCAAATGATGGCGGCAAATGTTCATTGACACTGAGAATTTGATTCATTTGTATGCTAAGATACCTTAAGAACATAAGTATCCCCCATTATTCATTCACCGACTGGGCTCTAGCTTGATTATATGTTGCAGAATTCTCAAATAGCAGAAGAAGAGTCTTGAAAGAGCCCCAGGTGGGCCTAAAGTGACTCTTAAAATCATGTAATGAATTCAGTGGAAATTTTTGGTTGTAATAATGCTTTATTCTAGGTACAAAATCTCTTTTATGTTTAGAAAGCAGTCTTTCCTTATTTGAATATATAGAAGTTGCTATCTTAGATACAAGCATAATTTTTTTGCTTTTGCATATTGCCACAGCAGCTATAACACATCTTTTGTGTTTATCTGCCATATTAGATTTGTAACAGGGGTGTTATATAAAATCCCTGGTTTGTACCGTTGGTTACCATCGGCAGCAATATACTACCATTTATGACCAATATTACCAATACCCATTCAGAATTAATTGGCAACCAACTGTACGTTTGGTAACTTATGGTAACTGTTGGTAGTTCAGCTGGCAGAACCCTGAACGCACCCAATGATATTTTGTTTTAAGGCAGTTTTAGTGTGTATGATGTTATTTGTAGAGCAGTATTGATTATCTTTTGCTTGAATGAGTGAGTCTTTATAGTTCATGTTATGTTTTTATCCCAAAGGAAACAATTTTCAAACAAAATTAAATATTTCCATGAAAATATCTCAGTTTTAGAATTTAATATAGATTTTTATACGCCAGTTTGAAAAATAGGACGTATTATGTTATGATGTTGTCCGTCTGTCTGTCCGTCTGCAGACAATTGCTTGTCCCGGATGATAACTCAAGAAATGATGTACCTAGGTTCTTCAAATTTTATGTGTGAATAGCCCTTGGGTAGAGGGGGTGCCCTATTGATTTTGAGACCCCAGGGTCATAAGTCAAGGTCACTTGGACTTAAAATATAAAAACTTTGTCTAGATGATAACTCAACAAAGACTGTACCTAGGTTCACCAAATTTTATTCGTGGATAGCCCTTGGGTCAAGGATGTGCCCTATTGATTTTGAGACCCCAGGGTCAAAGGTCAAGGTCACTGGGACTTAGAATATGAAAACTTTGTCAGGACGATAACTCAACAATGACTGTACCTAGGTTCACCAAATTTTATGTGTGGATAGCCCTTGGGTAGAGGGTGTGCCCTTCTGGTTCTGGAAATCTGAGGTCAAAGGTCAAGGTCACTGGGATTCATATTAGAAAATTTTGTCAAGACAATAACATGATAACAGATTTACTTTGGTTCACCAAATTTTATGTGTGGATAGCCTTTGTGTAAAGGGTGTGCCTTTTTGGTTCTGAGGTTCCGGGGTCAATGTTGCTTAGACTTTATATGGAAAAACATTGTCTAGACAATAACTCAACAGCTGATTTACTTAGGTTTACCAAATTTTAAATGGGTATAGCCCTTGTGTCAAGTATGTTCCCTATTGAATCTGTGGCCCAAGGGTCAAAGGTCAGGGTCACTGGGACATCATAAAGAAAACTTTGTTGGGTCAATTACTCAAAAACAGCTTCACCCAGGTTCACTAAATTTTATGTGTGGATAGCCTTTTGGGATCATGGATGCGCCCTATTGGTTCTGAGGCCCTGGTGTCAAAGGTCAAGGTAACTGGAAGTTCATATTGGAAACTTTGTGCCGATGATAACTGGCCAACGGCTGTACCTAGGTTCATGAAATCTTTACTTTGGATAGCCCTCCTTTGATTTGTTATTCCCAATGCCCTGAAGAGAATATTTTCAAATATAAACAATGCAAGAGTTAATAATTCTGAAATCATTTTAACTTGCCATGCACAGAAGAAATGTATCGAAAACATAGCCATTGTGTAATGCAGTTTGCTATATATCATCTTATGGAATTTTAACTGGTTATAAGCTCACACAAAGCACAAAGTGCTCAAGGTGTGCTATTGTAGGGGGTCTGACCAATGTGCATGTGTGCGTGCGTCGTCAACAATTTCTTAAAAAATCTTCTTGTCAAAAACCGTAATGTCTACAGTTATTAAATTCAACATGTAGCATCACTAGAAAGTGCTTTAAAAGATTGTTCAAGTTATGCCTCTTGGGTCAAAATTGGCCCTGCCTTAGGGGTCGCAAGATTTACATAGAGTTATAAAAGGAAATGTTAAAAAATCTTCTTCTCTAAAACTTAAAGGCTTAGACCTTGATATTTGACATCATGACATGTAGCATCATCTTAAGGTTCACTACAAAGATTGTTCAAATTATGCCCCTTAGGTCAAAATTGGCCCCGCCTTAGGGATCGCAAAATTAACGTTTAGTTATATAAGAAAATGTTAAAAAATCTTCTTCTCTAAAACTTGAAGTCTTAGACCTTTGATATTTGGCATGTAGCATCATCTTAAGGTTCTCTACAAAGATTGTTCAAATTATGTTCTGGGCATTTAAATTGGCCCTGTCCCGGGTGGGGGGGGGGGGGGGGTCATAAGATTTATGTTAAGTTGTATCAGGAAATGTTCTTCTCAAAAACTACAAGGCATAGTACAAATTATGCCCCTGTAAGCCTAAATACACCTTGTCTCAAGAGACACAAAATTTATACGACTTATATCATAAAATGTAAAAAAAACTTTTCGCAGAAATTGTTTGGTTTGGTTTTACAACATTACAACACTAAAGTTCATATCATGCTGGAATTTCACAGAAATGACAAGACCTTCAGCTTTCATATTTAGTATGTTATGTCACTTTGAAATTTCTGTACAAAAATTGTTTTAACTATGCACCTGGGTTCAAAATTAAATGCCCCAGAGATGACAGTTTTCATCAGCTAAAACTGTTAAAAATATTCTGTCAGCTATTTTAAGCTTCTAATACTCAGGTGAGCGTTCCAGGGTCCTCAGGACCCTCTTGTTTGAGGTATTATTTCTAGTTTCTTTTAGGACTTGTCGTTTGTATATGAAAGAATTAAATATTCTCATCTTTTATTTCACCTTTCAGTTTTGTATTCAAATTCATGATAACATATCCATATTCAACACCCTGTATTTGTTAAATGTTTGGTATAAGCCTCTTAGTGTAATCGTTACAGCCCTAATAGTTACTGATCAGTTACGTAATTGGTTTTAAACAATAATAATGTTATATTTTTGCACAAGTGTATATTTTTATAAAGTTGTAAATTGTTGATACTTAAATGTGTACTCAATGTTGTCTTTACTTTCTGGAATGTTGCATACTTTCTAGAATGTTGTTTGTACTGATAATTTGATGATTATACTTGTTAATGTTTACTGTCTTGTCTTAGCCAATGAAAATGCCTATTTTTCCATACTTCAGGGAGAATTATTGTAATCTTTATTATGTGAAAGGCATTAGTTAGCATTTTGTTTGTTATATAGAATGTATGACAATATATTAGCCTCAACTTGAACCAACATATTATAGTAATTACAAACTATGTGAGTTTCTGATACAATGTGTATAACAATGTATGGCAACATTATAATTTTGGCTAGCACATACACACTTAACTACTAATGTACTTTAACTATAAAGATTAATTTAACATATACTTACAATATACCTTGGGGTCCATAAGTTTCAGTAGATGTCTTACTATTAAAGTATAAAATAAATTTTTAGTTTTGTCTAATACAACTCTTTAGTTATTGATAGGAACATTTTCTGTAAATCAGTTTATAACCAATTTTGTTTTGATACAGATATTACCTCCTTTAGAAACTTTTACCATTCAAACTCTTTTATGTAAAGTGTTTTATTTCTTTTGATATATTTTCATATATATTCCCTGTAGATGTGATTGCTCAATATTGTTTTCGGTGATTTTATATTATTGTATTTGTTGTTATTTTGTCTTGTTACTTTATTGTTCCATTAAATTTCAAATCTTATATTTATTATTGGTTGCCATATATTATTATTACCTGATTGCTTATATAAGTGTAATTTGATATTTTTAACTGTTTTCTGAGTGAACTGTTGACCGGTCAATAGTTTTGACTGTTTCCCGCGCGTGCTCTGACGTCACGTAATGACGTCACGTATTGACGTCACGAACTGTTACTGTACTTATTTAAAGGGAAGTAACTGCTACGGATTTTTGGCTTTACCAGACGCTTTAAACATGTCAAGTACTGTTAAAATAGTAATTGATCGGGTAATAAAACAGTTATTTTATGTGTGATTTGGGAACAGTCAAACGGTTGTCCCTCGATGTCAGGAATAGTGCTTTAAACTGTTTCCCTCGGCCCTGTTCAAAACACTATTCTCTCCACCTCGGGCCAACAGTGTGACTGTTCCCAAATCACATATGAAATAACTGTATATTATTATTAGAGATTAGGATTCCATTTGTATTATTATTAAATGTAATTGATATTATTAATTTTGTCACAAAGGATTTTTTTAACTGTATGTACACTAATTAATTTACTTACTATAAATAGAATGTTGATTTTAGAGTTTCTATACTTTGATGGCAAAATTATGTTTATGGAATTGAATAATAACTATGGAGCCCCTAAATTGACATTTTGAAATACTTTTTTTATTTTCACTATTATTTCGTTTTCCAAATAATATTTAAAATCAAAGCACTGGAGTGCTGAAGGAACGATGACCTGAACTTATTTTTGTAAATAAAGATTATAATTATGTCAAAATATCAAAATTGTACAGCAATATTATCTACAAAATAATATATTATGTATCAATTAATAGAAGTTAACAAAAGTAGTCGAAGTAAAGCACGCTAGACTTTTTGAGTGTTTAGCTCATGGCAAGGTTTATCTTACTTTTTCAAAGGAAATAAATCAGTAAAACATTAATTAGCAAATTCATATAAATACAAAAGAGGCATTACTCCCATAACATACATCCATAGTAATGAACCTTTATAGTTAAGAAGATGTAGCATCAATAAATAATACCTACTTTTATTTATATGTCTTGAGTATTAAATGTACAAAAATGTATTTTAATTTGAACAAATTTCAACATTAAAATAAGGGGGCATAATTCTAAAAGTAAACAATCAAGAGTTATGTCCCTCTTATGTTGTGAAGATGTACTAACAATGAATAAGCATATCACCTTTCATAAAAATATCTTAATGAGTATTCATTTTTTTTTTCTTCAAAGTTCTAAAACCATAACCAAAAAGCTGAAATGGGGCACAACTCCTAAAATAGTACTTCAATAGTGCTGATAAATAAGCATATTAACTTTCTATCAAATATTTTAACCAGTCCTGAAATAGAGTTAGTTAAAATAAACTTTAACCTTAAATGTTATAAGTATAAAGGGACATAAGGAGCAGTGGTCCAGTTCGCTTAGGGATCGAGAGGTCCTGGGTTCGAATCCCACCAGGGGCACTGCTAATTTCCTTGAGCAAGAAATTTACCTGCGATTGCTTCACTTCACCCAGGTGTAAATGGGTACCTGCGAGGGTGGTATAATTCAGTTGTGCCAATTTGTCGGCTGCACTAATAAGTGGAGTAAAAAGACTCCCCAGGGAGATTGATAGATAGATACCAGTAGCCCAATGACCAGGGGTAATAGTTGTAAAGTCGGTAAACGTGCGTAAGCATGAAACTTAGACTATTAAATGCAATTACTTTAATTTTACTTTTTTACATAACTTCGAAAATAATTCATCCAGAGTTATGTCCCTTAAAAGTCTGAAAGATAAAGAACTGAGGAATAAGCATACCTACTTCCATTCAAATACATGTACATTCATAACTACTAAATATATCTCATTTGAACAAATTTTAATTTTTAATGGTAGAATATGAGGGGCATAACTAAAAAAACAATTCATTCACAGTTATGTCCCTGAAGAGCCATCTAGATAAAGTACCGACAAATAAATTTACAAACTATGTCACATATCTTGGAGCTTAAAAACTTTAACCTCCAAACCAATGCCAATGTCGACCCAAAAGTGATAGCATTATAAGCTCTCATTTTTTTTCGAAAAGTCAACTAAAAGTCACTTTGCATTCAATAATGGCTTGAAAAGTCCAGACTTTAAATAGTCAATGTACAGGCTTCGTAAGAAAACTTGGCAAATTATTTATTCACATTATGTTTCTGCAAGAATTAACAACATTGAATTTAATTAAACCTTACTTAAAAAGACCCTTTACCTCCATGTATTAACACAGTGGTCGAACTTTGAGTTCTCAAGTATCTAAGACTCGATAGAAATTATCCAAAACAATGAGACTGATAAGGCAACTTTTCAGTCATAAAATGTTGCATATTGTGAAATCGCAAACTGGTATTGCCCTATGCAAAGTTTAAACATCGTTTAGAGATCATTCCAAATAAACAACATAATGATATTACGTTCATACCAAATAATTGTAAGAAATAAAAAGGATTTCAATATGTTGCTGTAGGGGCTCTGTAGATAACTGTATAATAAAGATCCAAAATTTGATTAACCTTTGCTTTTAAAGTTATTAATTTTGTATTGTTGCTGAAATATTGTTACTTTATTTTTTATGTAACAAACCCTTATTTAGCTTGAATATTCATTGAATAGTTGTATTATCCTACTCAGTTGTGTGTTGACATAACATTTCTTAGTAAAGGTTTTAGGTGCAACATTTTATGTTAGAAACTAATAAAAGGATTCATTTGAATTTAAATACATGTGTACAGGGTAACATGTACTATTTGAGCTAATTACAGAGTTCCATAAATTTTTAGTGGCAACTTTTATGCTTAGAGAAAATAGTTAAGGTTTTTTTCTGAAAAAAGTATGTTTATCCACTTTTTATGAATTTTTGCGAACTTTTATATGCAAAACGTTTGTTAAAAAATGCAGTTTTTACCAGGTGCCATTACCAAGCACTTTAAACTTTACTATACAAACATCAATACATTCTCAGTTTACTCAGTAGGTAAGGCATCTGGCTATAAAGCCACGAGTTCTAGGTTGGATTCCTGGCTGGAGCCAACATAACTTCACAGAGTTTGACCATGAAGTATTTTGTCGTCATTCTCCCACCTACCTATGTAACAAGTAGGGCAGTTAACAACTTCTGGAGGTGATATATGTTTAATACTACATGTATATTAAAATCTTGAGTCAAGAGATATAAGTCTATCCAGGGGTATTAAGTTAGACAATTGACTCTCATAGTATTACTGAAAAAAAATGTTGAAAACACAGGGTTAAGCACCAAACAATGTTTTAATGCAAACTTGAATGAGTATCAGGATGTACGAGGTGTATATACATTTGAATTTAATTTTTAAAATTGTTTTGCATAACCCATCAGTTGTAGATTAATACACTTAAATCTTTTGTTCTAGTTGATAAATTTAGAAGAACAGTATACTAGTCCTATGAATGTTTTAACAATATCAAAATAATAACATATAATAGCAAGACAAGTTGAAACTTTGTAATTTTTGTTATAGCCGACTGTTTGTAAATTTTTAATAGATTTACATGACTATATTTGTTTGTCCATCATCATATTGTATGAATATATTTTATATTGATAATTACCGGTAATCAATTTTATCTTGTTGTGTTGTTTTTGTTATTAATTGTCTGTGATTGTAGATTAGTGTATAGATTTAAAAAATGAAGTTATGTTTGTTTAAGTGTAGTAAGTTATTAGTTACAGTACATCTAGAATTATTGAGTTTTATCTATGACAGTCAGGTATATGACGGAAGACCATCCTCAATATGAACAGTTTTTTTAAACAAATCCATAGTCAAGTTACCTGAGCATATCACTACCTAGCGCATTTTCCCCCCTGGTACCCTTAATTTGAATACATCACACAAGAGTGTGATGTCATACATGTTCTTTGTTGATCACGTGACTACTACTACAGGGTGCATCAACTCCATTACAAGTTTGAGAATACTATCCTCTGGCAAACATGGGCGGCCAAGGAAGTCCTGGTCAGAGTGCATAAAAGATGATATGAAGACACAAGCTGCATAACTGTGATCGTCCGGACAGGGTTACATGGAGGACAGATGTAAGAAGATCTAGCCGACTGCTACCTACCCCAGTTCCTGGGACACCAGCAGCAGATGAAAAATAATCTATCAGATTTGATAATTGATTGATTGTAAGAGGGATACCAGGGCTCAAAGCAATAAGTAACGATATGCTTAGGCAACTCTCCCAATATTTACAACAATATTATATCAAACTTCCTGTCTGTCTTTAAGATATAGTTGGGATATTTGATAAACTGACCTTTTACTATTTAATGTAATTATTTGGACTAGTGTTTAAGAAGATCTAAGACAATAACTGTTACTCTTATTTTTTAGAACAAAATTCAGAAAAAAGTAAAATACAAAATTGTTCTATATTGATTTTATTTCTCACATAACAATATTTTTGATGAATTTGGTTACTATAATAGTATAAAGACTAAACAGAATAAAACTATGTCTATATTTTATTGATTTATTATGATTATTCATTTCATATTAAATGTCTTTTAGAATTTATATTTATTATACCCCCGCTTCGAAGAAGAGGGGGGTATACTGTTTTACCCTTGTCCGTGCGTCCGTCCGTTACAAAATTTCCGTCGCAGTTTTCTCAGCAACTATAACATGCAGCAGCCTAATACTTTGCATATAGCTTCATCCCATAGTCCCAGGTGGTGTAAAGCGATTTCATGCTCCTTGCTCATCTACTTCCTGTTTGTCGCATATTTTTAGATTTTGGCGGGGGTATCACTAGTGAGCATTAGCTCACAGATTTACTTGTTTTTACTGAATATGAAACAAGAGAGTTCTGAGATTGCTCACCTAAAAACTGGATTCTAAGGGGATCTGACACAAAATCTTTAACACTTATATTCAGCTGTTTAAAAAGTAACCCCTGAAATGCTTTCTTCCTTATCCCAGGGATATAACTTGTACAAACTTAGAAGAGGACCCTAAGATGATGATGATATTGAAGACATACAATAATTTGAGAACTCTAAACCTTAAAGTTTTAAAGAAGAAGACTTAATAACATTTCCTTGTGGGCTCGAAGGTGAGGCCAGCTTAACATATGCCTGTAACCCCTGGCACACAGCCAGTTTATTCCTCTTGTCTATACTGTTGACCCCTAGATGGGGTCAGTAAGGACTTGAGGGGCATAATTAAAACAATCTTTCTATAAAAGGACATACAAGTAAAGCTGCATGACAAATTTGGTGACTGCTGGTTTTTGACCAGAAGATTTTTTTAAATGTTGATATGACACCAGATGCTCACTTGCACTTTTGCATGACCAATTAACTTCCACAAACTTGAATAAATCACTCTTGAGTCTGTTTTCTGGTTCTACTGTACAATACAAAACTACCAAGTTAGCTCTGTTGTTAGTACATCTGAGGGTTCCAAGCAGACTGATATACCTTCATGACTTTTGGTCATGAAATAGTTGTATATGGGCACTGTCTCCTACTACCTGTGTATCATGTAGGGTAGTGTCAGTTACTGATGAGGCTATGTGATTATAGTTCTAGTGTAGTCTAGGAGCATTGGTTCAGTGGTAGGATGCATGCTTAGGGATTGATAGGTCCCAGGTTTTATCTACACTTGGAGCACTGCTCATTTCCTTGGGCAAGAAATTAACCTACAATTGTTCCAGTCCACCCAGATGTAGATGAGGACTGTGAGGGATTGCCTGCCTGAGGGTGATTTCAATCGTCAGGAGTTATCGTACAAGATTGTAAAGTATGCTGAGCATGTATATGGAAGCAGATTTTAAACCAACTTTAATTTCAGGTTAAAAGCTTGGCTCAATCTAGTGATCATGTCTATCCAGAAACTGTTAGAAGAAAGACAATATAATATTGAAATTTGGTGTAAAATACCAAATCATTACACGACATTACTGTATGAACAATGCACTGTAGATAAAGTTTCTTCTTTTAGGAAATGGTTAAATAGTTTCAGACTGAGTTTCAAAATAGAAATTAGAAAATAGAATTTGATGATTGGGAGAATACCTGTACTATGTCATATAATAATAATAATAATAATAATAATAATAATAATAATAAAGACTTTATTTTAAGAGGCTACGCATTTGGATAAATCCAATCTTCCATGTGGGCCTCTAAATAATGGTAAATTATTGAAATAGTATTGGAGGAAGCTGTCTTTATCTATACAAGAGGAGTAGTGTTTCAATGCTCAACTAGCACATTTGCTTTAAAAACCAGCAAACTTGATTCAAGTTCTAGCCATAGTAGGTATAATCTTTTATGATAATTATAGAATTATGTTGATTTTCATCAAGATATTGTCGAGAAATTATTTGGACTTAGTAGAATGGTGAGTTCAAGTAAACCAAGTATTCTCAGCTGTTCAACTTACTAGGTGTACAGATAGTTGTACATAGCTAACAGAAAGTGTTAAAGAGAAGGTAAAATTTAAAATTGATCATCATGACAGACAGGAATTTGAAATGCCTTGTTTTTTTAATTAGTTCTTTTTTCCTTCAGGAACAAGGGAAATAACTGTTGATGAAATTTGTAGAACAAAAATGAAGTTGTCCCTCTTATTGAATGTAACCAGTATATACATTTTGATAGAATATGTCCAATTTGATACCTATTTTGCCACTACTAGATCTGGATGCCACATTTAGTGACTGAGATATGTGATCCTCTGGATGTCACTGTTATTGACATAGATATTTGGCACTCTGGATGTCACAAAAAGTGACTTAGAACCCAAGTCGGTAGCACAATTGGTAGTGCGTCTGGATTTTTATACCCCCGCTTCGAAGAAGAGGGGGGTATACTGTTTTACCCTTGTCCGTCCGTCCGTCCGTTACAAAATTTCCGTCGCAGTTTTCTCAGCAACTATAACATGCAGCAGCCTAATACTTTGCATATTGCTTCATCCCATAGTCCCATGTGGTGTAAAGCGATTTCATGCTCCTTGCTCATCCACTTCCTGTTTGTCGCATATTTTTAGATTTTGGTGGGGGTATCACTAGTGAGCATTAGCTCACAGATTTACTTGTTAATCTAGTGTCCCGATGGGGGTATGGGTTCAAATCTCATCTAGGGAGGTTATACGTACCATTCCATAAAAATTTGACAATAATTTCAATATTCCTCCACTAATAAGGTATATGGAGAAGTTTCTGGCCTTGTGGAAGGGTTGGTAAGTACTGTGTATAGACAAGGGTCCAGGAAAGCTAGGTTAGGTGCACTGGACACTGTAAAATAACCTAAAATTGTGTTGACACAGTTTTTATCCCAGTATAAATAAGTTAATTGACTCAGGTTAGTGCCTGGTGGCAGTTAAGTCTTTACTTCTTATGATAACTGGAATTTGTGAAAAGGCAAGAGATATTTGATTTATTTTTTAATTTAGATTATTGAAAGGATAATGAAGTACTGGAAACCAATAGTCTAGAAAATGTGATAAAGTGAACCAGACATTAGAATAAGTGAACACAAAGTGATTAACTTCATTAATCCAAGTAAACAATTTTCTGTTTTATATCTATTTCTCTGTTTACATAAAATATAATTATTTATTCATTTATTAAAGCATTAACTTTAAGTTCCATTAATTTGATAGATAGTTAACTTATAAACACATGGGTTCTGTAAGAAAACCTAAGCTGCTCAAATTTGTTTTGTGTTATCAATTATAACTTTATTGTCATTTATCAGGTTTTTGCATAATTAGTTGATGATTAATGATTGTAACTTTATACATTTTATAAGGCCACAACAAATTGATCATTTGTTCTATGGATTCGCTCGCACCTTAATTTTGACTGTTTTTACAAAAAAAAAATGTTTTATTTCCTCGCTCGCTCATAAAAATTTGGTCAAACCGCTATATAAAGCAAGTGAATAAAGACTTTTTTTTTCTTCACTCACTCGCCCCATTTTTTTTCCAGAAAAATCCGTGAAACATATGATCAACTTGTTGTGGCCTAAGATATAAGTTTGTGATTGTTTTAATATTATGATAATTATTATATCATCATTAGAAGTTGAAGTATTTTCAAATTTTCATTTTAGGTAGAATGTTTAATTATTTTATGTTCAATTAGAATAAAATGGCATTAAGACAGGTGAGTACTGTTTCTTACTATAACTTAGTTTTCTACAGTCTTCCAATTTAGCCAGTGGACCGTGGACCTAACCATCGAAATTGCAGTCGGCCCAGTGTTTTTTACAAATTAAGAGATCCTATGGTCCACCAAATTTTACAATTATCCTAATTCAATTAAAAATCATTATCTGTTGTTATATAGTTAAATTTATTGAGAATATGTAACACTAAGTAGTTAAAATATTCAGTATATTTTAACATATCACTTAGATTTTTTAGATGTGGTAAATACATTTTTCTGGCTTGATTTTCCAATGCTGATGAAAGTTTGTTGTGAAGACTGTTCCTACGTGCTATTTTAGGGTTTATAACATAAATTAGAGAAGAACCAGTCAGCTTACAACATGAGCTTCAAGCTCAGTGCAATCTCCGTAAACAGAGATCCTGTAGAGCGTTGTCGTACTGTAACTCTACTTAGTCAATGCAAGGTCACGTCGAGATGAACTTTGTGTCGACCAACCAATGCGTAGCTTTCATCTAGACGAAAACACTATTAATCACATTTTGATTTTCGTAATTTCTATTTTTAGACCTATGTTTGCAATGCTTATTTAACAGCAGTATTATTCACAGTCTGTGATTGGGCGGCTCATTTCAAATTTCGTGACGTAGACAATGTAAACAAGTTACGTATCATAACAATTTCGTCATGAATATTATGATGAGAAAAGGTCACCTGAACGTGACCTTCGTTTGGAAAAGGCCAGATCTAAATTATCGAGTATGCGAGTGGTAAAATTCTAGATTGGGTTTTAATCAGATTGAGCTCAGTGGGACTATCATCTGATTGGAAATCTTGTAGTCATTGATACCATTTCCACTTCCTATGTGGAGTTTGGTAATGAAATACTTTCTACAATAATGTCTACTACTGTTACAGTACAGGGCAGTTATCTGTATAATAATCAAAGTTTTGGTCCAAAGGTCAGAGTCTCTCCTGAGATGGCGAGTTACTGACCATGGCTTTATGACCAACAGATACTGATGAAACATATCTATTTTGTGATTACCCCATGCCACTGTCGTGTAGCTGTGTACGGTGCAGTCAACCAAGATGGCGGACCCAACGCTGGTGAAAAGGTAAACATATTTTATTTTCTCGATTTCTCTAACTTAATCCACATGTATTGCTGTATAATAAGTTGTATTCAACCAGGCATAGATTCCGGTGCATAATGTACAACCTGTTTTCGCTTGATATCCACCCAAGAGCTTATAAATGAATCACAAAATTGGTCGATCTATGATTTTGAAATTTGAAGCGAGAAAAAAATCTTTTAAGTCTGATTCTGACTTTATTTGAGCACTTAGATTCAAATCAATTGACAGAGTAGCGTAAAATGATCGACCGAGTTACTCTGTCCCCTTACTTTGGAGGAATATCCTCTCCCATCCACAAAAACATTCGTTTTATGAGTGTACACAAAGTGAGTGCAGTCGCCGGTGTATGGTGTAGTCAAAACGCACATTTTTGAACGGTGCAGTCTCAGAAAACTGTACGGTGTAGTCATTCTGTACAATTTTAGTGTACGGTGTTGTCTCAATTATTAATTTCAGTACCAACTTTCATGAATGATCTTTAGTCCTATGTTATTGAGTTACTTTTCGCTCATTCGACCCGATGACCTTTAAATGTTAATATGTAATCATTACTTCGATCAATCGTCTGGAATTAAACTTAAACAAAATTAGCACTATGACATAAATGTGTTTAGATTATGAATGAAATGAATGTTGGAGTTCCTGATGTCCCCTATGCTGACGTCCTCAGCTGATACATTTATTACGAACGTTCTAAGACACGAGTTACATACATTCAAAAAGAAAAAAATCAAAACACCTCAAAACATCACCGTAATCACGTATACGTATATTCTTGGTTTTGAACATAGACTGTAAAATATGAATATACATTGTTTGAATCAAGTAACTACAAAACCGAGATGAAAACGTTAGAAATTGATAGAAAGAAGTATGTGTACAAGCATACAGATGAATAACTTTTTTTAAACTTTGGTTAATGTAAATCGATGTCCGCCTTGCAGTACATGCGTAAGAAAATAAGTGGTTGTCCGAATAGTTAATTCAGGAAATTAGAATTTTATATTTATTATTATATTGCATTTAACGCCGTGTCAACACAATTTAAGTCATTTTACGGCGTCCAGCACACCTAAACTAGCTTTCCTGGACCCTTGTCTATAACCAGTACGCATTTACCCTTCCACAAAACCGGAAACTTGTCCATATTATCCAATCAATGCAAGAAAATTGACATTATTGTCCCCGGGTGAGATTCAAACCCTTCGAGACACACCATTTCAAATCCCGGCGCCCTACCAACTGCGCTATAGACCCGGGTTGCACATGATAAAAGACAAGCACTTTGGGCAAGTCATGGATATTGACGTTTTAAATAGCTTCGTTAACGTTAAACAAAGTCGCTGAATTCACAAAAAGTTAACACCGATAAACGGAAAATTCAATTACTAAAGATTAGTACCACACATGAATACATGTATGTTTTTGGTAATCGAATATTTTGGCACAGTGACATACTTTTTACCAAGATGATACTTAGTCAAAATTGACTTATGGGCCGGTCACATAGGCCAAAACGCATGAATCACGCATAAATTTGGGTTGTGCGTGCTTGTCTGTCGGGGATTTGACCATTTTCTTCGATTTACGCGATGAAAAATCACCGATACATCGCGCAAGAATTACGTACAGTATCAATCACACAAAAATCATCGACAAAGCACTTATAAACCATGCATAAACCCAAAAAGGGGCACAGAATTGAATGTGCCCAACGAAAGCTTCGCGGAAAACTACGTATATTCTGCGCATTATCACTGATAAACTGCGTATGATTGGCGCATGATTCGCGCATGAACTACGCATAATGTGCGTTTGAGTCGCGTCCTTTCAACGCCGTTCCGCATATAAACGGATGCGGGCTTCAGGACATTTTCACGCACGATCGCTGATGTTCCACGCATGATTCGCGCACAATCCGCGTAAGAACTATGCAAACTGTGCAAAGAATACGTTAACAACGCAAAACTGCTTAACTCTTACGCGACGATAAATTTTGAACTGTTCAAAACCTGGAATCGCGCATAACGATGAAACGGCGCAGTTCCACTCACAACTACGAATGCTCCACGTCAGAAACGCTGAGAAAACGCGATTATCACGGATGACTCACGTAAGACTCGAGTTTTGTGCGTGATTTTTGCGTGATTTATGCGCTTTGGCCTATGTGACCGGCCATTAAGATATCATCATGTCTATCTCTCAGAATTTCCAAGATATTCTGACTTTTACAGAAGTCTATACAGTGGTAACAGGGGTTTTCCGTATTTGTACTGTCTAATGTACGTAACTCCTGTCTTATAATGTTCGTAATATGTGCGCTGAGCTGGGACATCAGGAACTCCAACATTCATGTCATTCATAATCTAAACACATTTATGTCATAGTGTTAATTTTGTTTAAGTTTAATTCAAGTCAATTGATCAAAGTAATGATTACATATTAACATTTAAAGGTCATCGGGTCGAATGAGCGAAAAGTAACTCAATAACATAGGACTAAAGATCATTCATGAAAGTTGGTACTAAAATTAATAATTGAGACAACACCATACACTAAAATTGTACAGAATGACTACACCGTACAGTTTTCTGAGACTGCACCGTTCAAAAATGTGCGTTTTGACTTCACCATACACCGGCGACTGCACTCACTTTGTGTACACTCATAAAACGAACGTTTTTGTGGAAGGGAGAGGATATTCCTCCAAAGTAAGGGGACAGAGTAACTCGGTCGATCATTTTACGCTACTCTGTCAATTGATTTGAATCTAAGAGCTCAAATAAAGTCAGAATCAGACTTAAAAGATTTTTTTCTCGCTTCAAATTTCAAAATCATAGATCGACCTATTTTGTGATTCATTTATAAGCTCTTGGGTGGATATCAAGCGAAAACCGGTTGTACATTATTCACCGGAATCTATGCCTGATTGAATACAACTGATTATACAGCAATACATGTGGATTAAGTTAGAGAAATCGAGAAAATAAAATATGTTTACCTTTTCACCAGCATTCGGTCCGCCATCTTGGTTGACTGCACTGTACACAGCTACACGACAGTGCATGCTATCAAGCTAGCTTTTATATGATGTGATGTCCATTTAGATGTTGAAAGGTAGCAGGTTTGAATCCAGCCCAAACCAGGGATTTTTATCAGGTTTCAAATCATGCCCATTGTAAATAATGCAGGATTCCAACCTTAGATTGTTCCACAAAGTTTCAAGCCCCCCCCATTGATTCCAGTTTTTCCACTTGTCCACAGATGAGTGAAATCTAAAAATCAACTCGTGCGGGATCAAAATGCACTTGCCCAGATGTTTAATACTCAAAACTAATTATTAAAAACTGTGATATAAAATACATACTGTAAGTAATGATAGATTATTGACACAGAAAAAGTTCAATGAAGCATTTGGACATCCACATTACGTTGGTCGGCTGCCAAAAGGTCGTAACTATGCTTTTTGACAAAAATGATTTTTTGACTGCACGTAGTAGGCCAAAGCGATTACGCCTTGTCTCAAAACGTCGTACCTGTAAGCCAATCAATACCCGAAATATTGTTTTTTGAACAACGGTCAAAATATCCTATCTCACACTTAACACTCCATTGTTGATAAAAAAATGATCATGCAGTTGGATTTTTCCTTTTAAGAGATAAAATATGTTTTATTTCAACCACTTTATTCTTTAACATTAATTTTGTATGTTTATCTTATATGATTAGCATCTTGTGATTTTTAATTTCGCCTAAAATGATTGAAAATAGTTTGTTATTTCTGTTCCACTAATGATGACAAGTATTCTACACTAGCAATTAAATTAAGAAGCAGAAATAATGCATTTATTACATTTTAATGTTTGCAAGCATGGGAAACAGTTATCTTTGACAAATGTTGCAATAAATGAATTTTATGTCTGTCAAATGCGAGTTACGACATTTTGAAACAAAACATTATTATTTTCAGTTGGATAATTTTGAGATACGACTTTTTGATAAAATAGTTTTTTCCTTCACCTGAAAACTTTGAAAAATTGAGATACAAGGTTTTGGCAGCCGACCGATGATTATCAAGTTTAGCTGTGATACATGTACAATGTTGTATATTTTACCTAACAAATATTTCATTGCCCATTGACATGTGAGATGGAAATATGGACTTGTCCACAGACATAAATGTAAGATTCTGACAAGTCAGGCATAAGAAGTCTGCACCCCTGCTTTATCTATATGCAAGCTTTGTGACCAAGTTCCATAGTCTGTCTGATTAGAAGATAAATGAACATCCTGGTAGAATTGACCTTGTATTACATGATATATTGGTATAATATTATACTTACAGATTTGATTTAAAAGTATATATATATTGATTTGTCAGTGTGAAACCAGTCTAACTACATGTACATAAAGATGAAAGTAGACTAGTTTTGTATTGAATCCTTCATATATGGTCCATTACCTTGTAGTATTTGATAATTTATTTAACTACTGATTCATTCAATACAAGACCACATGTGACTCTATAATTATGTTATAGTTAGAATGACCTCCATGATATACAATGTAAGAAAAGTGTTAAAATTTACCAACCTCTAACACTTGCTTGATAAAATATAGTAACTAATGATTTTATAATAATATAGAAAACCTTGAGACATACATGTAGACTGTATTTATTCCATAATGAAAATTATAACAGTCATAGTACTATGATTATAGGTATCATGTCTAGTGTTGAATACCGTTAGAGACAAAACAATACAGGTACCAATAAAACGATACGGTATTTTAAACGATACCAATACCAATATGCAAATATAGTACAAATTACAATGTTTAAATACATATAACCAAAAGACTTATAATACTTTTAATCAGCATTTTTATGTAAGAACGTGAGCATATCAGCTTTATCTGGATCGTGACATAGTCTTTCCTGGCTAATTGTGTTACCAGCTCGTGAAAACAAACGTTCATTGGGTACACTTGCACCCATTACATTGCAATATTTCAATGCAAGCTCTGTAATTTTTAATGTTATCGTGCCATTCTGATTGCTGAATATTTAGTAGAAAGAATTCTAACCAAGAGCTTGTCTGGTTCCCAGTCGTACTTTAACAGGTAAAAGTACATCAGGCAACACCAAACAATGCGGGGCCAGATGTATTGTTCAAAGTATCGGATAATTCTGTTTTCAAACGAACATTTCTCACTATATAGGCTTAAAAAAAAGGAACTTAGTACAAGAACTACTACTTTGTAGCCCAGTGGATATTTTATTGCGGAGGTTAATGTAATCATGTGACATGTGGGTAATAATTTTGAAAGACCTTTCAGACACTGACATCGTCGGCAAAAAGTCTTTAAAAAAATTGACATATAAGTAGCATGCTTATTTTCTGTAATATTTAATAAAAAATAAACCGTCATTTTGTATCAAGATCAGCGCCGACATACTGGTAATAAATGGTTTTTATTGTTAAACACAGTTTAGACCGAGTTAAATCCCTTACTTTCGATAATACTCAGAAGTTTTAAGATTAAAGCATTTTAGACTTTCGATTTTTTTAATTCTAAATCAGCACTATTTGCTCAAAATACCGATTCAAGTACCGGTACCCAAACGAAACGCTATTTATCGGAAATATTTGAAACAATACCGATACTGGTACCTGTATCTGGTACCAGTATACATCCTTAATCATGTCACCAGTCTTCACAACAAACTTTCATCAGCATAGGACAATCGATCCAGCAAAATGAAATTTTTTACTTGACAGAATGAAAGTTTACTGGACCAAAACTTCTTAATGATATGTTAAAATATGCTGTCAATGGTAACAATTTAGAATAATATTTTCTAATTTAAATTAATGATAAAACAACAACTTATACAAGTCGAAAACTATCGAAGATTCAAATGCCTGACCAGTTTAACCTGCGGAGAGATACATGATTGTGTCTCTGATTTTACTACGCAGTTTATTTCTAGGTGATAAAAGTAGTTCCGTCAATCAACTGACTCATCTTTGTTTCAGTGTCAGTGACAGGTATTTATTTATATTGAAAAGCGTCTGAATGTGTGGAGTCAAATCTCGTTAATACACTAAGCAGTAGTATTTGCCCAGTTATACAGGATAGAATAAACACTTGGCCCGCATTTTTTGTGCTGCTCGGTTCGTACTTGAATCTAATGTGTAAGGAGTAATCATTAGTATGGATTCGTTAAGTTTCAATGTGCACGAAAGTCTTTCTGTATTTCAATACTTTGATTTTATTAAATTAGGATAATTGTGGTTGTAAAAAATTGGTGGACCATAGGATCTCTTAATTTCTTAAAGTCACTGGACAGATCGTCCTCTGGTTAAATTCCAAGACTGCGAGTCACATGCATGTATTTCTGGCATAGAAGCTTTGTGTCAAGAAATAATTATCTGTCATCTAAGATTTATCATGAATTACAAACAAATGCAATTATTATATAACATGCTTTATTATACATTATAATCTATAATTCACATGTTATCTGTCATACAATGTTCTCACATACTAGAGACAGTTCATTTTCTTATCAAATGATGTTCATTCTTTTTTTTCTTTTTTCTAATGAAGGTCCATCTGCTCCACAGGGAATCGTCTTGTTACCTCCCTTTGATTTTTTAACAAACTGTATATTATAAACGTATATATGGAATGTTTGAAAAATCAAAGGGAGGTAACATGACAAATCCCTGTGATCTGCCCCATAAGGATGCATTATGTGATGACCACTAGATGTGACTCTCCACCCCTTAAAATATTGGCTTTAAAGTCGAAATTAAGTGAAATTTTGAAAATGGCATTCATTCTTTCATCTCCTATCTTTTATAGTTACTAAAGCAACCAGTTATTTCTTCAAGCTATCAACCTAGTTTCATTCAAGTCTCTGTTGTCTTTCAAATATCAGTTCATATAACATGGGTTCAGTGCAAAACGGTTGTAACTCAATATAAGAAAAGAGTGAGTTAGGACTGTTTTGCACTAAACCTGTGTTATCTTCCAACTTATATCATAAATGTATAATACCATTTGTTTGAACCATCAAGATCCTGCAGGCCAAAGTCTATATATCTTATATTTATGGACATTAAATTGTCCGATGTCCATTAAGGTTTACTTGTCTTATAAACTGTACAGCAACTTCCAAAAGTCCTTTGATGAAATCCTGTTTTAATATAAAATGATTCACATTTACCTGTGGTAAAAGAAATCAAAGAGTCATCTGAACTATTTATAAAATCAACATTAATTAGTTTATCTACATATGATTCAAAATTTTTTCATGAATAAGCTATAATTATTGTAAAATTACTTGCAGTATGAATAATCAAGGGCTATTTAAAGGTGACATGTCTTGACATCTTTATGTCTGGTTAACAGTGGCATTATGTTACACAGTTCAGGACTAGTCCAGTTAGCACTAGCATAGAGTTATATACTGTCCAGGACACCAACTTTCGTAATCCCATAAATAAAAACAAAATGTAAAAATAAGGTCGAATCATGAACTGTGAATAATGTACGTCTAATAAACTTGAATTGTAAAAACTCAATGAAAAAAATACAAAAACCCACAAAATACACAAACAGGCATAAATACGTAACTTCAGAAAAGGACTTTCAGGTAGTGCAGTTAGTACTCAGGTGGCACTTATGATATTTGAAAGTTTGTGATAAATTTTTATATAGAATTGTGTAATTGTACAGGTCGTCCACGTAAACATTGCGTATATAAACATAGCCAGTTTCATTACACACTAATATTTAGGGATGAATTATTTTTACAATTTCATACATGTAGTTACTTAGTTTACACTTATTTTATAAACATATCATCATATAAAATTTACAATGCACATATACACTATTTAAAACAAATGTTAACTATCAAAGTGGAGTGTTTAAACCAATAAAATACTGTAAATGCATCAGCTTATTCACCTATTTAGTGGGCAAGTCTATTGTTTAAAGTACAAATACACGCATGACCAAGAATACGACCTGTATATTTATGGTGGAGGATTTTTACTTATTATTGTTATTGTTAATCTTTTTGTACAATGCCATTGAATATGTAATATTGAAATAGGCATTTAATTAAATAAAGAAGTTTGATCAATGTTACTCTTTTGTCCAAGAATATTTGGACATCACTGTACTGGTATTTTTCTCTATTCTCCCACTAGTTAAACTTACATCATTGTAATTGTATCATTTCAAGTTTATATGACTAACAAGAATTTAAAGATCATGGATACAAGGCAGATAGTGTAAGAGATAAAATTCTTTATATTCTAACAATATTGTTCAATACTTATTGTAATGTCTTATGTTAAGGTTACATGTACATTAATAGAGCCAGGTCATACACGTTGTAAACTTTTATAAAAAGAAGTTTTGTGACTAAGGTAATTTTTCAAATGACTAAATAATAATAAGATCTAGTTTCTATATGTGGAAACTTTATAATTTCCTGCTAAGGTCAACTTTCAATGCTATGTATTTAAGTTTAGTTCTTTTCATTATATTTTAACCTATTGTTGACTCAATATCTAGATATGTTAATATACAAATACATGGAATGTAGGAAATACAGAATTTATCTCATCATGTGGTCAGTCTTCAAATTTAGCCAGTCGACCTTGGACTAAGTCCACCAAAATTGCATCCGGTCCAGTGACTTCTGGAATATCTGAACGCCAATTTTTTAGGCCACGAGTTTCCTAATTCAATAGTAAAAATATAATGAAAGTTTGCTGTAAATACAGCTTGTGGTAACAGACCACTCTCTTGTCTAGTGGTCTCAGTTATTGACCAGTGACCTTCAGTTCCTTCATGTTTATAACTGAGTCATTGAAAATTTGATAAAATGGATAAAATATATGATACCATTGGTTGTCCTCAAAAAAAGTTTAATATCAGTCCAAATTTTCAATATGCAGATCCTGATAAAAAGTTTAGTGTATAGACCTAAATTTTCAAGATGTGGATCCTTAAAAAAATTCGTATGCATGCCGATATTTTCAATATGCGGGTCCTGAAAAAATGTTAAGTATAAAAGTATAAAAAGTTTAGTATACGGTCCCATATTTTCAATATGTGGGTCGGACTGGGTCCTGATAAAAAGTTAAGTATACGGTCAAAATTTTATCAATATGCTGGTTGGGATAAAAAGTTAGATTTACAGTCCAAAATTTTCCATAATTTGATGCACCATGAATTTACTTTTGTGAAATTGAGATTTTATGGTAGTTTGACATTATATTAGCTGGCTAGCATTTATACTTCAAACTATATGAACATTTCTTGTTAAGGATTTGACAATAATGTACATGTAATGTTGACTTTCCTTGATATAGGTAGTAGGGATGAATACCGTTAGAAAGAAACGATACTGGTACCAATGAAACGATATGGTTTTTTAAACGATACTGATACCTATACCAATATGTAGCAGCTATAGTACAAATTACAATGTTAAATACAAATAACTAAAAACAAATAATACTTGTATATTGAAGTGAGGTTTTAATCAGTATTTTTTCGTAATAATATGAGCATTATCAGCTTTCCCTCATTCTCGTACCCAGAGTGTATGAGATTTAGAATCTTAATAGCCTCAGGGTATCAGAATGTTTTCTCCAGATTGAGACTAATCTTTCCTGGCTTATTGTGTTACTGGTACCAGCCCGTGAAAACACTCATTAACTGGATACACTCGTACCCGATTTATTTCAATGCAAGCTCAGCAATTTATAATGTTACATGTATTGTGCAATTCTAATTGCTAAATGTTTAGTAGAAAAATACTTCAAAAAATCGCCCCACAAGTGATATACTGAATATTTTCGTACCAAAAAAATGTAAATGAAATATTGTGTCGCAATTAAATAAATATTTTTGTAGACCAGTTGACTGTATTGAGTGTTATGATGTTCGTTTACAAACAAAATATCCAAGTGTAATCCTATAATGTATTTCTAAACAAATAAGCATCGATGTTCGTCGGTAAAAACTTTTTTATTGTAAAAATTGAGTCAGTTTATCAATCAAAAATACACAATGTAGATGTGACAGTGTACTTATGCTGTACAAAATAATGACAATATAACTGATACAGGTAGAATTTACAATAATTGAATGACAGTATTACAGATCTATCTATTGTCCCGAGAGGGGGTACGGGTTCTAATCCCATCCGGAGTGATTATACCCTTCTATGAAAATTTGACATTAATGTCAATTTTCTTCATTAATAAGGTATATGGAGAAGTTTCGGGCCTTGTGGAAGGGTACATGAGTACTGATTATAGACAATTAGGTTCCAGGAAAGCTAGGTTAGGTGTGCTGGATGCTGTAAAATGACCAATAACGTGTTGACACGGCATTAAACCCAAATAAATAAACAGAAACAGGCATGGTCGGCAACTGGTCTTCGAAATAATTTTGACTTACAAGAAGCAGGCTAATTTCCTGCAACATTACATTAACTGTCATTTGTATCAATTATCAATATAGATCAATGCGGACATACTGGATGGTAATAAATGGTATTTATACTTAACCACAGTTTAGACCAAGTTAAATCACTTTAAATACAATAAATATGCAAAAGTTCTAAAATTTAAGCATTGTAAAATTTCGTTTTTTATTCTAAATCTGCAATGTTTCATTCATAGTACTGATTCAAGTACCAGTACCAAAACGAAACAGTATTTACCGGAAACGATACGGATACTAGTATCAGTACCTGGTACTGATATACATCCCTAATGGTCATCGGGCTACTGCTATCTATCTATCAATCTCCTTGGGGAGTCTTTTTACTCCACTTATTAGTGCTGCTGACAAATTGGTGCAACAGAATTACACCACCAGAGTGAAGTAATCTCAGGTAAAGTGGGATTTGAATCCTAAGCTCGCGTCCTACCACTGGACTGCTGTAAGACTAAGTAAGAACAGATTACCAAAAAGTATCTAGGAAAACTAAAAAAAGAGTGTCAATTTACACGTTGTTTAGTGTTGATAAAAATCTTGAAATCAAACTTACTAAATTAATGTTACAAAATTATAACAAAATGAACATTGAAAATCCCTATAATCATTGAAATCAATGCATGTATAAGCTTGTTGACTTCGAGTTGTATATATTGTATAATTATACTTAATTCTGGTCAGATTCATGTCTACATTGTATGTTAACCCTATAATACATAGTGATAAACTTTAATACCATCTAATAGATAGAAACCCTCCCATGCTATAAAATGTTATCAAACAAAATAAGAAAAAGATTAGAAACACCTTATTTCTTTAAACTAGAATATATTCAACCCCATGATTAATTTATTCTATGGTATACATAATGACCAGTTAACTATTGTGTGCTATACAATGAAATTGGTGAATAACAAATTATTTTCCCAAATTAAAGAAAGAAAATTCAATTAAAATGCATAGTTATTGGCCTCTTTATTGTTTTCTGCTCTTTTGAACAGCTACAGTCTGTTCCAAATGCATGTTTAGCCAACTATACACGTCTTTAGATTACTCTTCAAGCAGGTATTCCTCTTACTTAGAGAAATAAAGAATATACTTGTATAGATTGTAGTGAACTTAGCACAGTATCATCCTATCACAGCCTGTGAATAACATGCACCGTCAAATTAGCCTGCAAAAAGTTATGAGTAAAGAGTTTTGTCAAGATAAATGCTTTACATTGATTGGTCAACACAAAAGTCATCTGCACATGACCATGACCCCATAATGACATGTTGGGAGATCCTATGTGACCATGACCCCATAATGACATGTTGGGAGATCCTATGTGACCATGACCCCATAGTGACATGTTGGGAGATCCTATGTGACCATGACCCCATAGTGACATGTTGGGAGATCCTATGTGACCATGACCCCATAGTGACATGTTGGGAGATCTTATGTGACCATGACCCCATAATGACATGTTGGGAGATCCTATGTGACCATGACCCCATAATGACATGATGGGAGATCCTATGTGACCATGACCCCATAGTGACATGTTGGGAGATCTTATGTGACCATGACCCCATAATGAGATGTTGGGAGATCCTATGTGACCATGACCCCATAGTGACATGTTGGGAGATCCTATGTGACCATGACCCCATAATGACATGATGGGAGATCCTATGTGACCATGACCCCATAGTGACATGTTGGGAGATCTTATGTGACCATGACCCCATAATGAGATGTTGGGAGATCCTATGTGACCATGACCGCATAGTAAGATGTTAGAAGATCATTATGTGACCATGACCCCATAGTGAAATTTAGGGAGATCCTATGTGACCATGACCTCATAGTGACATGTTGGGAGATCCTATGTGACCATGGCCCCATAGTGAAATTTAGGGAGATCCTATGTGACCATGACCTCATAGTGACTTGTTGGGAGATCCTATGTGACCATGACCTCATAGTGACATGTTGGTAGATCCTATGTGACCATGACCCCATAGTGACATGTTGGGAGATCCTTTGTGACCATGACCCCATAGTGACATGCTGGGAGGTCCTATGTGACCATGACCCTATAGTGACATGTTGGGAGGTCCTATGTGACCATGACCCCATAATGAGATGTTTGGTTATCCTATGTGACCATGACCCCATAGTGAGATGTAAGAAGATCATATGTGACCATGACCCCATAGTGAGATTTTGGGAGATCCTATGTGACCATGACCCCATAATGAGATGTTGGGAGATCCTATGTGACCATGACCCCATAGTGACATGTTGGGAGATCCTATGTGACCATGACCTCATAATGACATGTTGGGAGATCCTATGTGACCATGACCCCATAATGAGACGTTGGGAGATCCTATGTGACCATGACCCCATAATGAGATGTTGGGAGATCCTATATGACCATGACCCCATAATGAGATGTTGGGAGATCCTATGTGGCCATGACCTCATAATAAGATGTTGGGTTATCCTATGTGGCCATGACCCCATAGTGAGATGTTAGAAAATCATATGTGACCATGACCCCATATTGAGATTTTGGGAGATCCTATATGACCATGGCCCCATAGTGACATGTTGGGAGATCCTATGTGACCATAACCTCATAGTGACATGTTGGGAGATCCTATGTGACCATGACCCCATAATGAGATGTTGGGAGATCCTATGTGACCATGACCTCATAGTGACATGTTGGGAGATCCTATGTGACCATGACCTCATAATGAGATGTTGGGAGATCCTATGACAGCTGTTTCTAGTATATTTGTATACTAACAAAACTTCTTAGTACCCTGATTTCCATATTGTAGGCAATATTAATTTTTAGCTCGACTTTTCGAAGAAAATGAGAGCTATCGCTATCACTTTTGCGTCGGAGTCAGTGTTGGCGTTGGCCTTGGTGTTAGTGTTGGTTTTCTGGTTAAAGTTTTTTGAAACTCTTATATCTTCAACACTATCCAAGTTATTTCATTGAAAGTTAATATACTTATTTAGTGGGACTATATTAACTATACTGTGAAAGGGGATAACTCTGGATTAATTATTTTTGAGTTATTGCCCTTTTATACTTATAAAATTGCAAAATATGAGGTTAAAGTTTTTCCTTTGTAGAATATCTTCAAAACTGATCAAGATATTTAACTTAAAGTTTGTATACTTATTCGTCAGTACAATATCTACACGACTATGAAGGGACGTAACTGTGGATGAATTATTTTTGGAGTAATTGCCCTTTTATACTTACAAAATGGCAAATTATAAGGTTAAAATTGTTCCTATATGGAATATCTTTATAACTAATCAAGATATTTGACTTAAAGTTTGTATACCTAATTATTGTTACTATATCTACACAACTTTAAAGGGAGGTAACTGTGGATGAATTATTTTTGGAGTTATGCCCCTTTATACTTGAACAGTTAAGATTAAAATTTGTTCTAATGGGAATTTTTAGTACTTGAATGAAAGTTGGAATGCTTTTTTATCAGTTCTTCATCTATAAGACTATAAAGGGACATAACTCTGGATAAATTACTTTCTGAGTTATTTCCCTTTATACTTTAATATTTAAGATTAAAGTTTGCTCAAACTGAATATATTTTGTTTGATAGAGAGTTAGTATGCTTTTTCATCAGTACTACACCTACTCGGCTACAAAGGGATGTAACTCTTGATGAATTATTTTTGGAGTTGTGCCCCTTTTCAACTTTTAAATTAGGGTTAAAGTACTTTAAACTGAAAGATTTTCAATACTAACCAAGATATTTAAATGACAGTTAATATGCTTATTCATCAGTACTACATCTACACGACTACAAAGGGACATAAGTCTTGATTATTTTTTGGAGTTATTCCCCTTTACTTAAATGTTGAAATTTGTTTAAATTGAAATATTAATAGTTCCTTATAAAGAATTTTAAATTAAAGTAGGTATGCTTATTCATTGATACTCTGTCTTCTTAACTTTGAAGGATGTTACTATGGATGAATGTTTTAGCAGTTATGCCCCTTTTACATTTTACAAATATGAATTGGTAATTATTGTTTGACTGATTTATTTCCTTGAACAAATTAAGTCCTGTCTTGAAATCATTTTTGTTTAAAGATAAGCCTTGCCATCAACAAAACACCCGAAAAGTCAAGCGCGCTGTCCTTGGACTGCTAATGTTCAATATTTATGTCCAATCGAAAATGGAAATGTGTATATGACCATACTGTCTGCTGCTTGCATAGCTTTCATGCTTCGATCTTTATTGATGCTGAAAAATAATTGGAAATTGGTTAAGTATATATATTTATAGAGCTTGTTAGTAGCTCTAAAGACCTTACCTAAAATTTGTTTGATGAAATGTATCAGTGTTTCAATACAATTAGTTGATCATGACATACTTGTAAATTATAAAGTGGAATACTGCTCAACAGCTCAACAAAAACTTAGTTTTGTATAGAAAATGATATAACATTTGTGACATGTTTAAATATAAAATATCCTAATGCATTTACCAAAAAATTGACTGAATTTCTAGTGCATTGATTATAAAACTGATATTACTCAAGTTTAATGTAAATGTATTCATCAATTAGTAATTGCATGCTATTATCTCCATTGGATACTGCAATCATACTTTTGTATCATTTTACAAATTATTCTATTGACATATATCAGACATTCTAGAGGCTGCAATCTAAATTATTGAACAAAAATGACTGGACACATGATATGTGTCACACAAAACTTGATTCACAATTTTGTGGTCGTAGTGAAGTATGAACAACCATGTTCCATTGTAGAAAAGTACCATGATCAACCATGTTTTAATGTAGTTAAGTACAACAATCAACCATGTTTTAATGTAGTAAAGTACAGTGATCAACCATGTTTTAATGTAGTAAAGTACCATGATCAACCATGTTTTAATGTAGTAAAGTACAGTGATCAATCATGTTTTAATGTAGTAAAGTACCATGATCAACCATGTTTTAATGTAGTAAAGTACAGTGATCAACCATGTTTTAATGTAGCAAAGTACCATGATCAACCATGTTTTAATGTAGTAAAGTACTGTGATCAACCATGTTTTAATGTAGTAAAGCACCATGGTCAACCATGTTTTAATGTAGTAAAGTACCATGATCAACCATATTTTCATGTGGTAAAGTACTGTGATCAACCATGTTTCATGTGGTAAAGTACCATGGTCAACCATGTTTTAAAGTGGTAAAGTACCATGGTCAACCATGTTTTAATGTAGTAAAGTACCATGGTCAACCATGTTTCATGTGGTAAAGTACCGTGATCAACCATGTTTCATGTGGTAAAGTACGGTGATCAACCATGTTTCATGTGGTAAAGTACGGTGATCAACCATGTTTCATGAGGTAAAGTACCGTGATCAACCATGTTTCATGTGGTAAAGTACGGTGATCAACCATGTTTCGTGTCGTAAAGTACCGTGATCAACCATGTTTCATGTGGTAAAGTACTGTGATCAACCATGTTTCAATGTAGTAAAGTAATGGGATCAACCATGTTTCAGTGTAGTAAAGTAATGTGATCAACCATGTTTTATGTGGTAAAGTACCGTGATCAACCATGTTTCAATGTAGTAAAGTAATGGGATCAACCATGTTTCAATGTGGTTGTGACTTGTTAGGCAAAACTATTATTACTTTATGTTAATAAAGAAAAATGTTGACTTGTTTTGCACTGACCTGTTAAATTATAATGACTCTACAGAAAAAGAATTAGCTGTGGCAATTGTTTGAAAGTATTACCTGCATCAAAGTCCTAAATGTACATTATTTGTGCAAGTAAATGTTACATACATTGTATGTATAAACATTATCATTAATATATTATTATTTATATTGGATGAGAAGATATTTATGTTGTATACAATGTCAGTTTATTAAAATATTTATCTTGTCTGAAATTTACATCTACAATATAATTTGATTCATATGAACTCACATGTCATAACTTTACATATTGTAACAGTCTCAGATAAGAGTTTTTTATATTTTCTTTTTATGGTGCTTTACCTGACTTTTAGACAATTTTCAGTAACACCTTGGCAGTTAGTTGACCTTATTATTATCATCATCATTGTCATCATCTTCTTCATTATTATTATTATTGCTATTATTATTATTATTATTATTATTATTATTATTATTATTATTATTATTATTATTATTATTATTATTATTATTATTATTATTATTATTATTATTATTATTGTTATTGTTATTATTGTTATTATTGTTATTATTGCTATTATTATTGTTATTATTGTTATTATTATTATTATTATTGTTGTTATTATTATTATTGTTATTATTGTTATTATTATTGCTATTATTATTATTATTGTTATTGCTATTATTATTGCTATTGCTATTATTATTGCTATTGTTATTATTATTGTTATTATTATTATTATTATTATTATTATTATTATTATTATTATTATTATTATTATTATTATTATTATTATTCGATTAAAATGACTTCCTGGTCATGACGGTAAGACTCTTTGGTTGATGGCTTTTGTTACCCCGGGTTCGAATTCTGCTTGGTACCGTTTATTTTTTATTATCATTTTTTACATCATGAAAACGTACAACTCGAAATCTCTGTGCAGCATGAAGACACATATATATAAAAATATTGAATATACACATTAGTCTGAGTTTGTGCTTAGTTATTGCAATGATGTCGTACACAAAACTGTCAAGGGTTAATAATTCTAAAGTAATTGTACAAAATGTACATGCATTTAATAAGACAGTAAAGCAGAATGGGATGCAGATAATTTCGACACTTTCGTTAGATAGAATCCTAGTCTGATTTTGATACAGTCACTGCAATTGAATCCAATATATTAAATATACATGTATTATTAGGTACTGGTAAATTGCTTGATATAAAAAAAAGAAAAAAATGAATTAAAACGTTATTAAAATTTAAATTATAGCATAAAATTATTATATGATACAACTAAGCATGAATTTAAGAAATAAATAAAAAGTATGGAGACGATGAGGTTCGAACCACTGCAGTTAATGCAAGGGACACATTTTACATACTCGTTACCGACTGCACTATTTTGAACATTGATAAATAAACTACTATAACTTGCGTCTTTATACTAATGATATATAATAGTTTGTATTGATTTTTAGTGTAATATTTACTGGTTATACCTATTGTCATGGTTATGATTGGACTCTTCCAACCTGTCATGGCTCACCAAATAAAATCAGACTATATTTTTATACCCCCGCTTCGAAGAAGAGGGGGGTATACTGTTTTACCCTTGTCCGTCCGTCCGTCCGTTACAAAATTTCCGTCGCAGTTTTCTCAGCAACTATAACATGCAGCAGCCTAATACTTTGCATATTGCTTCATCCCATATTCCCATGTGGTGTAAAGCGATTTCGTGCTCCTTGCTCATCTACTTCCTGTTTGTCGCATATTTTTAGATTTTTGCGGGGGTATCACTAGTGAGGATTAGCTCACAGATTTACTTGTTATTATTATTATTATTATTATTATTGTTATTATAGTCATTATCTTATCATAATTTTATCATCATCATCACAATCATAATAATGGTCATCATTGTCATTGTCATTGTCATCATTATCATTATTATAAAAAACTAAGCCTCATGTGTTTAGCATATCTTAATATTATGCTAGCATAAACTTATTTAGTTTGACTGTTAGAAATGAAATATCAAACTTCATACAATGTACTACCGGTACTACCGGTATATAGAATGAAAATAACTTATGATCATTATATTTTGTTCATTTGTTTTTTCTTCAACACAATTGACTGCCTGTTACAAAAATAGTTATTTGTTGAAAGGAGAAATATAATTGATGTATAATTCATACACCAAAGTATAGAATTACATTTTAGTGTCTTGGTGACTTAAAACAATATTTGATTTTCTCACACTAACAGTATAAAATACAATGTATTTCCTATTTCTTACAATGGTTGGCTACTTATTGCTGTATACAGTACCCTCCTGAGATTTTATAATAGTTGATATTTTGAGACAAGTTATTTAACTATGATTTATGCTTATTCAACATGGTTTGAACTAGTTTATACTACATGTAATTCATTTTAGCTTGATCACTTTCAAGTCAGGTTCCTGGTCCCTCAGTACTGAGCTAGTAGGATAAAGATTCTTGCTCAAGGAAACAACAGGGTTGGTTTTGGATGGGATTTGAACCAATAGGGGGCTGGCATTCTAACGATTACTAGACCAACGTCGTAACCACTTGGCCAAGCCTGCTCTTTGGTTCAAACTATATGTCGATTGCTGATATAAGAATTAAGTCAGATAAGTCTTTTCTTTCTCTTTTAATAGGTAGACGTTAGCCATTTTATTATGAAACAGACTTTTGTCGAATTGTAGAGTACCTGACCAGGTGACATTTCAAGTGTTGCTTACATGGCCATAACTTCAACACATTAACTTGATATTACATGAAGAGCGGTGTGCAAGAACCATTATAACTCCATTGTGCTCTGTTCCGAAATACCATTTTATTTATAATACTGTTTAATTACGTTTAATTTATTTAATTTATCACGTTTTAGCTCGACTTTACAAAGTAAATGGAGAGCTCTCCTACCCGCCCTAGTGTCGGTGTCAGTTACTGCAACTGTTTTATTCCTTTAGGTATTGACTTCAAAATTTAAATATATGTTCCTTATTATCAACCACATCTCATGTGATGAGGATCATTACTCTAAATACCTTTGTTTTTCAGAATTATCCCCCCTTGAACTTAGAGTATTCTTTAAAATATGTTTGTTTTTACTGCAACTGTTTTATATCTTAGGTATTGACTTCAAACTTTAAATATATTTTCCTTACTATAAACCTTATTTCATATGATAAGGTTCATAAGTCCAAAAACATTTTTTTTCAGAATTACCCCCCCCCCCCCTTGAACTTAGAGTTTTCTTTGAAAAATGTTTGTTTTTACTGCAACTGTTTTATGTCTTTAGGTATTGACTTCAAACTTTAAATATATGTTCCTTATTATCAACCACATCTCATGTGACAAAGTTTATCACTCCAAATACTTTTTTTTTCAAAATTGTCTCCCATGAACTTCAAATTTTCTTTTAAAAAAATTTCAAAAATGAATTTAAATTTGTTAAGGTTATATTTTCAAATTTTAAAATATGTATGTTCCTTGTCATCAACCACATCTCCTGTGATAAATACTTACTTGCTTGCTGTCTCTACTGACAGCTCTTGTTTAGATTTTTTTGCGAGAGCCTCAGTCTATAAAATTATGGAATCTATCAGTAATTTGATAATCTTTGACAAATGATACATGTATCTAGTATTTTTGTTGTATTTTTGTTCTTGCTACAAACACTACAAAACAGACTGAAAAAGTGCACCAAAAGTCTTGCTGATAGTAAAAATGTTGTATTTTTATTTAATTATCGTAATATTTTCATAGTGCGAAATTAGGTAGAATTTTAGAAAAATAAAATCACTGTATACATGTATATATATGACTGTATAAATTACAAATATAATAACCATAAAATCTTTGGTATAAATAAGTTCATAAACAAAATTAAGGTAAAGTTTAATCTTTTTTTGTACAAAATATGATTACAATGATAGAGATCTATCCTAGTTCACAAACAATTTTCAAGTCTGTCCAATTTAGATGTAACAATAGAGAAACAAAGAAGAGGGTAGGATAAAATAGTCTGTTCTTAAGATATAGTATTTTAGATTAGTCTTCTGCTTAAACTTAAACCTATTGTAGGATTTCTTTACTTACAGTTACTGCTCCATTGGGTTCAATAATTGTTTCCAGTCTGGTTTACTCAACTGACTGAAAGATTTGTTTCAAACTGTAGACTGGTTTAAGATTGTGATTGTATATATATATATATATATATATATATATATATATATTTATATCATTTGTTTTTGTGATGTGTGATTTTTTTCTATTAAATTTTCATTAAAATTTCATGTAAAGAATATGAATATTTGATTGAAAAGTTAACTTGATCCCAGGATTAGTGTTCAACATATTAACAACAGTGTAAGTAATTTAAACCTAATTTTATTTAGAAAAGGTTTGAAACATAGAATTTTAAAGTGCTATCAAATTGTACAAAAGTATAATGAGGGTGATGGGAATGAAATATTAGCTGTATTTCTAGTTTTATTAGACTGTATTGTGTTAACACAGGTATACAAAGTATGAGATGAATTTTTTTATATTTATTATAATATAATACAAAACTTTTGCACTGTATAAGGTGTAAGAAATATAAAACTATCTTTTATGTGGTCATGTTTTTGGATGTCAAATATATTTTCTATTGATTGTTAGTTTTTACTAAACTATATTTTGTATTCACATTATTTTACTATTTATAAATGTAATTTTTTTTTGAAGTCTTATCTGAAACATTGATCTCATCTCAACTATTTACAATTTATCAAATGTTCTCAGTTTTAAACTTGTTTTGATTAATACAAGATGTAATGTCTTAAAGGCCCCTCTATAAACTTTTTGTACAAAAATGCAGGTTCATAGAATTATAAGATTGCAATACAAAGGGTACATATTTTCCCATGCTGAAATAACTATTTTATTGGTTTCTTTTTTTATTTGGACTAACATTGAGTGACACATGTTTTGGTGTTTGGAACCTTTTTTTACTCATGTTTATTCATATACGAATAATGTTGCATTGAAATCATGTATTGCTTCTTTTCTATAAGGTATTCATTCAGAGTTGTTGCAATTTTTAACATTTTGTGAAAAAATGACAGTGAATATAAATCAATGCAAGCTTTTTAACTATACTTTGTTGAGCTCCCTCTGAATAAAGTTTATAATCTTTAACATTGATAATATTACATAGAGAGATGTTGCATTCTATCATGAATAAATAATGTTACATTGTAAACATGTCAATGACCTGTCTAATATCATACATAGTTTGAAAATATTTAAATATTGTATACTCTACTGTTGAGTAGAATGACTTTTAGTTTGAAGTTAAGGTTTCTACTCAATGGTATATATACACTTTATGATAACTTGTTAGTTTTGTAATTATTTCTTTATGATATGTTTGATTATAAAAAGAGATAAGAATATTTCAATTTAGTAAAGAAGTAAAAATTCTTGTGTTTGGAAAATTTTAAAAGTTACATTCATGTATTACAGTTTATATTTTATTTATTTGTCATTTTATATTTTAAATCATTTTGCATTTTCAAAATGGTAAAAACATAGTGAGTGTTTATGTTAGTACAAAATGTTCTCACGTTCAGCCAATGACAATTATTTATATAATATAATAGTCTTCATTTTAATGATTTAATATGCTTCAAACATGATTGAATTTTGAACACCTTACTTACTGAAAAAAAATCAAGAGTTTGCTTTAACAAATAACTAGACAACAAACATTTTACTGACTTTACCCCCGCCCCTCTTTGATGGCAGCCAGGTACTTAATTGGGCTGTTTTTCAGCTGGATCTTGTGGATTTCTCTTAATAAGGCCAATTTAACCCCCCCCCAAAAAAGAATGCCTAAGGAAACTTTAATCATTGGGTGCAGACATAATATACAATATGGTGACAGGATGGCATACTGGGAGTATAATCATGACAACTGTGATACACAACCTGCTTGAAGATACAATATGCCATCCTATCATCACCATATTGTATCTTCAAGCAGGTTGTGATACAGTTGTCATGATTATACTCCCAGTATGCCATCCTATCATCACCATATTGTATCTTCAAGCAGGTTGTGATACAGTTGTCATGATTATACTCCCAGTATGCCATCCTATCATCACCATATTGTATCTTCAAGCAGGTTGTGATACAGTTGTCATGATTATACTCCCAGTATGCCATCCTATCATCACCATATTGTATCTTCAAGCAGGTTGTGATATAGTTGTCATGATTATACTCTCAGTATGCCATCCAATTACCATATTGTATCTTCAAGCAGGTTGTGATATAGTTGTCATGATTATACTCTCAGTATGCCATCCTATCATCACCATATTGTATCTTCAAGCAGGTTGTGATATAGTTGTCATGATTATACTCTCAGTATGCCATCCTATCACCGTATTGTATCTTCAAGCAGGTTGTGATATAGTTGTCATGATTATACTCTCAGTATGCCATCCTATCACCGTATTGTATCTTCAAGCAGGTTGTGATATAGTTGTCATGATTATACTCTCAGTATGCCATCCTATCACCGTATTGTATCTTCAAGCAGGTTGTGATATAGTTGTCATGATTATACTCTCAGTATGCCATCCTATCACCGTATTGTATCTTCAAGCAGGTTGTGATATAGTTGTCATGATTATACTCTCAGTATGCCATCCTATCACCGTATTGTATCTTCAAGCAGGTTGTGATATAGTTGTCATGATTATACTGTCAGTATGCCATCCTATCACCACCATATTGTATCTTCAAGCAGGTTGTGATATAGTTGTCATGATTATACTCCCAGTATGTCATCTTATCACCACCATTTTGTATCTTCAAGCAGGTTGTGATACAGTTGTCATGATTATACTCTCAGTATGCCATCCTATCACCATATTGTATCTTCAAGCAGGTTGTGATATAGTTGTCATGATTATACTGTCAGTATGCCATCCTATCACCACCATATTGTATCTTCAAGCAGGTTGTGATACAGTTGTCATGATTATACTCTCAGTATGTCATCCTATCACCATATTGTATCTTCAAGCAGGCTGTGATATAGTTGTCATGATTATACTCTCAGTATGCCATCCTATCACCACCATATTGTATCTTCAAGCAGGTTGTGATACAGTTGTCATGATTATACTCTCAGTATGCCATCCTATCACCATATTGTATCTTCAAACAGTAACTAAATCTGTTAGTCTTCAACTATTGTGAATTTGTGACTCACTCTCATATCTTAGTCATTTCTTGATGTTTTGGCATATGGATTATTTAGCTTTGGCATTACATTGAATTTAATCTTTACTTTTCATTTGCTGTATATTCTTTGATATTTAGTATAAAGTTATATGGTAATTTATATGTTATGTATATTTATATGGATTTTATATGATTAGCATAAAATCCATTATGATAATAAATTAGTCAAGATAATTAGTTTTTAATCTTATCAAAATAAAGTCTGGAAAAGTGACTTAATATCAATTATACCAGGCTCTATCTTTTAATGTTATATGATGTATTGAATACTGGTTATCAAAGAGCTCTGTAGTCTAAATAATTGACTTATGTAGTGATTGTCTTGTTTTTTAGCATAGCTGTCTAAGCTGACTTTGTGATACCCTGATTTTTGCAAAATGCAAAATTTAATAATCAAACAAATGGCATTCTCTTCCCAGAGGCTACCAAGATTCTTGATACGAGATTGAGAATCTTGATAACCTCTTGGTAGGAGAATGACAAATGGTAAATTATTATCTATATAAGATTATCTTTAAATTATCATGTTTGTCTTCAAAAGGTATTTAGTGAGATTTTTTCTAGTTTTACGCCTTTTGTTTTTAAAGACATTTCTTTTTGGACTTAGGTTCTATTTCATAATTGATAATGAATCTATAACTGTATAAAGGTTGTTATTTTTCATATGGAATGCACATCTCTACCTGTTGACTAATCTAAGACAGGTGTGTAAACAAGTTGTCTCTACTGAAATAAAGAAAACTTGAAAGATATTTTACTGAGAAAAGTTTTACAGTTGTGTAGTTTTCTTAATGTTTTAAAGTAAATTGGTGGAATAAAACCATATGCTCTGACTGGGAATCGAACTTGTTACTCCTGGATGGTAGGTGTCTCACTCATCCACATCGCTAAAGGGTTAACCCAACAGCAAGGCTGTTGGAAGTGACTATGTAGTCACCTACCATCACCACACTCATCCCCTCTTTACTTTCTAGAGAACTGACCTGGCTCTCAGAGATCATGAACCACTTAGCCTCAGGGGGTCCCATCTTAAACTTACTGACTCATAATTGATTTCTGTCAATTTTTCTATTGTCAAGTCTTTAAACATCCGCTTTGGAGGAAAATGTATTTTTCAACCAAGTAGGATTTAACTTGTAGTTTACTGAAGTAAACAATATAATTAGAAAATAAATGTTTGCTAAATGAAGGATGTTTTTGCTACCTCCCTGTCAGTTATATAGATTACAAGTGGAATAACATCATTTAGAAATGTAAGCAAAACTATAAAGGTGTAATAATTTCATAAAACTGTTTATCTCAAAATGTGTCATACTTGGAGAATTTAAATTTTAAATCATATTTAAATGGTTGTTTTCCCAGATAACATGTTTTACCTTATACAGTACCCTCTAAAAGTTTATCGACAAAAATTTAATCTGTTTTTAATACGAACTGATTCCCGTTGAATAAAAGAAACAAAGTCATTGGTGCAAGTTTCAAATTTAGCATAAATTAAGTTATCATCATATGGTTTACATAATATAGGTATAAAATAGGTTAAAAAAATAAGCATTTACCATAGTAAACTAAATTGCTTGCAGTATGTATTATCAGTTTTTCTCAAAATTTCATTCATCAAGAACTTTGGCTGGCACTGTATTTGTACTTATTATGTAGAACATTCTTTTATTCACATTAAATGAGAATTATTATCAATATTTTTATATGGATTAGAATATTTTCTTTCTTATAAACTGTCAGATAATTTGGGTTATTAAATACTGTGTATAGAATCCTATTAGTAATACAGTAAAGGAGATATTTACATTTAAACATTTTTAAACTAATTTAGAAAATTTAACAGATTATTTCTATGTACACTCACGATTTTCTTTAAGTCATTTATTGTCCATTTTGATATCAAAAGTTTCGGGGTTAGATAGTACATCTATAATTCTTTTATCGGCTCGGCTTTTTTCGAAAATTTATTGTGATAAATAATTTTTCATTTTGTTAAACTTGCAGATTACAGGCCGTCTTATTTATTTGAAAAATTGGTAAAAACTTCATTGTATTTTTTATTATAATATTGCAGTTTTGGTAGATTTTATTGGTATAATTTCATATTGATTATTGATTATTTTACAATACATTCTGTTGGTCTACAATGTAGAAATGTTCATGTTGCAAAACTGGTAGATTTACATTGTAGATTTATATCAATAATTGTTATTTAAGAGAGGGAATATGGCACTTTTGTCTCCTGTGAAAATTTTAAATTATTATGGATATGCTAAAATATTGATAAATAAAAGGGGATAAATTATACATTGATTTTTTTATTAGACTTTGATTTGGTTTATATTTTTGTGAGAAACAAGCAGTGGTGATAGGGATAAAACTGAACTGGTTAAAATACTGACTTCTTTGTTTTAAATGTTGGCTTACTATGGAGCAGTATAAAATATATTCAATTAATAGAATTTATTATTTATTTTGTTTAACTAAGTATCAATACATGTTCAAATGAGACAAACTATACAGTTATGAAACCATGAAAATGAGTATTTTTAGATTTAAATGATTTGTTGATAAGTTGGTTTTTACACTCAATCATTGAAGTGAAATAAAATTAGATGTATACATGTTACAATAACTAAGGTAAGTTTGTTGTCATTATATTATTATATTATTTTTTGAGTAAATAACTTTCAAATTTGTATATGATTTGTAGTGACTTTCTAGAATATTATTCCAAATTTAATTCAAATATCAAAGTTATTTATTTGTATTAGTCATGTTATACTTTCAAAACTTGAATTCTGATGGGATAATAATCAGATACAGGTAATGGAATGTTCTTAGTACTAGGTTAAAGCTTATATGGTCCAGAAATGTTTATCCTGGTATTGAGAGTAGGACAATTACTGTTGTAATATGACTTAAGGCCACAACAAATTGATCATTTGTTCTATGGATTCGCTCGCACCTTAATTTTGACGGTTTTTACAAAAAAATATTTTTATTCCCTCGCTCGCTCATAAAAATTTGGTCAAACCGCTATATAAAGCAAGTGAATAAAGACCTTTTTTATTTTTTTTCTTCGCTCGCTCGCCCCATTTTTTTCCAGAAAAATCCGTAGAACATATGATCAACTTGTTGTGGCCTAAAGGAAACATGTTAAATGCAGCATAAAGCAGCACAACTTATATTACTTTCCTTTCTCAACTAGAGCTAAAAGTGGATAAACACATTTTTTACTAACTTTCAGCCAATGCCCCACTTTCTACTCTCTTTTTTCTTACTAAAAACTTTTGTTTTCTCAAAAAAGTACATTTTTAGTACATAAAATGTGTGTAAAAAGTTCGTATTTGCAGTAAAATTGTAATTTTTTGACAAGGGGAGTTGGTTATAAGTGTATCTATGTTAATGTTTTAATGTAGTTGAAAATTTGAAGTATAAGTCTAGATGATGTAGGGTGGGTGCTACTTTTACTTTGTACCATATAAATGTAAGATAAATAAACATTGAGTTAGAAAGTTCTTTGATGTTTTCTCTTCAAATATTGGTCAGTGATTGTGAAAGTGACCATAATCTAAACTGTATCATTTTATGAACTCAATTTGAATGTTCCTATCTTTATTATGCCACCACTATCAATAGAATGATTACTATCATCATTGTACAGTGTTCTACTGAAGTTTTTTGACAAAATCCTGTCTTAAGACAAACTGATTCACATTTACCCATGAACCTTTGAGCAAAGATATAACCAGCCTTATTTAGTTCATCCAAATATGATTCAAACAAGGTTACATAATTAAGCTTTAATCTAGGTTCAATTACTTGCAGTATACATGATTAGTTTTTCTCAAAATTCCATTTGTCCAAGAGGTTTTGGTAAACACTGTATGTAGAAGATATTACAGCCATTATTTTGGTGGTCATATTGCACACTATCTTCATAAGAGTCATATAGTACCATTTTGTTGACAATAACTTATATCAACTTTGTCTGAATAATTGAGGTTGGGAATATTTGAAATTATCAAGCTGTCATCCAGTTCCTATTTTCCTATATTTTAGTGGATAGCTGTGGGTTGTCAGGTTCTGTTTTTAAAGAAACTATTAATTTACTTGATATCATTTCTACTAAACTCTAAGCCTATGTTGCTAAGAATTAGTGGATATATTTCTTTGTAATTAGAAGTTTTCAGAATATTACTACAAAGTTCCTACATTTTGTATGGTTTTCTGCGAAAGTTCCTGTATTTTGAAAATAAACTTTCAAGAAGTTCCTATATCTTTACAAGTGCCTGGTTGACAGTCTGGATTACAGTAACTGTAAACTCATATTGACATACTGGATTGTTGGTTTGAGCCCAGATAACAACCATAGTGCTTTATGTGAGAAAATATACAGTTGCTAACAGGGGATGTGGCTCGTTTACGTGTGCATCCCATGAACAGCAGTAGTTGAGCTGTCTCTTAAAGTATTAAGTGACAGTAATCAGTTGAAGGGTCCAACGAGAAGATGTGCTTATCCGCTCCCTCTCTTGGAATGTTTCTGGTTGCTTCATGACACTGCAACTATTTTTTAAGTCTCTACGGTACCAAAAACAAACTAAAGAAATTAATTGTTATAAAACATATTGATTGAAAATAAGTAATCCCAGTTAGCAACCACTGTACATACTGATAATTCTTACAGTCAATTTCAAAATACAAACAAATATGTGTATTCAATTATGTAAAGATTTTTCCTTTAATTATTTAAAATACAAAGTATTCATTTATTTATTTACAATAGAATTCTATATTTTCTATTGATTTAAAGTTAATTGTTTTATTGCTATGATTTATATACCTGTAAACAATTCTATTAATTATACCATTCACTGACAGCTTGTATCAATTACATGTATATATTAATATGTTGACATTTCCTTTATTAGACATTTAACAATTAATATTTAGGCCACAACAAACAGTTCTGTGTTTCAACCTGATATCTGGCAAACTCGCTCTAAGTAGTCTTAACCTAACATTTTTTACGATCAATATTAAGTCAGTAGATGGAACCAAAGTTTAGAATTGAATGTTGAAAATATCTCAATCCTAAAACTTCTAGGTATATTTGAGATGGTTTATGAAAATCACACTTTTTTATGTTTAGGCCTAAGTTATACTGTGACAAATTAACTTGGAAACAGAGATGATGTAAAGGTTTTGAGGAAATAACTTTTGCCAGTGGAAGTCTATACTAAAGTAAATGTATGTGTTTGATATAAAAAAATATACTAAAATGTATACTAGAGGTGGGGGCTATATAAGCGTCACTTTGTCCATCTGTCCTGAATCTTGTCTGGGCAATAAATCCAGCATGGGTTGATGGATTTTAAAATTACTTGACACAAATGTTAAAACTGAGATGGTGTGTCACGTGCAAGACTCATGTTAAAACCTTAAAGGGTGTAGCCAACAAATGAGGTCAAAGGTCAAATATTAAGTTTGGTTTGTCTGGGCGATATTTCTATGATCAACCGATGGTTTTTAAAATTACTTGGCACAGTGTGTCAAGGTGAAAAAATGGCCGCTTTTCACCTATGTTGCAACCAGTAAATGGTTAAGTCATAAGACTTGTTTGTTGGGTTGCTATGTACAAAATATGTCTCATCTTAGATCATCAAATAAGAAACAAAACAAAAATAAATCGAACTCCAACTTTAACTTTCTTATATCTGAGGTATATGTGAAAATTTAAATGTTTAATGGTATAAGAATGGGATTGAAGTTGTGTATTTGTTCTTCTTAAAATGTTTTAATGAGCGTTTAACTTATTTGAATCATACAATAAATGCTTTTTGTTTTATTTCATCATATTTAGATGTATGTGTTTCATTTTTCTCTTTTGAAATGTAAGTACACTTTAAACCATAAATAGATTGAATTTGAAGTGCTTAGGTGCATAAATTATTGTTAATAAGTTTCTAATAACTTCTGAGGAAATCTTTTAGTGGTTAATGCAATGATAGGAGAGCAAATATTACATTTAAGTGTTTGTATACTTTGTTTGAATTGTTTGGCTACATGTATCCCGGGTAAACTCTTCAAAATTAGAGATTTGTTTGGTATATTTGATGTAAGTCTAAATGATACCAACTAAACGTGGATTTAGATGCAAATATATTTGTTATGTAAACAATGGAAAATGTTCCCCAAGTCGGCTTAAATTAGGCATATCATTGAATAATTTCACTGATGTAATATGTCTTTATTTGGCCTTAAAATATTCATTTATTTGTAAATATTTCTTTGATAAAGAAATTTACTTGAGAATGGATGCTTCGGTAATAGGTAAGATATAATTTATTTATTTTTTTTTGCATTGTTATGAGTAGAATATCCACCACACATGCAGGATTTTCAATGTTGTCTTTATTTCAACTTAAGACCACAAATGTTATAGAAATCGAGCTTTTTTTCTGCCTTAAATAAACTTTAGATGTTTATTATAAAATAATGAAGAAAACTACTATGATACAAATGTGTAACAGACTAACAAAATATTCTTAACATTTAAAGTTTCCCAAGAAATCAATTGTTAATTCATTATTTATTTAAAAAAATCAAAATGCATTACAGGTTTGTTCTGGCTAAAATGTAGAATGGATGTATTGATTTTAGAATTGATGTTTGTTTCTGATTGTAAATTTTGTTAATAAATTAATGAACAACAATATGTACAGTATGAAATTGTTACTTGAAAGCCAGCGATTTTCTACACTACTGTCCCGGTAGCATTTCACTAAAGCATTTACACAAGTGTAAGTCATTGTGGTAAGTTTTGAGCGTAACTTTAAAGTTTGTGAGTGCATTTCAATGGACTTGCTTAATAAATTTCTTGCCTTAACTAAAGTTTGCTTAAAGTTATGCTACTAATAGTGAAACAGGCCCCTGGTAATAAGTATTTTAAGGTGTATAGTTATAGCTCTATATATAGTTAACTTATTGCAAAACAGCTATAACTCTGCTTTCCAGTAAGACCAAAATGCCAATGGTTTCCTTTGTCCCTTTTAGGTTTGAATATATATATATATATTTAAAAATCAATATAAAATGATTTTTGAGAAAAAATGTGTTTGAACACTGCATTTTGATTCATTTTGCTATTTGTATAATTTCAGCATTACTTTGGTTGTAAAATGGATCGTGTGAAACCTGAGAAGACCCCAAGACAGCCAGTACATAAACTATGGCGTAACGTTAGATGGGCCGAAACTTTTGTTGATGATTCACTCACAATGGATGCTGCAGATATCACTGATACATTTGCATTACGAAAAGTAGCTCTTCTTTTTGAAAACAAGAAATATGGGGAATGTGCTTCTTTAATTAGAAGATTAAATTGTGTCACCCTTGGTAACATTTTACATGAAGTACCCATAGAAGTGTTGCATGACTCCCTACCACAAAGTTTGTGTATTCTTGAAGCATTATATGTTAAACTTTACGAGACAACCGAAAGTCCAGAGAACTTTCCAAAAGAAGAACTACACATGAATCAATTCTTACAAAAACTTGTTTCTATGTTTGCCAAGCAATCTGGTATGAATAATAAACATGACAAGAACTCAAACAGTGTATATCCATCTTGCAGAAGTATTCTACGTGTCATTATATGGGTGGAGCCTAACATTAGACGTATTATGCGCTCAAAGAAGCGTGAACTTGATCGTTGCCTTAGACAACTAGGTCGTCATGGACTCGTAGAGAGCTCTGAAAGCTCATTAATGAACCTGCATGATGCATTTAAGATTGAAGTTGAAAAAGTGATGCATGAATTCAGAAATGTTATTCAAAAGATAGAAGAATTAAATCTTTCTGCAAAGCATCCAACTGGTAGTTCAGTTATTTGGGGACCAGCTCCGTGGTCGTCAAGTCATCACAGATTAATGCAAATGACACGAGAAGATGTTCAAGATAGAATAATTAAAAATCGTACATTATATAACATGATAGAACCAGGAATTACAAACCAGTACTTGAAAAAGTTTCTAGATATACTGGAAAAAAGGATTGAATATGATAAGAATGTTTTGTTTCATGATACTGAACTACGTAAAACTTGTAAAACTGACCCTGAAGAGCAACCATACTTGTCAAATAGCCTGAAAGAATTTTCTCAAGGTGAGTGTCAAGCTCCTTATAATTATAATCCATTGTTTCATCTGTATTGTATGGTGCCTGAATTACGCCATGTCACATTGTCGTCCTACTGGGTGCCATATAAAAACACAAAAGTACTAAAATAGTATTTTTCTGGCATCTTTATTCTGCAGGGTGACATGCTGTATTTTCATGTTTTTATGAGGCACCCCACAGGATAAAAATGTGACATGGCGTAAATCAGCCACCATAGCATTGCAAAATTTCCAAGTTAGAGTATTTGTATACATTGAGTAAATACTATATCTATGGCTTTCATAGTTAGTTCATGATATTATACCTATAATTTACGTACATGTACTTTCTAAAATTAGAAATTGCATGCTTCTTGTGGTTTATACAGTAAATAAGTATGTTTCGGCTTGTTCAAGTCAAGGGGAGGGGTGAATTAGGATGTTAAATAAGTACTTGTCCAATGCCCTCACGGACCTAATTTTTTGTGGGTGCAAAAGATTTTAAAAAGATTTTCAACAGGTGATTAAAAAAGGGCTGTTAAATTATTTTTCTTGTAGTATGAGTTTTGGGTCACTAGGTTTTTTTTTCTTGGTGAACTAAATTTGTATGTTAGTGGCCCAAGTGGTGTGCATATGTAAATACATGTAGTTTAACTTAGTATTTGACCCTAAGGGTCAGTTACATCTAAATTCATCTTAAAGCATTAAAAAGATTTTAAACAATGCATGTATATATTTTACATAAGTTTATGAGGTCAAAGGCCTCAACCCGAGTTGGTATGCAGTTGATAGCACACCTGGGTTTTAAGTCTAGTGTCCAGAAAGGGGTACTGGTTCGATTCCCACCCAGGGAAGCTATACCCTTCCATGAAAATTTGACAATAATGTCAATTTCCCCCCATTAATAAGGTATATGGAAAAGTTTCCTGCCTGTGAAAGGGTAGGTGAGTACTGGTTATAGACATTAGGGTCCAGGAAAGCTAGTTTAGGACTCAGTAAAATAACCCCCAAAAATTGTCTTGACTAGGTGTTAAACCAGTATAAATAAATCTAAACTTGTCCTTAAACATTAAGAATAATTTTATGGCTGTGTTTATATATGTGTTTAACTTCAGGTTATGGTATAGTATTACAATTATTAAAGGAAGTATTAGGTGAAGATGATGTAACTGGTGATGAAGATGATGATGTTATGTTATCTAGTGATGAAGATACAGTATCATCTGTTATGTATAAAGATAGATTACGGTCACTCTCTGGACCAAATGGTCTGTTTGGTAATAAAGGATTACAAGGTAAATTTCTTAGGTTTAAAAGTTACTTTGAGTAGAAGCACAGGACCTGGTGCTTTACACTCTATATCCCTCCTTTTTAGGATTAAAACTGTGATTTTTTAAGCGCAGCTATCTATGCCAACTTTTGACCTATAGTTTTAACCAATACAATTTGCTCTATCATAGCTGTTTGCCCAATGAAATTCTCTTCCAGTGTAGTGAAATGGGTAAAAGATATGGTGTCATTGGTGATTTGTGATAAACAGATGCATTGCATGTACAGTAGTAGATCTACTGACTCTTTTCTAGGTGTATTATGGGTGACTCACTAAGCTGATTGATAATACATTTATTGTGGTACGCTCCTGGCAGTATAAGTGAAGAGGAAATATGACTATTTATACTTCAAACTAAGTTAAATATATTCTATGTTTGTACAGCCTATGCAGAGGAGGAAAAACCCTCAAATTTGAGTTCTAAATTTGATCTTTCCTGTTGAACTCATGTCACCAGTATCATAAAAGCAATTCATGTAATGCAGATACCGGTATACCTTCATGGACTCCTTGTCACAAGTGACATGTTTGAAATGCTCATACCAGGTGGCAATAATGATGCATATGTAATGTCATGAATGAATGGGTTGAAATTCATTTATTACAAGAATACTAACTTTTATGTTAAGAAATATTTTTAAGCAATTCCATGCCAGATTTTTTTTAATTCAAAGTCATGAGAAGCTGTGTTCTGCATTCTATGGTACTTAGACATGAATATAGCTTTTTATCTGTATAATATTTGATAATAAACTTATATATGACCTTTTATATGAGCATTTTATACACCCACCTGTTTATTAAAGAACATATCTAAATGAGTGCCTTTATTTTGTTCCATAACAAAAAATAAACAAATGTGAGATTTATTGATTCTCTGATAATCAGTTGACAGTTGCTCATACTTTTATTATACAATAACGTCCTGGCTTTGTTTGGTTCTCTTGCAAATTGCAATGCATGTGATTTTTATGAAACGATATGAATATTAAAATTACCAGGTGTGTCAATCTATTTAATATTTATGTGTTCAGATAAGGTATTTATCATACCATAAAATTTATAGATAAAAATTTCATACAGTCATAAAACAATTCAAATGTTTATTGATGTAAACAAAACATTTCAGTTTAGTAACAGATCCCTTGCTATGCTTTTATTATAACTTCAATTTACATACAATAAAGTCCCTAAGGTGATTATACTTGCTAAATTTATATAATTAATTTAGAATTCAAACCTTCAAGCTAGGATATAAGAAGCTTTATTGTAACAAGTAAATATTTTGATAAAAGTTTATTTTTAATAGGATCAATCTATTGTACTTGCTAGGTCCAACGTGTTCAATTACTTAACCAATTATAGTTTAACGAATAAAACACTTATATTTAATGAAATTCTAAAATGTATTGCATAATTAAGCTGATTACTTTGGCGAATTACTATACTTGATCTTACTATATATTTAAATGTTTAATTTACACTATTTTGATCTATTTAAATAATTGTAATGAAATTCAGATTGTTTAATTATTTCTTTTAAGAGTTAGATTACTTCTGCAGAACCTTAGTAACCTAAGGTTTTTAGATATATTTCTTTATTCTGTTTGCTTCAGATAATCTGATTACTTTATTTAAAAGCCTTGTGTTCACTATAAAAACTGGGCATGTAGACCCTCTATTTTCTGTACATTTTTACATCTATTTAACGTTGATACAATAACTGACAATAAACTTAAACATAAACTCCTTTATTTGATTAAACGCCTATTTCTATATTATATATTCAATGGCATTGTACAAAAAGATTAATAGAAATAACAATAATAAATAAGTAAAAACCCTTCACCATAAATATATACAAGTACACAATACTAAATTAAAATTCAATGTTATATAGTGACGTTATATAGCACCATCTCAGGACTTACCACATTGCCTCAAAGTCCTTTTCTAAAGTTGGTTATGTGTGTTTATGTATTTTGTGTTTCCTGAGGGCTAACCACCACCACCTCAAAGATTTTAATTTTTTTATTGTTTTTTATTGATTTTTATTATTTTTTATATTTTAAGTCGATTGGACCTACATTATTTACTATTCATGACTTGACTTAATTTTTACATTTGTAAAACAATAATACAAGGTCAAAGTTTTAATTCAAAAGGTGACACTGCAAGATGATGTTTTCCAAAATCAGAAACAATATACATTTTGTACTGTGAAATTTAGATGAATATGAAAATATCAAAAGACTCCCTAGCCGCGGCCGTGGCGTAGTGGTTAGCATGTCTGACTTCGAATCCGGAGATCGTGGTCGCGGCAGGTCATACCCTATACATGAGTTGTCGGCCTCATGGTAGGGTAAGTTAGTACTGGTGATAGAAAAATTGTCCAGGAAACCTATACACGTAGTAGGAAGGGCTGGCCGTCGTGTATATAACCTATATATGTGTTGAATGCGACGTTAAAGAAACAAAAACAAAAAAAAAAAAAATCAAAAGACTCTGTATATTATGTTTATTGATTGTTTTCAGTATAAGGCTTGTAATATGTAAATATCTATTACCTGTACACCTTTTCACAAAAATTCTTAAGAAAATATTTTATAGTAAGTAAAATTCATAATTGTGCTGTTCAAAGTCAGAAGGGTAATAAAAATAACAATGATATGATATTCAAAAGGTATGCAATCTTCTACAGAATTCAATAATATTTGGAATTGATTGACAAAAGAATGATAGTATTATTAATGTTTCTTGCTTTTGACTTACAATGATTTTTATCGTAAGATTTTTTGTGAAAAGTGCCACTGGTCTTTTAATTGGTACATTTCACAATGAAATGTTAGGTCTTATTAAAGGTTAATGACTCACTGTAGTCACCACAGATTAAATAGTTAATACCATTATTATAATCCAATTAGTTTATAAAATACTATGATTCAATCATTGATTTAAATGTAACCATAATGTATAAAGAATTTATATATTTTATCACTTTGTTAACATGACGTCATACCACCTTAATGTAAAAGAAATGACCTTTGACTGACTCCTGGTAAATAGAAGCTTTAGGGGTCATTCTAAGAACCATTCAGTGACCCATTCATGTCATATATGTCTACTTTCTAGAATAAGATCTTTAAACTTTTCCAATTTGAACAAATCATTAAAACCATTCTATTACATGAGATGATGTAAATGTAAACATCTCCACTGAGACTCTCACAACTCATTGCACTTATTGGCAATTTGGCGCCATGGAAGAGATAGCTTGGTTCGCAGGGATCTGTAAGGAGTTAAGAAAATTTTGAGCCTATCATAGCAGATGAGCTGTTTGCATTGCTATTTAGATTGACTATTAGTGGACTTAGTACCTGATAGTGGCTGATACCAGAGGCTGATAACTACAAACAAATGAAAACTAAATGTCTAGCAACAGTTTGCCAACAAATTGTAATGTTTTGGTGCAGACTTAAGACTGAGTAGCTTATGGAATCATTGTATTTTTTTAATGATACATGTATGAGTGATTATAAGTTAATATTACCTAATTCCTTAAATAAATGTAATTTGATAGTTTTACTGTTTCCTGTGTGTGCTCTGACATCACACTATGCCACTTGAACTGTTACTGTAGCCTACTGATATAAAAGAAAGTAGCTGCTGTGGGGAGTTTGAGCTTTACAAAGCTCTTTCAAGGGCACCAAGCATCCATCAGTCTTGATCATAAACCAGACATACACATGTAAACAACTTATATGTTTACAGTGTAACATTATAGTTTAACGATTGTTAAATTGAGACAGTTTAATTATCAATACTAACCAGTAAATGTGCAAAACAATTTTCTTGTTCTATTTTTCTACAAAATCTTTTTAAACAGTAATTGATCAGGTGATAAAACAGTTATTTCATATGTAATTTTGAAACAGTCAAACAGTTGTCACTGGATGTCGAGAATTATAGTGTTTTGAACTTTTGCCCTTGGCTCACGGCCTCAGAAAACAGTTCATAAAACTATTCCCTCCATCTCGGGCTAACAGTTTGACTGTTACCAAATCACATATGGAATAACTTTATAATATTACTGATGTACTTTGATTTTATTTGTATTAAATTCTGTTTATGGTACATGAATATCTGTAAATAATACATTTTATAAGTGGATTTACAAATAATTTCTTATTGTTAATAACAAGTTGTCAATTAGCATTACTTTTATTTAACTTTGTCCCCTGGTTTTATATCTAGCTGGTTAATGTATCACTTGGTAAGACTTGGTATATAACATTGAATGCAACCATACAAAGTTTATTATCAATATTTCATTTATTATTTAATATTTACTACAAATATATAATTATTTTTTTAACTCTCCTAAGCACTAAGTACTCAAAATGAGCTTCTTAGGGTGTCTGGCTAGTGTGCATTAGTATGTGCTTGTCTGTGATCATGCATGTGGCTGACTGTTGTCAATAATTTCTTAAAAAAATCTATGTCAAAACCATTAGACCTACAGTTACCAAATTTGACATGTAGCATCATCTGAAGATCCTCTACAAAGATTGTTCAAACTATAGGGTATAATATTGAGCCTGTCCCAGGGACCAACGGATCTTTTCAAAAAGTGTTTGGTTTTAGGTTTTCATATTTGGCATGTAGCATCATAAAAAATTATGAGGTCCTCTACAAAGATTGTTCAAATAATGCTTCTGATGTCAAAATTGGCCCCAGACAAGGGGGTCACAAGTTTAACAAAGAGTTATATAAGCCAAGGAAATGTTACAATTTTCTTCTCTAAGACTGTAAGGCATAGAGCTTTCATATTTAGCATGTATCACCACCTTATGGTCACAGTTTTCAAACAGCTTAATTTGAAAGTGTTAAAAAAAATTTGTCAGATGCCATTAGAATCTAGTTCTCAAGTGTGCGATCCAGGGTCGTCAGGAGTCAGGACCCTCTTGTTGTTCTTACTAAGTATTTTTTTCTAACTTTAACTGTGATATCAGTGATTTAATCAGTAACTACTTGTTATATGATGTATTATAATTTTATAATTCTGAAGTTATTTCTGTTATTTAACTGAGGCAATGATCTGAGACAATCTGATATACTTTGTATGTTAACATTTTATTTGTAATTATGAGAAGTAATATAAGTCATACTTAATACTTCAAGAAAATCTTCACTTCAATGTTCTAATATACATGTACATAGATTACAATACATACATGAGTGATCTGTAATCTTCAACTCACAATGTTAAGATGGGGCATAGCCAGCTTTTTTCAACTTGTAGGCCCATGTAAAGGGACGAAGCCCCCCAGAAGCCTAAACAAATGGAGTTTAAAAAACTGTACATTCCAAAGTAGATCTATTTTCTAGGAAAATTATTAAAATGATATTTCTTAACTGGTTGATACAAACTTTACCGAGTATGGTTAACAATGCATAAGCCACGGGTACAACTAAGAGAAATGGAACATAGGCCTACATTTACATCTGCACAAAGAAAATCATCTTGTTCCCAAAGACACAAATAATATATTTGATTTGACCATTCAGTTTAAACCCACTACCACCACACACCCCCTCTTGTCTTTTTGGAATTTTCTTGATCAACTTATAGGCCAAGGCCTACAGGGCCTTAAAGTAGCTATCTCACTGTTAGGGCTTACACTGATGAAGTACAATAGTGCTATCTCTGAAAGTCATGTGCTACAAAATTATTTATAATATTTTTTGCACACATTTTTTTATTGTAATTAGGGACTTTAATAAGTTATCTTTTCCTGATAAAATCTGAAGCAATCCAATTGGTAAGTAGGTCCTTACAGTTGGAATCCTCGGATTTTATCATTGAAGTCCTATGTAAGGATAACAAAGTTTTTCATCAAATATCTTTTTTATTAATGAAGATACCCTAAAAATACTAATCTTGAATTTCAAACAAATTAAACAATTTACAAAAAAGTTATTTAAGATTAATTTTGGCAATTTGACATTGAAAAGTAAGGGTAAAATCCGAGTAATCCAACTAATAGGACCTACCTATTTGAAGTGTATACAAGGGGAAATAACTGACTAAAGTCCCTTATTGTATATGTTTGTACTGCAGGTAAAAACAGTAAATATGAATTTCAGATGAAATCTATCAATCTATTCTCTGGTTCGAATGGTGTGGTGTCTAGGTGTCAAATGTAAACATATGTATCATTCCATTTTTTGATATTTAGCTCATGAATTTTAAATGTTTCAGAAAAGTTTAGAATATTTTTATGAAATATTTTTTTGTTTTTTACCAAACATTGATCTATATTACCAAATATTATTTCATTTTTTAAAAACATTATTATATATAATTAAAATATTATTTTGTTTTTTCATAATTATTATTGCAGGAATTATTTTTCTAAATAATGATTTCGTAAAAACAATATGATATTTTGTAAATACAAAATGATATGATATTTCATATAAACTTTCAAAGTGTCATTTGTAGTTTTAAAACAAAATAAATTCTAAGTGTGCATTAATGATTATATATCATAGGAGAGATAAATGACAATGAAATAACCTTTTTACCATATCCTTTATCTATCAAATGTGATCTCATTTCTCATTGTTATACCCCCGCAAACGAAGTTTTCGGGGGTATACTGGAATCACCCTGGTGGTTGGTTGGTTGGTTGGTTGGTTGGTTGGTTTGTTGGTTGGTTGGTTGGTTGGTTGGTTGGATATGTGGTCTGTCCCAAAAAATTAATACATTTGTAGTATGTTTATTTCTTAATGTATTTTAATAGAAGCTGTTATATACCATGACTTAATGGTGTATACAAAACTCATGTAGCTATGGAAACATATCTCACTTGTTTAAAATATTTAATGGTGTTATATATTTTAAATCTAATTTGATAACTGTATAGTATGCTTTTTTCTAAATAGATTTTTTTCTTGTCTTCTTTTATTTTATAGAATTTGCACAGGCGTTTACAGTTGATGTTATATGCATGTTATATCAATTCCAATTCAAAATGGCCGACTTGCGGCCATCTTGATTTTTTTAATTTAATTTAATAACTGCATGCTTATTTCTGAACAGATTTTTTATTTTTTTATTTTATAGAATTTTGCACAGGCGTTTACATTTGATGTGTACATACACTTTATATCAATTCCAAATTCAAAATGGCCGACTTGCGGCCATCTTGAATTCTTTTTAATTTCGTTTAATTACTGTATGCTTATTTCTCAACTAATTTAGATAGAATTTTGCACAGGCGTTCACAGTTGATGTGTACATACACTTTAACTCAATTCCAATTCAAAATGGCGGACTGGCTGTCGTCCTTTTTCTAAATTTATACAGTCTTATTTTGACTTATTACCATACATATTTTGAAAAGAAATTGCATACAAGGTCTCACTAATACAGTTGATCAGGATGACCATTCTTCATCAATTTATATTCAATATGGCTGACTGGCAGCCATCTTGAATTTTTATTTAAATTACTGTATAGTACATGTATGTGTTTTTTTACTTAATTTTATCCAAATTTCGCTCCAAAGTCTTTATTGATGTAGTTGACTTGTACATGGATTTACTTAGGATACAAATTCATTATGGCAGACTGGCAGCCATTTTGACTTTGTTTAAATAACTGTATAGTAAGCTTATTTCATCACCAATTTCTTCTTGCTGAAGTCTGATTGATTTATTGATTGATTTATTGGATTTTACGGCTTATTAATGCAAAAGGTCATATTACGCCGAAAACAATTGATGATACTATTACTTCAATAGATAATGAAGATTGTACGTCCTATATTTTATGATAAACATTTATTTCTGTCAAGTATTGTTTGGTTTTACGGTGCACCAACACAAAAAGGTCATATCGCGTCGAAAGCAATCAATGATACTATTTATTAAATCAATATTAATGATGTAAAGCTCTGTATCTTATTATATACATTTATTTCCTTCAAAAAGTTAAGTATCGCATATGATGGTACAGACTCAAAAAGTTCTTTAAGTGAGTTAACTTTAAAATGTTTGTCACGGATGTATTTAAGATCCTTGCAGTCAAGGAGAACGTATTTGACATTGAAATGCTCGTCACATGGTATACATTTAGGTGCTTTCTTTCTTTTGAGAAGGTATGAATGTGTTAATATAGTATGACCAATTCTACATCTCATAGTAACTATTTATCTCATTGATTAGCAAAAATTATTGACGAAGATGAATCAAGGGTTTATGGCTTTATGTCATGTAACTTATTAAATATAGCATTATTCCACATTGTTTGCCATTTTGACTTGCTGAAGTCTATTATGTACTGCTATTTTTATCAAATTCTTATTGTTGAACTTTTTTTTTGATGTATTGATATTTTATCAAATTCATAATGGCTGATTGGCGTTATAGCTACATGAGATTTTAGATATTATTTTAACTTTACTTCTGTGAAAATAATGATCGGTAATTTAAGCTTTCTTATGGGGTATTTGTGAAATTCTTGATACAAGATATTGTAAATACTAATTGTTTGATTTAAATTGTGCATTTTTGCAATTGCCTTATTTTTTACTTATTTATCAAAAATTACAAACACATTCTACATTTTGCTCATCTGGTTACAACATACTCATGATGAGTTTAAATGTGATCACTCTTTGTCTGTTGTCCCACTTTACATTCATAATGACCAAATGGTGTTCATTTTCATGTAAAAAATCATTTGACATATGACAACTCTGTTCATTTTGCTTTTTCATAAATCTATAGTGAATTACACTGTAATTTGCTGTTTATTTCCAATTTGATTTTTGCATCCTATTCTTTTCTTGGTTTTTATGCTTCTTACAACATTTACCCTTTTGGACTTCCACAATGTTGACTTGCTTTTATCTTGAAATGTTGCTGTTGCGGGGGTATTTTCGCCACTGGTGGCAGTTCTAGTTTATTTTGTCTAGAAAAAATATCGACTAGATCTTGTGTTTTTGTATGATAAATATGTTCATGTATTACATCATGACTTGTACCTATATATAAAAAAATACATGTAATTGTACAAATATTATTTTACTCTAATTTTAAAAACAACTATAGGGGGCAGCACAAGGCGACATCATTTTAAAGGGAGATCATTCACTGCAGGTGATTCATATTTTAATGACTTCTATAAGCTGGTTTATAACATTGTAGTATATCAAATGGTTTTAAACAGATTGTAGCTTTGAGTGTTTTATATAACTGTTGCCTTTATTATAGGTCTGCTGGTGCTTTTTGTCTTTATAACCAGAAATATCTAATATTTATCAGTGATAACAATTTAGAACTCATAAAACTAGATGTTTTATTGGTAGTCATGGTGATTTTAGACCATAGAATCTAACTTGTGTTTCTTTGTATAGAATTTAGTTTCTAATTGTTTTCATCCAATGATGGTATTTAGCTTCATTGGTAGCCTGTCTGACTATAAATACAGGGTGGTTGGTTTGATTCTCTGTCAGGAATAAAATATTTTCCATTTCCTGCCCAACCCTGTATCAAGTTAGGCAGTTGTCAGTCAATGTCAAGGGTATGTGCTTAATATTAAGTAAAAAGCTTGGGTCAAGAGATCTAGATCCCTCCAGGGAATTTGAGTGGGAAGACTGACGACTGCTATATGACTTAAAAACGACAGAACATAAAGCATAAAACATTACATTTTTATACTGCAAGCTAAACTGATGTTATACTTTGATATTTTAGTTATAGACTAATTTGGAATGACTAACAATATGTTATGATATAATTATATCACTAGCACATGTATTGTAACCAATATTATGATAAATTGTTGTAATAAGTCTGCTTTGCCTGCAGTTAACACCAGCTTGAACACACTGCTTAGTATGGGATATTCATACCCCTGTGAAATGACCATTGTCAAAACATGGTTGACCATGTTTCAAACATGGTCAACCATGTTTTTAATACATGGTTGACCATGTTTTGACCATGAATAATCCATGGTCGACCATGTTTCATGCCGTGGTTTATTGCCGCCCTGGTGACCATGGTCGACCATGTTCTTTTATAGACCATGGTCAAACTTGTTTCATGGTCTTGTAAAATGACCATGGTCAACCATGTTTCATCGTCCACGTGGTTTATTGCCGCCCTAGTAACATGGTCAACCATGGTTTGACCATGTTCTTAAATTCCTGAAAATAACCATGGTCAATCATGTTTCATTTTCTACATTGGTTATTGCCAGCCTTGTGAACATGGTCAACCATGGTCAACCATGTTTTACAGTACTGGTTATACCCAGAAAATTTTTTGGACTCATCTCTATAAGCCTCTGGCTTTTGACACAAATGAGCTTAAGTAACACATCTAAAATCAAGTAAATTAGGACATAAACCAACAAACAACGGCTGGGCAGAGACCATTGTCTGATCCTCCTTTACAAGATCTAGATCAAGTAGTAGACATTATACTTCCCCAACCATGCCCCTCACTACAGCCCTCTGTATCCGGCCCTGGCAAGTAATGCAAAATAAAAATATAAAAGCAAACACTGTAACTATTGAAAATTTAAAACACATACAGAGTCATAAGAACAGTTTAAACATTAAAGCAATATGGTTATCCAAAAATTGTTATCCGAAATATGTACACTTATGCTTACTTGTTTTCATCATTTTTGTCATGCTGCAGATTTTCTAAACCAAATATAAGATAACCAAATTGTCTTTGCATCTTTTATAATTTGATTATGACAATAGATGCCTAAATAACAACTCAACTTTTGTAAAAATCTTCTTTTTTGAAATTGGCGGTAAAGCACTTTCAGCCATCTTTGAATTCACAAGTTTAGTTTAAAAACCAGTACCTGGTATATTCATTAAGTTAATACACAGTAGTCTCCCCTGAATTTAGGAATAACGAAACTTTAGGCCTCCCGAAGATAACTCAAGATAGGATGTACCTAGGTTCTAAAATTTTATATTTGGATAGCCCTTGGGTAGAGGAGCTTCACTATTGATTTTGAGACCCCAGGGTCAAAGGTCAAGGTCACTGGGATGTGAAATATGAAAACCTTGTCCAAACAATAACTCCAGAATTACTGAACCTAGCTTCACCAAATTTTATGTATTTATTATCTGTTTTGAAGTGAAAAACTGTAAATTGTTTTATGTCAAATATGTGAAATATTTATAGTCTACAGTGACTTATTGTCTAGAAATAACTGTTGACCTTGAATCATGGTATGACAAAGACACATGACCATGAATCATTGTCAGTCAAGAACAATACATAAAGTGTACACAATTGCATGCTAAACTGCATAGAAATCTAAATTATTGCATTTAAAGTAAGAGACATACACTAGTGTTACAATGCAATGTTCATCATCAAATGAGTTGACTTATTGTCTAGAAATAACTGTTGACCTTGAATTATGGTCTGACAAAGACACATGACCATGAATCATTGTCAGTCAATAACAATACATAAAGTGTACACAATTGCATGCTAAACTGCATAGAAATCTAAATTATTGCATTTAAAGTAAGAGACATACACTAGTGTTACAATGCAATGCTCATCATCAAATGAGTTAAAAGTTGTATGATTGACAGTGTTTCATGGTTTAGAAAACATGATATTTTAACACAGTCAGACCAAAGTCAAATCATAGTCAATCATGGTCATAATTGACCAGAGTCAAAGTCTGACAAACAACATAGTCAACCATGTTTTGACCATGGTCAACCATGGTCAAACTTGATTCATGGTTAACATTTCACAGGGGTAATTTTTCAAAAATAATCAATCAAATATTATAAATAATAAGTTGTTTAGAATTCAACTATAGTGATTGTTGGTAGTAGACTTTGACCTCTGAATACACTGATACATCTGGCTGTAGTCATACATGTAGACTTTGACCTCTGAATACACTGATACATCTGGCTGTAGTCATACATGTAGACTTTGACCTCTGAATACACTGATACATCAGGCTGTAGTCATACATGTAGACTTTGACCTCTGAATACACTGATACATCTGGCTGTAGTCATACATGTAGACTTTGACCTCTGAATACACTGATACATCTGGCTGTAGTCATACATGTACACTTTGATCTCTGAATACACTGTTACATCAGGCTGTAGTCATACATGTAGACTTTGACCTCTGAATACACTGATACATCAGGTTGTAGTCATACATGTACACTTTGACCTCTGAATACACTGATACATCTGGCTGTAGTCATACATGTAGACTTTGACCTCTGAATACACTGATACATAAGGCTGTAGTCATACATGTATACTTGATCTCTGAATACACTGATACATCTGGCTGTAGTCATACATGTAGACTTTGACCTCTGAATACACTGATACATCTGGCTGTAGTCATACATGTATACTTTGATCTCTGAATACACTGATACATCTGGCTGTAGTCATACATGTAGACTTTGACCTCTGAATACACTGATACATCTGGCTGTAGTCATACATGAAGACTTTGACCTCTGAATACACTGATACATCTGGCTGTAGTCATACATGTAGACTTTGACCTCTGAATACACTGATACATCAGGTTGTAGTCATACATGTAGACTTTTATGATATTTCAGTGAAACTTGAATATTTTGTTTACACTTTGAAGGAATTGTAAGCTTCCTGTCGTAGGGTTAATTAGTACTGATAAAAATGTCGAGCACTGGAAAGGTAGTTAAAACGAGTCCAGCACCATAATAATAAATAATTCTAACATAGGCACGCGGGCTTTCACTCTTTATTTCTGTATTTTGCGATGTTAAAATCGAAATAACTTACAGTTGTCTATATTTTACCGATTTATTTAAATATAGGCAAAAGCTTTGATGCGCTAATTAAATCACTTGTGCTAAATCACTTGGGATTTAATTCATACGCACATCAAAGTTTGTGCCTATATTCAAGTAAATCGGTAAAATATAGACAACTGTTAGTTATTTCTTAAATGAAAAATTATAACTTATGATAGGGTCCTTGAATAAATATAACAAATAAGCAACAAAAATCATAAACAAAGAAATCATCCGTGATTTTTAAAAGCACTATTTACTGTGACTGTCTTTTGTGTAACTGACTACAGATTATAGGTATCTAGTGTGGTTTAAGATTCTAAATAGTGGTAGTGGAAAAGTACAATGTCCAAAAGGTTTTCTTAAAGAAAGTGGTAGCATTGAAATTCCTTGAAATGAGATAAGTATCCAAACTTTAAATCGGTTTTGGTTAAATTAACATTAAATGTGATAAAAGGGTACTAAAATATAACAATAGTATATGTATTTTTATTGTTCTACATCTTGGTTTAATAGTTGCCACAGAAACCATGGTACATGTATTAGTATTTGCCATAAATGTCCATTAAACTTTTATAATCATAAGATTTAACCACAGGTGTCAGATACAAACATTCCTTATTACTGTATATATACTATAATAAGGAATGTTTGTATCTGACACCTGTGGATTTAACAGGAGGCAATAAAGATATATTACTGGAATTTATTTCATGGAAAACAATCAATATTTGTAAATATTCTTGTATGAATATACAGTTCAAAACTACTACATGTATACCAAAAGGCAATTCAACCACTAAGTACAATTCAACTGTAAGAAATGACAATTCATTGTCAGTTAGTTTTCTTCCTAGTTTGTTTATACTAATTTAGTTTAGCTCTATTGTAAAGCAAGTTCTCGCAACTTAGATTAATCACTTCTAAGTCAGATTCCTGTCCCCTGTATTTAGCTAGTAGGATTAAGTTTCTTAAAGAAAAGGACAAGGTTAGGTTTTGGATGAGATATGAACCACTGCAGAGCTGACTATCTAATAATTACCAATCCAATGTACCGGTAGTAACCAATGGGCCTTACCCACTTCTTAGTTGCATTGTTCTGTACATTGTAATTACGTGTTAACATGTTCCAGGTTGAATTAATGTCTCATTCTCTGATTTCCAAGCAGCAAATTTGTCAATTTTGTATACTGTATTGGTGGGAGCAAATATTGGTGTTTTTGAGATGTTTTTATAATGGCAGGGTTAATATTTGGCAGTGTAAAAGTTACTGCCAATATTGAAACGAACCGGCATTGTCGTTTTGTTCAGCGACTTTGTTGAGAGCATTTTCTCTTTGTATGCAAGATCGCCTTTGAACAATTACTTTGTTTAATAGTTTTGACAAATTATCTCCCTTTATTAAAATTGAATGTTTTAGTGAATTTTCTTCTTTCTCTGTCATGTTTAGAATTGTGATACGTTCTGATAATCTAAAACTGTATAGTATTAAACCTTTTTAACTATTTATTTGGAACTTTAAGGGAAATCCATACCTTTGTTTTATCAATTTAAATCTACTTATAGTATTGAGTTAGGTCAGCTAGGGAAAATGTGTAAATTACCTCCCTTTTTGAAAATTAACTTGTTTTACCTTCCGGATTGGAAATGGACTGTTCTGTAAAATAGACTCGTCCACTAGTATATAAATGCGTGTAAACTTTATTTGGCAGCAGAAAGTGGGTGACTGCTCGTGGAGGTGGTTGGACTGAAAGATAGTCGCGGGTCTTTTGTTTATTTGCCGATGCTTTTCGATCAAGGTGTGTTCATTCCACTGTACTGACAACAGAACATCATTGCGATTTGTATGTTGTTAAAGTGGAAGCACCTTCTTGCTCGTTGACGTTGGTGGCAGAACCGGATTTTCTGGTTATTTGCCGACGCTTGGCTGGCGGGGTATGAGCTATCTGCTGTACTGGCATTCGAACATCATTGCGATTTGTAGTTTGTCTCTAAGGTAGAAGCGCTTTCCTGCACGTCAACGTTGGTGGCAGAACCTTCGGGGTAAAGCGTGATTATCCTGGGCTATCCCTTGTATCGTACCCGAGGTTATTTTAGTAGACAGACTGATTTTGTTCCAACGTTTGAGGTTTTGTTTCTGCTCCGGGTCGTCCTTGTGATATAGGAGTGTTTGGACTGTTGGTTCCAAGCAGTAGTCTATGACCCGAGAGAGTGTTTCGAGGTTTTGGTTTTGGTTTAGTGTTAGCTCCGAGCTGTTCCTGAGACATTGGCTTGTCCGGGCTCGGAGTCTGTAGGTTTCAACATACGTTTTAGAACCCGAGGTTGTGTTCGGAGTTTTAGTTTTAGTTTTGGTTTTGCTTTAGTTCCGAGTTGTTCCTGAGACATTGGCTTGTCCGGACTCGGGATCTGTTGGTTTCAACATACGTTTTATAACCCGAGGTTTTGTTCGGGGTTTTAGTTTTAGTTTTGGTTTTGCTTTAGTTCCGAGTTGTTCCTGAGACATTGGCTTGCCAGGACTCGGGGTCTGTTGGTTTCAACACACGTTTTATAATCCGAGGATGTGTTCGGAGTTATAGTTTTGTTAAACGCTTTTGTCTCTGCTCCAGACTGTGTCTGGAACATTAAGTTTGTACATTGTTTTATACTGTAGTTTTATTCTATCGTGTCTATAACTTTTGTTGTTTCTATTGGTTTTCATTCTGAGGTATTGTCTCAGGAGTGTGTTTTTGTTTTATGCTTTGTGCCTGTACATATTTCTATACGCTTTTATTTTAGTTGTTTTCTAATCATAAAGCTAAAAAGCTTGAGGAAAACCTGTCTATATATACTTAACATTGTTATTAAGCCCAGAACACGAGTCAGTGTCCTGGGATTGCTTCTGTCTCCGTCCCTACAGCAAGCTCGGACGCCTAGTCAGTCGGTGTTAAGACGAGCACCGACTTAAAACACGTACGCGAGCGCCGGCTTGACGGTCGAGCGCCCAGCGGACACGTTACAATATTAAAACATGCTCACTTTAAAAAACACCCAAATAATAGCATGAACAACTTTAGATTTTGTGTCAGACTAAGTTTGTCCGAATACTATTTGTTACTTCTTTATAAAGTAAATTGTATTCATGTATATAAAATGATTTTTGTTACATTTTTGTATTAATTAGGAACAAGACCATCTATAATACATATTGGTCAGACATTTAGACAAGTGAATGCTAAAGGTATTGTTAACGGTAGTCTTCCATTACGTATAGGTAAGTTAACCCATAGCCTTATTAGAGTATGTAGAGTAGCTAGGAGTCTGGTCTGGTTCCAAGCCTTTTGTTGTTATTGCAATATTTCTACTAAATTTTATGAAAATAATCATAATGTCTTATAATGTCAATGTTTTAAGGAAGTCATATTGTGATATCATGTTTAAAGGTTGAATTGAAGAGCAGTCTTTAAAGTTAGGACCAAGCCCACCAAAGTTCCTGTCAGTCCAGTGGCTTAGAATGTGATTGGTCCGACAGTCCAACAACTATTATCCAATTTCAATACAAAATCATTTTTTATATTGTTCATTCAATTTTTTATTTGTTGTCCAGAAAACTCCATTCCATCCAGTAAAAAATCCATTTTGTTTGACCAAATGCTAAGTAGTGATGAAAGTTTAAAGTTAAAGCAAGGTTTTTGAAGTCTACTTCATTCAGTCGACTCTTGACATTAACGTTCCTGATCATCAAGTCACACACAAACTGTTAACATACAGCACAGATTGCAGCCACAGAATACAGTGCATGATCCTAACAGGTACCCATTTACACCCGGGTGGAGTGAAGCAATCCCAGGTAAATTTCTTGCTCAAGGAAATTAGCAGTGCCCCTAGTGGGATTTGAACCCAGGACTCTCAATCCCTAAGTGTGCGTCCTACCACTGGACTAGTTTGCCACAAAGACGGGAAGAGACAAATAACACAGTGGTGTAATGCCTGTTAGCTGAGTCAATGTCCTATTTTAACTTAATTGAGTGAAATTATTTTAACTATGAAAGTTGGAAAAAACAGACTAATGTATAGTCTGATTTTATCTGATGAGGCATGAATGGACTTTAGTATCTTTAGAATTTCTGTACATTCCTACAAAAAGGTAACACAACTTGTTGTTTAAGGTTCATGTAAAGTCTTGGTTTGCAAAATAATTCAGTGAAAATGAAAATGCTCTAATTCTGGCACATCTCCATTCAGAGTAGAGTTTTATACATCAAAATGTTCCTTATGAAACATACAAAGTGATGCTTGTCATCCATTATGACAAAAATAATTAACAAAAGATGTATTTGCAAAATATATGTTGTATCAATAAAAATACTAAAATGTATTAATCTTTTCTTACAACAAAAGTTAACATTAAATCCTTTACAGAACATTATAGTTCATATTCCCATGAAGGTACTCCAATATTTATAACATTAATAAATGTTAAAACAAAACTAAGGCAAATGAAAAACTAAAGTGAAAGTAGAAACAGGGTCGCGAAAACCAATTACACTCGCATCTGTCAAAATGTTTTTCAAATACCGTAGTTTTGTTTTAACATTTATTGGGATTATATATTTTGGAGTACCTTCATTGGCATATAAACTATAATGTTCTGTAAATGATTTAATGTTAAATTAGTTTGTAAAAAGAATTGAATGTCTTTTAGTATTTTCATTTTTACAGCATCAATTTTGCAAATGCATCTTTTGTTAAAAGTTTTCATCTAAATTAATTGCCAGCATCACTTTGTATGTTTCTTAAGAAACATTTTGATGTATAAAACACTGTTCTTGATGAAAGTACGACAGAATTAGAGCATTTTTTATTTTACTATTATTAATGCTAATAAAAACTTTACTTGAACCTTAACTAGCCATAATTACATTGGATGTATGTGGCCATATTGTTTCAGAACTGCACTATTTCGGAAGATGTTTGTTGGTGTATAGTACTATGCATACATATACTTAAGATACAATAGTTCGAACTTATTTTCAATGTAGTACTTACTGGTTATACCTATAGTCAATGTTATGATTCCAACCAGTCAGGGCTAATCGAATAAAATGGGACTATACATTGTAATTTGTTATTATGAAACAGGTAAGATGATTAATGTTGGTGATGAACAAACAGCTATGGAACATGAAATAGAAACATTAAGATTACAACTTGATAAAACACAAGATTTAGTTAGACATTTACAAGATAGAGAAAGACAATGTTTAAATCAGTAAGTACATTACAAGGGCTGAACGAAACACTACTGTAACTCCATTTGAAAATATAGGGAATTACAATAATGTTTTGTTCAGTCATCCAATCATTTTTTCATAGTTCATAGTTTTCAGAGCTGTTACATATTGTCAATGGTGTATGAGTGGAAATAATTCCAGAGCTATGATTCTGCATTTTTTTAAAATTAAGGCCTGTTTTTATTTCTTAGGATGAAATTCCTACCATTTTGACTGCTTTTGAATATTGATATTTTTGCTGAGTACTTTATTTTACAGATAGATACAATGTAGACATTTTACAGATAGATACAATGTAGACATTTTACAGATAGATACAATGTAGACATTTTACAGATAGATACAATGTAGACATTTTACAGATAGATACAATGTAGACATTTTACAGATAGATACAATGCAGACATTTTACAGATAGATACAATGCAGACATTTTACAGATAGATACAATGTAGATATCATGCAGATTAGATTTGTTTGTTCCAACATCATTGTAATACATATATACACTACCATCCAAAATTACCTTTACACTCGTAAAATAGTTGGTTTTTCATTAATAAAATTGAATCTTACTTCAGATTTAAGTGTAATTATTGTTATAATATATTGTAACATTTGATGGGCGGGTAATAATACTTATGAAATTGTACCGGTAATTGTAAAACATATGTACATTTGTACATGATCTTATGGTACATTTTTAATTTCTTAAGTGTCGGTAAAAATTCAAAGAACCAACCATTTGATTACTAAAGTGTAAAGGTAATTTTGGATAGCACTGTACATTACAGGATTTACTAACATTTACATCATGAACAACTGTAAGCTAAGGGGAGATTACATTTTATGAACATCTGAGTTGTTCTACTACAAATAGTGCGTTACCTCCCTTTAATTCTATTGTATTGTTTATAGACCTGTTGTTTAAAGTAATACTTGTAAAGTCAGTAATGATATGAAGATGTTATTTTTAGAGAAAATAGATGTTATTAATGGTATCCTAAAACTGACCACAGTAGTTACTTGCATTTATTGAAGCAAATGTGACCAGTCCTCGTGACAAACTCTCATCAACATTGGACACTGGAATTTTTGCCCTAATGAAAGTTTACAGGATCACAAAAAATCTTAGTGATATGTAAAATATGCTGTCCATTTAAAAAATCAGATTAAATATAATCTGAATTACTCGTAAATTAACAATTTGATGAGAGGTAATGATTTTTTTAATAAATAAGGATACTTTTAGTTGTACAATGTTGATTGACCATGGGACTATTCAGCGGATCAATGGAGATTGGAGAGTCTGAGTGTGACATAGTTGAAGTGAGTAGTTATTGGTATCATCAGTATTATTACAATGTTATATATTACAGGTTATCTCAGATACAATCACAAGTTGAAGCACCACATATAGCTGAGAATCCTACAGTTGTTGGTGATCTACTAGCTAAGTTTCATCAATTATATCATACAGATAGGGAGAATGCTTTACAAGCTTTAAATGATTTAGAACAGTTAAAAGAAGTTCATTCTTTAAAAGGAAAAATATTATTTTCTGTCGTTGTGGTAAGTTGAAATACTTGATAATTTTTTCTGTATTACCAACTGCATACTTGTCAAGTCTCACACATTCAGTGTGATACCTACAAATTAAGACACAGAATTCAGCTTCTCACTTTATTCATAAATATTATAAAATATTTTTACATACATGTAGGGAACTATTTTGATCACCTGGTTTATCAATAAGGACGTGACCAATCTTGCACAATTGCTTGCTGTGGGGAACAAATGCCAACTCTTCTTGTCAATCTTGAAGATTGAAAAATGATGTCACTAGCTACAAGAATGCAGCGAAACTGACACCATGAATGTAATGCAAGAAATATGCATGATTTTGATTATATTTTCACGAAAATCATCAAGATACACCGTTGACTTCTGGGTGTGCTTCTCCTATCAGGGGCAACTGCCATGTCATGCTTTGACTCTTGCTACTGTATAACCTACAGTTGTTTAGTTTATTTGGGGTTTTTTATTACAAAACATGCTCAACCCATTTTGTAATAACCTGTTTTGTAACAAAATACTACAATTCTTTTTGGTAGATTGGGACTGTACTAGCCAAATATGATATATATTTAGTCTTTCATCAAATAATCTTTATATAAATATACAAGTTATTTTTTACTATTTTATATTTACAGTTAGCATTTCGATCAGCACAACAAATGGTTCAAGAAATAAAAGGAAAAATACGACATATTTTAAATCTTCCAGTACCTAACACCCCAGTTGTTGTACCTAATGACCCTGTTGTCGTGGAGATGGAAAGACAAATAGAAGAATATCTATATAAAGCCTCTAAAAGATTTGATATTTCTTCTTGTATAGATGTAAGAAATTCCATTTTTCCTTGAACTTTTTAATGATTTTATTTTCATAGCTCTAAGCATCTTGTTTTCTAATGGTACAGTGAAATATCCTGATCTATTGTCAATCCAAGACTGTTACTAAAAAGAGTCCAGTGACAAAATATATGTTGGTTAATAATCACTAACCAATACTTCATTAAATAGCAATCTTACTCAAACACACATTTTTACTCTCTTTACATTCAATAAGAGAGGACTTGCACTGCTCTCTAAAAGTTCCTTCATAGTACAATTTATTGAATTGCTGTAACTTCCATGTTCAAGTTTGAAGAATCATTATTTTCATTGTTTATTTAAACATTTTCATGCCATGGAAATGAGCTCGACTTTTTGAAGAAAATGTGAACTTATATGCTATCCCTTTTGGGTCTGCATTGGCCTTTCTTTTGAGGTTAAAGTTTTTTAAACTCTTATACATGTATCTTCAACACTATCTAAAATATTTTATTGTAAGTTGGTAAACTTATTCATTGGGACTATAATCATCTATACTGTGAAAGGGGATAACTCTGGATAGATTATTTTTTGAGTTAGAAATTCATGTATTTTCAATTCTTATTAAGATATTTCAATAAAAGTAGGTATGCTTATTGATTGGTACTGCATCTACACGATTATAAAAGGGAATAACTCTTGATGCATGGTTTAACAACAAACTGCTTTTGCAACTTTTTGAAATTGTATTTAGTAAATTGTAAATGTGTGAACAAACTTTTGGACAGTGTATTGTGCCTAAAGTTTGACCCCGACTTGACCTTTATGTTAAAACTTCTTTCTAAATGAATCAAAGTCTCAGTATTATCTTTCTTGGAGAAAAAAAAAAACGTAGAATTATAATAGAAGTGAATGACATGCTGCTACCAAGTTTGTCAGGCAAGATATCCAAAACATTGACTACAGAGTGATTGCTGCTGTACCTAAGTATGATATTAAATATTATTTATTTTTATATTTCAGGAGGTCTGTCAACAGATTTTTGCTACATTATATGATTATCCCTGCCTGAAAACATGTGAAGGACTCCATAATTACATTAAAAACTGTATTCAAATATCTTGGGAATTAACAGTTCAGAGACCACCATTTGTGATTGTATATGACTCACGTGTGTTCAATAATGAAATGCATTCAAGAATTGATACTTCAGATGCCCAATCTGTGATGATCAAAAACTGTTTATGGCCAGCATTAATACAAGGAAATAATGGTACTTGTGTTCATAAAGGAGTTGTTGAAACTTGAGAGCAGTTCATGTTGTACCTCCTCATAGAAACTTGAGGACAGTTCATGTTGTACCTCCTCATAGAAACTTGAGGACAGTTCATGTTGTACCTCCTCATAGCAACTTGAGGACAGTTCATGTTGTACCTCCTCATAGCAACTTGAGGACAGTTCATGTTGTACCTCCTCATAGCAACTTGAGGACAGTTCATGTTGTACCTCCTCATAGCAACTTGAGGACAGTTCATGTTGTTCCTCCTCATAGAAACTTGAGGACAGTTCATGTTGTACCTCCTCATAGCAACTTGAGAGCAGTTCATGTTGTACCTCCTCATAGCAACTTGTGGACAGTTCATGTTGTACCTCCTCATAGCAACTTGAGGACAGTTCATGTTGTACCTCCTCATAGAAACTTGAGGACAGTTCATGTTGTACCTCCTCATAGAAACTTGAGGACAGTTCAAGTTGTTCCTCCTCATAGAAACTTGAGGACAGTTCATGTTGTACCTCCTCATAGAAACTTGAGAACAGTTTGTGAGGTACCTTCAACCAGTAGAAATCAGATTACCAAGCAGTGACTTCAAATGTTCAGTCAATACGTTAATTAAGTCAAAATGGCAAACCATGTGGAACAATACAATATTTAATAAGTTACATGACATAAAGCCAACCCTTGATTCATCTTTGTCAATAATATTTGCTAATTGCCGAGATCAAATAGTGATTATGCGATGTAGAATTGGTCAAACCAGATTAACATATTCATACCTTCTCAAAAGAGAGGAAGCACCTAAATGTATACCATGTGACGAGCATTTCAATGTTAAACACATTCTCCTTAACTGTCAGGATCTTAAATACATCCATGACAAACATTTTAAGGTTAATTCACTTAGAGAACCTTTTGAGTCGGTACCATCATGTGTGATACTTAATTATCTAAAGGCAATAAACATATATAATAAAATATAGGATTTCAAATAATTATTATCAATTGAATTAATAGTATCATCAATTGCTTTCAGCACGATATGACCTTTTTGTGTGACCCAAACAAGCCAAACCATCGTGAGGTATCTTCTCATAGACACTTGAGAACAGTTCATGTTGTACCATTTACATGAAACTACAAATTAACATGGTTTATGAAGAGCTGTTTAACTTAATGCTAGCAAAGTTTGTAAATTTCTCTACCTTCTAAAACTTATAGATCAATGTTAACAATAAATCATTTTGTGTTCTATTTTTTGACTATCAGTGTTTGCATTTTACCTGTATCCATGCATTTTACTACATTTGTATTTACTATGCATTTTTGTTATTTGCTGCATTGCATAAATTAAAGTCATTTTAAGCTTAAACCTAAAACATTTCATTGTTTACTTGATTTAAAGTTATCAGTATTATGTAGCAGGTATAGATAGCGCAAATATTTCAACATGCCTTATTTTCTCTTTTTATAACACCCTTTTTGAATCATTATATTTTCAATGAGATAAAAGAATGAAAATATGCACTAAAAAAATAGCATTTCTGTTTTACTTGAAGTTCTTATTACTAAAAAAATTGAAAAAAAAATGCATTGAACTTTATTTTCATATTCAGTGTTTGATCTTGTTGCAATAAAGATATTTTGCTTTTATTTATTTATTAATATTTAAATTATTTGTTTAATAGATAATATAAACTTATTTTTGTGTTATTTTTTATTCATAAAATAATTATATGTATCCATCAGTGTATTCTGTTGGCATAGAATGCTTGACTCAACTATAGACTATATAGTCAGCAAAGTTTACATGTTGCAGTTGGAGACATATCAGACCGATATTCAAACAAGGGAATTTTATATATCTGATAATTTCTGAGTTGCTAAACTTAGGAAGAGCTAAGAATTTGGAACTTAGTGGTGCCAGGTTTGATTCCCAGCTGTGCTGGCAGAATTATAACCTTCCATGAAAATCTTTTGTAAAACTAATACTGTACATTCTCGTTCCCAGAGTCTAGTAGGATTCTCAATACTAGCCTCTGGCGCCACATGGTTAATTTCGAGTGCGCGCATGCGCATTTGATAATTTTTACACACCAATGAAAAATCGCGTCTCAAAAATTCCACGAAACAAGGCCACTTTAAATAAGTCTGTTATCAAACAAGCTGACGGTAGGCCTATCATACTGCTACTACATGTGTAAAATGTCATGGAAGATCTGCTGTGAGTCAAGCAGAAAAATATGAGTTTTCGATGTTTCACTGAAAGAATTGTTGGAGAGACATACAGATGAACGAATTTTACTCTCTTGCCTTGAAGCTAGCTTGATTGCAATGTGGATTGAGCGGCAGTTAAATAAATTATCTACATACAACATAATTTCAACTAAACTTTAGACGAAGGCGCTATGTAAGCGACAATTGGATTGGTTGATAGGTTAAGCGCCAGATGATGTTTGTCGCGAAACTTTTCGGGAAAGCCTTCTGATTGGTCGTTATTGGCCAAAATTATGATGTTTCATTCCTGAAATTAGCCGTGTGGCACCAGAGGCTAGTATTGAGAATCCTACTAGACTCTGGGTACAAGAATGATATTGCAAGGACAAGAGCTTTCATTTTTGTTATGTGGTGTCACCTTTAAGTCCTCTGTAAGAATTGTTCAAATTATGTCCATATAGGGTTAAAGTTGGCAACTTTCCAGGGTTCACAAGTTTTTCATAGTTATATAGGAAATGTTAAAAATATCATCTCTAAAATGTACAGCCTAGAGCTTCCATATTTGGCATGTGGCATCACCTTCAGGTTCACTGTCTGTTCCAGTCATGGCCCTGGGGTTACAATGGCTATGCTTTTGCTCCATGGTTTTTATGCAGCTAAAATGAAAATGTTAAGAGATTTTGTGTCAGATGCCTCAAGAATCTAGATCTAAGATGAGAGGTCCAGGGTCCTCAGGGCTTAAATCTGTTGACCTTTTTGGCACGAACCATACTGACCCCAGGGGCTGGAGATCATACATGTAAAATCGTAGTCTGAAGGCTTCATGATTTTTTACATAAAATTTTTGACAAAAGATGAACACAGTAGCACACATGAGAGATCGCTTGGAGGAACTTAAAATTTTGCTAATTGAATACTTTAACATTTATAGATGTTGCAATCCTGATGTTGCTATTGGCTAACACAAACTAGGCCAAATGAAACTTATGTTATGCTCCGGAAACTGTTTTCAGTTTTAAGGTAATAGTGACCTTGACCTTTGACCTTGTGACCCCAAAATCATTAGGGGTCTTCTATCCGATATGGACAATCATCCTATAAAGTGTGAATATTGTGGGCCAAATGGAACTTAAGTTATGCTCCGGAAACTGTTTTCAGTTTTATGGTAATAGTGACCTTGACCTTTGACTTTGTGACCCCAAAATCATTAGGGGTCTTCTACCCGATATGGACAATCATCCTATGAAGTTTGAATATTGTGGACCAAATGGAACTTAAGTTATGCTCCGGAAACCAAATTGCTAACGGACGGATGGACTGACAGACGGACGCTGGGGTGTATAACATATGTCCGAAATTCTTTCGGGCATATAAAAAGGGCAAGCTAAAATTCCAGTCTGAATTATAGCTTTTTATCCTCCAAAGAATTAGAAGTGGTCATGAATCTGATGGCCAGTATTAAGTTTGTGTAAAACATTCTATATTGTATAGAGAGTTTAAGCATTTTATAGCATATAGACAACATTCCAAAGACTATGACAATTTAAGGTTGAATACTTTATACATATACCCCTAAGTGAAATAGCACATTTTACCAAAGTGGTCAGACAGACATTCTCACAGCTTAAAACTTTTGGAAAACTCTAGTAAAGTATTTGGAGTTATAGCTTGACAAAAAAGTAAAAAGTGAATTATTAAAAAAAATAAAAATCTATTCTATCACTATATTTATCATCATCTAATATCAATATTAGAATTGTTATAAAATGTGTTAACAGTTTTCTTCACTTTATCATAAACACCAAGGAAGATGGCGCCACCTATTGTGATCCAAAGCATTCTGGGTAAAACTCCGCTAAACAATCTGAAATATACAAAAAAATAAATTTATTATTTTTATTAGTAGCTGGATGAAAAACTTGCAACTTGGATTTTTTAACATTTCCTTTTTACCTCTATTTTCTTAAGTAAAGTGACGTGACAACCAGTTTAACATACAGTTAAAGTTTTTAAGGGTATAACAAAATCATGTTATACTGTTCAAGACACCAACTTTCATAATAACATAAATAAAAACAAATGTAGAAATTAAGTCGAATCATGAACTGTGAATAATGTAGGTCAAATAAACTTGAAATATAAAAACTAAATGAAAACAATACTACAAAAAACACAAAAAACACAAGTACACATAAATAACTTTAGAATTTAGGCAGTGCGGTAAGTCAACAGGCGGCACTATATAACATCATGTGTGATAAATTTTTATATAGTATTGTGTAATTGTATATATTTATGGTGGAGGGTTTTTACTTATTTATTATTATTATTCATTTTTTGTACAACACCATTGAATATGATTAGTGATATAGAAATAGGCATTTAATCAAATGAAGAAGTTTAAGTTTTGCTTGTAAGCAACTGGTACAAACAAGGGTTTTTTCTGCTGGAAAAGCCATACTTGAGATCCAAATCAAATATATACAAACCCTTTAATGCCTCTCTGTGTGTATACATCCTTCAAGGCATCACTAATTCTACCTTTAGATAATAAACTACCTTTCTGAAAATATCACAGAGAAAATTTAACATTTAATAATACAGTCAACCCTATTTAGAGAGGTCACCAAATGAACTGGATGAAAGTGACTACTTTAGGATTTAATGAAAAACTAGGGCTGGGAAAAATATTCAAATATTTGTAACCACACTGAATATTCAAATGTTGAAAAAAGAATGCGAACATAAGAAACTTTGAAAAATTATGAAAGTGCACAATATATTATTTAACACCAATGTCCTGTAGTAAACTAATCCCGAAGCTGATATTCAACCTTTCTGCTTCTGTATCAATTTGCAATAGTTTAAACAACAACTTTTTTTGTTGTTTGTCAATTAAGTGTGTCCAAAACATTTACTCATCAATGTATTATATTTACTGCTCTTTTGTGCAGTTTCATAACTTTTCATAGAAGATACTAAGCAGATTTTATCAAATTTAACACTAAGTTATCATTTCTCGTAGAAACAAATATATATCAAGCCAGATAAACTCATACATAAATTGTGTGAATGGAGAGGTCAACTTTCACAAGCTATTTATAAAGATAGTAACCTTTTCAGGGTTTGACACTACCAGTGTCCCGGGATTCCGAGGATCCCAAAAACTTGGTAGGAATCCCTGAGATTCTCAGCTAGGGATTCTGTCAGGATCCTAGAAATTTGCCATGCTTCAGTTATAACAATTGGTGACTGCAAATCTGTATCCAATGTCTTTGTCTTTATTGGAGGAATCCTTAACATTAAGGAGGAATTTCTGAGTAACTGACCAGAGATTCCTTTGGGATCCCTGGTAAAAATGGTTAGCGTCAAATGCTTTTATTTCATACATCCAATCACATTTTATATCTCATCAGACAGTAGCTGTTTCCAAGTCACAATATTTCTATAAGGCCATATGTTGGTGCAGTCATCTTAAACTGTCTTGAGCACATGGTTGCAGGCCCATATTATTACTTATATATTACATAGAGTTACTACTACTAATAATACTACTACTAATTTATTTAACTTGATTGTTAAACAAGTTCTTACAATTCAGATTTATTAGTTTTGTGTCTGCTACCTGGTCCCCTAATACTGAGCTAGTAGGATAAAGTTTCTCGCTCAAGGAAACAACGGGGTAGATTTTTGATGGGATAGGGATGAAACTGAGTGCCGTAACCACTTGGACAGGCCTGCTCCTTTACATAGTAAAGGGCAAAATGGTCAACTAGCAAGCCTGTATAAAATATATAAGTTTCTCTTACCCAAATCATTTTTCATTAAAATTAGCGCCAGGCTTTGGTCTAGTGGGTTATGGCAATGACTAGGTTTGGTAAAGCCATGAGAGTCAGATAAAGTTTGTCAGGTAAGTTTATGAAGATAAAAAGTAAAGTAAAAGAATCCATTTTACCTCAGCTAACATAATTCTTGTCTTGGCAACATCTAATGGTGTAGTAGTACCTGCAGCTACACATGCTACACAGAAATAGAATTAAAAAATCACATTTACAGCTTCCATTATAACATTCAACATCATTTGCTTATTAAAATAAGAGCATTCAAAGTACACTCCTTGACTTTTGTTCATGGCAAGGCTTATCTTTAAACATGATTTCTTTTAAGACAGGACTTTGTTTTTCTAAGGAAATAAATCAGTAATTACAAAGTCATATTTGTAAAAGATGAAAGGGGCATAACTCAAAAAACATACATCCATAGCAATGTCGCATCATAGTTGTGTAGATGAAATATCAATAAATGACCAACTTTCATCTATATCTTCATTAGAACTAATTTCATTTAAATATCTTCAGTTAGAACTAATTATATTTCAATTGGAACAAATTTCAACATGAAAGTAAAAAGGGGCATAACTCCAAAAATAATTCATCCATAGATATGTCCCTCATTAGTTGTGTAGATATCATACCAATGAATAAGCAAATTACTTTCAGTTAAATGTCTAGATCAGTATAGAAAATATTTTACTTTAAAATATTTAAATCGTAATTAAAGTGTACAAGGTGCGTAGCACCAAAAACAATTGATCCAGAGTTATGTCCCTTCCAAGTTATGTATATCAACATGAGCAGACTAACTTTCAATCAAATATCTTTATAAGTACTAAATAAATTCAGTTTAAACAAAGTTTAACCTTAATATGTAAGTATAAAGAAGCATAACTCAATAACTAATAAATCCAGAGTTATGTCCGTTTGTGGTCAGGTAGATCAGGGATATTATATAACAGGGATTTGGAACAAAGTGCTCCTTTGAATATTCATGGTCGTCACTGTCTATAACTGGATGAAACAGACTGTACAAACTATCCCAGAGTTTAAAAACTTGATTTATGTTTTTGTACATGTCTTCCATCCAACTTGTGAATGTTTCTGAAGTTTATGACAAAAATTTGTCACTATCATGACCAATAATATGACTCTAGGTGATGTAAATTAGGACTGAAAATGGCGGATCGGCGGAAAAATGCATTTTGTGAAACAGTCTGTGAGCTAAACTTACCTCAAAATCATCTAAAAGCACATTTTTCCTAACCCTTTATGTTAATTCTAATGGTATTCTAATGGTACTGGTACAAAATTTTATTTGAATATCATTATTTAAATTTGTAACACTTGTTATTCGTATGAGCTGAAATAATAGCCACGACAGTGAAATTTGATGTAAATCTATGTGGTTACAAATCCCTGTTATATAAACTCCCTGGGTAAAGTAGAACTGATGAATAAGCATACCAATTTTCATTTAAATATATTTATAAGTACTAAAGATATCTCAATTTGTACAAATTTTAATCGTTCATGTTTAATTGTGTAAAGGGGCATAACTATAACTAGCTGATTCATAAAGTAAAAATGTTAGGAAGGTCAGTAACACACTTGCTTTTGAAAAATAGATAATGAAAACAGATGGTCACTCAGGCATGGCCACTCAGGCAGCCTAGACCATATATTCTTGTAAATCATTGTATGCTAAACATTCCTGATGAAACTCTGAATCTTCCCACAGGATCTAAACATGGGCTATACATGTAACCAGACATTCCAAAAAGTGTTTTGACATTACAGGACATTCGGTCCAGTGATCTTGGAAGAATCACTGGACCAAATCAGGTTTCACTGAACCAGAAGAAATCATCAAAATGACAGATTTTTACATTTATATTTATAACAACAATTTTTACAACTAAATTGGAATATGGAATACTAAGGAGAAGGCAATATGTCATGAAATATGCTGTTTTCTAGTCAGTCATTATTAGGGATGGCGAAATCTAAAAAAATAATGACATGTCCACAAACAAGTGATTTGAAAAAATGACTCGTCCATAACAAATTACAACTTGTCCGTTGTTTAGTGATTTGAAATGAAATTTAACTGGACATTTGGACCAGCTATGACATACTTTTTACTGGACCTACTGGAATTTTACCCGTCATGTCCATCGTACCGACACTTTTCGGAATGTCTGACTAAAACTATGGTAGAAATAGAACAAACCTGCTATAGCTCCACAAATTGATGATTGCCATGGTTCAACTTCATACTGTTGATACTTCGACCAAGATAACTATACATAAATAAAACAGAAAAAAATTCTACTATATAGACCACTTTGGTTATTGCAAACTAATAAATATGTCAACACATTTTTACAATACAATTTTATTCAGTTTGTTATTTTCTTGAATGTTACACAAGCTTTAACAATACATGTTAATTTGTATGACCAATTACACATTAATATCATGGTTGAAATCACCAATCAGCAAGCAATCCTAGTACCCATTTACACCTGGGTGGAGTGGAACAACTGCAGGTTAATTTTGTGCTCAAGGAAATTAGCAGTACATCTAGTGGTGATTGAAGCTCGGACCTCTTGATTCTGAAGAGCAAGTCCTACCACTGGACCACTGCTCCTACACTTAACTTGTTACCAGTGTATGCAAATATATGGACAAACTATTTCCTTCCACAGGACTTTTGTTAAGTGAGTTTATAAATGTTCCCCTCTGAACTATGCTCTAAAATCCAGAATTTGTGGGTTTAGTGGAAAACGGTTGTAACTCACTCTATTCTTATATTGAGTTATGACCGTTTTCTGCTAAACACACAAGATAAGAAATATAAACACATAAAACCCCTTACCTTAAGATATTCCCATAAAGGAAATTGTATAAATGAAAATGGTATTTCTCTAATTATTGTACTAAAATAACCCCTATATAGACCATGTATACCCTGTAAGAAATATAGCACCATAAATAATATATATATACATTTTTATAAAATCCTAGTTATTATAGAATGATCTCTTATCTTCACCTTAATTTCAATTTCCCAACAGGGTGGCTAAGAATGCACATTCACGCCGTTGGTGCATGAAACAAGAGCTGTCCATAGAGACAGCATGCTCGACTAAGTAAGTATTTGCCACAGGAGATGAGGTTGATGATAAGGAGTTATGAACCTTGTCATATGACATGTGGTTGATAAAAAGGAACATATATTTGAAGTTTGAAGTTAATACCTTAAAAAAAGTTTTAATAAAAAATATTTTACTGCACAAAAACTTTAATCAGAAATATGGACGTGGACACCGACGATAGGGCGAGTAGGAGAGCTCTCCATTTACTTCGTAAAGTCGAGCTAAAAACAAGTGAAATCCAATAAGTGCACACATGGTCACAATGATGTTGGAATAAGTTTAAGGTTTAGTCATAAGGTATATTATATAATTTATTCTGATTGATTTTAAAACACTTATATGATATATAAAAATATCAATTGTAGCTGAATCATAACTGTTTCCTTTGTGCTTCACTAGTTTTTAAATGTCCTAAACAATGTTGGACAATGGGGCCCTTAAACCTACACATTCTTTAATCCTCAGCAAAATACTACTTTTGGAATATCTGTTTTTGGTTAATAAAAACTTGCAGCCACATCTTTAAGTGTGTTTCATGAACTCTTGAGACATAATTATTTAACAACTAAAAATTTTTGATAAGTTTTAAAATGTAACTAAATGTATAAAGAAATAATATTTACCTCAGTAGCAACTGTTGATTTAAATATTTGTAAAGATGAATTAAGTCGATTAGCTTGAGCTCTTTGTTTTACTACTTCAACTGGAACACGTACTAAACAAGCTCCCTTAATATATGAAACATAGAGATGTTAATATATGGCTTTGATCAGCATTATCAGTACTGGTCTTTTCTGATGTTGTACTAACCAAATGGAAAACTTCTGTTAGAGTTTATTATGATCCAGATACTAGTGACCCGACCTGTTATAATGATAACACTACCTTATTTATTCAATTCCAAGTGATGCACAAATGCAATAAAAGTATTGATCCAAGGCCAAAACAAACTATGACAGAAACAATATACATGTATATACAATCACCATCATTTCAAAATATTTGAGATCTGGTTGCCAAACAATTGAGAAAGTGTTGGTAGAGGACCCTGATATCAAAACTGACAGCATGTGCTAGTATACAATTTGTTAACATTTCAATTGAAGACGCAATATTAACCACCTGTTTTACAGATGTCTCTATAAGTATAGGGTATCTGGGGTTTATCCTTTCATTATAAAAGATATTTCATGGGTTTGTATTGTATTTAATGTAAATCATTTACTTACTACATATACATGTACAGATGTGTGGAATTCCTAGTACTTTCCACTAGTCCACAATTAAGTGTTAGTAAAAATCAACTTTTTGCCTGGGATTAAAATGCACATGTCCAAAAACTATTCAAAAAAAAGTTCGAGAATTATGATATAACATACATACTAAAAGTAATAACAAAAAATTGATAATAAAATAGTTCACCATTGAATTTGATTGAAACAGAGAGCCGTCTACATTTTTAAGTACATGTATTGCTATTTAAGCATATTTACAGCTAAAATATTTCTTGTCCACAGACAAGTGAGATTATAGATAAATTAACTTGTCTGCAGACATAAATGTACCAGTTGGACAAGTCTGGCATAGGAATGCCACACCCTTGCATGCATAAAATAAAATAACTCACTATTTCTCCAGCAGCGGCTGCAACCATATGTACTGCTGGGGTCCAACCTGTGTCATGTGGTAATATATACTTTACTGATTCATATGTGAAGAAAAACAATGCAGCTGAAAAATATACACATACTACATAAACTTTTACATCTAACACTGAGGTATAAAGGGACATAACTCAAAAAATAATTCATCAATAGTTATGTCCCTTTCAAGTTGTGTGGATATAGTACTAATAAATAAGCACACCAACATTCAGTAAAATATATTTATGAATATTGTAAAAAAAATCATGTTCAGATACCTTAATTAAAATGTTTAGAAGGGGCATAACACCAAAACTAATTCATTTAGAGTTACATCCCTTTATAGTTGTGAAGATGTAGCACTAATAAATAAGCATATCAACTTTCAATCATATATCTTTATTACATGTAGTACTAAATAAAAATAAATCTTATTCAGTTTGAACAAATTTCAACCTTAAATATTCAAGTATAACTCCAATACTAATTCATTTAGAGTTTACTGTTAGATAGATGTAGAACTGATAAATAGGTAAACCCACTTTTAAAGAATAAGGATGTTCACATAAATATTCAAAGTATGTGAAAAACAGGGAGTCTGCATGAAAACTTGAATGATAAAAAATACAGGTTTAAGATAAAGCAGTGTTAACCAACCAATATACCACACAATGTATAGTGCGTACAAGTTGACCCCGACCTGACCTTTATGCAAGAATATTCATTACATTGAATACGAATGTAGTACTAGTGCTCGGATTATATCGTCAAGGCTCGAATGTAATTATAACACAGGGATTAATTTTAAAGTACATTTAAAGCGTACAATGAGTGTTTATTACACATGGACTGGACCAGATGATTATACTATGAGGCTAGCTACCAATTCAAATGTTGTGGGTTTTAGCCCCACAACTGCCATCCCCCATCCATTTTATTATCAATTATATTCAAAAATGTAAGAACAAGAGTTTCCCGTTTGATTGCATTTGAATCGTGAGTTGTTTTACATGCGTGATGTGTATACTTTATACATGTCTTATTTTATCTTAAATACGTAACGAGCCAAAGCATATAGTAGGCGTGGTATTGATTTTCGCCGGGATACGTGCAAATGATAATTAGATGCAAATGAGAAAGGTAAGGTCGGGTTCAATGTGTACGCACTATATCAATAAAAAACAGAAGTCAACACTCTAAATCTAGAACTATGATATTATTTATCATACAAACCTGTTGGTGCTGAACCTAATGCAGCTGATCCAAGACCAGAGTATATACCATTAAAACCACCAGACTTCCAGAATCCTTTACTACTTTGTAGACGTGTTTTAATAGTATCTAATGGAAACAATGCTACATCAACTGATGTTCCTGCTAAACCACCTGCCTGTAACAAATACAATGTACATTATACACTGGGGTCCATTAGCTTAGAACTTCACATTTGTTAACTTTTTATTGAAATAATGTGATAATGTTGACTTGTGGTGAATTGCCAGAAGGGCCTTCCCTTGCTATTGACAAATGGGGGTCATTTGGACCCCTGTCTTTTAAAATTAAGGGTCATTTGAAAGTTTTTGGGGGGTCATTTAACTACTTGATAGCTAATATTGGAAATACATCAGCAATAAAGCAGAATTTCGTCACCGTCTGTGAACTATAACCAAGGAATTATCTTTAGCCATTTAGAACTAAATAATGACTATATGCGATTACTCATTACTCATCATGCTGACTGAAAATCGACTACTTCGTATTTGTGACAGTAGGCTCTATGTCTGGGACACATGTGGACAAAATAGATAAATCAATCAGAGACTTAGCTACACTTCCACAAACATGTATTAAAACTCCAGTAACTCTAGTCAGAGACATAGATACCCTCTAATTCCCTGCTCTAGCATCACCTCGCATGCTAAGTCTCGCAGAGCTAAATACGATCTGTCAGATCCCAGCTCTTACCGGGAAGAAGAAGAAGACCTCCTAGGAATGTCTAGAGCTATGGAACTCTCGTAACACTAACCCTAGACTATGAGGCTTTTTATCCACGGCGGAAGTGTGCCATAGTGTATAACTAACATTATGAACAAACATAACATACAGCAAAAGGTGTATTAGACAAAATACTTACCAATAACACAGTGCTGACATTTTCTTGAGTTGTGTCCATAATGCTAGCATCTATCAATACCCATCAAGGTTATCTGAAACAATCACAGAAAAAATACTTTCATTATATTATCATTTCATCGTGTTTTCTTCTTTAGTAATACAATATATAACTTTAATGTACAATGCATTGAAACTGACAAAATAGAAGTGAAAAATTAAGGTAATATGACAAAATCAAAATGGCTGCCTCTTGAGATTGAAGGCGTGTCATGAAACAGGTTGTTAAGTTAAAAGTAGCAAAAGTTGGTTAATGCTGGTATTCCTATGTCGATGTATGCATGCTAATGTATCAAATAATACAAAAACCAACTTTCTAAAAGAAAACAGAAAAAAAATACACCAACTTGAATATATCCAATTTTTGTGTACATTTCCTAAAAAAATGTACATATATATTCCACAAAAAATATCATTTACACAATATACATAGTCCAATGCAGATGCTCGAACCAAAAACTAGCGTAAAACATTTTCTGAATAGAAGAAAAATGAATTTCACAGAAGGTCATTTATCAAAAGTAAGTCATTTTTATTGTAAACTAGCTGTCAAATTAAAGAAGTTCAATAAACAAGTATGGTGTCAATGAATTGCCTTCATGAATGAAATAAACAGTGATCTCCCCTTTTGAACATATTTGTAACATTAGTTTTAAAATTACATACATACTGATGTTGCTAAAAATAGCTGATCCTTACAAGAAATGGGATGTAAATTAACAATGATCTAGACCTGAATAATTGGAATATGTTTCCATGCAGATAAGCTGTTTCAATTCAGGAAGAGTTTTTTTTTCTTCCATAGAAATATATTTCTATTGCATTTGAAAGTTGAAAATGTGAAAGACTAAGTATAAATGTAACAGGAACAGTGCTTATTGAACTTAATACTATTTTGTAATATTTTAGCTTGATTGTGAAAACAATGGTCAGATTTATTAGTGAAAATGTAGTGATGAATGCCTTCCTCTTTCTACGGAAACAAATTAATCATTACAAATTTTATTATAAAATTTTAAAGAATCTTCTTTACATTTTTTATTACCCACTCTCTTCATTTTATTATCAGTCCATGGTTACATCTAGTTCTTGCTTCCAAAACTTTATACGCCTCTTTATTAACAGTTTACATCCCCTCAACGTTGTTTCTGAACAGTGTCAATACATGTGCACCATGCTTTGGTTTTCACATCAAGTGACATCACAAACATGCGGGGCGTATAAACAAAGTACATTTCGTGGAGACTTTACACATTGTTAACACAGTGACTGTCAGTGTCCTAGTTTGTTTACAAATGAATGAAATGTCAAAAATTCAAATGTCGATACTGGACGATCGCCACATCTCATCACAATTATAATTGCATTTTATTGTGTAAAATCAAAACTTAAAACAAAATAAACAAGTCATCTTTTCTATTAACGAGTTGATAATACCTCAATTTACATTAAATCTTGAACACCTTTCACATGTTTTTCATTGACAGCCATCTTTGTTTTGCTGCTGCCCGACGTGCGTCAAACAAATTTAAGGTAAAGCCAGGAACCAGATTGAAAACCAAAATTGTGAACACGGTATGAATTTTGTAAAGAAAATAGTACCCTGATATTTGTAAATGTGAACTAATGGACGAACAGAAATACTTGATAATAAAAATTATTGATAATTAAAAGTAAAATAACACATTGTGGCAAGTTTTATTCCAATTGTCCGTATTTAAATGTTTGCGCATTAATTTGGTGCTTGGCTCAAAATTCGACCGGAAACCAACCATCATGTGTGCAAGATGAAATGTAAACAACTTCAGCAACTGAACATTTTAAGTGATCTCGGCAAATTTAACGGACACTAGCTTTCAGAGTGAATTGGACTTAGATAGATAAGACGTAAGTCATAAGAAAACGATATTTATAAGATTGATTTTACTTTCGATCTCCCATGTGTGACCGGTAAATATTACTTTCATTTTAGAAATTTTTGAGTGATTTTCAACATGGCGGCAATTTTTTATCTGTCAGTACGTGCTATCCACCAATGGTTTTTAGTTATTCGGACGTGTTTGCTAAAGGTCTACATTCGAGCACCTCGTCATTACACCAGTAATTATTGTTCAGTATTTCCTTTTCATGTGGATTATTTTAGTTTTTCATAAAATGTACACAAAAATTGACACTTTTTGGCACATTTCTTTTTCATTAAACTTTTTTATTCAAATTCTTTATGTCACATTATTTTAATGCTTACATATATTCAAACATGTGTTTTCATTACAAAGTGTTCACTTTTTAAGAAATTGTCAGTTATATGTGAAATTGGCCTACTTTCACTTTGGTCTGTTTTATAGCCAAGGGAGCTAATGTTTCTGTAATATTACCTTAAGCTTACATTCTCTCCAAGCTCGCATGAAACAGAAAGGTCATAAACGATATCGTAAACGGTGCATAGTATAATTTCTATCCGAGCAAATTGTCCGAGTATTTGGCAGAGATCTGTCTATCTCTGTATATACTGCCCCCACCTCTCTCGAGTGTTACAGGCAGGATAAAGCGCACGTCGGAAAGTGATAATAAAGAAAAAGTTAAGAGCCCAGGACCGGACCCAGAAGGGTCGTGTGGGGGGAGCACAGGGGGTGGGTTCTGGAGGGGTACCCCCTCCCGACCGGCCGCACGATTTACCGCATACTCCAAATACTTACCGCATACTTCGCACACTCGCGTTAAAATCGAAAATACTCTCGCAGACTGTTATAATTCTCATACAATGATACTTAATAACTTCAAAAACACTTCGTAGAATATTAATAACCAATCAGAATGAGATTTTCTTCGAAAAGTTTTTTTTTTAAATGGAAGAAATTTGCTTATAATACCCCCTCCCGACGGTATAGAAATTTTTGATTTTTTCACAAGTCGAAGGTGCAAATCAAAATGTGGAAAAAATTTTGGATTTTTGCATGTCAAAGGTGCAAATCTGAGCATTTTTGAACACACTTTAAAAGAGTAAAATTTGGTAAATTATCATTACATTTTAAGAAAAAAGTCAAAGCATGCCCGTAAAAAACTATTATATAAATCCTAGTTTTTGGCTAAACACAGTGTTAAATTAAAACACGTTAATCCATTTAATACTCAGCTGTCCTTAAGCATTCTAGAGTCGTTTAATTGGGTTGTTCGGGAAGGGTATCTCTCCTGACGAAAATAATGATGTCAACAAAGCAAATTTGAGCACTTTTGGGCAGTACTAAGGAAATATTGAGCGCTATAATTGAGGTATCCTTCATGCATGTGCAAAAAATGTTTAACAATGATTAATTTTAGTCTTGTTTTTCGTAAGAAAACTTGTTGTAGGGTAGGTCACTCTTGAAAAGTTACTTGAAAGTTTAATTCATTTACCTACATTTTCTAAAAAAAAAACAACATAAAACGCTCGCTTTTTTCCGATTTTAACTAACTAACTGCTATGAAAACGCCGATGATTCCCATTAGTAAATAAGATTACTGAGTGCACAATAACCAAATTAAGGCCTCGTAAGCTAGTTACCATGGTAATTTCAGTGGTGACGGTCATACTGTTGAGGTATGTGTAATATAGACAATAAACATAGCAATTGGTAACTATGTGTCTGTATAGAGGGACCATACACTTGCACGATCAATGATTTGAACGCTTGATAAGGCCCGATCTGGGTACCCTGAGATGCTTGAATGTATCAATTTAGATCATTTACCGCCGGCCTGAAGGCCGGTGGTATATTGGAGTCGTCAGAATCTGATGACTATGGTAGGAGCAGTTCATGATTTCTTTTACTGACGTCCTCCTTTTTTATTTACTAACGTTGATTTAGCACTGTCAACATTAGTAAATAAAAAAGGAGGACGTCAGTAAAAGAAATCATGAACTGCTCCTACCATAGTCATCAGATTCTGACGACTCCAATATACCACCGGCCTTCAGGCCGGCGGTAAACTATATTAATTTTCAGTTTTATAGTACTGCAATGAAAATTTGTGCTTTTTGGGGGCATTTTAAAGAAAAATTTATCCTTAATTTATATTTTAAGACATTGTAAAATATCTGCTCCCCTAAATTGAGGTTCAGGCTAAAAAAACACACACCGTACGTATTTCACGCACGTCTCCGTGAACAGATTTGTTACAGACTCGCGTTTATCGTAATATACGAAGCGCTTAATTCATGACGAAAAAGTTAATTATTAATTTTGTACTGTCTGTAGTAAGTTTGATACTGTCTCTGCATGCTGAACTTTTCAGCTGTTACTGTATAATAACTGTCTAACTCACTTTCTGATTGGGGCCACCATTAAGTCAAAATATGTTCCAAAAAACGGCAGGACAAGAAGTATTAGATTACTGAATTGTTAAATCTGGTGTGTTTTTGAATACATTTTATTTATTCTGTAAAGCATTTATATATCATGTTTAAAATGAGTTTCTCCAAGAAATTACTAATTATCTTCTCTTCTAAACCCTGCAGCGTGTTCAGTAACGACTGTTAGCGAACGTAATGGATACAGGACAACTCAACCCGAAGACAACTCAACCCGTGTATAACTCAACTCAAAGTTGGGACAACTCAATCCGTTAGTAGGTATTTAATGCTTTGCATTAATATTTTCTTGTTATCTATTTTAATAGATCGGATAAATGATTTCAAATTAAAATTAATCTAAAAGTCGAGATGATATTGCTTTGATGGTGCCGATTTTGTGCCCTTTTCTTTGTATGAGAGTCAATATCTGTGGGGCCAGGTGGGGGGGGGGGGTGCACGTGCCCCCTGTGCCCCCGGTAAATCCGGGCCTGGAGACTGACAAGTATTTTTGTCAGGAACAGTGAGTAACAGTAAACAGTAAGAAACAGTAACAAAGAAAAGAAAATAATAAAAAATGAATTTTTGGGTGGTGTTAGCCGCTCAGAGTTATAACTGTTACAGTATTTTCAGCTCTCAACATTGGCTCTTATGAACAAGATCGAGCCACCCCGCATATAATTACTGCAAAATTTGATTCGGATATTTTCGGTAAATATATTATCGTTATATAATGCGACTAATAAACATTCTCGTTCATAGAGTCTAATAGGATTCTCAATACTAGCTAGTATTGATCAATAATCCTTCTAGACTCTGTGAACGAGAATGCTAAGAATAGTAAATTCCATTGTTTTGACTTTTTATCCGGCAATAGAGCAAAAATTCAGGCCTTTTCTCCTTTATACGCCCCCAATCGGGTTTTTCTTCTCCCTAAGCATTTGATACAACTAAATGTCATGAAAAAATTGTAATCAAATTAATTATATGAAAGTGCACCTCAAGTATGAATCGTTTTATTTTGATCATCAAATTTGAAAAGTGAACACATTTTCGGATTTGAAACTTTTCGATTACGAGAGTTCTTAGATACAATACAACCCATTTACTTAATGTAACGTCACTTCTCAATATTTACAAAATCTTCAAACTTTGCCCTGATATTTAATGAAAGAGAAATGACTATTTCCTACGCCCTGATAATTTAATACTCTGCTTCAAATTATACAATATCCTAGCACTCTGTCAACATGAATTGATTCATAAAAATTCTTTATAATGAATGAACCTTTTTGTGACTTTTTGTTTCATTGTTTACTACAATGTGAGTTAGGTAATTCTACATCCACATATTCTTTCAATCATTAAAATGAAACTGGATTCTACTGGATTCTATTCTTAACTGCCAAGAGCATTTTTGTATCAAATTCTGAGTTTGCTTGTTATATAATCATTTTTACAAAATGCATTTTGTACATGTAGTAAATATTGATAAAACCTTGTTATACTATTAATAAGAGTTAACTTTACACCCACGGGTGTCATCCTATATGAAAGCTTGGAAGCTGAATCTCTTATCTTAGTATTACGATCGATTTACTCTTTTTTGCGAATTTTTGGAACTTTTTATGAGAAATAAATACAAATTTAATTTTTATTTTGATTTGATTTTATTATTTCTATGAAAGAATTCTTGACGGTTGTAATTCAAATAATTATATCTTTATTTTCTGTAACCATAGAAACCAAAGCTTTCAATAGAGGAAAAAAGCATTTGATTGTACGTGCACCTTATACAGTGCACATCTTGGACTGAATTTCATTAAATTGGCTTATGCAGTATTGTTGCAATAACTGAAACTCATTTTAGGACTGTATTTACTAGTTTAGTTTTCATGGCAACCACTCATTTGTAGACAAGAAAGATATAAATAATGTGATTTTATGTTTGCATACTGATATTATAAAGTTATTAGGCACTTTTTAAATCAATACTTTTTTTGTCAATTTGACATATTTGCTAAAAAAGTAACAAAATATTTTATCATAGGTGCCCAGAAGTTCAAATTTTATGTTCAGATAAAAGTTTCGCCAAGAGTAGCTGACATAGCGAGTCCACTGGACAAATATCAAAATTTGACTCAACTTACCCCGCTATCCCCTACAGGTACCTTAATAGTTTCCATCCTCGTTCCAAAGGCTATCAAGATTCTCGATACTAGCTAGTTAGATCGAGAATTTTGATAACCTCTGGGTAAAAAATGATCTTTTCGTACAGGTACCATATAGGTACTGCAGTAGTTTCATAAAGGTACATCAGTAGTTTCATATAGGTACATCAGTAGTTTCATATAGGTGCATCAGTAGTTTAATAAAGGTACATCAGTAGTTTCATAAAGGTACATCAATAGTTTCATATAGGTACATCAGTAGTTTCATATAGGTACTGCAGTAGTTTCTTATAGGTACATCAGTAGTTTCTTACAGGTATCTTAATAGTTTTATATAGGTACCTGGGAGTTTTTATCTATACTTAACAAAACTTCTAAGTACTCCGATTTCAGTATGGTAGGAAGTCTTATTTTTCAACATTAAAGTCTGATCGATGATGGAAATGTGTTTTTGACCATACTGACTTTTGCTTTCATAGTTTTCATGCTACTTTATCGATGCAAAACCATTTTTGTCGCGCAAGCGTTGATATGGTAAGATTTTCTAATTGTTTTGATTGATCAGAAAAGTAGCATTTGGAAGACTTATTCTGCAGTTGACGCACCGTCTGGTAAAAGACCTGTGACAATTTCTCGTTCTTGAAGCGACATTCGAGCCATTTCTTGATTTTTCTTTGTGCATATCAACTCACTAATGATTTTCACTAAAACTGACCACGTGAATTTTTTGCACGATAAGCACGTGTGCATTTCCGCTTTTCTGCTCATGCACGACAAAACCAATTTTGCATCTATTTAGAAGCATGAAAACCATGCAGGCAGACGACAGTACAGTCCTGTATACATTTCCATTAACGATCAGACATAAATGTTGAAAAATGAAAATTTCTGACAACATTGAAATCGGAGTACTTAGAAGTTTCGTTAAGTATGTATCCTTACATCAAGCTGTCATACTTGACAATTATATGATGGCACCATAAGAAAATGAGAAAAGATAAAAGAGAAGTAGATAGGAAAGTCATAAGAGTAGAAGTAAGTTTTGGGAGGGTTGCCAAAAAGTAAAGAAAGAAAATAAGAAAAGTTACCTATGGCCGTTTTACCACACTAGGTGATTAAAAAAACCATTAACATGGCTGGTCAGCGAGTTTCTTCTTGAATATTGCCAAAGAAGGAGCCTCCGAAATAGATGCTGGCAGCTGGTTCAAAATCCTGATTGCTCTTGGAAAGAAACGGTACTTGAATGTATCTGTGGATGCAGCATAGACTTGGTACTTCAGGGAGTGAGAGGATCTAGTAGAAGACTTCAATAGAGTGAGATATGTTGAGGCCAGAATATCGATATGGTCGTGTGTGATTTTGTACATGTTTGTCAGCTGGTCCTTGGTTCTCCTGGACTCTGGGCTTTTCCAGCCTAGATGGTCCAGCATGGATGTTACACTGCTTGTGTTGTAGTAGCGGTTTAAGGTGAGCCGTGCTGCTCTTCTCTGAACAATCTCAAGCTGTCTAATGTGATCCTGCTAAGGTGGGCTCCATGCAGACGAACAGTACTCTTAATTTGTTCGAACCAAAGTGATATAGGCGTTGGTTTTGGTGGTCTGGTTAGCAGATCTGTGCCAAAAGGAAGCCAAGCAAGTTGTTAGCCTTCTTTGTTATTCTGCTGATGTGGTTTTTCCAAGATAGGTTTGTTAGGAAATCAACACCAAGATATTTAGTGGAGGATTCTTCTGCTAGAAAAGTGACTTTCAGCTGGTACATGAAGTGTCTAGGAGTTTTCGATCTTGTAACTCTCAGGCAGCTACACTTCTGAGGGTGAAACTTCATTCCCCACTTTTTCTCCCACTCAGCCAGTCTGTGGAGGTCAGCCTGCAGGATAGCTTGGTCCTGGTCTGATGTTACATGTATTTGGCGGTATACAATACAGTCATCAGCAAATAGGCGAGTCTTCGAAGCAATGTGGTCTGGTAGATCATTTATGAACATGAGGAATAGCAGTGGCCCCAAAACTAAGCCCTGTCGGGCACTGTAGTAAGTTCATTCAGGTACCTTAGTAGTTTCATACAGGTACCTCAATAGTTTCATACAGGTACCTCGGTAAATTTATCCAGGTATCTCAACAGTGACAAGAGGTACCTCAGTACTATAGACATTGAGCCAGTATATGACATTGCTCCCCCCAGGGGGAATTTTCAAGTGTAATTTTCTTCACCCATATGGTGGTAGGCATTCACTGATAAAAGTTTGCAAAGTTCTGTTGGGGCTTTACAGAGTAATGGGACTTTGAAATATCGCACATTCGCATTTTCCGGTTAAAACCAAAAGTGCTTTTAAAGCCAGTATATGACATTGCTCCTTCCTGGGAGTAATTATCTATGGTAAGATTTTTTAAACCCACATGGTAGTAGCAATTCACTGATAAAAGTTTGCAAAGTTCTGTTGGGGCTTTACAGAGTTCTGGGACTTTGAACTACATGACCCCCTATGGCCATTTTCTATGCCAAGAAGTTCTTATTACTATCCTCCGGTACTTTATTTCGACGCATCTTAATTACGATGCCATTTTTGTTTTGGCCTCGATTTGGATTTTGGGTAACCCTGTTACGTCATTCCCGCGCATTTCCGATAGTAAGCAGTACGGTGATTTCTTATCACCAAAATGTGAAGAGTCAGGGATTTTGAGGGACTCTTTTCATACATTTTCCCGTGAAACACTGAAAAATGGTGTTTTTCCCTATCACTTTCTAAGTATAGTTTTGAAAATGTCGTTTTTTCTAAAATGATAAATATAACAGACAGATTGGCATCCCTTATTTCTCGCTATTTTAAGAAAGTCGCGTGACAGGTAGAGTACTTTCGTTCTGGTAAGATTAAAAATAGAAACAAATCAAATTATAAATGCGTCGTTTCTCTGTTCTCTTATGTCAGCCATATTGGAAATCTCCACTTGACATATTTTTATTTCTTGATTTCTACGATAACTTTCAGTTATTAATAAAAGTTATAAAAGATGGAAAAATGAATAAAGTATTTATAGAAAGGGTCATTTGTTAGTCAGACTAAATAAAATTTTACACATATTTGAATACAAGCACCTATTTTCTATGGTAACGTATGTTTCTATACGGACCACACTAATAAAACTTATTTTTGTCTGTATTTGTATGTTTGTCTATGATTTAAGCACTTTAGGAAGGCAAGGGGTTGGTACTGGAAATACATACTACAAAATGATAAATTCAGAACACCCCTCGCTCAAATATGACTTAAATTTTAGATCAACTTATGGAAAATTACAGAAATACATTAATAAACCTTGATACAATGTCTTTCAAACTTGGAACAAACGTCAAAGGATACTAAAGTATTATAGCCGTGAACAGTCAACATTAATGAATACATTTTAATAGTTCGTATACTTAACTCACTGAAAAATCATAATTATGAACGCCTAAAGAAATAACTAGGTTGTAACGTATGTTACAACAACACTGTTTAAACTATCATATCCCAATGTTATCAGTCACACCCAGTACAACAGTTTAAAACATTTAATGGTAGCAAAATCTATTTTTATATGTACTATGTCATATCTATATACTGTTAATAGGATTGCCTTCAAAATTAAGTGAAAAACATGTTTAAAATTAAGAGTTAAAAAGGTTACGAATTAGTCTCAAAAAATCATAACAGTTCAATCGTGTTCAAAGTTCACATAGTAATTCACTTTGAAGTAAAAATCGAAACATTCTCCCAGACATTCCATGAGGTACTGGCACACTTATTTCATATAAAAAGTCTATTTGTCACCCAAATTACATCCTCATGGGTTTGCCACTGGATAAGAAATCGGCGCTCTTGCATGAACGATGTGTTTGCTTCCTTATCAAATCGATTTGTTGCACCATGCTAATGTACCATGTTCCCTTAAATATTTCTGCAACAAAATCTTCCGCGACGTATTCTAGTTCATCTACGACAAAAGAATAAATTCCAATATAAATTATGTTGTTTGTGTTGTCAGGAATTACAACAATCTGTGGTAACGTGTGTTTATAAAAGTCGAACTACATTTTTTCTCTGCTGTTAAATTCAACAGACGTGCTGTGTTCCTTTACACTCAAAGACAGAAAATAAAAGAAACATTCAGGACTTGAACGTTTCAAGTTTCCAAAAATAAGCGAAACATTATGAAACAAGCAAGCAAACAAGCATCAACTATGATACATTTCATATGAAACATACGTTACCAAACGTAACGTATGTTTCAATTCATAAAACCATGTCTTATTGAATAAGAAGCGAACAAAGGACGTATAAATCAGATTTGGTTACATCTAGTAAGAATTGAAGTAGCAAATGAATTGCAAAATGATCGATTTGAGTATTGCTATGTAGGATTTTATGCTTACATTGCATGCAATGGTTAAAAAATCTTCATAGTCGTTAATTTGTCAAAGCCATTGAGACGCACGCAATTTCAAGTTTTTTTTCAGTCTGGTTGATGATGTCATATATTTTGCAATGAGATAATGTCATCGTTTAACCCTTCGCCGCATTGTAACATCGGTATATCATTTTAACGGTAACGTATGTTACATCACGTATGTTACATTTGATACTTTAGACAGCAGTATCTCTAGACGATCCTGAGGAATGGCAAAAGTAGTTATCATAAAATGAAGAGTTCATTAGAGGGACTCATTAGTAAACATGAATTCAACTAATATATTTACCATGAGTTGAAAAACCATGGTCACGTATGTTTCATTCAAAATTTTGGTAAAATGTGATGATTAATGAAATGCCTTTGAATACTTAATGGCAATCGTTTTTATTTCATATATATTCATATCTGATCTTACGTTTTAAGATATTTTACAATTATGATATCTTTTCGAATTTGAAAAAATGGATCTTTTTTATGGTCACGTATGTTTCCACACTCTTGGCGACAAAGTTTAAGAGCAGTGTGTAAGTTTATATTTCTGAGGAGCAAGATAAACATCTTATTCTTACACACAGGAACACTGTATGTGTTAAAAACAAGTGTATTAAGACTACTTTATGTGGCTATGTTTCGTAGTCTGTGCTCGAAGGCAGAAAATTGAGATAGCACAGTAACGTATGTTACATTTTGGGGTACTTATGAGATCAGTATCAACAGCAATTTCCATTATAAAACACAAACTACACATTTTCTTTTTAACTGATATACTATATAGTGAGTACTTGGTGTTGCAAACATGATTTAATGGTTTTTGCAAAAATAAATGGATTCAAAATGGAACAAAAATCGCTATTTACCTATACAATTAAAAGTTGATTTTCTCAGCAATGCCCCACTGGAAAGTTGCAAACTTTGTACTGTTGTACTCAGGACAGATAGGGGAATACAAAAATGTGGGTCTTGAAAAATTCCCCCGGGGGGGGGGAGCAAAAGTGTATCTGGCTCACGGCCTACTACTTTCATTCATACAGATCCCTTAGAAATTTCATACATATACCTCTTTAATTCCCTTACCTTAGGAGTTACATGTAGGAACCTCTATAGTGCATATATAGGTACCGGAGTAAATTTGTATAGTTACCTAAGTAGGGTCATACAGGTACCACAGTAGTTTTGCATACCTACATTGTTACTGAAAAAAACCAGGTACATCAGTAGTTTCATACATCTACCATAGTAAAAAAACAAGAGCTCCGCTGGGCGGGGCATTATACGCCCGTGTGCAGTCCATGTTGTGTTCTATCTCATATGAAGTCCGTGTGACCTTGACCAATGACCCCAGAATAGGTCCCATCCTTAACTGGAGGGCTATCCAAAGCAAAGATTTTGAGTACCTAGGTACAACCATGGTTGAGTTATCACCGGCACAAAGTTTTCCCATACAAACTTCCAAAGACCTTGACCCTTGGGTCTCAGAACCAAAAGTTCTCACCCTTGACCCAAAGAGTATTGATACATAAAATTTGGTGATCTTAGATAAAGTTGGTTGTTGGACAAAGTTTTTCCTCATGATTTCCTTGTGACTTTGACATTTGACCCAGGGGCCTAAAACAAAAGGGGCATATGCTAGACTTTGAGGCTACCCCTAAATAAAATTCGGTGAACCTATGTACAATCATTATTTGGTTATAGTCCGGAAAATGTTTCCATATGAATTAAGTCCCAGTGACTTTGACTTTTGATCCTGGGGTCTCCAAATCAAAAGGGAACATCCTCTACCAAACAGCTATCAACACATTACTCCTTGACAAATGGGTTGATCCACATAAAATTTGTTTACCTAGGTACAATCATTGTAAAGTTATTGTCCGGACAAGGTTTTTCCATGATGCCCCGGTGACCTTGACCTTTGACCCAGGGGCCTCAAAACCAATAGGGAACAACCTTGACACATGGGCTACCCTCACATAAAATTTGGTGGACTAATTTCATGTTACTTATTAAATATAGCATAATTTCAATTGTTTGCCATTTTGACTTTATTAACATATTAATTGAACATTTGAAGTCACTGCTTGGTAATTTGATATCTTCTGGTTGAAGGTTTAAGCTTGACCCAGGGGCCCCAAAACCAATAGAGAACATCCTTGACACATGGGCTACTCTCACATAAAATTTGGTGAACCTAGGTACAGTCATTGTTGAGTTATTACCCGGACAATGTTTTTCAATATAATGCCTCTGTGACCTTGACCTTTGACCCAGGGGCCCCAAAACTTTCAGGGCATATCCTTGACACATGAGCTACTCTCACATAAAATTTGGTGAACCGAGGTACATTGGTGGTTCAGTTATTGTCTGGACAAAATTTTTCCATATAATGCCTCTGTGACCTTGACCTTTGAACCTGGGGCCCCAAAACCCATTGGGCACATCCTTGAAACAAGGGCTTCCTTCACATGAAATTTTGTGAACCTAGGTACAGTCGTTGTTGAGTTATTGTCTGGACAAGGTTTTTCAATATGATGCCCCTGTGACCTTGACCTTTGACCCAGGAGCCCCAAAACCAATAGGGCATATCCTTGACACAAGGGCTACTCTCACATCAAATTTGGTGAACCTAGGTACATTGGTATTTCAGTTATTGTCCGGACAAGATTTTCATTGCTTGCCATTTTGACTTCATTAACGTATTGATTGAACATTTGAAGTCACTGCTTGGTAATTTGATATCTTCGGGTTGAAGGTTTAAACTTAACCCCGTTTCCAAAAAACTTATAAGGCACATCCTTGACACATGGGCTACTCTCACATGAAATTTGGTGAATCTAGGTACAGTCATTGTTGAGTTATTACCCGGACAATGTTTTTCAATATGATGCCCCTGTGACCTTTGACCCAGGGGCCCGAAAACCTTCAGGGCATATCCTTGACACATGGGCTACTCTCACATAAAATTTGGTGAACCTAGGTACATTGGTGGTTCAGTTATAGTCTGGACAAAATTTTTCCATATGATGCCTCTGTGACCTTGACCTTTGAACCTGGGGCCACAAAACCTATGGGGCACATCCTTAAAACAAGGGCTACCTTCACATAAAATTTTGTGAACCTAGGTACAGTCATTGTCGAGTTATTGTCGGGACAAGGTTTTTCAATATGATGCCCCTGTGACCTTGACCTTTGACCCAGGAGCCCCAAAACCAATAGGGCATATCCTTGACACAAGGGCTACTCTCACATCAAATTTGGTGAACCTAGGTACATTTGTATTTCAGCTATTGTCCGGATAAGATTTTCATTGCTTGCCGTTTTGACTTCATTAACATATTGATTGAACATTTGAAGTCACTGCTTGGTAATTTCATATCTTCCGGTTGAAGGTTTAAACTTAACCCTGTTTCCCCAAAACTAATAAGGCACATCTTTGACACATGGGCTACTTTCACATGAAATTTGGTGAACCTAGGTACAGTCATTGTTGAGTTATTACCTGGACAATGTTTTTCAATATGATGCCCCTGTGACCTTGACCTTTGACCCAGGGGCCCCAAAACCTACAGGGCATATCCTTGACACATGGGCTACTCTCACATAAAATTTGGTGAACTTAGGTACATAAGTGGTTCAGTTATTGTCCGGACAAAGTTTTTCCATATGATGCCTCTGTGACCTTGACCTTTGAACCTGGGGCCCTATACACCTATAGGGCACATCCTTGACACATGGGCTACATTCAAATAAAATTTTGTGAACCTAGGTACTGGCATTGTTGAGTTATCGTCCTGACAAGGTTTTTAAATATGATGACCCTGTGACCTTGACCTTTGACCCAGGGGCCCTAAAACCAACCGGGAACATCCTTGACACATGGGCTACTCTCACATAAAATTTGATGAACCTAGGTAGATTGGTTGTTCAGTTATTGTCCGTACAAGTTTTTTTCCCATATGATGCCCGTGTGACCTTGACCTTTGACCCAGGGGCCCCAAAACCAGTAGGGAACATCTTTGACACATGGGCTACTCTTACATAAAATTTTGTGAACCTAGGTACAGTGGTTATTGAGTTATTGTCTGGACAAGTTTTACCTATTTTAAGTCCCAGTGACCTTGACCTTTGACCCTGGGGTCTCAAAATCAATAGGGAACCTCCTTTACCAAAGGGCTATCCACACATAAAATTTGAGGAACCAAGGTGCATTCTTTCTTAAGTTATCATCCGGACAAGCAATTGTCCACGGACAGACGGACAACATCATAACATAATACGACCGTTTTTTCAAAACAGGCGTATAACAAGGTATCTCAGAAGTAACAAACAGGTAGTCTACACAGTACTTTGATACAGGTACCTTAGAACCTTCATAAAGGTACCTTATTAGTTTCATAAAGGTACCTTAGTAGCTTCATAAAGGTACCTTAGTAGTTTCATAAAGGTACCTTATTAGTTTCATAAAGGTACCTTAGTAGCTTCATAAAGGTACCTTAGTAGCTTCATAAAGGTACCTTAGTAGTTTCATAAAGGTACCTTAGTAGCTTCATAAAGGTACCTTAGTAGTGTCATAAAGGTACCTCTGAAGTTTCATAAAGGTACCTCTGAAGTTTCATACAAGAACCTTAGTAATTACACACAGGTACCTCATTACTTTTATGCAGGTACTTTAGTAGTTTCATAAATGTACATTAGTAGGGACATGCAGGAACCAAAGTAAATTTGTTAAGGTACCTTTGTAGTGACATACAAGTACCTCAGTAATTTCACAGGTAAATCTGTCATGACTGTGATACAGGTACTTCAGTAAATTTGAATAAGTACTTCAGTAGTGACATACAATGTTTCAGAGTTTATTCAATTTAAAGTAGATTACAAGATAGTAGTCATGCATTAGGTCAGAAATGACCCATGAACATAATATATGCTACAAGTTTTAAGTATATTGAGATTCAGTACATAAAACATATCATATATCATCATAGTGTATACAACAATTTATCAAAAGAGTTCAATAGTAGATTAAAAAAAAAAATTCCGGTAATAACATAGTGTATTACTCGTATACTACAGTTTAGTTTAAACTAATCTATTTTAGCTCGATTAAGACACAAATTCTTACAACTATGACACATCACTTTCGAGTCTACTTCCTGGTCCCCCAGTACTGAGCTATTAGGATAGTCTCTTGCTCAAAGAAACAACGGGGAATGTTTTGGATGGGATTCAAACCAACATGGAGCTGGCTATCCAATGATTTCCAGGCCAATGCCGTAACTGCTTGGCCATGCCAGCTCCTTATTATATAAACTACAGCTTATCAATATACATGTATAGAGTTCAATATATTAGGGCTCTACATCGGTCAGAATGATCGATACGATATTCGTATCGATACAAAATTAGCATTTTTGTCGTCACTATTTAAAATTAACACAAAGATTGTTTTGTAATGGTAAAACCTAAAGTTAGGTAGCAACTTAGGCAATTTACACAAAAGAAATACTTGCTGTGATTTATTTAGACACTCATACACTGTATCATGTGTTTTGCCTCTACGAAAAACAAAACAGTCACTAGTTAAGATTGAGTTTAAAAGTTTCTTCATTCAAAGAAGGTTTAATATTTGCTGTAAGAGTTTTCTTATCCATTCTACATACACCTGAATCTTCACAGATAAATAAATCTAGTTTTAAACAAACTTCTCTCACAGTATCTGTTGATGGGATAGTTGTCAATGTTTGTTGAAGATCTTGTGTTAACTCACCATTTAGCCTACACCCACTTATCTTTAATTCATCATTTAATATTTTGTCTGTAATAGAAACAGTCATTGATAAAATTTTAAAGACAACCAATTAATACATACCACATTTGACAAAGACTTCCTTAAAAGTAACATTACTTTCTGAGCTCACCTGATTACGAAGTGCTTAGGTGAGATATTACGGATGGTCAATTCAGAACCCATATGTTAGTGCATGAGAAAGTCCCTTGTCAGCAATTTCATAAAAAGAAGAGGGACTTGTGAATCATGGACCACTCAACTAAATTCTAGGAGCATCTGACAATTTTTTTAAACACTTTCACTATAAGCTGTATGAAAACTGTGACGTTAAAGGTATATACAGGCAAATGACTGGGCAGAAAGGAGAGAACCAAGTTTAGTCTTTTAAACAGTACTAAGAATGTACCAATAACATTTGTCACTAATAATACATAACAGAACAAATTAAAACATGTGACATACGCTTTGTTGAAAACGAAAGTAATAAGGATACTGAGGGAATCACCAAGCTATTTATAGATTTTTGTGTATATCTTACTTGCTAAAATTAAACATTTTTATTGGTCACTTTTTGTCTTTTTCATTATTCTGAAGTGGTTAGGATATCTTTGTAATAGATTCACATTGTATACCAATGTAGCACAATAACAAGCTCTAGTATCTTCTCATCAGTAAATGCATATTTTAACACTAATCTTGTTTTAGCTAACCTGACCCAAGTGGGACTAGTTAGGAACTCTAAGCCTTGCATATTTAGGCTGTTCTGTCTCACTTCTATGCTTACAAATAAGTCTTTATAGAAAATCTTTGTGACATGGTCAAATATTCTTTCTTCTAAACCCTTTATGGCAGATGTATCTGGGAGAAGGCACTCCATTACTTTTCTTATATTATAAAATTTGATTACTAAACCTAAACTAATGTATCAAACTGCAAGCTAAATTTTAATCATATTTAGAATTGGACTCCTGATATATTGTATTATGAAGGCGAATAACATCACTGGTACATTGCCTACAGCATTATGATAAGAATCAATTCTCAACACTTTTTGGACATCTCTCATATATAATCAAAAACAACTAAAACCTTCAGAGTAAAGTTTCCAAGAATTTGGAGCTTCGTCATTCAGATGAATACCATCAGCTAAATGTATTTGTAATTTTATAGTAACACCATTAGTTATAGATTCATCAATACCATCATTAGTATAACATTGAACAACAGCTGTATCCTTGGTGACTGGTGATGGAAAACTGATTGAAAACTGAAATATATAAAGGATATTCTTGGTTTATGGAAAAGAAATGTCGTAAAGTTAATATTTGTGTAAAATATCTCCAATAAAACACAAAACTAAGTATGAAAGAAACAGAAAATTCATCAACTTTGGTGTAAGATCCATTTTTATTTCACCAAGTGAACTCAGAAAACAAATTTTCACCAGTGGCATAGTCGTCGTTTTCTGAGTTCAAGATATGAATTCCAGAGATCCTTTGTTTCACACTTCCAACAAAGATTTAGTAACCCAAGGAACAAGGGTTGTAATATTCTGACAAGCTTTGTTATGTATTGAAATCATCATGACCATGACCCTGGAAACTCCAGGACTTTAAATAATTTTGTCTATGTTAAGTTATGATTGATTCCAGATTATCTAGCCTACTTATATATAACTACGTGTGATGGTCCATAAATAACAAGTAAATCTGTGAGCTAATGCTCACTAGTGATACCCCCGCAAAAATCTAAAAATATGCGACAAACAGGAAGTAGATGAGCAAGGAGCATGAAATCGCTTTACACCACATGGGACTATGGGATGAAGCAATATGCAAAGTATTAGGCTGCTGCATGTTATAGTTGCTGAGAAAACTGTGACAGAAATTTTGTAACGGACGCACGGACAAGGGTAAAACAGTATACCCCCCTCTTCTTCGAAGCCGGGGTATAATAATACAGGTGAATCAACAAGTTTTACCACACATACTTACTAGTGCATGACATATCAATACAATGCAATAAATATTATATTTTCCATCAAGTATATGACAAATTCAATACATGTACACAAACGACAACAAAAGGTTATTACACTTACAGCACAAGTTTACATAGTTAACAGTATTCATTATATTATATGTTCATATAAATAGCCATAAGTACTATGTACTGATATGCTGACCAGATAAACTCTCAAAATCATGTTAAATGTTCTGTAGTAAATTTTCCCAAATAGCTGATAAAATTGTACAACTGTTGTAACTCAAGCTTCTTGGATGACAACAATTTTGTAACTGGAAACATTACAGCACAGAAGCTTGTAACTTGCTTTCTTTGTCATTTGTTATCTAAATGACTCAAAATTTGACATGATTTTCCTATTATGTAAAGTTATAATTTGATTTATTTTGTTACTACATGGCTATAAACAAGAGCAGTCCACGGACAGCGCGCTCGACTATACAGGGTATTCTTGTAAACAACAGCAACAACCAGTCAAAACTCAGGCTAGAGTTATGGTAACCCCGTAGACATGTGTGAAGTTTCAAGTGAATTCCTTCATTAGTTTCAAAGATATAAAAATATTGCACCTAAAAACTTAACCAAGAAGTGTTACGCCGACACACAACTGAGTAGGATAGTCCTACTGTGAATAGTCAGGCTAATAATCCATTCATCTAGCCTAGTGTAGTTTGAGCTGTGCAGCACTCATGGTTTCATAGTTATAAACGAGCGGTTTGTCACAAGCTAGATAAATTTAGATTTGTTATATTTCTTTTATTGAATGGAGAGTACTTGCACTTTCTTTTGTTTATCATTTATGTATACAGTAAAACTCGGATATAACATACTCACTGGACCATAGAAAAAATGTATGTTATAACCGAGGTATGTTATATCCATATAACATACTAATTATAAGTATGTTATATACAAACTTTATAACATACTCTTTTATAGCATACTAGGATACGTTTTTTCATATGCATTTCAAAGTGATTTTTTATGTTTCTTGTTAACTACATACATATATTATGTAAATGATCAATTTAAAATCAATATGTTAAATTATCAATAAAAGCATTAAAAAGATTACTAAAATCGTTATGCAGTTTTTATATTTTACTTCAGAAAATGCAGAAACAATTAAGTCTGTTTTCATACAGTATAAGACACTTTAAGCTGCCAGTGACGGCAACTGGCCAGATTGGCCGCTTACAGCATGTGACTGTTTAAACCAGTTTTAATTAAACTGGTATTGGCATACTAAAATTTGTTATTTTCGTTGAATTTTTATTTGTGAACAGAACGGTGGTAAATGACATTCCTTTTTGAATAACAGATTAACATTGGGTATATTACTACTCTTTGTGGTTAAACATCTTAAATAAAGCTTTAAATTGCAGCAAGTCCTTATAATTTCATGACAGATTCTATCAAAACGCTGATATGGAACTCACCGACTCGGCCGACTTTGTGTTAAAGGAGACGCTAAAAAAGCCGTGTTCCGTTTATTTTCCCATATTTTCGTGAACAAGCAATATATGGACGAGTTTTGCTCACAAACTTATTTTATTCGTATATTTCAAACAAAAATATCTGAAGTGCATGTATTTAAAATAATCGTAATTGATTATTATGAAACCTTAGACAAACTTCATAAAACGCATAATTAAAAAATAAAACAAATTGAGTTTAAACGGATTAAGTGTTTAAATAGCTTATTAATATTTATTGGTCTTCAATGAATGTACAAGTGTCAAGAAGTATATGTAAATTGGAAGTTATATGTCATGTGATGACACTTAATTAATTGATATTGTCAGTTTGAAGACTCAACTGGGTGGGGTTTTCACATGTTCCGCTGATTAAAGTGTATAATATACATTTTTTGTGACATGCTGTTAATTTCAAAATTCAATGGACCGTGGCTGCTGAATACTGACGGCGATTCGCGCCAAAAGTATGTTAAAAAGAATGTAAAAGTATGTTGGGACCAAAAAATTATATATATATATATATATACCGCATTTGTATAGCGCTCTTTCCATATTGAATATATGTTCAAAAGCGCTTCACAATCATAAGCATAATTAGGAAAAAACAAGTTTAAACTAGAACTGCCACCAGTGGCGAAAATACCCCCGCAACAGCAACATTTCAAGATAAAAGCAAGTCAACATTGTGGAAGTCCAAAAGGGTAAATGTTGTAAGAAGCATAAAAACCATGAAAAGAATAGGATGCAAAAATCAAATTGGAAATAAACAGCAAATTACAGTGTAATTCACTATAGATTTATGAAAAAGCAAAATGAACAGAGTTGTCATATGTCAAATGATTTTTTACATGAAAATGAACACCATTTGGTCATTATGAATGTAAAGTGGAACAACAGACAAAGAGTGATCACATTTAAACTCATCATGAGTATGTTGTAACCAGAAGAGCAAAATGTAGAATGTGTTTGTAATTTTTGATAAATAAGTAAAAAATAAGGCAATTGCAAAAATGGTAGTCAGCAATGTACACAATTTAAATCAAACAATTAGTATTTACAATATCTTGTATCAAGAGTTTCACAAATACCCCATAAGAAAGCTTAAATTACCGATCATTATTTTCACAGAAGTAAAGTTAAAATAATATCTAAAATCTCATGTAGCTTTAACGCCAATCAGCCATTATGAATTTGATAAAATATCAATACATCAAAAAAAAAAGTTCAACAATAAGAATTTGATAAAAATAGCAGTACATAATAGACTTCGGCAAGTCAAAATGGCAAACAATGTGGAATAATGCTATATTTAATAAGTTACATGACATAAAGCCATAAACCCTTGATTCATCTTCGTCAATAATTTTTGCTAATCAATGAGATAGATAGTTACTATGAGATGTAGAATTGGTCATACTATATTAACACATTCATACCTTCTCAAAAGAAAGAAAGCACCTGAATGTATACCATGTGACGAGCATTTCAATGTCAAATACGTTCTTCTTGACTGCCAGGATCTTAAATACATCCGTGACAAACATTTTAAAGTTAACTCACTTAAAGAACTTTTTGAGTCTGTACCATCATATGCGATACTTAACTTTTTGAAGGAAATAAATGTATATAATAAGATACAGAGCTTTACATCATTAATATTGATTTAATAAATAGTATCATTGATTGCTTTCGACGCGATATGACCTTTTTGTGTTGGTGCACCGTAAAACCAAAATAAAACCAAACAATACTTGACAGAAATAAATGTTTATCATAAAATATAGGACGTAAAATCTTCATTATCTATTGAAGTAATAGTATCATCAATTGTTTTCGGCGTAATATGACCTTTTTGCATTAATAAGCCGTAAAATCCAATAAATCAATCAATAAATCAATCAGACTTCAGCAAGAAGAAATTGGTGATGAAATAAGCTTACTATACAGTTATTTAAACAAAGTCAAAATGGCTGCCAGTCTGCCATAATGAATTTGTATCCTAAGTAAATCCATGTACAAGTCAACTACATCAATAAAGACTTAGGAGCGAAATTTGGATAAAATTGAGTAAAAAAACACATACATGTACTATACAGTAATTTAAATAAAAATTCAAGATGGCTGCCAGTCAGCCATATTGAATATAAATTGATGAAGAATGGTCATCCTGATCAACTGTATTAGTGAGACCTTGTATGCAATTTCTTTTCAAAATATGTATGGTAATAAGTCAAAATAAGACTGTATTAATTTAGAAAAAGGACGACAGCCAGTCCGCCGTTTTGAATTGGAATTGAGTTAAAGTGTATGTACACATCAACTGTGAACGCCTGTGCAAAATTCTATCTAAATTAGTTGAGAAATAAGCATACAGTAATTAAACGAAATTAAAAAGAATTCAAGATGGCCACAAGTCGGCCATTTTGAATTTGGAATTGATATAAAGTGTATGTACACATCAAATGTAAACGCCTGTGCAAAATTCTATAAAATAAAAAAATAAAAAATCTGTTCAGAAATAAGCATGCAGTTATTAAATTAAATTAAAAAAATCAAGATGGCCGCAAGTCGGCCATTTTGAATTGGAATTGATATAACATGCATATAACATCAACTGTAAACGCCTGTGCAAATTCTATAAAATAAAATAAGACAAGAAAAAAATCTATTTAGAAAAAAGCATACTATACAGTTATCAAATTAGATTTAAAATATATAACACCATTAAATATTTTAAACAAGTGAGATATGTTTCCATAGTTACATGAGTTTTGTATACACCATTAAGTCATGGTATATAACAGCTTCTATTAAAATACATTAAGAAATAAACATACTACAAATGTATTAATTTTTTGGGACAGACCACATATCCAACCAACCAACCAACCAACCAACCAACCAACCAACCAACCAACAAACCAACCAACCAACCAACCAACCAACCAACCAACCAACCAACCAACCAACCAACCACCAGGGTGATTCCAGTATACCCCCGAAAACTTCGTTTGCGGGGGTATAATGAAAATGAAAGTGAATAATAGATGATAAATATAATAAAATAATTAAAAAAACAACAACATAAACTGAAGAGTAATATAAAACTAAGAATTAGTGATCAATATAGTGCTCATAGTAGTTTAAAAACAACAACAACAACAAAACCAATGAATTTTCAACTGTAAAAAAATAGTGAATGAGAGATAATGGATTGTTGGTAGAACGGCAGCAAAATGGTCGATGGGGAATCAGGCCAATGCCCCGAAAATCCATGATTGCAAGGTGCAAAGTTGGATCTTAATCCAAGGCTCCCGCCCGAACATCCACCAGCAACATCGCCCGCGCGTCCCCCAACAATGCATTAAATAGTGATAAAGTAAAAGTGATAATAGTTATGATTAGAGTATGAGAAAATGCGGCCACCAACCAATAGGGAATCCAGCCCGATGCCTTGAAAAATCCATGATTGCAAGGTGCAAAGTTGGATTCTAATCCAAGGATCCCTCTGGAACATCCATCAGCGTCTGTGCCTGATTGGTTAGATAAGGTATTAATCTTAAAGGTAATGTCTATATTACTGGTGGAAAGGCAACACCTAGCCAATGGGGAATCAGGCTAGATGCCTTAGAAAATCCATAATTGCAAGGTGCAAAGTCTGATTCCGATCCAAGGATCCCGCCAGAACATCCATTAGTGTCTGTGCCTGATTGGTTAGATTAAGTATTAATCTTAAAGGTAATGATTATATTATTGGTGGAAAGGCAACACCTAGCCAATGGGGAATCAGGCTAGATGCCCTAGAAAATCCATAATTGCAAGGTGCAAAGTCCGATTCCGATCGGCACTTAGGCACAGACACTGATGGATGTTCTGGCGGGATCCTTGGATCCTTGTGCCTAAGTGGTTAGATAAGGTATTAATCTTAAAGGTAATGATTATATTATTGGTCGAAAGGCAACACCTAGCCAATGGGGAATCTGGCCGGATGCCCTAGAAAATCCATAGTTGCAAGGTGCAAAGTCCGATTCCGATCCAAGGATCCTGCCAGATCATCCATCAGTGTCAGCGCCTGATTGGTTAGATAAAGTATTAATCTTAAAGGTAATGAGTAAATAAACTGTGAAAATGCAACCCCCAGCCTGTGGGGGAAATCGGCTGGATGCCCTGGAAAATCCATAATTGCAAGGTGCAACGTTGGATTCTAATCCAAGGATCCTGCCAGAACATCCATCTATGTATAATGTCTTTAATTATAATGAATTTTAAAAAAGTAAGTTTTTAAAAGTTTTTTAAAACTGTACAAAGACTGAGCTTGTTTTATTTCTAATGGGAGATTATTCCAGTAATGAGGTGCAGCCCAGCTGAAAGATTTGTAAGCAAATGTAGCGGTTTTAACTTTTGGTACAACTAAAGATAAGGAATTATTGGAACGCAGGTTTCTAGCAGGAATGTAGATGTCAACTATGTCTCTTACATATTTTGGAGCAAGACCATTCAATGCTTTAAAAGTATGCAATAAAACTTTGTATTGTATTCTATAGACAACAGGGAGCCAATGCAATTCTTTTAATATAGGAGTAATATGACTATTAAGAGATATCTTGGTAATAATACGAGCTGCTGTGTTCTGCACACGTTGCAGTTTTTTAAGACTTGAATCTGAGAAGCCAATAAGAAGAGCATTGCAGTAATCCAAACTAAATTAGTATGTTATAACCAAGTGTATGCTATATCCAAGTATTTTATAACCAAGCTGATTTTAAATAGAATATATATGGATAAAAAACGGGCCAGGAAAATTGGTATGTTATAACCGAGGGTATGTTATAACAGAGTATGTTATAACCAAGATTTACTGTACGTGGTAAAAATGATTGACTTTGTGTCACCTGTCCAGTTATTTCCGGATCATCTCACATAAAACGAGTACTTACACTATGTACTTTCTGAGATAGTACATCCATAACTCTAACTTGATGATTATTTGTGTCAGCAATATACACTAGTTTATTTTTCCAATCCGATGCTATACCACCAGGTTCATTTAATTCTGTTTTAGCCAAGTTATCTCCAGTAGTTGAACCTGCTTTCCCTGTACCTAGCATAGTCTGACATTTCCTATCACTTATATCAATTGATTTCACCTACAAAATAAATTTATCATATCATAGTAGGGCAGTTGGTAGTTCACTATGACTTTGAATCTAGTGTCCCTAAGGGGGTGTGGGTTCGAATGACACCAGGGGAGGTAATACCCTCCCATTAAAATTTGACAATAATGTAAATTTTTCCCCCATTTATAAGGTATATGGAGAAGTTTCCAGCCAAAGGGTAGGTGAGTACTGGTTATAGATAAGGGTCCAGGAAAGCTAGGTTAGGTGTGCTGGATGCTGTAAAATAGGCTAAACAAGAGCTCCACTGGGCGGGGCATTATACATCCGTGTGCTGTCCATGCTGTGTTCTGTCTCATATGAAGTACTGGTGACCTTGACCTATGACTCCGGGAACTCAAAATTATTAGGTCACATCCTTGACTGGAGGGCTATCCAAAGCAAAGATTTCATGAACCTAGGTACAGCTGTTGGCGAGTTACCAAGGTCACAAAGTTTCCAATATGAACTTCTAGGGACCTTGACCTTTGACACCAGGGCCTCAGAACCAATAGGGCACATCCCTGACCCATGGGCTATCCACACATAAATTTAGTGAACCTGGGTGAAGCAGTTGTTGAGTTATGGACCCAACAAAGTTTTCTATATGATGTCCCAGTGACCTTGACCTTTGACCCTTGGGCCACAGATTCAATAGGGCACATACTTGTCACAAGGGCTATACACATTTTAAATTTGGTAAACCTAAGTAAATCAGTTGTTAAGTTATCGTCTAAAAACATTTTTCCATATGAAGTCTCAGCGACATTGACCTTTGACCCCGGAATATCAGAACCAAAAGGGCACACCCTTTACACAAAGGCTATCCACTCATAAAATTTGGTGAACCTAAAAGAATTTATTGACGAGTAATTGTGCAGACAAAATTTTCCAATATGAATCCCAGTGACCTTGACCTTTAACCCCAGGGCGCCAGAACCAGAAGGGCACACACTTTACACAAAGGCTATCTACACATAAAATTTGGTGGACCTATGTACAGTTGTTGTTGAGTTATTGTCCTGACAAAGTAAGTCCCAGTGACCTTGACCTTTGACCCTGGGGTCTCAAAATCAATAGGGAACCATCTACTCAAGGGCTAACCACACAAAAAAATTGAAGAACCCAGGTACATTTTTCTTTAGTTATCATCCGGTCAAGCAATTGTCCACAGACGGACAGACAGACAGACGGACAACATTACAATTTCATGTAAGTGAAGCATGTAATTATTATAATTTGGTAGTTGAAGCTCAGGTTAATGTTATCAGACTATATGTATAAGGCTACACTACAGAAAGTGAAATGCCGTTACTTGAACATCAAGGTTAGAGTTTTTTTCTTAATTTTTAATTCTGAATAAGATGTTACTGTTATGCATAATATTTGGTTTTGTGATAAATAATGGACAATACAACAGTGGGTCCTTTTGATGCTTATCAAGGGCCATTTGCCTTCATGGCATAATGATACAAATGACATGCAGTTATTAAAAGGATGGTATACCACTCTTGAGTCTTGAACATAAAATGTATATTTTTACTTATTCAGTATCCACCAAAAGTTAGGAGACATTTTAACACTGTAGACGTACTTAATAGTTTTTATCTAAAATTTGATAACTATAACCTGTTTATTTTGAAACGCTTTTTAGTTTTGGCTATCATTGTAATTATAACTGAGACTACAAAATAGCATAGAAGCTATGCTATGAAAAATATTTACAATAAACATGGTTTTTGAGGCATTAGGAGGTCAGATGCTGAATTTTATAAATGTGTGCATTCATGAAATATGTTTTCTTTTTATCACAAACCATACTTAAATATTTAAAAAATAATGATTCTACCTGTACAAAAATCATAAAAACTCAAGAATTGTAGTATTTTTTGTCTCAAAACTTTTGGTGGGTCCTGTATATTCACTAAGTTGATTAAAAAATATTTTATAATGCACACCTTGTGATTATATGAATCAACAACTAGTAATGGACCATCATCTGTTGCCATGACAACACCTAATGGATGTTGTAGTTTAACTCTAGTTCCACTATCATCATTGTCACCATATGCAAACAAATTCTGAAAAGTATAAAGGAAACTACACCAATCATTGAATGTGATAAAACAACCCCTAACAAGTGTTTGTGAAGAAATTGGTTGCTGAGAAAATAAGCGGACACTATTTTTCATCAAAGGGCCATAATTCAGAAATCACTAGACTGTTACCAAAATGGGATACTAATAAGCACATGTCTGCTTGATATCTGGTATATGTGTTAAGTCTGAATCAAATCCATGAAACAGGTGCTGAGAAATTGAGCAGACAAGAAAAAGCTAGACCAACCAACAAGCCGACTCCTATATACCCACCAAAATTATTTTTTGGAATGGGTGTAATTATTAAGACTAAATGTTTCACTTGTAACTTATCACTAGTGAATTCTTAAATCACATTCGAGATTTACAGTTGCTTTGCAAATTAGAACAAATGCCAATTCTCCATTCATAAAAAGTGACAAAGTTGCTAGATCCTAGAAAAGTGTTAGGATACAGTCAGCGATTTTTTGCCTAAAGTGGGGCTGAAAAAATGTCATTTCACATGTGTAAAAATTGACAAAAATAAGACCAAAATTTCACAATTAATATATCATTTCAAGCCAAAAAGACCAAGTATAATAGCAATAGAAATGCTTATAGTACCAACATTTTTTTATCGAGATTACAGCATGGAAACTGATATAAATGAGGCAGAGGTTGATTGAACAAGGGTCAGTTTGTATTGCAGGCAATACTGAAGTCCCCTACCGGTAATATATGACTACTTTAAGAACAGCAGCATGACCTTGACCTCAGACCAAAAGAAAAAGCAATTGCTCCACAGAGTGGGCATTATATGCCTGGGTGCTGTCAAAGCCTGGGACTGTAGGAGATGGAGAGCTATCCACAGTTAAGATCTGGTGACCTTTGACCCTGGGGCCTCGGAACCAATAGGACACACCCTTGAACCAAGGGCTATCCACACAAAAAATTTGGTGAACCTAGGTACACTTCTTGTTGAATTATGTTCAGGACAAAGTTTCCCCATATGAAGTTTCAGTGACGTTGACCTTGGACCCCGGGGCCTCAAAATCATCAGGGTACACCTTTGACCCAAGGGCTATCCACACATAAAATTTGGTGAACCTGGATACATTCCTCATTGAGTTATCATTCAGACAAATTTTTCCCATATGAAGTCCGAGTGACGTTGACCTTTGACACATATAATATGGTGAACCTGGGTACACACCTTGTAGAGTTATCATCCGGACATGCAATTGATGTTACACTGTAATACAACTGTTTTGGTGAAATCTTAACTATTTCCGTATCCATAGGCTATGGACCATAGCAAACAGAATTTTGAACAGAAAAATATAAGACATTAATAAGCATAATCTAATCATTGCAACATATTTACATACTAAGTTTAATCAATGTAGCTTGAATAGATTTTGAGTTGAGATTAAGCACCTGTGTCAACCAGCTTGAAGCGGTCCAGCATAGAGGAGCAAGATTAGTCAAGTGATAACAAAACAACAACCAGTACATCCCAAATGGAAGCTGACCTTGGATGGCAGACTCTGGTGCGCCAGAGACAACAGGCTAAACTGACAAGATGTACCAAATCATCAATGGTTGAGTTACGCCTAATTACATGCTTTTTGATCAAATTTTGACTATTTCTGTATCCATAGCAACCAGACTTTTAACCAGAAAAAGAAAAATGCAACTATGTGCATAATCTACTAATTGCAACATATTCAAATAGCAAGTTTCATTGAAATAGTTTGGAAAGAGAATGTGTTACACAGGAACAGGATACTTCTGTATCCATAGCACCCAGAATTTTTTTGGTCAGAAAAAGAAACGACAACCATGTGCATAATTAACTCATTGCCAATTATTCACATACCAAGTTTCAGCAATATAGCTAGGATAGAGTTTAAATTACACAAGGATACAACCATTTTGATCAAATTATGACTATTTCCATATCCATAGCAACCAGAATTTTGGTCAGAAAAAGAAAAAACAATGACGTGCATAATCTATTCATTGCAATGTATTCACATACCAAGTTTCAGCAAAATAGCTTGGATACTTTCCTCGATATCGCAGGATCCAGATTTAAGCGAACAGACAGACAGACAGATGGAATGACAGATGGAATGCAAACCTATAGTCCCCTCCAGTGTAAACAACAGTAGGGGACTAAAAAAATCTAGACCTATCACTGAATGTGACGATATACCCACCAACAGGTCTTTGTCAAGACGTTTAAATCAAAACTGTAAAATAAGTGCTGAGAGAATGAGTGGACAAGATTTTTCATCAAAGGGCTATAACTCTGCAAAAAGTAAATGGACCATAACTAAAATGGGATAAGCACATGCCTGCTTGATACCCAGTGTATATGTTTGAATCAAATAGGTGCTGAGAAATTGAGCGGACAAGTAAAAGCTACAGAGCCAAGGACAAGCTGACTCCTACATACCCCAAACATAGTTTTGGGGGTATAACTAGTTGCAATGAATAATACATAATGGAAGTATGAAAATATATGAACAATAACATCCAATTTTAGCAATCTGTGTTCAACACTGACCACAGTGCTGTCAAATATCTACATGTAATTTCAGATAGAGATATATTATGCAAGTTCTGATATGTTGATGTCATTAACATATTATGTCTAACACAATTATTAAAGTTTATAAAACTTAATATAACACAGACATTTACAAATTTCTTAATTGGCACAGCTGTCTAGGCCAACTTTTTACCTATATTTTCAACCAATACAATTTGCTCTACCTTTCCTGTCTGTCCAATGAAATTATCTCACTGTACTAGTATTGAGAAATAATTAAATAAATGATACTATTGGTCATCCTGAAAAAATTATTATATGGTCTAAAATTTTCAATTAGCAGGTCCTGAAAAAATTATCTGCCCAACATTAATAAATTAATATATTAATTTTAGGCAGATAATTACCATATTTAAATTCATTTGGGAATCAAAATTAACAAGTAAATCTGTGAGCTAATGCTCACTAGTGATACCCCCGCAAAAATCTAAAAATATGCGACAAACAGAAAGTTGATGAGCAAGGAGCATGAAATCGCTTTACACCACATGGGACTATGGGATGAAGCAATATGCAAAGTATTAGGTTGCTGCATGTTATAGTTGCTGAGAAAACTGCGACGGAAATTTTGTAACGGACGGACGCACACACGCACGCACGGACAAGGGTAAAACAGTATACCCCCCTCTTCTTCGAAGCGAGGGTATAATAAAGATAATCCCATACACATAATGTCAATTATGGAGTTTATAATTTAAAAAAAACAGGAATTTTTTTGTGAAATTGAGATTTTAAAGCAGTTTGAAGTCATATTCGCTGGCTAACATTTATACTTCAAACAAAATAAGCCCAGCACAGCACCAAATATTTTTTATATCAATTATTATATTGAATATCAATTTACCTTTGGATCAATATCACCACCAACTACATTCTTCACAACACCATCTTTTAATTGTATACTTCTAATAGAAGAACTTTCACTATCAGCCACACTGATTTAAAGAAAAAACAAATTTTTACTAAAACACGGTCAGATGACACTCAACTGATTATGAGAGAAGATTTGTAAGACTTGCATATACAATTTAAACTTGGTGCCATGATTTCCCACCAGCTTTCCTGGAGACTTAACTTAACAGCCAAGAAAACCAACAATAGCATTGACTTCGGGCGCGGCAACCTACCCAGCTGCCCTGCAGACATAAAGGCCCACACCTACTTGACCTGTTTAAGAGTAAGACTCCACAGCCTGGGACCCACACACAAGCACCTGTGTCAACCAGCTTGAAGCAGTCCAGCATAGAGGAGCAAAATTAGTCAAAAGTGATAACAACACAACAACCAGTACATCCCAAATGGAAGCTGACCTTGGATGGCAGACTCTGGTGTACCAGAGACAACAGGCTAAACTGACAAGATGTACTAAATCATCAATGGTTTAATAGACTTTAATGTAGCTTAATAAGTTTAACTTTCGACACTGGACTGATCAATTATGGTTGTTAGACAGAGTGTCCCTATATGATATAGGCATTCATGTTGGGTGGTCTCAAATGTGGTCACATTAAACAAGGAGTCATTGAATACAGGGTCACTCAGTCAGGCAGTTTTTACTGTACATAGTTATATTCACAAAGAAATGAGAACAAATTCCAAATCTGAATACAATTTGATTATACTACTACGCAGCATAGTTACTAACATGGGCACCATTGAGTCTACTTATTTCTTTGACTTTACTTACTATAAACAATTGTGTTTCTTGGAGACTGTTATTCCTGAAGGTTGAGCAAAACTGGCTTTCTCTGGGTAACTATTATTCCTATTCTCTTCTAATCCACTGCCAGCAAATCTAAGACAAGTTCCAGCACATAATTGTCTGCAAATATAACAAATCAGCAATTTGTAATAAGTAAATCTGTGAGCTAATGCTCACTAGTGATACCCCCGCAAAAATCTAAAAATATGCGACAAACAGGAAGTAGATGAGCAAGGAGCATGAAATCGCTTTACACCACATGGGACTATGGTATGAAGCAATAAGCAAAGTATTAGGCTGCTGCATGTTATAGTTACAGAGAAAACTGCGACGGAAATTTTGTAACGGACGGACGGACAAGGGTAAAACAGTATACCCCCCTCTTCTTCGAAGCGGGGGTATAATAAAAACAGAAGGAAATTAGCTAAACTAGTATTTCTTTAAGACTAATGTTTCAAAAGTCATTGAGTTCTCTTCAAATCTTTTCAAATATGTGAAAGTCTATAGCCACATAAAAGTTTGTCATCTACAAAAAGCAAACATTGTGTACACCAATGTTTCTATGTTTAAAATATAATATAATGACATAAATTCATATTTAGTACAAAATATTTCTATCCAATTTTTATAGTGAGGTGCATATCCAAATACATCTTCACAATCACACCAGTATCATCAATTTATTATATTTAATCATCTGTAGTGGGGTCGATAACTGCAACAATCTTTCACTTGGTGATACAAGCACCAAATTTGGCACAGATGACCTGCATGGTCTACCATTCACAAAAAGCACGATTTCCACTTCGAAATTCAAGATGGCCGTCGTTTCTGCGCATGCGCCTGGAAATCAGTATCCCAAAGCGACTAAACTTCTTTTTACTGCTTTAAATGTATTATAGGATGATACGTTTTAGTGTTTTTGCATTCTACAAATGTTAACCATGTTAAGACATTTATTTACATCATGTGATATACTTTTAAGGTCAAGGTCAAGGTCATGGTAAAGGTAGCATACATGAGAAAGTTGTTTCAAACTTTTTGAATCATTTCAATGATCATGCAGGGTTCGAGATGCAAATAGAAAATAGTTATTATTCAAATTAACTTGATAGAACCTTTGACAAATATCTAGGCATAAATTGACATTTACCGTGACCTTGACCTTGATCCAAGGAGGATGTTAATACCCTGTAAATACTAATTAAATAATCAAACAATTAGTTCATTTGAGACTATTATTTTGACAATGAAATATGAATACATAATTAGATTGCCTTCATCATGTGTTTACAATGTTTATGCTTAATGTTGTCCACATGTCGTGTAGGTCAAAGGTCAATGTCAAATAAGAAGGTAAATTTATAAAGTGATTTTATCAGAAATTTAACACAATTCACGAAAATGAAGCAAGGATTCTCATATTCCTTGTTAAAAACTAAAGTTTCAACAATAATGCGTGATGCACACAAGTCTAAAAGTCAACAATTAAAGGTCAAGGTCGTATAGATAGTTTAAATATTGTTGTGATAATTATATGAATGCAAACATTACATGGTTTAGTCTGTGTGATGATTTCATTATTTGCACATGCAAGCACATAAACAAGTTCATGTAAAACTGACATCGCTCATGACATTCCCTCTTGTCACCACATTTGATTAACTGATGACAACTTTTGGCAATCGGTGAAAGGTTGGCCAATAGCTCTTACCATTCGCTATTGTTTTACCAGAGCCAGTCGACTTGATTTTGACCTTGATAACCATCAATTGACCCAAAATAGATGCAGCGTGGAAGACAGAACCTTTGACATGTTGATAGAAAGACGCCCTTGTATGCGGATTTGCATCATAAGATATCTGCTCTTGGGCAGACAAGTCAAGCTAACGTCGCAACATTGTCTAAAAGACTGTTCTAATCGCACATAATTATGACAAATATCTGAAGTGTTTGGAAATCTTGATCCTGTCTGGTAGGTATGACTACCAGTTAAATCGTGAAAGAACAACATTCTATTAGATTTTTCAGAGCGGTCATTTTGTGTATTGGTAACCTCCTTATTTACTACCCCTGACCAAACTTAATCCAATATTTATCAAATCTGCACATTTTTAGTGAAACAAACACGTTTATTTCAACATCATCAGTCACACATGCTTTATTATAACATATTTTGCCTGTTGCTTTATAGTATAAAGTGGATTGAATCTTATCCATCGTAACTACAAGGATTCATTCTATTGTAAAACTGATGGATGCATTTGATAGTGAAATCTCACATATTGTTCCAACATGACAAAACACATGGTTAGTATTTTTTCAGATCAGAACCCAATGTAGTTCCATCTTGTTGTCACTACAACGTACAACTTTTTGCCAATTGGTGGTAACTTTGTTTTAATTGCTACTCTATAGCGCTTTCGTTTGCATCAAATTGACACTCGAAAACATCAAAAACTAATAACACGTATGCAACCTTTTATATTTTGATTCATACGCATGCACCTATGTAATCAATCTTTAATAGCATATTATCCAAAGGCTCTTAATGCTTTCTAAGAAAAAGAATGTACAAGAAATATAATAAATAATAATTGCATCGGAAATAGGTTGATTGTCAGATATTATGACCGTAGTGTGAAAAGTATTGGTCAGCTGATGTTTCTGTTTGTTGGTTGTGTGGCTACGAATGACTATTCTGTTAGGCTGCTCGTTATCTAGCAAATTTGCGAATAGTAATCATTTGATGAAGGAAGTTTCGTGATAATTTGCACTATTGCATTACAAAGATTCATTAATATCAGCTCCATCGTCAAGCAAAGATAGATTAAACCTAAGAACAATCTGAATTTAATATAGAATATTCATTTGAGCTACTAACAATTTTGGGGAGACTTGAACTTTGTATGTGTCTGATAGAGACAGCAGCACTTCTCCAAATCGGTTGTTATAGAAATACATTATGGATTTTGTAGACATTTTCTGCTTTATAGTGAATCATTTTACTGCTTTACCATAAAAGCACATTGAGATTTGTGATACAACTATCGGTATATACTTTTAAATATCTTGAACACATATTTACAGAAGAAGGAAATCGGTTGGGTACTGACAAAAATGGATATGTAGCTACTGAGACATGTAGTACTTTTTGAATATGTTAAAAAGTAGTTTGGATTCAAACCGTAGTCATGGATGCTAACGGATTAATTTCTGATTTGTACTAATTGATACGAATGCCACTGAATTTAATTCATAGTAGTCCGGGATCATCATTCCTAAATGTGTGTCAATGGAAAGAATATCCTACATTTAACCCAATAATTCATTCAGTATTATTTGAATTCTGTGTGAGCTGTACACCGTTGTGGTAATCCCTGTTAACATTGGCTCCTCTACGTCGACTAACGATAGTTATATAATATAAAAAGGGGCTGTTATGATAGCATTTGGGACATTTTTATATAATTTACAGAAACCTGTTTGAGTTAATGGCACACAAACAAAGAAAGATATCCTGTGCCAATACAGCAGTAAGCATACTATAAACTGACACTGATCTACATGCTGAGTATCACAGCACAGGCGGTCATATATGTAATGTTTTCGATACGGAATCATGCCGGATGCCTATGTTTTACTGTAGTGATATCACCAGATGCACTGGTTTTACTTTCAGATATAATCTTATAAATGAGAAATGTTCTGAATCAATTTAATGCAATGAATTTCATCCGAGAATAAGCGTTAGTGTATAAAATTATTTCGCGTCTTATAATGGCCGCCATTTTGAATTGACTGCCATTAAATGGATTTTTTTAAAGAATTTAACAGAATTGTTTATTAGTTATAAAATATTGAAATTATTTTGATATATATACTTTAATAAAAACAATAAAAAATGCTATTAACTATGAACAGGACAAAAATTCCTAAAATCGGCGGCCATCTTGAAAAAATGGCGGCCATCTTGAATTTCGAGGTGGAAATCGTGCTTTTTGTAAACTACACACTATGTACAACAACTGTACCAAATTTGGTGCTTGTATCACAAAGTGAAAGATTGTCGTGAAAAATGACACTTATCGACCCCACTACTGCGTCAAATTACCGTTACTATAATAACCATCAAATACCTGTCTACTGTGTGTCTAACCAATGTCATGCTAATATCTGGTTGGAGTTTAAAACTAGCCAGTTTTCTGTCAACAAACATAATTTATTATGCTGTCAGACTGTCAGTGGAGTAACACAATATGATAAATTTACAAGTTGAGCAATTGTTGAAATAGTAACCTTAAAATAAATTAAATCTAAGACTTACTTGTTTTTATACCATACAATATCTTCCAATATGTATGCCCAAATCTGATGTGTACCTGCCATTGCAATATATAACACTGAATTCATCACACCATCTGAATAAAACAAATGAAACATACAATCTCATATATCTGAGATTTTATAATTTCAACAAAAAAATTTAGAGTACCAACAAGTAAATCTGTAAGCTAATGCTCACTAGTGATACCCCCGCAAAAATCTAAAAATATGCGACAAACAGGAAGTAGATGAGCAAGGAGCATGAAATCGCTTTACACCACATGGGACTATGGGATGAAGCAATATGCAAAGTATTAGGCTGCTGCAAGTTATAGTTGCTGAGAAAACTGCGACGGAAATTTTGTAACGGACGGACAAGGGTAAAACAGTATACCCCCCTCTTCTTCGAAGCTAGGGTATAATAATTATGAATGTTTGAATGTAATAATCCCCAGTGTAGATCTTTCCACTTATTATAAACAATAGGGCTGCAACCATTTGATTCCATACATTGAAAATCGATTACGAGGGTGCCGATTTAATTTTGATTTGGAACAAGAGAATTTCAATTCGATACCGGCCTTAAAACCTGTCAATAAAAGTAACAAAATTTAAGACTTTAAGTTACAATGATCAACTAGTAATAAATAAATCAGTATTAAAATTAATTTGCTTTAGATGTATTATTCTGAAATAAATGTTAAAAATTCATGGAACAATTTCATTTTATTAATATATGTTAGATTTAAGTTCTAAAAACTGTTCATTTGGAATAAACTATACTGTTAAATTAATAAAATTGAACATCGAATAGGTCTATGGTCCACCGTCTAAATTTTAAGACTGGATACAAAAAACCAACCTGGACTATCAGCTACACAAACATCCCATGGTGAGGATATTTCCTGGCTGGTACCAATACCTCCACCTTCTTTATCATTCCCCTGGGAACCAGTGCCAGCTATTGTTACAACTTCTCCTGTCTCAAGGTTAGCCTAAAATTATTGCAACCTGTTTAACAGCTGTAGTACCAAGTATCATAAATGAAGTAAAGTATACCCACAGGGCAAACTCACATGGTGTGCTCCTCGCAGTATGACTGAACAGCAAATATGACAATTTAAACTTCAAACAAAATTAACCCTGCATAGCAATGAATTTCATTTTACAAATATTTCTTGTTTAACATTTAATTCATTAACCTTCCTATCAACTATTATCATCAATTTAGTTCCAGTTCATTGGTTACTTTTTTTGTTGGGTTTAACGCCAGAGCACCGCACTGTATAGTAGGGCTGTCACGATCTACCGGTATACCGGTATATTGAAATACGCAGCTGCAGCAATATGTACCGCGGTACGTATTTGATGTACCGGTATTTGGCGATATTCTTTATTTCATTGGAAAATTCTTCCCTTTGCAAAATAAAAGTAGTGAAACGTCAGTTTTTTCCATTGTTCATTCCATCTATTAATCTGAAGTTGCAAGAATTTAACCGATTGGGGGTGTCTCAGTCATAAATGACCGTAAATACTTAAAGAGGCTGGATTCTATCAGTAGCTGCATATAAGATTCACAATTTTTCTATTAAATACAGCGGAGGAACAACGAATCTAAAAACCCAATATATTGTGGTACATATCGCGATACGATGACAGCGTATTGCAATATATCCCGGTATGCTTCTGGCATATAGTGACAGTCCTACTGTATAGGCTAGGTTTTTCCCTTGAACATTTTTTAGGGGGTCACAATGTCCCCCTAGGTTTATGATTTGGGGGTCACTGGTAAATTTTGCGGGTCATATACCAAAACCTGTAATCACTTAACCTTACTATATATTGCCATTTTAAATTGGTTGCCTTGAAGTTTTGACACATGGGTGGGGTGTTTTATCTTACCATCTTCAACATACAATCAAGCGTATTTACTTAGCCAGCTTACGCAAAAAATGTGTTTTTGTATTTATTAATATGAATCATAGTAAAGTTAAACAGGGTTTATTGTTAGTTGGATTATCATAATTTAATTATGTGATTCTAGATATTCTGGGATAAATCAAAACACTTGACTTCTCCCCCACTTTAACAAAGACGAAATTTTTCCAAAAAAAAATTTAATAAATGTCAAAACGAACAATAGTGTTACCGTTTATCTCTATAAAAGCTTATTATGCATGATTTAATATTGTTATATATGTAACAAAATCGCTTTAACCAATACGAAGTATTGTCATATATTTTCGCGACCCGCACTAAATTGCAATTTTATATGAAACTTCCTTTGTGATTGAAAGACTAATTATTGTCTTTTTTCCATCTTGATTTAACAAACGATGCTACAAGTAAAGACATTTAATGTAGTTTTAACTTATTTTCGCCCACGCGCTGTCAAAATAACTCCTCGATATCGCAGAACGTCTTAAAATAAATTGACATGTTCTTTCTGCGTCGCACTAATAACAATATACTCTCTGACATGTATAGGTACCAGACTAATGGTATATAGATATGCGAATGTAATCAAGCGTGTAAAACATAACTTGGCGACTCCTTTATCGATTTTATGACATCCTTGCATACTTTTGTCGGGGAGTTAATCTCCCAGCGTGTGACTGACATTTAAGATTAATTAACATGTAATTGGCCTGTAATCGCCGCGGGCAGTCTAATTTTCACAACTCTTATCTGGATTAGCAATCGACAGTCAATTAGGTTATTTTATTTTAGTCTACTATGAAAATATTTTTCAAGATTTCTAACTTTTTTGCCAAATAATTAGGGCAAAGTTTTTTTTTCGCTTTGATGCTAGAATAGGATGAAGTTCGGACGCGGAAGTCGACTTCTTTGCCCGAGTTGCCCCCTAGCGAGATCTCTGCTTTCTATATTAACTCTTTAAACACCCCATATAGGAAGAATTAATTTTGTGCGTCCAGTGTGTCGCAATATCAGTTTATTTTACGGGTCATTTGCCGAAAATATGCGTCAAAACGCACAAATTTGTGCGTCAGGGAAAACCCTGGTATAGGCTATATCATGGCTGTCAGTTTGCCAACTCACTGATCCTGGAAAGGATAAATCTTAGGATTTAGCTGTTACATGTAACCAACTACAAGTCATATTTCCATCAGTGACTGACTACTGCCCTATATGATTTAGAATCAGTGGTAGGAGGGAGAATGACTGTAGAAAATTATTTCATGACTAAGCTTCATGAAAGTATGCCCTGTCCGGGAATCAAACCTATGACCCTTTGATTAGTAGACTTGTGCACTACGGAATGAGCTAGCCTGGCAGGCAAACATTAAGAAAATAATACAGTTCTATCCGAAATTACCTTTGCACTTGTAAAACACATCAGCTTTCACTTATACCATTAGAATTTATTTATTATGTATTTAAACATAATAATGATAATAATAAATTGATACATTTGAAAGAAGAGAAATGATCCTTCATGCAATTGTAATTGTTATACAATGAACATGTATCTTAAGATTTGTTTTTGTATTGGTAAAAAATTAAACAAGAGCTGTCAGAGGAGACAGCATGCTCGACTTAGTTAGTGTTTGTCACAGGAGTAAAAAATATGTATAAGGAGTTATAAACCTAGTCACATGGGATGTGGTTGATAATAAGAAACATTATTTAAAGTTTGAAGTCAATACCTTAAGAAATAAAACAGTTGCAGTAAAAACAAACATTTTTTAAATTTCAAGGGGAGATAATTCTGAAAAAAATATATTTGGAGTTATACACCTTGTCACATGAGATGTGGTTGATAATAAGGAATGTACATTTAAAGTTTAAAGTCAATACCTATAGAAATAAAACAGTTGCAGTAAAAACAAACACTTTTTAAAGAAAACTCTAAGTTCAAGGGGAGATAATTCTGAAAAAATATATTTGGAGTTATACACCTTGTCACATGAGATGTGGTTGATAATAAGAAGCATATATTTAAAGTTTGAAGTTAATATCTTAAGAAATAACAAAGATATAGGAGAAAGTATTTTACTGCACAAAAACTTTAATCTGTGCACAAAAACTTTAATCAGTTCAAGGGGAGATAATTCTGAAAGAAATGTGTTTGGAGTTATATACCTTGTCACATGAGATGTGGTTGATAGTAAGGAACATATATTTAAAGTTTGAAGTTAATATCTTAAGAAATAACAAAGATATAGAAGAAAGTATTTTACTGCACAAAAACTTTAATCAGAAAGGTGGACGCGGACGCGGACGCGGACGCCGACGCTGGGGCGAGTAGGAGAGCTCTACATTACTACGTAAAGTCGAGCTAAAAACTAATCAAACATTTACAAAATTGTAAAAGGTAATTATGGATGGCACTATACGTATATATTGTCCAACAGAATTAACCTGAGCTTGAACTACCTTATTAAAATAATTACACACTTCACTTACATTAAATCGTGAGTTTCCATTATGCGTGTATATGGTTATACACGTGTTTATAACAACCGATGTGACTATAAATCAATTTATTAAAAGGGGCATGTTATTGTACTTTTAATTTTGGACACATAAGTTTATGGGGTAAAAAGTAAGTAAGCAATATTATGGCACAGATTCAAAGTATTTATTCTTATGAAAACAACATTAATTGTCCAGTACATGTATTTTGCTGAAAGCTTCTGATAAAGCGTGATTTACAAACGAAGACAAAAATAGACTGTAAATACTTAGTTTAATATATTCTTGCATAAAGGTCAAGCTCAGGTTAATTCTGTTGGACTATACCTTTCTAATACAATGATTATCAGTATCAGCAATATAAAGTTGTGAATCAAGTAGGTATACACCTTGTGGGGATGAAAACATAGCATCTTTAAATTTACCATCTTCATACCCTCTTCCTTTACCTCCAATTATGTGCTGAAAAAAATAAACATATGAGTAAAGAATACCTAGAACCTCTAAAAATCCAGCTAACTAAAGAAGGTGAAAGAATCAAAGAACTGTCTCTAAGACATATGTTTTACTATATTTGTTATATACTTAGCTAATGAATAATCAATAATTAGACATGAATGCCTTAGTAAAGTATGGTAGTCTATAGACAAGGATACATTCATGTAAATTTGATGGTAGGCAATTCTAGCTTACATAGCTCACACTTCCTCAATTGTATGTTAGCTGATACCTATGTAATGTCATTTAAAAACTTCTCTGCCTTTTCAAATAACCATCTTAAATCTTATACCCTTTAGTAGGGGTGTAACAGTTAACCCATATACTGGTTAATACTGCAATACAAATTCACATGTTTTTTAACCAGTTCCTTTTTTCTTGAACTGGTTTTTGTACTTATATGTCAAACAGTTGATTTTTATCATACTGTTTAAATGTTAAAATGTGTTGAATACTTGAATAATCTTATTGTGCTTTAAAAGGTTTAACAATTAGTCTAATGAGAGAAAAATATCTTTAATAGTCTGTTTCAAAATACACATTTTTCAAACATATAGTAATTTGAACATTTGGAAAATAGATCATTTGAAAATACACATATGCATGTCACGTTGAACCAATCAGGACAATGTACATTCATTAAATAATGCCTTGCATGTCTACACAAACAAGAGCTCTGCTGGGCGGGGCATTATACGCTCGTGTGCAGACCATGCTGTGATCTATCTCATATGAAGTCCCTGTAACCTTAACCAATGACCCCAGGACTTCAGAATAGGTCACATCCTTAACTGGAGGGCTATCCAAAGCAAAGATTTTGAGAACCTAGGTACAGCCGTGGTTGAGTTATCACAGGCACAAAGTTTTCCCGTATGAACTTCCAGTGACCTTGACCCTGGGGCCTCAGAACCAAAAGTTCACACCCCTGACCCAAAAAGTATTGATACATAAAATTTGGTGAACCTAGATAAAGTGTTGGTTGAGTTATTCTCTGGACAAGGTTTTTCCTTATGATGTCCTTGAGACCTTTACCTTAACCCAGGGGCCTCAAAACCAAAGGGGCATATGCTAGACATTAAGGCTACCCTACCATAAAATTTGGTGAACCTAGGAACAGTCATTATTGAGTTATTGTCTGGACAATGTTTTAATATAAATTTAGTCCCAGTAACTTTGACCTTTGACCCGGATGTCTCAAAATCAAAAGGGAACATTCTGTACCAAAGGGCTATCAACACATAAAATATGGTGAACCTAGGAAAAATGGTTGTTGAGTTATCGTCAGGACAAGGTTTTTCCATATGATGTCCCTGTGACCTTGACATTTGACCCAGGGGCCTCAAACCAAAAAGGCACATCCTTGACACATGGACTAGTATCACATAAAATTTGATGAACATAGGTACAGTGGTTGTTGAGTTATTGTCCAGACAAAGTTTTTATATAAATAAGTGCCAGTGATCTTGACCTTTGGGTCTCAAAGTCAATAGAGTATATCCTCTACTCAAGGAGTATCCATACATAAAATTTGGCAAACCTAGAATGAGTTATGATTCTAAAAGGTTTTTCCATATGATGCCCCTGTGACCTTGACCTTTGACCATGGGGCCCCAAAAACGTTAGGGCACATTCTTGACACATGGGCTACTCTCACATAAAATTCGGTGAACCTAGGTACTGTGGTTGTTGAGTTATTGTCCAGACAAGGTTTTTTCATATGATGCCCCTGTGACCTTGACCTTTGACCCAGGGGCCCAAGAACTAATTAGGCACTTCCTTGACACATGGGCTACTCTCATATAAAATTTGGTGAACCTAGGTACAGTCGTTGTTGTTATCGTCAGGACAAGGTTTTCATATTTTCAGTCCCAGTGACTTTGACCTTTGACCTAGTGACCTCAAAATGTATAGGGGTCGTCTACTGAGTATGACCAATCTTCCTACCAAGTACCATGACTATCACTCAGACACTTTTCAAGATAATAAACGGACATGATATGGCTAACGGACGGACAGACGGATAGACGAACGGTATACCATAATACATCCGTTTTTCAAAATGGGCAAATAAAAAAGGTACGTATTGCAATATATTACAATACCGGTTTTGTGTATTTCAATATATCGCAATGCGAATTTTACCATATTGTTACACTCCAACCTTTTAGCATGGCTTTAAGTAACACATTTATTTCTTTGACTGGGTCATTTGTCTGTGAAAACATAGTGCACAAGTTATGCCTTACTGTTTCCTTGCATGTTTCATGAATTGACCAGTATTAACACAATAGTGTCAGAATCTATCAACTTTTCTCATAAACATGTCAATTTATGTAACAAAACCTGTCAACAACACATACATTGATGGTCAAGAGGCGACCATTAATTACATGTAGGACATTGAACAAATCATGCCTCATTAAACTGTCTATGTGTAGTAATGAGTGTATTATACATACATAATTAATTAGAATAAATGTAAACTATTGTTTTACATCAAATAATAAATACCTTTGGACAGAATGGTAGAAAATGAAATTTAGTGTCCCCCCAAAAAACGACAGAGACAATGTTCAATATTTCATAAAATGAATTTTCAAGCCTATCTATTGTTCATCATTGGATAGACAGTACCAATATCAGACTTGCCACCAACAGTTTGATCAAGTTAGATTTAGATTCTGATAGCATCACTTTGAGTGACAGTTATTTCAAGCGAAAGTGTAGTTGCAATGCAGAACAGTTCCTGATATAGACAGCCATTAATGCATAAATGTTACAAGTTGTTCATGGTCAACTATACATCTTCTTCCAACAGTCTTTCACAAGCTCTAATTTGCAAGTATAAATGTAATTAAATAGACAGTTTTATGCATGTGTTGGTATGAGCACAGTTTTATTTCATTAAATTGTAGACAACACATAAATTGTTCACGGCAATACAGAATAAATGGCACACTTATTAAATGATGTTCAATCTTAAACATTCAAAACATTTTAATTCTAGATTAAAATAGGAATATACAGTTATGATTTACATCTTTTAATTATTAACATCTCTATAATTCAGGTTTATAATTTTAATAATTATGTGTTTTCATAATTACCTTGTTATTTGGCTGAAGACAGTCATATACAATAAGCCCGAGGCCGCAAGCCAAAGGCTTACATGACTGTCTTCAGCCAAATAACAAGACCATTATGAAAACAACTTTATTAATTAACTTTAGACAACGGTGACCCCCTCTCAGCCAATCAAATTGCTTAAAAAGTGTTTGATAAATCCCATAACACACGGTAAAGTGTTTGATATTATCAGATCGTTTTCTCCGTGCGTTAAACTCGAGAAAGCATTGACTGAAAGTATGGGGTGGATCCAGATTTTGTTTAAGTGGGGTGCACACTAAGAACAAAATGAAATGTTATAGTTCGTATACAAGCGGCCACGAACATTGCAAAAGTCTAATAATGATCTTATTTGTTGACAAGCGTAAGTCATTAAATAGAACAACCCCTTGTTAAAAGTCTAGATCCGCCCCATAATCAATTTAATACAATTAACTGAAATGCTTCAATAAGCTTATCTGTATTTAGTCTGGATTACCTGCCCCTTACAACTATCGCTATCAGGTCAGGCAAAGCACGATCATGGCTGCGCTCCCAGTTTTTATTCAGATAACAAAATTATCGTATACGTTTTCTTTTTCTGCATGATCATTTGCTGACAATAGTAACTTTAGTAGGAATTCGGTACTATATAAGAAATTCAAAGTCGATTTACTGATTGCTCGTATACTTAGCGAACAATTAAGCAAAAAACATGATTCGAAGTGAACACAATTCAGATGTGAAATAGACTCGTTAGAATTTCGGAAACTCTATTTATCATAAATGTAACCGAACTACTAAAAAAGGTATCCACTGTAATTCTTGTACAATGATCTTTAGATTTAAGCCCATGTAGTGAGAAATGTTCATATGAAAACCTTATTATCCAATACCTAATTCATTAATAGGGCGCGGCCATTATCATGCTTTGCCTGACGGTCTTTTACCTGTCAAAGTACGACTGGGAACCGGACAAATCTATTTGAAAGCTAACCGAAGTTTTGAGAAATTAACTGTCCTTATTGCTTATTACCGGGAGACAAGGAAGCGCATTTTTTATAAGTCTAAAACTACTGCAAACGAATGATGTTACTGAATTCATCCGATCAAGTTAATACAACATGTGATGCTATTTTAAGGAAAACCAAGATCTATATTTAAGACAAAAAGCTTTTCGATCAATTGTATTTTGGATAGTTCATACTTTCAACAAAACAAATGTTTAGGCGTCATCATTGCACAAATGTTTATAATACATAATGTATTTAACAATGTAATTGAGATTTTCTACCATTTTTTGTTCACGACAGTCTTGATGGTTTTAAGCAGGTGAAAAAAAAATATTGGTAGGGGTTGATTCAAAGGTCCACTTGTTTCTACATAATAGAACGACCAGTATTATGTAACATAATGCAATTCACATCTATCCACTCCTTTGATTACATATTAAACCGACTATATATGAGAAATATTGTCTAATTTGAATATTCGCATGTTTAGTAGGTATAACAATGCAGAAAATGATGAAATTCGTAAAACAATAACATGTACTTACAGCCTAATAACACTCTTGGTTAGCCAAAACATTCTTTAGTTTTGCGATAAAGAATTATTCCTAAGACGACTCACCACTGTGATTATTTATCAAAAATGACTTTTTATTTATTGTTTACAGGTCGTCCACGTAAACATTGCGTATATAAACACAGCCAGTTTCATTATACACCGATTTTTAGGGGTGAAATATTTTATCAGTTTTATAGTTTAGTTATTTGACTCTTATTTTATAAACATACCACTGTATAAAATTTGAAATGTGCATGTACAGTATTTAAAATAAATGTTAAATGTCAAAGTTGTATGTTTTAATCCGTAAAATGCTGTTCATGCATCAGCTTTTTCACCTATTCAGTTGGCAAGTTCATTGTTAAAAGTACAATAACACGCATGACCTAGAATACGACATGTAACTGCCGATATGTACATTGGCACAAATATTTATATCCATCTAAATGTTGTTCATGAGTTTTAATTAGCTTTCGCACGAAATTCACGACACAAATATCGTACGCTTTAGATTAAGGCCAACCATATTTCTCTGCGTTTTATATGGCTTTAAGGTGACAGTAGTATAAATACGTGACAAAATAAATGAAAATGGGCATTATAAACATATAATTTCCTACCCGTTGTCTAAGTCGGATAGAGTACTCGAAGCAGTTTGATATGAGATTTATCAACTCGCTTCGCTCGTTGATAAATCCCATATCAAACTGCTACTCATGCTCTATCCTATACATATACAATTTGTGAAAAAGTACAATGGAAAAAGGATATCACTTAAGTGTAAAAAATTTATTGAACCATTAGAAAAAACACTCAGATTGTCCCTACATTCAAAATGGTGGCATTTTTTCAGTGGAAAGAAAAAGCATGACCTTTATGAAAAACTCGGCTATTTTATTTCATAAAGGCCGTGATTTCCCATGATGGCATAGTATTTGTTTATAACTGCATATTGAACACCATATCAGCCCTGAAACTGAAGTCTAATATTGTACAGTTAATTAATAATTTTTCTTAAAACTATCAGGCAATTAGTTAAGAAAGCTGTTAGAATTTTACAAAAATGCCCGACACAGATGTAAAGGAAGTTAATATTGTATTCCTTGGCTTGCAGGTCAATTCTCACAATCTATAAGACAACTAAGTGTAGTTTGTTTGTTTGTTTGGGTTTTACAGCGCATCAACACAAAAAGGTCATATCGCGCCGAAAGCAATCAATGATACTATTAATTCTTACGAAATTAATTATGTAAAGCTCTATATCTTATTATAAACATTTATTTCTTTTAAAAAGTTAAGTATCGCATATGATGGTACAGACTCAAAAAGTTCTTTGAGTGAGTTAACTTTAAAATGTTTGTCACGGATGTCTTTAAGGTCCTGACAGTCAAGGAGAACGTGTTTGACATTGAAATGTTCGTCACAGGGTATACATTTAGGTGCTTCTTCTCTTTTGAGAAGGTATGAATGTGTTAATCTGGTATGACCAATTCTACATCGCGAAATCACTATTTGATCTCTGCGATTAGAAAATATGATTGACGAAGATGAATTAAGGGTTGGCTTTATGTCACGTAATTTATTAAAACTAAGTGTAGTGAAAGTTTTAACAGAATACATCTAATAGTAATACAATATGTATACTAAACAATGACAATAACTTTCCACACCATAAAGGTAGGCCTGTCAATCAAACATACTTGTTTATAACACTAAAGTCACGCTAACATTGGATGCTCCGCCTCGACTTGTCACAAACCTCATGTCCAACATCTTCTACTATGTAAGGGAGAACAACATTATAACATTTACATTTTAACAACTTATCATAAATCAAATATCCTTTTTATTATAAAATGGAACCAAATTTTCAATAAAAAACATAACACATCATAAACAGAACTAAAGATTTCTACAATAAACTATATACAAAGTTGAGCGATATCCTCACCATACCTGTCACAAAGTGGTTTGTTCCCACTATTATACAAAAAACGTATGGTGTTGTTCAGTAGAAGTTTCAGTGAGGATATACCACATTGTTGGAGAGAGTTGGACCCATTACCTGACATTATTGGATTGTAAATATCGGATTTCTACAAAAAATACCATGGGAAACATTAAATCAATCACACTATCAGCTGTATTCATTTATCTTTTCACATTTGGTAAGTTTTCCATTATTTTTTGTACATAAAACTAATTCTTGATAGTTTCTAGTTCTTTTTTGAAAGGTCTTTATTTACTTACATTAACATGCATAACTAAGAAATCATAAGACAAGTAGTTTAACTAATGGATCATTTTAAGTTTAACATTTTTTTAAAAATAGAAATATGTACAGATATTAATCTGTTGATGTCAATATGAGATTTTACAAACCAGTTATGTTAAACAGACAGTAGACAAAACATTTATCCAACAAACAGATATATATAAGTGTTATATAACATACCTAACTGAAATGAGTTTTTATCCAAAAATTCAAGTGATAGTACGTGTATGACCACTGGACATTATAATGATCTATAATCTATGCAAATGAGTTCCAGTACTGGTATGTTCAAATCAAAATTAAACAAGTAAATCTGTGAGCTAATGCTCACTAGTGATACCCCCGCCAAAATCTAAAAATATGCGACAAACAGGAAGTAGATGAGCAAGGAGCATGTAATCGCTTTACACCACATGGGACTATGGGATGAAGCAATATGCAAAGTATTAGGCTGCTGCATGTTATAGTTGCTGAGAAAACTGTGACGGAAATTTGTTACGGATGGACGGACACACGGACAAGGGTAAAACAGTATACCCCCCTCTTCTTCGAAGCGGGGGTATAATAAGTTCATGTGTTTTGTCTGATAATATTGATGTATGTCCTCATGTCCTTCCATTTGAAAAAAAAATGCCCATCAATGTCTCACAATTTTACAAATGGCCATGTGACATTCTTTTGACCAATCAAATTTGTAGATTTTAGAAAAACATGTAACTAATTAATTTATTATCAAAGATACTTAAAGAGTACAGAGCTTTATCTGAAGTATTATGACATGTAAATTTCAAAATGTTTAGTTTAGTTTAGTTTATACTAACTAATTTTAACTTGATTGTGAAACAAGTTATTACAATTTAGATTAATCACTTTCGAGTCTGCTTCCTTGTCCCCCAGTACTGAGCTAGAAGGATAATGTTTCTTGCTTAAGGAAACAACGTGGTAGGTTTTTGATGTGACTGAACAAACAGTGGGCTGGCTATTCCATGATTATCAGTCCAGTGTCGTAACCACTTGGCCAAGCCGGCTCCTTCAAAATGTTTGAAACTTTATTGGTCTCACATTCTAAATATCATGCGATATAAAAATTTACAATTGGTTAAGATAAAGAAATAAAACATTGCAGGGCAGACAATCAGCTCATTACTATACTTCAAATTTAGTAAGACTTGTTTGAAATGAATAAATTGTAACATTTGTACCATGAACACATAGAGGGGAAAATCATTGATAGAAATGCACTTTCACAAACATTTAAGATATATATATAACAAGATGGTTTACATACAAATACATATGTTTGACCTCTTGTTTGTGTCTCTTAACAATGACATGATTGATACATGTGATTTTACAAAACATGACTTTCATTACTTTATATATAATACTCCTTTAATATATTGTTGAGAATAAAATAGACAAGTGGGAAACCAAATGTATTGCAACATGAGATAAACCATATATGTAATCACATGAGATGAACTAAATGTGTAGGCTAGTGACATGAAATCAACCAATAAGCAGCCACATGAAATAAACTAAACTAAACTATGTGTACACATGAAATAAACTAAAGGAGTAGCCATATAAAATGAATTAAATGTGTAAATTCATGAAGTAAAGACTTTATATTAACTTACTAATCAATAAATAATTTAACTATCTCTGTAAAAGTAAATACTATAATATAATGAGCATTGAATAAAATACTTTTGGTATTTTCACTCCCACTTTAATATGGTGGATGACAGAAAATGTGGCAGAAATTGCAAAGATGCTAAAAAATTCAGACAATAAGTAAATTGTGTTGATCTTGTTCAAGTAAGACAGATTTCAAGCAGTGTATACATTAGGAACTTGTGTTTTACTTTTATTTATAGTGGTTTTAACTATGTGTCAACACAATTGTTTAGGTTATTTTACAGCATCCAGCGCAACTTACCTAGCTTTCCTGGACCCTTGTCTATAACCAGTACTCATCTACCCTTCCACAAGGCCGGAAACTTCTCTCTATATATTAATAACGGAGGAAAATCAACATTATTGTCAATCCCTAGGTGGGATTCAAACCCGTAGCTTCGTCGGGACTATAGATTTGAAATCCAGGAGCACTACCATCATGCAACACATGAAATGTTTACTGTAAATATATAAAGTACCGGTATTTAAAAAACACACTAAGCAAATAATGCCTGTGAAAATATTCTCAAACTGATAAATGGTTTAACTAGTTGAAATTAATTTGTTAAAGATTTAATAACCATTTTCATAGTTATATAAATTTAACAGTAACAAGACTGTCAGTGAAGAATGGCATAACTATGTAAATATGAAACAAAATATTAATACAATGAGTTTTGTTTCACATTAAATGTTTTTATCAACAACAATTTATAGTTAATGAATACAGAAAATGATAATATAGTAAATAATTACATTAAACATCACATTATGCTAATAATACTTCTTCAAAACAATTACCTCTTATTTAGATGACAACTTCATTCTTTTTGAGAGGAAATAATAAATTCATAATTCATAAAAAAGGGAAAGCACAAACAAATTAATAATTTAATATCATGCAATAATGAAATGATTTATCCTTTAAATAGACTGAAAGATTACATTAAATCATAAGAAATAGTAGTTTTCAGCTAGAAAAAAACAACATCAATTTCAGTTTCTAACTAAAACTTGCACTGAATGTGATTAATACCCCAACAGGTCTTTGTCAAGAATTATCATTTGATTACAGAGTACAGAGCTGGATAAAACTAAACTTAATGAACAGTGTTTGTTTTTTTACCAATTGTTGACTCATTGAAATTAAAAGCATAAGCACACAAGACAGTTAAACTTTAAATTTTTCATCAAAGGGCCATAACTCTGCAAAAAACCAATAGGCTGTAACCAAAATAAAACATACACTAGTCTGCTTGATACCAATTCTATGTGTGAATTTGAATCAAATCCATACCATAGGCGCTGAGAAATTGCACAGACAAGATTTTTCATCTAAGGGCCATAAATCTATAATAAAAAAACATGAACCGTAAGTCCATAACCAATATAAAATATACACATGTCTGCTTGATATCCTGTTTATGCATAAAGTTTGAATCAAATCTGTACAATAGGTGCTAAGAAACCAAATGGGATATGCACATGTCTGTTTGATACCCATTCTATGCTAAGAAATTGAAAGGACAAGTAAGAACTATAGACCAACTGACTGACCGACCAACCAATCAACAACCTAATTGCTATATTTAAGCATGCATATACAGGCTTCATTTTATAATTTACCACATCAAGTTAAATGGAAAGGTCAGAGTAATGAATCACTGCTATATATTGAACGCCAACAATAAAAATTATTAATTAATCATAATCCAACAAAATAATAATAATATTTCTTTACTTAATACAATCCAAATAATTAAGTATATACATTGTAAGCTATGAATTAAAGTTCCGAAATGAGTATGCTTGCTTCCAATGCAATCAGGTTCCCTATCTCTGATCTCAAAAGGCATATTAATCATTGAAATGACAGCTGCCCATCAAAAAACCACCACTAATGGAGAAATGTCAGCTTCATAGCCCATTCCATTCAGTAAAAACTGATATCATTTCTCAAAATGCTGGAATGTGGACTTTATCATACTTTACTTGTTTAATGAAGGCAATGATAATTTATTTTCTCAAATTGTTTCTAGCTCAAGTAGAACTCAATGAAGCCTTGAGTAGAATGATATTTACGCAACAAAAACCCCTTTATATACCTGCTACATTAGACAAAAAACAAAAAACTGTAACATACAGTTTTAATATAAGAAACTCAAAGACATAGAGCATTTGTTTTGCTATCTTGGGAGTAGAGTTTAGGCATCCGCATGACATTCTGGGCATGCAAGGACATGTCACACTGGTTACATGTAGTATAAACTTACAGTGAGAACAGCATTCTAAGTCACAAAATGGACACTGTATTCTACAGTTCTTTTATTATGGTATCAATTTATTTTTATGGTATTTTAATGAAATGGAATAATGAAAAACCCTAATCAAATGTTAAAAACAGTTAAATAACATTAAAAATAGTTTACCCCGTCATGTTCAATTGTATTGTGCCATCATTTTACATCATATTCCCTTCCACTTAATCGCCATAAATTGGAGAGTTCACACTAGAGTCAATTTTCCACACTCTGATCAAGTTCTCGGTGATAGTTTAGATCTGATGTTGAGGCTTGAAACTAGTGTGTACAAAAACAATATGCTCATAAGTTCTGTACTATACTAGGAAATTTGTGCAGAACTATCTAAGAATTATCAAGGTTTTTCCATGACACTAGTGACAAAATAATGATTGTACAAATGTATTATGAATAAAAATTCATCTTTGTTAACTGAAAGTTAGGACAAAATCTGCCATCCAGTGTTATTGATATTTATGTTGGACTTACAACCAAACTATAGTGCTTACAAAATAACCAATCCATTCCAGAGGTCAGCACTTATGAAATAAAAGTTGTATAGTTCATTTTAACAAAATTAGTGTGGCGGACAAACCACCACCCATTGGTCAATTATGCTAATGGTAGAACACATATTACTCCAACAAGACACTTATAAAACATTAAAATTATATATTTCATTGTCTTCCTAAGCATCCCCTGTCTTGGATTAGTTCATTGTATTGTTTATATAAATAGCATTTTGGGTTTTCTGTACAAACTATAAGGTACATAGTACCATCACAAGGAGTATTTAATACAAAGTACGGATAATAGATATCGTCCTCTAATTTTTGGAGCTTGATGGGGCAATCTAAGGGCACAATCACACAATTCCTATTGGGTTATTTACATTGAGCGCCAAATGTAACCCTATAAAAATCCAATATCCAATATGAGAAATGAAACCCACAACCTCTCAAGTCATAAGTGGACTCTCTACCACATAGCCACAAAAGCTAGGTTGAAAGCAAGGTAGTACATGTTCAACCTCTGCTACATGTGCAATACTTTGATTTTGAAAGTAAAACATTGTTTTAATGCCACTTCAGCACATATCAGCTCTCTCATTATACTTGTATATATAGCCCGCCACGCTAGCTCAGTTCTTAGCTATAGTCTACTGATCAAGGGGTTGTAGGTTCGATTCCTTGGCAGGGCATACTTTCGTGGAGCTTTATCATGAAATAAATTTCTACCTCCATTTTCACTCTTACCACCGATTCTAAATCATGTAGGGCAGTAGTCAGTCACTGACCGAAATATGTGCCTAGTAGTTGGTTAACACTTAAATCCAGAGATTTAGCCTTTCCAGGAACAGTGAGTTTCAGAGTAGGTGGACTGACAGCCGTGATATAACGTATATAATGTGTTGCTACGTCGTTAAACCCAACAAACAAACAAAAAATACTTGTATATCTCAGCTTATGTATGTGTTTTTCTTTTTTCAGGACAATGTCAATTTCCAAGCAGTTTAATGTCAATGATGGGAGGGGGAGGTGGTAGTGTAATGAATCCTAGTATGATGGGTATGGGCTCTGGAATGATGAATTCAATGATGTCAGGAATGTCAGGTATGTCTGGTATGTCTTCAATGGCTGGTATGTCTGGCATGGCTTCAATGATGCCAAGTTTGATGATGGGAGGAATGAGTAATGATCCAATGATGAGTCTAGTCATGTCAACAATAGAACTTAATCCAGCAGAGTTTATGATGTTAAATAACCTTGTTAGAACCATAGTAGGACCTCAGGCTTCAGCTAATGCAGCAATGATGGTTTTATATAACACTGATGGTGGGTTACCCATAAATGCTGTAAGAATGATTCCATATGTTACATTAATGCAGGGTATAGCTAAAGACATGAAGATAAAAGTACCTGGAGTGAATGGTGAGGCCACACCTGAACAGATAGATCAATATATATTCCAAAGATCTTTACAATGGATGCAGCAGAGGAATATGGCAGGAGCTTTCCTAGAGTTACCAAGTGTTGGTATGATGATGATGGGTGGGATGGGTGGAATGGGTGGAATGGGTGGAGGATTGTCTGGTATGACAGGGATGCCAAGTATGAGTACAATGTCTCAACCTACACAACCAACTACAAGTAGTTCAACATCTAATGGACAAGCTGCAGCAGCAAGAGCAGCACTAGCTAAATTTGTTGCTGCTAGTAAAGCTGCAGCAGCTAAGAAAACTGCTACTGATGCTTCAAAGACAACAGTAAAACCATCAGCTAAAACTACTGATGTTAAACCATCAACAACTAATGTAACTACGCCACCAAAGTTTGATGCTGCATTATTTGCTAAATTTATGGCAGAAGCAGCAAATGCACAAAATAGTGGAGCAGCAAATAATCCCAATACCCCACCAGCTGGCTTCATAGGGGTTGCTTTCCCTGGTGGTATGAATTCGATGAATACAATGGATGCCATGAACAGTATGACTGGGATGACTCCAGCAAATAGTTTGTCAGGAATGAATGGCATGTCAGGAAATGGAGGTATGAATCCAGCTATGTTTGCCATGGGTGGTGGCATGGAAATGATGGGATTCTAATAATACTTGCAGGTCTAAATATGTTTAAGGATATCAACAAATATCTGTAATAGTTGTCAAAATGTACTGTGATACATTTTATATAGAAGATGACCACACTCTTATATAACATTCCTTGCACTATGTCTACATTGCATCAAATACTTTACATGAAAGTATAAAAAAGTAATTGATATCACAGAATAGGCTTTTTCATAGAAATAATAAAATAACTTACAACACAACTTTACAAATACTAACAAAAAAGTACATGTGTATTATTACAATTGGTCACACTATTTTGAAACAAAAGTTGTTTAGCACAACTAAACAACAGATCTTCAAGATGACAGGATGATATATGTCTGAACAGAACTATAGCTTATATCACACCTTAAATCAGGCCTCGAATTTAATAAAATAATGCGCTTGCAAATTTTTGCGAGTTGATTTTTTCAACAGTCAAAATAAAAAAGTTGCTCGCATATAAAAACAACATACATTGTATATGTAGTGCTATATTTTGCTATAGATAGAACAAGGGTATTATAGTGGGATAGACAAAGAATATCAAACATGTTTGTAATGTGAATCTTCAGTTAATGCTATCAATCTATCTGACTGTTTCAATGCTACTTTGAGCCTCATTAATTTGGACAGAATTTTTTTTTTTACAGCGATTTCAACTTGCAAAAATTTGCAAGTTAAAAAAGTTACTGGCTATTTTCAAAATCCAATTGCATTTTGCGAGTATGTGAGGTTAAATTTGAGCCCTGATGTTACATGTAAAATATCATAAACATCAAGTATTTGGTAATAAGTTTCAGAAGTAGCAACGCAAGCCTATATGATGCATGTTATAGAGTTGCTTCACGATTTATCAGTTTCTTACGATGCACCAATAAGTATGAATACTGAAATATACAACCATTGTATCAAACACATTACACTGTTTAATTATAAAGTTACAATGAATTTCTTCAGTATGAAATAAATAAATGTCAAGAATACATGTAAGAATAAAAACAAATGTCATATAGTCTAGCATATATCAGTCAACACAGATGTATACATACTGTAATACTGTACATAGATAATTTAATGTTTTAAACAATGAAATATATGATGGACAGGTATTTCCTTCCTTTGTACAAACTGTTGTGAAATGTATCATTTCAAAAGATTAAAGTTTAACATTGTTTTCTCAAATCAAAATTTAAAATAAAATTGAAATAACTACTCAAGTATAGTGTTTTGTTATATAGTGTATTACAGTATATTAGCAGAACCTCACCTACAGTGTCTCATGTTATTAAGTGTATATGATGAAACATAGTAGTGTACGCAATGAAAAACTTCTTTGTGAGAGGTCATAAGTTTATTTTCAAGGTTCAATTAGAGAACAGCGAAACTAAAGAACTAGGGCAGCCATGAGTCCCTAATCTGACTGATATCACGGGTTTAGCGCTAAATGGTTATAACACAATGTGAGAAAAGAGCGAGTTATGACTGTTTTGCATTATACTCGCCCAAGGACCCACGATATGTGGCTTATTGATGGCTTACAGGATCTTTCTGAGCTTTGACCCAGTTTGAATTTTAACTAAAAGCATCAGCCACCTAAACTCAACTGGAACCAACATTTTGACAAAAATGGCTTGTTGATTCAATGAGAAAATGACTTTTACTGAGGTTTTTCAACACTGTATTACCCCAATTTTGTAGATATACTTTCTGAAAGCCCTAATGTCTGCTGATCATTTTCCATGTGTATTCGTTCTGACTGTTAGGGCTTTTGTGACCTGTTAAATACTGTGCTACAAAAATACAATGTTTTACAAATACCTTATACAGAACAACACAAGTGGAACATGGTATCATCTTGAACTATTTTAAACCATCATAAATTATCAGCTATCAACTTGGTATTTAAATCTGATTTTTATTTGCTTTTAATGCTGTAATTAACATAGACACAACTTTATAAGACAATAAATGTTTAACATACAGTACCCACCAAAAGTTTGGAGACAAAAGAAATTTACTACAATTCCTGATTTTTGATGATTATTTTTTGGTGGAATCATTATTTTTAATAAATTTAAATATGGTTGGCAATAAAATGAAAACAAACTTCATGAATGCAACACATTAATAAGATTCAGCATGACATCCTAAAGCCCCCCCCCAAAAAAAAACACCATTGTTTATTGTAATTATTTACCACAATATAGCTTTTATGCTATTTTTATAGTCTCAATTAGAATTATAATAATAACCAAAAAATAATATCAAAATACAAAGAATTTCATTATAACCAGTTATTAAATTTTAGATAAAAGATATTCATTTAGCATGCAATCTAAAAATGTCTCCAAACTTTTGGTGGGAACACTATTTTGATTGACAAAAAAGCAGTCACAAATGATGATTACAGCTTTATTTGCAAGAATAACCACATACAAATTCATAATAATCTTTCATGAAATGTCTGCATTATTATGTTTAATAACAAGTTATGTACATGTGGAAAGAAAGACTTATGACAAAATCTTACAGCCAGAGAGTGTAAACACTAAGGAACTGATGCAGCAGACATACTAAGGCTTTCCAAAAATATCTGTCAACAAAATAACCTCAGGGTAAGTGGGTTATTATAGTATGATTATATTGAACTGTTCGATTGCATAATTACAGTTATTGCACACTGTATATATTAATTTCTGCATTCTATACATAGAATTTTGCAGTAGAAAATACAATATGTAGGTTAATTTAGTATCGATATTGCATCTGGCAGAATAGTTGTACGGTTAAAGTGAAATGCTTCAGAACATCTAGTTTTGGAAGGGGTGGGAGTTCCAAGTCTAAAGATGCCATTTTTTTGTTCTTTGTTAGCATTTTTATTTTCTGAATAGTTTGTTTTATTCAATTCAATATCTTTTTGAAATATAATAAATAGGGGTGTAACAGTTAACCGATATACCGGTTAATATTGCAATACGACTTCTGACGGTTTTTAACCAGTTCGTTTTTCTCTGAACCGGTTTTTCTACTTATGTTCCATACTGATTGTTTTTATCAGTCTGAAATTTAAATGTTTCAATTAATGTTAAAATGTGTTTGGAAACTTGAAATATTTTTCGTAAAGTGAGAGAATAATTATCTTTGACAGTCCATTCAAAACCTTTTTTCTAACTTATTCAAACATTTGTGTAATACGTGTAGATCATTTGAAGATACAAATATCTATGTACAATGTTGATAAAATTAAGACGATGCTCGTACATTAATTTATGCTATGCATGTATACGCAAAGAACAATATGTATTGCAATATATTGCAATATATTGCAATACGGGTTTCGTGTATTGCAATATATTGCAATACGGTTTTTACCGTATTGTTACACCCCTAATAATAAAACACAACAAAACAAACAATGTCAAATATAATTCAGATTCACTGGCAGTGTCATTAGTGCTACTGGGCATTCTCTTATATAGTGTTGAATTTTGCAGCAAAAACTAACAAAGTCAATTATAATTTTCATGTTGCACGCAGGCATTGCGTTTTACGCAATTCATTCTTCAATTAAACAAGGAAAATTTAAGTGGTAGTTTTAACGACTAGAAGGCCCTGAATTGCTCAACTTACACCATGCCTTGCGTTCAGTTACCGTGAACGTTACAAAACGTTCCGTAACGATACATTCAGAACTCCTCGGCCATTCGCTGCGAATAATCTCGGACATATTTAGACGCTATTTTGAAACTAACGGTGTTAAAGTAAACAAATATATGATCGTTTAGGCATTGAGTGATGTTTCGTTTTAGTCCGTAAATTTTGAAACATCACTCATTGCCTTAGCGATCTCATATTTGTGAATTAGATTAGGTTATTCGCAGCGAATGGCCGAGGAGTTCCGAATGTATCGTTATGTAACATTCTGTAATGTTTTGTGTAATTGAACACGCTAATGGATTTAGGATGCCTGACAGAAAAAGTGAATGAATTTCCTGTTTGAATACTGGCAATGTTAATCAGATGAGCTGTGTACACAATACATTTGAAAGTAATAAATTATAAAATGCAACATACAACATTGACATCATCATTCATCATAAGTAAAGTGCCATTAAACAAACATACAATAAAACCAATTCAGATTATCTGAATTGTAAATGAACATGTTTTACATATCACGGGTTTAGTGGAAAATGGTTGTAACTTAAGGTGGGTCGGTACCTTACTTGGAGATAAAAACGAAAAAAATATTATGTTCACCGATTTTGATAAAAGTTGGCAGGCAGATACCTTCATGCTTCTTGTTTGTTTTTTTGGTAACCTTGGCGACGTTGTCGTTATTTTCACGACATCATGGACGTCACAATAGTTCGCGCTATAAACAGGCATGCAAGTACATTAAATCCACATATTTTAAGTATTGAATGTCCGAGGCCAATGATAATTATACCAAAATGTTTCTAAAATGTTGTTGCATACACTTATTTTGTTCCGATTTTCTAAATGTCACGTCAGTCGTAAAGATTGTACATTTCATCACTGAATGCAGGGTTTTCACGTCTATAGGTTTCTCCAATTGCTGAGTTATAACGTTTATTTTCATATTAATGCAGAACGGTGGTCAAATTCTTATCACGATTTTTGAAAAGTACATACTTTTTGTATCATTTTAATGCAATAAAAAAGGAAAGTGAACGTTCTCAGTTTTTCACAATATCGAGTTCAAAAAAAAATTACCATCATTGCAACGACGTTGCGCTGACGTTGTGAATAAAACATTTGTTGCAAAAATAAGTAGAAGCGGACTTATATTGACTTATGTTAAATTAATTTTGAACAGATCAGATGCTGAGTGTCAAAAGAAATTAATTAATAACAGGAAAGAAACTACAAAATTTAATTTACAAGAAAACAACATACATAAAGCAAAATCATAAGGTCAGCGGAACGTAATATTAACGTCGTTGTTATGAAGGTACATGTAATTTTACTTTGAACGCGAAATTGTGAAAAACTGAGAACGTTCACTTCCCTTTTTTATTGCATTAAAATGACACAGAAAGTGTATACTTTTCAAAATTCGTAATAAGAATTTGACCACCGTTCTGCGTTAATATGAAAATAAACGTTATAACTCGGCAATTGGTGAAATCTTTTAGACGTAAAAACCCTGAATTCAGTGATAAAATGTAGAATCTTTACGCTTGACGAGATATTTAGATGATCGGAACAAATTAATTGTAAGCAACAACATTTCAGAAACATTATGGTATAATTATCATTGGCTTAGGACATTCAATATTTTAAATATTTGGGTTTAATGTACTTGCATGCCTGTTTATAGCGCGAACCATTGTGACGTCCATGACGTCGTGAAAAGAACCACAACGTCACTAAGGTTATCCGAAAAACAAACAAGAAGCATGTAGGTGTATGCCTGCCAACTTATATCATAATCGGTGCACATAATATTTTTTTCGATTTTTTCTCTGAGTAAGGTACCGACCCACCTTAATTAAAGAATAGAATGAGTTACAACTATTTTGCACTAAACCTGCAATATGCACGTGTCTATCATCCTGTTTAGAGTCATTTTTTTCTCATAAAAATATGATGAAAAGAACATCATAAATAATATGTACAATATTTGACTATTTTATGTATCTACTACATGTTTGTATTTGGTACAAAAATACATGTCATTGTCACAACAAAGCAAAAAATGTTGGTAAGGCCTCAACAAATTGATCATACGTTCTATGGATTCGCTCGCACCTTAATTTTGATGGTTTTTTTACAAAAAAATATTTTTATTTCATCGCTCGCTCATAAAAATTTGGTCAAAATGTTATGTAAAGCAAGTGAATAAAGACTTTTTTTATTTTTTTTCTTCGCTCGCTCGCCCCATTTTTTTCCCAGAAAAATCTGTAGAACATATGATCAACTTGATGTGGCCTAACTGTCGTTTTTATAAAAAAGAACTCTGATGATGAACATGTGAATGATTTAGCTTGACACATCAATTTAACAAAAGACGGAGTCTCACTTTAACAAAACCCAGGAAGAAATGACTATATTCAGCAAGGAATGACTATATTCAGCAATGTTCTTTTTTATTTATTATTACTGGGTTTAATGCTGTGTCAACACAATTTTTTTAGGTTATGTTATGGCTTCCAGCCCTCCTAACTTAGCTTTCCTGGATCCTAGTCTATAACCAGTACTCACCTACCCTTCCACAAACTCCTACATATACCTTATTAATGGAAGAAAATCGACATTATTGTCAAAATTTTCATGGAAGGGTATAACCTCCCTGAGTGGGAATCGAACCTGTACCCCATTTGGGACACTAGATTGGAAATCCAGGAGCACCACCAACTGCGCTACTGACCCAGGTTTAGCAATGTTCTTTTATTATATTAAAATAAGTGATGAATTTCTACACTCTTGATATGTAACCACACTACTGAGGAATTATGTTAACATAAGAATAAATACTTTGAAACTGCATCACAATAATACTATGGGCTTAGGTGTTTGCCCAATAAATGGACTAGTCCAAAAATAAAAATACAATAACATGCCATGTTTACAAAATTGATTTATATATCCTTTGTCGAGTACTAAACATGTCACTAATATCTTAATTAACACTGAAAGTATCCTAAATCATATGCACATCATGGCCAGTTTTACAATCTGTGAGATCTACACTTAATGTCTCCATAAACTCTCCATACAAGATACCTTGATATGTGACTTCATATACATCTCCTAAATGTCAGTGCAGTGGTATGCAAGATTGTTGCAAAGGATATAAACTGAGTGCAAGGGTTTCTCTGTCTTATTGAAATCGTATTTTGTAAGACCATTGGTGTGTTTTCCTCCATAATAATAAACTTACTATTGTATGATTTATATTGAACTGTCCAATTACATAATTACATGGTTATCGCGAACTGTACATATTGGTTTTCCACATTCTATATACATATTTTATGTGACATATGCATAGGACAGTTCAATATAATTGTACAATAGAACAACCTAACCATGGAGTAATCTCATAAAATTCCGAAAAATTGAGACATTTGAGAATTTTGAAAAATCCATGACCAGGTTGTTCTTTATGCAGAAATCTGTCGCACAAGGCTTATGTCTTAGTAACACAATGGTTAGAGTGATTAGTTATGCACTAATATTGATTGGGCATGGACTACATCAGGGCTTGATATTAAAGGTTGGCTTACTTTCCCTGACAACCTATATATGGGTTCAGGCAACTTGCTACTGACAACTAGGGCTGTCACGATACGTTTCTGGCATATCGTGATATATTGCGATTCGCTAGCACGGTATCACGTTTCGTACAATGATATATTGCTTTGCAAACCAAAGACATGGCTGCATAATTCTGTCTTTAACAAGTTATTTAACTGCTCAGTTTTTTAGTATGGTATATTTAATATTTTTTCAGGAAAGAGCCCGTAACAGTCTTTTGCTTTTTAACATGCTGCTCATATTTAGTTTCAATAACATCAGCTTTGGATTTCACAATAGACCTACTGCAGTGACTGTGGGTTTTTAGGTTTGTTGTACCTCTGCTGTATTTAACAGAAACATTGCAAATCTTACATACAGCAATCCTGTCGCCAACGTTTTGGAAACTAATTTCAAGCCAAAATGAGCCAAGAGTCCGTTGTTTGACATTTCACTACTAAGTAAATCAGTTGTTGATTTAACGTCTAGACAATGTTTTTCCATATGAAGTCTCAGCGACATTGACATTTGACCCCGGAACCTCAGAACCAAAAGGGCACACCCTTTACACAAAGGCTATCCACACAAAATTTGGTGAACCTAAGTGAATCTCATAACAAGTTATTGTCAAGTTAATGACAATATTTCCAATATGAATCCAAGTAACCTTAACCTTTGACCCTTGAGCACCAGAATCAGAGGGGCACACACTTTACACAAAGGCTATCTACACATAAAATTTGGTGAACCTAGGTGAAGTGGTTGTAGAGTTATTGCCCTGACAAAGTTTTCATATCTTATGTCCCAGTGACCTTGACCTTTGACCCCAGGTCTGAAAGCCAATATGGCGCACCCTCTACCCAAGGGCTATCCACACATAAAATTTGGTGAACCTAAGTGAATTGGTTGTTGAGTTATCGTCCGGACAAGGTTTTCATATTTTAAGTCCCAGTGACCTTGACCTTTGACTCTGGGGTCTTAAAATCAATAGGGCACATTCTCTTCCCAAGGGCTAACTACAAATAAAATTTGGTGAACCTAAGTGAATTGGTTGTTAAGTTATTGTTCGGACAAAGTTTTCATATTTTAAGTCCCAATGACCTTGACCTTTAACCCTGGGGTCTTAAAATCAATAGAGCACACCATATACCCAAGGGCTATCCACAAATAAAATTTAGTGAACCTAGGTACAGTCTTTGTTTAGAAATCATCAAGACAAAGCTTTCATATTTTAAGTCCCAGTGACCTTGACCTTTGACCCTGGGGTCTCAAAATCAATAGGTCACACCCTCTACCCAAGGGCTATCCACACATAAAATTTGGTGAACCTAAGTGTACTGGTTGTTGAGTTATCGTCCGGACAAAGGTTTATCCATATTTTAAGTCCCAATGACCTTGACCTTTAACCCTGGGGTCTTAAAATCAATAGGCCACACTCTCTACCCAAGGGCTATCAACAAATAAAATTTAGTGAACCTAGGTACAGTCTTTTTGTTGAGTAATCATCAGGACAAAGTTTTCATATTTTAAGTCCCAGTGACCTTGACCTTTGACCCTGGGTGTCTCAAAATCAATAGGGCACCCTCTCTACCGAAGGGCTATCTACACATAAAATTTGAAGAACCTAGGTACACCATTTCTTGATTTATCATCTGGACAAGACTGACAGACGGACAACATCATAACATAATACGTCCTGTTTTTCAAATATTGTTAAATACCGGTACGTTGAAATTGTACTGCAGTATGTATTGTCGTAGATGCGTTTGCAATATACTGGTATAACGCGACAGCCCTATTGACAACTAAAAATAATTGATGCAAGGTTTCCACTGTTTATTTCATGAAAAATAATAACTTATCTAGAAACTACAGACTTTATACAGCATCATAAACATTTCCTAATGCTACCTAGAATAAATATTTAAATACTTCATATCTTATTATAGTGACAAGCTTTGTTTAAAAAACATAATATTATACATTGTACTTATAGATTTGGAAGTCAATTTTTTTAAATAAAAATTGTCAAAACAGCAATCTGATTAAAACCCGATCTAAAATTTTACCGCTCGCATACTCGCTAATTTAGATCTGGCCTTTTCCAAACGAAGGTCACGTTCAGGTGACCTTTTCTCATCATAATATTCATGACGAAATTGTTATGATACGTAACTTGTTTACATCGTCTACGTCACGCAATTTGAAATGAGCCACCCAATCGCAGACTGTGAATAATACCGCTGTTAAATTTGCATGCAAACCTTGGTCTAAAAATAGAAATTACGAAATCAAAATGTGATTAATATTGTTTTCGTCTAGATGAAAGCTACGCATTGATTGGTCGACACAAAGTTCATCTCGACGAGACCTTGCATTGACTAAGTAGAGATCCAGTACGACAACGCGAGTAGAACAGGATCTCTGTTTACGGAGATTGTCAAAACAGTTGACAACAGACAGTAAATATAATGTACCACAAGTATGTAAGAGATACTAAATGTTAAGAAGAATGTAAGTGACAAATCTTAATTAAAGGTAGATGATTGTGTAGTAAAGGGGGACAAATCAATCCTAACCATTGCACAGTGACAATACCATGTGATTATAACACCACAAATGCTATGGTTTCAAGAAAAAAACAGTAGAAAAATCAGTCTCTATATATAGTCTAAGTCCATTTCTTTTTGGCTCAGAAGGCTTTATTTGTCCGACCCCTATGCTGTAAGTATTTTAATTCTAGATAAATTATAATAATAATTTCAACAATACCTACGCAAGGCTAAGCAGAAAAGTGTATACTATTCGCTGCACATCACATCTCCAATGCCAGATTTATACTTTTTTGATAATACCCTGGAAACATACTTTTTCTGAGTGCTACAGTGACAAGTTCTCATCATTTTTTTGAATAGGAAAAATGTTGGAAGGTTTTCTAGGGTGTTTCCAAAATGTATAAAACTGGAGATGTGATGCGAATACTCATTAGTACACACTTCTCTGCTTAGCCTCGAGTAGAGATCATGTAAAACTGGAGATGTGATGCGAATACTCATTAGTACACACTTCTCTGCTTAGCCTCGAGTAGAGATCATGTAAAACTGGAGATGTGATGCGAATACTCATTAGTACACACTTCTCTGCTTAGCCTCGAGTAGAGATCATGTAAAACTGGAGATGTGATGCGAATACTCATTAGTACACACTTCTCTGCTTAGCCTCGAGTAGAGATCATGTAAAACTGGAGATGTGATGCGAATACTCATTAGTACACACTTCTCTGCTTAGCCTGGTGTAGAGATCATGTAAAACTGACAAGAATTAAAATACTTAGAGCTATTTACAACTTTTGAGTCTAGGCTGATTTTTTACTGTTTTCTTGTAGAAACTTTAACATTTGTGGTGTCATAGTCACATGGTATTGTTACCATATATTGGCAATTGGTTAGTCATATTTGTACATGGCATGGGACTGAAAAAAACTCAATGCATGCCATCTTTCATTATTATAGGCAACAGAGGTATGAATATTTCACAAAATGTTTAATAATTTTGTCTCACAACAACAATGTTGTATGATAATTTAATAGCTTTAATTGTCTTAGGCCGATCCAGGGGGGGGGGGGGGCTTAAATATAAACAAATGGTTAACGTTCGTCTAAACTTATGTTTGACTGGCTAAATAGAGTCCCTAGACGATTGGAATTCTGAAGAAGGGACCATTAGTGTACACGGTTTAGGAAGTTTGTCGGAAGGTAGAATATATCAGAGTTACAGATTTTCATCTGCTACAATACATTTCATCGTTGAACTTATTCATTCCCTCACGTATAAGATGGAGTATGACAGTTTCTGCACTACTTCAAGACTAAGTGTCGACGGAGTAGAGTTTTTGTATTATTATATAAATAATAATAAAACTAGCAGATTAAAACGAATAAATACTTTAAAAATTTAGATCTATCATATTTCTGTTAAGATTTTAGAGATGACAATCATTTGAACAGAAAATTGATTACTTAATTTTATCAATTCCATTAATTCTAATTTTGATACACATTATTTTGTCATCAAATCGCGCCATAATCTGACTTCGTTTTATTATTATTATCTTATAATTACACATTGCAATCATACCTTTATTCAATTCCTTCATTATCCCCAAAACCTAAATACCTGTAAACAACTTCCTTGCCATTTTCGCATAAATATTTACACCTATATTCAGTGTTTTTGTTTACGAGGCATGACATATTAAGTGTGCTAAATTCATTCGTGATGTCAAAATTGTCTTTATTTAAGATTCATAGCTTGTAGATTTTAACAAAAATTGTAATATAAGCAGTTCAATACTTTTAGATGCAAGTCATGAAAGTCAAGTCATTTTAAAAAAAGATAATGTAAACGTTTCTAACCACCATACTCTTGCAAGACATGCAGTGCATGTTAAACACACTGTCCAGGCAATCCGTGAATGGCAAACCTATTGTTAGACAGTAAGAGAATGTCAAGCATATTGTAAGGGGGACATCATTCGTCAAAAGCCCTTCTAAGCATTTTCGAACCGTCAAATGTAGAAATTGTTGTCACTCTACTAAACAGGCAATAACTGACTGATCTGTGCACTACAATGCAAATAATGCTTTTGTGCCTGGAACATTTACACACATTCAAAAAGTTTTAAACAAATATTTTGCAAAGGGTACTCTTATCACAAACTAGTAATACATTTGACATAACACCTTATTTTTAAGTTAGTCAAGACTAGCATCATAGTTTGCAATGCAATTTTGCAGTTTTTGTTATTCAAATTAAATAACGCTCGTCTCAAAACTTTGATAATGGCCCAAAAGATATGAGATTTCGTATGAATCTTATAACTATACCCTGATATCCTCCACCTACTTATCATTTATCATTCAATCTTCGCTGATGCACAATATTATTATTTCGAAAAATAACAAGAACAGTTATGAATTGAAAGTAAGATAATTGTGCATAAAAGGAAAACACAAATAATTGACAAAAATAAAAAAAAGAATGGACCAAAAGTGAAAAAAATCAACATTCATGATTCGAACCTATGCTGGACAAAAACAAAGTTTCAAGCTTAACTGCCTTTCCGTTTACGCTACTGAGTCCATCAATAAAACACGTTAGGCATTTAGTACTCTAAGGTAATTTTGTTGGTTTAAGTTTGGGTCGCTTATACCGATCCTAAATAAATTTATACTTAAATAAGAAAGGCTTCGTGAAATCCACTTAAAATATTTTATGAGATACTCATAGTTAGGGCCAAAATATTTAAGGCAATCTTAAATTTATTTAACTTATGAGAGTGTTCGTGAAACCGGCCCTGAAGTACACTAATAAAATGACATAACATACAATAATTACTTCTCATTATTACATTATCCAACAGCTGTTATAAAATTATCTGATATATCTAGATGCTTTTTATCGTATATCCTGGGACAGGATAGTTGAGGCTCTGGAAATAAGCCTGAACATCTTAGAAATGACAAACTGCTGGAGGCACTGCCGCCTGGCAAGGGCCTTGCCCAGGCCCTATTGGGAGCCTTTACAGCCCCTGGACTTCCAGTCTGCTTGTTCATTTTCCACCTCCCCTAACTAGAATGTTCCATCCCCCATAACTTGAAATCCTGGACCCCCCCTTTGATTGTCTACGTAAATTCTTGCTATAATGGACTTGCGTATCAACTTGAAATAGTTAACTTATCACAACTACAATTTTATACTTCTTAGTTTTCAACAGTGACAAAACATCATATACAGTGGACAAAAACAAAAGAGTAATTAGAATGTTAATTAAATCTAAAACTAGAAAGATTAAAATACGTGACAAATCTACATTTAATTAATATCACTATTGCCACCAACTGTGTATTTGACTGTCTTAAAGGTGACATAAAACTCAGTAAAAACAGTAAAAACTAGACAACATTTCATGTCAATACAAAAGGAAAATACATAACATTCCAAAGTCTTGCATGATGATGGGTTAAGTTTAAGTATGTATAATATCATTAATTACTTCTCGTGCCTCATAAATTGGTGATTAATTCAGACAATCTATTACGTTATAAATGTGTTAAAGGTAAATGTGAAATAGTGAGAAAAAAGGAGCACTGCCAAAAAAGTGCTCAACACTTTGTATTAAATGTTCAATTAGTGCCCAACACTTGGTATTAAATGTTCAATTGGTGCTCAACACTTGGTATTAAATGTTCAATTAGTGCCCAACACTTGGTATTAAATGTTCAATAAGTGCTCAACACTTGGTATTAAATGTTCAATTAGTGCTCAACACTTGGTATTAAATGTTCAATTAGTGCTCAACACTTGGTATTAAATGTTCAGTAAGTGCCCAACACTTGGTATTAAATGTTCAGTAAGTGCTCAGCACTTGGTATTAAATGTTCAATAAGTGCTCAGCACTTGGTATTAAATGTTCAACAAGTGCTCAACACTTGGTATTAAATGTTCAATTAGTGCTCAACACTTGGTATTAAATGTTTAATAAGTGCTCAACACTTGGTATTAAATGTTCAATAAGTGCTCAGCACTTGGTATTAAATGTTCAATTAGTGCTCAGCACTTGGTATTAAATGTTTAATAAGTGCTCAACACTTGGTATTAAATGTTCAATAAGTGCTTAGCACTTGGTACTAAATGTTCAATAAGTGCTCAACACTTGGTATTAAATGTTCAATTAGTGCTCAACACTTGGTATTTAATGTTCAATTAGTGCTCAGCACTTGGTATTAAATGTTCAATTAGTGCTCAGCACTTGGTATTAAATGTTTAATAAGTGCTCAACACTTGGTATTAAATGTTCAATAAGTGCTCAACACTTTGTATTAAATGTTCAATTAGTGCTCAACACTTGGTATTAAATGTTCAATAAGTGCTCAACACTTGGTATTAAATGTTCAATAAGTGCTCAGCACTTGGTATTAAATGTTTAATAAGTGCTCAACACTTGGTATTAAATGTTCAATTAGTGCTCAACACTTGGTATTAAATGTTCAATAAGTGCTCAACACTTGGTATTAAATGTTCAATTAGTGCTCAGCACTTGGTATTAAATGTTTAATAAGTGCTCAACACTTGGTATTAAATGTTCAATTAGTGCTCAACACTTGGTATTAAATGTTCAATAAGTGCTCAACACTTGGTATTAAATGTTCAATTAGTGCTCAACAATTGGTATTATTGAAGTTGAGACTACGAAAAGAATTACATTGAAATTGTTTTGGAGGCTTTGTGATATCAGATGCTGAATTCTATAAATGTGATGCAGAAATTTGTTTCTGTTTTATCACAAACCATATTAAATATACTAAAAATAATGGTTCTACCAAAAACTATCGTTGAAGATTTTTATTTTATTTCTACTGACTCCAAACTTTTGGTGGGTACTGTAATATAACCAGCCTAGTAATTCTTACATTATAAATATAAACCCATCATCTTAAATCAATATACATGTACACCACTACTCATAATTAAGACATAATACATAGACCCATTGTAAATCAGACAAACAAGTGTTATTTTTATTACTATACCTTGACATGACCAGAATTGTCAGTCACTAAAATACAATGATGTCCAGAGTCTGAGATGACCACTGTTTTACCATCATCACTTACATATATCTACAAATAGAAAATGTATAACAAATGTTACTCATAATATTTATATACAGTAGACAGAGAGTAAAAAGAGTGAACCTTAATTTAATTCACATTCTAATTTCACTGTCTAGATCGTGAAACGGTTGCGATTTTCCGTGTCACGGTGTAGCCACACCAAGATGGCGGAAAAACAACCACCCAAAATGTACATGTTGTTTTTGCATGATATTTTGAGAAATATTCGGGCCTAAACGCGTTATAAAGTTTCATTTGATCCGTAAATATATAAACTAAAGGGCGGGTGTACTCATCTGACATGTCAAACAGGATTTATGTGAGTTAAAGCCACCAAAGTTGACAAATGACTGTTTGACAAATTTGAACCGAGAGAGTGTATTCTTTTGATAAAATCGCCGTAAGTACGACACTTAGCGTGTTGTAAATACGATTGTGAGATAATGTATATGCATGAAATTATACTTACAAATTATACAAGTTCTTATTTATTTTGTTATATCAAAACATGCCTACTTTCGGTTTTGTCTAAGCAACGGTTAAGATATTAGCCCCGGTGAAGATTTTCCGTAAGAAATGACCCGGCGTTGCCATAAAAAGTGGATACGGTGTATTCATTTGCGTTAAAGAGAACACGGTTAGGACACTCATTCAAACGCTTGAAATGCGACCAGACCATTTGGAATACTGTCGAATTGTAGGCAAGGCAAAACGTAGCAGTATTTGTTAAAACACAGATACGGGTTTGGTCAAATCGTAAACCAATTTAAATCTTCTAACTGTTCATCAAAGTCCTCGTACATGGAATAAACGTTTGCTGAGAGGGACCTGCTAAAGTTACACTGCCGATTGCTTTTATTGATGCTGACGTTTAGTACGTTTTTCACATCTGGACTGGGAAGTAATTAAATCAGTATCAACAGAAATATCTTGTTAAGATTCTTGTATATTTTCTAGCTTTTTTACATACGGACACTTCTTATTTTCTAGAAAGGATGTACATATGTGTTGATTCACTTTGAAATATTCCCCAGTTTGCAGTTCAAAATTTGGTGTTAGTCTTTCGTCAGACGGCTATATCGGCCGGTTGATACTTTTGAAACCATCTCATCCGTCATTTTATCTGCAATTTGGCATGCTTTTCTACTGAATGATGAATGCATGCTAGGAGATCGGATTTCGAAAACTTACCGTGGTAGCATTTATAGACTTTTTCCATTTTGACACTTGGGAGAACAAAATTGTGAAATATTTAATTTTAATCTTATCACAAAAGGGCTTTTATAAGTATCAGTTTGGTATTTCTGTACTACATTATTTTTAAGTACCAATACGAAAGGTGACATTCTGGAATAGTGGGAATAGTGGGAATAAAATAATACTAACTGATTTATAATTAGGCGTTGTTTCTGCAAAGATTTACGTATTGCACACATTGGGCTTTTCTGTATAGCGAAATACGAAGATAATGCCAATGTGATTTACTTCAAATGATATGGTTGCGTTTAGCCTTTGGATGGGTGTCCGAACCGTGTTCACTTTCACGCAAATGTATACACCGTGTCCACTTTTTATGGCAACACCGAGTCATTTCTTACGGAAAATCTTCACCGGAGCTAAAATCTCAACCGTTGCTTAGACAAAACCGAAAGTAGGCATGTTTTGACGAAACAAAATAAATTAGAACTTGTACAATTTAAAGGTATAATTGCGTGCATATACACTATCTAACAAACGTATTTATAACACGGTAAGTGCCGTACTAACGGCGATTTTATAAAAAATCATACACTTTTCTCGGTTCAAATTTGACTGACGGTCATTCGTCTACTTAGGTGGCTTTAATTCACATAAATCTTTCGTGACATGTCAGGTGAATACACCCGCCTTTAGTTTATACATTTACGGATCAAATGAAACTATGTAACGCGTTTGGGGCCGAATATTTTTCAAAATATCATACAAAAAACGACAAGTACCTTTTGGATTGTTGTTTTTCCGCCATCTTGATGTGGCTACACCGTGACACGGAAAATCGCCACCGTTTCACGATCTAGACAGTGAATTTATATAAACACGAACAAGGGCTAGATTTTAAGCTGGCTTACTCATACAATGTAAGTTGATTTTTAAAGATGTGAGTTACTTTTATTTTAACTCAAAAAGTTTCGCAAGATAAAATCGCAGCAAAAATATTACTGTCTAAACTAATGAGGATCGGCATTGAAACAGCCAGATAGATCAATAGTACTAATAAAAGAGTCACAGTAAAAACATGTTCAATATTCTTTGTCTATCCCACAATAACTCCCTTGTTCTATCTATAGTTAAATATTGTATTAAGTTGTTTTTATTTTGCCTATATGAATAGTAAATATGTATGCATTTAAAATTTTGACAAAAATGCAAACTTGTGATTTTTTTCATTTTGGGAGTCGAAATAAAATCAACTAAAATAAAAACCAATTTTTTTAGATCAAGCCTTGCATGAACATAACATTCATGAATGACACAACCAACTTGAACTTGATTAAGTTCATTTCAATACAACAAATTCATATTTGGATATTATTGCTAATCCATATTTCAACAACAAAAGGGTTCAAAGGACAGTGATCTATTCATCCGAAATCAGGGTCTTAATGGCACAAGAAAATAGAAATTTTTATTTTTTCGGTGTAGCTGTCTAACATTCTAACAATCTAACATTTGTGGCCCCTTGAGCGGGGACAATTTTCCCCCCAGGGGCATAATTAGAACAATCTTTTTAAAGCACCTTCTAGTGCATTCTTGTTCCCAGAGGCTATCAAGATTCTCAATACTAGATCAAGAATCTTGACAACCTTGGAGTACGAGAATGCTTTTAGTGATGCTACATGTAAACAGATGTATAATTTGCAGTGTGTATTGTAGTTTGAGTTGACGAGTGGTGGGAGGTCAGTCTGCAAACCTTTTAGTCCTGGGTTCGAATCTCTATTTTTCTAGTTTAAATCACAGTCAAAATGCATAAAGCTCTGTGCATCATGAAAATGTCTTTGTTATTTATTGCCACCAAAATTTGACACTATATAAGATTATGTCTAGAGTAAACTGTAACACATGCTAAATGTGTCTCCTAAATTTTTTAACATTGTCTATTTTGTTATGTTTTTTTTTCTATTTGCAGAAGATACTGAATAACAAAAAACAAAAAAAGAACAGAAAATAAAATAGGAACAATACCAAGAATAAAAAAGTAAATAACTAATGACATTCTTTAGATTCAAGCTCACTCCCCTTCCAAAATTAGATGTTCTGTAGCATTTCACTTTAACCAACTATTTAGATAGATAAAAGTGATAACAACACTTAGTTAGCATACACATTGATTTTTTTAATGCCAAATTCAATACATAGAATGAGGAAATTAAAATATTAAAGTATGCAATAGCGGAGTAATCATACAATTATACAGTTCAGTATGATCATATAGTAGCCATAACTTATTGAATACAGTTGGTCTGTATATAATAGCTATATGTTATTGAATACAGTTGGTCTGTATATAATAGTTATATGTTATAGAATACAGTTGGTCTGTATATAATAGTTATATGTTATTGAATACAGTTGGTCTGTATATAATAGCTGTATGTTATTGAATACAGTTGGTCTGTATATAATAGTTATATCTTATATTGAATACAGTTGGTCTGTATATAATAGCTATATGTTATTGAATACAGTTGGTCTGTATATAATAGTTATATGTTATTGAATACAGTTGGTCTGTATATAATAGTTATATGTTATTGAATACAGTTGGTCTGTATATAATAGTTATATGTTATTGAATACAGTTGGTCTGTATATAATAGCTATATCTTATTGAATACAGTTGGTCTGTATATAATAGCTATATGTTATTGAATACAGTTAGTCAGTATATAATAGCTGTATGTTATTGAATACAGTTGGTCAGTATATAATAGTTATATGTTATTGAATACAGTTGGTCTGTATATAATAGTTATATGTTATTGAATACAGTTGGTCTGTATATAATAGCTATATGTTATTGAATACAGTTGGTCTGTATATAATAGCTATATGTTATTGAATACAGTTGGTCTGTATATAATAGCTATATGTTATTGAATACAGTTAGTCTGTATATAATAGCTGTATGTTATTGAATACAGTTGGTCTGTTTATAATAGCTGTATGTTATTGAATACAGTTGGTCTGTAAATAATAGCTATATGTTATTGAATACAGTTGGTCTGTATATAATAGTTATATGTTATATAGAATACAGTTGGTCTGTATATAATAGTTATATCTTATATTGAATACAGTTGGTCTGTATATAATAGTTATATGTTATTGAATACAGTTGGTCTGTATATAATAGTTATATCTTATATTGAATACAGTTGGTCTGTATATAATAGCTATATGTTATTGAATACAGTTAGTCAGTATATAATAGCTATATGTTATATAGAATACAGTTGGTCAGTATATAATAGCTATATGTTATATAGAATACAGTTGGTCTGTATATAATAGCTATATGTTATTGAATACAGTTGGTCTGTATATAATAGCTATATGTTATTGAATACAGTTAGTCAGTATATAATAGCTATATGTTATTGAATACAGTTGGTCTGTATATAATAGTTATATGTTATTGAATACAGTTGGTCTGTATATAATAGTTATATGTTATTGAATACAGTTGGTCTGTATATAATAGTTATATGTTATTGAATACAGTTGGTCTGTATATAATAGCTATATGTTATTGAATACAGTTGGTCAGTATATAATAGCTATATGTTATTGAATACAGTTGGTCTGTATATAATAGTTATATGTTATTGAATACAGTTGGTCTGTATATAATAGTTATATGTTATATAGAATACAGTTGGTCTGTATATAATAGCTATATGTTATTGAATACAGTTGGTCAGTATATAATAGCTATATGTTATTGAATACAGTTGGTCTGTATATAATAGTTATATGTTATTGAATACAGTTGGTCTGTATATAATAGTTATATGTTATTGAATACAGTTGGTCTGTATATAATAGTTATATGTTATTGAATACAGTTGGTCTGTATATAATAGCTATATGTTATTGAATACAGTTGGTCAGTATATAATAGCTATATGTTATTGAATACAGTTGGTCTGTATATAATAGTTATATGTTATTGAATACAGTTGGTCTGTATATAATAGTTATATGTTATATAGAATACAGTTGGTCTGTATATAATAGCTATATGTTATTGAATACAGTTGGTCTGTCTGTATATAATAGCTATATGTTATATTGAATACAGTTGGTCTGTAAATAATAGCTATATCTTATTGAATACTGTTAGTCTGTATACTGAGTGTTATGTACACATCTGTATTCATCAGTCATGAAATATTTAGCATTGCTACTTTAGATGACTTCAAAGCAAAGTTAATGTATTCACATAGGCATATAACATTAATAATTATAGTCTTACTGAATAACAAAAAGATTCAACTGACTGATATAATAATTGTAACAATGCAGCACATGTACATGTCAACCTATACACCTACACATGTGTCAATAAATGACAATAATAATTTGACAGGACATTCATATGTTACTCAGTAATAATACTGTAATTATATATACATGTACAGATTTTAACAAATACTATACATCTCTTGGTCAATTAAGAATATAAATGAATGTATATTAAAGTACATGTATAAACTATAAATGCTCTATCATGCTACATGTAAGTAATAACCCTTCCACATACAGATGAATACAAATACCAACTTTCATTCTGATATCATATTACATTGTAAAAAATATGTTTGCCTTAAATTTAACATTAAAAGACCAGGGGTGCGTTTTACCAATATTGCTGGTCGTAATGCTGGTCGTACCTTAAGTCAGCTATTTACGACTTTCCTTACGACCGACGTGTGCCCGTGTGGTCGTAAGCCATTCAATACAGTGACACAGTCTAAAATATTAACTTCCGGTTCGCGTGTTTTGCCGCACAACTGTCAAAATTGTCTGCAACTAATGTAAACAATATGGCTGTTAACAAATGCAAGACGAATTTGGTAAGCGTAGTAGGGCTGGGATGAGTACTCGAGTACCCGGGTATCGGGTCGGGTAATTAAATTGAATGCACATGTAGTTTTTGCCACTTAAAATTGAGACAGCACATCATTGCTACATGTATATTTTTTTTCAATCCCAGGTAAAGTGGTTTGCTTTATATTGTATTCTATTGGTAGGCTTCATCAGTATTTCTCAAAATTTCATTTGTCAAAAAATATTTGGAAGACATATTATGTGCATTAATGGATTTTCTGATGAACAATATAACACTGATATCAATATTACTTTCTACTTAATTACATGATATACCGTTGCCAATAATCTAGTTTTCTTTACCATGATATTGTAACTTGCAATTTTTTTATTATTGAGTTGTAAACAATTTACAATTACAATTTGTTGATATTTTGAACACTTTTTTGCTTGTATGTATTACATAAACACTATTCAACTTTTTACCTCAATATGTATGTGTTTATGTTTGAACTGCAGTTTAGTTTGCTTATATACTAGCTTACAGTTTCTGAGAGTTGATATGAATGTGAAAGAATTCAGTTACATTTATGATAAAAAGGATGTCACATGCAAAGGTAATACACTGTATATGAACAGTGTATTTTATAACTTCAGTCTCAACAACTAAACATGCACTGTTTAGATGTCTTCTAGTGTTTTCCATGTTTTATGTCTGAGATTTTATACATGATGACTTACTTTGATTACTATTCTCCATTTCTCACTCTACCAAAAATTGCTTCTGAGAGAACTTGCCCTTTGAGATCAACAAGCCCTGTCTTTGAATTGCACCAGGGTATCACTCATTTCCTTAAGCTTGACATTTACAGTTTAAGCTTAACAATATAAATCAACCTAGGTTTAAGTAAGAACATTAGAAGGCATTTGTTTGAGAGTGATTTAATAATAAGGTTAATACAAGATGGTCAAAGTTGCAGCCCATGTATATGAAAACAGACTTCAAACCCAAATACAACTTTACAGTGCCCAAGATTGTATAAAATTGGTTTTGAAGAAATTCACAAAGAATACCAAAAAGCATATGGAAATTATATTCACAAACAAAACCATATTAGTTTTATTATTTTATTTATATTTTGTAATATACATGTACTTGTTAAGCAATAACATAAAACAAATAAAATACACACAATGACATTATATAAGTTACTTTCTACAAAAAATTAAATGCAACACAACCTACACTAAATGATTCTTGAACTCAATTTTATCTGTAAAACTACAAAGACAACAATTTTACCTGTAAAACTACAAAGACAACATAAGTCATGTTAAAATATTTTGTTTATTTACAGATGTTGAATGAAAAACAGTCACTAGTGAAGAATTCAGTAGATCATGGTATACAGGCCAAGAAAAGAACATATTGTTTTTATTTTTGTAGACAAGTTATAAGTAGAATTAAACATGATAATTGGATATGATTTTTTTGTTTATTTTTTACAGGACCACTGCATAAAGATCTAAGGTCTCAACCACAAATCAGGCTAGCCAACACATTGAAACAAAATCAAACTACATGTATTTCCATTCACATGTATGAAATCTACATGTTGCAAATGTACTGTGAGATCAAAACAAATAAATATCTTTGAACTTTAAACACTTAAATGATTTAAAGACATTGGTTCAACCAGTCAAGTGTAGATTCATTCAATTTTATGAAAATTAAAACATGGTAATTTTATACTACATATTGTAAAAATTAAATAACCATAATAACATAAGTATCCAAGACCAGTAAATATTATTAAACAATATTTGACTAAGCCCTATGGATATTTTCTATCCTAACATGATGCACATGTTTGTCTTTACAGTAAAGTTTCACTATAAGAACCATCAAAGCCAATGGTCTTCTTGTCAAAGTCTTATTATGTAGACATTTTCCTTCCCAAGTCTATTAAAGTCATATGATTTTGCTAAGACTAGGTGGTCTTTATTATGGAACTTTACAGTATGAACAAAGAACATTGTCAGATGAACTGTCATCTTATAAACAATTGATCATGACAAGTTGAAATTTATATCATAAATGAAGACAGAGTACACAATTTATGGTGCAACACAGAAAACTGTTAATAAAAACTTAGTCCCAACATCATGTGTAACATTATTTATGCCATCATTACACAAACTACTCTTTCAAGTAAATTAACTAAAATCAAGTCAAGCTTGTATATTAAAGGCAGATTATGACTTCAGTTCATGTAATGTACACAAGTGGAACCTTTTTTCCTTCTTGTAAATTTCTTGTCTATATTCTTTTACAGCCTGAAAAATAATGAAAACAAGTTATTAATGCAAAACTAATCTGAACTTAATTTAGGACACACACTTTTTGTATATACTCTTAAAATAAGCATGTCCATCTACGAGGGTTGATCAAAAATAAACCGGATTGTTTGAACCTTAAGCTGCATTGTGAGATAAGATAAATAAAAATGTATATAAGAGTTTGGGGAGTTCATCTGCAATAGAATACTGAAAATGGTACTGAAAAATATTAACAAACAATGAAGATATAGTAATTTGAGTGAGTATATGTCTTAAGTCACAGAGCACGGTAAATCGACACTGATAACGTCGTTGACGTTGCGCTTGATCACATCATTTCCTTCGCTTGCTTACTGCCGATTGTGACTTGGTTTTGGGGAATGAAGGACTATGACCATGTTTCATCTGTTTTATGATACGTCTAAGAAACTAATTCCCTTTCTTGATTCACTCTAGAAAGTAGGCTCTTGATTTTTGCAAGAGGCGGACCAACTCAGTGTCTTTTAAGAGGTGTGGGAACAAGTGCGTGTGCACCTGTTGTCAATAAACAAGTTTGATTAAAGATAAATTGACTTTATGAGCCAGAAACATTGAAATGAATACTGTATAGCGGGTTATTTCTGCGGGGCAAAAATTTTCGCGTAAACAAGAGAGTTTTGTATTGGCGATGCTAAATATTGGCGGAAATTACTCTGAGCGCCAATTTTAAACCTCCCGGTGAAAGATGGTCAAAGGTACATAACTCTGTCATTTCCAATAAAAAGGTCAATTTACCTGTATAAGCGGTCACTACCGACCACGACTTTTCAAATTTTTGAATTAACTAAGTGTCACCAACTTGCACAATATGAGCGGACGAGTGAAAAACCAACGCTTACACAGCAGATTATCTATTTCTATGACGATGTGTTGACGGAACTAGTTTTATCATGTGATAAGAATCGCCATTAAATGTAAATGTTTTAGTTAAAAATATTACCTGGGTGCCGCTAAGTTTGATTGATCGTTCGACAAATTGCATAAGTAAGCCCAACTTGCGAGAGTCTTATAATAATAACAATTTGTTGTAATGAACAATCAAATTTTTCGCATGTTTGTTAATAGTCGTGGATAACGCCTTTGTCTTGGTTAAAAATTATCGGTATTAAAGTTTGCGGCCACACACTCCTTAAAAATCACCAATTTACCTGAATCCATTGGTCAAAGTCCAACAAATTTAAAAATTAACAGCTTGTCACAAACAATGTATAATCAACGCAACTAGTGGTGACAAAATCAATTATAAAGCGTTGTCACGTGACGAAATTTGACAATAGTTTTTCTTTTGAATATCAATAAATAATAAGCTACATAAACACTAACTGCGCTCTTTTTACTCAATTTGTTAAATCATGTAATGAGAAGTTAATCTTCGGTTTGCTAGCAAGCACTTAAATTAATTGCAATACTAAAGATGACTTTGTTTTTTTACCACAATCAAATAAGTGTTTGAGCTAAACTCGTGAAGATTCGGAAATGACCGACATAAAGTAAACAAAATGGCGGCAGCGTCGTCGAGTTTCGTAACCGATTTGATGGAACCTGCCGTCTAATTGTTAGAATGACTGCGTTGTCTGACTGTATTTTCGTTTGCTACACACATAACTTGAATCAATTCCTTTGTGTTATTCAAAATACTAAATTTTGTTCATTTACATAATAAATCTCACCTAACTCACTACATAATTTTTTATTTTTAGGGGGGATAATACATGCACATTTTAATGAATACAAACTTTATCAAGAGTAATGTCCCTTAGTAAACAATATGGCGGCGACTTAATACTGCGGAGGTTTGTATTCGCGGTGTTTATATTTGGCGCATTTTCATTTTCCGCCAAAATAAAACCCCCGCAGATAATACCCGCTATACAGTAACATATAAGATAAACATATAAAATAAATATCATTAATTGATAATATTTAGTTGAATAATTAGAATTTAACATAAACTGAAATTGTCTCGTTATGAAAAAGAAAATTGGATGGTCATTATCATTATTAAATATATCGCGTAGTAAAAGAACATTAATGTGTGCAAACTATTTTTCATTTTGAATCCCTTGCAAAAGTCTGTATGATACTGTAGCTCAAATCAATTTTGCCATAAACTCCCGATTGGACAACCGTCTGTCATTTGCCAGTGTGTTTCCCCTGACGGTACCAACGTCGTTGAGTTTTATCTTCTTTCTCCCTCTTCCTTCTTTGATGTCAATATCTACTTCTCCAAATCGCCTGTGGCGATCGAAAACGACTTTTCTGCTATCTGCATGCTTCTCGAGCCTAGCTCCAATTTTTTACAAGTTCTCGAGAGAGTTTTGCCTTTATGCCGAGAAAGAGAAATGTAAGCTTTATAATAGAAATGTTAGATCAACATTTTGTATATACATTGAAAATTTTATTGATGTATAGAAATGTTCATTTGAAGTAATACTTAATATTTGAGAGTAAAAATCCAGTTTATTTTTTATCAACCCTCGTACAAGGTATATTTCACCAGAATTTCAATCAATTTTATGTTCCAAATCATCCTTTACATTGAAATACTTCAATTGATTTATTTTCTTTGAATGTTGATATTTATGTTTTACCTTCATAACTTGTAAGATAAATACATAAAATATTAACACACTATTTTCTATGATTCCACATTTTCTTGTTAGGGACTCTGAATAGGACTATTTGACTGCTTTACTGTAAAATATGAATATTTTCTGAACAAATTTTGCAAAATGCCAGTTATAGTGTAATATACTACAGACATTAATAATGAAAAAACATTCATGTACAAAAACTGTACAGAGGTAAAAGGCCATATTTTCATTGAAGTGCTTTGAAAAGTGACATGTTGATGCTGCAGTATTATGTCTCCAACCAGACTAAAGAGATGAATTACAATAAATTGTTTGTTTGGGTTTTACGGCGCACCAACACAAAAAGGTCATATCGCGCCGAAAAATTACAATAAATCTAACTTACTTTTGTATTGTTTAGTTCCACTGATACACACTGTTTAAAACTTCCATAGACATCAAAATTATTCTGCTTCAAATAATCTGAAATAAGAATTAAAGTCATAGTGATTAACAGTTAACAACAGCAAGTTCTTAGTTGAATTAGCAAGACCATAGACATAAATATAATCCAAAGATAATTGTTCATAGGTTGTTGAAAGTGTTGTTTGTCAATTAATAACTACGGTCCATGTTCATGAGTCACAAATGAATAACAGACAGTTGGCATTTAGATTACTTAGTGAATCACAAATGAAATATAAATGATATAATAGAATCATTAGAATGCTTCACGTAAAACAAGAACCATTTAGATGCAAGTCACATTTGGAGACAGTTACTCGAATACTACTACACTTTCAATTAGTTCAAACTGTTCGCCCAGCTAGGTAAATTTACAATGGTACATTGGTATGCAGATAAAGGTCATAATTTATTTTTTAGAAATAACGTGTAGTCTGTTTGATTTTCACTATAAGAAGTTAAAATACCTATCATTTAGTATCATAGTACATGTCTGTCAACGGAAATGCACAGTCATAACAAATGATAGTAGGGTCCCCTGATTACGAAATCACCCTAAATGAAAGTGTACGCGGTAATTATTATGTCAGAGTAGAAGTGTCAAATTATATTTCATATAAAAAGACGCAAAAAGAAGATGTTTACCTGAATTAATACGAGTAAAGCTTGAGATCCACTGTTTATCTCCTCAAAGATCCATAAAGTGTATCCACGATTGTTTGATACCTTCTTTAGCCAACCGATCCATACAGTGTATTCATGATTGTTTGATACCTTCTTTAGCCAACCGATCCATACAGTGTATCCATGATTGTTTGATACCTTCTTTAGCCAACCAATATCTTGTCACAACATCACAAGATCACAAAAATCTGCCCTTTGGATTAAATAATCGGGCATTTTTTCATTTTTCTGACCAAACTTGTATCCAAGGCGGCCATTTTTAAGACTCGCTTCAAGTTAAGGCTACACAGAACCAGCCTTAAAGTTACAGCCCCAAATTATGATTTTCGGCAATGCTCTAGCTAGGACTTAGTTGATAAAACGCTCCCAAGTCTTAACTTTGGGCTTACGGCTGAGTCTTAGTTAAGACCAGGCTTACGACCGTTGATAAAACGCACCCCATAACTCCACAAAAAACAAGAGCTGTCAGAGGAGACAGCATGCTCGACTTAGTAAGTATTTGTCACAGGAGATGTGGTTGATGATAAGGAACATACATATTTTAAAATTTGAAAATATAACCTTAACAAATTTAAAGTAAAAAAATAAATAAAAAAAATTAAAGAAAATTTTAAGTTCTTGGAGGACAATTTTGAAAAAAAATGTATTTGGAGTTATGATTCTTGTCACATGAGATGTGGTTGATAATAAGGAACATATATTTAAAGTTTGAAGTCAATACCAAAAGAAATAAAACAGTTGCAGTAAAAACAAATATTTTTTAAAATAAATTTCTAAGTTCAAGGGGAGAAAATATTGAAACAAATGTATTTGGAGTTATGAACTTTGTCACATGAGATGTGGTTGATAATAAGTAACATACATTTAAAGTTTGAAGTCAATACCTAAAGAAATAAAACAGTTGCAGTAAAAACAAACATTTTTTAAAGGAAACTCTAAGTTCAAGGGGAGATAATTCGGAAAAAATATATTTGGAGTTATGAACCTTGTCACATGAGATGTGGTTGATAATAAGGAAAATATTTTTAAAGTTTGAAGTTAATATCTTAAGAAATAACAAAGATATAGAAGAAAGTACCCTTTCAGGTAAACAGATTTTAAATTAAGTATTTTAATAAGTGTTGAAAACATATAACCTTTAAATTCTTTTAATGCTATTAAACAAGCACGGGCACAAAATTGATAGCACTACATTGAAGACATAAAAATGTATTTATTGCATGAATTATATATGATGGCAAAATGAACCTGAATCATAGAATAGGTACCAAAAGCACTTCATTAACCACTTGAAAAATATTTATATCATGAGATATAGCATGATATAGCAAATATGCTGGCTAAGTAAATGAGTCATATAACATATGGGACCAAATGTTCACCCTTTACAAACAGAGATTAGATCAGACCAGTTGTACACCCCTGTCCAATTGACATGGGACCAGTTGTCCAGCCTGGCAAAACTGTGTAGGAACAGTTGTCCACCTCTGTCAAAAATGGCATGGGAACAGTTGTCCATGGAACCAGTTGATCGGCTCCCAAGCAAATAGGTCAACAAAAATTAGATCAACTTACTTTTCCAGGAAACCTCAGTGGTGAAGTAGATCTATGTTCTGGTCTTAGAAAGATTCCTTGGTTGGTAATTTGTCCTTTCTCTGTGTAATATTGCTTAGCAACAGATACAAATTCAATCAGCTTTTCTCGGTGACCTTCACCTACAAACTGATAAAGATAATGTCCACTTGGACCAACAATGACAAGTGTTGGCCAGCAAGCAATCTGTAGTTCTGACCAAAGTACAGCTTGACTATCATTGACCACAGGATGATGTATGTTATATCTAGATATGGCACTAACGATATTTGACGACAATCTTTCATTATCAAACTTGGCAGAGTGTACACCTACTACAACGACACCATCTTGGATAGAAAATCTTTCTTCTATGGCTTCAAGATCAGGTAGTATATGTATACAGTTTATACAACAATAAGTGAAAAAATCTAAGATAACAATCTTTCCTTTAAGTTGCTTGGTAAACGATAGAGCCTCGCTGACATTTAACCATTCCAGATCTGCAAAATATATTCATGCAAGTAATTTACATGTATAACCAGAAAAATTGCACAAAAGGGAAATACCAGGCTTTGAAAATTTGAATCAAATAAAATACCTAAAACAAATTCCAAAACAACTGAAAAATTTTACATTGCTCCCTCCATTAACCCTATACTGGATGTGACTTCGGAAAAAATGGCCCTTTGACCACCTTAAAGCCATAGGGGTTTTACTGCATTACTAATTGACCGATTGATAAGCAACTAAGCCAAGTAGTTCCCTGATATGTACTGTGACACTAGTAATACCATGAAACAAAAATGGCAACTGCCAGGAAAACACTCGTGAAAAGGGTAGTTATCTTTCACTGATAAAATCTGAAGAAATCCAATTGGTAAGTAGGTCCTGACAGTTGGAATCTTCAAATTTTATCATTGAAGTCCTACATTGTGCATGTAAGGATAACAAAATATTTCATCTAATATCTTTCTTGTTAATGCAGATATTACCAGCAGAAGTGGTGAAATTTAGAAAGTTCTTTACCCTAAAAATGCTTAGCTTGATTTTCAAACAAACTAAGTGATTCACAAAAACGTTATTTAAGATTAATTTTGGCAAATTGACATTGAAAAGTAAGGGTAAAATCAAAGTAATCCAAATAATTGGACCTACCTATCTGAAGAGTATACAAGGGGAAATAACTGACTAAGGTCCCTAATTAAAACTATTATTTTTTATCTTTATGTATTTTAAACATCATACTCTACTGCAAGAAGACTCAATTTATAAAAAAAAAATGAAAAAAATCGACTCTCTGAGGGACAAATTTACTTGTGGTGACAGTGGTTATTGATTTAATATAAAGGGAGATAACCACTGCAGGGAGTTTTACCTTACCTGCATGGAACTCTGGTACTATATATTGTAATTTATTTTCAATTAGATCCAAGTGTTTTCTAATGATTTCAGGTCTATCAACAGTTTCATGGTCTAGTTTTTCCTGTAAATCATTGCAGGCTTCTAGTACATCAATAAAGTAAGCCATTCTATCTGAAGTTAACAAACAAAGTTACACTACACATTTGCAAATATTAGGATTCTGTAGCTTTGTTTTAGCATGTGAAGGTAAAGTTTTATATTCTTTGTTTTACAATCCTTTTATCACTATGACACCTATATTTTGGTTCAGGAAACCTATTACTACTAATAAATATTTGGTTCAGGAAACCTATTACTACTAATAAATATTTGGTTCAGGAAACCTATTACTACTAATAAATATTTGGTTCAGGAAAGTAGACAAGTAAAACATATAGCTGGCTGTCTAACCAGACATCCTAGTTAAACATATAGCTGGCTGTCTAACCAGACATCCAAGTAAAACATATAGCTGGCTGTCTAACCAGACATCCAAGTAAAACATATAGCTGGCTGTCTAACCAGACATCCAAGTAAAACATATAGCTGGCTGTCTAACCAGACATCCAAGTAAAACATATAGCTGGCTGTCTAACCAGACATCCAAGTAAAACATATAGCTGGCTGTCTAACCAGACATCCAAGTAAAACATATAGCTGGCTGTCTAACCAGACATCCAAGTAAAACATATAGCTGGCTGTCTAACCAGACATCCAAGTAAAACATATAGCTGGCTGTCTAAGCAGACATCTAAGTAAAACATATAGCTGGCTGTCTAACCAGACATCCAAGTAAAACATATAGCTGGCTGTCTAACCAGACATCCAAGTAAAACATATAGCTGGCTGTCTAACTAGACATCCTAGTTAAACAAGAGCAGTCCAGAGACAGCAAGCTCAACTTTTTTGAGTGTTTGTTCTTTATCTTTTAACAAAAGGGCTTTCAAAACAGGACTTAGTTTCCTACAGCAAATGAATCAGTCAAACAATAATTACAATTACATCAGGGTTTTTCAGCCTAACTCACGGGGCCGAATATGGGCCCCATTCCCAATGCCAAAAAACGACCATTTTTCCCAATTTCAAGAAAAAATTCCCAATCTTGTTAAATAATTTCCTTTGAACATGCTTTCAATAAATACATGAGAATTTGCAGTGAAAGCCTCACTGAACTGTCAGAACAAACCCTTCAAGAGCACTGCAACACTTTCAGAGACACCAAAGCAAGTCATATAAAGATTTAATGCAGAAACATTAATGGTGAAATTTCCAAATTGGGTTGATTTGTCAATATTTGTTTCCTAAATCAGACTATTAACCGTGTTAAAAATTCCCAATTTGGGCAGGGGCCTTTTTCCCAAAACCCCCTGAAAAAGCCCTGTATACATATATACATACATGATATTTGTAAAATATGAAAGGGGCACAAGGCCTAAAAAAAATTAGTTATGTTTCTGGTTTCATCTCCCGAAAAAAATTGGGTCGGTAGGTCGGAATTTTTTTTTTAGTATTTTTTTAAAAATTTAAATCAATATAATGTTAGTTATTATTGGTTTTAACATACTAATTAGTGTAAATTTGAGTCAAGTTTATTGTTTCAGGTGTACAAAGTACATGTACATGTATTAGTAAACAGTTTCAGCTTAACTGGCATTTCACTTAAGTAAATGACTTCAAAATCTGTACATCTCACACCTTTACTGCGGGTTAAAGGTTTAAACACAGTTTAATATGACTATGACTCTGATAAGAAACAGATTCTATTTCTGGTGAATCTTAATTAAGTTGTACTGGTGATTTTTAGTATGAAAACTATCCTCTAATCCCTTACCTATTACCAGGGTTGGTGAAATCTTAAAGATAATGACTTGTCCTATGGACAAGTCATTTGACATGTTTTGTCATTTCTCCAGAGACATAGCTAATGAAATATATATCTAATTCCCTGATTTCTCTTAACGATTATAATTGTAGTCAAAATTACCATATTTGCATTATTAAAAACTTTTTCTTAAAGGTTCATTAAAGGATAATATTATTTCACTATAAAAATATCTAAAGAAAGTAATTTAAATGTTAAACCAATCCAAGGGATAAATATGGACTTGAACAAGTCAGACTGTGCAAACAATGAAAGTGACATCTGGATGTACATGCATGTTCCTTTGTTTTAATTCATATTTGTGATTAAATCAAAATATGACATATATTTTTCTAAGCAAGTAATTCCATTTATCTACAAGTAAAAGAAATCATGAACTGCTCCTACCATGGTCATCAGATTCTGACGACTTCAATATACCACCGGCCTTCAGTAAACAATATTTTCTAAAAATAAGTACATGTATGCGACTTCATGCAGTGAAAATATGTTTTTTGATATCATAGAGTTTAGAGGAGACAAAAGGGGACACTTTAGAATCACATACTGGGGACAAAAGAAACCTTATTAGAAGTACATACAGGGGACAAAAGGGGACACTTTATATTACAGAGTTTATTGAATTCAAATTATATGAACATGCTTAAAATTTTACCAAAACCAATGTTGTTGACACTTAAAAAAAGTTTTGTCATTCGGAGATTTGATCCAACTACATACGGGGAAAAATGGGGACTGGTGTTTGAAGTTGTAATTTCCTGGAATATGGTTTCCTGAATTAAGAAGAACCAACAAGAGCTGTCAGAGGAGACAGCATGCTCGACTTAGTAAGTATTTGTCACAGGAGATGTGGTTGATGATAAGGCACATACATATTTTTAAATTTGAAAATATAACCTTAACAAATTTAAAGTAAATACAAAAATTAAAGAAAATTTTAAGTTCATGGAGGACAATTTTGAAAAAAAATGTATTTGGATTTATGATTCTTGTCACATGAGATGTGGTTGATAATAAGTAACATACATTTAAAGTTTGAAGTCAATACCTAAAGAAATAAAACAGTTGCAGTAAAAACAAACATTTTTTAAAGAAAACTCTAAGTTCAAGGGGAGATAGTTCTGAACAAAATGTGTTTGGAGTTATGAACCTTGTCACATAAGATGTGGTTGATAATAAGGAACATAGATTTAAAGTTTGAAGTTAATATCTTAAGAAATAACAAAGATATAGAAGAAAGTATTTTACTGCACAAAAACTTTAATCTGTGCACAAAATCTTTAATCAGTTCAAGGGGAGATAATTCTGAAAAAAATGTGTTTGGAGTTATGAACCATGTCACATGAGATGTGGTTGATAGTAAGGAACATATATTTAAAGTTTGAAGTTAATATCTTAAGAAATAACAAAGATATAGAAGAAAGTATTTTACTGCACAAAAACTTTAATCTGTGCACAAAAACTTTAATCAGAAATGTGGACGCGGACGGCGGGGCGAGTAGGAGAGCTCTACATTACTACTAAAGTGGAGCTAAAAATTAAGCTTATTACATTATAGACGTGGTTTTAAGCATGTTTCACATAAATTTGCGTGGGTCGCGAAGGCTTACAGTCATTTCTCCACTAAGTAATTTCTCTCCTGGTCAATATCAGTCCGTACTTTTAATTGATATAATGTCTCAATATAACAATCCAATAATAAGGGTAATTATCACCTAACACAAAAAAACTATTATATACCTTTTACATATATAAGTGGAGTAATGACCAGGGTAGAGTGGAGAAATGACTACTAGAAGTGGAAAAATGACCAGGGGAGAAATGACTTAGTGGAGAAATGACCTGTTTCCGGTCGCGAAAATACATGACAGTATGCAAAAAAGTTTAAAGGGACTTCATTTTACAAAATATAATATTATATTATGAATAATAACATTATTTAGCTGTTATTTGATGATAAAAACAGTTTGTTTTGACGATTACTTTCGTGGAATTTTACTAGTTTGTTTATGATTAGACAAGAAATTCAGAGGGGATTTTCACGCGTATTGGCTGAAAATTAGGTGATATTGGAAATATAAGTGTAAATCCGACAACTGGGTGTCCTAGACTGCAAAGAAAACCATATTGCGTTTTTACCCATAAATATCCTTAGACAACATCATGCGTTCACCCTTACATGATTAGCAAACGACATAGTGCTTTTACGCTCATCGATAAAATACTTTTATTTGTTGGATAATAGATTGTTAGTTTGTTTTTTTTTCAGAAAAATATGAACGGAGAGAGTAAATTTTGCTAGTCAGTAATGTTTTAACTTGCTTAAAATAAAACGATAAAAAGGCGGGTGTGATTGACAAGTATCAGTAAACTTAAACAAAGGTGTTTTGTGGGATCGCCGAGAGTGTTTACCTTCATTACCGGCAATTATTTGTTTAACATGTTAGTCAACAATTAAAAAACTAGGTCACCAATTTATTCTAAATAACAATTTAATCAAATTAGACACCATGATCACACAATAAAGCATACGCTATCACATCAATTAAGTGTGTAAACTTGCCGACAATGTGTTTGTTATCAAACAAAGGATTAATATTGATTTTAATTGCTACTTGTAAACAATTAAAATATAGACTCTCCCGATATGCATTTGACAATTTGTTACGTTATAAGTCAAGACTACTTCTTGAAATAAATATTATTATTACTGAAATACGCATAACATTTAGAAATTGAATTTCCCGATCGATCAACTTATTGAAATTGACGACTGCCATCTACGTTACTTTCTTGCCGAATAAACGACTATTCAGCTCACATATTGCTACCATGCACGTCTATTTACAACTTCAACCGCCTATTTACAACTAAGTAGAAAAGAATAAAAACCAGTTCGCCCGTTTTCCCGTTTTTTTCGACGTGCTTACTAAATAAAATAAAAAATCGGAAATCTGCGAAAAATACGGTCGTCGGGAAACCCGAAACAAACCTATTTTCTTATTGGGCCTAAATTCCAAAATCATACATTCATAGTAATGTGCGTTCATAGTTGTGAAGATGTAGTATTAATGAATAAGCAAGCTAACTTTCATGTAAATATCTTTATTAGCAATGAAGATACATTTGTATTACAATTAAAACAAAATTTAACATATAACAAATCACAGTATAAAGGGGCATAACTCCAAAATATTTCATCAAGAGTTTTAACCCTTTAATAGATAAACTGAACTACACTTCGTTTTATTTGTTGACATATGGAAATATTATTTAAAACTGCCGTTTTTGACAACACATTAAAAAGTAATACGACAGTGTGTATTTGAAGTTTAGTCTAACTACTGTAGAGTACTGTTTTATCATGTTTATGTGCAGTTTATAAACAGAGTCGCGAAAACATATGACAATCGTCCATTTAGTATAATCGATAATACGTTACACCTCGTTTGACTGAAAGTATAACCGAGAAACTAAAGAAAAAGTAATTACCAACTTTAATCAGGATGCTTTTAAGCGGTTAAAGCTGAAAATGTATTATCTTAATGTCAATTTCCGCATAAATAAACATGCAAATACGACGAATTACGGTACGACTAAAACACGAAATGGAGAATTTCTGGCGAAATAATGCAAGCAGTGGCGAAATTGCGTCCTAATTGTTTAATTAATAACTATTTTATAACTATTTCATAGCAATTATAATACAAATTTATTTTACTGAGATTGAACATTAATATGATAAACTACATATGTGACAAATAGTAATAAATTATATCATACCAATATGTTTACACTCCCCTCGCAGCTCACTGAATACATTACATTCGGCCGCTGCCTTAAAACTAGTCGATTTATGATATCGACCTTTACTATGAACCTTTGAACGACCAAAGTTTACCAAATTCCAATTTTGTGTGTACGTTATATAATATCGTTTCGCTACGTCCTAATCAATGTCATTTAAGCCCGGTTTTCATAGAGCCTGGGTCATTTATAGGCGTTAGAATTTTCGTATTCTTGTAGTCGATCACATATCTATTTTTTAATCCACGTGACAGTAATGCGATTAAAACGTGTTTGTGTCTCTGTCTGGTGTCTAAATATAAAATTTTCGCTTTGCTCACAGTCGTTTAGTAGAGTGAGAAAGTGAACGTGTAAAAAACTTACGAAACTTTTGAGGGATGCAAAGGAGAGTATCATTAAGGCAGCGTGTGAATGTAGTATATTCACTAAGCTGCAAGGGGGTCGTAAGGAGACCTGGGCTCATGTAATTATATAAAAGCCTTCTAAAAAATAAAATTTTATGTTTACTCCTAATAATTAATAAGGTATATGCAATCCTAGTTAATTGAAGCTTATGTTAATTCTGCTAATAGACAATACATAAATTTTGTATTTCAGGAACGCTATGTTAATGGTTTTTGATGTTGTCTGTAAAATGAACATTTTTTGTCAACTCTGCAATAAAACAAATACGAAGTTAGTTTTACCAGGGAATTAGATGTACATGTTATCTATGTCTCTGGTTTTACATTTTAAAATAGTTTGGTGTTTTAAAATTATTATATCCCAAGTAAGTATGTTCTGCCACTATAGACATGTAACATCTAAGTTAATTACAAACTCTTTAAATATTTCTATCTTCATCTATAATTGCATATTGCCCGTACTTACACTTCTACTCTATGAAATAATTTCTTTAACCGTTTCATGAATGACAACAGTACGTCTAAGTAAGAAGCGGTTGACTAGTTGTTCCTGGGCATTTAGTATTAACTCGCGTGTGCCAGGACAATCGAGGGCTTTATAACAGCTCTCCAGGGTCGCAACTGACCACATAGCACTCCCCGACGCATCACGCCAGCAGCATCACTGCGTCGTAAAGATACAGATAACTATACAGTACATTTGAGATATCTGCCAATATGAAAACAACATTATAATAGGACGAAATAAAGAAATTTAAATTATCCTTGACAATTTTTTTCTTAAGAATTCCCATTAACGTCATGATCAGTGTTTTACTGTTTTAGTAGCACGTATTGTCCCTTCAGTACTGTCAGGTACATTGGCTTTAATATTTTTAGTTTGTTTAAAAATGCAAAAATGTCAATTTCGTATATTAGTATCATTTAAGCCCGTGGGGCTTAGTACAATACAGGCAACAGCAGCCATCTCCATTCTTTTAAACATATTAGCACATCCAAAGACTCATATAAATATTCTTACTTTCCAAGAACTGTAATTCAATGGAACAAGTTGCCAGCTGCTGCACACCAGGCAACCACACTTGACGGGTTTAAACTGATTGTCACTGTCCCTGTCGTACTATCAACCATGAACACTAATTAATCAGCTATCATTATGTACAAAGTTTTAAAGTAACACTGTATTATATTATATTTCTTGTTTATCACTGTAAATAAGTGATCACTAATTCTGTTTTATTTTTATTTTTTACCCAAATTTTAAATTTGCCAGCGCCTGCACATAATCCTCAAAGTAATGAGGGAGTGCAGTATTCTCTTAGAACTAGAACTACAGATTGGATTCCTGTCCCTAACTAGGAAGACGAGGATGATGATGATGCGCATTTTCTCTGGTTTACCTTTTCGCCCCAAATTTTCTTTTCGTATTTTAGAGTTAACCGGTGTTCATGATAAAAATTCTGTCAATAATTCCTCCTGATGTAAACTAACCGGGAAGTAAATATCGCGTTTTACAATTTTAAACTTCAGCTTATCTTTGAAGTGTCAACTGACATAAATTATATTATTTTTACAAAAATATGTCGAAGAATTACCAGCTTCTTCCAGAGTATCAAAGTATTGTGCGATGGAGTGTTCAAGAAGTTGTAAATTGGCTATCCCAAGTAAGTATATTCTCTAGACATGTAGCATGTAAGTTATCAAGATTTAATTATGTTGCCAACCAGGAAGTGATGATGTCTTCTGTTGTATCATATCTAGTTATGAATTAATGACTTACAGAATAATTTTTAAGTTTTACTCCTTTATAAAACATAAGAAAATGGAAAACTGTGGTGTAGCACAGCTTAAGCACGAGGGTCTGACATATACTGATCCCACTTCTCTAAGGCAAATATCTTAAATAGGCAGTTTGAGTCGGTTTTCTCCAAACCGCAGCCACTCAGTTTAAAACAGCTCTGTAAAAGAGCTACTGCAAACAGCTCGGCACCCAAAATGCCCATGATCACCATCACAGTTGAGGGTGTTGATAAGCTCCTACAGGGGCTTTCCCCTAATAAAGCCTCTGGTCCAGATGAAATCTCTCCAAGGGTTCTAAAAGAACTACATCAAAGGCCAAGGCCAGTAACTACCGGCCAATTTCACTAACTTGCATCGCTTCTAAACTATTTGAACACATCTTGGTCTCAAACATCATGCAGCACTTTGACAATCACAACCTACTAAGCCAGTACCAGCACAGCTTCAGATCTAAACATAGCTGTGAATCACAACTGATCAGTTTCACACAAAAGGCCTATGACAACCTTGAAAAAGGCAAACAAACAGACATCATAATAATGGATTTCAGCAAAGCATTCGACAAGGTTGATCACCCTAAATTGATATTCAAACTTGAAGAGCTAGGTGTCCACCCTCTAGCCACACAATGGATTAATTCATTCCTGAAATGCCGATCTCAAAGAGTGGTTGTAGAAGGCTGTATTTCAGACACCCTACCTGTCCTGTCGGGTGTCCCCCAGGGCTCTGTCCTTGGCCCCTGCCTCTTTCTAGCATACATAAACGACCTGCCAAACTCTATCAAAAGCAAAGCCAGACTGTTTCGCAGATGACACCATAGTTTATCTCACAGTCAAGTCCTCAGCAGATGCACAAATACTCCAGACTGATCTGCATGCCCTTGAACAGTGGGAGCGGGACTGGTCCATGGAATTTAATCCCGATAAGTGTGAGGTACTGAGAATCACCCGAAAGCACAATCCTGTCATTTTTCCATACATCCTACATGGCAAGGAACTAAAATCTACTGACTCCGCAAAATATCTAGGTGTTACCATTAGTAAGGACCTAACCTGGGCTGAACATATAAATAGTACTTCCTACAAAGCTACTAACTCCCTAAAATTTATCAAAAGGAATGTAAAGACCACAAACAAAAAAGTCAAAGAAAATGCCTATAACATCTATGTTCGCCCACAGCTTGAGTACTGCTCAACAGTCTGGCATCCCTGGCAAAAGTCCCTCTCTTATAAAATTGAAAAAGTTCAAAGATCTGCAGCACCGTACATTTTCAATGACTATAGCTATACAAGCAGTGTAACCCAGATGATTAATTCCCTTCGCTGGCAAGCTTTAGAACAAAGACGCACACACGGCTCACTCATCTATTTTTATAAAATTCGTACCAACCTAGTATGCGTCGATCATAACCATCTTATCCCTACACGAAACCTGAACTATCTAATTCCACAATTCTGGACCCAATACCATATGAACTCATTTTTCCCCCGAACAATTAGACTATGGAATGGCCTCCCCCATTATGTACAGTCCAGCCCCAGCCTCAGCACATTTACTGATCGGCTGGCAGCTGTACATATCAATTAGCTTCTTTCACTATGTTTTTAACCCAGCACCTGTATATAGTAATTTTATTCTTTGCACATGATGAGTTCTCTAGTTTTTATATGCCCGAAAGAATTTCGGACATATTATGACTGTTAAACCCCCTGGCGTCCGTCTGTCTGTCCGTCCTTTAGCAATTTGGTTTCCGGAGCATAACTCAAGTTCCATTTCGCCCACAATATTCAAACTTCATATGATGATTGCCCATATTGTTTTTGGGGTCACAAGGTCAAAGGTCAAGGTCACTATAACCACAAAACTGAAAACAGTTTCCGGAGCATAACTGAAGTTCCATTCGGCCCGCATTATTCAAACTTCATAGGATGATTGTCCATATCAGGTAGAAGACCCCTATTGATTTTAGGGTCACACGGTCAAAGGTCAAGGTCACTATTACCTTAAAACTGAAAACAGTTTCCAGAGCATAACTTAAGTTCCATTTGGCCCATAATATTCAAACTTCATAGGATGATTGTCCATATCGGGTAGAAGACCCCTATCGATTTTGGGGTCGCAAGGTCAAAGGTCAAGGTCACTATTACCTTAAAACTGAAAACAGTTTCCGGAGCATAACATAAGTTCCATTTGGTCCACATTATTCAAACTTCATACAATGATTGTCCATATCGGGTAGAAGACCCCTATTGATTTTGGGGTCACAAGGTCTAAGGTCAAGGTCACTATTTCCTTTAAACTGAAAACTGTTTCCAGAGCATAACTTAAGTTCCATTTGGTCCACAATATTCAAACTTCATACGAGGATTGTCCATATGGGGTAGAAGACCCCTATTGACTTTGGGGTCAAAGGTCAATGTCACTATTACCTTAAAACTAAAAACAGTTTCCGGAGCATAACTTATGTTCCATTTGGTCCACAATATTTAAACTTCACACAATGATTGTCCATATCAGGTAGTAGACCCCTATTGACTTTGGGGTCAAAGGTCAAGGTCACTATTTTCTTTAAACTGAAAACAGTTTCTGGAGCATAACTTAAGTTCTATTTGATCAACAATATTCAAACTTCATACAATGTTTGTCCATATCGGGTAAAAGACCCCTATTGATTTTGGGGTCACAAGGTCAAAGGTCAAGGTCACTATTTCCTTTAAACTGAAAACTGTTTCCAGAGCATAACTTAAGTTCCATTTGGTCAACAATATTCAAACTTCATACGAGGATTGTCCATATGGGGAAGAAGACCCCTATTGATTTTGGGGTCACAAGGTCAAAGGTCAATGTCACTATTACCTTAAAACTTTTTTTCTCTACTTTGTTTTCCACAATTATTCATAATATGATATTCATCTGAAATATTCTCATGTTTTACTAGTGCTTCATCTTAACTAAAAAAACAACACTTTCGGGCATATAATGCTCCGCCCAGCGGTGCTCTTGTTTAACATTGCCCTGACAGCGCCTTCCAATTATAATCAGTATGATGTAGATAAGGTTTTTGTTTGAATTATTGATAATATTAATTAGGGCTGTCATCGGAAATCGCGATATAGATGTATCACTGATTCTTGACAGACAATCCGATATCGATTCGCAAGTAACATTATGCCAGCGAGTAGATTGCTCCTGACCTCCCACTGAGTCACGTGACCCATTATCTGATAACCTTGGACATTTTATCGATCAATCTTATTAGGAAAGTCAATGCTAAGCTTAGATTTTTACACTGAAAAAGTAAAAAATCTATGGGTCCACAATGGAAAGAAGAGTTCACTCTTTTTTGTGCTAACCCTGGTGCTGGTATTTTATGACATGGTTTAATATATATATATATATATATATATATATATATATATATATATATATATATATATATATATATATGTATGTATATGTAACTCTTAATATTTATTTATTTATTACTATAGTATCATATTTATATTGTTAAATTACATATGTCATTGTATTTTGCCAATACCTAAATAAATCTATCTATGTATGCTAAAAAGCTTTTGGTTATGTATTTAATTTTATTTTAATGCATTTACTGAAATATCTCCTTATTCATAGTTCGTTTTTTCTCAATTGTCAAAACATGAATAATTTCACGGTGACTTCGTGTTCTTTCTCTGTTCTTGCACATGTGAATTATTTAAACTTTGACAGTTGAGAAAAAAACATACTATACATGAACATTTTACTCCAGCCAGTTCAGTTCAATTTCATAATACCACAATTAGTTTTGAGTTTTAGTTTAAAAAAAACAAACACCAAAAAACATTATCTTACCAATTTTTAATTCAACTCTGTGTTAGTTTAAGTCATTTCTGTGAATGATAACCCTAATTTGATCTACTATATCCTGTATTTTTTTAAATTTATTATTGTCTTTTAAATGTCTTATGTTTAAGGAAGTAGACATTGTGTGTCTTGCAAGGACACTTATTCATCCATTTATTTATTTAAGGGAACCATAATGGAAACAATAAGTGATCGAAAAAAAACTTTTTGTGCTATCCTTAATAAATGAAAATACGTCCTAACAGAATGAATGTATTATACTTACTGTATTAATACTTAATGTTTTTACAATTTTAAATCATTTGTGTGCTATGCAGTCTTCACGAAAAACTTTGGTCAGCACTGGACTATGAGCCAGCAAATTGGGATTTTTTACTGGACCAAATGAAAGTTCACTGGACCAAACATATCTTAACAAATAGCAATATATTAAAATTTGCAGTTAATATTAATGATTAAGCATGATATAGGATAAAATCATATAAAATATAACGTTTAATAACATTTTTATTAAATATGGAAACTGTGAGCTGTAAAAATTAGTGGTTTGTCGGGCCACTAATATTCTAAAAGTCACTGGACCAACAGCGATTTTGATCGACTGGGTCCACGGTCCACCGACTAAATTCGAAGACTGGTGCTATGTAGAGGTGAAACGATTAATCGCGGTTCACAAAGAATCGCGATTTTTAACGCTTGATTCGGTTCGGTTCGATTCGATTCGGAAGAGGCATTTTCGATTCGATTCTTATTTGAAATACTGTCTTTTTCAGTAGTTTTGTAAGTTGAATGAAACGCCCATTTTACGGTTAAATTAAGCATATTTTTTAAAGTTGACTAAAATAGTGTACCCTTATTGACCGACGATTGTTAATCCAGATAAGAGTTGTGAAAAATGAGACTGTCCGCGGCAATTATACTTGTATATTACGCGTACATGTCAATTAGACCATTACTGTCGGTCACACGCTGGGAGATTAACTCGCTGACAGAAAATCGATAATGGAGTCGTCGAGTTAGTTAACACGCTTGATATCATTCATATATACCTAAAACTGGTACCTAGAGAGAGAGTTTAGTGATAAAGGGGCCACCAAGATATAACCAGTCGATTTAGTTTAACACGATCGGCAATATCGGGGGATTTTTCTTAAGAAAAACAAATTAAACTTTTCACAGCGTCGTTTCCTGAAGCATCGTTTATTAAATCAAGATGAAACATTGAAAATAATAAGCTTTTTGATTACAACAGATGTTTCATATGAATTTGCTATCTAGCGTGGGTCGCGAAAATGAATGACATTACGCCGAAATGGTTGAAGCGATTTCGTTCCATATGATACAAAATTAAATCAAGCATAATAAAGTAATTTAGAGACAAACTGTAAACTTAATAGTTCGTTTTGACGGTTATTTACGTTTATTTACGTGGAAATTCCTCTTTGTTTTTCATAAGGTTCTTTAAAATCGGACAAAGTGTGGTTAGTTATATTTTATTTACTATAAATTGGAAATGAATTCTATGAAATGTCAGAAGATAATTGTATGTTTTCACTGATACTTTGATTTAAGACCAAAACTAATTTTATTTTGAAATAAACATAAGTGTGTGAAAGTTATAAATATAGATCTAGAGTTGTTAAAAATTAATGTAATGTTTATAATGAGATGAGAATTATTTTAAATCATGCCAGAGCCAAAAGAAAATATTTTGAAACAAACTAAATTAAGCTGGTCATAGTGATCTACATTTGCTGAATGCTTGTTGTTTTTTTATTGTCTAAGCTTAACCTTAACTAGTCATTAATTATGGCATTATAACGTCATTGATGCACTGATGAATTGTTTTTATTTTGATGATGACTTGAGTCATAAACTGTATGTACATGTAGGTAAGGAGAAATTTATAAACAATTTATCCATGGGCATTACATTTCATTAAAAAGTTGGAAATAATACGATTTGTCTTTTATATATGCTAAAATGCAGTAAAATATTAAATTTTATAACTAGTTAAGCTCTAAATACTTTGTAAAATGGGTATTATTAAAGAATTAGAATTTGAATTTTTCATCTTCCGGGAGGGAGGTCCCTCAGATGAAAATGCACTGTTCTTAAATATATTTATGTTCTATTGTCTTTCGGAGATACTCTCTTTCTTAAGTGTTTCACTCTTTTCAAAATATCTGTCACTCTTTATGATAAAAAAAACTAGGGAGTGATGACTTTTTTGTTAAATAAATTATCTGGAGCTCTGAATTATGCAAACAGGGGTACATTGAGCAGTGACAATGTCGATGTTCTAATATTTTTGAAGAAACACATGAAGCTAACAGACTTTAAGTAGCCAAGTAGCCTTCTCTCTCTCTGTGGTCTGAAAAGTGTTGATAGTTTGATGTTATACATTGTTTATGAAAGCTGACTCTATTATCAGGATTTACAGTTTTATTTGATAATACAGTTCCTCTTGAAAATTTATTTTTTGTTATGTCCTATTTAATTCGAGTAGGAAATCGAATTGAATCGAAAAATTGAATTGTTTGATGAAAAATCGAAATCGAATCGAATCGAAAATTTTTGAATCGTTTCACCTCTAGTGCTATGTATATATTGTTTTCATTTATTGAGTAATTCTATCCATCTAACGATCGTGTAAGAAGTTCCGGCACAAACAACAGAACAGACATACAAGTTGTTCATCTTTAACAATTGTCCAAGTTACGTTTCGGCTGTGGAAATGTAATAAAAACGATGTCACCTGTCAAATGATCAGGATATCGACTATCTGAATCACTTAGACCACACTGACATCTTTTAACCATTTCCTTCTCGCCCTTTTCTCACTTTGATCAGAATTATTCCTCAGTTTTTGATTATACAAAATTTAGCCAGCTTGTTCAAGGAAAATGGCGACTAAAAGCAATGGAATCACGTGACCAAATGAAGTGTGCTGATAAGCTAACGATAAGCATCTTATCCTGTTTATCAAATTTCAGCGTAATGTTAATTTAGAATATCATCGATACAATCTAGTATTTTATAAAGCTGGAAACAAGTTCAAAATCGGCGAAAGTGTTAAAAATAGAAATATTTTCATAGACTAAAATAAAATGTATACCCTAATTGGCCGCCGATTGTTAATCCAGATAAGAGTTGTGAAAATGAGACCGCCCTTGGTGATTACATGTCAATTATACTTAATTGTCGATCACACGCTGGGAGATTAACTGGCCGACAAACGTATGCACCAGGATGTCACTAAATTGATGAAGGAGTGGCAAAATTATGTATACACACTTGATTACATTCGCATATACTTAAGTCTGGTACCTATACACTTTGGAGAGAATATTGTTATTAGCGCTATGAAGAAAGAACAAGTAAATTTATTTTCAGATGTTCAGTGATATCAAGGGATTTATTTTAACAGCGCGTGCGCGAAAAAATAAGTTTAAAATACTATTAGTGTTGTTTCCTGTAGCATCGTTTCATAAATCAAGATCGAAACTTTATAAAGACAATTAGCATTTTAATCACAAAGAAAGTTTCATATGAAATTGCAAGTTAGCATGGGTCGCGGAAATGAATGACAATACGTCGAAATAGTTGAAGCAATTTTGTTCCATATAAAACAATATTAATTCATGCATAATTTATATAATAAGCTTTTATAGAGATAAGCTGTAACACTATTGTTCGTTTTGATGTTTATCTGAGAGAATTTTTGGAAAAAGTTCGCCTTCTTTTAAATGGGGAGAAGTGTTGTTGGTTAGTCCAAGAATTTGGGCAGGTTTATTCGGCGGATAAATTATCGAATTCCGCAGATAAAATATCAAGAATGTTAAAAGAGCTGTAAAAGCATTATTATTAGTTCAATTTTCATGATTTTTGTGTATAATATTTGAGACACATCTAGTTATCTATAAAAGTAAAAAATTGAAATTATGAATTTAAGTGAACCCAAAATTTTCTGTCTAAAGTTTGGTTAATTTTACATAAAAATTTATCCGCGAAATCCAATTTGAATTCCCCGGACAAGATAAAACTTCCTACTACAGCATTATTTGTTGATAAAATGTTGTTTTTTTCTTTCATAAAGAAATTATATTGTTTATTCAGAATCAGGATATACCTGTATTTTGCCATGTCATTTAAGTGAACAGGATATTTTAACAAATAACTTAATTATCATGTTAAGTTCATTATTTCTATCTTGTTTTACAGAATGGTATGTCAGACTGTGTCAGAAGTTTTCGCAATGGTGGTGTTGATGGAAATAAACTTGTTGTAAGTCATTGATATGTCTATTTATAAGATTCATTTAAGAGGTTTTTATATGCTGGTTGGAGAACTTACAAGAATTGAAGAAAGAAAGTTGGAACAACTACCTGCCTAACCTGTCTGCTTGTCAAAGCCCTCAAGTTTTTTTTAATTAAAAATAATCATGCAGATGTTTATTTTTGTGAATATACATGTATATCAAACATTTTAACAAACTTGAAAATAGATTTTACCTCTATATATGTTACAGGCAATTTGTAAATTCAGGCAATTTGTAAAATGACTGAAATTTTTAGACATTTTGTAAATTGCCTGGCCATTTTAGGCATTTTGAAAAATGACTAAAATTTCTGGGCAATTCACAGAATGCCTGAAAAATAGCTTAATATTTTACACATTGCCTAAATGTAGTTTATGGTTATGGGATTTGAGGGTTTAATTCCTTATTATACAAATAATATTTGAATAGGGTCATCTCTTTCTATGTTTACATAAAAAAATTGTCTGTATCACTTTCAGCAGCCAATGAAAAAGATATCCAAAGGAAAATACATGTAAATCATCAAATAAGAATGTTAACATACGTAATGTCGTATTTTTACGTTCACTGCACATAGTAGCTCCATCTAATTCAAAATTGTAGACTTGACAATGTTTTGCGATTTTGTAGCAATCTAACTGTGTATTGTGTCTACTGTAATTTCAAGAAATAGTTATGTTATCAATATACATCATATAAGATTCATAATGTTCAACAGTAACAGTCTTAGGTCCGACTGAAAGCTTCTTTGTCAATATCAGGTCTATGTTAATCTATACTCAGCAAAAATAGAAACTTTACATTGTGTAAACCTGAATTTCGTTGCTAAATCATTATGTGTAATAAACAAAACTATCTAATCTTATTGGCATTATGATGTACTACACAAATCCGAAAATTTCGTGCAGTTATATGCTCCACGAGCGACTTAATCCGCCATTTCTGGTTTCTTACACCGACCACGCCACAGACAATCTCAAATCATGTGGAGTAAAACTTTTCTCACAGAAACGTTTGCTTGTTTTTAAAACCAAGAAAAAGCACTTTTGTTTAGTCTTACGACTTTCAGAAGCAATGCCACGGCTCTCTGAAAATCAAAGAAATCAGGCTATTGGGATGCTCCAAGCGGGTGCCAGGATTATGGACGTTGCGCAGCACTTTGGTTGCTCTCGGCAAACCATTCATAACCTTAGCACCCGGTTTGGTAATACTGGGTCCGTACATGACCGCCTGAGACCCGCTGCACCACGTCTGACGTCACGTAGGGACGACCGCGTCATCGGCTTAAATCATCTACGAAATAGGTTTTTGCCAGCTACAGCTACTGCTCGTCAATTTGGTGTAAGTGCCCAAACCATACGGAACCGCCTAAGGCAATCTCATGTTCCAATTCGTGCCCGCAGGCCTTATACTGGGCAGATAATGAGACCCCGCCATAGGGTCGCCAGGTTGGCATGAGCACAACGTCACGAACGCTGGACACGTAACCAGTGGGGAAGAGTTATTTTCAGTGACGAATCTCGCTTCAGAATTAGCCATGCCGACGGAAGGGTGCGAATTTATCGTCGCAGAAATGAAAGATTCGCACAATGTTGCATCAGGGAAAGGGACAGGTTTGGTGGGGGAAGTGTGTTGGTATGGGGCGGAATTATGGGGGATCAAAGGACACAACTTGTTGTAGTCCCCGGTAATCTGAATGCACAAGGTTACGTGAATATTCTCACGAATACTCTAGTACCTTTCATGCAGGCTCATGGTCCTGGACTAACCTTCCAGCATGACAATGCAAGGCCACATACTGCCCGCTTGACAACCAATTTTCTGGCGCGTAACAACGTCAACGTCTTGCCATGGCCCGCTCTTTCCCCAGATATGAATCCCATTGAACATATCTGGGATGAACTTGGACGAAGAGTAAGGGCTAACCACCATATAAACAGCGTGAACGACCTCACTAATGCACTGCAGGTGGAATGGCAGGCGTTGCCTAACGTCCTAATTAGACGTTACGTACGCTCCATGAGGCGGAGAGTTAGAGCGTGTATTGCCAGATATGGGGGGCACACACGTTACTGAGGTGTTCTAAACAACATTAAGGACTCAAATAAAAATAATCAACGCATCCAAACTTTTGTTCACCATCACCTTTAATTCCTGTATTTTTCATTCTGACCCCTAGGTTAAACTCTTACGTCGTATTCATGGTTCGTACAAGTTATATCAACAAAAATGTAACTAAAGTGATGCAATGTCTTCAAGGAATAAAATGCATTAATTTTTTTTAGATATTCCGACGGAAACTCAAATTATGCCCATTTAAACACCATGTAAAGTTTTTTATTTTGCTGAGTATAGTTCTAATGAGGACAGTTCCTATGCTAAATAAGATTTTTAAGATTTTACAAAATACCTGACCTATTGGGGACAGTGGTCTTTTTAACAAACCCTTTACTTGATATTTTTAGCTCACATGAGCACAAAATATTTAAGTGATTCCAGGGGCACCTTACATTTAGTATGTTTGTAAGAAATCTCAAAAACATTTATGTCTTTATATTTTAGAGTGTTAAACCTGTTGCATGTAATGTTAATATTTGTTTATATTTTTTAGAATGTTACAGCCACTGACTTGCATACTATCAATTGTCCCAAGAAACACATTCCGTAAGTTTTTCTTTCTACTGTATCATTTATTTATGAAAATTTTCTTAACATAATTTTACCACATGGTTTTGGGCATATTTGTTTATAAGATGTAGCTTATTGTGTCTGTTCTTGTGACATTATATGGTTTCAAAACAATTATTCCTTTTTATGTTCTTGATGGGTTGCATGTAAAAGTACTAATAAAAATGGATTAACTGCAGCCATATTACAGAAACAGCATAAGTAAATCTTTATCTTTTTCCTTATTCAGGCTTATTGTCAAATGTTTAGGACAAGGAAAATCTTATGCCTCAGTCCCATAAAATCGTGACTTGTTGCGGACCCGTATGTGCAGACAGTCGTATGCCGTGGTAAGCCTTGCGTATTAAGATGACGGTACGCACATGGTACAAAACAACACACCCGTACGAAGCTGTAGCTGGAAGATATGCAAGTTTAATCCATACTCGGCCGAGATTTTGTTCACGATTTGACTTTGAAACTGATACGTGTATCCTGGGCTCATCTCAAGGACCCTGGTAAAAACGCAACAGCCCATACGGGTGCGCAAGAGTTCGTACGGGTCCTTGCGGAGCTTGATCGCACGGCGCCCGTACGGTGCCTTCACGGCTATTTTTATGTTTATGGGACTGTAGCATTAAGTGATACCAGTATTATAGAACAACCTTAAGGAATTTCTTTATTATGTTATTACTTATCATGTAGAAAATTTAAAACCAGAAAGTTGCTCTTGTTCTTGATGTAATGCGCTGTTTATCAAAGAATTCTGTCTAATCTTGTCTCAAAACTAGAATTATTACCAAAACATTTTAAAGGAAAGTAAATGAAAAGCCATCAATTTAGAATACTAAGTCTGGAAGGTACCAAATCAGTTGTTTTGGAGAGTCAACATTCTACCAGTGCACCAGTTACATCCAATGTCCCTCATAGAATTGTGTTGTGACCCTTATTATTTCTAATATATATCAATGACTTGTCTATATGTATCAACAACATGTCTGTTAGATGATGACTGCTTGCTATCAGGTTACCAACAAGCCATTTGATACACAAGAACTGCAACATGGGAACATAGAATTTTAATGGTTTCATGATTAAAAAAGTGAAGTCTAATTGGAGTTAGTTTTCTTTATCAGCACAAATGGTTTCAAAAAATATAATCCAGATAAGTGTGAAGTCATTAGAATCACCAAGAAACATTCTCACATCAACTCCTCCCTCATACTTCAGTAATGGAAAAATGTTAATCAGCAACATATTTTGGTGTAGACATCTCATCAGACCTTAGTTGGAACACAGATATTAAAGTCACAAGGCTATCAGACCTTAGTTGGAACACGGATATTAAAGTCACAAGGCTATCAGACCTTAGTTGGAACACGAATATTAAAGTCACAAGGCTGAAAGCTAACCACACTTTGAGATATGAGAAGTAACACCTTCAGCTGTCCAATGAAAACATTATAAATCATTAGTTTATTCTATACTTAAATCTTAATCAGCTAATTAGGATTCTATATACTCAAGTAAACATTGAAGTTGTAGTTCGAGATTCTTGCTCAGTTGTTATATGATTGTGTTTTGGTAAACTATCTGTTTCTTTCCTACACAGGTGTAAACTCAGGCTATAGTCCCAGATTGATTTTTGTAAAAGTTTTAGGACTTTGCAACTGTTAAAATATCTAATTTCAGAGAAATTCTTCATATAGTATCAAAAGTTATAAAGCCTGGAATGAAAAGGTATGTTATTTTAATTTGGGTTCGACCCCCACTAGGGACAGTGCTAATTTACTTGAGCAAGAAATTAACCTACAACTGTTCCACCCAACCCAGGTGTAAATGGGTACTGTAAGGGATCGCCTGCCTAAGGATGATTTTAGTGATCAGGAGTTATCTTACAAGATTGTAAAGTCGGCTGAAGATGTATATGGAAGCAGACTTTAAACCGCACTTTAACTTTTTAATTCGTTTGAAATTTACTAGTAGAATGTACCTTGTTGTATAATATATAAATGTATGTAGATAAAACATTATCTCAGCATATATAGCTTGTACATAAACTGCTATCAAGGCATTATTTTGGTATTTATATAACTACTGTATAGTTCAGTTCTTGCTGTAGTAATATTTGTACATGATCATGACTTGCAATTTCCTTTTCAAACCCCCAAAAATCATAATTTTTCTACAATTACAGAGCATACCATCCATAGACATACAAAGTTTGAAGCCAAAAAGAAGTTTTGGTTAAATTGGTTCATGCCGTATTTAGAACAGCCTTATAACAGCTCATACACCATAATATGCTAAATATGAGGCCTTGGCACTGAATCGATTGATAATCAAATTAATTAACAATGTACTTTAAAACTGTATACTATATTATTTTAAAGATAAGCATCGTTTTTACAAAATAAGCAAACTGTCGAATATTCACATTAATCAAACAACAAATTTGCTGTAAGCGCACACAATTTTGTATAAATACATTATAAGTATGACCGTGTTGTAATCAGAAGAGCTCATTATATTCCTCCCGTCAGATATCTGATTACAAATAGCAAATATTTTGCATTACATTCTTATTTATCCCTTAAAAATGCTAAAAATCAGATCCCAAGAAAGAAAAGGTTGAAAAAGCATGTGTGCAAAATCTTAGCGAAATAAATATTGTAGTTCTGTAGATATTTATGGTTTCTAGGCGTCATGCGTCAAATCAGATTGCTTATACATATATACTTATATATTTTAGAAATGGTCGAGGAATGAGACAAGCACAAGTATGTCCCCCAAATGAACAGTCTTATAATACCGACCGTAAGTTATATAATATTACTACATTTGTATTTATGTATTAGTTTCTGTGACTATCTTCAGTAGTGGTGGGACATCAGCTGAAAATCGTAATCGATCATCAGTTGGAATAGGTTTCTGTTGTCGATGTGATTCTTCCGATTATAATCGGTTCCTGATAAGTTTGTTTTTGCATGCATGTTTTACTGTGAATCCTTATAAAATTCATGTACTATGGATTAGGAAATATTTTGTCTTTAGTCAAATGTGTCAAAAACCTAATAAAAATTAAAAATCAAAGAAACTGATAAAAATAAATGATCGATTGCCTAGTTCCCTTGACTAGTATACTTTTTTGTAGCTGTATTTTTGGAACTTGAATTAGATATATCAGTGTCCAATACAAATCAGACACAAATGAAATGTATTTAAAACATTTTTAATAACAGTTCAGATACATGAAAATATGTTATTGTCCTTAAATACCCTATCCTCCTTCCTAACCGATGATCGATTATGATAAAGTTTAATCGATTATCAGAATCGGAAGCTTCCAACTTGTCGTTAATCGATTATTCCCGATCATCGGTACAACACTAATCTTCAGTGTTATAATTTATTAAAGAATTGAAATCAAAATAATTCTAAACACTAGAAAACTATTCCTTTTCAGCCTGCTACAGTGACAAGTTGTCCTTTTTTAATAGAAAAAACCGTTGGTACGTTTTCCAGGGAGTTTAAAAAACATATATAAATTGCATTGGAAATGTGATGGGCAGCAAATAGTATACGCTTTTCAGACAAGCCTCTAGTAGATATCATATAAATCTGACAAGAATTAAAATACTTACACCTCCTTAAAACTTTAGTCAGGAATTTTTACTGTTTCCTTCTTGAAATCGTAGCATTTGTGATGTCATCGTCATGTTGTATTACCATCCAGGATACACTATAAAATTAAATGGTGTGCTAATCTTATCATATCAATCATGCATATTATATTCTTAGTGTAAATGTCTTTTATTTATTTACTTTGCTCTAGTTTTTATATGCCTGAAAGAATTTCGGGCATATTATGTTATACCCCCTGGCGTCCGTCTGTCCGTCCGTCCGTCTGTTAGCAATTTGGTTTCTGGAGCATAACTTAATTCCATTTGGCCCACAATATTCAAACTTCATAGGATGATTGTCCATATCGGGTAGAAGACCCCTATTGATTTTGGGATCACAAGATCAAAGGTCAAGGTCACTATTACCTTAAAACTGAAATCAGTTTCCGTAGCATAACTTAAGTTCCATTTAGTCAACAATATTCAAACTTCATAGGATGATTGTCCATATTGGTTTGAAGACCCCCATTGATTTTGGGGTCACAAGGTCAAAGGTCAAGGTCACTATTACTTTAAAACTGAAAACAGTTTCCGGAGCATTACTTAAGTTCCCTTTGGTCCACAATATTCTAACTTCAAAGGATGATTGTCCATATCGGGTAGAAGACCCCTATTGATTTTAGGGTCACAAGATCAAAGTCACTATTACCTTAAAAGTGAAAACAGTTTCGGCTCAATCTTTTTTCTCTACTTTGTTTTCCACAATTATTCATAATATGATATTCATATGAAATATTCTCATGTCTTACAAATGCTTCATCTTAACTAAAAAAAACACTTTCGGGCATATAATGCTCCGCCTAGCGGTGCTCTTGTTTTCTCTTGTTGCATATAATTTATAATTTATTATTTTATACTTTTCAGCTGGAATAATTAAGAATCAAGGTAAATTATTTAATTTATAGATTGGCTTCCTTAAAGTAAAGATTTTATATCTGTAGCACTGATGGAAGTATATAACAGAATATTATGTTTCAAAACAAGTTCTTTTTTAACTTGAAATTCTTAAAATGTTATGAGTTTGTAAGATAATTGTTTAATATTTGTTTACTTATTTTCGCAGCCTTTCTGTTTTTCATTGAATTTATATATGATTTAACAAAAAACGTACTGCTAGGATATTTTAAAATGTTAAGATGGAGGCATGATTTTCTCATGTTTAACAAGACAGAATGATGTACTGTAAGACCCCCCCTTGGTATACCAGATCATACTTGATGTTTGTTTGTTTGTTTGGTTTAACGCCGTAGCAACACATTGTATAGGTCATATAACGGCGGTCAGTCAACCAACTCACTTCTCCTGAGTCCTACTTTCGTCAGTGACTGACAACTGCCCTACATAATTAAAAATCATTGGTCGGAGGGATAATGGCCGTAGAAATAATTTCATGGCCAATCTCCACCAAAGTATGCCCCTCCCGGGAATCGAATCCACGACCCCTCGATCAGACAACTTGCGTGCTACCAACTGAGCATCAACAAATTAATATATTACATAGATGTTATATAAGTAAATCTATATGTCTTCTAATGGATAATAAACACACTAACTTAGTGCGTACAGTATGCTAATAACAATGTAACTTTAATTTACAGAGTCTGGATCTGGATCTGAAGATTCATTGTGGAGTGACGATGAATGGGATTCTCAATATTGTAAGTTTTTACCGTAGAATTCTTTATTTGGAACATTGGAAATGGGTCCTAAACATTGTTAGTTTGGTATTTACTTGTAAATTCTATACATAGACAATGTCTGAATTGGGTCCTAAACATTGTTAGTTTGGTATTTAGATGTAAATTCTATACAGAGACAATGTCTGAATTGGGTCCTAAACATTGTTAGTTTGGTATTTACTTGTAAATTCTATACATAGACAATGTCTGAATTGGGTCTTAAACATTGTTAGTTTGGTATTTACATGTAAATTCTATACATAGACAATGTCTGAATTGGGTCCTAAACATTTTTAGTTTGGTATTTACATGTAAATTCTATACAGAGACAATGTCTGAATTGGGTCCTAAACATTTTTAGTTTGGTATTTACTTGTAAATTCTATACAGAGACAATGTCTGAATTGGGTCCTAAACATTGTTAGTTTGGTATTTACATGTAAATTCTATACATAGACAATGTCTGAATTGGGTCCTAAACATTGTTAGTTTGGTATTTACATGTAAATTCTATACATAGACAATGTCTGAATTGGGTCCTAAACATTGTTAGTTTGGTATTTACTTGTAAATACTATACAGAGACAATGTCTGAATTGGGTCCTAAACATTGTTAGTTTGGTATTTAGATGTAAATTCTATACAGAGACAATGTCTGAATTGGGTCCTAAACATTGTTAGTTTGGTATTTACTTGTAAATTCTGTTCTGAGACAATGTCTGAATTGGGTCCTAAACATTGTTAGTTTGGTATTTAGATGTAACTTCTATACAGAGACAATGTCTGAATTGGGTCCTAAACATTGTTAGTTTGGTATTTACATGTAAATTTTATACATAGACTATGTCTGAATTGGGTCCTAAACATTGTTAGTTTGGTATTTAGATGTAAATTCTATACATAGACAATGTCTGAATTGGGTCCTAAACATTGTTAGTTTGGTATTTAGATGTAAATTCTATACATAGACAATGTCTGAATTGGGTCCTAAACATTGTTAGTTTGGTATTTAGATGTAAATTCTATACATAGACAATGTCTGAATTGGGTCCTAAACATTGTTAGTTTGGTATTTAGATGTAAATTCTATACATAGACAATGTCTGAATTGGGTCCTAAACATTGTTAGTTTGGTATTACAAATTGTCAGTTTTACTGTTTGCAGGAAATACTTAAGAGCATGAACACTTTTCTGCTTTTATGTAGTCTTTCTTAAACTGTGACATAGATGATTGTTTACTGCAGGAATATCCATCCATGTACATAAAGTACTTTAAAACCACAATAGCTAGTTGTCCATATCCACATCGTATATTCTACTTACGTTTCAAATGTCCATGTATAGAATGACAGAAGTAAACCCATAAGCATGGAGTAAAATTTACGCAGACAAAAGTATTATATAACATGCATAAATTACTTAATTGAGTTGGCACAAACATATTTAATTTGTTCACGAAATTATTAGTGTGTAAATGTTTCCCCTTGGTTTGTACTGGTTTGTTTAGTACTGGGAAACCAAATACTTGTAGCAAACTCTAGAGTGATAAATATTATACGCTGCCTTATATACATGTCTATCCTGGTAAATTGTGAATTATATATATGTATATATCTCGCCAATGATACATGTAGATGTCTCACAGGAAGTGCAATGTTCAATTCAGATGAACTTGATCGTTTAAAATGTTACTTATTAGTATACTATTATATTCACTGACTTATGATGAAGAGCTTGAGTAGATTTTGGGAATCTTGTATTGTACTTAACAATGGTTACATTGAATTTTCCACCCCCTATTAGGCGGTTTTATACCTAAATAAATGGTTTATGTTGCTGACAGCTAAGCACTTTTTTCACAAACTGTGGAGATAGTTTTGAACCTTGCTACTAACTGTTCGGTGTGCGAAAGTAGGCTGTTTCTATTGGAATGTGAGAGTCTATTACGCTGGGTTGCTGAACCAGTTTGGATATGTTCTGGAACCAGATCAAACAAGTTTTTATACTATACCCTGTACATACTGCATAACGTTTTTGTAATGAATCTGTAACATATCAATGAAGTAAGCACAGGACCAAAATGGCATTTAAATGCTCATCTGAGTGCAAAATACTCTTGCTCTTTAAGGAGTAGGGAAAGGGTCATTTAAACAATGGTGGATGTATCCCTTTGAAATTTATACATAGCATCCCCTTAATATCCTTTACAAAGAGTGTTCTAATTATGTTCCTGGAGTTAATATTGACTCTGTCCTAGAGGTCAACAGATTTGAATAAGGAAATGTATAAAATAGTTTTCTTTAGAGATTCTAAACAAAGAATGTTCAAATTATGCCCTGGGGTCAAGATTAGCCCAATCTTAGGGGGTCATATGATTAAGTGAGTTATGTGTGAGTTATACACGGAAATTAGAGGTGAAACAATTCAAAAAATTTCTATTCGATTTTTCATCAAACAATTCAATTTTTCGATTCAATTCGATTTTCTACTGGAATTAAATAGGACATAACAAAAAATAAATTTTCTGGAAGAACTGTATTATCAAATAAAACTCTAAATCTTGATAACAAAGTCAGCTTTCATAAACAAATGTAGCATCAAATTACCAACACTTTTCAGACCACAGCGGGAGAGATAGAAGGCTACTTGGCTACTTAAGGTCTGTTAGCTTCATGTGTTTCTTCAAAAATATTAGAACATCGACATTGTCACTGCTCAGTGTACCCCTATGTGCATAATTCAGAGCTCCAGATAATTTATTTTACTAAAGAGTCAACACTCCCTAGTTTATTTATCATAAAGAGTGACATATGTTTTGAAAAGAGTGGAACACTTAAGAAAGAATGTATCACCCAAAGACAATAGAACATAAATATATTTAGAACAGTGCATTTTCATCTCCTCCCGCAAGACGAAAAATTCAAATTCTAATTCTTTAATAATACCCATTTTACAAGGTATTTAGAGCTTAAATAGTTATAAATATTTTACTGCATTTTAGCATATATAAATGACAAATCATATTATTTCCAACTTTTTAATGAAATGTAATGCCCATGGATAAATTGTTTATTTCTCCTTACCTACATGTACATACTGTATGTGCCTCAAGTCATAATCAAAATAAAAAAAAATCATCAGTGCGTTAATGACGTCATAATGCCATAATCAATGACTAGTTAAGGTTAAGCATAGAAAATTAAAAATTACAAGCATTCAGCAAATGTAGATCACTATGACCAGCTTAATTTAGTTTGTTTTTTTCTTTTGGCTCTGGCATGATTCAAATAATTCTCATCTCATCATAAACGTTAAATTATTTTTTAACAACTCTAGATCTATATTTATAACTTTCACACAATAATGTTTATTTCAAAATAAAATTATTTTTGGTCTTAAATCAATGTATTAGTGAAAACATACAATTATCTTCGGACATTTCATAGAATTCATTTCCAATTTATAGTAGATAAAATCTAACCAACCACACTATGTCCGATTTTAATGGTTAAGAAAATCAAAGAGGATTTTCCCAAAATAAACGTAAATAACATTAAAAACAAACAATTAAGTTTACAGTTTATCTCAATATGACTTTAATATGCTTGATTTAAATTTGTATCATATGAAAAGAAATCGCTTCAACCATTTCGACGTAATGTCATTCATTTTCGCGACCCACGCTAGATAGCAAATTCATATGAAACATCTTTTGTAATTAAAACGCTTATTATTTTCAATGATTTCATCTTGATTTAACAAACAATGCTTCAGGTAACGACGATGTGAAAAGTTTAATTTGTTTTTCTTAAGAAAAATCCCACAATATTGCCGATCGTGTAAAACTAAATCGACTGGTTATATCTTGGTGGCCCCTTTTTCACTATACTCTCTCTAGGTACCAGTCTTAAGTATTTATGAATCATATCAAGCGTGTTAACTAACTCGACGACTCCATTATCAATTTCTGTCAGCGAGTTAATCTCGTAGCGTGTGACCGACAATAATGTCTAATTGACATGTACGCGTAATTTACATGTATTACTGCGGGCAATCTCACTTTTCACAACTCTTATCTGGATTAACAATCGTCGGTTAATAAGGGTTCACTATTTTAGTCAATAATAAAAAATATGCTTATTTTAACCGAAAAAAGGTGATTCATTCAACTCATAAAACTACTGAAAAAGACAGTATTTCAAATAAGAATCGAATCGAAAATGCCTCTTCCGAATCGAATTGAACCGAACCGAATCGAGCGTTAAAAATCGCGATTCTTTGTGAACCGCGATTAATCGTTTCACCTCTAACGGAAAATAATCGTCTTAGTTAGCATGTATAATCAGCTAAAGGTCCTTTACAAAGACTTCAAATTATGTCCCTGGGTTTAAATTGACCCTGACTCATAGCTTTCATGTTTTTCAGATATATATATATATCAGGAAATGTAAAATATTCCAATCCTATAAAAAGAAAAACAATGTGACCTAAACAAACTCAGTGTTTCAGCATTTTGATTGAGTGCTTCAATAATACAAAATGACATAAAAGAATGATATAAAGTTATTATATGGATACTAATCAAAAGTTCTAACACTTGCTTGGATATAAAAAAAAAATTTCTGAAAAGAGTCATAAGTTATGTTAAATGAATTTAATACTGGGGTACATATAAAAACAATTCACTGTGTTACTAAAAGAAAAATATTATACAATATCACACAATTGGTGCACAGATGATCTGTTATACAAACCGAGTGTCATTCTCAAAAATCTGTAATCAATATCGTGTATAACCGTCTCTTGCATCAATAACTGCTTGACATCTGCAGGGCATTGAGTTGATTAGATGTGGTACTATATGATTGGAAATGTTTGCCATTCCACTACCAAGGCTAGTTAGAACTCTCAGAAACTTCAATTGGACATTGATGTACTCGACTACCAAGCTTATTCCAATAATGGTTTATGTAACAAAGCCAGCGAACAAGCGGGCCACTGCATGGCATTGATATTTTGTTGGTGCTAGATAAGTCTAGCTACGTGGCACCTTGTGTTGTCTTGCTGGAAAATAATGTCATTATCACGTTTATCGGAAGACGTAACTCCGCTCCATACTTATGCACTTGATTGAAATTTATTGATAGATTGACACAATGGCATACGTCCGAATTTATCATTCGCAACGTCAACTTAAACCTGACCGACCTTGTCCATCTCTTCTGTTCAAAGTAAACTTTGATTCACTAGTGAAAAGGACAATGTCGTTGTATTAAAAGGTAACCAACGTATTGACATCTCGCTTTTATACTTCCACATTCATGGTTTCGTACAGTCTGGACAGATATAGGGCGTCTATGTATACCATTGATCTCAGCAGCTACACGTAAAGCAGGTCAAGTGTATTTTCTGCACATCTAAGTTCTCTTGCTGCATTGCTAACGAGCTCCCTAGTTTGCAGCATTCGGACCAGGTGTCCCATGTTTTCAATATAAAATTTAGGAATGTCTTGCATTAATTGATGTTAGTATACATGAGGGTATCAATGAGCAATAATCAGGGTTACTTCATCGACCAAAAGTACAAGTGATAACATCATATTATGATGTGTATATGTAATTATGTATAATTATCCATTATACCGGTAACAGGACACGAGTACATCTATCATTCTAGATTACTAGGTTTTATAAATATAACATGTATTAGTTATGAATCATTAGCTATTTTATCCTTATTTACATTCTACAAGATTTTATCAACCATGGTATGAGGAAGTTGGAAAATTTAAATGTGTTTATGATGTTAAGTATTAAAATGGCTTTAAGTGCTTTGTTGTAATATTGATAACGTTTTCTTGGCAATAGATCTATAATAATAGACAAAAGAAACTGGACATTCAATTTTGTAATCGATATGTTATATACACATGATTGTTAAATTTTACATTTAAGAATAGTAAATAGTAAATTCTATATGAAATAGGATAAATACCTCTTTTAGGAAAGAGACACACCACATCAAAACTCAACCTGTTATATTTCAGTATCATTCTATCATTGTCATCAAACATTTCTACATTACAGTGAGATTCATTGCCTTCAAGTCAAGATGATTGACATTAAGAACAACCTGTTCAGCTGATAATCTGAAAAAAGGTTGAACAATACCATAAAGAAATGCCTTCAAAAGACATATTTTCAACATGTAATGTTCCTACATAACATGCAAGATTCGGTAATAAAATAATAAACTGATAGATTACATCTTCATGTATCAACAATTTCATGTAAACACAGAAAAGTGTACACACTATCAAGAAAAAAACGTTAAGTGTCAATTAATATTAGCTCAAATTTATCAGGCCGTGGCAGTACTTGGGTAACATCGCGAAAGCCTATAACCTATTTCTGTCATGATTTTTTTAGAGCAGACATGTCATAAAAATCATACCGAGGGAACTGCGCTAAATTTATTTTAATCTTAATCAATTAAAAGGTTAAAAAAATACTTAATCGTAACATGAATTCATTATTCAATGAAAGCCATTGCACAAAACGCTATTGAACGTGGGCGCTGCCATCTTGGTTTGAGGTCACTCACGACACAGTTAACCTTTTCAGGTCATGTGATCAAAGTACGTAAATTTAATTGGTTAACTGGAACGAATAAAATAAAGTTTGGCTTATAGTTTAAAGCCATGTGACCCAAATACTTAAAGTTGATTGGTTCGCTGAATAAGTAAATATAGTTAGGTGTATAGTTTAGACCAATCGTATTATGATATTACTTTGACAGCATATAAACAAAAACATTGCCATGTGCTCAAAAACTTGTGTAAAACTATAACATATATTAAATACAGCTTTGATACACTTCCTCTCTATGAAAGTCGTTCAGTATTCCTAAATGTTAAAGTTACATGTAGGCAAAATATTGTTTTTCACAATTAAAGAGGATTTTCCCTTTTGATGCTGAGACTGTATAAATATTTAAACCCGACTTAGTCTAAAATGACCTCAATTAGCGTCTAAGTACGAGATTGGTTCTCAATAAAAGTTGTGCGTGGCGTCGACTCCAAATATATTCTATCTAATCACTTAGCTGTTTTATAGAGTATTTTTGTCATTTTTCAACAGTGTAACTATTCTTCCTTCGTCACTCCAAGCTTCTTTCACTTTGTCGTGGTTTGAAACCGTCTCCAAAAGTTTGGCATTCGTATGCGTTAAATCTTCCGTGATTACATATGGTGTTCCTTTCAGTTTTCGTCTAGATCTAATTACATCTAATTTAACTAGTCTCTGCACAAACTTGCGTAGTATCACCCTGTAACCGTCAGCTCGATATTCTTCCATTCTGTGAGCCATATCAAAATCTTTATTTGTTAATTTGATGTTTAGTTTGTCATTTATAAGATTTATCAATTTTTACATGTTTAATCTTCAGTCTCCCTTTTAATATCCGGAACTCCGTAAAAACCCACGCTATTCCTAAGTGTACAGTATAAGTTCATTCACTCGAACACCACCGGGTCGAATTAATTGGCCGAGTTGAACACATTGTCTGGCACCGATCAATTTCCCTTCTATATCTATATTAGTCAACCTCTCTTGGGTCGAACAGGACTGAGTCGAACTCTAGAACCAATATCTTGGCCCCGTGGTTTACAAATACACTTTAATACATTTGTCTCTCTCTCGAACAATAGAATTTCACACATCGGCCGTAAAATCTTGACCGTAGTCATTGTTTTTTGACGCGTGATAATAACAGGGCGTGAAAATCGCTTAACAATAGATTTGTTAATTGATTTTAATTGCTTAACAATAGATTTGTTAATTGATGTTAATTTGTCCAACACATTGTGATTAGTAAATATATTGTTTATAATATTGCATAAAGATTGCTTAACAATAGAATTGTTTGTTGACTGCAACTTGTAGACAGGCACATATTATACAATGTCATGGTATGATTTAAAAAAATGACAAAACAAGTAAATAAGGTCTCTCTAAAAAATTAATTAGCGCATATACAGCGTGTATGTTAGTTTTTATTAATAAAAACTGATAAAAAAGTTCGTGCAATTTCGGTAAAAAATAAGTCCAAATTAAAGATCGAAATGTTAGAACAGAATAAACACACATATACAACGACGGAAAAAACTTACTGGAGGACCCGGTCACATCGAACCTTTCTCACTTACATGTAACCACATTAAAGAAATTATCAATTCATCTACTACTACTAACCTATATCGTAATCATGTAAAAATAACGCACAACAAATATGAAGTTGGCAATTTTTTTGCAGTAATTACTAACTACGTATACATGACACATGAATGAACCGTGTGTTCGGGGTATATACTAAACCAAGGGAGATAACAAATTTAAAAACCATTGATCTATATTAATAACGTCGTACTTGGACGAAAGTCGGCCGGGTCGAACACTTGGCTCTCTCGAATCATTTTTCATGTCCCCTCGAGTTCGAGCCAGCGAACTTTTACTGTATATTGCTCTAAGTGATTATTTTTAGACTCTTCCAAACTAATTTTCATAGCTTGTGAATTAATTCTTTCCTCAAGAACTTTCTTTTCTTTCTTTAGTTGACAATTTTCAGCTTCCAATTTTTCAGTTTTTATTTCGATGTCAGACAAATGACTTCTGACTACTTCAATGGTAGATTCCATTAATGATACTCTTTCTGATACGGCTGATTCTTCTTTATTTATTACATTTATTTCATTCTTTAATTAAATTCTAATATTGTTTTTTAGGTCTTCAAGTTTCTGGACCAAAACCGATTCAGTGATCATTTCTTTAAATTTGTTATCAATATATTCTTGTGAGGCTAGTGAATTTAATTTAGCCTGCATTATTTTCATAATTTCATTTAAATCTTCAGATGGATTGATTGATTTAAAGTGTTTATCAATTGTTTGTTGGGTGGTGTTCCCGCTATCCTGGGATTTATCAGCCTTTTTACAAGGTTTGGTTTCTTTATGTTTAGTTGCGGGACTACTGACCAGGGACATGTCTGTTTCCGCGCATGTTTCCTCCGTTGTTTTTCCAGCTTTCGCTCCGTTTGACCTGGCTCTCGTAGCAGCAGCCTCTTTGTCTTTCACCATTATTTAATTTTAGTATGGTATTTCAAAAGTTTACAAGCAAATGCACTAATGTAAAATTTACATACAGTTCAATGTCAAATAAACTGGTTTCTTCGTGTAAAAAACGACAACTGTACAACTCCGAGATTTTTTATTACATTCACTTAAAATTCTCAATTATTCAAAACAACAGAAAATTACATATTAATATTCCTCATGAAATTTCCTTTTGTTTGCTTGTAAAATAAATAATGTTAATCCAGTTTTCAATTGCAATAAGTTTATTTTTTCTCCGTCGATGTAAGACACATTTACTTTGTTTTGGCGACCTTGACCTTTTTCCCCGATTGGGTAAACAAACTAGAATATCTTACATTCTCACCAGTATCAATAGACACTTTAAGTTTTCACAATGTCTTTATGTTATGTCTGAATTTCGAAGACATTGTATAGCTCGTTTAGAATTACACAACGATATTTCATTTTCACTTGTGTGTAAAGTGTATATGATTACTAAAGTATATTGTCAATAGAAATCAATGGTATATATTGTATGAAAATCTGTATCTCGGGTATATTTTAACTTCCGTCTTACTTTCTCAATTACAGTAGGTGGCCTTTTGTCGGTATTCTTGTCGTCTTAAGACCCTATAGCATCCAGCCAAATGTAAAATTTGCGTATGTTAACCATTTGTAAAATTGTAATGTTAACCATTTGATATTAACTACCTGTTCATCCATTATTTTTCTCTCATAACTTACACTATTTAAGAGCGTAATGAATTTTAAAATGTTTGTTAAATGCACGTTAACTTAAAAATGCTAAAAATAGACTATTTCAGTTAAATAAAGTGAAAAGTGTCTGGAATTGGATCATGATATTAAAGTTAAGAAAGCCAATGGTATCACTCTGTTTTGTTTGTTTTTGTTTTTTTTGTTGGGTTTAACGCTGTAGCAACACATAGGTCTTATAACAGCGGTCAGTCAACCTACTCACTGTTCCTGGAATGGCAAAATCTCTGCATTTAGCTCAATCATGTTTCAAAAAATCATAATGTGGCAGAAAACTGAGACAAGAGCTAGATATAACACATTTGTTTACTCTGAAATACAATAAGCTTTGACAGATGAGAACAAATAGCTGAAATATGTTCTTTGATAACATAATGTACAAATGAAACAAGCAAACAACCATTAAGTCTTTACTTATTGAACGGAAGTCTGTATAGTTAGCTAAGTTTTAGTCCTTTTTGTGTTAAGTAATGTATGATGCTTTATGCCACATTTCACAGCTTAGCTGTGGTAACTCCGGATAAAATGACTTACTCATTAATCCCTTAACGAGCCTAGATATCTGGAACCAAGTAAATCTACTTGACCTAAACCTTTGTCATTGGCTGACAACTGCCCTTCTTGTTACTGAGATAGACCCCTGGATTTTTTGTTTGACTTCAGTGTATTAGTTACTGAAGATATATACTGAAACAAAATACTTGACATTTGATTAGAACTATAATCATTATACCCCCGCTTCGAAGAAGAGGGGGGTATACTGTTTTACCCTTGTCCGTGCGTCCGTGCGTCCATCCGTTACAAAATTTCCGTCGCAGTTTTCTCAGCAACTATAACATGCAGCAGCCTAATACTTTGCATATTGCTTCATCCCATAGTCCCATGTGGTGTAAAGCGATTTCATGCTCCTTGCTCATCTACTTCCTGTTTGTCGCATATTTTAGATTTTTGCGGGGGTATCACTAGTGAGCATTAGCTCACAGATTTACTTGTTTGATTTTGATAAGAAAATAATGTTTTTAATTTGCTATGTTGTAGCTAGTGATGAGAGTAATGAAGTTCATAACATACCTGTGGCTCAACCACGACCTAGTAAGTCATCTACTTTATTGTTTTTAACTTTTTTATTAAAAAGGGCATTATATGAAGTTGTGTATCTATACAACCGGTTGCAAAGCATAGAGTGTTTAGAATTGTAGTAACCCGTAATAAGAATAAGCATTGTAATAATTATGACACTTTATTGTTTGTTTCTTTTTAGCTCACCTTATCACAAAGTGCTCAAGGTGATTTATTTTTGGGGGGATCTGGCAAGATGTGCATGCGTCGGCCAGTCTTCAACAACTTATTAAAAGTCTTCTTGTAAAATATCATAAGGCCTACAATTACCAAATTTGGCATGTGACATCGCCTGGAGGTGCTTTACAAATTTTATTTAAATTATGCCCCAGTGGTCTATATTTTGGCTGGATAGGTTCACTGGTGGTTGAATCAATGTGACTTGCTTTTTATTAATTTTATTTTTTTTAATTTAATTTGTTCGTTGAAAATATACTTAATTTCCAAACCTAATGTACATTTGAAATTTTTGAAATCAATTGCTGTAAATTATGGTTGATCGTGTTTTGATATGATAGTTTTTGAATTAACCAATCAGTATTATTATTTTAGATAGAGGTTTACCACAAATACATACTAGATCTGATCCTCCACCAAATAAACCAATTCTCCCAGAAACTGATGCATTTCCTGTAAGTATGATGTACAATTTGTCATTAGTTTTATAGGTTTTACTAAGATTGCAAAGTAAAATTTTCCATTCCCTCATCCCAAGTTCTGTCAATCTTTTAAAGAATTACTATCTTCGCAAAGGTAGAATTCCCAAATAGCTGCTTGTACACTTCTGGCGATTTTGGCTCATGTCGACAAATTACTTGATCGATGAAGATAAGATATTTATTGTGCAAATGTTTTCTTTTCAAAATGAATTATACTCCCACCACTAGTGGTGGCATTCTCGTACCCAGGGGCTATCAGGATTCTCAATACTAGCCTTTGGCGCCTTTGGGCCAATTTCAGGAATGAAATGTCATAATTTTGGCAGATATCGAACAATCAATACGCTTTCGTGACAATTTTTGTGACAAGCGCCATTTGCGATTAAGCTATCAATCAATTAAATTGTTGCTTCTGTAGCGTCTTCATCTAAATTAAGATAAACGAAGTTGAGAAATCGGACTTGTATTCTGTATATTGGAACTGTATTTCTGTTACCATGGTGACACATGATATCAATTGATAATGATCTTTGAAATTCGCGGACGTTTGAGCTCGGGACAACAGAGACCCATGGATTAGGAATAAGGTTTGTTTGGGAGAATATTGTTTACTGATGTACATATCAATGTTTAATTTAGATGGATTAAATAAATGTTCATCAAATCTAAATATAATGGGTAAAAAAACATAATTCAAATTTGTTTTCTATTTTTTATGTGTAATGCCTGTTGCAGCCCTTAGAAACATTAACTCATATAAAATGTATGAAATGTATTTAAGATTTGATCAAATACAATGTATATCTAAAGTATTTCCTTTGATAAATTGGAAAGTAAAAATAGCCACATTATAATTAAATGCATTGTAAATAAATAAATATCACATATACACATTACAGTTATATATGTTTAATTAGAAATTTTAAGTGGTTTGATTATATCTTAATAGAGTTTTGAAAATATACGAAAATTAACGGACATGACTTTAATTATAATTTTTTTTTAATGAAATGATGTTGTATGTGGAACATTTATTAAACAGCAGCTTTATCCACATTGCAATCAAGCTAGCTTGAAGGCAAGAGAGTAATATTCAGTGCATTACAGGCCTCCTAGTGAAACCTTTAAAACCTTTAAAAACCTTTAATTTCAGAGCAAACCTTTAAAACGTTTACATTTCCCCAGAAAACCTTTAAAACGCCAAAATAGCCTGTAATTCTCACTCAAAACCTTTATATTTGCTCTGACTGGTTGCCGTGCTAGCTTAAAGCAAGTAATGGATTTTGTTCTGCATTTTCCCTACACTGTAAAACAGGAGCTATGTATGATATAAATATGCAGAGAAAATAGGTATACACATTAAATAAGGTATGTCTTATATTGCATAATTCAAACAGTATATAACATCAAAAAATGACTTTGATATGACTGTGGGTTTAATAAAGAAATGAGAACTTCGATGAAAATAGCCTTTATTTATTCTTTATTTTTTCATATTTTACACTAAAAGTCCTTTATTTTCTATGCTGGCATATTTCTGCCACCAGATAACCACAAAACTTACTAGATAATTATCTGGTTAACTAGTTACGTAACTAGTTAACCAGATAATTATCTAGTTAATTAAGTAGTTAACTAGTTATGTAACTAGTTAACCAGATAATTAACTAGATAATTAAGCGGTTTTCTAGTTAACGTAACTAGATAAACACTTACCACTTATCTATAATCGCTAAGTGGTTATCTAGTTACGGTTACTAGATAATCACTTAAATAACTAGTTAATTAAAAGGTTAACTAGTTACGTAACTAGTTAACCACTTACCACTTATACAAAATATCGCTAAGTGGTAAGTGGTTATCTAGTTACGTAACTAGTTAACCAGATAATTAACTAGTTAATTAAGTAGTTAACTAGTTACGTATCTAGTTAATCACTTAACATTAAATTTGTAAAATAATACACAATGGCAGTTGTAAGCACTAACTGGCATTTTTTCCTGTTATGATATTTTCTTTATTGTAAAAAATAACTAGTTACGTAACTAGTTAACTACTTAATCAACTAGATAATTATCTGGTTAACTAGTTACGTAACTAGTTAACCACTTAATTAACTAGTTAGGTTATGTGGTTATCTGGTGGCAGAATATGCCACCATAATTTTCATACATTGGAGCCTTTATAAAAACCTTTATTTTTGTTTTGGTCTGCTAGGAGGCCTGGCATTAATATATCTTTCTCCTTTAATTTTTCTTAATCAAAAGTATCGAATACCGTATTGTTCCTAATAAACGCCCCCGGGGGCGTTACATTTTCCGAAGAGGGGGCGTTTAATAGGGGGCGAAAAATCGGCATTTTTCTTCTTCCATTTATGCTATTTTCCAGTCATTTTTTGCTTAATAATGACATATTAATTTGAGCCCAAAACAATTTCATGCATTTAAAGAAATAATGATTGTTATAAGTACAGTAGGGCTTCGTAATTGAGTAAAAACGGTAGTGCGTACGTGACTATCTAAATGTATCTCATTAATGTCATTGTGGTGTGATGTCATATACCTTGTCGATGGGCAGTAGATTCTGGACATTTTAACATGTGTGTAGCAAAATGTCGGAGAACAAACCCTGCCAAAGCACACATAAATTCACAGCTGGATTTAAGTTGACAATATATTCAATTAAAAGGGTTTCATAAATTTTGTATAGATTAACTTATAACTAATAATTATGTTCACAACTTTTGTTTATATCAAAAATTTTTAGTGTTAACTGTTACTTAGTGATATTTTATGATGCCCTAAATAGTTGTAGAGATTGTTTCAAGGTCTGTCGGCTTTCTTTGATCTTTGTGCAACTTCTAAATTGATCTGTCGGCGTGTCCTTTTAATGACCTTGCTTGAACTGTAAGCGACCGTGATCAAAAATATAAACTAAAATACCGACAAACTAATCTTTAGGAAGACAGCGTCTCATATCGATTTTTGACACCTGCAAGGTCGAGTACAATAACGATGTCGTATTTAATCTAGTAATGCCCCTTTTAAAATTTAATATTTTAAACATTCCTGTTGGGAAGATTTTTGTTGTGCATCCAATGTTTTGAAATTTAAACCCAGTTGGTTTTTATTTGTTTGGGTCGTCAGACCAAACAAATAATGGTAGCGAAATTTCAGACCCGAATGCTGTTAATTGCAAATACCGAAAGTAGTCCGCTTTTTTTGAAGCGGTTACTTCCCTTTACATAGACATAAACGCCGAAAAATTCAGGGGAGATCACTGCGTGAAGATTGTCAAATGGACTGGTCCCCTGCGAACCATGATAGGACAGGGAACCAGATTAATTGTCAAATAACAGGCGCATTAATTTTCAAACCTGCTCAGGGAAGAAAATATAGTTCCCGATTGGTCGAAGATTTCTAATATTGTGCAATTCTGTAGCAGTTCTGCAAATTACTAGTAATATATTTAAATAATTTTGATTGAACGCACGTCAATTTTGAACTCTTCAATTAAGATATGGCCATCCTAATTCAGCTCCGAGATCTCGGGATTTACCGTCATATCTCGGTATTTTCCGCTTCCGTTCGTGAAGCTAGTCGATAAAATTCGTAAACTTGACTGGTATACTGCTGTCGATAATTGTGCGGTACAGCCGCGCAGAAAATCGATACGCAGTCAAACATATTAATCAAAATGGCGGCTCTAGACGACAGAGGCTGGTTACGCCACGGAAAAATGTCAACAGAAGCCTAATTTAGCTTGTTATTTAAGCTTTGAGCATCATAATGGTTGGATTTAGATATACTGTGCCGATTTAAACTGCATGAAGCAGTGTGACATTAACTATTATTTATCTATTCCGAATTATGCTACTCGTGACAGTTCGCGTGAAAATTCACTGAAATACTCAAATAGAACAAGGTTACAGCCACTGAGCCAGGTGTTCTCTTCGAGAAAAAAGTTTTTCAATAAGTGAAGCTCATGACCTATTCCATTGACACAATTCAACATAAGTTGAGAGCCTAGAAAATGATTGTGTGTTTGTTTTGCGTTCGTTTAGAACAATGAGTGAGTGTAGATGTGTAATACCCTGTAATGTGCATACCCTTCAGATCAAGGGCCATTTTTAGATGGAAAACCCCAACCTCAGTTTTAGGAGACATGAAATGTTGTGTTTTGTGGCTGACACTATGCATAGTGCAGGTAGGTGAATTTTTTATCTTTAGTGTAAATGTATATTCTCAAATTCTTGTAAACAAAAGTACAAGGTCTAACTTTAAGGAAAAAAGCACCCTACAGAAAACATTATTTTGTAACAAATGTATTGAGAGGTCATAGTTTGTCACCCTAAGCCTTATGAAAAATGAATATAATGAACACCTTGGAATTTTAAACAGAGTTTTTACCCGGGTAGGTTGCACAGTTTGTTGCAGGCCAGGATTTGGAATTTTGTGTCCAGAAGGGGGTACAGGTTTGAAATTGAATACTGCCCAGGAAGGTTATTCCCTTCTACGAAAATTTGACAAAATTTCAATTTTCCTCCATTTATAAGATAAAGAGAAGTTTCCGGTCTTATGGAAGAGTACGGGAGTACTGGTTATAGACAAGGGCCTTGGAAAGCTAGGTTAGTTAGAGTAAACATTGTCCATAGCACAATGAACCATGATGTACTGGTAACAGAATTTCATAGCGCAATGCAGATGATGAGATTTTGTCATATATCCATTCAGAGCAAGTAAATTGTAAACCGCTATATAGATTCCTGGTAAGATCATACACTGTATTTTAAACTATTAAATTATTTTCATTATCAACTAGCACAAGTTGTTATTATTTTATACCTTCATTACATTTGTATTTTAGCAATAATTGACAGTATTGGTGGATCTGGGGAATTGAACAACCTTCTTGCAACTTTGAACATCCAACCAATTCCCTTAGTTAATCTCCATATGATGAAATGATTCTGGTTATTTTGTTGAATTTGTTGTGAAATCATCTATGTCAGATGCTGATAAAGAAGGATTAAAAAAGCAAAGCTGTGAGTATTACAGTTATTACTTAGCTGAGTATATTTATATTTGATGTGAATACATTTTGTGTAAATTTTGATAAATTGTTCTTCTTATCAATTATTTAAAAGAAGAATTTTTTTAATTTAATTTGAATTGATAATATGCAGCACTATGGAATTTCTTACAATGCAAATAACCTTGAGCAAATTTCCAATTCTGTCATCACTGTGAATCACTACAACATACTTGTATCATTTTATATCAAATAGTTCATAACTCAATATTCAGTAGTTACTACATGTACAATAGGCTTCTGTCTGTATTGACAACAAGTAACTTTAATCCCTATGGACTATTTCTGAACATGGGACATTAGGGGGCGTTTTAACTCCTGGAAGTAAAATGTGTGCATATGTTCTTCTGAATAGGTTGAAAAATAGTATTTTGACATAAAATTCATATTTTTTGGTAAAAATGTGATTGATTTTTTCAAACTAGTAAAAATGCAGATCTATTTACATTATGCAATACTTATTATATATATATATTATATATATAGGGTCATTAGGCAGAATCTACTTATATTGAAATGTTCTGATTTAAATGAAGGCTCATGATCTGCCTACTACCCACAATGCTGGTCAATATTTTGTTATTTATGTATCAATATCATTATTCAGGAAATGGTCACAACAACAATAATGCTGACAAAGAAATCATTCCAGTTCCTGTACAACAAGGTTTATACAAGCCAGTGACTATAGATGGCACTCCAACATGATTATGTAGTTATACATGTATATTTAGAAACTAAAGATCTGAGTAAGTAAACTATAAATATTATTTTATTGCTCTTGTCCCGGAGGTCTAGGGAATTTAGCATGGCATGAAAGTGCGAAAAAGTACAGGTTTGAATCCTGGTTATACCTATACATTTTATTTTGATGCTGGGGTGAAATGTTAATGGTAAATTTTGTTTTGTTCTGTAGACTTTTGTACCAGTGTATGTATGTATGCATGTATCAAATTTGATTTGTGATACTGTACTATGAAGCTATTGCTGTGGTTCAATGAATTGGTATGTTATTCTGGTAGAGAATTAATCCATTGTTCAGCCTGGTTGTTAAGATATTGTGTTTGCAATTGAAACCTACATATTTTAATATTCTAATGTATCATATTTTATATTATTTCAGTCAGAAGCGATCAAGTACCTAATATAACACAAATAGCTGTCCAGGAAGTATTATACGGTGCCAAGTTACGATACCAACATTATCTGTCGCACCATCTGCTGAGAGAGTAACAGAGATCTGCATGAAGAATAAAACAGAAATGATAATCAATGGTGTTGAAAGTGTTGATATTTACTAAGTGCTTACTTTACGTTTGAGTTGACTAAGCTCTTATAACAATATTTTAGTTGTGGCTCACTTTGGTTGAAGACTAGATTTTGTTGTGCTTTCTTCAGCTGATAATATGTTTCTACTGTGTGTGGTCTTGTTGTTAGGTAAAACACCAGGTCAGTTACAAACCAGAAGACTAGAAATTAATTCAATCTAAAAATCTAATTTTCACAAAGCAGACAATGATGTGTCAAGTCTTACAGCATTATTAATATATCTTACAAGTTCATATAATAAGTGTCATTTACAAAAGAGCTTTCTTCCATATGGTGTTAATCTGACAATAGAAGGCTCAAAAGGAAAAAAAAACTTTCCCAGCTTACAAAATTTGATAAGTGGCAGAGTTTTCAAAATGTGTAGCACTGCGTACAAACTGTGTATATTACACTGCAGAAAATTATATTATTGCATGTTCAGGTTTAAATTACAACCACTCAAACTATGTATAGCCGTAATAGAGAGAGTGGACTCTACTTTGTATTTCTTATGAAAAGCTGTTCTGGTCATCCAAGAGTTACTTTTGCAAGAACACTTTGGAATCTTTGTCAACTAAACTTATTACTCCTTTGAAAATATTAGAAGACAAGGTGATTAAGTATTCACAAATTTGTGTCAATTGTGAAAAACATTCATCAGAAAAAAATTATCTAACACATTAATGCATGCATTATACTTCTTGGATCAGTCCGCTTTCAAGATTTTTTGTTCTCAGTTCAAAACTCATATGAGTAATGAAGTTTTATCAAACCAAATTTCAAAACCCTGTATACTCAATATAGGCATTTTGGAACTTGATTAAGTTGAAGCTTTATACTGAATAAAATGGATATCTCATTAGCACTATTTAGAACTCAGACCATAAAAAAGGTTAATGTCTGACATAGGTCCCATGTAATATTCAACTAGGATAAAGTTTCATGTTTAAGGATTTGTGAACATTGTTGTTGGATGGAAATTGAACCATTGCAAATCTGTTAATCCTGACATCAGTCCAAGTCATCATGGATGGTCTACCCCTACTTATTTCTGATACTTCATGATTTTGCCTATAGGTCTAATATATTGTGATTTTGATATATTAAGCAAGGTAAAATACACAGTTATGTACACAATTGTAGTAATAATCCAGGAAATATGACTTTGAATTTTTATTTTATGTTTTTATCTCATGTTGCTTATGTGTCGATAGTAAATATGACTCAATATTTCCTTCTTTTTTGTAATGATGTTACCAATTTTAACCCTAATTGTGTAAAATTTTGTTAGCTTTGCCTATTATGAGCATTTATTTACTTTGTTTGCTGTAAAATTTCAAGATATTAGTGTAAAAATAAAGAAGTCTTGCAACTATGGACTTCCCAAAATTACTATCATTGAAAACAGGTCATTTGAAATTTCAGGGTCTCATGTTTTTGGTCTGAAATATTTTTCTAATATGACAGTAAAGTTAATTTTTTCTCATTGTTTCTGATGCAGAATGTATTAAGGAAAGTTTTGATGTATGATTTAAGAGTGGCATTTAAAAAATAAGGTCAAACAAGTACTTTTCTTATAACACACATGCCTCCGACTTTTGGAAATTGTCCCATTTAATCTGCCAAGTGTCCATGTTTAAATACTTATTATTCATATATGTCTTCTGAAATATATTCATTTGTTATTTATTTATGGTAACCAATATGTGAGTGATAATAAAGATGTAAAATCACCACTGTTCTATTATTTTTTTATGAAAAAAAAACATTTTATAGTTTCGAGGAGTGGCGGCCATTTTGGAAATTTTAGAAAATGGGGTGGGGTCACTAAAAATGAAATATTTTGAAAACGAAACGGTAAAATTGTTTTTTATTGCATAATCTTATGTATCATACAATACACTGACATCCTGTATTGGTCAAACTTATTTCCTAGAACATCACTATTAGGATGGTCATACCTTAAAAGGCGTTCGTCTATGGGTTAGTTTATATAACAAATTCAATTTGTCACGTGATCAAACCACGCGGAAGAGTCAACAAAACAACCCACGGAGAAGAAAGAAAGTTTGTAAATAAAATTTCATGTAATATTTATTTTACATTATCGTTTGTTGGTATTATTTATAAACAAGAAATATATGTAAAGTTGATTTCACGCAACAAACCAGTTTGTGACAGTGATAATATTACTTATCTAAACTTAAAAAAACATGTTGACCTTATTATATAAATATACTGTTATACTTGTTGTAATATATGTTGGATATAATGATGTATTTTTTTTTGCATGTTTCGATATAGGATACTTTTTTGTATGTTTAGATAATTTTTAATATATTGAAATGTCACATTATTTTCAGTTCATTAAAATATAAATGTATAACCCTGTGTCATTGTTTCTTGAATTTATAGCATCTATATTACGTTTATATCTCATTGTTTCCACTCAACCTTCACCTTTCTGATATTCCGAGACCCAAACAAATTCAGCGCCTTCTGTGCTTTGATTAACTTTGGATTAGTAATTGCGTAAAAGTTAAGTTTTTGAATAGATTTTTTTTATTTATTTTTTTTGAAAAAAGAGGGGGGCGAATGTTAGAGCAGGGGCATTTAATAGGAACAATACGGTATTCATACATTTACTACATATTTGGGGTTAATTCACTCCCCTTAAACACACAACGGATTTTAAATGACAGTTTACACAACCATGCAGTTGCAATCAGCAGAGTTTGTTTGTAAACAAGCTATTTCAAAATGGCATCGTTTCGCGGAATCTTTGTAATGCAAATTTTTATTGTTGTGTAACATTTATCGAATGCGCATGCGCATACTCAATTTTCGTTGTGTGGCGCCAGAGGTTAGATCAAGAGTCGTAGTGAGTTTGTAGTGGTTGGGGGTATATAAGAGTCACTTAGTCCATCCGTCATTCCTTTCGTCCATCCCAAATCTTGTCCGGGCAATAACTCCACCATTGGTTGATGGATTTTAAAATTACGCGACATAAATGTTAACCGTGACGTTTGCATCAATCGAAGTTTCACTCGTTTACTTTTTACTTTGCCAAAAGACTACGTGTAAACTGATATTTCTATTTTTAGACAGACACGCACTTTTCACTCTGCTAAAAGACCAAGGGCAAACAGATATTTCTATTTTTAGACAGACAGATTTTAAAATTACGTGACATAAATGTTAACCGTACCGAGATGGACAGTGTGTCATGTGCAAGAACCGTGTCGAAACCTTAAAAGGCGTGGCTAATGTATTAGGTCAATAGTCAAATATTGTCAAAAATTTGTTCGGGCGATATCTCCACCATCGACTATTGGTTTTTAAAATTACATGGCATAAATGTTAGCCGTGACAAGATGGTCTATCGCGTGCATAAACTGTGTCGATACTTCAAAGGGCGTGATCACATAATCGGGTCAAAAGTCAAATTGGGTGAAAATAAGGTTGTCTGGGCGAGACTCCTTTGCATCAATCGAAGTTTCACTCGTTTACTTTTCACTTTGCCAAAAAGACTACGTGCGAACTGATATTTCTATCTTTAGACAGACACACGCACACACATTTTATTTCATGACTGTCAAGTGGTTTTTAAAAGTAGATGTGTGATCCACTACTAGATTGCAAAATATTCTAACGCCTATAATTTCAAAGTGTCGAAATGAAAAGATTTTGGACAGTGTTGCATTTAGTTAAATAATGGATAGCAACCAAAATGCAAGTAATCATTGATCTCTTAACACGTGTATCTCTGATCATAGAGCATATTCAATTTAAATACAAAGTACAGCCACGCTATATATGACATCATACGTGGTAGCATTCGTAACTAGTAAAATTAAACCATATATGACGTTGTTTACCCGTCTATTAATAATGATTGTAGTCAAGTGATCGTTTCAACCAGTGAAAAGCGTATAAACTTTTTCTATCAAAATGGAATTTAGTGAACTTTCTGTGGTTGTTCAAAAGTCAAAGTTAAAAGGTCAATATAAAAAATCAACACAAATTAAGGCAGCGTATGTATCGAGGGCTGAACGACAGACTATTGTAACTCCATTTGAAAATAAAGAGAGTTACAATAGTCTGTCGTTCAGCCCTCGGTATGTAGTATATTCACTGAGCTGCGAGGGGAGCGTATACCTATTAATGGAATTTAAAATGACATGGCACAAATGTTAACCATGTTTAGACAGTGTGTCGCGTCAAATGTCTTTCCCTTCGCCTTGGTGTCAGGTGGGAGTATTCATCACTTCTGTGATAGCTATTGTTAATATTATCCTTAATTAACTGAATTTTTTTTCTGATTCTCACAATTATTTGAAAAATTAAATTGAATTCGTGTTTAAAGATGCGCCGTTATTTAGTATCTCGTGTCCCGAAGGGGGAATGTGTTCGAACCCCTTCCGGGGAGGTTATACCCTTCCATGAAAATTAGACAATTAGACATTGATTAGATGATATTGTTTCCGGCCTTGTGGAAGGGTAGACCAGTACTGGTTATAGAAAAGGGTCCATGAAAGCTAGGTTAGGTGCACTGGAGGCCGTAAATGACCTTAAGTGTGTTTGACACGGCGTAAAAGCGTTTAAAGATTAAACTGGAAGTTTATAAATCCAATTTTAACAATGGACAAAAAATTCCTCCTCTTCAAATTCATATCCTAACAAATTATTTATCAATTAGTGTATTAATGCATTTAGATCGTAAAATACTATTATTGTATCTTTAATTTAAATACTTTAAATATTTTGCTCTTAAAATTCCAAAATCCCATAAAATACAAAAAATAATATGGCAATATATTCTTCAGACTGGAAAACAATACATTGTATTACAAAAGTTAAGATGCTACACAAATTCCGTATTTGATTACTAGAATAAGATATTAAACTAAGGTTGTGATGTTAATTAAAACATTATACATGTACATATTTAGGATGAAGTTTATGAAGATCCAGATAGACCACCACAGAAACCAGATATACCACCATCAAGACCTCCTTTACCTCCACCAATTATACCACAGGAAGATGGAGAGGTTTGTACAGTATTTATGTATGGGAACATTAGTGTATGATACATGGGGTGTACAGTTTGTACAATATTTATGTATGGGAACATTAGTGTATGATACATGGGGTGTACAGTTTGTACAATATTTATGTATGGGAACATTAGTGTATGATACATGGGGTGTACAGTTTGTACAATATTTATGTATGGGAACATTAGTGTATGATACATGGGGTGTACAGTTTGTACAATATTTAGGTATGGGAACTATAGTGTATGATATATGGTAAAGTTTGTACAATATTTAGGTATGGGAACATTAGTGTATGATACATTAGGTACAGTTTGTACAATATTTATATATGGGAACATTAGTGTATGCTACATGGGGTGAACAGATGGTACAATATTTATGTATGGGAACATTAGTGTATGATACATTAGGTACAGTTTCTACAATATTTATGTATATGAACGTTAGTGTATGATACATGGGGTGAACAGTTTGTACAATATTTATATATGGGAACATTAGTGTATGATACATTAGGTACAGTTTGTACAATATTTATATATGGGAACATTAGTGTATGATACATTAGGTATAATTTGTACAATATTTATGTAAAGGAACATTAGTGTATGATACATAGGGTGTACAGTTTGTACAATATTTAGGTATGGGAACATTCCTGTATGATACATGGGGTGTACAGTTTGTACAATATTTATGTATGGGAACATTAGTGTATGATACATTGAGTACAGTTTGTACAATATTATGTATGGGAACATTCGTGTATGATACATTGAGTACAGTTTGTACAATATTATGTATGGGAACATTCGTGTATGATACATTGAGTACAGTTTGTACAATATTAGGTATGGGAACATTCCTGTATGATACATGGGGTGTACAGTTTGTACAATATTTATGTTTGGGAACGTTAGTGTATGATACATGGGGTGAACAGTTTGTACAATATTTATATATGGGAACATTAGTGTATGATACATGGTAAAGTTTGTACAATATTTATGTATATGAACGTTAGTGTATGATACATGGGGTGAACAGTTTGTACAATATTTATCTTTAGGAACATTAGTGTATGATATATGGTAAAGTTTGTACAATATTTAGGTATGGGAATGTTATAGTATGATACATAGATGTAAAGTTTGTACAATATTTAGGTATGGGAACAAAAGTGTATGATATATGGTATAGTTTGTACAATATTTAGGTATGGGAATGTTAGTGTATGATACATGGGGTGAACAGTTTCTACAATGTTTATACATATTATACCTTACATATAATGGCTTCTTCTCTACGTATATAAATCATAGCGGGCCGTTTTTATGTGATAGTGCCCGCTGATATTATAGTGGCCTTTTGACGTCATATCTCACTCGTGCTAAAGCACTTGTGATTTAATCATTCGCGCATTACAGCTTGTGACTATGTTTTTTATTAGACAACATAATATAGACAACTGTAAGTTATTTCTTTAATAAAAAAAAACTACATTTTGTTCTAGTAAAATACATTTTGTTTTTTATACATTTTAAGGATTATGAAGATCCAGATCAAGCAGCTCGTGTAAGAAATTTTCATGGTGGACCATTACCAACTCCTCCAACCAGGAATTCACCAATGGCACAACGACAGCTGCCACCAACTCCGAGCATGGAATCAGAACAATTAAACCAGTCTAATACAACACCATGTGTACCATCTAGGCGTGGATTAGGTCCAACATTACCTTCTAGGTCTGATAAACCTAGGGCTCTTCCTTCAATACCTACTGAGAGTTTAGAGGTATATTATATTTTGTACACACATCAAACATTTGATCTATTTCATGATGTTAAAGTAAAAACTGTCTTTGGCTTGTATAACTATGAACTAATGATGCACTTTATGTTGCTGGTAAAACAATGAATACAGGAATGGTTACCGAATTAACTCTCTGTTGCTTGTTGAACTATGAACTTAAGATGTTTTGATTACAAACAAAATGTTGCTTGTAAAACTATGTTAAAAATTAAACGTGCATTATTTCATATAACTCTTAAGAAAGCACTTTTGATTTTTAGCTTGACTATTTGGAGAATAGTGGGGCTATGTTACTCAGCTGTGCGTCGGCATTGACGTCGGCGTAACACTTCTTGGTTAAGTTTTTAGGTGCAACATTTTTGTATCTTTTATATCTTTGCAAGTACTCAAGGGATTCATTTAAAACTTTATTTGTGTTTACGGGGTTACCATTGGAGTTCAAATACCAAGTTACATAACTCTAGGATGAATTTGGACTGAATTATGGCCCATATATACTTTAAATTGGTGCAAGGTGCAACATTTTATCTTTGCTACTACTGAAGGGATTCACTTAAAACTTCACACATGTCTACGGGGGTACTAAATGACGTCAAATACCAAGTTGCATAACTCTAGCAAGAAATTTGACTGGATAATGGCCCTCTAATACTTAGAATTTGTTTGGTTAAAATTTTTGATGCAACATTTTATTTTTGAACCCACTTAAGGGACTTACTTGAAACTTCACACATGTCAACGGGGTTAGGAATGAAGGTCAAATACTAAGTTGCATAACTCCAGCATGAGTTTTGATTGGTTGTTGCTGTTGTTTACACGAATACCTGGAATGGTTGAGCGTGCTGTCCATGGACTGCACTTGTTAATGTTTTTTCGAAGCCTCGCGAGCATGTTTTAGTTCTTGTAGCATTTATTTCTTTTTTTTCAACCCATAGAAGGAGGGTTTTTTCCTACTTTTCAGTATGTCATTTTGCGTTTGTCCAAAAGAGTTAGGTTTTTAATTAGCCAAAGGTATCACAAAGTCAGCTTAGACAGCCACGCCGAAAAACAAATCTGTAGTCATAGGATTTTTAGTCCCCTACCGGTGTTTACACTGGAGGGGACTATAGGTTTGCACTCTGTCCGTCTGTCACTCTGTCTGTCCGCTTAAATCTGGATCCCGCGATATCGAAAAAAGCATCCAAGCTATTTTGCTAAAACTTGGTATGTGAATACATTGCAATTAGTATATTATGCACGTCATTTCTTTTTTTGACCGAAATTCTGGTTGCTATGGATATGGAAATAGTCAAAGTTTGATCAAAAATGTTGTATCCTGGTGTAACTTAATCTCTATTCAAGCTATTTTGATGAAACTTTGTATTTGAATAAATGACAATGAGTTAATTATGCACATAGTTGCGTTTTCTTTTTCTGGTTAAAAGTCTGGTTGCTATGGATACAGAAATAGTCAAAATTTGATCAAAAAAGCTCGTTATTAGGCATAACTCAAAATCTATTCAAGCTATATTGATAAAACTTAGTATGTGAATATGTTGCAATGAGTAGATTATCATTGACTTATTCTTTTTGTTCTAAATTCTGTTTGCTATGGATACAGAAATAGTTAAGATTTCACCAAAACAGTTGTATCACAGTGTAACATAAATTTGCATGTTCGGAGGATAACTCTACCAGGGATGTACCTAGGTTCACCAAATTGTATGTGTGGATAGTCCTTGGGTAAAGGGTATTTCCTTTAAGTTCCGAGGCATGGGGTCATAGGCTAAGCTCCCTGGGACTTCATATGGGAAATATTTGTCTGGACGATAACTCAATGAGTAATGTATCTAGGTTCACCAAATTTTATGTGTGGATAGCCCTTGGGTCAAGGATGCCCTCTAATGATTGTGTGGCCCTGGGTCAAAGGTCAAGGTCACTGTGACTTCATATGGGAAAACTTAGTCCTGAACATAATTCAACAAGAAGTGTACCTAGGTTCACCATTTTTTTGTGTGGATAGCCCTTGGGTCAAGGGTGTGCCCTATTGGTTCTGAGGCCACAGGGTCAAAGGTCACCAGATCTTTACTTTTGATAGCCCTCAATCTCCTACAGTCCCAGGCTGGACAGCACATAGGCGTATAATGCCGGCCCATTGGAGCAATTGTTTTTCTTTTGGTCTGAGGTCAAAATCATGCTGCTGTTCTTAAATTTGTCATAGATTATCAGTAGGGGACTTCAGTTTTGCCTGCAATACAAACTGCCCCTTGTTTTTATACATTCATCTTAATAATAGATACATTTGGATTATTGATATATTTGATATAAACTATGACCCATTTTTATGATACTGTATTTAATAAAACGCAAGACAGATGATTGAAAACCTAAATTTAAATGTTATTTTGTAGGAAGATTACGAGGAACCTGATACTGTATCCAGACCGCCTCCTATTCAAGTACGAGCCCCTCCACCGCCCGCTCAATTTACCCAGGTAATTATCACATTTAAATATCTGTTTTATTTTTTATGTTGTATTATAAAAGTGTTTTACTTTGTTTTAGGAATGTTGTTTTAGTTTAGTGACAATTGTTATGTCCCCTGAAAAGGCGCCATATAGGGGTAAGTTTCGGTGGCAACATCCCATGTTTGCTTGTCCTGAGCTTAGAGTAAATACTGATCCAAGCTCCTGACTTGATAATTCTTTGATAGTAAAACTCTACGAAGTTCGCCCAGCACAACATATGATTTTAGACAAAGTCATTGAAGTTCAACCTTATTTTTGAATACTTGTATTTGTTTGGCCCAAACGAATAAATATCAGTTTTGATAAAATGTCATTTTGTGAGCATAAATTTGCAAAACAATCCTTATTTCATTTTTAAGCTCATTTCCTATATTTTTGGTGACATATTGGGTTCTGATAATTTCCTAAAGCTTACAGTAATCTTTTAATTTTGGAATTGTATAAACACTAGATACGATTTTAAGAACGCTTACAGTATATATGTATCAATTGCATTTTTGATTTATAACTCTTATCCTTCATGTTGACTGCCATCTTGGATTGTTACCAAAGGGTTATAAAGTAGCATCAATAAGACCATGGCTATCAATAAATTAAAAAACATTTACTATATCCTTTTATGCAAAGACATTTTAGGCATTGGCTAGACTTTGTTGCCAATAGATATTTTTGTAAAAACATGCCATGCAGTACAATCATTCTCATTCCTTTATTGAGTTGATATTAACTATAACCCATTTTTATGATACTGCATTTTATGAAATGAACTAGGTACATTAAAATCTTTTTAGGAAACTTTATGTTTATTCACAACATGTTTGAAGTCCTTATATTAAGTATTATTTTATAGGAAGATTACGAAGAACCTGATGCCGTATCCAGTAAACCTCCTATACAAAGACGAGCCCCTACAAAACCCGCTCAATTTACACAGGTAATTATTACATTTATATAACTGGGTAATTATTTATGCTTGATATACAAGTTTTTAATTTTGTTGTAAGAATGTGGTTTTAGTTTACCAGAAATCTGTGTGACTGTTGCTATGTCCCCTAAAGAGGTGACATTTAGGGGTTACTTCAGTGTGGCATCTTATGTTTGCTTGTCCGGAGCATAATCTCAGTGTGCTGAAGTGCAGTGAGAAAGACTAATAATCATAGTAAATTTGAAGTTACTGCCCGTTGTCGCATTTTCATGTCTTGGGGAGGATAAGCCCATTTTCTATGGTATTATTGATGGAGCTCTCAATTGAATAACTTCATATATAAATCATCGATATCTGACAGTCTGTGTTAATGGAGAACTTTAGGACCCTGTGCTGATGAAATACAGTGTCCCTCTATGATTTGTCTTTGGTCCTAAGTATTCCACCATGTACACTCTACCTGTTGGTGCCATTTGCTTGCAACATTGATTATTACATCATTTCTATAATAATTATTCAGAATTCAGATGTATCCTTTATCCCATTTTATAATATTTTAAGATCAGAAGCTTTAAGTTGCATTGAAAAATGTTTGACTGAAATGATTTCATGAATGAATGTCAACATGTTGAAATTAAATGCAGACCAGACAGAAGTTATGTTGTCACATGTATCGTCAAAACTTAACCGTAAACATTTTGAAGACATGTCTTGGTAATTCATGAGTTGGAGATTCCATTTTAAACTTCTAAGACTAAATTATAAGTTTTTGTGCTTGGTACTTCTGTCGTATAACTTCCCAACACAACTCAACACCCGCTCGGTTATACAAACTTTATTGTTACATGTACTTGCTCATACTCATCGAGCAGCGACTAAATACTGAGGGCCACCAACTGTCGTGGACCACTTAGTATGGGCTTCAACCCCACTCTCTCTAACAATGACTCGACTCCCTTATATAGTGCTTGTATCCCCGTCACGCGAATCCAAGCACACATGTTTCAACTAATCTAAAATTGGAAAACTCTTGAACGTGATTGTGCCCGAACTGGTCAAGTGACCAATAACTTAAGTAAATATTTGATGTTTGTTAAAGATGATAAAATCAATGGACCTATTATATTACAACTTCACACCACTCATGGATGTGGAGTAACTTGTTAATATTACATGCAGATCGTCTTATCAGCTAAGAACTCTCTGTCGCATAAGAAACTTTCTTAGGACATTAGTTATGCTCTTACATTAAGATTGGACTATTGCAACGCTTTTATTGCTAAAGCAAACTCAAAATAAACTTCAGTGTCTATAAAATATGGGTGCAAGAATCATCATCATGACATATTGACATAATCATATAACACCAATATTGGAAGAAATGAACCGGCTCCCTGTCTGTCAGTGGATCAGCTATAAGCTCTTAATATATACATGTACGTATAAAGAACTAAACACCCACTGTCCCATGTATATTCAAGACCTAATACATGTTTACAAACTACAGATTTCCGTTCTAGCAATCCATTATTTACTACAGTTTTATTGTCTTGGGCAGTTACTTTTGGCAACCATAGTTTCAGTCATGCAGCGCCAAACCTGCAGAATGCCTTTCCGGACTCACATGTGTCAAGTCTAACAAAATTAAATACCTACTTTTATAAGGATCCATGAATGTCCGTCGTCCGTTGTCTTTCGTCCGTCCACTCTTATTTCGTTAACACTCTAGAGGTCAAATTTTTGCTCCAATTGTCTCAAATTTTGGTCAGGATGTATGTCCCAGTAATTACTCGGACGAGTTTGAATATGGGTCATCCTGGGTTGAAAACTTGGTCAAAGATACTAAAAATAGAAAATATATGTCCAGTCTGTAATTTATTTGTTATTGGATTTAAAATAACTTGTTGGTCCTAGGTCAAGGTCATTGTGATTAAAATAGAGCATTCTTGTCTAGACTGTAAATTTGTTGTTTCTGATAGGATTTTAAAATAACTTGGTATATATGTTCACCATATCAAGACATTGAGTAATATAAACTAAGAATTTTCTTGTCTGGGCTATTAGTCACTAAATCGATAATTGGTCCTTAGTATTAGTAGTAGTAGTAGTAGAATACATTATTCTAGTGTTAGTTATAATGCGTAAATATTGACCCCGACCTGACCTTTATGCAAGAATATTCATTACATTGAATACGAATGTAGTATTAATTTTCGATTACACCGTGTCCGTGAGGATTATAAGCTAAAATTTAACACACAAACACACTTCTATAATTTTACGATCGCTGCCGAAGTGTAGAATAGGCGTGGTACTGATTTTCGTCGGGATATGTGTAGATAATTATTAGATGCAAATGTGAAAGGTGAAATCGGGGTCAATATTTACACACTATACTTTTGTTGTATCTATAAAGAGACCTTTCTTTAAGCGATTACTTTTTGTCAGTCCCAATGGTGGTCTCTTAATAGAGTTTGGACTGTATTGACAATCTAACGCAGTAAATTTCATTATATTGACATTTCCCATGCTCACATTATAATGACTGGTATATATTTTATTATAGGAAGACTATGAAGATCTTGATGGTCCAAACAGGAATTCTAATCCTGATGATAGTGTACAGGTACAAGTTGATATTATTCTCCACCATTATTTCAAGTTTAATAAATTATTTGTTTTTATGGCCCGGTATAATATAGATAAAAATAAAACAATCAAAACGTTAATCTAACGCCATCTACATGTAAGCCAACACGCTATGTGGCTAATGTGTGTTGATGGGCCATAAACAACAGCCCTTATAAACAGAACAAATCGGTGTCATTGAGTGCAGAAAAAGGCACAACATGGTGACAAGATAACACATTTTCAGTTTCTGAAATGTTCTATCACTTTAGACGTTTTTGGACTATAACTAAATGAAATACACATTTAAATGGCTTTCTCGGGAAGACAATAACTCCGGGAATAACTTGGCCAAGTTGCACATCTGTCAGTCAGTTAGTAATGATTGAGCATCTTTTTATAGCCCAACACCTTAGGGTAAAAACATGTCCAATATTTACCTACATCCTGACCAATAATGGGTTATAGCCAGTAGATTCTTTTCAATACAATATCGGACATTATTTTTTTAACTGCCTTGAGGGTCAGTCAAATGGATAAAAGAAAAACTTTAATAATCCTGTTTTTATCATACCTGGTCAGAAGCTTTTTGTGAATCTAGCATGAGTTTGATATTTAGTCATTACAAGTTAGGAATTGGGACAGTCTTAAAAGCAAGTAAAACGTGTGTTATTATGTGAGTGTGTGAGTGTAGGGCTTACTTAGTTCGCCCACATCAGTTTGGTTAGAACCGGGGTATGGGTGCTAAAGTTTGGTTTGTGTCAAAGCTCTGTAACATTGTTCTATAGAGACCTAGAAAGGTCTAAAAACTATTAAAAGACTGCTTTTCACAAGTTTATTTTGACATCTTCTCTTTTTGTACAGCATACAGGAACGACAGCAAAAGATATGCTTGATTTATGTCAGTAATAAGTTCTGGTATTTAATCGAGGGACAGGACTATATTACGATCACGATTACCTCCCCTGAATTATCTCCTGAACAAAAATCAATATGAAAATATAATCTATATCATCCCAAGGAATATAATAAGTGTTTGCTCTCACTTATTCAACATAATGTAATTTGGATTGACATAGATGTATAAAGAAGTCGATATTAAAAGCTTTTTTATAAAAACAAAAAATCGAACAAAAAGTTCATAATTATTGCAGTAATGGGCGAGACAGCCAATTATTCGGAATGTCCTATAGGTGCTGTGTGTCAAATGTAGCTTCTAAAATACACAATAGGAGATTTATTTTTTTTTAAATAAAAAATTCTGTAATAACTTCATTTTAATGATAATTTAGATATATGTAATATGAGTGTTGATAACAGTTGTTCATTTACTGAGACAAGCAAGCAGACAAAATTTGACAATCTTGCATTTCAGAGAACAGTTGAGGATGCTATGATTCAAGCTGTATTTTGCCATTAGCACTGCATTTACATTGTTAAATATTTCTGTTGTTTACCCTGTGCATCTGGGCAGCGTATTATTAAAAATCTCACGACAATCTAACATAACAATATACATGTGTAGAAGGATTTACGACAAAAATCAGTCGTAAGACACTTGATAATATGGGCTCCTGGTGCATTTACAGTTGATTAAAAGTATTATTATGTCCGGAACAGATGGATTTGATGAGCCTCTATATCTGTTCTAACTGTCATCTAAATGTAGGCTTATTAATTCATGGAACAAAATTATATTTTTATATTTGAGGTAAATACAGTGAGGTAAAGAATTATTAGACTACCAATGTAAGGGATCATATAATATAAACAGTTTTGACATTTATTATACCCCCGCTTCGAAGAAGAGGGGGGTATACTGTTTTACCCTTGTCCGTGTGTCCGTCCGTCCGTTACAAAATTTCCGTCGCAGTTTTCTCAGCAACTATAACATGCAGCAGCCTAATACTTTGCATATTGCTTCATCCCATGTGGTGTAAAGCGATTTCATGCTCCTTGCTCATCTACTTCCTGTTTGTCGCATATTTTTAGATTTTTGCGGGGGTATCACTTGTGAGCATTAGCTCACAGATTTACTTGTTTTTTAACAGTCATGTGTTTTCTTATGTACTTTTGATGTTATGTAAGATGATGATTGTATAGTTATATCATGTAGGAAGAGTATGAGGAACCTGATGTTTCACCAATGACATCTAGACCTCTACAACCTGTTATAAATCCAAGAAGAAAACAACCACCACCACCAGTAGAAAGTATACAGGTAATTAGTCATTGTTTTGTTCTTAAAAAACACAGTATAATTTTAAAGCATGAAAGAAAACAAAAACATTGTTTTTAATATATGGGTTTGAAAATTGTATTTGATGCAAACACCAGGGGCCAATACTACCAAAAAGTCTTATGATCAACCTCTGTTGTATATGGTGCTATATTGTATGAGTAAGATTTTTGGTATTGTGCTTCCCTGTTTTCTAAGGAATGAATTCATCTAGCATGATATAGGTCTATTATCTATACATATATTTAGTTTGCTATGCTAATATTATTTAAGGAAGAAGCATGTGTATGCCATTCATAAATACTACTATAGTTTCTTATTTTATCAATGTGAGTAAATATATCATAAACTATTGTTTTCAAATGCATGATATTTTATATAGCATACAGTAAATATTGTCATTTCCATTAGGATCTGATGTTTTCACGCATTACTGTGTAATCATCTATGGGAATAACTTTTGAAGAAAACATAGTTAATCTGGTTTTATTTTTGTTTTCTTTAAAGCAACAAAAAAAACTTAAAACATTATCTCTATAAATACAAGTTATTTAAATAGTGTACTGTAGAAAATAAGGTCATAGTTATAAGTTTTCATCTTTAATGCAATAGTTCATTGGGATTCCCTGAGAAGCATAAGCCCTCAGTCCTTATAATGTACTTTTAGTTTGTTATTCTGTGAATTCTAGCCAACAAAAACAGATAATCCACCACCTGTTCCTGCCAATGTTCCAAAGAGGAAACCATCTGTAAAAAGTCAGACATCTGAACAGGTACTACATGATGTTTTACATGGTTGAACATTTTCAGTATACTCACTGATTTCAGTAATTTTAATTTGACAATAAATTACTTTTATGTTAGTTTCATATATGAAATCAGTGTATTTCAGTATTTTGAAAGTTAGTTATCTTTTTTTTTAATTTGGAATATCCACCCATGTGTTTATCATGATTAGCTGATTTATTTATTATTATTTCATTTTTCGAGGCAACCATTTGCATGTTCTGGATTAAATTGTCATGTATTAGGAATTAATAAGTTTATAATGCAGTTTGTTAGTTAATAATAATGCAATAAATGTAACAAGTGTATTAATTTATACGAGTCTAACAGTTGACATCTATTTATTTATTGGAGTTAACGCCGTGTCAACACAATTTAGATCATTTTACGGCGTCCAGCGCACCTAACCTAGCTTTCCTGGACCCTTGTCTATAACCAGTACTCACCTACCCTTCCACAAGGCCGGAAACTTCTCCATATTATCTAATCAATGGAGGAAAATCTACATTATTGTCAAATTTTCATAAAAAGGTATAACCTCCCCGGGTGGGATTCGAACCCGCACCCCCTCGGGCACGAGATTCCAAATCCCGGCGTGCTACCAACTGCGCTATCGACCCGGGTTACAGTTGACATCACACCATTATCGGTATGGTTTCCAAGACAACATTCACAACAAATTTTAAGTCATTTATCTATTAGTGTTCATAACAAAATTAAAGCCAATCTACCAACAACAATATTTTAGTTGAATGTAAGGTTTTGCCCTAATACAATTGATGCTAAATATAAGTACAAAGCTTGTTCTTGCTTGTTGTTTATCACTGTCGTGTGACAACATAAAACATATATCTGCCTTGTTTGAAAGTGATGATAATCTGGGTCCCGTTTCATAAAACGCTTTACGAACTTCGTATACGACAATCTTTGTAAAGCTAAATATATGAAGTTGGTGCGTTTCATAAAAATACGAAAGATGAAAAAATTTTCACTTAAATTTAAGAAAGCATTACCCTTAATTGAGAAAAATGACCACTATTAACATAGATAACGAATTCAAGGCTCGTAAAAACAAAGTTTATAAAGGTAGAATGCCACTTAAATGGGCAATAATTTCGTAATGAATAAAATTGAATGAACGTCCATAAATAATATGCTCCAAATAGCTGAATGAAAGTCTTAAGATCTAATTCTCGTTGTCATTCTTAAATTTATAGAGATGTCATTGCTTTACCACTACAATAAATACAATTGTCAGATGTAATATATACAAATGTATTTCTGAATCATTTTAATTTTCTGTATTACTAGTATTGTCACATTGCAAATGAATGTCTATATTTATATTATGCAGCAGGCTTCAGAAAATCTTCCTTTTTACTCAAACCATTACATTTCATGTCTTAGTGTTAGTAACAGTTATTTTTGACTGTGTGAATAAACTATGTATGCATTCTATATATCTTTCTGTGTTGTATTTTAGGAAGAAGTATCGGTATATGAAAGCTTAGATGATGTTGACAATGTAACTTCATCAACAAAGCATCCTACCAAACCTACTTGTCCTTTACCTGAGATTCCTAAACAAGCATGTGTATGACATTCTATCTATTGCCTGGTCTTACGTTATTCCTTAGATAAAATACATTAGTTAACATTACACCAAAACAATACAACAATCAGCTACAACTGTAGTCAAAGACCACACTCTTGTTAGTCTTGTACCAATATTTAGATTCTTGCATGTTCATATTCAAGTTAAGTCTTTTACTTTACACTAATGAAATCTTGAGGAATTTTGTAAAACCAGGCATTCCATCTTTATAATTGAATATTAAAACAAAACATTTCTTTTTTGTTATGTTCAGAAATTATTATTATAAAAACTTGATAATGGACATTTTGGTATTAAAATATAGCTAATACTTGCTAATACGATGCAAGCATTTGTAAGGGCTTTTTCAGACAATGTGTAAAGTTTTAGTGAGTTTGTGAGTTAGTTTGAAACACATAAACAAGTATGTTATCTGTATGAACTGCATTTAAAGTTCTATTTTCTTACGATTATGTCGTTTTTTATTTAGTTATAATATGCTTGGTTAAATTAAGAATGCTTGCATGCATGCATGCCTATCTTGATTTCTGGAATAATGATTATCTTTCATAGTAATTAGCATTTCCATGTTAAGTCTTGAATAGTATGTAACCAAATAGTGTTAGTTTGAATACATAAACTATCATTTTTAATTTTTTCAATACATGTTATCATTTTTAACATGTTGATGATCTGTAGACTGGACACATCTGAATCTTTCTTGGCTGCTGGTTCCTAAATATGATTCGTGTGTTTCTTCTCGTCTGAGTTGTTGATTCAAAATAATCTAATGTTTGTATTTAATTATTGACTTTATGTCTGTATCAATATGGTCATCACAAGCAATGATTAATTAATAATCATTTATTATTTTCAGGATGTATATGAAGAACCAGAACAAAATAATGACCAGGTAATAATAGTATGAATAACTACATCCTTAAGTGTATCAATTCTTTAACTCTATCTGTGATATTGCTATTATGAGCTCGCCCTAGCACATAGCTGAATACAATATTGACTGACTGTGATCAACATTTAAATCAAAGCACTGGAGTGCTGAAGGAACGATGTCCTGAACTTATTTTTTGATTAAAGAATATATTATTATGTATATTATCTATAATATAATGTATTAAGTATCAATTAGCAGAATTCAACAAAAGGATAGCACTAGACCTCTCAAGTGGTTTGCTTAGGGCAAGGTTTATCTTAATTATCAAACAAAATAAACCAGTGAAAGAATTAATTTTCATCAACACATTTTAGGATCATGTACAGCAGCGATCTCACCAAACCAATTATTCTGGACTATTTTCTTTAACCAAAAGGAGCTGACAACTGCTCATTTTTGGTTACCAATGGGTATTATTTAACGAGATCGTTGATATTTTCGTTAAAATTTTAAAGATTTGGTGTGAAATGACAAGCTGAATTTTTTCACAAAAAATCGACTTTCTAACAATTCATTTAAGGTTTTCCCCCAAGTACTAAGCTCTTTTGCATCAAGCTACATTCCCACTTTTGTTCACGAATTTTAAGTCAAATTAACGTTTTGCACTTGCAATTTATTCACAATAAAAATTACTCTAAGAATCGTCTATTTCCTATAAATAATTGTATAAAGTTCCATACACACTTATACATATTCATTCCAAATTACTTAAAATCGCTCAAATAAACTTTAAATGTGACACTTTGAAGACGACAACGTCATATCGCCGTATATTAAACATCCGGTAAGTGTATTAGTCATATCCAAAGTATACAGACGATCCGTCCCCAAGACTATTCGCCCCTTGACGATCCGTCCCCGTACGGTACCGTAACTCTAGCCACTGCTTAATATAATACGATCATTTAATATTGTTTATTACTATCGAATGATGTAATTATGTTACGCATATAACAGGCATTGTCAAAAACATCGTAGGCTCTTTTTACTCCAACAAGTAATTATTGCAGTTGTCACGGGTTGAGTTGTCTACGGGTTAAGTTGTCCCGTCTCCATTGCAAGATTTATATGTTCTGAGAGTAACCTCCCTTTTCCTGAAGAGTTTCAAGAATGACAACACAAGCCAGCGTTGTATTACATTTAAATCAGATGTTAATGAGTTTCACGCTTGAACTATGCCTCTTTGTCTATGTTGAAAATTGTTGAAGCGTGAAAAGAGTAATCTTATACTTTCTTGTTACCATTGGAACGATGCTAAATTAGCATCGTTCCAAAAATGAATCATGGCATAAACCATTAAACCTCTTTGTGTAAAATTGACTTTCAATCTCATGAGACAACAATTTTAAATTAGGAAATCTTGTACATTCACTTTCTACGAAAGGCCATGCAGAATAAAACAAAGTTTATTGCTACAAGAAGTTATCAAATCAAGCACCTGAGATGAAAAATTCGTCCATTGGTTACTTGTTTTACTTAGGATTACAGAGTTCTCTGATAGATAATTCAAACTAATTCTGGAGAATTGGTCCAGTGACTTATTTCACATTAAATTATGCAGTAAATCTAAAACTAAAATCCTATCAGACAGTTTACATTTAATCTTTTGGCTTGTATATTTTTGGTTAATAGAAAGTTAGAAACTTTGTGTGCCTATTGTTTGACCAAAAACTTTTGTTCAAATTGGTTAGATTTACTTGAATAATGACGTTTATGGTATATTGGGGATTTTGTTCAGATTGTCATCAAGTTGAATTTTATTTTTGCCAATAGACAAACATATTTTGGGTCTCGTAAATGTACAGTGTATTTATTAAACTATCAAAACATCAGATCCTTTGTTATTCTCTGATGATCATATTAGAAATAAAATAATGACTGTTTATAGACAACATCTCATTTATTAAACATTGGTGATTTTTTTCGAAAAAAAACCATAATTGGTTCGTTCTTAAATTAATTTGTATTATACACAGTACGCATATAAGTGTTGAAATATTGATACAGTAATTGTTTTATTAGGAAGGTGACAATTATTTAGAAATGGATGAATGTGACATAGTCATTGATAAGGTAAATGCTTATATTAGCTGATACTGGTTGGCTTAAAGTTTGCTTCACATTTATCTAGTCTTTATGTTTGTGTTAATTAATTTAGACCTTAATTTTAAAGCTGAATTGTTCTCTCTCTTGTTTGCTTATTGCATTTCTTTAGTAAAGGTTGCTTAAACTGTGGTACTTGCTTCACCTGCTTAACCCTTTACTGGTTGCAACATGTGTGAAAAGTAGCCATTTTTTCACCATTACGCGCTAGGGCTATTTCAAGATGCTCTAATTTCATTACTAGTTATCATACAGTTATGCAACTTGGCCAAGTTCTTCCCTGGGTGAATGTCTTTCAGAAAAACCAAGTTGAGCCCCTATCCCCATTACCATGGCAATGCTGGGGCGGAGCAAAAACGGCAAAAAATGCAATTTTTGCTCTTTTTCCACCCCACGTTTGCACTTCAAACAGTAATATTTTCCGAAATTGAGGTCTAAAGTGCCAGGTCTTTTCAGATACTGAAAACATGTTTTCTTATCAGCATTTGGTGCCTTTTCTCTGCACTCAATGACCCCGATTTTTTTTTTGGCGATGAGGGGCGCTGCGCCCCCTTCAAACCCCAGCAACAAAGGGGGGCACATCCCCCCTTCAGAACCCCCCTGAGACATCAATTGATGGGGGAGGCGCGCGAAAACGAGCTCATTTTTTTGGGACAACTATCCTTTAGTGAAATTCGCTTAATCCAGTTAAAAAACACCATTTTCAAGGCTGTGGCGGCCATTTTGGAGGGTGGGGTCTAGACATGTAAAAATGCGTGATTGAGCAGTTAAGGGTTAAAACACAATGTAACTGCACTTACGATGAGATGGTATTTTAAGACATACCTATTAGTTTTATTAATTATTTTCTTCAAGATGAGCTAATGTGACTTGTCTTTTCAGATAACCTATTTGTCATTTACATGCGTCCATATAACCAATGTAAATAGACATATCCAACATTTTAATATTGCCTTCAACTATCTGATAGCACATTATTATAACGTCAATATTCAGTTATTTTAGCTGTATCTGCAACATTTCGCCGGCAACTTCTAACTCAACTTCTAAAATTACGTGACATGTCAACAAACGCCACTCGCCAAGGGCAAAGTAGAATGTGTTTATTCTAAGATGCTAATTATCTACGGACCAATTTTTAACGCATGCATGAAATAATTTTTCTTTTTTATCGTATAAAAATGGGCACTTACTTGATGCGCTAGATAAATCACTCGTGCTAAATCATCTGTGATTTAATTCATACGGACATCAAAGCTCGTTACTTATTTCTTAATTACAAATATAGTTATCCGAAAATGTGTACTCTTAACCTGATGTGTTTTTGTCAATGTAGCAGATTTTTAGGTTAGATAAGTGTTGTCCATTTAATGATGCATTATAATATACATAATATATTGCTTCAAACTCTAAGAATATAAGTCTACTAAGTAGTTGCATGTATATTAGTCATTCGGAACTCCTCGGCCATTCACTTTGAATAACCTCGGACGCCATTTTGAAACTTCATTTGTGTCAAATGCCCAGACAGAATACTTTAACAAAGTAAACAAATCCACAATCTATAGGCCAATGATTTATGTTTCGGTTTTATTCAATAAATTTGAAATTCTCGATTGCATGATAACACTGAACAGTTTATATAGTCACCTGTATAAAATGCAAATATGTATTTACAAAGCCTCATTCGGCGCAATATGACTTCTGTGTTGGTGCGCCGTAAAACCAAAACAAACAAACAAACAAAGCCTCGTGAGTTTACGACAAGAAATTCTTTGAAACAACGGATTCGTCCTTCGTATGTGCTACACCCCGCGTATGTAGCAAAACCCTGATATTCTAGGTGGACCTCTCACGAGGCCTTCCGAGAATATTCATTCAATGAATGGTCGAGGTGTTCCGAATAGAATATTAGTATGATAATCATCTAATTAATTGTGTACATGTTTTTACTTAATGTAATTGACTAGTTAATTTTCACAAAAATGTCTGATATCTATTTAGCAACGTAGAGTGTTAGAGCTGCCTTGTAAAAATATCTATGTTATATTTGTATTAACTTATGTTACATGTATATAACACACCATGAAATATGTATTTGCTAATGATAATACAATCGTCCTACAAAAGAGGAAAAAGAATGATTGCCATATAGTTTCAAAAGGAATTTTAACTATGTGTCACTATGTGTTTGTTTCTTTAGAAGTAGAAGGTTTGTAAAATGCTTTGTAAAATGGGCCCGGTTTCATGAACCCTCTGATAACTTAAATCGATTTAAGTGTCTTAACTATTTTGTACTTAATTGTGAGTATCTTATAAAATAATTTAAGTCGATTCCTTGAAGCCTTTCTTAGTTGTGTATGAATTTTGAGATGATATAGGCGACCCAAAATAAACCAACACATTTACCGTATAGTGTTAAAAGGCCAACGTATTATATAGGCAGTCTCTATAACGCACGCGGTAAAGTCGTTGGGTTTGGAATCTCATGTTTTATCTGGCATACGTTTGAATCTTGACAGTTACTTATTTTCGGAAATACTAGTAACACCATTGTGCATATACGAAAATTGGGTAGAAAGTGATAAATAAGTATGCGCATGAAGACAGCAGGGTTTGGTTTAGGGGTGTCGTACGAAATCTCAAATGTATATGATAAGAGTACCCTTTGCAAAAATATAAGGTTCACAGTTTTTTTGAATGTTGGTAAATGTTGCAGTTTGTGACACAAAATTAATGCTTAAGTTTTTGTTTACAGGTCAGTCAGTCATTGCCTGTTTGGTAGGGTGTCAACAATTTCTATATCAAACGGGTTTGAAAATCGCAAAGAATGGTTTTGACAAATAATTTCTGTTTTCTGTATCCTTCACATTCTCTAACTGTCTGACAAAAAGGTTCAACATTCACTTCTTGCATGGACATGTGTTTAACATGGTTATTCACTATTTTTAGTAACTATTTTTAGAGCAGTTTTACATTCATTACATGTACCTGTCGATACAGGACTATTTATATTACACATTGTTTTTGTTAGAAAAATCTATAAGCTTCAGGTCGTCCACGTAAACATTGCGTATATAAACATAGCCAGTTTCATTACACACCAATATTTAGGGGTGTATCATTTTTACAGTTTTATGATTTTGTTATTTAACACTTATTTTATGAACATACCACTACATAAAATTTACTATGTGCATATACACTATTTAAAATAAATGCTAAATGTCAAAGTTGTATGTTTAAATCTGTAAAATACTGTTCATGGGTCAGCTTATTCGCATATTCAGTGAACAAGTCCAATGTTTAAAGTACAAAAACACGCATGACCTAGAATACGACCTGTAGGAATTTTGAATCAAGATATTATGGATGAATTTATCATACTTAATATGTCATGCCTCGTTTACAATTAATAGTGAATCTATATGTAAATATTTGAGCAAATAAGGTAACGAAATTCTTTATTTGTTGTTGACATATATTTACATATAACAATGAAGAAATTAATACATACATACGTATTCATAAATATATAGTAATTCGACACCACCAACACTTGAAGTAGTGCAGGAACTGTCATACTCCGTCTTTTAGGTGAGGGGGCGAATAAGTTCAGCGATGAAATGAATCGTAGCAGATAAAAATCTGTAACTCTGATATATTTTATCTTCGGACATACTTTCTTAACCACACTAAGTGTCCGTTTCTCGGAATTCTCGTCGTCTAGGGACTCTATAGCTAGTCAAACATAAATTTAGACAAACGTTAACCATTTCTTTGTATTTAAGTAATGTTTACATTTGGTTAAATCTACCCGTTTACTCGATTTAATTTTTACTCTTAACTTAGACTATCTAAAAACGGATTAAATTGTAAAATGTTTGTGAAACGCACTTAAACTTAAAAATGCTAAAAATAGATAATTTAAGGTAAATTTAGAAATTTAAGATGGGAATGTGATCGTGAAACCGGGTCCTGGTATTATATAATATTATTTATATAATGCCTTTTTTCAAATATCAAATTTAAAACTGTCTATTTGGCTTTATTGCATTAAAATGTCTACATTACAGTTTAATTCAAATATGCAAAGGTCAATCAATGTGCCTAGTAGAAGACAGGAAATTCAAATTCCGCAACGAACTCCTGTGACTAGTCAAAAGGTATGGACTGAATATTTTACTATTGCATTTTACTAATTACTAAATGCATAATGCCGAAATGTTGGTGTTAAATATACACTATTGCATGGTTTGAGTCATATCTAACAAATCGTACACAGAAAGTTTGTGTATCAGGAACTCTATCTGATGCCCAAGAAAAAGCAGCTGGGGTACCCCAAGGTTTTGTTCTTGGACCAATACTTTTTATTTTATATATTAATGATTTACCCTTACATACAGAAAATTCTAATGTTGATATTTCAAACTTTGCTTTTAATCACATGTGTTTTTTCAACTACTTATATTTACTTAATTGAGTATATTGCTTTTCATGTACTTCTGCATTATTTTGTTTCATGTTTTTATGTCATTGTTGTTGTTTTATGCTGTATGTATATTGTACATTTTCTGAGTGGACCATATTGAAAATTGGTATTAGCCAAATATGTTATCCACTTTAAACAAAGTCGTTATTATTATTATTATTATTATTATTATTACTAATTATAACATGTATGTGTCGTTGTAAATCATTTTATTCATGAATGTGGCACATAAAATAACTACTGCCTTTCTTTAACATTCTAAACAGTACCCTGAATATTGGTTGTTAGCTTAAAATCCTCTGCACAAAATTTGAACTGAATTAAACTAGATCATTTGTAAAATTTATTTGTGCCAAGGATTCAGAATAAATAATTACAATTTACAATTTAACATTCGTTTCAATACGTAGGATAGGATAGGGAAATTCACATAAATTTATTCTGTAACTTTTTGGGAAAGTATTTGAATCTATTTGTATCTTTGATAAACGAATGTACCAAGAATGTAAATACATGACAAAGTTCTCAGTGCTGTGCGTTATTCTTACTGGTTTGAAAATTATCACCTTTCTGTCCGCCATCGCCGAGTATTTATATCTAATTTTAATATATAAAAATTACAGCATGTAACAGTGGAAGAACAAGAGACATATGAAGATCCTGACACAGATTTATCAAGTAAGTCTATTTATAACAAGAAACCACATTAAAGCCAGATTTTTCCGCAGATGGGGAAAGTTAGATCAAGTTAATGTTGTTACAAAAGAAAGTCATAATTGAAATTGCTTATAAATGGTATACCAAGGGCAATTATTCATCATGAAGGAAAAAAGAGTGTTTTTAATACACAAAATATTCGACTAAAAAGGCATAAGACAAGCTAAACTAACAATGCCAAAAATTCAAAGGGAAATAATCCATAATTTAGTCAGGTAGAGTTGTGGTTACTTTCAAATACTGTTCACATGATATGTAATCATTTTATAAATTTTCATAAAAAATCTGACACTAAATGGTAGAGGTGTCTATCAAATTGAAAACTTTAATGCCAAAATTACAAAGGGAAATAATCCATTATTAAGCCAGGTAGAGTTGCGGTTACTTTCTAATTCAGTTCATGACATAGTATGTTATCATTGTATAAAATTTCATTAGAATCTGACCAAAAATGGCGGAGATATACAACAAATTGAAAACTTTAACACAAAAATACAAAGGGAAATAATCCATAATAAGGCCAGGTAGAGTTGCGGTTACTTTCTAATTCAGCTTTTTGGTCATTTTGTAAGGTAATCTTTGCAAGCTAACACAATCAATTATTTTCCTACATTATACAAATTGAAAGTAAAAACTTTTCGGCATTTATTTTTGAAAAAGCTACTTCTTAGATGGACATATTGTAATATTATGTTACACTTCACTTACATGGGTGGTTATATTGAGCTATTTTGGTCAATTGTGTTCTAGTTGACGAATAGCTGTCATATTTAGCACATAGTTATTCCTACATTGCTTTGATTGTCTTATTACAATTTTAACATAAGCTTCATATAGCATAGGTTTTCTACATAAGAACTCTAAAATTATATCTTGAATTAAAAGCCTTGTTGTAAGTTCCACATATTTATTCAGATGAGCGGTGATCAACACTGTCTGAACCAAATTTTGTGATTTTATGTTTTAAGATGCAAGTTCCAGTAAAATACAAAAGAATCATCCAACAAGGCCAGATAGAAGTTTACCCGCTCCACCTGGTATGTATCATATGTTCCATGTTTGATTTATCATTATTTCGTTTGAGTAGCATGTATACGTTTAAAACATGCCCATAAATGCATGCTATGCCTAAGGATGTATACTGGTACCAGATACCGGTACCAGTATCGGTATCGTTTCAAGATTTCCGGTAAATACCGTTTCGTTTTGGTACCTGTACTTGAATCGGTATTTTGAACAAATAGTAAAGATTTAGAATAAAAAATTAAAGGTCTACAGTGCGTTACTCTCAAAACTTCTGCGTATTTATAGTATAGTAATGGGATTTAACTTGGTCTAAACTGTGGTTATATATAAATACCATTTATTACCATCCAGTGTGCGCGCGTTGATCTAAACTGATAATTGATACAGGAGGACAGTTTATGATACGTTGCAGGAAATAAGCAAGCTACTCATATCTAAAAAAAAATTAAAGACTATTTGCCAACGATGTCAGTGTCTGAAAAGTCTTTAAAATTATTACTCACACGTCACATGATTACATTAACCTCCGCAATAAAATGTCCACTGGACTACAAAAATACTTATTTATTTGTGACACAATATTTTATAGATATGTTTTTGGTACGAAAATATTCGGTACGAATGTCACAAGAGAAGCGATTTTTTGTTCTAGCTGTTGGTTAGTCTTGATCACCTGTCCCTTACATAAATCGTAATCAGGTCAGACAAAGCACAATAATGGCGGCGACCTCAGTTTATCTTTAAATTGCAAAAAAATTTTTTGCTTTTTCTTCATTTTGCATGAGCATTTTCTGACTATGACAAGTATGGTAGGGGTACGGCACTACAAATCATTCACAGTCCACTTTTGTTTTTGCTCTTTAATTTAGAAAACGAATGAGCAAAAACCATGTCTTCAAAATAGACACAATTCGGACGTTATTCAGCATAAATGTAACAGAATGACTAAAAATAAGGTATCCGCCGTGGTTTTTGTACTAAGTTCCTTTATTTTAAGCCGATATGGTGAGAAATGTTCGTTTGGAAACAAAATTATCGTTTCATTGGTACCGGTATCGTTTTGTCTCTAACGGTATTCATCCCTAGCTATGCCCACGATAGAAGTCGTCAGATTAAATATCTTCTTCCATTTAACTATTGTTTCACTTAATTTGGTTGTAATTGTCTAATAGATCTGGAATTTCATATTTAGTAGTTCGTTCTGAGGTTAGTTGAACTTTGATCTAGTTTTTTTTTCGGAAAACGTTAAGCTTAAAATGTTTAAGTATGACATAATTATCCCCCGCCGATGAAATCGGGAGGGGGATATAGTTTTGGCGTTGTCCGTCCGTCCGTCCGTCCGTCCTTCCGTCCGTCCATCCGTCCGTCCGAATTTCGTTTCCGGAGTAGTTCTCTGCAACTACTGGCTGGAATTCAACGAAACTTTATGGGAATCATCAATATCAAGAGGAGATGCGCATGTGGTCAGCTTTTTTTGGATCAGACCCTTTAACACAGAGTTATGGCCCTTGATTAGTTATGTAGTATGCATATAGAGTAAAAGTCGTTTCCGCACTACTTCTCTGCAACTAATGGCTGGAATTCAACGAAACTTTATGGGAACCTTCAATACCAAGAGGAGATGCGCATGTGGTCAGCTTTTTTTGGATCAGACCCTTTAACTCAGAGTTATGGCCCTTGATTAGTTATGTAGTATGCATATAGAGTAAAAGTCGTTTCCGCACTACTTCTCTGCAACTAATGGCTGGAATTCAACAAAACTTTATGGGAATCATCAATATCAAGAGGAGATGCGCATGTGGTCAGCTTTTTTTGGATCAGACCCTTTAACTTAGAGTTATGGCCCTTGATTAGTTATGTAGTATGCATATAGAGTAAAAGTCGTTTCCGGAGTAGTTCTCTGCAACTATTGGCTGGAATTCAACGAAACTTTATGGGAATCATCAATATCAAGAGGAGATGCGCATGTGGTCAGCTTTTTTTGGATCAGACCCTTTAACTCAGAGTTATGGCCCTTGATTAGTTATGTAGAATGCATATAGAGTAAAAGTCGTTTCCACTCTACTTCTCTGCAACTACTGGCTGGAATTCAACGAAACTTTATGGGAATCATCAATATCAAGAGGAGTAGCGCATATCGTCAGCTTTTTTTGGGTCAGACCCTTTAACTCAAAGTTATGGCCCTTGATTAGTTATGTAGTATGCATATAGAGTAAAAGTCGTTTCCGCTCTATTTCTCTGCAACTAATGGCTGGAATTCAACGAAACTTTATGAGAATTTTCAATACCAAGAGGAGATGCGCATATCGTCAGCTTGTTCCGGTCAGACCCTTTAACTCAGAGTTATGGCCTTTAATTAGTTATGTAGTATGCGTTTAGAGTAAAAGTTGTTTCAGCACTACTTCTCTGCAACTACTGGCTGGAATTCAACGAAACTTTATGGGAACCTTCAATACCAAGAGGAGATGCACATATCGTCAGCTTGTTCGGGTCAGACCCTTTAACTCAGAGTTATGGCCCTTAATTAGTTATGTAGTATGCATATAGAGTAAAAGTCGTTTCCGCGCTACTTCTCTGCAACTACTGGCTGGAATTCAACGAAACTTCATGGGAATCATCAATATCAAGAGGAGATGCCCATATCGTGAGCTTGTTCCGGTCAGACCCTTTAACTCAGAGTTATGGCCCTTGATTAGTTATGCAGTATGCATATGGAGTAAAAGTCGTTTCCGCACTACTTCTCTGCAACTAATGGCTGGAATTCAACGAAACCTTATGGGAACCTTCAATACCAAGAGGAGATGCGCATATTGTCAGCTTGTTCCGGTCAGACCCTTTAACTCAGAGTTATGGCCCTTAATTAGTTATGTAGTATGCATATAGAGTAAAAGTCGTTTCCGCACTACTTCTCTGCAACTAATGGCTGGAATTCAACGAAACTTTATGGGAACCTTAAAAACCAAAAGGAGATGCACATATCGTCAGCTTGTTCCGGTCAGACACTTTAACCTCAGAGTTATGGCCCTTGATTAGTTATGCAGTATGCATATAGAGTGAAAATCGTTTCCACGCTACTTCTCTGCAACTACTGGCTGGAATTCAACGAAACTTTATAGGAATCTTCAATACCAAGAGGAGATAGGCATTTCGTTGCCTTGTTTAGGTCAGACTCTTTAACTCAGAGTTATGGCCCTTGATTAGATATGCAGTATGCATAATAGAGGAAAAAGATTTCTGCGCTATTTCTCTGCAACTAATGGCTGGAATACAACGAAACTTTATGGGAATCATCAATATCTAGAGGAGACGCGCATATCGTCGCCTTGTTCTGGTCAGACCTTTCAGCTCAGAGTTATTGCCCTTGATTAATTGTGCAGTGTTCATATAGAGAAATATTGCTATTTCTTTGCAACAGCTGGATTGATTTCAACAAGATTTTATGGAAACCATCAATACAGAATAGAAATTTGCATCTCATTGGCATGTCCTTATAATTTTTTATTAACATGGAGTTATGTATGTTCCCTATTATGGTTTTATGGATTTTTATATTTATTGATAAAGCCTTATGTCTCCAGTTGTTGTGTTAGTAAAAACAAGTACTCGGCGGGGGATATTAATTCAACGAATTTGCTTGTTATACTAGTAGCTTCATAGTAATAATAACGTGATGAAACTTAGGTCATAATAATTTGCGTAGACTTGTAAAAAGTATTTACTTACTTAGTAATATTCACATAAAATGATGTATTTTTGTATCAGTTTCATCATAGGTATTTGTGTTGACATTAAGGAAATAGAATGTCTTAACTCAGTTAAAATGTAATGCCTCATTTTATAGCAAAATGTCATAAATCACACGATCTCTTTGTGACAGGATTATGATTATACAACCATTTTGCCATTATGAAAGCAACAAGCTACTCGTACAAGGGATGTATATGAGATTTATATGGTCGTATCTTTTATTTCAGCAAATACCAAAAAGTCACCTGTCACTAAATCTCCATCTTCCAGTAGTACTGATTCTATTAAAAGTGTACCAAAGCAATTTACAGAGGTATGTTTAACTGTTAATATATACCATTATCAAGATGCTGCCAGGCTATTAAATACATGGACTTTTGTGAGACAAACACAAACGTCTTGTTAATCAAATACAGAAACACAAAATGATACAGTTCTAGTGAAGGCAAATACGCTCTTCTTCTCAAATTTACATTGTTGTTGGCCGATTGCATAATCCTGTAACCTCTTTCAACCTTTCACTCGTCAGTATGTCCATACCTGCTTTCGTCTATTCATTAATGACCTCTCCCTAAGGAGTGTTTATTAATTGAAACTTCTGTTTGCAGCAGTTCAGTATATCCTTTCAATTATAGTGTGCTTACCAATTAAATAATTTTGCTGGATTGTAGCAACCCCCTGTATAGAAAATAGCGACATCTTTGAGCAATAAGCACATATGTTGCTACAATGAAAGTAAGTAAAATTTACTACACTTGCCTTCGACCGTGTTTGTTGATCTTTGATCTATAACTTTATCGTTCAATATCTGTGTCAACTTAACAAAAAGTCTGCGGTGATCATAAAACTTCACGGTTAACAAGTGTCGCTTGGTCATATCATAGACATTATTTGAACACAAGTCTAAATATGTTCAATACTTTAAGCAATCAAAGTCGGTAAAATAATATTTCTGACAGGTTTAAAACTTCGTCATTTTGGAAAAGAAACATGGTCACATGGTCAAAATGATAATATAAACCAAAACCATTTAACAAGCGATATTTAATGTTGATTTTTTTCTCAAATTAAAAAAAAACATTTGACTTAATCATATCTCAACCTCAAAATTAAGGAAATAATTACTTTTTGTTTCTTTTTTTAAAAGATAATATGATCTAGCTACTGATACAATAATGTCATGTTAATTACAGGCTGATTTAATGAGACAAAAATGGTATCATGGTACTATAACAAGACAAGATGGAGATAGGCTCTTATATCAACACAGACAGGTATAGTTATATGTATTTTTTTTCTGTATTTGTTTATCCTATCTGTGTTGTTGCAAGTACGAGCGGTGTCCCAGTAAATCGTAGACTGTGTTTATAGTTTTCTTAACCGATGTCACAGAGTACTTTTACTTTTCATTCACCTTTACCGATTATATTTTATACATTTGAAACACCGAAAGTGAAATCAATCGTAATATAGTTAACTCATTAATGTTTTCAGATCACCAAGTATACGCGCATCCGGCGCAACCCGTTTAATGTCCTTTGTTTCAATCAGCGCGTGTTCAATAAAATTGCCATTATGAGATTTCTGTTCGGGTAAATACATGTTTGCTTAACACAACTTCATTATAACTTCTTTTAAATTAATCTGAAAAAACAGATGTTATTTGAACGAGATTTACATTCGTTTTGACGAACACTTCAGCGTTAAAATAGCAGCGTCGGTAGAAGAAAAATCACGACAAATCACTAATGAGTTTTGTGTGCAATTGGGGATGACACCTACTGATACGTTTAAACGTTTTAAACTAACAGAAAAATACAGTAACATTTTAATGTCTCTTGAGTTTAAGTGGCATGCAAGCTTTAGTAATGGTTGGACTGACAACTTACCTAAAATAGACCTACATGTATCTTAAGAGGACATCGTTTAAATGATCAAACTGATATTATGAGAGCTATTCAACAATTTATACGTCCCTTAGATAGTGACTGGTTTGTTGATGTTTATCTAAAGTGGGTGCATCTTCATATTAAATGTTTTGCTCACATTGGTGAATATTGCAAAAAGGAGTGAAAATCAGTTCACGACATGACGCTTGATGGTGTGTTAGTCAATACGTCGGCGCGCGCCGTGCTTGTATACCGTGTTCTTTAATTTTCTTTGTACAAGCTTTATTTATTTTCGCATTTTCATGAAAATCTGCATATATATTCAAAAATCATGCATTAAACGTCTGTGAAAATTTGACGCCAAATTGATTTCTAGTATTTACACAATTGACATAGTTCACGATTTACTGGAACACCCTTCGTATGTCAAAAAATATTCAAAGTTTATTAGGCGCAGGCAGAAGCATCCGCTTTTATCTGTAGTGGGTTTTGATAATGTCTCTGCATGCGGAACTTTTCGGCTGTTATTGCCTAATTTCTTGCTTTCCTAATGGAGGCCGCCATTAACTATTAAAAAAATAACCCTGATCGGTTCTGCACTTTGTATGTTAAAAGCAAGTCTAAAGTTTGTTTTGTTAGCTACCAGTGCACAAAGTTCTCCGTGTGAGGGGTCTGGCCTGAGGTGCCTTCAACGTCAACAATTTCTTAAAAACTCTTCTCGTCAAATACCATTAGGCCTACAGTTACCAAATTCTGCCATTCGGAACTCCACAGCCATTTATTACGAATAACCTCGGACATATTTAGGCGCCATTTTGAAACTACCGGTTTGAAGTAAACAAATACACGATCGTTTAGGCTATTAGTGATGTTTCGTTTTTAGTCTGTAAATTTGAAATAACACTGTTCAATTATATCTCTGAACAATACATGTATTTGTTCAATATGTAACGTAGAAATATGTATTGACAAAGATCTGTGTGTATACTACAAGAACTATTTTACATAACCGTTACGTGCTTCGCCTGTGCTTCACATCGCGCGGGTAGTAGAAACCTATGTCGCCAGGTTAGACCCCCACGAATCCTTCCGAGATTATTCATTCATATAAGGCCAAGGTGTTTCGAATGTAAATTCTGCATGTAACGCCTCCTTTACAAAGACTGGTCAAAACTGTAACTATGCCCTTGGAGACAATATTGACCGTGTAGAGGTAAACAGGTTTTAATATAGAAATGTTAAAAATCTTCTCACTTACTGTAAAGCCAGAAGGTTTCATATTATATATGTGGCATCACCTTAATGTTCTCTAAATAGTATGTTCAAATTAGGCCCCTTAGGTAAAAAAAGCTCCACTGGGGTCACAATTATTAATTACAGTTGTATAAGGAAATGTTAAAAGAATCTTCTTCTCTTAACATTGGGGTCAAAATTGGTCCCGCCCTAGGGGTCACAAGTTTTTCAGTTATGTAAGTAAATTTTGAAAATCCTTACTCGAATACTGAAACGGCGTAGAGTTTTTATTTTGGATTGCGACCTCAATGTCACAGGTTTCATATAGCTAAAAAGCAGGCCATGGTCGTCAGGATATTTATTTAATGTTAGATTAAAGAATTAATTGAGGTAAATCTTGTTAATCAGTGGATATATATAAAACAGCATGTAATAAGGATACTAACATCAAAGTGATATATATGTCATACAAAGTATATGTCACACAGACAATGAAGTTCCATCATGTTATCAGAATTATGTGATGAGAACCTATTGACCTTAATTTGAAAGTTTAAAACTTGAATGCTTGTGATAACAAGAAAGCGTGTCTCTATCTCAGCAAAATGAATTGTATGTGTATTCTAATTGATAACTGTTGGCTAGTGTCAAAATTAAAATGTTTTTTATATTATACAGAATGGAATGTATTTTATACGTAAGAGTACTCAAGGTGGTGAGAAACCCTACACATTACAGATATATTATGAAGATAAAACTTACAATCTTCCTATAAGGTTAAAAAATAGTGGAAAATTTGCTCTTGGAAAGGATGAAAAAGCTAATGAAAAAGTATGAATTTCTAATATAATAAGGGACTTTAGTCAATTATTTCCCTTTGTATAGTCTGAAAATAGGTAGGTCCTATTAGTTGGATTACTCGGATTTTACCCTTACTTTTTAATGTCAATTTGCCAAAACTAGTCCTAAATAACTTTTTTGTAGATAATTTAATTTGTTTGAGATTCAAGCTATTATTAGGGTAAAAAACTATCTAAATTTCATCACTTCTGTTAATATCTTAATTAACAAAAAAGATATTAAATGAAATATTTTGTTATTCTTACATGAGAATTCAATGATAAAATCCGAGTATTCCAACTGTAAGGACCTACTTACCAATTGGATTCCTTCAGACTTTATCAGGGAAAGATAACTGACTAAAGTCCCTAATTGCATTTGTTTGGTATTTAAATTTATTTTCTGTGTTATATAGACCTTTATCAGCAATCACCTGGTTTGTTTTCCGTGTAACTATTATTAACCATTAGACAAAGGGTTACCTTAGTTACCATGAAGTATTACTATCTGAACTTGCACAAAAACTGTTAATGTCAAACCTAACATCTTAGGGGTTACCTTATTACAAATAGCCATCTTCAACAAGTGACTAGAAATTGTGCTTCCACAACTATTTTGTATACGCTTCAATCTTGAAGTTACCCATGAAGATATTACACATTCATGTAAAATAATTCCTAGTATTGAGTAAAATAATTCCATACAGTTTATTTTGCTAATGTAACTTTTTTACTTATGTGAATCTCATAGGTCCTGAGATGATAGAAATTGTATTCTCGTGACTTTTTTGTTTTATTTCAGACCTTTGACAACCTTCTTGTTTTGGTAAATGCTTTCAAGAAAAATCCCATATTGTTAGCTGGAGGAAAACAAACTATATTAGTGAAATCTTTGCCTAAATCCTAACAGTATGTGTGGTATCATACCATTTTTTGTTGAATTAATGTGCGAACTCATGTAGGAGTTATATTGCATGTTTTTGAAAATGCCAAATTTATTTCTTTTGCGTATATGACATTTGTAATATGATTCTTATGTCCTTTCATTCATCATTATTTGTGAATGATTTAATTGTTTATACTATTTCTAAAACATCCCTGTTGCATAATACTCAGGAAATAGTGTTTTGTGGTATACTGTCTATCAACGCTCAAATGTTTAATATAGAAGAACATATATAATTTCCAATCTATGAAGATATATATTACTTTTATCATGTCATACATTACACGTCAGCTGGCATTCAGTTGTATTTTGCAGACTTTTCCAGTTTTCAAGCAAAACAGCTTTTGTTATTATATTATGTGAACTAGCAACCAGGAAACTGTTTCAAAATATAAAGGAGACTACATGTCCCTACACTATTTGATCCACTTACTATATGTGAACTTACATGTACTTAGAATATATCAGTGATTATAGCCTGGTTTACCCAAAAGCTAACGGAATAAAAGAAACTCCCACCAAAACAATTATTGTACACACATGTGTGTAGAAAAAGTAAAATAACTCATCCTCTCAAAAAACAGGAAAAATGGCTTTTTATTAAAGGGGTTAATGTGTTTTTATTTCTGAGCCATGTGTACACCAATCAATCCTTATTGGTACACTGTAGCTCTAAAGATGATGCTGTTTTTGTTTGTGCTTTCTTTTAATTTCAACATTTTTCAAGTGTTTTAGGGCTGGCCTATATAGACCAGATCATAATATATTCTGTGGGTCAGAGGTAAATGCTTTTTGATTTTTACGCACAAAACTTGTGTGAATGCTAACTTTAAAACCCCATGTGCTTAGGTAATTTGATGATATGCTGATTGATTTTGATATTGATTTTTGTGAAAATGGGTATCGGTATTTTGGACTCTTGTCTTGATATCTGCTTGCCTTATGTACTAAAAGTCACTAAATCTTACAATGTAAATAGTCTATTGCTTTGATAATCCCAATAGTGCATAATAGAGATTTTCTTCTTTCTACAGAAGGCGTGGAAGTATGTATACGTGATGCCCATTGCAGATAAAACTTCGTGTGTATTTTGAATCTCTATCAGATATAATTCAATATCTAGTATAGTATCTGTGTTGAAATGTCACATAAGAACCAGCTTCCAAAGCAAAGGTTTACCATTGCTGTTTATAATCTAATTATACACATTGTTACATTAATATTCTTATTGTTAATATTTGTATGTTAATGTCCCTGATTATTGAAAGGGAAGAAGTGTTGTTATTTTTAGCTCACTTGAGCACAAAGTGTTTAATGTGAGCTATTGTGGGCGGTCTGACCAATGTGCGTTAGTGCGTGCGGGGGTGCGTGTGTACGTGAGTCCGTCGTCAACAATTTGATGTTTGGCATGTAGCATCACCTGAAGGTTCTCTACAAAGATTTTAAAATTATGCCCTTTGGGTAGTAATTGGCCTCTCCTTAGGGGTCGCAAGATTTACATAGAGTTATATAAGGAAATGTTAAAAAATCTTCTTCTCTAAAACTTGAAGGCTTAGAGCTTTGATATTTGGCATGTAGCATCATATTAAGGTTCTCTACAAAGATTGTTCAAATTATGCCCCTTAGGTCAAAATTGGCCCCGCCTTTGGGGTCGCTAGATTTACATAGAGTTATATCAGGAAATGTTAAAAAATCTTCTTCTCTAAAACTTGAAGGCTTAGGGCTTTGATATTTGGCATGTAGAATGTTCAAAATTGTTCTAATTATGCACCTGGGTTCAGAATTAAATGTCCCAGAGATCACGGTTTTCATCAGCTAAAACTGTTAATAATATTCTGTCAGCTATTCTAAGCTTTTAATACTCAGGTGAACGTTCCAGGGGACTGGGGACCCTCTTGTTTAAAAGATCCTAGAAAAAGTGGGAGGAAAATGATTTATTTTTAATATATATGAATATATGTTATATTTTACTGTTTTCAGTATTTAAGAATGTTAACAATATTTTAAATAAAAAAGAAATAAAATACATCTTTTTGTCGTAATTCTACGGTTTTAATCATGTAAAAAACAATTATTTATTTGTTTATACTTACAGCAGGCAGCTAACAACATAATTATGAATTATTTTCGGAAGAGAATTGCTTATCAAGTGCATTCAAATGTATCAAGTGCATTCAGTTATCATGTGCAACTTGAAAGGACCATAACATACTACTGTCATTATCATAAATGTTATTGTTATTAAAAACATGATGGTCACTTATGGCCTTAACATTCTGTCAAATTGTGATAAAACGTCCATTAACTCTAGTTAATGCATACTATTAATTCGTTATTTCGATTCAATGTCAATGACAAATTCAGTCAAATTTTAGTGTCTTCTTTATCATCTTCAGTTTTTTCATTAACATTTATTTCATCAATGGATGTATCAAAAGCCCATGATTGTACCTCTCCAGAACCAAATACAATATAAAACAAGGCACCAACAGTGTATATGGCAGCTGCTATATAAAATACAATTTGCCATTGTTCTCGAGTTTTCTGGAAAAAAATTATAAGAGCATTTGTGTACAGGTTTTCATGCGCTTATCCCTTCCGTACGAAAAAACTTCGAAAATTAACTGATATTTATTTACTAATTTGTATAAAACTGTTAAAAATCTTTCTTCTTAAACGATGATTCTGAAAGTCGAACTATTTCTTCATTTAAAAAGCATGTTTCCGTGAAAGTTTATTACATTTAAAAATAAATATCTAAGTTATATTAATAACACTAAAACGGACATCAACAGTGATAATAAAACTTACATCAACGGTGATAATAAAACTTACATCAATGGTGATATTAAAACTTACATCAACGGTGATATTAAAACCTACATCAATGGTGATATTAAAACTTACATTAACGGTGATAATAAAACTTACATCAACGGTGATATTAAAACTTACATCAATGGTGATATTAAAACTTACATCAATGGTGATATTAAAACTTACATTAACGGTGATAAACTTACATCAACGGTGATTAACTGACATCAATGGTGATAAACTGACATCAACGATGATAATAAAGCTTGCATCAACAGTGATATTAAAACTTACATTAACGATGATAAACTTATATTAACGGTGATTAACTGACATCAATGGTGATTAACTGACATCAACGGTGATAATATTTAAAGCTTACATCAACGGTGAAAATTAAACTTACATCAACGGTAATTATTCCAATTGCAATCGGTGCCAGAAATCCTCCTAATGTACCAGTTGTGTTAGATATTCCAAATATGATACCAGCATATCTTGGTGCTATATCTACAGGATTCACTATAAAACCACTACCATACTGACAGCCAGACATAGCTACACCTATAGTTAACATGACAACAGCAAATCCTGGGTGTCCATCAAGGTGTCCAGTGATAATTATAAAAGCAGCTGGTGCTAAAGTACCTGAGATATAAAAAGTTTATGGAATAAATTGAACATTAAATAAAGTCAAACATATTTAATCATGCCTTATATTTAGGAAAGTTAATTTAATATTTCACTATAATACGTTATTACGTGATTCATTCGTTAGGTTTATAGAAGTTTTATGTTATGCTATCACGACCTAAACCTAGCGTTAAGTTGTCTTACTTTTTATTTCTGCAATACATACATGACAAGATGGAAAGTGTCTTTCTATCTAAGTACATGCGTAACTACAATGCATTAGGTAGTTAAGGGTAGTTACCGATGTATGATAGGTACCAAACATAAAATTATTAAATCTATTCACGAATGATTTAGTCGATTACATGAACCTAAAATCAACTTTGACTTCGTACGATGATGTATATGTTATGATAGTTTGATAACATAATAAAGATATGTTTTGCATCATTTAATGATGTACAAGTATATTTACAATATATGAAGATTGGGCATCGTACAGGTACAATGAATGTTTGATACGTCATAAAGATAGATACACAACATGTAAAGACGACACAAATCTAACAACAATCAGGAGACACAGAATAAAAGTCAAGACCTAAAACTTTTAAACTTTGAAATAACATAATTGAACAGTCGCACACCAATACAATAAGTTTATGCAACAAGTTGAAAAAGAAACCGTTTTCCAACGATAGGCCTTAACTTTTAGGGTTTTATCATTTTTGTTTTAATTTATCTTCTGTAAAACACAGCAATAATTGCTATGTACACAATTTTAAATTCCGTCAGTAACTAAAAAGAAGATAAGCGATAACGGATAAAATTCTTCGAAGATTGGAGGGGTGCTAGCTATTAGCTGAAACCACGCGCTTTGACATATTAAATTCAAAATTTTAACATTCAATTAATGACTAAAAAATGCTCACAACTACTTACCTACACTATTGAAAATTTTACGAGCTGATGTCGTTGTTACAAGTCCTTTCTTCCGTAACAAATCCGCTAGTTGTCCAGAAACGTTCGTCATTGCCCAAAATCCTATATATGGAAGAGCGGACAGGAACCCTGCCTAAATTACAAAACAAACGAGTTAACATATAATTATTTGTAAATAAGATGACCCAATATCGCTCTCATCAGTCTGAATTTGTTACAGATGTTTGCTTGAATAAAACTCTGACCATGCTTGAATATTATTTGACCTAGTGATTGTTACTAATTTATTAGATCAAATGTGACCCATGATAGACCTCGTCTGAAATTGCATTGATATTGAGCTACTGACCGCGTTTGATGAAAATTGGACTGTCACAGTGTTTATCTCTGATTTGACCTAGTGACCTAGTTTTTCCTCCATATGGTGAATACATGTACATGTATTATCAAACTTGTCAGATGTTTCGTTAATATTTACCTTTATACTATTATATAGTGCGTACAATTTGACCCCGACCTCACCTTTCACATTTGCATCTAATTATCACCTACACATATCCCGGTGAAAATCAATACCACGCCTACTCTACACTTCGACTCGTTACGTATTTAAAATATAATTTAACATGTATAGAGTATACACAGCCCGCATGTATAACAACTTACGATTCAAATGCATTCAAACGGGAAACTCGTGTTCTTACATTTTTGATAACAATTAATAATAAAATGGGTGTTGGGATAGTGATTGTGGGGCTAAAACCAACAACCTTTGAATTGGTAGCTAGCCTCATCGTACAATCCTCTAGTCCGGCCTATGTGCAATAGACACTTGTACGCTTTAAATGTACTTTAAAATTAATCCCTGTGTTAAAAATTAAATTCGAGCCTTGTCGATAATATCCGATTGTTATCGAGCATTAATACTACATTCGTATTCAATGTAATGAATATTCTTGCATAAAGGTCAGGTCGGGGTCAATGTGTCCGCACTATACATAGAAGAATATATCATGCACGTTCACAAAGTATTCAATGCCGGTGGACGTCGGACCGCGGACATCAAACGGTCGTTAAAGCTCACTACGAGGTAAAGCTCAGATGAGCTAAATGTAATTGCGGGATAAAGTTTCATTTTATAAATGAACATAAAAATATTGGCTACGAATACAAGAATACTTAAATATGTGTATGACGAAAAAACAGCAGCTGATAAACAATCACGATACTGCTATGTTGGTCAGAGACTAATTCGTGTCCCTGAGTAGAGTACAGTGAACTCGACAGTTCCGGGTCAGTAACGAAACAAACGTTGCGTGTCTCTTCAAAACGAAAGATGTGGGAATTAAACCTGCATAAATCGATAAACAAATACTTCCACCGTACCGTGCTATAATAAATTTATAGTGTTTATTTGCTTGTAATTGTCTACAATTTTTGAAATTGCATGCTGCAAACTTGATAGTTACGGGTCGCACTTGCCAATTCCGGGTCACGTGACCTATTCTTGTCTCCTTAATCCGGAGTGATCTCAACAGGGTTAAAATCAATAAAACATCCGACTTTTTGTCAATAAAGACTTTATCTCATATTTTCTTCCAAGTTAAACAAAAATGAAACTCGTAAATGAAAGATCTAATCAGGTCACTCGCAATTACCTATTGCAAATAAAAACAAGTACCATAAATACAATTAGTTGCGTGTAAAAAGTAAAACTCAAAATATCAAACAATAATTGTATTTAATTGACAGATATCTTACATATGGGATAAAATTATGTATAAAATAAATTTTAAATGTTAAAAAAATACTTTTTAATTAAAATAAATGATTGCATATAATACGGGTTGAGTTTTGACCCGAAATTGTCACGTGCTTACCAGGTCAAATTGTCTGCATAATTGTCAAACAGTAATTAGAAGAAACAAATCTATGAGTTAAATCGTGTTCACCGATAAATTTCCTGCAAAATGATGTACAATAAGTACTTAATTTTATCTAAATTGTGTATATAAATCACTGTTTTTTCAAACGCATGGACGAAACGTTCACATATATTCGCATTGGTTGGAAAAGGTGCTGTTTAGTGTTTCATGACTATGACTTCCGGTAGAGAAATGTTCACATGGAAAGTTTGTGTAACAGTAGCTAAGTGGTTAGTGTACATGACTTAACTTTCATATAATCAAAATATTGCATTGTTAAGGATTCATCTGTACTATTATAAAAAAGTGACCCGGAATTGTCGATGACCCGGAACTGTCGAGTTCACTGTATGTAGAGCCGTTACTGTCCCATACCTAAATTGACTTACTATCATGTTCATTTAATGGTTTTCCTGAACCAGACTTATGCCAGTATTAGGTTGTTATTCAAAAGTTATTATAACAGTTTTTTTAGGATGGCAAAAAAATGCGTTTAAGCAACTTACGTTACCTTTTTTATATCAAAGTCAAGAACATCCTTCATGTAACTCGGTATATTCGTCATAAACGTATACGTTCCCCAGTTTGCACATGCGTGAGTCACAATAATTGCCCAAACAGGAAGTGACGTAAATATCTGTTTCCAAGGAGTACGAACAGTCTACAAACAATGTTTTAACAAGATATGTTTATATAATCGGAGGTATTGGTGATTTTTTTTACTTAGTGCGTAATTATAATAAAAGATAATTCTTACTGCATAAAAATGGATTACAATTTTTTGGAAGTTTTTGTTATATCTTAATTGAAAAACAAGTAAATTATACACCCATTCTCCAGAAATTGATACCATTTTTGAAAAAAGTGTCTCCAGGTTATAAACGACTATATACTCGACGCAAACCAAAACGTGTTAATATAATCATTTGAAATGTTAATGTTGGAACTTAGATTGCTGTTGCTAAATTGGTACAATAGAAATATTGCAGACTTTGCCTTTTTGCAAGATTTCGTTCAGCAAGAACTTCAAAAAGAATAAAAATGCCGTGTCTCGAGTACAATTTTTAATCTTTGATTTGGGAAATAATTAATCTAAGATTTATTTAAAATAGATGCGTAGTGTATTGTATGATTTTGAAGATATTCTGACTATACGGATAGAGATCGTAGTTTCAATACGAAAACAAACTAACAGAATGGTTTCCATTCTTATATTATGAAATTTGATGCGTCCGTAGAGATTTGCATATTTGACACTCCTGAATGTGTTTCAAATTCATAACAAATCAATGTTTGTGTAACCAATTTATACAAAATCATAGTTATAACAACATTAACGAATCTTTAAAAGACTGGCAATATCTGAATCGGCTTTAAATTGATTCTTACGAGTAAAACAATGAACTACGAAACTAGTATGTCCAAAGATTTGTCGTAAGTTCCAATTTATTTTAAGCTTAATCCGTTGAAATTTCCAGTCATTATATTGAAAAATAATACAAAATGATTTCACTGCTGATGATTAATCTCAGAATAACTATCCATTAAAAACGTTGCAACAAGACAATCTACTTTTGTAATTACTCATAAAGGTCAAAGAAATAAATCATAATCAATAATCCTTTTGGAAACGAGACGGATCAGCATTGAAACTCGGTGCAAATTGACACTAACCTATTATTCTATTTTTCCTAACCGCTTAAGTGTATGATATGTTGCATCTATTTCTTTAATTATAGTTACCTTTTTAGTTACATCAATATCTTGTTTTAAACTTGATATAATATAGTTCTTCTCATTGTCAGAGATCCTAGGATGTTTCAATGGAGAATCATAAACCAACAATGACCATACAACAAACCATATAATACCAAGTCCGCCTGTAAAATATTCACATTCATCTTATTATTCATATTATTATTTAGAAAGTCTGTTATGGCAATAATTATAATAAGTGTTTAAGACCACTTATACCCAATTCTGAGAAGCTACGTGTACACTACGATTAAAATACATAACTAAAACCCCAATATCAACGTATCAAGACAATATACTGTAAAAAGTCGAGCGTTCTTACTAGAACAGTTCCGGGTCGATAGCGCAGTTGGTAGCGCGCCGGGATTTGGATACTCGTGCCCGAGGGGGTGCGGATTCGAATCCCACCCGGGGAGGTTATACCCTTCCATGAAAATTTGACAATAATGACGATTTTCCTCCATTGATTAGATAATATAGAGAAGTTTCCGGCCTTGTGGAAGGGTAGGTGAGTACTGGTTATAGACAATGGTCCAGGAAAGCTAGGTTAGGTGCGCTGGACGCCGTGACATGACCTAAATTGTTACGATACGGCGTTAACTCCAATAAATAAATAACTAGAACAGTTTTTTCCATATGTATATAAATTTAACGTTCACCAATACTTCACTCCTGTAGATTCCTTTAAAAAAATGAGCTCTTACTTGAAATTAAATTAAGAAATCGTTATAGTCGTTGGTATTTTAAAGTGTCTCTTTATATGCATGTTATCATCTTCTACGCTACGTAGAAGATCGCCGATGTAGTTCCGAACGGCATTTTATGTTTTTATTACGTCACGGGTTTAGTATAGTAAATAGAGAATATTAGGTTAGTGCCAATCTGTATCTAGTTTATCCGGCAAGTTGGAGAAAGGTTTATTCGGCGAGGCTTGCCGAGTCGAATAAACCTTTCGGAGACGAGCCGGATAAACTAAGTACAGATTGACACTAACCTAATATTCTATTTATCCTACTCGCATTTGCTTGAATGACTAATTCAAAATCCGAAAATTCTGCGTTTAACATGCTTTAAATTCAGATCATGGCCGAATTGTTCATAGCGCAGTAATTGTGTAAAACGGTCTTTTAACTGTTTGCGCGTCAAGAAATAATTCCGATGATTGACTCCATTATATATTAGTAAAGGTAATATTTTAAATGAAAGAAGCGAAAATACTAAATAAACTCGGTTTAGAAATAAACAAGGAAAAAATCATTTTTGGACGAATAAATCACTTGCGAATTTTCCGAGGACGAATCAGTTTTTATGACGTCATGTAAGCGAAGTTTGTTGTCAACATGGCGGTCGTATTTAGGAGCGTTTGTAGGATTCGTCATTTGACGCGTTTACTATTATTTATCATGGATTTAACCAATATTATCAGGATAATTTGTTATTCAAACATTAAATAGACGATAGGATATATGGATGAAAGGATTATTAAGGGAAATACACTCGCAGCGAGCCAGCGACGCTAAAAGATGTCAACCATTTTCAGAAAATGGCCAGGACGGTCTGTGTCGTGGATGACGATGATGATTTTTGAAGCCAGTATCATTATATTTAATTTATGCGTGGCTTGGCTTTGGTAAAACAATAGTCAACCTATGTATTTCCTGTATAATGGCTGGATATTCGTCAAAATATACACAGAAAGGAATTCATAGCAAAATTTGGAGTTTGGCACTGTACAGCGTCAACGATTGAGTTTTTGTAAAATTTGAATGATGAAGTAAGTGGTTTAATTAAAGATTTAAATTGAAATTGTTTGTAAAAGCCCGTATTTGATTATTTTGAGTAAAATGTATTTGTTAAGTTGTCGTTAAAAGAATGAAACGCGGCCGCTTTTGATGCCCAATGTTATGATTATGTAGAAAAGTAGTCCGTCAATGCATAGTCACGTGACTGCCGAATAAAGCAACGCTGCCGAATAAAGATAGGTTTATTTGGTCAATAGGTTTTCCTTCTAAAAGATCACTTTGGGGTAGGATAAATAGTATTACCGGTGTAAAGCACTGGCTCCAGAGTCTATATCTTATTATCATAGAATAATGCGTACGTCCCTATATATAGTTCCTGAGCATACATACAAGTACACTACCTTATATATATTATAATGAAACTATAATTTTAACTCGTACGGTAATGTATTCGTGACTGATTTTTAATTGTATTTGTTTACAAAATTATCTTACCTCGTACAGAATACTCGTTTTTCATTGGCCGAGAGCGTTCACGTGCTGACCATGTATAATCCCATATTAGGTCAGTAGATTCTAATAGCCATAATTTATAAATAATAGCGCTGACGAAACCTTATTTTTCTACTCCAAAATTAATTCGGGTAAGATAAATTCGTTACACGGTCAGTTACTGATCGGATACGGTGTGATACCGGGTCAGTGAATAAATATTGGGCTCGAGCTACGCTCTCACCCAATATTAATTTACTGACGCGGTATCACACCGTATCAGGTCAGTAACTGACTGTGTAACTAATAATATTATGTGTGCGTATTTAACGAGTGTGAGGACTCTGGCGCCAGTGGTGCAGAGCCCTAGTTAATACTTGCCAAATATGTAGAAAATGCTGGGCCATCCTCCAGCAAAACCATATACACACAATAATCCAGATAGTGGAAAAGTCACCATGATTCCTATTTGACAACCTATGATAAAACATATGTACATTTGTAAATTGTTGACTGACAGTACATCCAGTCGACGTGATATTATCAACACGGTACATTTTCAATCTCCGTAAACAGATATCATGTAGAGCGTCGTCGTACAGGATCTCTACTTTCTCCATGGAAGGTCACGTCGAGATGAACTTTGTTTCGACCAATCAATGCGTAGCTTTCATCTAGACGAAAACACTATTTATCACATTTTGTTTTCGTAATTTCTATTTTTAGACCAAGTTTTGCATGCTAATTTAACAGTGGTATTATTCACAGTCTGCGATTGGGCGGCTCATTTCAAATTGCGTGACGTAGACGATGTAAACAAGTTACGTATCATAACAATTTCGTCATGAATATTATGATGAGAAAAGGTCGTCTGAACGTGACCTTCGTTTGAAAAAGGCCAAATCTAAATTAGCGAGTATGAGAGTGGATAATTTTAGATCGGGTTTTAATCAGGTTGGTTACATTTTATTCCTATAATTTAATTTGAAAAAGCTACTGTCAAAGCGCTGAATGGCTAATTTAATTACAATCTGATTAAAACCCGATCTAAAATTTCCGCTCGACTACTCGCTAATTTAGATCTGGTTGTTTCGTTATGAGGGTCACGTTCAGTTAACATTTTCTCATTATGATATTTTTGACGCAACCATTATGTTTAGTAACTTTTTTACATCGACTACGTCACGAAATTTGAAATGAGCCGTCCAATCACAGCCTGTGAATTACACCGCCGTCAAAAAGCTTGCAAACTTCGGAGCGAACCTAAGAGATCCTGTACGACAGCGCTTTACAGGATATTAGTTTACGGAGATTGATTAAACACTTCTAGAAGACACCTAAGTTTAATCATTACTTAAAACAAAATACTTATGCTACATGATTATTATTCTTTATTAATGTAACCATTATGCATTATTCAACGATGTTTTATCACACGTTGACTATCACACTAAATGGTAAAATAGCATAATGGCATTTAATGGACATCGCAACTACGACGCAAAGTGTCACAAGCTTTCCTTATGTTACAAAATTCAAACCGGAAGACTTAGAATTTAGTTTGAACAAATACAATACGCGTAAAAGTTTGCATGTACTCATTTGTTACTGTTATTTTATATAACCGTTTGATCATGACTGCATATCTGTAGACGGCCATAGAATATAAATCAGTGATGGGATTTGAATTTAAACTAACTCCTGTATTGAAAGTATTATTATTATTATATACCAAATTTGTATAGCTCTCTTTTCATATTGAATATATGTTCAAAAGCGCTTCACAATCATATGCATAATTAGGAAATAATTAAATGAAATTGAAAATTGAAAATGGTTAAGAAATGATAAAATATAAAAAAAAATGAAGACTAATATGAAACTAAGAATTAGTGATCAATAAAGTGCTAATAGTAGTTACGAAACAAGTGTGGTTTAACTGCAAAAGATAATGAAATGAGTAATAATGGACTGTTGGTAGAAAGGCAACCAATTGGTCGATGGGGAATCTGGCAAGATGCCCTGAAAATCCATGATTGCAAGGTGCAAAGTTGGATCCTAATCCATGGTTCCCGCCCGAACATCCATCAGCGTCAGTGCCGATGCATCCCTTTCAACCATCATGCATTATATAGTGGTCAGATAAAGTATAAGTGATACAGGTAATGATTAGTCATCAATAAAGGCAGCCACCGGCCAATGGGAACCAGACAAGATGCCTTGAAAAATCCATGATTGTAAGGTGCAAAGTCGGATTCTAATCTAAGGATTCCTCCAGAACATCTATCAGCGCCAGCGCCTGATAGGTAAGGTAAACTATAAATCTTAAATCTGAAAAGGCAACCCTCGGTCTATGGAGAATCTGGCTAGACGTCCTGGAATAATCCATAATTGCAAGGTGCAAAGTCGGATTCTGCTCCAAAGATCCCTCCAGAACATCCATCATGCGGCCGTTTGTTGTAAATATCGTGCATAATTATGGTTTGTTGTTAATAATTCAATAATTTCATGGTGTTATATGTTCGTAATTTGGGTATATTTTAAGATCAAATAGCCTGATGGCTTATATTGATTAATTGAATTTTCACTAAAGAATAAACATCACAACCGGACTTTTTAATAAACATGTTTGCCCTATTTATTGCATTGAGGATTGTTTAATAAACATCAGTGCACCAAGATTTATTATGCTGAGAAAATTGCACAAGAACACCTTAAGAAGTCTAAGATTGGTTCATTTTACTGGTCTATTCCAAAGTCGTAGTTTATTGACCCAGGGTGATTGATTAAGTGACTGTTGTAATTAACAAACAAGTAGGTCTTTAACTTTTTCTTAAATGTATTTAGAGACTGGGCACACTTGAGTGAGTCCGGAAGAGAATTCCACATGTTTGGCGCCGCATGACTGAAACTACGATTGCCAAAAGTAATTGTTCTAGACCGTGGGACTGTAATAGATAATGAATTGCCAGAACGGAGGTCTCTATTGGGTTTGTAAACATGTATTGGGTCTTGGACATATATGGGACATTGGTTGTTAAGTGCTTTATATGTATATATATCAAAAGCTTACAGCTGATTTGCTGACAGACGTGAAGCCAATGAAGTTCTCTAAGCACTGGTGTTATATGATCATGACGATGGGTTCTGGTGATGATTCTTGCAGCCGTATGAAGTTTATTCAGATTTGACGTTAAAGTATTAGCATGAAGGACGTTGCAGTAGTCTAATCTTGATGTTACCAGAGAATTTACTAACGTCCTCGTAGCATCCACAGTCAGAAATTTTCTGATGCGACCGATATGTCTTAGCTGATAATAAGACGATCTGCATGTATGTGAAGAAAGCAGTAACAACAGTAAAGCAGTACAACAGTAAAACCTTACTGTTAGAGATATCCGCAGTACAACAGTAAAACAGTAAAGCCTTACTGTTAGAGATATTCGCAGTACAACAGTACAACAGTAAAACCTTACTGTTAGAATTATCCGCAGTACAGCAGTACAACAGTAAAGCCTTACTGTTAGAATTATCCGCAGTACAGCAGTACAACAGTAAAACCTTACTGTTAGAATTATCCGCAGTACAGCAGTACAACAGTAAAACCTTACTGTTAGAATTATCCGCAGTACAGCAGTACAACAGTAAAGCCTCACTGTTAGAATTATCCGCAGTACAGCAGTACATCAGTAAAGTCTTACTGTTAGAATTATTCGCAGTACAGCAGTACAATAGTAAAACCTTACTCTTAGAATTTTCACCAGTACAACAGTAAATCCTTAGTGTTAGAATTTTCACCAGTACAACAGTAAAACCTTACTGTTAGAATTTTCACCAGTACAACAGTAAAGCCTTACTGTACTGCTGTACTGGTGGAAATCATGAAGTTCTATCAGTAAGGATTTACTGTTGTACTGGTGAAAATTCTAACAGTAAGGGTTTACTGCTGTACTGGTGAAAATTCTAACAGTATGGGTTTACTGTTGTACTGGTGAAAATTCTAACACTAAGGATTTACTGTTGTACTGGTGAAAATTCTAACAGTAAGGGTTTACTGCTGTACTGGTAAAAATTCTAACAGTATGGGTTTACTGTTGTACTGGTGAAAATTCTAACACTAAGGATTTATTGTTGTACTGGTGAAAATTCTAACAGTAAGGGTTTACTGCTGTACTGGTAAAAATTCTAACAGTATGGGTTTACTGTTGTACTGGTGAAAATTCTAACACTAAGGATTTACTGTTGTACTGGTGAAAATTCTAACAGTAAGGGTTTACTGCTGTACTGGTAAAAATTCTAACAGTATGGGTTTACTGTTGTATTGCTGTACTGCGGGGCAGTGTATTATCAAACAACTTACGATAATTTAGCTATACATTATAGAAGGATTTAAGACTAAAATTAGTCGTAAGACCTTTGATAATACGGGCCCCTGATTATTCTAACAGTAAGATTTTAATGTTGTACTGCTGTACTTCAGATAATTCTAACAGTAAGGGTTTACTGTTGTACTGCTGTTCTTCTATACTGCGGAAAATTTTAACAGTATGGCTTTACTGTTGTACTACTGTCTTCACATACATTGATCTGCACACAGTATTAACATGCTTCCCCATATCCATGCGTGGTGTGAATTAAGCAACAATATTTCTAATGCAGTCTTTAGAGTTTATGATGGAATCACCAATACTGATGTACATGTCTTTAAATGTTTACGATTATGTTTTGAAGAGAACAGCTTAACTTCCGTCTTGTCGGCATTTTATTTTAGCATGATCCATGAAATATTTTGAGTCAAACATTTTTCAAGACGACTTTATTGCTTCTGATCTTGAAATATTATCAGTTGGTTTAAAGGATATACAAAGTTGAGAATCAGCAGCATAGAAACGTTGTAATAGTCCATGTTGCAAGCAAATGGCGACAACAGGTAGAGTGTACATAGTGAAATACTTAGGGCCTAGGACAGATCCTTGAGGAACACTGTATTTCATCAGCACAGGGTCCGAAAGTTCTACATCAACACAAACTGTCTGATATCGATCATTCAGATATGACGTTATCCAATTGAGAGCACCATCAGCAATACCATAGTAATAGTAATAATGTGCAGTCTACTTAACAATGTATGATGATATATGTTGTCGAAAGCAGCAGATAGGTCCAAAAAACACCAATATTGTAGCACTGTTATTGTTTAAAGACTGGAGAATGTCATTTTGCACCTTAAGAATAGCCGTTTTGGTAGAATGAACTTCTCAGTAGGCGGACCCATAAGCTTCATGCAGGTTGTTCTCTTTTAACATTGACTACTTTTTCCAAAATCTTTGACAGAAATGGAAGATTTGAAGTCGGTCTGTAGTTCTTGAGAACATTTCGATATCTGACTGTTTTAAGCAATGGTCTAATAATAGCGCTTTTAAATGCTTTGGTTCACTGCCAGCATTTAGTCATGCATTGATTAGATTTGTGATTACAGGCAAGAGTTCGAATAATCATGATTTAAGAAGTCATGTTGGAATAGGATCTAACTCGCAAGATTATTAGGTGACTTCTCGCTGAATCTCTTCATTTCTTCTTGCGAAGCACCAGCCAGAGTTTTGAGTTTAGTGCCTTGGTATTGCTCGGTCAAAGATTCAGTGGGTGTATCAACTTGACTCATCATCATGTCTTTCCTTATGCCTTCATTTTTTATGAGAAAAACCGCTAAAATTATGAACAGTGTCTTTTGGTGAGGTTCCAGATGATAGGATCACACTTTTCTCCATTTAACAAATTAATAACAATTTTTTATAAACTTTTGCTATCTCTGCCAGCAGCTTCAACTTTGTCTGAGTACGACCAATTAGATCCCTTGTTACAATAAACTTTATTTTTCTTTAAGGGCTTCAATAAGCAGTTTGTTATACACAGCACATTGCTCCCTGTAAATTTGGTGATAAATCAAAAGTTTTTTTCCCCTCCATTTGCGTTCTAACTTACGTTTCACATGTTTAGCAGAATGTAGCTCCTCATTAAACATGGACACTGAGGACGAACTGTAATTGTTTTTGAACGTAAAGGTGCATGCTTACCTATTAATTTGGTTAGCTCACTATAATAAATATCAAGAGGTTCTTCAGCATCCAAATTTGGAGAATAAATTTGATTGAAAATGAATAAGTCTTGTTCGGACAACCCAATGTCAATTATTATAGCTCTTAACTTCCTGTTTGTAACAGTTTTGTTTATTGGCTTTGCTTTAGTTGCATCAATGTTAAAAGTAACATCAAAATGGTCCTGTTTCATATTCCCCTGATGATCACATAGTCCACGGTCGGTTTCCACAATATCTGAAACAATCGTGCAATTGTCACGTGTTATTACAACATCAAGTATGTGACCCTACACATGAGTTGGTTCCTTTACCCACTGCTTCATACCACAAGAGTCTAGTATATTTGTGAAATTGATTAAAATATACTATAGACAATCAACTGTATCGTTAGTTCACGATTATGCGATAAACGAAGTAAAAGTATACCTGCATAAACAAATCCACTAAGCTGACTTCTTTCCAAAGGTGGTGCCCAGTAGGAGAACAACATTTGCATACATGGCCATACCACACCCTAAAATGTGTTACAATTAGGACATATATACAATGTATAATAGATGATGTAAAGCACATTTGCATACATGGCCATACCACACCCTAAAATGTGTTACAACTATGACTTACTTAACGAAACTTCTAAGTACTCCGATTTCAGTATTGTATGAAGTCTTTTTTCAACATTAAAGTCTGATCGATGATCGAGATATGTTTTGGACCTTACTGACATTTGCTTTCATTGTTTTCATGCTACCTTATCAATACAAAACCGTTTTTTGTCGCGCATGCATTGATATGGGAAAATTTTCTTATTGTTTTGATTGAACGGAAAACTTAGCAATTAGAAGTCTTATTCTGCAGGTGACGCACCGTCTGGCAAAAGAATATGGTAATTTCTCGTTCTTGGGGTGACATTCGAGAAATTTCTTGATTTTTCGTTGTGCTTATCAACACACTAATGATTTTCACTAAAACTAACAACGTGCAATTTTTGCACGATAAGCACGTGTACCTTTTCGTTTTTCTGCAAATGCACGACAAAGCCAATTTTGCATCAATTTAGAAGCATGAAAACCGTGCAAGCAGACGGCAATATAGCCCTGTACACATTTCCATTAAAGATCGGACATAAATGTTGAAAAATGAAAATTTTTAACAACATTGAAATCGGTGTACTTAGAAGTTTCGTTAAGTAAATATACTATGTATAATAGATGATGTAAAGCACATTGCTACAACACTGAAAACACATTACATAATTTCTCTTATCAATATCAATACGACAATTAGCAAACATTTAAGATATGTTCATTGAATAAGTGAAAACACTCGTTAACAACTACAGTACTTTTATAGTGCAAAGACGAAAAAGCTACTCGTTCACGTTTTTATAAATAAATGTATGCTAAAATTATCAAAGTCTTTATTTCGTCAGCAATACCAGGGACTTCGTCAGTTTCGTAACAGGCAAATTGGAATACCAATTGGAGATTTTGTTACGACAGTCGTGAAATGTTTACACAGGAACTGTATATAGGTAGTAAGCGTTAATCTGAACACCTAAAACATTTAAATATCTCAATAAATGTATATGGTGTCATTTATTCTTTGTCTAAAATCAACCAATAATATATAATAGTCTGGATCACCTGCAGCTTACCACTATCGTTATCGGGTCAGGCAAAGCACGATCAAGGCTGCCCCCTCTGTTATTATTCAGGTAACAAAATTTTCGTTTATAATATTGTTGGGTAAAAAAATGTGAACTAAAAGCCCGTGTTGTCAGAAATGTTCATTTAAAAACAGTATTATCCAAAACCTAATTCATTAAGTAGGGCGCGGCCATTATCATGCTTTAACTAACGTACTTTTACCTGTCAAAGTACGACTGGGAACCAGACAACCAATGATATCACACACTACCATTCCGGGATTCGGCCTGGATCGATGAATTTTTATATAGAACCATAGATAAATGCGAGGGAGGTAATCATGAGACGCACATCCTTAATGGAACTTCTCTTAAACGCATTACTGAGAATGAGATGATTTGAAGGACATGGTCATGCTGTTTTGTTGTTAAAAATAAAACTTATACTACTAACAATATAAACCCGGGTCGATAGCGCAGTTGGTAGCGCGACAGAATTCGGATACTCGTGCCCGAGGGGGTGCTGGTTCAAATCCCACCCGGAGAGGTTATACCCTTCCATGAAAATTTGACAATAATGTCGATTTTCCTTTGATTAGATAATATGGAGAAGTTTCCGGCTTTGTGGAAGGGTAGGTGAGTACTGGTTATAGACAATGGTCCAGTAAAGCTATGTTAGGTGCGCTGGGCGCCGTGAAATGACCTAAATTGTGTTGATACGGCGTTACCTCCAATAAATAAATAAATAAGTACTAACAATATTGTTTACCTGACATAGGCCAGCTATAACACGTAATATCATAAGTAACGGAACACTTGTTTGTGCAGCTAATGGAGTCAACAAAGTTGCTACAGCACACAAGAGCATACTCCATCCAAATACTTGTTTCCCACCATATTTTCCTGCTAACCAGCCTCCTGGTACCTGTGTTACAATATAGCCCCAGAAAAACGAACCCAAAATAAGACCTTGAGTTTTTTTATCCCAATCAAACGTGTAATCCTGTAATCATGAAATAATAATAATCTGATTAAATGTAATACAAATGAAATATCAAAGATTGGGTAGATTTAATTAGTAGTTAAGAAGTTCTACCACATTTCCGCGAAAATGATCTTGTGAGTTTTGATCTTTGGCTCCAAATCCTGCGCACAAAAAATTGAATCCAGTGGTAAATCAAAGCGCTGAAGGCACTGAATTTGTTCGGATTTGAAAAATCGCAGTAGAAAAACATACAGATTGATCAATAAGTGAAACCATTATTATGTACTGATTTTTACCCACACAAATAATAAGAGCTTTAGATATTCGTTATAGATTGAACGTCTGGCCTTGAATGTTCTCAGGTCGCAATAGCAATAGCTGACGACGACACCAGATTCCACTGAAGGATTGCAAGTAGTTTAATATCATTGCCGTATAAATCACAGAAAAAAAGTTTTGTTCCTTAATGTTACTTTCTGTGTACAAGCAAACGTGTTAATATACATAAAATACGAGAAAAAACATTGAAGTGATGATGTTCTCTTATTAAAGTATATAAAGCTATATCCACTGATATATCTGTAGACAAAATCAGATCATTCATCAAACAACGACAAAATAATCCGAAAGGTCTTAATTAAGACAAGACTGTCTACTCCTTCTTTACGACTCATACATTTTAAACATGTGGTACAATTTACGTAACTACATGGATCTACATATTCAGGGGTTTGTTGAGCAGTACTTTATGATATGATCGACTGTGTGAATTAAATTGGAAACATATCTTCACAAAATTAGAATATGGTCTCAAACAAATTTTTGAATACTTGTGGCATGTTCCGTTAAATTTCAATTTATAATCTGGCACTTATACGAGCATTGGTGGCGAATACTATTATACCAGACTCTAAACAATAAGTGAAAGTGACTTCAAATGCAACGTTTCTTCATTTACTTAACTATATTTCTAAAATGTTATGCCTTTGCGGCTCATTAGTGAATTTCTACAGGGTATCTATAAATAGATTATTTTGTAGAAAATATACAAAGATACTCTAGGTAATTCCTAGTACAATTCAGTGACTACCACTACCAGGTTTAAAGTTATTATTCAAGCACATTTATTCTACTTCAGTTGTACATTTAATTTAATTTAAAACGTTCGCCACGACGTCGTTAGACACGTTGACGGCCGTCAGATCGATAAAGGCAGAATTGAGACTAGTCCATGAAGAAAACTTGTTTCCACTGCCTTAGTGGAGACCATCGTGGAGCATGTGCAGCGACCCATGTCATACGACGCTGACGTCGAGTAGGGATAAGTTGTGGACCTATGTAGGGGCGACGTGCTCTTACACCAACTTCTCATAATCGATTCCTTACAATTTTTGAACTTATAGGACACCCATGATTTCAACGAACATAAAGTGCACTCTCAACGGCAGTAAGGTATGGTGGCATAGAGGTGACATGGAGATATATTTAAACTTTACGTGGCCACGTAAAAGCTTTACGTGGCCACGCAGTAGCTATTACGTGCGCACGTAATAGCGTTTACGTGGCCACGTAATAGCTTTACGTGGCCACGCAGTAGCTATTACGTGCGCACGTAGTAGCGTTTACGTGGCCACGTAATAGCTTTACGTGGCCACGTAATAGCTATACGTGGCCACGCAGTAGCTATTACGTGCGCACGTAATAGCGTTAACGTGGCCACGTAATAGCTTTACGTGGCCACGCAGTAGTTTTTACGTGCGCACGCAATAACGTTTACGTGGCCACGTAATAGCTTTACGTGCGCACGTAATAATTGACCAATGAGAGTTGTCGAAATTGGCAGCCATTTTTCGACAACCTTCATTGGTCAATTATTACGTGCGCACGTAAAGCTATTACGTGGCCACGTAAACGCTTTTACGTGCGCACGTAAAGCTATTACGTGGTCACGTAAACGCTAAATTACGTGCGCACGTAATAGCTACTGCGTGGCCACGTAAAGCTATTACGTGGCCACGTAAACGTTATTGCGTGCGCACGTAAAAGCTACAGCGTGGCCACGTAAAGCTATTACGTGACCACGTAAAAAATAAAATATATTTCCATGTCACCTCAATGCCACCGTAGTAAGGCGCCGATTACACACACGAAAGACGACTATAGTGATCATGACGTCGAGACGTTACGCGCGGACGTCCTGACCTAGGTCGATCGGCCAATCGCCAAGTTTTCCGAAGACTTCTTACAAGACGTTCGGTGGTGGTAACATTAACAACAAAGTGCCTAGCAACCTTATTTTGCAGTTGTCCTTGCATCAGCATCTAAATGGCCTGACCCTCTGAACTTCTGTGGGTCGTGCCATTCTTAAAACGAATCAAATTCTCAATTGATGTTAGGAAATCAGTTGGTCTTTATAAAGACTAACGCAGAGTGACTTTACCAACGCTGCATGAGACCAGAACAGCACGGTGCACGAGATTCTTGTTTTTTCCTCCATTTACCGGAACTGTGCACTGAACCGTGACTAATTTTTCGATACATGGCAAGGTGTAATATGACCTAATTACTCAATCCACAAAATTTCACTTAATCTGGAGAACGCGTTTTCAAAATATCAGAAGAAACTAGATGGGAGCCCGTGCAAGCACGGGCTTTAGGTAATGACAGTTCTTGAAACTGTTCCTCGAAACAGGCATGGTTATTGATTTAATAAAGGGAAATAACCGCTGCGGGGAGTTTGGTCTATTTTTAGTTTTATCTAGAACTATTTTTAGACACAAAAAACCCCAATTTTTTTGTTGATTTTTGGCAGTTTTTGCAATTATCAAGAGGCTTTGTCAAAAAAGAATTGTCAACTTGATATGCCGGTATATAGGTGCTCCAGCGACAAACAAAAGATTTATTCAAAGCTGCGCCGTTTCTTCCACAAAACAGGAAACTCGCAAATTTAATAGTATAGATGTTACACTGCGTTTCTTTATCCCTTCAGTATATGTATGTTCAAAAAGACTCAGAGCATGTCTATAGACGTTTATTTACTCACCAGTTCCAGATGGGGTTATTTATAAATCATGTAAACTTAACCTCTATCACTCTGGAGGTTGATTTAAATCAAGCTACAGGGATAGAGGAGCATCTGGCAAAAATAAACACACTTATAACTTCATATCGGTTTAACACTCTTTCAAGCAAATTAAAGTACTATTGCATGACATGTTTACAAAATTGATTTATAGTAAATACAAGTTTGTGTGTGTGTAAAAAACTGGCCGTGTATGGATTTCTAAATTAAAAAATATTTTCGAAGATCTTACCTCATGTTTTCTTCCACATAGTATTATATCATCATGGCTAGTATTGTCTACAATGGTAGAACCAGTATCTATGTTGGTACATGGTGTGCTGGAATTAAGACTAGAATTTCTTGTATCCTGTTTTGTCATACAAACTATTGCTACACTCATATCCACACGTAGAGCGTACAGATTAATAAAGCCAAAGAAACCAACTATGGTCAAAGCAAGTCGACTGGAACCCCATAATGATGCTGAAATGAAATTTTCAACATTATAAATTTTAATATATGCCAAGACATGGTACCTTTACTGCGGGATCTTTGGTGACCGGCGAGGTCAAAATATCAAAACAAACAACATGTGCCTTCAAAGTTGTGTTCACCTTTTTTCACTAATTTTCACATGTTTACGGGATATAAACGTGGATTCCCAGCTGCTATTAATAAGTAACCCATGTGAAGTAGGTTTTATTAGAATTTATAAATATTTACTTTTTAATTAAGTAAAACGGCGTGATTTTCTTAGTGTTGCAAAGATTCAATTCGATTTATTGAAAATCAGCTGCGAGAAAGTCATAGCGCATTGACAGTCAGACCATGATACTGTCTGAAAATTACATTCTGTTTTTAAATAATCTGGAATGGAGCGTCTGTTTCATATGATACAGTCATACTCCGGGTCGTATGGCTATTCGTGTCGGTGTGGGTTGACTAAAGTCTTAACATTCCATTCTGTACACAAACGGTCTGACTGACCTTTTAGCCAGTCAATTAGAGATTTGACCTAGAAGAACTAATTGCAACATAAGCTAAACCGCGACAAAAATAAAGTTTCATGTACCTTTAACAACATACAAAAAATCTAGAAAAATCTAACCACGGGAAATATGCGAAATTAATCGATATATTTTGTGATATTATGAGTAATAATGATGGCAGTAAGCGCCAACCATGTTTGATTTGTGACGTCATAATGCGAGCGTCCGCATGACTAAATTCATTAACAATATCAATTGCATTAGATAAACCTTTCTATTGTTCGTTTTTTCTCAACTGTCAAAGCTTGAATAATTTCACGGTGCCTGAATGCATTGTTTTTGTACTGGCGGCCTAATTGTTATATATCAAAAATATCTTGACCAAAACATATCATATGGGATAAGAAGCTTTACTTAATCATAATACACACTTTCGGAAACTCATGGGTGTATTACGACAATGATAACTAACGCATTCATAGTGAAATTATTCATGTTATGACAGTTGAGAAAAAACGAACAATACGTTTAGCGAACGAAAGTTTGTATCTCATTAACATGTTCCCCTTCAAATATACAATGCATTTAGTAAAATTCAATGAGTTGTACTTCCCAAAACTTGATTGAAATCATGATCACATTTGCAAAAAACCTTGACCTTCAATGTGCCTGTCATAACGAAAAAATAACACGAGTTCAGTGCAAAATCATAATTCCATACATTTATGAATTTAAAAATATGAAATTATGAATTTTAGAATGAAGATTCATGAATTATCATTTACCTTTTTCACAATTAAACGTATTGAAAATAATGCGTCGAGACTTAAGATGGGTCGGTACCTTAGTCCGTACTTGGAGATAAAAATGAGAAAAAAATTATGATCACCGATTTTTATAAAAGTTTGCAGGCAGATACCTTCATGCGTCTCGATTGTTTTTCTTGTAACCTTAGCGACGTTGTCGTTATTTTCACGACGTCATGGACGTCACAATGGTTCGCGCTATAACTAGGCGTGCAAGTGCATCAAACCCACATATCTAAAGTATTGAATGTCCGAGGTCAATGATGAGTATACCAAAATGTTTCTGAAATGTTGTTGCATACACTTGTTTTGTTCCGATTTTCTAAATGCCACGTCAGTCGTAAAGATTGTACATTTCAATACTGAAATCAGGGTTTTCACATCTAAATGGTTTCACTAATTGCCGAGTTATAACGTTTATTTTAGTATTAATACAGAACGGTGGTCTCGATTTCAAGTTGGAAAGATCTGGAAACCTGCCAAAGTGATAAGGATACACAATGACCACTCCAATGTTATTCAGACCCCTGATAGGAATATTTACAGGAGAAATCGCAGATATCTATTGAAAAATAATGAGCGCCTCACCGATATATCTGATTTCACACCTTATGTATTGGCCAGATATCAGTCCAGTAATGATAATTCAATTACCCCACTGGTACCCAACAGTGAAAACTCTCAGCAGCTTAATCTCCCTGCAGAGATAACCCAAAACTCTCATGTCCCTTATCAAACACGATCTGGTAGAATAGTGCAGCCACGTCGAAGATACAATCGCGATGAATGGGTTAAATGAACTGTTATCAATTAATTGTTCCAATGAACTGCTAGTAATTACTTCTCATTTAATGCATGAATCTACATCAATACTATTTCATATGATAATTCAAAATTTTAAAGCTTTAAATGCTAAATGCATTAGTTTATTTTTGTATGATTATTAGTTTAATATTTCTATGATTTTTAGGTTTTAATTATATAATATTCACTTTCTTTTCATCAAAACAAGAGAGATGTTGCAGAATCTAGAAACAGACTATACTGCTACACCTTTATCTTATAACACCCTCTATATTCTTGGTCAGTTTGTCGGTTTATATTGCTTATATTAGTTCTTAATAAATATAGTTAGAGCACATTTGTGTTTCTTACGTTTATATCACATTAGTGAACATTTATAATTATACATGAACACAACAGAAAACAAAACACACGTTTACCATAAACTTTTTATTAACACATGATCATCAGTTGAACACTGACGTAAACTTGATGTCTCCATCAACTCTACACCATTCTGTACACAAACGGTCTGACTGACCTCTGTACGGAGACGCCGCGCATCACGGGTAAACTGTTTATTTACCTGAAAACACGTGGCAATGTTTACATTCTAACAATTTCCCCCCTTCAAATAATCTGAACAAATAGACTATGAATTTTGTGTCTACTCAATAAAATTTGACTATCCAAACAACTATCCTCATCAAATTAAACTTTTTAAGTGGAAGTTAAACCTTCATCATAACGTGTTTACATCTGTCATTCTTTACACAATAATTTGAAATCGAAAGTAGAGTACACGGTTTAACTATGTACCTATACCTACAGAGGTTTAAAAGTACTTAATATATATAGATTAATATTCCTGTAGCTATAAGCGGTTATTATTTTACATTTTAGTAGTTATATTTGGCGAAAAAATGCCAACAAAGTTATTCACAACAACGATTTTCTTTGATATTTGTATTCATACGCGGAACTACTTGACGCGGAAGTAAATTGCGGATGATTGGAGATCGTTATGCGTCTTAGTATAGAGGTGATATCTTCACCGTCTATTTATAGAATGACTCTACACAGCTCTGAATACGTGACGTCATATGTTCCCCCAGCTGTGTAAAAATAATTCAAAATACTATTGGTGACAAACTAAACAGACTTATTTGAAATAAAATTGTATTTTGCATAACGTACCCCAAGACAATATATTTATATACCAAAAGGTTTAATTTAGAAGGGCGCTGATGTAATTGTTTTCTTCCACATAATTTAGGTATATTTACATGTTGCAGTTGTTTCTTGTCTAGTCTATAGCATAGTTTGCATAAATGACAAGCCTGTATTTATTCACATAAATTTAACCAGTTTGGACCGATGGTAGGACAAAAGGTCCCATGAACAAAAAGTTCCAGGGTCATTTTTGACAGGGGTGGACAAAAAGTCCCATGTAGTTTTGCCACCCTGGACAAAAAGTCCCATCTAAGTTAGACAGGGGTGGACAAAAGGTCCCATGTCAATTTTACATGCTGGACAATTGGTCTCATCTCAATTTGACTTATGTGATGATAAGATCCTTATCCATTTAAGTCCCATTTGGTATATAAATGTTAATGAAAATATCGCAAATTTATTCCTCACCTTTCGCTCGCTTCTCAAAATGCCAAAATGGAGAAAAAAAATTCGCTGGCTCGCTCCATTTTTTTTAAAGACAAAATTCATAGAACATATGATTAATTTGTTGTGGCCTTAACGCCATAGCAACACATATTGTATAGGTTATATCACGGAGATCAGTCCATCCACTCACTGATCCTGAAAAGGCTTAATCTCTGGATTTAGCTGTAAACGAACAACAATGCGCATCAGTGACTGACTACTGCTCTACATAATTTAGAATCAGTGGTAGGAGCGAGAATGACCGTAGAAATTATTTCATAACTAAGCTCCACGAAAGTATGCCCCGTCCGGGAATCAAACCTACGACCCCTCGATCAGTAGAATAATGAGCATGTAAAATGAAATATGAAACACAGTTGACTATGAATGATAAATAGATAATGAGGGATATCGAAATAGTATCTTTTAACTCTAAAAATGATAAAACCCTTCTAAAATTCCTTCCAACAGTATTTTCATTACTTTAATTATATAATATTAAAAAGATACACAAACACTTACAGTTTTGTAGTTTTTGCTCGGTCATTTTTATTCCGATCCTACACCATTCAAGAATATATTAATCTCTAAATTCTATTTCTTGATAATCAACTTGGATGGATAAATATCGTAAGAACTCTCAGAGAGCAGATAATAAAAAGATTACAGAGTAAGTTAAAAGTTTCCATTGGCTTAAAAATCACCACCTGATAGCTTGTTATCATAGCATCAGATTATATGTATAAGACTGGCTTTAAATGTTGTAAACAATGATATTCTGTAGTGAGCAACTTCTTCAAGAGTTCACTGAGTAAGTTCTCTCAGCTTGTTTATCTCCAATCTGATTTAAACCCTATCTAAAATTATGTGCTAGAATACTAGCTTTTTTTAGATCTGACTTCTTGATTTTGGTGTCGTTAGTGGGGGCACGAGGGGGTACCCCCTCCCGACGGGACCGGGACAACTCAACCCGAATCCAACTCAACCCGTAGGCCGGGACAACTCAACCCGTAAGCCGGGACAACTCAATCCGTGGACAACTCAACCCGTATGATATATAATAAGTTATTCATCATAAATAATATGTTTAAACTGTTAAATTTGATATTGAGATAAAATTTAGCGCTAATGGAAGATATTAAAGTATGAAAATAATGATGAAAATACAACATTTCGCCGTGTAGTATGACTGATAATGCAATTTAAGATCTTTAAGAAATCAATGATTCTCTAAAAAATCCACAATATTATATACAAAAACAACGCGCTTGTTTAATCAATAATTATTGTTAATTATCACATTTTCGCTTTGTAGATCGACAATTATTGCAATTTAAATTCTTTAATTGTGTTATAAGTCGAATGGTTTCGGCACACTTCAATCATAATTATATCTTCAAGAAGTTTATTTTGACGGTTTGACATACTAGTTATACAAGTATGATTAATAGCATTTACAATTACAATGTATCAATTATCACTTTCTAATTAATTCAACATAACAGTTTGTCAAACTACTTCGCGATTTAAAATCATAACAATAAAGAAATTCAATTATATTTTGTTTATCTCATATCACACAATTTTTACAGTCAATTTGAAGATTAATTACAAAAAAAATGTTCAATAATCGGTTAAACATGTGCTGAGTCTTACAATATATGATTACTACATATTTTGTATACAATACATACAACACAATTGACACAATATTTATGCAATCTCTAATTACCATTACTGTACTTTATTCATAAATATCTTCCATTCTTGACAGAAATATATTTAATTTTACTTTCTGTTGTTAATACATATATCTATGATAAATAACCAATTAGATCATATATCAAACTATTATAATATATTTTACGGGTTGAGTTGTCCACGGGTTAAGTTGTCCCAATTTCGGGTTGAGTTGTCCTCGGGTTGGATTCGGGTTGAGTTGTACCGGACTCCTCCCGACGGTATAGAAAATTTTGAATTTTCACATGTCAAAGGTGCAAATCTGAGCACTTTAAAATGCTCTTTTAAACAAATTGAATGAAGCTAAAACTAGGTTAATCATCAATTTCTTCTGAAGAAAAGTGATGCAATCCATAGCAATTCAGATTCATGTCATTGATTAACTTTTTATAAATATTCCGGCATAAATAAAGGAAATGCATGAATTTGATTTTCATTATCTATGAATATAACTTCTGTCGAAGTTGTGGAAAAAAAATGATTTTTTGCTAGCAAAAGTGCAAATCTGAACACTTTTAAACACTCTGTAAAAGGATAAAATTAAGTTGAAATTTGGTAAATTATCATTACACTTTATCAAAAAGGCAATGCATGCCCGTATAAAACTATGATGTAAATCCGAGTTTTTGGCAAAAAAAACACAACAGAGATAAATTAAAAACACGTTAGTCCATTTAATACCGCTCCTCTCGAGAACTAGAAGTGGGGACGACTGAGTCGTTGAATTTGGTGCTTCGGGAGGGGTATGTCTCCTGACGAAAACAATGATGTCAACAAAGCAAATTTGAGAACTTTGGGGCACTAGGCCTACGAGCGAAAATTTGAGCGCTATAATTGAGGTACCATTCCTCCATGTGGCCGTTTTGTTCGTTTAGATTTAATGTGTTGGCTTGATAAATCGCATTCTCGTATGTTTCACAAAAACCATCAATTTCATCATATTAAATGCCAAGACTTTTATAAAAAATACACTTGATAACTTGTATAAAATCACCGAATGCAATGAGAAAATTCGCCAATTTAACATAAAAAATCACCTGTTTAAGATATGTTTTTTTTTATAAAGAGGCTAAGTTTATTGTGTTGAAAATCAGCGTTAGGCCCTCTTGTGAGTTTTTTCGGACGTTTTCAGCGGATTGACAAAAATGGCTGCTGGGACTATTTAAAACGTGGAAATCCGCCGAAGAGTCACATTTTTGGAATCCTTTGGAAAAAATCATAAGGAATACAAATATTTAAAACACGAATTGATATGAAATAAAAGCAACGATTTAAAAATTAACGAAACACAAGCTTATGAATTTATCATTGGATGAAAAAAAATGTTTAACCATTGATATATTTAGTCTTGTTTTTCGTAAGAAAACTTGTAGGGTAGGTCACTCTTGATAAGTTACTTGAAATTTGAATTCATTTACCTTCACTTTTTTATAAAAAAAAACAACATCAAACACTCGCTTTTTCCAACATTAACAAAATTCTTGTACATCATTTTAATGACGAAAAAAAATATTCGGCTGTACTCGGCTTTTCTCAGTCTAGATTGCTATAAAAACGCAGATATCCTCCATAAATAATTAATTTATGTTTAGGCTCGGTCACTATTTAAAAGTTATTTGGAATTTTAATACCATAAAAAACATTAGACAATGGTGCATGTTTTCGAAATTAACAAAATTTCGAGTGTCATAATAGTGACGTAAAAATGCATTGGACCAGTTAAGTGTAGCTGTCCTCGTTTTTCCGCCGTCTATCTTGCTATGAAAACGCCGATGAACAAAGTAACACAGTGCACAATAACCAAATTTAGGCCTTGTAGGCTAGTTACCATGGTGACGGTCTGCGGTATGTGAAATATAGACAATATACATACCTATTGGTATATATGTGTCAGTTAAGAACTTAAGAAGGACCATTTACTTGCACGATCAATGATTTAAAATCACTCATATTTACAGTCCATTTTATGCCAACTAAGTGACTGTATGCATAAAGTTTATTCTGGGCGGGCCCTGTCTAGATGGTTGATATATGACTGTTATACACAGTTAATTTTAGCGTTTCACAACATTCATTGGCGATACACCGTGATGCCGAATTCTTCTTTTGTTTTGTTGACTGACACTTGATAAGGAAGACTCAATGAATTATCTTTCAGGAACTGCAAGTCTAATTGAGGAAATAGACAGTAAACACCTTTTTAGTTATATTTTTATTGCTTGACTGTAAATAATTACTATATTTCGGATATAATCATTTTCGGATAAATATCTGTATGATCTGTATTTATTTCGTTGTAGAATCCAATTATGGTTTTTATACAACGGGTGGTGATTCAGGAGAGCTGATTTGAAGCTCTCTATTGATGATGCATGCACGACCTCTTCTGGTAGATGGTTCCAATGGATGCAGGTGTCCACAAAGAATGATTGTTTATATTGTTTTGTTCTGCTACTAGGGATTATTAGACTTTTTACTAAGTTTTAGAGTTGTTGCACGCGTGTTTGTTCACTATATTTTCAATTTGATAGTCTGTGTAGGTTTTTGCTTTGATATGTCTTTTTTCCCTTGCTTTTTTCACGAATGAGGTTGGTAGCAGTGCCGGCACCAGCCCCTCAAACACCTTGTACATTAAGATCAGTCGGAGACTTGTTCTTCTTTCTTCAAGGGTGTTTAGTTCCAGTTCTTTCCTCATTTTTGTGATTGATCCTGGAGTTCTTGTCTTGTAGTCTTTTTTGATGAATCGGATGGCTCTGTTTTGTATTTTTTCTAGTTTATCAATGTCTCCTTTGAGATAGGGGTTCCAGATGGTGGCTCCATATTTCATGATTGATCTTACTAGTGTAATATAGGCAGTTTTTCGACAATTTTCAGGGACATTTTGTAGATTTCTTCAAAGGAATCCTAATGTAACGATTGCTTTTTTGGTGATGTAACTCTTGTCCCTTTATTGGATTTAATAACAATCTTTCTCAATAAAAGAAAAACAAACAATTGTCTAGTTCGATCGCTTGTTAATGTTTTCAGAACCAGTTGTACATTTAATTTACAGTTGTTTCAATTGTATTCAGCAATAATGTCACAAGACAATTACACAGTAAGATCAGTAATAATTTCAATGAAAATTCCAACAGTACTGAAATACATAAAAAGAACAATATAGAATAAATATAAATAACACTACTTATCGTTTTCACTGCCATAGTTCTTTCATGGTCAAACCATTACTCGTTACACGAGTGGTACGCAGTGAATTATCAAATACACAAAATTATATAACACAGTATCAACATTAAAAACAATACATAATTACAAAAATAATAAATAAACATCCACCTGGTCCTTTCATTATCAGCCCCATGGTTAATAAATATGTATAACTAATTGACAACCATTAACAATGATAATAAGGTGTACTTACAGATATGTAATATCAAATACCATTCACTGACATGACTATCTCAAATTCTCATATACAAATATATAAGAAAAGTGCATATTAAGTTACATGCAGAAAGTTATATATGATGATATTAATTAATGATAATGTTAAAAAGATGAATTCATTCCCGTTAAATATTTCGCGCATAAACTAAGAAAATTCACGAGATTCACGAGAAACAAGTTACGAAACCAACTGAACGCATAACGCGTAAACAGTACATAAATTAAACCACGGAACCTTACAGTTACAACAGCAACGAACAATACATAAATAAAAGCTTACCAAACAGTCACTACAATGTACAAAACTCAGAACAATGAGCAAGACTAAGAAAAGACGAAGTGAACACCTCGAGAACTGACTAAAAAGTGACACTTGTCTTGTCAAACAGCTGATTGACCACTTCCGGTAAATGAACTCCACTAAATTAAATAGTGAAAAGTGACAAACAAACTAAAAAGCAGAAACAGCACTCAGTTACAGTGACGTTGTTGATGTGTAGCGACCACTTTAGATCAATTGATATTTCGAGGCCTAGGTACGGGTTACTTTGAACTTGTTGTAAGATGTGGTTATTTAGTTGGTATAATTTGGATGGAAGTTGATTTATAGACATAATATAGCATTTTTTGGCGTTGAAACGCATGCCCCACTTTGTTGCCCAGTGTTCTAGGTTTCTAGATCTGTTTGGAGTTTTTGGTGATCTTCATTGTGTTTGATGTTCCTATATAGCAGGCAGTCGTCAGCAAATAGTCTAACGGATGAGGTGACAGCGTCTGGCAGGTCATTTATGTGGCACAAAAACATGATTCAAATTGGCCCTAGCACCGTCCCTTGTGGGACCCCGGAGTCCACTGCTGTTTCTTCCGAGTGTTCGCCTTCGACGATATAATATATTACTAACGATGTATAGTGTATTCAGAATACATGCATTACAGAGCGCTAGTCAACTTTCGGAGACAGGTACCCATACCCTCGTTTCATATTGCTACTCAGTTCATGGACCCTGGCCTGTGTTTAGTCTTACACTCATTTACAGCTACAATGGAATGTTTGTTGTCTAAAATAAATTATGCATTTCTACAATATCCTGACATCATTGCATTCGTTTTTAACTTTTTTTACAAACTATACTACGTATTGATTTTTTATTAACTCACCAAATGACAGCCAGTCATTAACACTTAAAATCTTTAGTCCTTTTGAGGTGAGTTTTTTCAGAAATGGGGGAAAAAACATTCTACAGTGAACTCGACAGTTCCGGGTCAGTAACGAAACAAACGATGTGTGTCTCTTCATAAGGAAAGTTGTGGGAATCAAACCTACATAAATTGATAAACAAATACTTCCACCTTGCCATGCTATAAAAAAATGATAGTGTTTATTTGCTTGTAATTTTCTACAATTTTTGAAATTGCATGATGCAAACTCGATAGTTACGGGTTGCGCTTGCCAATTCCGGGTCACGTGACTGATGCTTGTCTCTTTAATACGGCGTGGTCTTTAAACAGGGTTAAAATCAATAAAACAGCCGACTTTTTGTCAATAAAGACTTTATCTCAACTTATTCCAAGTTTAACAAAAATAAAGCTCGTAAATAAAATCATGTCAATCGCTATTACCAATTGCAAATAAAAACAAGTACAGTTAGTTGCGTGTAAAAAGTAAAACTCAGAATATCAAACAATAATTGTATTTAATTGACAAATATCTTACGTATGGGATAAAATTGTGTATAAAATCAATTTCAAATGTTTAAAAAATACTTTTTAATTATAATAAATGATTGTATATAGTACGGGTTAAGTTTTGACCCGAAATTGTCATGTGCTTACCAGGTCAAATTGTCTGCATGATTGTCAAACAGTAATTAGATGAAACAAATCTATCAGTTAAATCGTGTTCACCGATAAATTTCCAGCAAAATGATGTGCAATAAGGACTTATTATATCTAAATTGTGGATATAAATCGCTGTTTTTTTCGAATGCATGGACGAAACGTTCACATACTTTCGCATTGGTTGGAAAAGACGCTGTTTAGTGTTTCATGATTACGACCTCCGGTAGAGAAATGTTAACATGGAAAGTTTGTATAACAATAGCTAAGTGGTTAGTGTACATGACTTAACTATCATATAATCAAAATATTGCATTATTAATGAATCACCTGTACTATAATAAAAAAGTGACCCGGAATTGTCGATGACCCGGAACTGTCGAGTTCACTGTATATTGAGGGGAATGGGGCTGTTATTCAGCCATAAAAACGACCAAAGGAGTGTCATGTATTATCATATCACGCCAACATTTTATTGACAGGATAGCATTTAAGTGTATGTATGAATGTGCAGGGCCGGAACCAGCCGGGCCCTAAGTGGGGGGGCACGGGGTGGGTTCACATGTCAAAAGTGCAAATCTGAGCACTTTTAAACACACTTAAATAGATGAAATGAAACACAGTCAGACCAGTCTCATGAATGAATTGTTCTCTCTAGTAAAGTTGTTTCAGTCGGTCATGTTGCTTGTCCCTCCTGGTGGTGTCTTTTGCAAGTTTAAAGGATGTAATACGTGATTCCTCACTGCATGAAGCTGTCGGTGTCAGCTTCACCTTTTTATGCATATGTCCATTTAGCCGGTTGTGTTCTGTCCTAAGTATCACCATTACTTCTTGCTCAGGCCGTTGGAAACCATGGAATCTTTGGTAGGGGTAGTTTGGGTGGGGTATCTCCTCCCGACGTAAAAAATGTTGTCAACAAAGCAAATTTGAGCACTTTTGGACACAACTGAAGGATAAAATGGAGTGCTAGAAATCTTCTTTACGGGCGCATTAAATTTAAATGTTAATGTTAAATAGTTGGTTTGATAATTACAATCTTGTTAATTTCCCAAAACTAATCCTTTTTTATACGCCTGTTTTGAAAAAACGCACATATTATGTTATGATGTTGTCCGTCTGTCCGTCCATCTGTCCCTGGTCAATTGCTTGTCCGGATGATAACTCAAGAAAGGATGCACCTAGTTTCCTCAATTTTTTTGTGTGGATAGCCCTTCTGTGGAGGAGGTTCCCTATTGATTTTGAGACCCAAGGGTCAAAGGTCAAGGTCACTGGGACTTAAAGTAGGTAAAACTTATCCGGACAATAACTCAATAACGACTGTACCTAGGTTCACAAAATTTTATGTATGAGTAGCCCATGTGTCAAAGATGTTCTCTATTGGTTTTGGGGCCCCTGGGTCAAAGGTCAAGGTCAACCGGGCATCATATGGGAAAAAAACCTGTACGGACAATAACTGAACAACCAATATACCTAGGTTTACAAAATTTTATGTGAGAGTAGCCCATGTGTCAAGGATGTTCCCGGATGGTTTTGGGGCCCCTGAGTCAAAGGTCCAGGTCACAAGGTCATAATATTTAAAAACCTTGTCAGGACAATAACTCAACTAAGCCAGTACCTAGGTTCACAAAATTTTATGTTAAGGTAGCCCAAGTGTCAAGGATGTGCTCTATAGGTTTATAGGGCCCCAGATTCAAAGGTCAAGGTTACAGAGGCATCATATGGAAAAACTTTGTCCGGACAAAAACTGAATTACCTATGTACCTAAGTTCACCAAATTTTATGTGAGAGTAGCCCATGTGTCAAGGATATGCCCTGTAGGTTTTGGGGCCCCTAGGTCAAAGGTCAAGGTCACAGGGGCATCATATTGAAAAACATTGTCCAGGTAATAACTCAACAATGACTGTACCTAGGTTCACCAAATTTCCTGTGAGAGTAGCCCATGTGTCAAGGATGTGCCTTATCAGTTTTTTGGAAGCAGGGTTAAGTTTAAACCTTCAACCAGAAGATATCAAATTACCAAGCAGTGACTTCAAATGTTCAATCAATATGTTAATGAAGTCAAAATGGCAAGCAATGAAAGTCTTGTCCGGACAATAACTGAAATACCAATGTACCTAGGTTCACCAAATTTTATGTGAGAGTAGCCCTTGTGTCAAGGATATGCCCCATTGGTTTTAGGGCTCCTGGGTCAAAGGTCAAGGTCACAGGGGCATCATATTGAAAAACATTGTCCCGACAATAACTCAACAACGACTGTACCTATGTTAAAAAAATTTCATGTGAAGGTAGCCCTTGTTTCAAGGATGTGCCCAATAGTTCTTGAGACCCCAGGTTCACAGCATCATATTGAAAAACATTGTCCAGGTAATAACTCAACAATGACTGTACCTAGGTTCACAAAATTTTATGTGAGAGTAGCCCATGTGTCAAGGATGTTCTCTATGTGTTTTGGGGCCCCAGGGTCAAGCATAAACCTTCAACCAGAAGATATCAAATTACCTAGCAGAGACTTCAAATGTTCAATTAATATGTTTATATAGTCAAAATGGCAAACAATTGAAATTATGCTATTTTTAATAAGTAACATGAAATTAGTTCACCAAATTTTATGTGAGGGTAGCCCATGTGTCAAGGTTGTTCCCTATTGGTTTTGAGGCCCCTGGGTCCAAAGGCACCAAAGGTCAAGGTCACCAGGGCATCATATGGAAAAACCTTGTCCAGACAATAACTTTACAATGATTGTACCTAGGTTAACAAATTTTATGTGGATCAGCCCATTTGTCAAGGAGTAATGTGTTGATAGCTCTTTAGTAGAGGATGATCCCTTTTGATTTGGAGACCCCAGGGTCAAAAGTCAAAGTCACTGGGACTTAATTCATATGGAAACATTTTCCGGACAATAACTAAATAATGATTGTACCTAGGTTCACCGAATTTTATTAGGGGTAGCATGTCTGGCCTATGCCCCTTTGGTTTTAGGCCCCTGGGTCAAATGTCAAAGTCACAAGGAAATCATGAGGAAACACCTTGTCCAACAACCAACTTTATCTAAGATCACCAAATTTTATGCATCAATACTCTTTGGGTCAAGGGTGAGAACTTTTGGTTCTGAGGCCCCAGGGTCAAGGTCACTGGAAGTTTGTATGGGAAAACTTTGTGCCGGTGATTACTCAACCATGGCTGTACCTAGGTACTCAAAATCTTTGCTTTGGTTAGCCCTCCAGTTAAGGATGTGACCTATTCTGAGATCCCGGGGTCATTGGTCAAGGTCACAGGGACTTCATATGAGATAGAACACAGCATGGACTGCACACAGGCGTATAATGCCCTGCCCAGCGGAGCTCTTGTTGTATAATGACTGGCATGATCGTCAGATGAAGCACAGAATGAAATGAGACAGCGAAACCGGGAAATGCTGGGACTTAGAAGTTTAGTTAGAAAGTGTCTTGAAGTAGGTCTTTTTATGCTAGAATCATTTTAAACTCAATTTAGGCCCTTTTCCTTCAAGTGATAAGATTAGTACATGTTTTACATTTACTGACATGTTTATTTCGGACATCCAAGGCCCTGTTAAAGTCAATACCTTCATAAACTCGGGCACTATTTTCGGCTTAGCTCATTTAACGTGAGGAGTAAAATTATAACAGCCGTCACGAGGTATATTTTGTTCATTATTGGAGTATAGATGACGTCACATTAAATAAAGAGTGAAAGCGCACATGCCTATGTTAGAATTGGAGTTATTTAATCAGTTAAACCTAAGACAAGTTCTATCCATAATGCAGTGTTTGATCTAGAATGGCCTTAGAGGGGGCTTGAAAAGGTCTGATGATGACAACTTAGGGGGCCAAGTTTAAAAAATCAAACTCTTAAGGTTAATTCTATGCTAGAATTTAGTGAGAACCTCACTCAGGCACAAAGATAGTAATTTCTGGTGCCATTACATTATAAATGTAAATGTAGGTACAGTTGTACTTTCAAGTTATCTTCCATTCTACATTCTCAATCTCAGCAACCAAGTATTGCTGTCTCTAAATTCAAGGATATCAGTTTTCATATATTAGACTGTATGATATAATCAATACATTAACCTAAAGTAAAAGTGAACTTTAAAAAAGACCCAACTGCTTATTACGCCATGGGTAAAAAAATTATAGGGGATGAAACTTCACAATACTATCAATATTTTGAATCACTATTGAATGATCTCATAAATTATATAATAATTGATAATACGATAATTGATTAGCCTTCATAAACAACTTGTGTTTCATTTTCTATGTGTAATGGTGACTCCATTTAATGATAAATCGTAAAATGTGTAATGTATAACATGGCAATAGAAATCTTATTTTAAAATGGAAGCTAGAAAATGGCACTTTGGCGATCAACTGTTTGGGTTGGAGACAACTTAACCCGTGGACAAGTCAATCCAAAGTTGGTACAACTCAACCTGTAAGTTGGGACAACTCAACCTGTGGACACCTCAACCTGTGGACACCTCAACCTGTATCATTTATATTAGTTATTTATCATAAAAATTGGGGCAGTCACGATACGCCAGAAACGTATTGAGGTATATTGTGATGCGCTATAACCGTATCGTGATATGTACCACGATATATTGCTTTGCAAACCAAAGACAGGGCTGCGTAATACTTATGTCTTAAAAACTTATTCAACTGTTCAGTATTGAAGTACAATGTATGTTATAGAATTTGTAGGGAAAGTGCCTGTAGCAGACCGGAGAACAGCTGGGCATTTTTACAGTTATTGGAACATTCCAAACCTGCCCAGATCGGTTAAATACTTTGAACCTTAGTTTTAATCTAATGAACCATGGAAAACTGACATTCCGTTACTTTCATTTGGCGAAGGGAAGATTTTTTCAATGAAAATAAAAAATATCGCTAAATACCAGTTTGTCACGGATGTATTTAAGATCCTGACAGTCAAGGAGAACGTGTTTTATATTGAAATGCTCGTCACATGGTATACATATAAACTAAAGTAGCATAGTATTCGGATGAACAATTTCGGACACGAAATTCAAATCATTTGACATTAACGTACCCGAAATATTTGTTTAACTTTACAAAAACAGATATCAAAATTTGTACTCACTCCAAAAATAGCTTGATCACCTTTTATTTACATATGTTAGTTTGAAGGGGGGCAAATGTCCGCCCTCCAAAAAACATTAGGGGGCAAATGTCCGCCCTGTCAAAACACACGAGGGGGCAAATGTCCGCCCTTCAAAAAAGGGGGCAAATGTCCGGGCAAATGTCCGGGGGGCAAATGTCCTAGGATCGGGGAAAATGTTAGTGAATTCTTTAGAAACTACTTTAATGATCCTATTGGGTTGTTTGTGGTAAAATTGGATCACTAGGTAAAACAACAGAAAAAAACAACAAATAAATTGTACAAAGTATTGTCTCACAAATATTTCAAGATTTGACTAAACATCCCTATATTGTTAGAGTAAGCACTATAGAGCAAACATGGTCATCTTGTATCATATACTCATTAACTCAACTGTACCTTCTAAATAACATTTGGAATGAGTTGTTATAAAAAAGCCAACAATTTAGTGGGATACTTAACCTATTGAAAAATATTTATGTATTATGTCTAATTTGTTTTGCAGAAAAGTTGTTGGTTGTTCTGAGAGATGGTAGGACACTGATTGGAATATTACGAAGCATTGACCAATTTGGTTTGTTTACTTTTTATTACATGTTTTGTAGCTAAACAAATAGATAGTTTCTTGATTTTCTCCATTACTATCACCTTTACATTTATCACAGCTGAAACAATGCTCAAGATTCATTTTTAGCTGAAAAAATAAATGTTATACATGTTAAATTTTGATTACTTTACAGTTGTAAAACTGTTTTCATGTCTGCTGGAAATGAATATATCTTCATATGGTTGCTTTAACCTTTACTATATATTACTGACAACAACTGTCATATCAAGATGATTGATTTTAAGCGGCAAGAAACCCCCCATTAACCGGGTCGATAGCGCAGTTGGTAGCGCGTCGGGATTTGGATACTCGTGCCCGAGGAGGTGCGGGTTCGAATCCCACCCGGGGAGGTTATACCCTTCCATGAAAATTTGACAATAATGTCGATTTACCTCCATTAATTAGATAATATGGAGAAGTTTCCGGCCTTGTGGAAGGGTAGGTGAGTACTGGTTATAGACAATGGTCCAGGAAAGCTAGGTTAGGTGCGCTGGACGCCGTGAAATGACCTAAATTGTGTTGATACGTCGTTAACTCCAATAGATAAATAAATAAACCCCCTATTAAAGCTTAATTTCTTATACCCACATATACTTTCTTCTTGTCACTCATTGATATTACAATAAAAAACTCTAAAAACTGGACCCTCTGAAAACCGGACGATTTTTTAGTCCCATATTTTTGGGACGGTCTATTTTACTGACGCAAACACTGACACCATACACAAAGAAGGAAATTACTGACGGATTTATTGACACCAAAGATAAAGAAGGATTATCAGACCATGACTGATTATAATCCTATTAAATATTGTATACAGGCGTTAGTATGATAATAGATTTAGTAAACATATATATTACTAGAACTAGCACCTAATTAGAAGTATTCTGAAAAACTGAATATAAAATGAAAGAATACATTTATTATATTTTATGATTTAAGAAATTAAATAAGATTTGTATCAATTAATAATTAGATAAGAAGAATATTAGATAAAATATGTTAAATAAATGTTTAAGAAGTACAAATAAATACAATAAGCAGAGTACATTTTGAAAATAAGTATTAGAAAAATAATTATACTACATGATAATTTGCTTAATATGATATTTAAGTTATCTGTGTCTTTAATATGAGTTAAATACTTAATTTTGTAAACACATTTACATATGTTGTTATGTATTAAATGCATTCATTTAAAATAAGAATAGCATCCATATTTATCAACTATTTATTTGAATGCATTTTAAGTCCATTGATAACATGTACATGTAGCTAAAGAAACTTTATTTTTTCAATATTCTCTTTTTATCAGTTAATTTATACTAACCAAACCAAAATTGACCAAACTTTAATAAAAAATGAATTATGATATAGCTGACCCATCCTTTTAATGTAGAAAATGTCCTACCAAACTCATTGCTAAGTTTAATTAGTGGTTCTGTATAAACCTCTGAAAACCAGAATCCTCTGAAAACCGTTTTTTTGGTCAGTCCGGATTAGGTCTGGTTTCAGAGTTTTTACTGTATATTGTAAACTACATGTATACTCAAATATTTAAATTCCATCTAGCATGTTTTATATTTTTAGCAAATTTGGTGCTGCATAGAACTATAGAAAGAATTCATGTTGGGAAGAAATATGGAGATATACCAAGGGGCATCTTTATTGTACGGGGAGAAAATGTGGTTCTACTTGGGGAAGTCGTAAGTCTTCATTTTTTACCAGCATTAGAAATTTTGATATGACCTGGCTTACTTTAGCATTTCATTTTTGTAGGAGTTGATACTAGATAGACAGAAAACTAGACAAAACTAATCACCTAAACAACAGTATACCAAGCATTGAATTTAACAAAAATAGCACTTGCACATTTTGATTTTATTTCAACTCTCAAAATGAAAAAAAATCACTGGCATTCTTTTCTCCAAATTTTAATAGCTTTCACAATTACTATTCATATATGCAATATAAAAACAATCCAGTATATATTTTACTGTAGAAAGAACATGGGCATTATTGTGGGATAGACTATGAGTATCAAACCTTTTTTAGGGTTAATCTTTAATTAATACTATCGATCTATCTGGCCTTTACAATGCCGATTTGAGTCTCATTAGTTTAGACAGTAATATTTTTTGTTGATTTCAACTCGCAAAAACTTGCGAGTTAAAATAAAAGTTACTCACAATTTTCAAAATCCACTCGCATTTTGTTTGTATGTTTTTTGTTGGATTTAATGCCAAAGCAACACATTGTACAGGTCATATAATGGCGGTCAGTCAACCTACTTACTCCTCCTGGAAAGGCTAAATCTCTGGATTTAGCTGTTAACCAACTACTAAGCAACTGACGACTGCCCTACGTAATTAAAAATCATTAATAGGAGGGAGAATGGCCATAGAAATAATTTCATGACCATGATCCACGAAAGTATGCCCTGCCCGGGAATCGAACCCACGACCTGTTGATCAGTAGACTTGCGTGCTACCAACTGAGCTAGCCGGGCGACTTCTCGCATTTTGTGAGTATGCAAGTTTAAATTTGAACCCTGAGTATTAGTGTTGTACCGATGATCGGGAATAATCGATTAACGACTAGTTGGAAGCTTCAGATTCTGATAATCGATTAAACTTTATCATAATCGATCATCGGTTAGAAAGGAGGATAGGCTACTTAAGGACAATAACATATTTTCATGTATCTGAACTGTTATTAAAAATGTTTTAAATACATGTCATTTGTGTCTGACTAGTATTGGACACTGATGTATCTAGTTCAAGTTCCAAAAATACAGCTACTATACTAGTCAAGGGAACTAGGCAATCGATCATTTATTTTTATCGGTTTCTTTGATTTTTAATTTTTATTAGGTTTTTGAAACATTTGACTAAAGAAAAAATATTTCCTGTACATGAATTTTATAAGGATTCACAGCGAAACATGCATGCAAAAGCAAACTTATCAGGAACTGATTATAATCGGAAGAATCGCATCGACAACATAAACCGATTCTAACTGATGATCGATTACGATTTTCAGCCCATGTCCCACCACTACTGAGTATACCCTGGCAAGTTTTAATGTAACCTCAAGAGTTTTTATGAGAACCCATTGTTCTATTTTTAGCTAACCTGAGTATAGATAGATAGATTTATTTCAGTATTAGGTTACACATGTATAAAATATGAGAGCTATTGTGATCAATCTTTGAGCTCTAAAAAAACACCTTATTAGGCATGCAACCTCAATTTGAGGTACTCATAGTTCAAAATTAATTCTGTTCTGAAGGGGTCACAAGTTTCACTTAGTTAAAATAGAAAATCTTGAAAAATCATATCTGAAACAGAAGAACATAGAACTGTCACTGTCAAACTCAACAGTTTATTACTGGACAGTAGGTCTTGTGAAGATAAAATATAACAGGACCTAACCAGTTATTACTGGACTAAAGACATGTAAAAATTAAAGTTCCTAAACCTCCTTATTTGATATTTATGACTGTAGTGTACCTGGTACCTATAAATGAGGATTCTTATAAGTTATTTATTTGTAATTTCTTTGATTTTATAGTCCTTCAAGAAAGGACTTTAGAAACTTTTATAATTAAGATTTAATTCTGTGTATCATTATGATAATTAAACATAAATATTGATACTTGTATACTTGTAATACTACTGTATCTTTTTTATACCCCCGCTTCGAAGAAGAGGGGGGTATACTGTTTTACCCTTGTCCGTGCGTCCGTCCGTTACAAAATTTCTGTCGCAGTTTTCTCTGCAACTATAACATGCAGCAGCCTAATACTTTGCATATTGCTTCATCCCATAGTCCCATGTGGTGTAAAGCAATTTCATGCTCCTTGCTCATCTACTTCCTGTTTGTCGCCTATTTTTAGATTTTTGCGGGGGTATCACTAGTGAGCATTAGCTCACAGATTTATTTCTTTTGTATTATATTTTCATGTTGTAATTATTATGTCACTATATTATGTAAAACAATGTGTGTATTATGGGATGGAGGCCTCCTATTGCAAAATAAATTCATTGTCATTGTAGGATTTAGAAAATGAAGGTAATATACAGTTAGAAGAAGTTCCTATAGATGATATATTAGAAATGCAACGTGAAGAACAAATACAGAAACAAGCAGAAGAAGATAGAAAAAAGAAAGCATTATTAGATAGAGGAATGCAACCATCATCAGAATATACTGATGATATGTATTAACTTGGATTCTTTATATTCTTATAAAGTTTAAGTTTCAATACTAAGATTCATTGACTTAAGTTCATTTCTGCTTTCCACATAGGTTATGAACATCTATTCAATTAATGTGTGCATTAGGTATTTTTAACCCTTTACTGGTCAGGACATGGGCAAAAATGGCAATTTTAACCTTATCGCAATAGGGCTATTTCAAGATGCTTATAAGTATCAAAATCTTTAATCTTTCAACCAAAAATTTGCATTTGATTCATATATTTTGTAAGTGAAGGTGCTAGAAAAAGGGGCATTTCTAGGCAACTTTCTTTAAGTGAAATTTACCAAATCCAGTTGAGAATGGCCATCACAGGACCTGGAGCTTCAAGTCTTGTGGCGGCCATTTTGAAAGAGGGAGCTGAGACATGTAAATGCACAGGATGGACCAGTAAAGGGTTAAATCATTATATATGTCTGTAGTGTATTGTAAAACTAGTTCCATTTGAAAATGAGGTACAAGTATTTAAAATCAAATGAGAGATTGATAGGGCCATGTGTATGTTTTGTTATACATGTACATATCATTTAGGTCAACCTTAGAGAACTGTTAATGTTTAGTGCTATTGAAAGTTATTGTATTTGATTATTGTTTTATTTGTGTACAAATTGTCAACAACTTCTTTACTATCTTAAACTGTAAGGACTAAGGTTTCCAAATGTGGCGTGTAAATATAAAGGTAACAAAATGTCAAATTTATTCAAATTATGTATCTGAAGTGACATTGTCTAAAGGGTCAGTGGTGTTTTAAAGACTGTGTTAAGAAGTTTGATATAGTTTTCTGTTGAACTACAAGTAAAACCTTTCACTGGGGCCATGGAAACCAAGCCCCTAACTCCAGATCGATTTGTGTTCAACTTCTAAAACTGTAGTTTCTGTGCTAGCCTATTAAGGAATATTCTCGTACACAATGAGATCTAGATTAGTTTATGTTTGGATACTGTGTGATTATTGTTTTGCTTTCATTTCTTTATAATAAACAATAATGTTGCTGGTACATCTTGATTATGTTTATAGTTATATTCATGAATAAAGTCATACAAGATTTTCATACATGAATGTATTTAAATTATTTCATTATGAAATGACTTCATAAACTATGTTTAATGAAAGTGAAGGTATTTAAATAATCAATAGATAGATTTTTACTACATGTATCTTGTACTTTCATGCTAACTCAGTCACAGGGACAATACCACATGACTATGACATCACAAATGCTACGGTTTTAAGAAGAAAACTGAAAATCCACCTCCACTGAAAGTTTTATAGAGCTGTAAGTCTTCACATTCTTGTCAGATTTACATGATACCTACGCAAGGGTAAAAAGCAGAAAAGTGTATTTTTGCTGCGCATCTTATCTCCTATGCCAGTTATATACTTTTTGCTAACACCCTGGAAAACTATTCCATTTCAGTGGGCTACTGTGAAAAAAGTGGCTAGGTTTTCTTGGGTGTTTGCAAGAAGAATTTGTTTTTTAGCAGGATTTTTTCAATGAAAATATTCAGCTAATAGTTAAGTGAAACACGGGCGGATGGGCAGGCGGTTGGGCGGGTGGGTGTCCAATGTCCCTAACAATTGTGTTAAAGTTTTTTTTTCCATATATTTCTGCCATTTATTGTCAGATCTTAATAAAAAAACTTCATACAATAATAACATACCATGTGATGAACAGAATTAGAAAGTAACCACTACTCTACCTGCCTTTTTTATGGATTATTACCCTTTGTAATTTTGGTGTTAACAATTGCATTAAAGTTTTTATTGTTCCATATATCTCCACCATTTATAGTCAGATCTCTACGAAACTTCATACAATGATAACATACCATGTGATGAACAGAATTAGAAAGTAACCACAACTCTTATTGGCTTAATTATGGATTATTTCCCTTTGTAGTTTCAGTGTTAGTTTTCAATTTGTTGCATATCTCTGCAATTTATGGTTAGATCTTGGTTGCAAACAATGATTACATACCTTGTGATTGAACTGAATAAGAAAGTAACTGCAACTCTACCTGGCCTAATTATGGATTATTTCTCCATGTAATTTTAGTGTTTATTATACCCCCGCTTCGAAGAAGAGGGGGGTATACTGTTTTACCCTTGTCCGTGCGTGCATGTGTCCGTCCGTTAAAAATTTCCGTCGCAGTTTTCTCAGCAACTATAACATGCAGCAGCCTAATACTTTGCATATTGCTTCATCCCATAGTCCCATGTGGTGTAAAGCGATTTCATGCTCCTTGCTCATCTACTTCCTGTTTGTCGCATATTTTTAGATTTTAGCGGGGGTATCACTAGTGAGCATTAGCTCACAGATTTACTTGTTTTTTTTAGTTTGTTGTATATCTCTTCCATTTATGGTTAGATCTTGATGAAATTGCAAACAATAATTAAATACCATGTGATGAACTGAATTTGAAAGTAACCACAACTCTACATGGCTTAACTATGGATTATTTCCCTTTGGATTTTTTGTGTTAAAGTTTTCAATTTGTTTGATATCCTTGCCAATTTGTGTCAGATCCATACAATGATAACATACCATGTCGTCGCCTCAATCTAACAATGTCCTATCTCCATTTTTGAAAAAAATGAGATTAAGATCCCAATCGATTAGTATGACCTTGCTCCATCTTCTTAAAAAGTTTCTTGACTCTATACATTGTTAATGTGCCTGCCAAGTCTCATGTCTATAAAGATTGAAACAATGAAGATATGACCCTTTGAACTTTTGAAGTCGATTTCCCAAAAATAAAAATTTGGTAGTTAGAGCATTGTTAGAGCGAGGCGATGATGTGTTGAACAGAATTAGAAAATAACCACAACTCTGACTGACTAAATTATGGATTATTTCCCTTTGGGTTTTTTTTCATTAATAGATTAGTTTGTCTTATTTCAAATATTTTGTGGATTAAAATTACTCTTTCTTCCTTCATGATGAATTATTGCCCTTTGTATACCTTTTCATATGCAATTTATTAAATATTACTTTCTTTTGTAACACCATTAACTTGATCTAAATTTCCCCATCTGCAGAAAAATCCGACTTTAATGTGGTTTCCACATTATATTTCTTGTTTTTGTTTTTGTTGGTTTTAACGCCATAGCAACACATTGTATAGGTCATATAACGACAGTCAGTCAACCTACTCACTGCTCCTGGAAAGACTAAATCCCGGATTTAGCTGTTAAACAACTACTAAGCACATTCTTTGTCAGTGACTGACAACTGCCCTACATAATAAAGAATCATTGGTAGGAGGGAGAATGGCTGTAGTAATAATTTCATGACCAAGCTCCCCAAAAGTATGCCCCACCCAGGAATGACCCTTAAGATAAGCAAAATAAAAATAATACTATGATTATATATTCAAGCACTTAACACTCCAGATCTGCTTTGACAAAGTCCAGTGACTATTGGTTCACAAAATTGATTCTTATTCTACATACTGATAGTTTCCAAATTTAATTGAAACTGAGCATTCTCTATGCAGCAGTTACTTCCCTTTATGGAAAAAGGAACAACACATGATAAAATGGGTGTAAGAAGTATGCGTGAAAGAATGTCATATTATGAGATTATTTATCCACAGTTTTGTCAATACATGTATATCATACTGGATGCAGTACAATATCAATTCAGTTATACAAAATCAACTGCAAGAAATAAATTTAATTTATATGACATCATAGCCAGCGAGGCGTGGCCCAGCAGATATGATATTGAACTGGTAATCGTTGGATAGCCAGCGAGGCGTGGCCCAGCAAATACGATGTTGAACTGGTAATCATTGGATAGCCAGCGAGGCGTGACCCAGCAGATACAACGTTGAACTGGTAATCATTGGATAGCCAGCGAGGCGTGGCCCAGCAGATACGACGTTGAACTGGTAATCATTGGATAGCCAGCAAGGCGTGGCCCAGCAGATACAACGTTGAACTGGTAATCATTGGAAAGCCAGCGAGGCGTGGCCCAGCAGATACGAAGATTCAAGTTGAACTGGTAATCATTGGAAAGCCAGGTCCACGGTTCCAATCCTGTCCAAAACCTACGAAAGCAGACTCGAAAATGATTAATATAAGTTGTAAGAACTTGTTTCACAATCAGGCTGAAATAAATTAGTTTATCAATAACAATATGAAGTTAATTTTTGACCAAGAAGAAACAGAAAAACAAACCATGAGTGTATGATTGCTGAATGTTTATTTTAGTCTCAGTTTGATAACATGTATTGCACAGAGATTCACATTAAAACTAAAGAAATAATAATATAGTTTGATGAATATCTTTATACAAAACAAGCATTCATGGCATACATTTTAATACTTGTAAATAAAGAAACATGGTTACATTTTAATGTAAAAAATCAATGAAAACAAACACACGTTTGTTGTACCAGTAAATTTTATGTTCATGTACATAGGCCAGTGTACCAAGTATCAGGTTTTGCTTCACATTGACTGTCTATTTGATGATAACCAAATCTACATGTAATTCTAGTATAAATGTGATTCCTAGACATCACGTTTTTTATATAAGTAAACAAGTGTACTTTCAAGTAGGCTGTAAGAAACTGTTTAAAAATGTTGATTATGTACTTATCATTAACAGTTGAATAAAAAATGAAATGGCATTTATGATATTAGACATTACAACACAATAAAGATAATAAAAATGAAAGGTGTTTAACAATTCTATAACATAGTTTATTTTACTGAATCATTAACACAACTGACAGGATTTATGTTTACAAATTTAATCAACATTACATTATTGTCTGAGACATGATAATGGAGGTAAACAAGTATTTTTAACACCACCTTGTCTCACTGGACGAAAAGCAAACTATAAATTCTAGTCATATTGGGCAAGTCGATTTATTCCTGGTTATTGGAGATAACTAGGGACCTGTTGCCTAAGCATATCCATATGTAGCACTTTGTGCCCTGATACCCTTCTTACACCAAAAGGAATAAGTATGTGATCATCAAATAGAGGGTACAAAGGGGCCAAGTGATAAGTAGTGAGTGATATGCTTAGACAACACGCCCTAGTTCTCTAGAACTCAACTTTTAACCAGTAGACAAACTAATCCCATACCTTTGCTTTTGTCTCAAAACTCAATAGTGTGAGAAAAGAGTAATTTGTCAAATAAATTAAATTAAATAAAATAAAAACGCCAATAAATGTAAACTTAATAAATAGATATGTTTAGAACTTCACTTAACTATGAAACCTTTTGAAATAAGTTCAATGTTGTCAACACCAATGTCCAAAGGAAAAGCAATCCAGTAAAAAATGATATTTTTTTTTCACTTCTTGCACATAGGTGAGAGTTAAGTTCTAATTAGTTGAGAAACAAAATGTATGCTACTATGATATGAAGCACATAATCAAGTAAGCATTTACATTAAGCAGACACAAAAACATACTTTTGTGAAAGGGTCAATCCAATCACAAGTCATATTATTTTCAAGGAACATTTGTTGGAATAGATTGATATATTAATGAATATTTTTACTCATATTTTTTCAACGTTTTGTTTCAAGTATATAACATGATTTCATCTAAACATATTTTATAAATATTTACCTTACATTATAATACAAACTAAGTATAATAAAGTACATAAAATATAAACAAGACAGTCCTGAGGACCTTGAACTGCTCACCTGAGAACTAGATCCAAAGGACATCTGACAGTTTCATCAGCTGTATGAAAGTTTTGTGACTCAAGAGGGAATAATTTTGACAGATCCGTGGCCAAAGAAATTATATCTAAACCAAACTCCACAAAAGTATACCCCTGCCAGGAATCAAACATACCATGATCAGAAGACTTGAGCGCTACCGATTGAGCTAGCTGAGAGGCTTTTTATAGTGTCTCTAATGCATGTTACATTCTAAAAACTACAGTAGTGAGACGGTTTTCAAAGCAGACAGTGAATATATATATTATACATGTAGTGGCATTGAATTAATAAAATAATGATAACAAAAGTAAGTATGTTGCATAATGATCCATTAAAATAATATATGATTGTAGTTTATTAAAACTTCAACTATTAAGAACATCAGAAGCCTTCATGTTACAATGTCAAGTCATTTAACACTATTAATCAATGAAAAAACCATCATTTTTTAAGAACAAAGTCATCACTTTACAAAGTTCTAATCTAAGACTTTACAACCAGCTGCACATAACAATACTGAAATTACTGAAACCTTTTCTTGTGGCAAGTACCACAAATGAGCTTATAAAACTGGGTCATTGCTTGCAATGTGACATCTACATGAGTTGCAAAGTTTAAAATTAGGCCACAAAAATTGATCACATGATTACAAATTAGTCAAAAAAGTATCTGAGCGAGTGAGCAGATAACTTTTTTTTATTTCAGGATTTTTTAGAAGCAAGAGAAAAATACATTTTAGCTATCTGTGATAACGTTTACCAATCTTAGTAAAAAAATACATATTAAAATGGCATAAGAAGTTACTGACTAGTCATTTTAAGTCACAGTAGTCAGTTAATACATTTTATTTCAATGCTCCACATTATTGCATTTTTTTTTCTAAACTAATACCTCAGATTATGTAAGTCATGTGCAATCATGGTTTAGGGTTCTGAGGTCCAGTTCATGTCATGGAATTGTAAGCTAAATTATTTCAAGATAACAAGCTGATGAATAAGGTAAATACTTTTAATTACATAAAATTAACATACAACATGATTTAAAGGACCATAATTTTTATATCAATGTACATGTTACGATAGCTTACTGCAACATTGAGAAATCATTATTGCATGAAATAAACAAATTTTTACTCCAAAAGGTCACACTTTTTTAGAAACTTAACTGAGAAATTGAGGCAAAACCACTGTTTAGAATGGTTGGGGTGTGTAATCAATTTATGATACATTCAGTGTTAAAGCAGTTCATGGAAAATGTGCCTTGCATTTATTACTGACATGTTTTGAGACACATTATTTGAAATATATTAAATAGTGTTTAAAGAATTAAGAAAGAAACATTATTAATATTCAGAATGAAGAACTGAGACATGATGATTGCTTTTCATGTAAAACACTTAATATGTTACATACACATACAGTTTTATGACAGTTTTAGTGATGTCAATAATATATGCAGTCTTTAAAGACACAACTTATAAATCTTGGACATCAAAAGAAAATTGTAGTGTATTGGTTACATCATAATAGAGGTGAAAATTTCAAGTATTACATGTTTCATGACTTTTTCATGTTTGCTAGCAAGTGAAATAAATTGAGGCCCATACATAGTTATTGATAACGTTACTAGTACTGTATCTATGAATATCTCTGAAAAAATTGAGTAAGTTAATTGTTTTTGCGGCGCCTGGATCCAAACATATTTCAACAGGGTCACATATGGCTTGTCGTTTGTGTCAGCAGGATTTGATCATTTCAGTTGTATCTAGGTTATAACTTTAACTAAAACAGCAAAAAATGTAGTCAGTTAGGGACATGTAAGATTTTTGCCGTTCGATACAAAGATCCATTTATATAAACTCTACATTTGAACTAGGTTCATGCACTCATTGCAGGGCCTCAATTATTATATCCATTCTACGTGATTCACTGAAATTCTACCGTTGTATCTAGCCACGAAAAAGCATGCAATACATGTGTCAAAATTTATGACAAGTTGTGTCTTTAAACTATATTTATTTTACCGGTACTACTTGTTAAAAAAACTTCTCCTTTCCAAAAATGTTGATATGGAACAAATTTAAAAAAGCTAGAGCAAATTTTTTTTTTACATTTTCAGGTTTTTAAGTGCGGGAAATCCAACAAATGATTAATTTGTTGTGGCCTTACATGTAACACAATTGGGTTGATATATATACAATTTCATTTGATAATCATATATATTGTGGTAAAATAGCTGGTATTTAAAACAATATTTTAATATATAAATGTAGTTTTATGCTTAGCATTTATATCCATCAGATAAATACATGTTGTAATAAGACAATTTAAAAAATTTTCTACTAAAACATACAAATTTACAAAGTTTAAATCCACTTACACTTTCACTTGTAATGTTATCATAGTGCATGTTGATATCAAAGTAACATGGGTGCCAAGCCCAAAGGAAAACACTTTTACTTAATTTTTGAGAACTTGAGAGAATCTCTGCGCTTCTCAAAAATACTCAATCCAAAATTAATTGCAGAATTACACCCAACATTAATTTCAGCATTACTAATCTCTCACACTGCAATAATGCAGCATTATGATGAATAGTAAATTAGTTTCTGGCAATTTACTTATGTTACTCATATTAGATAAAATATGTAACAGCTTTTATACCCAGTATAACAAGTAAATCTGTGAGCTAATGCTCACTAGTGATAACCCCGCAAAAATCTAAAAATATGCAACGAACAGGAAGTAGATGAGTAAGGAGCATGAAATCGCTTTACACCACATGGGACTATGGGATGAAGCAATATGCAAAGTATTAGGCTGCTGCATGTTATGGTTGCTGAGAAAACTGCGACGGAAATTTTGTAACGGACGGACGGATGGACGGACAAGGGTAAAACAATATACCCCCCTCTTCTTCGAAGCGGGGGTATAATTATACACCATATGGAATTCCTTGGCCATCTTCTATGCAGATAAACCTTGGATATCAGAGACAGTAGGAATACAACAGGTTATAAGGCCCGGCAAATAACTCACTGGCAAGTAGTGTTTTAATATTTATACATGGACATGCTAAGTCAATATGTGTATTAACAAACAAGTTGCCTGCTTTTCTGCCAATTAGCTACAAAGCAACTTTAAGAAGTGTTCCCCACTACAATTGACAAAGGATTGACAACATGTCATTTTTATCATACATTGTAGAGAACCCAGATTTATTTTCACTTTTTAAGACAATCATTAGAAGTACATAGCCTCACATGTCATGTTTTAATGTAATTCTGATTTTTTTTCAACAGAACCCAAATGCAAAGAAATTAGAATTTACTACAGAATCAATATTAGAATACTTTTATACAAGGTATATCAGCGTAGAAAATGGTCGAGGAGTTCAGAATGCTCATCCACACAAGAAAAAAATCTCATTTTCAACTATTCTCTATTTCAACAACATATTTTTTTCATTTCATCAATAAACAAGAGGGCCAAGATGACCCTACAACCCTTTCCAAGGTGTACAACAATGTAGTAGACAAAGCCTCTTACAAAGCTGAATATGATTCAACTTAGTGATCTAGTTTTTGACCCTGCATATCCCAGCATTAAACTTGTTCAATATTTGATAGTTTTAAAGCTACCGACCAAGTCTAATGATGCTACTTGGAGCAAACATTGCGACATTTAGAGTGTTTACAAGCATAGTTTTTGATGTGACTAAGTGACTTTGTTTTTTGACCCCACATGGCCCATTATCAAAGTCATGTGTACTTTCATTGATTTGAAGCCAATGACTTAATTGACCAAAATGAGACCTCCCACACCAATAAACAACCTAGGACAGATGACAGACATACAGACAACAATTCATAAACTTCATCCAAGCTGAGCTCCAGTGAGTTAAAAATGGAATATTGTAAGTAAAAAGACTATACAAATAAGCAACGATTAAAGCATATACATCTATATACACATCAATTAAACATTCAAAATTTTGCATCACCAAAGTGACTGTAAGTTATAAGTGTAGCATATTATCATAATTTTATAAACATTTTCATCAAAACCATGAACAATCTTCAAACCAAGAGAGTGTTAAAAACAAACATAAAACATACATGCTAGAAAATATACAACAAAAAAGATCACAAAGTTGTTCTAGATATGACTATTTTCAGCTTATTTCCTCAGTCTCTGAAGGTGTCACAATAACTTGAATCACGTTGCCTTTTGGAATTTTCACATCTTCAATCTTTAGTTTGTCATTCAGCATTTTTCCTGCATAGAAAAATCTTTGCCTTGAAGGCTCAACTTTTTCTGCTTCAAAAATCTTTTTCTTTATCTTAAGCATAGAATCAGTAGTCCGTACTTTCAACTTTATATCTTTGTTCGTTGATGATAGCCGGAATTTTATCACAGTTTCAATACCTGGCAGGTTATTTGAGTCAGCTTCCTGTCCAGCCTCACTTTCACTTGTTTCCTCAATAAGATTTGTAGGTGATCCCAAAACATAAACAGGCAATTGGTAACGATTTCCTAACTCGTCATAGCAGTCTATCAAAGTTCCTGTAAAATAAGTGAAACTATTTAATTGATATAAAAACAATCCAACTAAAATTTCTTTCACAGCCCAACCCGTATCTTACTTTAATGATAAAGGTAGAATCCTGCAAAGAATATGTGTAATATTAATAGGAACCTTTAAGGCTTTAACCAGTTTCCTTTTTTATTCTATTTAATGCCTGGAATTAAATCTATAAAAAAAGACAGTCCTGCATGTTTAATCCATCAGTATGCTTATGTTCCAACAATTTAGGCACATACAAGAGGCATTCAACATATATTTGAACAAACTTTAGCAGAATAAAAAAAACTCTCTGACAAAAAAAATAGGCTTTCAAATCGGATTGATGATCAAAATTCAACCACACTTCTCCCTTCTTTGATGAACAAATGATAAAGGAAATTATTAAATTCCAAATTCAACGAAAATAATTTTCAAAACGAACAGTTTTGTCATTAATTTATCTATAAATAGGTGTACTATGCACGATTTGATATTCTTTTGTGTTTAACCGCTTGAACCATTTTGTTGAGATGTCATACATTTTAACAACCCACGCTAGATCATCACTTCGTATGAGAAACGTTTTAATCAACGTGTGTAATAAAAAAGCTTATCATTATTTTACATTTCTTTCTTAATTTAGCGAACGATGTTTAAAAATGTGAGACATTTATTTTGGGCCCGTTTTTGCGCATGCGCAGTTAAAATGATTTCCCCACATGACAGAGTTTTCCAACGTTTTGTATGCCTTCCTAATAAAGGGGAGCAAAAAATAAGCACTAACACGGTCGTGAATAAAGTACAGTAAACGGCCGGGTCCATACGGTACATGTTAAAACCCGTATCCGGTACTCGGACGGCCTTGGACCGATTGACTTTGGCAAATTTCCTGGTCCCTGCTTGTATATGTATACACATTAAGCAAGCCTCATTGTAGCCGCTGCCGTGGCGCAGTGGTTAGCATGTCTGAATACGAATTTGGAGATCGGGGGTTTGAAACCTGGTTGGGGTATGTCATACCCTATATATGAGTTCTTTTTTTTTTGGTTTAGGCTACAAGAATTTGATCATATGTTCGTCAGATTTACCGCACTTAAAATTCAGAAAATGAAAAAACAATTTTTTTGCTCTAGTTAATATTCACTTATAAAATGAATACATCAATTATAAATGCAATGCACGTTTACCATAAACTTTATTAACACATGATCATCAGTTGAACACTGACGTAAACTTGATGTCTCCATCAACTCTACGCAGCTCTAGATACGTGACGTCATATGTTCCCCCCTGCTGAGTAAAAATAATTAAAAATACTATTGCCTATTGGTGACAAGAAGGTTAGATAGGGTAGAATATTTAACATTATAATTGTTAATGCCCCAAAATACTAAACAGACTTATTTTGAAATAAAGTTGTATTTTGCATAACATACCCCAAGACTATATTTATATACCAAAAGGTTTAGTCAATTTTTATTTTAGAAGGGTGCTGATAAAATTGTTTTCTTCCACATAATTTAGGCATATTTACATGTTGCAGTTGTTTCTTGTTTAGTCTATAGCATAGTTGGCATAAATGACAAGCCTGTATTTATTCACTTAAAAGTTAACCAGTTTGGTCCATTTTTATTTTATAAATCCTCATACATGATGACTTAAGTACTCTGAGTAGTTGTTTGTTGTTGAGTAATTCCCATATTATCCAAATAATATAACTTTATTTTATACTCAAACAGCAGGACTCGTCCATTTATATTTTACAGAGGTGATCAGCTGGTACTCATTCTGAATAACTTAATTATATTGAGCAGTTGTATGTTGTTGAGTCAATCTCTTATTTACCCAATAACATTAAGACTTTACTTAAACACCAAAATCAACAGATTTGATCCATCATGATGTTAGCTGAGCTGATTCAAAATTTTACAGAAATATTGGAAGTATTTAATTGAAGGTTAATATTGAATGATTTCACTTAATGTATTAGCTATGCAGTATAATAATATAGAATTTAGTAAATGCAAATGGAACAAAATACAGTCATTTATGATGTATGTACCATATTAAAAGCATTTACGCATGTTAACAGCAAGTAATCTTTCTCACAACAACCTTCAAAATAATCAGAACTATATACCCTGTACCCCAATATCAAAATAATAAAGTTCAAGTAAGAAAGATTTTGACATATTTTATTTTTAAATGTACATGATTGTATCCCATCAATATGCTGAATAAATGACCAACTGATATAAACACTAAAAAGTTACTTATAATGATTTTCTGAACTTCACGTTATAATGTGGTTTTCTGTATAAAGTTCATATTTAACATGTATTTTTGGTATATAAATGTTCATGAAAATATCACAAATTTATTCCTAGCCTTTTGCTCGCTTCTCAAAATGCCAAAATGGAGAGAAAAAAATTTGCTGTCTCACTCCATTCTTTTTAAAGACAAATTCATAGAACATATGATCAATTTGTTGTGGCCTTAACGCCATAGCAACACATATTGTATAGGTTATATCACGGAGATCAGTCCATCCACTCACTGTTCCTGAAAAGGCTAAATCTCTGGATTTAGCTGTTAACCAACAAGGTGCATCAGTGAATGACTACTGCTCAACATGATTTAGAATCAGTGGTAGGAGGGAGAATGACCATAGAAATTATTTCATAACTAAGCTCCTCGAAAGTATGCCCCGCCCGGGAATCAACCTACAACCCCTCGATCAGTAGAAATATGAAACACAGTTGACTATGAATGATAAAGAGATAATGAGGGATATCAAAATAGTATCTTTGAACTCTAAAATGATAAAATCCTTCAAAAATTCCTTCCAACAGTACTTTCAGTACTTTGATTATGTGATGGAATTGGCATTTCACATGAATACAAAATCTTCTGACCATATAGTTTGTACACTAAAAATTAAATTCATAGGCCAAATTTAAACAATCTATGAAATAATGAACATAGACTTTGCTTAGTTGACAGGTGGTAACAAAGTCAATGTCATGGTCAGTGATTATGTATAGTGTACATGTACACTAGTCAAATGTTCTAAGTATACATCTTACAAATCATATTTTATTGTGGTAACCACATGATGAATTTTCATACCAATTTCACTAATGAAAACTGCAACTACTATCTAATAATGTTGAAAAAAGTCTGTTCTGAAAATCAACAATTTTTTTTCGTTTTAACGACATTTTATTTCATTGGTGTCCAATGGAAAAGTCACAAATTTCAGCCAGTAACAATAAGTTGAATGGCTTCAATGGTAACAAATTTAATAAATTGTTTCAAGGAAATAACAAATCAAAACAAAAAAGGTATCACAAAGAACGTTTAAACATGTTATACTGTTCACCGTAACGATTTTAATTTTAACCTAATGGGACATTATGTTACAAAATCTGTTACATTTAAATCTGCGCGCCAAAATAATGCGCTTAGCCTACTGATTAAAAGTTAGTTCAAAATAATGATGGGAAAATCATGATCACTTGTGTAAATTGTATGAAGGCAGCTAGAAATTATCACAAAAATTGGTATGCTTAAAGAAAATGCGACAGTTTGTATAATTTTATCGTTTGCATGTAAAACTGTAATAGTAATTCGGACAAACAACTAAGATTAGGACAGTTTTAACGATAAAGTTTGGCTTCTTCTAAAATTCCTAAAAATAGAAATTCTATCCAAATAAGCAATGTTTATCATGAACTGACGTGAAATGAACAAAATCATGCAAGCGTTTTCTCAAGCTCGATCATTAACGTCAGTGACGTCGAAAAGAACGTAACGCTATGTGACGTAACGCATTAGCAGCGTAACAATGGAGAATATTGTTTTCTACTCGAATTCGTTGAACACAACATTTTCAAATATTTTAAGATACATTTCGTAAAAATTTGCCTAAACAAAGTCAATAAAAACGTGTCTCTCATACTGACATGCCAGGTTCAAGCATTCCGGTCGCGTGTGCGCTCTCTGAAAACGACATTCGAGTCAAAATTTTCCTTTTTTCACCCAACCTTTTACTTTCGACAAATGCCTGGATCTTATGAGCGAGTGTTAGGTGATTTTCACCGACCACATTTTCCTTGCACAAGAAAGTCATGAAAAACACATTTTCTCGTTCCGGATCAATGATTTTGACATTGAACCGGTTTTCTTTATCAAAAGTTAAGGTTAACATATGGATGATATGTAGTTAGAATACAATTAAGATTTGACTATTTTTACTATGCTTTTCTTATTATCAAAAAGTGTATACTTAGAACTTTTGACGAGTGTATATTGATTTTCCAACTTCTGTGTCAACCTTACAAAATCTGCATTGGCCGTAATGTTTGAATTGGTTAATTAATTTAATTTTGCCTGTATGCACAAGATGTTAACATCATTCCAAAGAGCAACACCTTAGTTATCTGTGCTTGTCTGAATTTGTGAAGAAGAATACTTAATAATGGAGAAACTGGCCACTTACTAAACTTGATAAAAAAATTACCCTTTTTGAGTAGTACACTGGAACCCCTCTATTTAGACCACTGACCGTTCTTTTAAAAAGTGGTCTCATTAGCGGGGTGGTACCATAATTCATAGTACAAAGATTGCCTGACATATACTTTGTTAACTTAAAACAAGGACCCTATATAACATGTTATATAGAGTCCTTGCTTAAAAGAATCATTTGAAAGCATAGTGGGTGTAATGAGCTTTTAGTAATTAGTCATTATCAAGAGAACAGTTTTCACATTGCATAAGATTCAATTTAAATGGTCAGTATTGGGTAGGAAAATGACCCCTAGATTATGCAAGTGTCACATTGTCAGTTAAACAGGCGTGTTAATACCGCTTTATTTATTAGTTATCCAACAGATTGACATCTTTGTTTACGAACAATTGGTACAGCGTATTATCTACACAGGTGTGAAAAACATATACCGTAGTCAGACTAATATTTCGCGAATTTTACGAATGCACGCATTTAAAGCGTTTTTTCAGCAAGAAGTGGTCGTATTATGGAGTAGCGGAGTGGTCCTAATTTTGGGGTTAAAGACGACTAAATACAGAGCAAAAATATCTGTTCTTTTCAAAACTAGTCTTTTGAATCAGGGTGGTCTTTAAGCGAGGTTCCAGTTAATACCTAAATCTATGTAGTGTTTAAATGTGTTTCAGAATCGTGTCGTTCCCCATTGCAATAAAAGTAACTTACCATGAGGCAAAGTAATGTTAGCGCCATCTATAATGGCCTGAGCAAGAGCATGGTCCCCTGTTTCTAGAGCATATGCAGCAGCTTTCAATGCATCCCAAATTTCTTTTCTGCCCTCAAAAGCTGGAGCAGTGTCCCAGAATTCATCACGTTTACTCCGTAATTGTCCTTCCGTTAATGGTACATCACTTTTCCACTTTGGTTTCTCAGGACGAAGAGGTTGATTTCTACCAATGGAGACTAAAAATAAAATAATACTATTAGCACAGTACACAGATCAAAAATCACCTGAAAGTCTTAATATACCAACTTTCAATTAAATATTTTGGATAGTGCTACAGATATAACATAAAATCTTGAGCTTCACAAGCAACCTAATGCCAACCCAAATGTGATTGCATAAGCTTCAATTTTTTTTGAAAGCTCATGCAACAAAGGATGACTTTTGTCCAATAAGAGAACAAAATTAATGTTTTATTTTGCTGTGATTTTTCTTGACAAACATTTGATGGAATAAAGGGTTAATACTTAAAAATAACTTTCCATTTCAATCCTTGATAGTAATGTGATACAAATAGCCAACAGTATTGATTTACATACTATCAAATTTAAAGTACATGAAGTGCCATCTTGAAAATTGCATTTGCAAAGAAGTTGGTACTTAAGAGGTAGTTAAGCTCATTTTTCTCATTTATAGGCTTATCTTACATCTTCCTTACAAAAACTTACACACCATTTTGTTCCGATAATTAATGATAAAACTGGCATGATTCCTTTACTTTAAGATAATTAAAAGTATGACATTTCTTTTTTGAAACAACATATATATTAGGACATGTTTTTCTTGACCTTAATCAACATGATAAAGCCAAAAGTTTTTGTACAATTTATTAAAATTGAAAGATGATTTTGACATGAAAAAAATATGTGTTGTCAGATGAATTATAGAAGCAGTCAGTCGACCTTGCATTACTGTATAGAACAGATTTGATAGGACCTCAATTAAAATATAAGCATGAGAAAATTCATAGAGCTTGCTTGGAGCTGTTGGAGGCAATCTAATTAAAACGCAATCTAAAAAGTCTCTGGTCGCCTACTGGCTAATTTAGATCCAGCTTTCGTTACGAGGGTCACATTCAGGTGACCTTTTTTCCTTAAAATATTCATAACGCAATCATTATTTCATAACTAATTTGGTCTACATCATGCAATTTAACAAGAGCCGTCCAATCACAGCCTGTGAATGAACACCACCATCAGATCAGCTTGCAAAATTCCGTCTAAAAATTGAAATTACGCTATCAATATACTATTAATAGGGCTTCATCTAGATAAAAATATGTATAAATTGGTCAACACAAAGGTCTTGACATGACCCTCAGAGCAATCCGTAGACGTTAGAGATCCTTATTTGGAATCCCTAAATTATCAACAGAATCAAACCCTCACTTACATGACATTTAAATGCATAATGCAGCTGTCATTTATCAATGCTAATATTGAGACAGTTAATGTTACAGTACCCTTTGGCTAGTGAAAAAGACACTAGGAAGACGACAACGTCATATCGCCATATATAACACATCCAGTAAATTTATTAGTTATATCCAAAATGACGCGTGTAATAACAATAGGATAAGTCATGTCGGTTAATATTTGTTCATTTTGAGTAATAATGAATATGTTATATGAACAAGTGTTTTGATGTTTAAGAGTTGAAACAAACGCATGTTATTTGACTTCCGTAACTCCAGCCTACCCCTTGCAAGGGTTGTCTACAGTAACAAAACTTCCGTAACTCTAGAACCTGGATCTAGAGTTATGGTACCGTATCTCTAGCCACTGCCGAAAAGAAAACAACATGAACTCCATGCTAAGGTTCATTAGCCACAATGGCTCAAGGGTAAAGGAAGAGAATAAGTATTAAGCAAATCGTTGCTGTTTTTATAAACTAACAGCTAACTGTTTTTATAAACTATCAGCTACGTCAGTGATTAAAATCATTGTCTATGCGAACAATGAATCATGAATGAACTATTTATTGACGTGCTTGTTTACTAAAATTATGATAAAAAATGAGTACTAATTGAGCTTCATAGCTTATTTCATACTTCCTGCTACATCAGAAGACTCCCTTGATGAATGTTCTCGGCGTCTTCTACCCAAACACCCTCCCATTATGAAAAGAGGGGTTAGGGCAACAGATTTTATTTTGACAGAATCTTCCTGGGCTTTCCAATATGACGTCACAGCAGCGCCGGTCATTAGTGGTGTTATGGTTAAAAACTTCTATGTAAATATTTTATATGTATAGGTATTTTGTAATTTTATTTTATTTTCAATATATTGACAAAATCTTTTTGGATGTGTTTGAATAATTTCTTTTTTCCTTCACTGCAAGATGGAATGGTTGAGGTAAATTCCGCATTTCGGTACAAACGGAGGGACGGTCTAAAACACTGCCGCAGACACTTGACACCATACACAAAGAAAAGAAATTCTGATAGTTCTACTGACACCAAAAGATAAAGAACGATTTTCAGACCATGACTGATTATAATCTTCTATATATTGTGTTTGATATTGATTTTTAAAAATAAATATATTGCTATAATAACCCAATTAACATTTTTTAATATAAAAAGAAATGATAAATTATTATATTTAGGAATAGAGTAATGCCGGCAGTTATCGACACTTTAATGAAACATATACATGGCATCAAATATAAAGTTTAAATTAGGTTGGAAAATTTTAATGTGTTGTGAAAAAAATCTAACTGCCTTACAAACTAATCACATCTCATACAGATTGCCTACATGTGTGTTAAGGTCGTTAACTCATGAATGGATAATTCATCTATAGTGAGATACCGACACCCCTCGACAATTATCGACACCCTTTAGAAGTTTAAAAAAAATACCGAACACAGTGTAAAACAATCACCACAAGTCAATATTCATAGCATGGTATTAGCAAGTGTATACAACAACTCCACCAACTACTCGATTGAAAATAGAAAATTGCATGTCAGCAATATTTTTACTTTTTTTTAATATGACTCATAGTACATGTAGTCAACTTAAAACTCAAATGGAAGCAAGAAGATGTTACTTAAACTCATTGAAAAATATACATTTGTACCAGATTAAAGAGGATGGACTAAACTTTGTCTCAATAGGAGGTAAAATATTGACATTTTCAATATAGTGTCGAAAATTATGTTTATAATATTTTTTACTCCATATGCTATATGATAAATTTCTCTATCGATTCAACCAATATCGATTTTAACTAACTCAACAAGGGGGACAACTTTCGGTGTTGCTACTAAATATCCAAAATCCAGGTTACCGATATCTCGTCTCCTTGAATTTTCACCAAGTGGGGAGATATTTTCCCTCATGTCCATGTTGCTTAGGATTAAAGCCTCACACTCTTGATTTTCACTAACATCAGTCAAAGGGTTTTTGACGAAGCCATACTCAAATTAAAGTCACTAAACGAAGACAAAATCATTATCATCAATCTAAAACAATTAATACTATATCTAAAAGTCTATAGAAAATAACCGCCTTGGGATTATAATTACTCTCCCTAGCGGGTTCCCTTGTAGGGGTCAAGTTCTTCAAAATATCAGTTTCTTATAAAATCTTTTATAACATGCAAACTAGACTACGGAGATACTCTCTCAGCAAATTAAATTGAATGAAAGATGTTTAATAAAACTTACACGACAATGTAAAGTGTTGGATATATCAAGTCGTTTTCCAGTGATTTACTCGAGAAACCAGTGCGTGAAAGTTTTAAGTTCGCAAATATCTAAACTGATGCTAAAAGAAACGTCTAATTTCAACTAGTTACATAATTTCCGTGATCAGAATAACAAGAGAATACATTAATGTTGCTAGCCTGAAAGAAGTCCTTGGTGACGTGTGCAACGTGAGGTCTGTCGTTTTTATGCCGATAGACAAGACGTTGCCAGAACATAGCGACACTCAAAGGGCATAATAGCTGGTCAATATATGTGATGTTTCCACGAGATTACCTTGGCAAACAACGAGTTGTGACTGAATCTCGTTTTAAGAACGAGAACATAAGCCGAAACACGACTCATCACTGAACTCCCAAAACCATGGCCGCGATGATAAGAGGGTAGAGATAGACGTCGGTGACGGTGGCATTAATTAGAACTATAGTCCGCGGTACGGCTAACGCCAAACAAGTAGTTTTCCCATTGTTTGTCGACTTAATTTGGCGTACACGGTTACCCTTTCACTGTACGTGACGTAGATACTGTCGTGAAAATCTATTACGTGAATGACGTTGGCGTCTACAAAAATTTTGTAATTGTCTTGTCTTACTCACGTTACACCCGTTCTATCTGAACGTGGCCTGTCAGCAAACGTTTCTGAATATTTAAGACTTGATTGTTGCGTTTCTTTTTCTCGTCAGTATATGTTCATGAGTAATTTTATAAAACTATTTACGTGAGTATCGTGAATTCTAATTAGCTTTCGCACGAAATTCACCATACAAAACGTGTTTTTATCAAAGCAGAAAATTTGTTAACTTCCGAATTGAAGTTGTGGTTATTTTTAGCGACGACGGGATTATCCCGACCTCATTCGTTTAGTCCCGTGTTTTTTCCGTAGTCTTTACTTTCGGTTTTAATCGCGAATTTCAACATAATATATAAGTATAAATTTTGGAGGAAAATACTGAAGATTTTTTGTGCCTGGGGTGCGTTGTATATATATATTTAATGTTTGCATTTTTAAGCAAAAGCATGATACTTGACAATTATCAGCGTTCAATTTAGTAATGGGGCTTTAAATAAGTTCAATACCATTATAGAAGGGAGACAAATCCGATTTAATTGTCAACATTAGTACAGAATAATATAGAGTTACTTCCCCTATTATAGTAGTAAAAATGAAGTTCGTCTATTCTTTGATTTAAATATCGCGGTGATTGTCAACATTTTATTGAGTGTCAAAGTTTAAACCTGTTCACGAGGACACGGGCTTAGATATTTCTAGTTTTTCTGATCTAATCATTCTACTTTTCGTTCGTAATTTTATCATCGCCCTAATTATTTATATATGTGTGACATCATTTTTGATTGAACTATCACTATTTTATGAGTTGATCAACCCTCAAACAAAGACAGCTACCTTTAACACTTAGTATGACCATTTTATCTACAATATGGACTTTGATAGATTGATAAAAGTCGTACCCAACTGTACGCCTAATTTCAACCCTATCTAAGATTTCGATGGTCCGGACTCAAATAAAGACAGCTTGTATAACCACACTATTCAATTTAGTTGGAAGAGAGAACAAGTGATGTTGAAACTAATAATTGTCCAAGCCCTTGTTGGGCTCTGCTTGGCTACATTTCATGGTAAGTGTTTTAACCTTACTCAATCGATTATCGCTGTTCGAATTTGCTGACAATTATAATTACACTTGAATATGTGAACGCTATGTCCGCTTTTACGTACTTCAAAACAACAGAATATAAAGGTCGTAACTACAAAAATGTGTTTTTGAGAAAACAAGAAAAAACTGTATAATTTTCAAATGACTATTTTCTGCTGAAACCTAACATCAAGAATTTGGTTCTTACTCTTTCAGTTAAACATTTCATGAGTAACTTATTATGTATCAATTATTGTGTCAATGTACAAAATATACTGAAAACTTTAAACTACCTTTTAAGACTGACCTTTGTGTACACGTTTTGTACGGCTAAAAGGTAGTAACTGTACGTGTGAAAGATCGTTACTGTCACTTACGACCTTTTACCAACAATGCTATGCAATTTGTATTTCCATTAAAAAGTCGTATGTGGTTTAAAATGTTAAAATTGTAAAAGCAATTATAATGTTTATTATGTGTCATAATTAAAATGCTCTTTTTACTGACTTACTTTGAGTCAGTATAGCATCAAAAATATTTACATTCTGAACATCAATAATTAGCTATTCACAGATACGGCCTTCTTTTACGGACCAATTGGAAGGTGTTTTACTTACGACCTTTTATTATTTTACATTTTGGTCAACATTTGCATTGCAAAAGAATATTATCAAATGCGTCTTTACATACAGATTCCAAATATGTAAGGGTCATATAAGGTCGTAAGTAGCGCAACAACCTTTCTATTCTGGAGGGTCGACTTAAAGCCTACGAGTCAATTGAAATTTACAACTTTCACCAACATTGTTTTTAGACTTTCGGGCGGCAAATCGGAAACCATCCATGAAAAAAAGCATGTCCAGTTTAAAATAATAACATATAATGATGAGTTATCATAAGTATGGATTCGTAAGGTTTCAATGTGCACTAAAGTCTTTCTGTATTTCAATACTTTGATTATATATTTAGATGTTGACAGAATACAACAGAACTACGATGAAAAGATCAACAGTAGAATAGTACAACAGATACAATATGAATTGAAAGCTAGCTATCTATACCAGGCTTATGTAAGTTCTAAATTTCCTTCATGATTTATGATGAAATATTATGTTGCTTAGTAAAAGATATCCGAAGAAAATATTAATCTGTATTTAGATAAATAAAATGAAACACAGAAAATAAAAGAAACAAAATGTTTGTCTCTTTTAAAACAATCTTACGAGTCTCATATTTTCAATCGTTCAATGATATAATATCCACTAAGAATGTAATAAAACTGATTAATGTTTGTAGATTAGTCGATCACATAATGTCACAGAATAATATATGTTTATGATTGAATATTCATGCATATGTATTGGTTTGTATTCATGTACACATGTATACATACACATATCTATTTAGATATTTGCGTGTATATGTATCTGTGTGTAAGTAAAGAGCAGATATATAGTTGAATGTATATCGTACATAACCACATAAAACAGGTTGCCATTACTTGCTGATACCTTACACATTCAATTGTATCATTATTTTGAATTTACTTGTTGTATATAAATGAAAATGTATATGGACCGGTGGCCTTTTTGTACTAATAAACAGTTATATATAATAGTAATATGATACACATGTGCTAGTGTTCGCCAATTGTTATTATTTATGGTTCACTTATGCTGGTGTTAAAGGTATAAATACATGTAGTTACATATTGATGGTTTAGTTCTTGTTTTACATCCTTTGTCAGCAGTGAGTATGATATTCGTGAGGCAATAGGAACAATTATTTGGCAAAAATCAATAAACCATCGTACATAAGATAAACCAGTTTCAGGCTAGCAGTATGTTTTATGACGAGGATACATGCTCGGTTGCGAGACTAAAATACAAGACCTAATATCAGTAAAGATTAGAGTAATTAGGAATTATTGACCTTAATCACTTGACATCGGTGGCTGGTATCAAAACTTTACACTATTATTATATGTTTTGTATTACAGAGTCACTATTTTGGTCGTGCTGATGTAGCTCTTCCAGGTTTCGCTAAATGGTTTGAAAAAGCTTCTCTGGAAGAAAGAAAGCATGCTACCGGTCTAATTGACTACATAAACAAACGTGGAGGGGAAGTTTCTTTCTCATCTCTTGATGTAAGTAGTCTTGATTGGTTCATTCTCCGTCTTTAAATTAAAATAATTCCTTATAAAATAATGTAAACAAAAACATTAACACCCAATTGATGTACATGTATTTTGATGAGATCACTTTTATCCATTAATGTAATTATTTTAGTATGACCACGTTCCAACATAAATGTGATTATTTTAGTGTGATCACGTTCCTACATTGATGTGATTATTTTAGTGTGATCACGTTCCTACATTGATGTGATTATTTTAGTATGATCACGTTCCTACATTGATGTGATTATTTTAGTGTGATCACGTTCCTACATTGATGTGATTATTTTAGTGTGATCACGTTCCTACATTGATGTGATTATTTTAGTATGATCACGTACCTACATTGATGTGATTATTTTAGTATGATCACGTTCCTACATTGATGTGATTATTTTAGTATGATCACGTACCTACATTGATGTGATTATTTTAGTATGATCACGTTCCAACATTGATGTGATTATTTTAGTATATATATGATCACGTTCCTACATTGATGTGATTATTTTAGTGTGATCACGTTCCTACATTGATGTGATTATTTTAGTGTGATCACGTTCCTACATTGATGTGATTATTTTAGTGTGATCACGTTCCTACATTAATGTGATTATTTTAGTATGATCACGTTCCAACATTAATGTGATTATTATAGTGTGATCACGTTCATACATTGATGTGATTATTATAGTATGATCACGTTCTTACATTTATGTGATTATTTTAGTGTGATCACCTTCAAACATTGATGTGATTATTTTAGTGTGATCACGTTCATACATTGATGTGATTATTTTAGTATGATCACGTTCATACATTGATGTGATTATTATAGTATGATCACGTTCTTACATTTATGTGATTATTTTAGTGTGATCACCTTCAAACATTGATGTGATTATTTTAGTGTGATCACGTTCATACATTGATGTGATTATTTTAGTATGATCACGTTCCAGCCAGCATTAATCTGATTATTCTTGATGATACTACTCAAATTAACTGATGTAAGTATTTTATTGAGATATTTTACGTATAACAAGTGTTTATGTAAATATCTTAAAGACCTAATGCTCATAGTAAATGTTACTTTTTTGTATTCAGTATAATAACATGTGCAGTGAACTAGACAAGGAGTTATCTAGAAGCTGGAATTCATTCGGTAGAAACGAAGCTTGTGTGAGTATATCATTATACATGTTGTATTTTATAATAACGTTCTTCGTTTTTTTTATATTTTAAACGTATGGAATATTAATAGTAATCCTATCCCATCACCTATGCCGTTGTTTCCTTGAGCTAGAAACTTTATCTGACTAGCTCAGTACTTGGGGACCAGGAAGCTGACTCGAAAGTGGTTATCTATGTTGTAAGAAAATGTTTTACAATTGAGCTGAAATAAATTAATATACCATAAGAAAATAAAACGAGTACATCTATGATGGCTTCATAGAATTGATTTGAAGCGTGGTATAGCTCAATTAAAAATATAACATCTTACAATCCTTGTGGTGATTATGTAATATAACTAAATTAAACTACTGGAATAACATAGTTCGTAACTTGGAAGTTTAGAAATTGATATATCGGTTTCAATAGATTTAAAGTAATGTGTTCTTAACTCACTAGGCTCACAATCTAAAAGTTGCCAATTATTCTCTGTATTATAATGATAATACTATTTCATCAGCTCATAACTTTCTGTATTTAACCAATGTAACTATTCCAATAAATGTTTTCTTTGTCGTTCTTTACAGATTTGTTCATTCATGTCCACGAAAGAGTCATCGTGTGGTGTATGTATCTTTATTACACGTTTTGAAAATTGTTAAATCAGTAAAAATTCTTAATTTATATCTTTAAGTGTCCGCTGGACAGATATGTGACAAAATACTGGAAATTCTGTTGTTTAACTTCAATTTTTTAATGATTTATAAACACTCAACAAAAATATTATAGAGGCAGGGAATGACACTATGAAAATGGGTATGTTTGTAAATTAAGTACTATTTACATATAAATGCCTTGTCAAAAGGGTTAAGATTGTTTATGAATAATAATTAAAATATAAATTATTACTTTAATTGATAACACTTAGGTATTGCCCTTGAAATAAATAGGATACTTGCATTGAATCACTATTCAATGAGGGAACTTCTCTAATCTTTGTTTGTTTGTTGTATACAGGATAGAAATACCTGGAAGAATGGACTGTATGCTATGCAAGATACATTAGCTTTAGAAAGATTTGTTAATAAACATCTTCTAGATCTTCATGCAGCAGCTGGAGAATACAAAGATGTTCATGTAAGCTAGTGATCTATTCTATTAGACTTTCGGTGATTTTTATACCTGTGCAATTTAAGGAGTATGCATTTTAATCAATTTCTAAATTAGTTTACCTGACCATTGGGATATGGCTTTTTTGATAATCCAATGAAAATTGGATTTTCATGTATAGCTTACAAGCACAAATGGCACATTTCATTCAACGAAAGCTCTACAGTCTATGTTTCAAGAAACGAAATATTTATTCTACATATTTTCCCTCATTATAGAGCACATTAGGTGACCAGAGCACGGCATGTTTTCTATATCGAACAAATCCAGTGCCTGTAGCGCTTTGATAACATTGTGTTCAACACAGATTAAGGTTATTATACACGACGGTCAGCTCTTCATACGATAGGTTTCCTGGACACTTTTCTATCACCAGTTCTAACTTCCCGTACCATGAGGCTAACATCTCATGTATACGGTATGGCCTACCGCGACCGGGTCCTTTTTTTAGATAGTATGCTATCGCAAACAGCTTTGAAACGCCGAGTCATTCAGAACTCAACCACGTTTTTATTTGAACATTTCTGTATATTTCAGTTGTCACATATTCTAGAACATGAGTACCTTGACGAACAAGTTGAAGCTATTAAAACCATTGGTGATTACGTGAGACAATTGGAACGAGTTGGTGACGGTCTCGGCGAGTATTTGTTTGACAAAGATTTGTAAAATAAGCTACGTTTGGCTTTTGTCAATGTGGAGAGTCGTCATGTCAAAACTTTCTAACTATCAGTGCTCTGTCCTACTTAGACCGTACAATCTGAAAAATATGAACTCCTGAGACAAAACAAATAGTCCAATTTTACAGGTTTCATAATTTCAAAGGATTACCATTAAATTTTTTTGAGATTTTAAAGTATCTGGGTTTCTAGGAGTTCTTATTTCTAAGATTGCACTGTATAACATTTTAAAATTTGTATTGACAAAGGTGTTATAATTAAAAGATAAATATAGTATGTAATAAAATTGTAATAAAAGTGATACTAACGTGTTTTGTTTATGTCATTATATGTTACCTTGGTATGGCTTTAATGATGTTTGTAATACGTGTTAATTGAAAAACAAAATAAATTTCAATCATTAGTTTTTTATTCGATAGAACGCGTCTTCAATTCAACCTTCAACTTGGATCAGAGAATCAGTGTAACAAACATTTTGCAGTTTTAACTTTGAAATAAAATTTGAAAGTCTATAGTATTGATTATATAATTAGTGAAAAACTAGTTATTGACACATGTATTCATACTACTACTACTACTTTAACTTTTATTTCTCCCAAGTATTTACAATACAAAAATGCACATATAATAATAACACAGGGTAACACTTCCGGTCAAAAATATAACAATTGCACAAATGATTTGTGCCATATAAAGAAATAATACTTAATGTTGGGGCAAAAGTAACAGATGATGGGTAGTATAAATACAAATGAGATTTATGCAGACTCAGATTGTTGGCGTCTTGCAAAAAGTGCCGTAGAACCGAGGCTATCTTGAAAAGGCTCTCATAATTTTTCTAACAAATTTGCAGAGGCTTTGCAAGACACCGACATTTTGGGACTGCATGACTTGAATAAAATATGCATTCATATCAATATTGCGGGTGATTTTAAGATGTTTTGATCTCTCGGTATTTAAGTAGGTGCAACGAGTTAAATAATGTATTTCTGAGCCGGTTTCGTTTTTATCACAGTGAGTACGTTGATTTATTAATGTTCCATCGTATCAACCGGTCTCTATTGGTAAGCGGTGGTTTGCTGTTCGGAATTTAAGTAATACCAGTGAGTCACGCTTTTTTAGTATAGCTTGTTTAGGATAACTTGAGACAAACGACTCAGTTTGTTAACATATTTCCCAGCAAACAAATGACGTCGTACAGACGTCATATAAACGTTGGACCCCAACGTCGGGTTGACGTCGCCCCATAGTTGGATTTGAAAGTTTTTTAGACGGTAGATTTCCGACGTCGTATTAACGTCTGACCCCGACGTCATATTAACGTCGCCTCGTTGTTGGATTTTAAAGGTTTTTTAGACGGTAGGTTTCCGACGTCGTATTAACGTCTGACCCCGACGTCGTATTAACGATGACTCAAGCAGATTTTTATTGTGAAGAGAGTATGAAAAAAACATGTAATCAACACCATTAATAATTTCTACGGCCATTCTGCCTCCTTCCACTGATTCTAAAGCATGTAGGGCAGTAGTCAGTCACTGACGAAGTATGCACCTAGTAGTTTGTTAACAGCTAAACCCAGAGATAAAGCCGATTAATATTAACATGATCAGAGAGTTTTGACATTCTTGCATTAAAATCACCCGCAAGCCAAAAATATTTGTAAGTGAAGGAAAAATCCACGACTTCGGACTCAAACTTTGACATGTCATCATCATTAAAATATCTTGAATTATCAGGAGGGATATAAACCGCTCCAATAATCATATTTTGGTCGAGACCAGTGGCAACTTTATTAATGACTAACCACAATACATATTCCGACTCAGATTGTAAGATTTGAACATGTTTAGCTAAATCAGAACGTACATATACACCAATACCACCAGATTTTCTGTAATGAGTTTGAGATCTATGTTTTGACAAAAATACAAAATTTTCAATATCTACAATGTCAGTGGAGTCAAGTTTTGTTTCTGAGATACAAATACAGTCAAATTCTTGTAAATATTCCACACAATCAGAATAATGTAAACGGCGTTTCAGCCCTCAAACATTTAAAGAACACAGTTTTAGATTATTGTTTAAAGTACTACTTGTACTGTTTGCTGTACGCGTATTTTCCCGCCGGTTCTAATGGTTGGTAACTGATGTATGTCCGGCTGGGGGATTGTATGTTGATGATATATCCTTGTCCCATGGGCGACGAATATAAGAAGGATTCTCGATTGGTGAGCGACGATCAGGAGCCTGGGTTTCGATGGGCGTCTAGATGATCTGGATTCATGTTGTCGAAGTGTTACTGTAAGCATGTTGACATTCGTTGACGATTTAACATTTAAGTTACTATTACAATCAGTTGTAGCACGGGGCACGTGTTCTGTGTTAGATATGAACGTACTCTGGAGTTTACTTTAAAAGCCAATTATCCATACACTGTAATAACAAAACCTACTACCAAGTAAATCATATATATCTTTTTACTCGACATTTCGTAAGTCCTTTCCATATTTAAGTTTCAATATACGGTGATAATGTGTGACTGACAATCTTATATTTAGACAGTTTGATATGAATTCATTGTAGTATGAGCATAGACAAAAGAAAACTTTGTGTACAGCGGAGTATATACAAGTACATTCACTTAGATCAGATATATTTGAGTGATAAATGCTATTGTTTCATTTTTATCAAACAATAGTTTGTAGGTCACATAATAATAAGATAATTGCATATATATATATATTATGAATTTATCGGTGATAACTAAACTAAGTCAGTGGTTTCTGGGTTAATTAGTTAATTAGACAATATTAATAAGACAATGGGTGAGGTTCGTGTTCTTGACCCCAAATGATAATAGTTATTAAAGTAAGAATATTATTAAATAATAATAAAAAGTATGGCATCTATCAGCAGTTTAGCAAATATGGTCTGTGTAGAAATTTTATTAAATACTAAGACGCACAACCCTTCGCAGTAATCGGCGATTTGGTACGCAAATAGCGTGGCGCATGAAGACAAAATCGTTGGTAATTTTGTTTTTTTACATAATCATTATTAAATTGTGATTCCATAGATACAAAGTGTTTTAACACCTCAAAAAGTACAGATGCATATATAAACCGTGTATTCTACTATGATTTTAAATGGCTGTGCAAAGAATGAAACTACCGGTTAAAAAGTTTAATTTAATGTACATAAGTTGGCTGAATAGTTAAATTGTATTGATTAGACACAAAAACATACTCTAAATAGAGTTAAACCGGAAAATTATTAAAATGTAAACACTGTCGTGTTTTAACGTAAATTAACTGTTTTACCCATGATGCTGAGCGTCTCCGTACAAAGGTCAGTTAGACCGTTGGTGTTCAAATGCTTTAATGAGTGCTCATGTTGAGATTGGCCATCAGTGGTGAAGACATTTTTCCAATACAATGACAGAACATTTCAACTGATAATGCACAAGATAAAATGGAAGTTTGGAATGATATTAACATCCTCAAATGTTTAGATATACTGGTTTCGTAGGTCATTGTTTTAATATGTAAAAATCATTGTAAAGTCGATTCAGACATTTCCAATTTTGTATAAATTGGTAGCACAAACATTGTTTTGTTATGAATTTGGAACACATTTAGGTGTGTTAAATATGTAAATCTCCGCAGAAGAAACAATTTTCATCATATAAGACTGGAAAACGTTAAGTTTATTTATGTAGCAAAAGTACTATGATTTGAAATTCATTCAACTTTTTATTCAGTGATCACGTAAATCAAGATAATTGCAATCTATGCTCCGTAACGAAATGAATGTGTATTCTAAACGAAAGAGACATCAACATTTTTTCTTTCCATTTAAAGAAACAGGAGAATAGTCGTTACAGAACACAAGGGTATCGTAAGAGTTTTCCTCAATAAATATAGACAGTAAATGAACTCGTAACTTTCACTTGATCACACCAATGCACAGTGGAAAACAATAATTTTATGTAAAAACACCTATAATGTCGCGAGCAACGGTGCTAGGCTCGTTATGGAAGCATAGTTTCTTAAATGCGACATTAAAAAATTTGAGTTTGGAGTTAATTTATTCATTCTCCTTTGAACAGATAAGATTCAAACTTTGTTTTACACGATATTCGATTCATTGTTATATAAGTAAATGGTTTAACAATTAAGAACTACACATTTTGGAAAGTAATTTACCCATGCAAAAATAATTACGGTAACATAGGACAACCCTAAAATGTAGAAAATCTTAGAATTTCATTTTCGTATACGTAGAATATCTCTAAAATCATATAATGCACTACGCACATATTTTAAATTAATACATATTCTAAGCAATAGCAAACCTTAGATTACTTATTTTTCAAAGCAAATATTAAAATTTGAGCTGGAGACACAGCATTTTCCTTCTTATTGAAAAAAGGTCAGCAAGATATTGCCAACAGGCGTTAGTTTTCAATGTTTCTTATGTACCAATTTAGCAACAACAATCAAGTTCAAATTGATTATATCAACAATAGTATTGTTTCACGTTGTGTAAGTAGTCGTATACAACCAAAAGACGCTATTTTTACATGAATTGCGTAAGCACTTCATGTGTCTTAGAAAGCGACATATTGTGAAACGCATCACAAAATGTAGACATTCGACGGACATGCACAGTAGTTAACGCATGAATAAATAGTCCCTTTGTTAACAATATGTGACAGTATCAAGCAGTCTTGTTGTAAACACACAATACAGGAAAAAATCATTGTTAATTCCGTTTTAACATTTTCGATTAAGAACCGTCATTCATTTGCTATGATGGTTATGTAACCTCTGGCCCGGTCTGTTCTTTTCGTGCAACTGTGCTAAAAATAGACACGGCTTCAATTTTCTACTGTCTAAATATAGATCATATACCTGAGGTGTAGGAAATCATGATTGGTGCGCGGTGCGCGGTATCAGCGTCATGATCCTACGTTATACAAATTGTTTGTGAATTTTAAACCCCACAAGTCATCTTTCTAATGCCACAATCCATGTCCGGACAGCGCTATCGGCGCTTTGATTCAAAATGGTATCAATTTCTGGAGAATGGCTGATGTGTGCATAAAATATTAATTCTCAGTTTTTTATTTTTCCGCTTAATTTAATGGCACAAATGACCAGTTTTGAAAAATAATATTAGCGATCGCAATTGTCGGATTTTTTTTTCGAAACCCCTGAAAACACGAGGTCGTATGTTTATAACGTATATGCGGGTATGCACTGACTAGATAAGAAGGTAAACAATTGTAAAATACATAACTTATTTTGATGACACACATAATTATAATTCTTATATTATTACAGAATGCGGGAATATGAAATAATTGGCCTATCACGATTTTATCAGCTATATTTGTTATAACAATCCTTAAATGAACAAATTTGACGATAAAATTTGCACTCATTAATATGTTTCGTTTAAACTTTGCATAAGACAATGTCAGTTTGCAATTTCACAATATGCAACATTTTATGACGGAAAAGTTTAGGCAACTTTTATGTCATAAAATGTTGCATATTGTGAAATAATCAGTCTCAATTTTTTTTGGATAATTTTTATCGAGTCTAAGATACTCTAGAACTTAAAATTAGACCACTGTGAGAAATGAAGGGTCTTTTTACGTAAGTTTTAATTGAATTCAACGTTTGTTGTTATTTCTTTAAAGCCTGTACATTGCCTATTCAAAGTCTGTTTTTTTCTAGCCATTATGGAATGCTAAGTGATTTTAAGCTCGACTTGTCGAAGAAAATGAGAGCTTATAATACACTTTTGCGTCGGCGTTGGCGTTGACGTTGGTTTGGAGGTAAAAGTTTTTAATCTTTTTTTAATGTTGAAATTTTTTTCAAATTGATATACATTTTTTTTATTTCTAATACTTAAGATATCTTAATGAAAGTAGGTATACTTATTTATTGATGCTACGTCTTCTTAACTATAAAGGGCCGTTACTATGGATGTATGTTATGGGAGTAATGTTTCCTATATATTTATATGATTGGTAATTATTGTTTTACTGATTTATTTCCTCTGAAAAAGTAACGAGCTAAACACTCAAAAGTCTAGCGCGCTTTATTTTGACTACTCTAGTTAACTTCTATTAATTGATACATAAATTATTTTGTAGATAATATTGCTGTACAATTTCGATATTTTGACATAAATATCTTTATTTAAAAAGATAAGTTCATGTCATCGTTCCTCCAGCACTCCAATGTTTTGTTTTTTACTAGATGCCGCAGATGCCCTTTCTCTGTGATGATTTTTATTATCATTGTTATTGTTTCAAGTGATGAGGTAAGTACAATCTGATTAAAACCAGATCTAAAATTTTACCGCTCGCATACTCGCTAATTTAGATCTGGCCTTTTCCAAACGAAGGTTACGTTCAGGTGACCTTTTCTCATCATAATATTCATGACGAAATTGTTATGATACGTAACTTGTTTACATCGTCTACGTCACGCAATTTGAAATGAGCCACCCAATGGCAGACTGTGAATAATACCGCTGTTAAATTTGCATGCAAACCTTGGTCTAAAAATAGAAATTACGAAATAAAAATGTGATTAATAGTGTTTTCGTCTAGATGAAAGCTACACATTGATTGGTCGACACAAAGCTCATCTCGACGTGACCTTGCATTGACAAAGTAGAGATCCAGTACGACAACGCGAGTAGAACAGGATCTCTGTTTACGGAGATTGAGGTAAGTACTGGTAAAGACAATAGACTCGTTCTGCCAATGAATCTACAGTTAGCAAAAATGTCGTTCATGTAAACATTGCGTCTATAATCATAGAAAGAGTTACATAGCAAATCAATATTTGGGTGAGAGCAAAACATTTTAACAATATGTTTAGTTTAAATATACTTTACTGACATACCAACATATCATACAGTTTACAACGTATGTATGCACGTTTTATAGTAAGTGCTTAAACAAGAACATTGCGAATCGTATGTGTCGCCTGACACCAGTTATTTACCTTTTTATCAGTTTAAAGTCGATATCTCTATACTACATATCAGTGTTATGTCTCGGACAAGCAATGGGACGCCGCTGCCAACGCCGACACAAGTTACACCTATATGTCTAGGCGACCCAAAAGAACTGTATAAAGCAGCAAAGTACTTTAATCACCATAATCGTGTGAACAAGTCAGTTACATGTATAAAGTATATTTCATAATATGTTTTGTATAAATAGAACAATTTTCTTAACACAAAATTAAATCATCATATAACTTTCCTGTATCGGCCACACTCAAGAAAATTTAGTGATAGTGAGATGATTTGTTTCAGTCGATTGTGAGAGAGGCTAGTGAGTTTAATTGTTATCTTCTATTTACGTTGACGTACTACAAACAAACCTATGAGTTACTTTACCATCAAATCCAAAAAAAATGTTGAAAATACTGTTTGTTAACATTGGACCGAGTGAAAAATGCATCAACAGTGGATATGGTTGTTTTTTAAAATCAAATCTGTGCATTAGAAACAGTATTGTTTCATCACAAAAAGTTTCAATTCTTTTGTTTATTATAGTACGAAAAGTATTGCAAAAGTACTAACCAGTTATCGCATTATAATTATAAAACGTTAAAGTTAAAAGTGCGGTTTAAAGTCTGCTTCCATCTACATGTTCAGCCGACTTTACAATCTTGTACGTTAACTCCTGGTCACTGAAATCACCCTCAGGCAGGCGATCCCTCACAGTATCCATTTACACCTGGGTGGAGTGGAACAATTGTAGGTTAATTTCTTGCTCAAGGAAATTAGCAGTGCCCCTAGTGGGGATCGAATCCGGGACCTCTCGGTCCCTAAGCGCGAGTCCTACCACTGGACCACTGCTCCTACTTTATACATTATACGATGTGTGATGTTTAAAAAATGTAATAAAAAAACAACAATACTTGTATATATTAGTTATACATTTATTTATAAGGTGACACAACACATCATTCTTTTCATTGATGTTTTTATATAAAAAGGACATTAAGATTAGATATGTAATTGTTAGTTGATGTTAGTTGTTTTACAAATCTTTGTCAAATATAAATTCACCAAGACTATATGTATCAGAGGCTACCATTTTTTCTAGATTTGCAATGTGATCTCCTATTTCCTTAATTAACTTGACACTTCTGTCTAAAAATTTGTCTTCAATCACATGAGTCATCTGAAATATATAACGTTAGTATTTTAATAAAACGTTTAAGGAGTAAACTTCAATAAATTATAAAGACAGAAAAGAGAGCTGCATTTCAATTACGGTTGTTTTTACTCTACCAACTGCTGACAAGCTCATAAATTTCATTGGCATGTACACATTATACGCTTCGAAATTCAATATTTTGAAATATGTTTAAAAGAAAAGGGCATCCGTTTGAATGGTAAAGCTGAGTGATACAGAATAAGTTTTTGCATTTTAAGAGATTATTCCAAATTTATTAAAATTATTTAACATCAGCATTTAAAACTAATGATACAGTAAATATGCTCGATCATTTAAAGCTTGATGATATACTAACATTGGGAACATTACAAGCTTCATGATATTCTTACTTCGGGAAAATTAAAAGCTGGATGATATACTAACATTGGGAACAATAAAAGCTTAGTGTTATACTTACATGGGGATCTTTTGAAGCTTGGTGTTATACTTACATGGGGATCTTTTGAAGCTTGGTGTTATACTTACATGGGGATCTTTTGAAGCTTGGTGTTATACTTACATGGGGATCTTTTGAAGCTTGGTGTTATACTTACATGGGGATCTTTTGAAGCTTGGTGTTATACTTACATGGGGATCTTTTGAAGCTTGGTGTTATACTTACATGGGGATCTTTTGAAGCTTGGTGTTATACTTACATGGGGATCTTTTGAAGCTTGGTGTTATACTTACATGGGGATCTTTTGAAACTTGGTGTTATACTTACATGGGGATTATTTAAAGTTTGGTGTTATACTTACATGGGGATCTTTTGAAGCTTGGTGTTATACTTACATGGGGATCTTTTGAAACTTGGTGTTATAATTACATGGGGATCATTTGAAGCTTGGTGTTATACTTACATGGGGATCTTTTGAAGCTTGGTGTTATACTTACATGGGGATCATTTCAAGCTTGGTGTTATACTTACATGGGGATTATTTAAAGTTTGGTGTTATACTTACATGGGGATCATTTGAAGCTTTGTCACGAAGTTTTCTAAGTTTTTCATTATTTGATTTCTCTGATTCGAGAATATCAAACATAACATCCAGTCCATTTGACCATCTTACTGCATCAGGAGCCTGGAAAGATTCCATGTGTCAATCATGTCTAGATAGTTTACTTTTTATATCCTTTACTTTAAAATCAATGAGTTAATTAATTTTTTTTGCAATAAAAAATCTTAAATTGATGTGCTCAGTTTCTTATGACAGTTTTTTTTATCTAATTGAATTTTTATCGATTCCTATTTGTTATACAAACTTTTGTATTGCAAAAATATCGCAAAGAACTTTTTTACTCAAATTTAAATATTAGTTGTAAATAATAAAGGTTATTCTTACCACTGACAAAACAGTTAATAATTTTTTGTTTGTATTTGCGACAATATATCAGCAAAGTCACTACAACGAGCACATATTTTACCAAATACAAACATATTCTTTTATGACAGCAGTCAGTATTGAATTTTTTTACCTCAATGTCTCTAAAAGTAATTTCTCCACCACGTTTATTGAGGTAATTCATGAAGAAATTGGCATTTTCAAGTTCTTTGTATGACAGTAGACGACAGTATTTTGAAAATCCTGGTAGTGCAACATCTGAACGATCAAAGTAAGATGCCTAAAAGAAACAAAATACATTGTTTTATATGTGTTGGATAATATTCGCGTGTTCGCGTATCATGTAGATTTCAAATAATCTTTTTAATACAAAACATTATTATGCTCTCCTTATGAAGTTCAACATTCACTAACTGCAAAATGTAACTAGCAAGATAGAAAAATTTTATCATGACATTAAGATTATTGCATTTTTTTATTTATTTCCTTAAACAGAATGAATTTTTAATGGTGTGAAAAAGTTTTGACATTTTTTAATTAACAACCAGAAGAGCCTATACACATGACTTGTCAATGTATAATAAAATAATGTTTGGAAATATAACATGGGCATGACTTGTCAATATAAATAAATATAACAATGTTTGGAAATATAACATATACATGACTTGTCAATATACAATATAACAATGTTTGGAAATATAACATATACATGACTTGTCAATATATATTAAAGTAATAATGTTTGGAAATATAACACATACGTGACTTGTCAATGTACAATATAACAATGTTTGGAAATATAACATAAACATGACTTGACAATATATAATATAATGTTTGGAAATATAACATATACATGATTTGACAATATATAATATTATGTTTGGAAATATAACATAACTTGTCAATATATAATATAATGCTTAGAAATATAACATTTACATGACTTGTCAATGTACAATATAACAATGTTTGGAAATATCATATATACGTGACTTGTCAATATATATTAAAGTAATAATGTTTAGAAATATAACATATACATGACTTGTCAATATATATTAAAGTAATAATGTTTGGAAATATAACATATACGTGACTTGTCAATGAACAATATAACAATGTTTGGAAATATAACATATACATGACTTGTCAATATATATTAAAGTAATAATGTTTGGAAATATAACATATACGTGACTTGTCAATGTACAATATAACAATGTTTGGAAATATAACATAAACATGACTTGACAATATATAATAAAATGTTTGGAAATATAACATATACATGATTTGACAATATATAATATAATGTTTGGAAATATAACATATACATAACTTGTCAATATATATTAAAGTAATAATGTTTAGAAATATAACATATACATGACTTGTCAATATATAATATTATGTTTGGAAATATAACATAACTTGTCAATATATAATATAATGCTTAGAAATATAACATTTACATGTCTTGTCAATGTACAATATAACAATGTTTGGAAATATCACATATACGTGACTTGTCAATATATATTAAAGTAATAATGTTTAGAAATATAACATATACATGATTTGACAATATATAATATAATGTTTGGAAATATAACATATACATAACTTGTCAATATATATTAAAGTAATAATGTTTAGAAATATAACATATACATGACTTGTCAATATATAATATTATGTTTGGAAATATAACATATACGTGACATGTCAATATATAATATAATGTTTGGAAATATAACATATACGTGACTTGTCAATGTACAATATAACAATGTTTGGAAATATTACATATACGTGACTTGTCAATGTACAATATAATAATGTTTAAAATATAACATATACATGACTTGTCAATGTACAATATAACAATGTTTATAAATATTACATATACGTGACTTGTCAATGTACAATATAATAATGTTTAAAATATAACATATACATGACTTGTCAATATACAATATAACAATGTTTGGAAATATAACATATACATGACTTGTCAATATATAATATTATGTTTGAAAATATAACATATACATGACTTGTCAATTTTTTATATAAAAATGCTTAGAAATATGATATATGACATGACTTGTCAATATATTATATTATGTTTGAAAAATATACAATTTTTACATGTTATGTCATATTTCATATTCGTTTAGATATTTTAATACATCTTATAAAAATGATATTACTCTTATGAATAATTTTTATTTCTGGTGTTTGTTTTAGATGAAATTACTGATTTGTTTATCAAGTTGTCTCTCGACATAATATTCATGAAAAAAAAATTTCAAAGGTCTGATGTTTTATCAATTTTAACCAAACAACATGCTTAGGAAGATGTTTAAGAAAGCGTTTACAAAGGTGTCCATTGAAACTAGTTTATTGTCCGTTTTTTCTCAACTGTCAAAGCTTGAATAATTACACGGTGACTGGATGCATTGTTTTTGTACTGGCGGCCTAGTTGTTATTAAAAATATCTTGACTAAAACATATCATACGGCAAAAACAGCTTTACTTGATCATAATACACACTTTCGGAAACTCATGGATGTATTACAACAATTATTTTAATAAACGCATTCACCGTGAAATTATTCGTGTTTTGACAGTTGAGAAAAAAAACGAACAATACCTGACTACCATAAAAGTTTTTTTTAATTAGATATGGCCTCAACAAGTTGATCATATGTTCTATGGATTCGCTCGCACCTTAATTTTTACGGTTTTTACAACAACAAAAAATTATTTCCTCGCTCGCTCATAAAAATTTTGTTAATCTGCTATATAAAGCAACTAAATTAAGATATTTTTATTCCTTCGCTCGCTCGCCCCATTTTTTCCAAGAAAAATCCATAGAACACATGATCAACTTGTTGTGGCCTAATGACAAAAAATATACAAATATAGTTTTGTACATACCATAGCTAGATACTGATATGATGATTTCATGTATTGAGGAATTATTTGTTTATTTATATAACGGTTTGTATCAGAGTAGAAATTCTGTGATATTGTAGGAACTGAAAAATAATCGTGAGAATATAAGATAACCATGTGAACATAGTTTTGGTGAATATACGTGTATACATATAAGTACGGTATCTTTGGTGGCGTTTTTCTTTTTAGTGGTTTTGCCGTCCAGGTTTTCATCATAACTTTTTGATTATCTAATTTTATATTTACAATCTAGAAAACATTTGTTTTTCGTATCATCTTATGGTATTTTAAACTAAATGCCCTAACAAACAATAAAAAACTGACAGTTTTTTATTGATTGTTAGGGCATTTAGTTTACAATATAAAATAGCCCTACAAGTTCAACCCTGTGTATTCTCACATTAATGTACACCGCGAAAATCAAACACAGCATATGTACATTTATATCTAATAGACCGAATTCAGAACCCTGTAGCCTGTTCAGTTACACAAAACGTTACAGAAAGTTCCGTAACGATACATTCGGAACTCCTCTTCCATTCACTGCGATTAATCTCGGACATATTTAGACGCTATTTTGAAACTACCGGTGTTGAAGTAAACAAATAAATGATCGTTTAGCCATTGAGTGATGTTTCGTTTATAGTCCGTAAATTTTGAAACATCACTCATCGCCTTAACGATCGTATATTTGTGTATTGGATTGGATTATTCGAAGCGAATGGCCGAGGAGTTCCGAATATATAGTTATGTAACGTTCTGTAACGTTTTGTGTAATTGAACACGCTACTGATTTATCGGGTTTTTCGTCCGTGCGCAGACGGTACAAACAATGTGTGTTACACATTATTGCACAAAATACAGATTAACTACTGATATTATATTTTGATTGTGTCGGTGAAATGTTGTTTTTCCCACAGGAGAAAACCCAAGTATACTGAACCAAAAAAGAAACTATCGCAAAGTATGTGCCAATGGTTCAAGGGTACCACTTAGATGTACACACATATATACATGTAGTAGCTTGTAAAACTGTTGCTCGTGTCAATAATACAGTATTTACAAAATCATAACATTGATTTCATCGACGACTGGCACTCAAAAAGTCCGGATTTGAACCCAATATTGAACATCTTTGGGATAATCTGGATAGACGTGTACGTCGACGTCCGAACTCTCCAAACAACACCAACGACCTTCGAGCTGCATTGCTTGAAGAATGGAATAATATTCCACAGGCTGACATTAACAAACTTGTGCGACGTCGCTGTCAGGCAGTCGGCATCGCCCACGGCGGCCACACACGCTACTGATTGTTAACTTTAGAAATGACCCCTACCTTATTTTAATTTAAAATTCAACAATCAATCTTATCCTTTCCTCCAAAATGACGATTTTTAAAGAACCACAATACATTATTTTACAAAAATGTAAGCTTTCAGCCAAAAGGATTGAAACTGAACTAACATATCTACAATCAAACTTGGCGAAAGTTTCTTTTTTGGTTCAGTATATTTGAATTCCAGATTCAGTCTATTATGTCTTACAGATAATAATATTTGAAAATATGATATATTTGACTTGTCAATATATAATAAAATAATATTTGACGTTAGAAGCAAGCATATCCCTAGATGTTATCAATGAAACCGGCTTTTCTTTTATATTTGTTTTATATACTTGATACACATATTGAAAAAATAACAGAAAGTGTTTGTGTAAACATTAAAAAATAAACCAATCCATTCCAGAGGAAGGCTGTGTTGAAAAATATAGTATTACTTATATTAGTGTAGCGGATAAACCACCACACTGTGGTCAATCATGCTGTAATGGTAGAATACACAAATTACTCCAACAAGTAGGGGTGTAACGGTTAACCGATATACCGGTTAATATTGCAATACGAATTCTGACGATTTTTAACCGGTTCGTTTTTCTCTGAACCGGTTTTTGTAGTTATGTTCCATTCTGACTGTTTATATCAGAATCTAAAATTTGAATGTTCGAATACTAGTAAATGTTAAAATGTGTTGAAAACTTGAATTCTTGTTCGAAAAGTGAGAAAATAAGTTATTCAAACATGTATTCATACATGTAGATCATTTGAAAACACAAATATCAATGTGTAATGTTGGTCAAATTAATACTATGCGCGTGCATTATTTCATGCTTTGCATGCATGCGCGAAGAATAATATGTATTGCAATATATTGCAATACGGGTTTTGTGTAAAAACCGTATTGTTACACCCCTACCAACAAGTCACTGCGAAAACATATTAAAATAACATATTTTATTGTCATCCTGCGCATCCCGTGTCTTGGATAAGTTCATTGCATTGTTTATATAACAGTGTAATTTCTAAAGTGGTTATTACATATTTTCATATAGATGTACTTGAATGCACTGATTCTAATTCATGTAGGGCAGTTGTCAGTCACTTAAGGTAGTATGTCATTAGTAACTGGTTAATAGCTACATCCAGAGATTTTGCGTTTTCAAGAACAAGTGGTAGGTTGACTGACGGCCGTGATATTACCTAAACAATATGTTGCTACGGCGTAAAACCTTACAAAAATACTTAAATGACAAGGTACATGTTGAATGATATGACCTTAACTTCGATACGAAAACTGCGCTACACAAATGTGGTATAAGAAATAATAATTAATAATTTGATATTGAATAAATTTCCCAATGGTGGAATAGCTTTCCCTTGTCTGAACAATGCTTGACTTGGTTGTCCCGAGTGGTACGACCCATCGGCTACTGATGATCATCTGGCTTAAGACGGAATAGCATTTTCACCAAGCCACACCGTAGATCAGTTTATTTGTACATTAACAGCTAAAATAAAAACACTTACCCCAACTTTTTCCAGTGTCGATCATAGTTGAAGTTCCTGATACTTCAAGAATTCCAGGAAGTTGCACCAAGGCAATCAAAATTGATCCTATTAAAAAAATTAGAGAAAATGTACCCTGTCTATACGCCATGATTTTGTTTAAAATATATCACTTTTTGTTGTCCAATATTATTAGAAACAAACGTTAATACAATATGTTGTTTGAGTTATAAAAACGTGAAATCACGCACGTATTTACTCTCATGTACCTTAAAAGGGAGGTCAACATATAAGAAGGGATTGTGAGCTACAGGTAAATTTAACCTGTTAACCTTGTCAACAAAGTTATTATTATCAGATAATTATCACACGGTTATCGGTCGATGTATTATAAATCAACACAGTTATTACGTATATTTATATGAACAATCTAGGTTTCAATATATGGTAATTATTAACACTCATTGGTGACATGACGAGAGGGCTGATTCGAAGTTTTCGAAATAGACATTATTGTACAGTGATAGAACACATTATTTTAAATACGGGGGTACTTGTTTTGGTTCCCTACCTCACCAGGTACCCTTCAGTGGATATCGTTATTGAATATCATTTTACCTCCAAATATGGATATTTTATCCATTCATTAGTAAGGGGTTAAGCCCCAGTCACATTAGAGCTTACGACCACTTAAGACCAGTTGACGATCACCAGTGACCTCTGGTCGCGAAGAATCTTTAAAAAGTCTTACGACGGTCATCGGTGATCTTCGACAGTCGCAGGTTATCTTATTTAGGTCCCACGACCAATTTCAGTCGCAGAGAGGTTTTTGAGCTTGCACAAAAACCTCCTTGCGATCAAACAGGTCGCTAGTGATCTTATAAGGTCTTAGGCTGTCGCACGATCGTCGTTCGAAAGTCTGTAATAATCTTCAACTGGTCGGCGCCGATGTCCTTGTCACTCGGTCGTAGGTAGTCTTTCCAAAGTCGTAAGATCATCGTGCGATTAGTATTGACTTGTCTTAGGACAACCCACGACTACAAATGACAACTAGCGACTTTTCTACGATTAATTGCAACCATCGTACGATCGTCAGAGACTAGTTAAAGATTTCCTGTGACAAGACACAGATCACGTGGTCTAACATTATATATAGCAGTCACTTTACGGTTCATTCCTCATACGCACTTTTTCTTTCTTTTGAGTAGCACCGTCATGCCACCCAAAAAGTCAAAGTGTAAAGGAAAAGCCCAGAAAAGGACCAAACACGGCTCTGACTCTGATGGTGAAACTGAAGAGCTAGTTGTAACCCAGCATGAAAATGCATTACCTCAAGACGTTCCTGATGCTCAGCCTATTCGGCAGATCCAGGAGCTGGTATTCAGGACGTTTCACTGTAAAGTCCTTATTTATACCTCCGATCCATCAGTCTTTTTTGGATTTTTGTTAATCGCAAAAACTGTCGTGCAACAATCTTAAGACAGTCTTTACAAATTGTCACTAGTCACTGATAGTCTTGAGTAGTCTTTAGTAATTGTGCGATGGTCGTACGACAAGTTGTAGGTGATCGCATGACAGGTCACGGGTAGTCGTAAGTAATCCCAGACAATCTTGAGACAATCGTACGTTTTCTGATGACCTGTTCTACGATTATCAATGACTGGTCGTACGATAATCGCGGTAGTAAATTTTTCTGCGCAAAGAGGGTTTGGTCGCAGACAATCGCCGATGATTGTCGGTTTTACGCGTCGCCGGTGGTCGCAAGTAATCGTGAGCTCCAGTGTGACTGGGGTCTTAGGGAAAAAGAAAAGTGCCCTGTAAAGCAGGCTTTGGTGAGTGACAGTCACACATAATCTAATAAGAAGTGAAGATTAATGTTTATGAAAAATTGTGATATTTTTGTTTTATTTTATTGAACGAAATAAAAAGAATCCACATTACATATTGTAAACTTCAATTGTCTTATAAGATTTAGGATATGATATACCAGATTAAAGTTTGTAAATGCAAAAGAAACTGCGAACTTACTATTTTTGGATAACTATGATTCTAGAAGGTGTACAGATGCAAAATTCAGCTCAAAACACCATTGGGCGTCACAGTGTATGCACACACAAAAATATTGGACAAATAATGGGTAGATTTCATGTAATTTCGCACGATTACTACGTGCAGCGTGTATGCAGAACACATGTGAAAAAAACTTGATAAAACATTCAGTTGCACATGTATAGTACGGTAATCACTTGAAAATTAAAAAAAATAGGCAGGTAATTAGCCACGACTTTCGGAACGTCAACGTATTGAGGCTTTGGTGCTGTGCAGAGGTGACAGATGTAGCTGTTTCGCTAGACATTTACTTCATATATTTAGGATGCTCTTGGTGGTAGGCGTCAATGCATTTCGTTATCAACTTACACGACATTCGAAACGCCTTACTGTTGGAATGGAACAGTCTTCCTGCAAACGTCATACAGCATTACGTTAGGTTAAATCATCAGATTATTTTAACACAGCGTTTATGAACAAACAAAATGTGATTTTTCTCATCAAAGGGAAGTAATAACCCACGATAAATATACTAGGCAAAACTTCTAACGCAACAGAGTACGTTTGCAGCAATAAGAACTTAGCATGGGCTCGATGATTATAAATATATATATAAAGTGATACTAAGTTTATGAGAATAATCAATCATGAAAACAATTCATCTTAATCATGTGTTTATTCATTTAACATTTAACATGTTTAACAACATAGGTTACGATTAACAGAAATTAACATAATCAGCATCTAGTGTGACCAGCTCCTGCGTTAACAACTGCTGAGCATCTTCGACGCATTGAGACAATTAAATGCCCAACAAATACCAGTGGAATATTGGCAAAGTCTTGAAGTAAGGCATCAGACAGTTGTTGCAAAGTCTGAGACTGAAAATGACGTTGCCGCACTCGCCTATCAAGTTCATCCTACAAATGTTTGATGGGGTTGAGATCTGCTGGGTATGCAGGTTAAGGTAGTGTAGCCATGTTGTTTTCCTGAAGAAACTGTGTACAGACACGAGCAACGTGTCGCCTAGCGTTGTCAGGCTGGAGTATGACGTTTTCTTGGTTGGCATGGACGTATGGAAGGAGTACGTTTTAAAGGATAAGCTCACAATAACGTTGCCCATTGACAATACAAAGAATAACAACAAGTCTAAGCTTAGAGTAATGTGTTATACCACCCCATACCATTACTGAGCCTAATCTAAAGCCATTAGCTTCTACGACAAAGGCGTCATTTAAACGTTTGCCTGACGTCGCACGTCACGCGCACGACTATCTGTATTTTGTAAAGTGAACCTTGACGCATCAGAAAAAAATACACGATTCCAGTGTGAAGCTTGCCACCTTTTGTGCGCCATAGCCAAACGTAACCGTGCCTGTCGATGTATTGCTAACAAAACCGGACCACATTAGGACGTTGCAGCTTGCAACAAACCAACGGCCTAACCCCATAGTTCTGTGCACATTTCTGGCATAATGAACGTCTATTTACTTAAACGAAATGTGTTAAAGTGAAAAACGGCCGATAGAGTATTAAACTGAGAAATTCTGAAATTCCGTATTTGCACGTGATTTACGTGACACACGTAATATGTAAAACACTAATAATTGTTTTTTTAGACAAATAATGTGTCAATTTTCAAACGGGTTGTTCAAATCAATTTGGATGGACCTGAATATTATTTGAGGTCAATTTAAAAAAATATTGAATTAATAAGGAAACTATTACGTATGTACGTGTTGCGTTAGAAGTTTTGTCTAGTATATATGAACTTCATTTGCAGACAAGAGCTGTTTTCATGAATCTATCAATACAAACATATTAACGTGTACAGATCGAATAATGAACTAAATATATATGGATTTTTCTTTCTTTTTTATTTTTTTATATATTTTTAGCCGAAGGCTTTTATACCGGTATTAGATACCAGCAAAATGGCATTTTTTGTTTGATGGAAGTCAATGTCTATGATTTCAATCCTTAAACTCTCTCGGAAATTCCGCAGATCAAATTTAGGAAACACATTACAACAAAAAACTCTGGAAAACCTTTCCAACATTTGTTTTTATATCAACTAGTAAGAGGAAAACATAAATTCCTTTTATAAAACACAAACGTGTTTTTGAATATTTAAAACTATTGCCATTCTGGGTTTGTTCTTTTTTTCAAGAGGTGGACCGATCAATTTTGTTCAATGGCTTTCAGAATTTTACTTGAAAATCCGTTTTCTAAGTTTTAATGGTTAGTTTTAAAAAGTGTGGACAGCCATGCCTCCTACTCTATCTGTCTTATTGACGATTGTTACAGTATTATAACCTCCGTTGAAGGAATGGGGAATTTCATGTCTGTATCAATGTTAAATTTTCCATCTATGTGCTTATGTAATATTTGTAATCATTCGACATGCAGCCAGGTGTAAGGTCTAATATTACAAATGTATTGTCAATGATCTTACATAGATAGACAAATTGTGTTATTTTAAAGGAATTACTAATCCTTTTCCAGATCGATTAACATCATAAACAATATCATATCCATATCATAAACAATTTTTTATGCATTGTTATTCATATCTATGACGCATTATGATTCCGGTTTTGTCTGGAAAAATACGGTTTGAATAATTAGAGAATTACTGGATAATAGTGATAATGGCATTATTGTATCTAAACAACGTGACTAGTATTAACCAAAATTATGACATGGTATATGTCTTAAATCTGATATAAAATTACGTTACAATTTATTTTGGTACGTGTTTATTATGTATATACATGTACTTGATAATTGTAAGCTAGGATAAACAAATGTGATTATAAATGGTTTCACTACAAAATAAAGTTTTGGTAGGGGAATCAATTTGCTTATCCCAGTAACGTTAATACTTATGTCAGGTATTTTATTAGGCCTAAACTAAAAAATACGTTGTTAGCCCTTTACCAACCCTATATTTTTGGGTTGGGTCGGTAGGTAGAAAAAATATTATTATTTTTTCAAGAATTAGCCCTCAATTAGGTAGATCAAGCTAAACAACTTTTAGTTCTAATTCACACTTCTACACATGTTGTCACCCAACGCCTCAACCCCACCTTGTGCTAGCTTCTTTGCATGCTTGTAGATCTAAATATTTGGTGTGTCAATGTAGACAGCTTAATAAACACATGTATTTGGTTGCATTTTTTTGGTTGTTTGTTTTGATTCAAAGTTTGATACTTGTATTCTCTTTGTAGCATAAACACTAACATTCACATGCAAGGCGAGTGCAAGACAGTTCCAAGTCTGTGTAAAGGGGGAGGAGGGCATTTATTTTTTTAAATGAAAATGTTTGAAACAAAATGCTATGGGTTTTTTACCTTTGTTACGCTTGCATTTTATTAATAGAAGTAAAGAACGTTTCCTTCAGCAAACGCTGATATGACAATGATTAACACATGGAACCTAAAGCAGAGTTATTAGCGTAAAGAAACTACCGCAAAGTAAAATGAACGGAAGTGACAAATAAAAAAATATCACATAATTTTTACGAATAAAATTTTTTGAGTCGGCGGCTTTTTTACGTGCCGGTCGTTAAAGGGCAAACTAACTTAATTTTAATTTAAGCCTTATGATGTTTTAATTAAATGCGTCATTTATAATTATGTATAATAAGTGACAAAATCAAACAATTTGATATTTGTCAAGTTTATTGTTCCATGTACTATCAGAACAAGCTACATCAATTGTAAAGAAATTGTAAAGAAATTGAATCCAACTTGTCAACCTTACTGCCGATTGATGTAGCTTGTGTAGACGTGAATATAGATAAAATAATGTTACATTTTGAAGTTTGGTAGATATATACATATATAGATCACAACGATTTCCCCACAGACTCGTGCTATTTGACCTCGGACAAATTTTTAGCCTTTTGGGGGTAAATATTGGACCATGTCATTAATTGTAGAAGTTTGACAATCGGGCATTTTTGTGAGTGTGGTGACGATTTGAAAACTACGACCGTTTAACAGGCGTTAAAGATACCACCTATGTTATAAGGAAAATGTTGGTCTGGCATCTGTAAAAGAAAGCGGAGTCATCGGCTCCTTGAGGAAGTGAGAGTTCAGGTAAAGAAAATAATCTATGAAATCAGATAATAATCTAATAAAACATAGAAAATTGAGTAAATAGTTCATTTAAAGGATATGAATTAATAAAAACACAGATTATGCTTAATTACAGTTTACTAACAATAACATACATAAATATTTGTGAAATATCAAGATATAAAAGTTTTTGCACATAAAAATGGTGAATATGATAATATAAAATTGAACGGATTTTGTCAAATATAAATTTGGACGGATTTTGTCAAATATAAAATTGAACGGATTTTGTCAAATATAAATTTGGACGGATCTATGTAAAATTGGACTGATATTCTCAATTATAAATTTAGACGGATTTTGTCAAATAATATCACAATATATCTAATTCAAGTATAATGTTAGAATGGAACTTGAGACTTGATTGGATACAGACAATGTATACATGTATATCAATATTAAAACAACATGTTTGGAAATCGGACCCCTTAGTAATTTTAAATGTACTCAAAAATATATCCTTGCTTGAAGTGCTTTAAGGAAGTTTTTTTAAATATTTTAATAGTTTATTATCAACGTCTTTTTTAGACAATTATCTCAAATTTAATGTAAAAATAGAAACATCTGAACGTGAACTTGAAAACAACATACCAAAATACACTCATCTGAATAATGATCAAATTCCATACGCATAAACTTTAAAAAAAATAATTGAACCGAAGTACAAATGATTAATCTTTGACAAACCATTAAATATAAAATGATAATTGTCTGTGATTTTAAATCAGTCAATAGATACAAGGGAGATAATACATGAGCGACAATAAACAACACATCGCTTTATTGGTCATTTTTATCTGTTTATTGTCGCCCTGATATTATAGCCAAATTGTCATAACAAATCTTGAGTCCGCTGTTATTGCTAATTTTTCTATAATTTTCAAATACCATTCAATGTCAAAATATTTTCTGTCTATACCGTGACATACGGGGTAGATATTTACTACATGAAACACCATCATTTGTAGTTGTACTAAAATTGTCATTATCAGAACACTACTTTCATGCTTCCAAAAATAGTTCCATTCAATTTTGATAGTTTTAGAAAAAGTTGATATTTAAATTGAAATCTGTGAATGAGTACTTTGGTCTTATGTAGTATTGCCTTTTAAAATAATTACTATACATCTTCATCTTCTTCCATAAAAGTATACAGTCCCCCTCTGGACGTACTGAATTTTACCAGAACGTCGGGCAATTCGTTTTTTTATTGGTTTTGCTTTTTTATCATTGATTTGTAAGTAAAGTGTTTGTGAGACAAGATCCTCACATAAAAAACTTCTTTCCAATTAAAGATTTAAAGTTCAACTAAACTATAAGAACTTCTGATCTCTGTCACCTATATAAGCGTTCATATCTTAAAGTATTGTAGCGACATTTTACTCACACGTAATGTTTATTTCAGTCATTTTATTATGTAAAAATATTAAAAGATGATTAAATTTTGAACGAAATCATCTAAACTACGAGTCGCTTTCATGATTTTCGGATTTTTTTTTACGTACATTTCTATGGTACTTATTAAATTTGTGCAATACATAGCAAGTTTCTGAGCATATATACAAATGGTAATGACATTAGAGCAAAATTAACTTGTACAGAAGAGGCCCCACTACCCCTGACAGCAGTAACTCTTAGATGATAAGAATCAGCTTTGACTGGTGTTCCACCATCTTTAGCTTGTATAGCCAGTAAATGGTACTTCTGATTATCACGATTTAAGCCACGGTTTGTTGTATACACATTACCATTACTGTCCACTGAAAATTGTCCAAAATGGTCTCCATCTGAAAATAAATCAAACCGAAAGAAACTCGTAAATTTCCTTATGCAAAACTAGTAAATTTTATCGTCTATCATGTAACAATGTTAACATTAAATTATGATGGGTAAAAGCGGTTACTAAGTACATTTAGTCACATCTTAGCGGTCAGTCAATCTTTTTAGGCCTAGATCTTTTTGCCCTAAGCAGTACATAGCACATACCCTCTTCAGTGACTGACAACAGCCATATTTAAGAAGGAAGAATTTCAAAAGAAAAATATTTTAGGATAAAAAACCACTGTCTTATGAAATTGCTGCCTCTGAATTGAGCCCATAACTCCTGGATTTGTAAATATGAATAACATGTTCTACCAACTACCCTTATCTAATAGGATAAAATAATGACAGTAACTAACATAAATTTGATGATTAATTAACATGAACCAGTAGTGTCCATTTATAAATGTATCATATTATACAAACCTATAATTGAATATGTTAAATCACCAGCCACTCCATCATCATTATCCTTGGCTTGAACTTTGATTACTTTCACAACTATATAAAATATATTCAGTATAAACCAACATAAGAATAATTGTCATGCAAAGAAAATGTAGTTGAGATCGTATAAAATAGTATAATTTTGACCTTTTGTGGTATACTATTTATATGTCATTTGTGCTCTTGTTACTAATTATAGTCTTGTATGCCCCTCCTTTGGAACTCCTCGATCATTCGCTACGAATAACATCGGGCATATTTAGACGCCATTTTGAACTACCGGTATTGAAGTAAACAAATACTCTATCGTTTAGACGATGAGTGATGTTTCGTTTTTAATCCGTAAATTTGCAGTAACACAGATCAATGATGTCGCTACGTAGGTAGTAAAAACCCAAGCCGCAAAAGTAGACCCTAACAAATCCTTCCGAGATTATTCATTCATTAAAAGGTCGAGGTGTTACATATGTTACCAACTCGTAAATGTGTGACAGCGGCATTTTAAACATACCTAAGTCCCTAATAGTTGTACAATGAACATTTAACAAATAATTATTTTAGATACTATATTACATAAAAGTTGACAAACATTGTTATTAATACACACTAAATTCTCTACCATTATATGACCGTAAAACAAAGAAGGATAATGTTATTGTATTGTTAAAAAGGTTCATAGATTTTGACTTGATCCAGCAGTGCCAAGTCAGCAACCAGTGGCCTCTATGCTTATTTCAAAAGAAATCAAATTGTTTTTCTTTCATTTGCAAAACAAAATTATTTTTTTCCATTTGCAATACAATAAAAATAAACACATTTGAGAAAAATATACAAACCTTCTGTTCTTCTGTCTTGAACTCTAACTTCATAAAATTCCTTAGAAAATATTGGATAGTGATCATTTTCATTGAGTACCTTCACGGTTAATACAGCAGTTGTAATTTTGTTTGATGTATCACCATCATCATCATCAACTCTGTAAGATTTAATTTGATAATTTAAAAGTGATCGGAGGAAGTATAGAACACACTGTAGTTGAACATACATTTAGAGGTACCATAATTATTGTATGGTACGTTAAATCACCAAAACAAATACACTTTGCGATTTACACTGACACTGGACCCCTATATACCGTTAATAATACATATTTTGCTGAAAGTTTGGAAAGCACTGATCAATATGCATTCTAAGATGGGCGTTTTTATCATTACATGTATGTGGTTTTATGAAAGGGTTTTCTTTTATTTAGACTTAACAGTCGTTTTTGCACTGTCTCTATAGTGAACAAGGTGTTTGAACATCAAGGAGACAAATTGTTTCTCTGACACCTGTGGGTTTAAGACAACTTTAAAACATTATTACAATGTACAGCGACTTTAAATTACAAAATACAAAATTGGGTAAACATTTTTGAAAATTGTGTTCTGAAATGGTTTCCATTTGGTCTAGAATATAATTATAGATCTAAGCAATTGTTTAGAACGGAATAACTGAACGGAACAATTCGACAAAAACTTGCCACAATTATATTTTATTATATATAGACAGATATTGTCTCACAATAAAACTAAAAATATAAAACTAAAGAAACAACAAAGGTGAAGAGCCAAATCAAAAGCTTACTCAAAACTTAGTTGATATGAAGTTTTTGTTTCATAATCCAAAGCAAGTTTTATCTGTAATACATTATTAACAATTCTAAATTGTTCTGGTGGATTTGAAGACGCAAACGTATAGATGAGGTCATCACCATCGGCGTCTGAAGCTTGGATAGAGTACACTTGTGTTCCTATAGGAGCTGACTCACTTATTTCAACAGTTACAGCTGATAATGGCGCTGTAAGAACTGGATTTGAGGCTGTGAAAAAAAAATCAATATAATAAGTATAGTTCATTTTTTATGTTCATACACGAGTACAAAATTGAGTCTGACTAATTTATCATTAAGGACTATGTTATTCACGAATGTCTTTCATGGCTTTAAAATAGGTGCGGTCGCAATAATCGAAATTTACAATAAATTTCATATATTTTAGTTTTCATTTTAATCCTAATGAAAGAAAGAAGTAAGTTAAACGGAAAAATATCAAAAAAGTGTTTTAGTAATATTTATTTTATTAAAAAGTGAGTTTAGAAATGCATACTTTGTTGCAAGTTTTCATGAAGTACAGTGAAAGCAATTAAAACAAAGTATTCCAATCAGACTGTGTACATCCCCAAACAGATGCACTAAGACTTAAAATACAAATTAATTCATACATTGTCTGAAAATCAAATAATTAAATATCCCTGTTCACTAAAATTCTAAATCTCTCGGGTACAACTTTACACAAAAGAAGTAGTACACACAATAAGTTTTGGTCCAATAATGGACACAGGTAATGTAAGACGTGATGTATGAATGAAAGGTGTTAAATTGTGTAACCAATTTTCATGGTTTTTAAGTATATTTATGACTGTACCTTGATGTTAGACATATAGAGGAATTCTACATAGCCACGTTGTAAATGAAATAATCAATTTAAACTTGTCACTGATATAGAACTGGGACCGTTTCATAAAAATCTTACGTAAGATAAATTTTCGTAACTTAGTAACTTACGCTGAACTTACGTTCATGATTAGAGACTAAAGTCAACGAGAAATGGTGAAGCACTCAAATTTTGGTCACATGATTTGTTGTCAACACAGGAACTACGATACGTTTAAAGAATACAATATGTTCCACACACTTCAACGAACAGTAGAAGCTCTCGAAGAAATTACACGAGGGTTATTCCGAGCCACCATACTTTGATTTTTCAATACATGACCAACTCAAACAAAGGTGACATGACTCAATTAAATGGACATCTGCTAACAAAACCTCGGTCAATTTAAGATGAAACCGATGGACATCAAAATAAAGTAATTAAGCACAAAAAAGTTCCCACGTGGCGTCAAATAAATACCTTAAAACAATAAATCAACAAAACTACAGACATATAAATGTATAAAATGATAATGTGAGAAAAAATTATCGAAAACTTGCGATCTTCATATAGAAGTTCAGTTCGCGCATGTACACACATTTTGGTAATTAGCCCCTGACTTCCGCAAAGATGTGTAACCAACTTTTTTGGGGTCGGTACTTAAAGGTACCATTGTTATACGATTCTGTAATTTTAACAATAAAATAGTCCTTAACAACGTTTATTCGGTTTTCACCAGACAAACACACTTTCGCACCTGAACAGTTTGTAGCATGTTACAAATTAAAAAATATCCATAACTGTTGACTGGGATATAAGATCATATTTTACATCAACATAAATCAAATTTCCACCACGAGAGACTTTTGTTAGTTATCTTTCCTTGATAAAACCCGAAGCAATCCAATTGGTAAGTAGGTCCTATCATTTGGAATCATCAGATTTTATCATTAAAGTCCTTTGTAAGGATAATAAAATATTTCTTCTAATATCTTTCTTGTTAATTTAGACGTTAACATGAGTGATGAAATTTAGATCGTTCTTGAACAAAACAATACATTCCTTGATTTTCAAACAAATCAAATAGTTTACAAAAAAGTTATTTAAGATTGGTGGCAATTGACCTTGAAAAGTAAGGGTAAAATTCGAGTAATCCAACTAATTGGACCTACCTATTGCAAGAGTATACAAGGGGATTAACTGACTGAGTTCCCTTATTGCACAAGGTATCGTAATGGCATATCTTCAATGCTTCAACGAATTACAACTACACGAAAGGCAGTTATATTGTTAATTGTTTGAATGCTTTGTTTTTAGATGATAACTATAACTGGAGCAACTTTAACAACTATAACTGGAGCAACTTTAACTATAACTGGAGCAACATTAACAACTATAACTGGAGCAACATTAACAACTATAACTGGAGCAACATTAACAACTATAACTGAGGCAACTTTAACTATAACTGAGGCAACTTTAACTATAACTGGAGCAACTCTAACTATAACTGGAGCAACTTTAACTATAACTGGAGCAACTTTAACTATAACTGAGGCAACTTTAACTATAACTGGAGCAACTTTAACTATAACTGGAGCAACTTTAACAACTATAACAGGAGAAACATTAACAACTATAACTGAGGCAACTTTAACTATAACTGGAGCAACATTAACAACTATAACAGGAGCAACTCTAACAACTATAACTGGAGCAACATTAACAACTATAACTGAGGCAACTTTAACTATAACTGGAGCAACTTTAACAACTATAACTGAGGCAACATTAACAACTATAACTGGAGCAACATTAACAACTATAACTGAGGCAACTCTAACTATAACTGGAGCAACATTAACAACTATAACTGGAGCAACATTAACAACTATAACTGGAGCAACATTAACAACTATAACTGAGGCAACTCTAACTATAACTGGAGCAACTTTAACAACTATAACAGGAGCAACATTACCAACTATAACTGAGGCAACTTTAACTATAACTGGAGCAACTTTAACTATAACTGAGGCAACTTTAACTATAACTGGAGCAACTTTAACAGCTATAACTGGAGCAACTCTAACTATAACTTGAGCAACTTTAACTATAACTGGAGCAACTTTAACTATAACTGGAGCAACATTAACAACTATAACTGGAGCAACATTAACAACTATAACTGGAGCAACATTAACAACTATAACTGGAGCAACTTTAACTATAACTGGAGAAACTCTAACAACTATAACTGGAGCAACTTTAACAACTATAACTGGAGCAACTTTAACTATAACTGGAGCAACTTTAACTATAACTGGAGCAACTTTAACAACTATAACTGGAGCAACTTTAACTATAACTGGAGCAACATTAACAACTATAACTGGAGCAACTTTAACTATAACTGGAGCAACATTAACAACTATAACTGGAGCAACATTAACAACTATAACTGGAGCAACATTAACTATAACTGAGGCAACTTTAACTATAACTGGAGCAACTCTAACTATAACTGGAGCAACTTTAACTATAACTGGAGCACTTTTAACTATAACTGAGGCAACTTTAACTATAACTGGAGCAACTTTAACAATAACTGGAGCAACTTTAACAACTATAACAGGAGAAACATTAACAACTATAACTGAGGCAACTTTAACTATAACAGGAGCAACTCTAACAACTATAACTGGAGCAACTTTAACTATAACTGGAGCAACTCTAACAACTATAACTGGAGCAACATTAACAACTATAACTGGAGCAACATTAACAACTATAACTGGAGCAACATTAACAACTATAACTGGAGCAACATTAACAACTATAACTGGAGCAACTTTAACTATAACTGGAGCAACATTAACAACTATAACTGAGGCAACTTTAACTATAACTGGAGCAACTTTAACTATAACTGGAGCAACTTTAACAACTATAACAAGAGCAACATTAACAACTATAACTGAGGCAACTTTAACTATAACTGGAGCAACTTTAACTATAACTGAGGCAACTTTAACTATAACTGGAGCATCATTAACAACTATAACTGGAGCAACTCTAACTATAACTTGAGCAACTTTAACTATAACTGGAGCAACTATAACTATAACTGGAGCAACATTAACAACTATAACTGGAGCAACATTAACAACTATAACTGGAGCAACATTAACAACTATAACTGAGGCAACTTTAACTATAACTGGAGCAACATTAACAACTATAACTGGAGCAACTTTAACAACTATAACAGGAGCAACATTAACAACTATAACTGAGGCAACTTTAACTATAACTGGAGCAACTTTAACAACTATAACTGGAGCAACTCTAACTATAACTGGAGCAACTTTAACTATAACTGGAGCAACTTTAACTATAACTGGAGCAACATTAACAACTATAACTGGAGCAACATTAACAACTATAACTGGAGCAACATTAACAACTATAACTGGAGCAACTTTAACTATAACAGGAGCAACTCTAACAACTATAACTGGAGCAACTTTAACTATAACTGGAGCAACTCTAACAACTATAACTGGAGCAACATTAACAACTATAACTGGAGCAACATTAACAACTATAACTGGAGCAACATTAACAACTATAACTGGAGCAACATTAACAACTATAACTGGAGCAACTTTAACTATAACTGGAGCAACATTAACAACTATAACTGGAGCAACTCTAACAACTATAACTGGAGCAACTTTAACAACTATAACTGAGGCAACTTTAACTATAACTGGAGCAACTTTAACTATAACTGAGGCAACTTTAACTATAACTAGAGCAACTTTAACTATAACTGGAGCAACTTTAACAACTATAACTGGAGCAACTCTAACTATAACTGGAGCAACATTAACAACTATAACTGGAGCAACTCTAACAACTATAACTGGAGCAACTCTAACTATAACTGGAGCAACTCTAACAACTATAACTGGAGCAACTCTAACAACTATAACTGGAGCAACTCTAACTATAACTGGAGCAACTTTAACTATAACTGGAGCAACTTTAACAACTATAACTGGAGCAACTTTAACTATAACTGGAGCAACTCTAACAACTATAACTGGAGCAACTTTAACTATAACTGGAGCAACTTTAACTATAACTGGAGCAACTCTAACAACTATAACTGGAGCAACTCTAACAACTATAACTGGAGCAACTTCAACAACTATAACTGGAGCAACTTTAACAACTATAACTGGAGCAACTTTAACTATAACTGGAGCAACTTTAACTATAACTGGAGCAACTTTAACTATAACTGGAACAACTCTAACAACTATAACTGGAGCAACTCTAACAACTATAACTGGAGCAACTTTAACAACTATAGCTGGAGCAACTCTAACTATAACTGGAGCAACTCTAACAACTATAACTGGAGCATCTCTAACAACTATAACTGGAGCAACTTCAACAACTATAACTGGAGCAACTTTAACAACTATAACTGGAGCAACTTTAACTATAACTGGAGCAACTTTAACTATAACTGGAGCAACTTTAACTATAACTGGAACAACTCTAACAACTATAACTGGAGCAACTCTAACAACTATAACTGGAGCAACTTTAACAACTATAGCTGGAGCAACTCTAACTATAACTGGAGCAACTTTAACTATAACTGGAGCAACTTTAACTATAACTGGAACAACTCTAACAACTATAACTGGAGCAACTCTAACAACTATAACTGGAGCAACTTCAACAACTATAACTGGAGCAACTTTAACAACTATAACTGGAGCAACTTTAACTATAACTGGAGCAACTTTAACTATAACTGGAGCAACTTTAACTATAACTGGAGCAACTTTAACTATAACTGGAACAACTCTAACAACTATAACTGGAGCAACTCTAACAACTATAACTGGAGCAACTTTAACAACTATAGCTGGAGCAACTCTAACTATAACTGGAGCAACTCTTACAGCTATAACTGGAGCAACTCTAACAACTATAACTGGAGCAACTCTAACAACTATAACTGGAGCAACATTAACAACTATAGCTGGAGCAACTCTAACAACTATAACTGGAGCAACTCTAACAACTATAACTGCAGCAACTTTAACTATAACTGGAGCAACTCTAACAACTATAACTGGAGCAACTCTAACAACTATAACTGGAGCAACATTAACAACTATAACTGGAGCAATTTTAACAACTATAACTGGAGCAACTCTAACAACTATAACTGGAGCAACTTTAACTATAGCTGGAGCAACTCTAACAACTATAACTGGAGCAACTCTAACAACTATAACTGGAGCAACATTAACAACTATAACTGGAGCAACTTTAACTATAACTGGAGCAACATTAACAACTATAACTGGAGCAACTCTAACAACTATAACTGGAGCAACTCTAACAACTATAACTGGAGCAACTTTAACTATAACTGGAGCAACATTAACAACTATAACTGGAGCAACATTAACAACTATAACTGGAGCAACTTTAACAACTATAACTGGAGCAACATTAACAACTATAACTGGAGCAACTCTAACAACTATAACTGGAGCAACTCTAACAACTATAACTGGAGCAACTCTAACAACTATAACTGGAGCAACTCTAACTATAACTGGAGCAACTCTAACTATAACTGGAGCAACTTTAACTATAACTGGATCAACTCTATCAACTATAACTGGAGCAACTCTAACTATAACTGGAGCAACTCTAACAACTATAACTGGAGCAACTCTAACAACTATAACTGGAGCAACTCTAACAACTGTAACTGGAGCAACTCTAACAACTATAACTGGAGCAACTTTAACTATAACTGGAGCAACATTAACAATTATAACTGGAGCAACATTAACAACTATAACTGGAGCAACATTAACAACTATAACTGGAGCAACTTTAACTATAACTGGAGCAACTCTAACTATAACTGGAGCAACTTTAACTATAGCTGGAGCAACATTAACAACTATAACTGGAGCAACTCTAACAACTATAACTGGAGCAACTTTAACTATAACTGGAGCAACATTAACAACTATAACTGTAGCAACTTTAACCATAACTGGAGCAACTTTAACTATAACTGGAGCAACATTAACAACTATATCTGGAGCAACATTAACAACTGTAACTGAGGCAACTTTAACAACTATAACTGGAGCAACATTAACAACTATAACTGGAGCAACATTAACAACTATAACTGGAGCAACATTAACAACTGTAACTGAGGCAACTTTAAACAACAATAACTGTTAATTTTAACAACTATATATGGAGCAACTTTAACAACAAAAACTGGAGCAACTTTAACAATTATAACTGGAGCAACTGAAATGGAGCAAGCCAGGTTAGCTATGTCCTTGGACTTGCGGGTTAAATCCTGGACAGGATCTACAAATCTTTGATGAAGTTATCATCTATTTTTTTCTGTTATTCTGTATCCTCACTAGATATCAAACAGAACTGTTGTCAGCCACTTGTACCATAGATTACCACAATGATGTTTATATTTATAACTTACGTGTAACTCCAGAGACGATCACTGTGACGTCACTAAACAGAGAGCCAGCACCGCCATCAGTGGCACGGATAACCATGGTATCTGAATCACCTGTACTATAAACATTCTCTAAAACCAGTTTACCATCTGACGTTAAACTGAAGTCACTGTTAGCATTACCACCTAGAGTTGGAATGTTATATCTTTGAAGTACTTTTTTGCAATATAAATACTCGGTGCTACAACCATTTATTTACAAGACTTACATGCATTGTTATTTATTGTGTTACAAATACCATGTTTAACTGCATTGTAGTGATCTATACATATATATGTGACAGCATTGGGAGTATAACAGAATTTAATCAGCGAAGTTTGAACAAAGGTAATAAATCTAATAAAGTAGTTTCACCTGTTTTAATGTAGCTGTGTAAAAATATATAAATGAAAAGCATCAGTGGCGCTTAAAGTTTTACAGAAATTCAACAGTCAACTCGGAATATGAGTATGTATTTACGTATTTACTTCATCATCAAACAATTTATCGTAACTAAAACTATCAATCATTTCCTCTTAGCTTTGATAAAACATGTGCATGAAAAAGTATTGGGACGAAATATCTTGGTATCAGATTTAACTTACTTATAATGGTATATGTGATAACATTATTATCATTAGTTGAACTGTCTGCATCTGATGCTTGTAATGTTTTCACTGTAGTACCTGAAATTATGGATTTAAAATAATAAAACTAGAGGTAGAATACACAAATATACACAAATTGTTCGAGTACGATATTGATATGCATGTACAGCTAGATATACTGATCGTATTTGTGTTCAGAAAAATCGTCTGTCATTAGTTAGATGGACAAATCACACAAACTATACTCAAAAGAACAATATAAATTTAAGACTAATCTCAAAAATTGAGACTATTAAAGCAACTTGTGCTCCTAGATTTTGATATGGTACTTACCTACCAACAACTACAGTATTCTTTACATAATTATTGATTAACCCACTAACTGCTACAGAAGTCTTTACATAAACAATAATAAACCTTCCAACTGTTACAGAAGTTTTTAAATTGACATTGATAAACCCACTAACTGCTAAAGTATTATCTACATAACCATTGATAAACCTACCAACAGCTACAGAAGTCTTTACCTAAACATTGATAAACCTACCAACAGCTACAGAAGTCTTTTCATAAACATCGATAAACCTACCAACAGCTACAGAAGTCTTAACATAAACATCGATAAACCTACCAACAGCTACAGAAGTCTTTACATAAACATTGATAAACCTACCAACAGCTACAGAAGTCTTTTCATAAACATCGATAAACCTACCAACAGCTACAGAAGTCTTTTCATAAACATCGATAAACCTACCAACAGCTACAGTAGTCTTAACATAAACATTGATAAACCTACCAACAGCTACAGTAGTCTTTACCTAAACATCGATAAACCTACCAATAGCTATAGAAGTCTTTACATAAACATTGATAAACCTTCCAACTGTTACAGAAGTCTTTACATAAACATTGATAAACCTACCAATAGCTATAGAAGTCTTTACATAAACATTGATAAACCTACCAACTGTTACGGAAGTCTTTACATAAACATTGATAAACCTACCAACTGTTACAGAAGTCTTTACATAAACATTGATAAACCTACCAATAGCTATAGAAGTCTTTTCATAAACAATTACAAACCTACCAACTGTTACAGAAGTCTTTACATAAACATTGATAAACCTACCAACTGTTACAGAAGTTTTTTTTACATAAACATCGATAAACCTACCAACTGTACAGAATTCTTTACATAAACATTGATAAACCTACCAACTGCTACAGAAGTCTTCACATAAACATTGATAAACCTACCAACTGTTACAGAAGTTTTTACATAAACATTGATAAACCTACCTACAGCTACAGAAGTCTTTTCATAAACATCGATAAACCTACCAACTGCTACAGAAGTCTTTACATATACATTGATAAACCTACCAACAGCTACAGAATTCTTTACATAAACATTGATAGATGAAGCAGCAAATGTTGGACTATTATCATTCTCATCTGTTACAGTTATTTCTAGTACTGCACTTGATACTGGAGAGTTGGTACCATCTGTTACTCTGTAATATATCAAATTTACAAGAGTTTAATATGCAATGTATACATGTATTGGTTATACAATCATGGTAATTTATATTTTAGAATCTAAACCCATTCTTCTTTGAATATTAAGCAGTTAACTTGAAAAAAATGAAAAAAATACAATCATAATGCATTTTGAACTATATACCGCTATACATATTGATATAATAAATTTCATTCTTGTATTAGAACTTTGTCAAATAGAGTCAAACCTGTCTATAGCGGTCAGCAAAGGGACTGGCTGAAAGTGACCACAATAGACAGGTGACCACTATATACAGGGTCCCTCAAAACAAACAAATAAATAAATATATACAGGAAAAGCCTTTTATTTATGCTGTTTCATTACAATAATTATAATATAGTATATAAACATGATATTTCATTTTAAATAAAAATTAATGTTAAGACATAATATTCATCGGACAATGAATTGTATTGGAAATGAAATTATAATCAAGCTATTTTAGTATTTAGCTAAAAAAGTTAGCCATTTCTTCAGACTTGATGTATTGGCAAGCCGCGTATCCACAGTTGCACTTATTGCAATGGAAATATTCAACAACTTGTCATTTTCCACTTGAAAAGAATATTCATATAAAGATATTGCTGGCCATGTCGACGAAAAATCATAACTAACTGCAAAGCAAATAATTTCAATATAAAAATATGTTGAGAAAAATAATCTTAATATAATTGTGCATAAACATTAAAATTATCTTATTTGATACATAATTTTCACTCAATCTTGTTAGTTAGAACACACGAACATCTCTTTAACAGATTAACTAACAATAGTTGCTATAATCTATTGCAGTACATGTTATATGTTTTTCACGCCTTTAGCGTGATTTAATGTTTACATTCTGTAGTGATACCGGGTGTCATTACTATCGGAGCACGGAGCCGACGATTATCGTGAGTACGCAGCTTTTGATACCCCTTAAAACACAATATTGGTGGCAGCGGTGGGATATGGATATTTTGGATGAATGCGAACCGACGTCTGCCGGCCGTAAATCGCCATCTTCCTTTTGAGTGATTTTCATGCAAGATGAGGGCTTGTTTGAGAATTGGTTGTGTAAGGGGATGTTGCCCGATCGCGTTCAGAGAAATATTAATCCCGGGATCTCTGTTCGGCGGATGTGGGCTCAGTGGTTTGTTTGTCTCACGCGTCACGATGATTGTTGTGGTGTCTGGTGCATTTCCGGTAGACGGCGGTCGACGCGTATCCATGCAGTGTCTAATATGGCATTGTAGAGGGACTAGAGTTAGCTAAAGCTACTCTGCTGCGTGACCGGCCGTGTGTAGAGGTGCCAGTGTAATAGGGTGCAGTGTGTGCAGGGCTCAGGGGCTCTGGATCAGCAAAGTGGTATTCGCTCTCTGGTTTAGCATGACAGCTATGGGTCTAAGTCTTGACTCAGGAGGTGCCAGCTTATGGCATCCAGCAGAGAGGTAGGTAGTTATTGCTGTGTTTTGTCAGGAAGTGACATGGTGGCTAACTAGGTTTGTGGTTAGGCCACGGTGGAAGAACACCTGTGATCTGGCATAGGTGGGGCAGGGCTGTTGCTGAAGGGAATGGAGCGTTTCTAGCGACTGTGGTTTGATGACCTTGACTTGAAGTGGCATTTGAGTTTCTACGTACCCCAGGGGCAGGGGAAAAGATGATTGAAAGATATCATCAGGGTACTGATGCTGCAGCATTGGGCAGGTTGTGTGCATGAAATAGCAGGTACCTTGTCATTGGTGGGACAGGGGGGGGATGCCTGTGGAATTTTCGTGTGGGTGCACGCCTGGATTAACTGCCATGTGAATGATGCCGGAATTACATTTGGCGGGAAGGGATTTCTGGGGATCCCGAGAGGTAGTTGTTGACAACCTAGTGCCATTGGTGATATGCGGACCATAGCTATCAACCAGGGGTTGGTGAGGTAAAGTTGTCTTCGGTGTAACTGGTATTTTTTCAGGTGTCACGGATGGTCAAGGTGGTCATGATCACTTTGTGCTGAGAAAGTGGAAATAGAACCCGTAGGGGTGGTGGTAGTACCTATGAGAACCTTTATTTGAGTGTTTTTGTGGCAAATGTAACATTCTGTTCTACAGATTTCACTAGACTTTCAAGTTATTTGTTGAACATTTTAGAAATTTGAATATTTGAGATAATTTTAGGACATTTTGGCCAGTTTCATTGTATTTATATTTTAAAGCTAGCTTTGAATTTTGACATTCAGTCTAGTGTGAGTCATCATCTGTAGGACCATGGTATGGTGTGTGTTATTTGCCATTGGAACATCAAAGATCGCTTCAGGATGTGTTATGAACCTTGGAAACTCATAGGCCCAGGAGACATATTTCTGAAGTCGGACCTCGTTTGGTGTGTGCTGTCCAGCTTGAATGCTTGCGTCAGGCACATATCCAGGCTTGAGAATTGAGAAGAGCACTGGTCTGAGTGACGAGGTAGTTTTTTGGTCTCTTTGTTATTTATTGGAGACCTTTTCTCTGCTTTGTCAAGGGACCAGCGTCAGTGATGGTGTTCTGTAATTCATTTTGGTTTGGTCGCAGGATGGTTAGATTCCGGAGTCTGCATTCTTGTTAATGCTTGTTGGATCCACTAGTTGTAATTGCTGGCCGGGTCATGTTTATTCATGATCAATGGAATTTTAGTGTTTTTTTTCAGATCCCGTTTTATCATTTAAAGCAGGGGGGTTGGGAAAGATCATGTATAGGTAACTGTTGGTCATCTAAGAATGTGGAATAAATAAGGTTGGGTGAGGGTTTAAGTTCTGGTAAGGGTTGGGCTGGGACAGGCTAATAACCAAAAGTCAGATTGACCAGGCAATGGTCATCTGATGGAGTACCAGACTGGTTCACCCAGTGTTGGAGTCTCATGGCCTTATTAGATTGTCTAAATCTTGGGGACATGAGATGGTTAAATGATGTGTGACTCAGGTCACAATGAATGTTGTACGTCTCTTTTTGATCAACAGGGCTGTATTCACAGCACAGGGGCCTGGGATTTGGTTCAGCCAAAGGGGTATCTTAAGTATAAGCTATCTATAGGGGCAGTAGGCAAGTAGAATTTTGGGCCGGTATTACTGGAAATTACTGTCTGCTAATGGCATGGCTAAATTCTAGGTAAAGGCGATTATGTCATTAGGAGCTACATGTTAATGGGTGTGTCTTGGAATGTTATAAAAAGACTAGCATTGGTTATTTAAATGTAGGTGTGGGGTATCCTCATTAAACAGTTTTGAAATGTGTTCATGCCAATAGAATAATAGGGTGGAGAGAATTGGTAGGTACTTGGTAACTAAAAGACCTATGGGTATTGTCAGTCGCAGTGATAGTAAAGTCTGCGAGGTGACATTGATCGAACTATTGACCTAAGCATTGGAAATAGTTTGTCAGGGGAGGTTATCGCAAGGGATATTTTTGGTTTAATTTGGTAGCGATGTTGGAAGGGGAGCTATGGTTTTAGCATAGCTAAGGTAATTAGTCACTAGGTGAACTCTTTAGTGAATGGTAATGGTTCTTCCATGAAGTTCTGGATAATAGTGGTTGCTATTGTCATGTTTCAAAATCATGGCTATCCTGTCTGATATCAGTTGTTTATGATCAGACGGTAGAGCATCAGATTGTCAGATGCTGTTGTTCCCTTGGAGGGATTGTTTTGGTGTTGATTTTGATAGGTTAGTTAGCGGGGAAGCTAATTCAGCTGTGGTAAGCGCGCTTAACTGTAAGTGATTTTAGGTCAGAGGTTTTCTGGGTCTAGGTCCTGGTCATGTTCCTGGGAAGTGCATAGTGGTTGTTGGCTTCCAGTGTCTATATGTTTCAGGGGTCTAGTGTAAGCTTATGCTCTTTAAAGCTGGTCAATGTGGTGTCGTTGGTAGGTCATTGATAGCTGTGAGGGGGACTAAAGGAGAATAGATATTGGTCTGTTAGCAGTTTATAGGGACTTCTGTGTGAGCTAGGCAGAAACAGCTAAGTCAAGGTTCTAGTTTTCGGACAGCTTGGATCTGATCACTTGAGTAAAGCAAGTGACTGCCACTGTTGAGAAAATAAGTCAAATCATGTAGATTGATTTGTGGTGTTGAAGGCAGTAGGGTATACTTCTAGTGTTGAAAAGTATTGTCATTGTTGTCTGTCTGCTGAGTGGGGCTAATCTCAGAGACTTCACAAGTGTGATTTGGCTTGTGACGGTTATTAGGGAAATAATTGACAAGTCTGGTGTATGTTGCCTGACTAGGTCAGGGCTGTTCTTGTATGCCTGACAAGGTCAGAGTTGCTTTGGGGTTACTGACAAGGTCAGGTTGTTAGTGTTACTGACAAGGTCGGGGTGGTTCTGGGGTGCCTGACAAGGTCAGGGTTGTTTTAGGGTTACTAACAAGACAATGTTTGTGGTGTTGAAGCCAGTAGGGTATACTTCTAGTGTTGAAAAGTATTGTCATTGTTGTCTGTCTGCTGAGTGGGGCTAATCTCAGAGACTTCACAAGTGTGATTTGGCTTGTGACGGTTATTAGGAAAATAATTGACAAGTCTGGTCTATGTTGCCTGACTAGGTCAGGGCTGTTCTTGTATGCCTGACAATGTCAGAGTTGTTTTATGGTTATTGAGAAGGTCAGTTTGTTAGTGTCACTGACAAGGTAAGGGTGGTTCTAGTGTGCCTGATAGGGCAGGGTTGTTCTGTTCTTGTGTGCCTGACAGTGTCAGGGTTGTTCCAGTGTGCCTGACAGGGTCAGGGTTGTTCCGGTGTGTCTGACAAGGTCAGGATGGCTTTTGTGAGCCTGACTAGGTCAGAGTTGTTCTAGTGTGCCTTGCTAGGTCAGGGTTGTTACAGTGCACCTGTCTAGTGAAGGTCATGGTTGATATAGTGTTCTAGACTAGGAAGGTCAGGGTTGTTTTGGTGATATATCTGACTAAGGTCAGTGTTAATCTGATGTTGTGCCTGACTAGGTTGGAGAGGTCAGGATTCTCCTGTTATTGAAGATTTGCCTGTTATTGACGCTGTGTCTGACTGGTTGTAGGGTCAGAGACCTCCTTTTATGGAAGAATTTCGATGCATGCTGTGTGGGTTGTTAACAACTGTTAATAGAGTTGTTCCGTTGACTATGCTGTCAGGGTTTGAATCCCAGGGGTGACAGCTTGATGTATAGATATAGTCAAATTGGTATACATGGAAATGAAAAAGTAGACATTTTAGCTAAAGAATCTTTAAACCTTCAACCAGTAGATATCAAATTACCAAGCAGCGACTTCAAATTTTCGATAAATTCGTTAATTAAGTCAAAATGGCAAACAATGTTGAATCATGCTGTATTTAATAAGTTACATGACATAAAGCCAACCCTTAGTTCATCTTCGTCAACAATATTTTCTAATTGCCGAGATCAAATGGTGATTACGCGATGTAGAATTGGTCATACCAGATTAACACATTCATACCTTCTCAAAAGAGAGGAAGCACCTAAATGTATACCATGTGACGAGCATTTCAATGTAAAACACGTTCTCCTTGACTGTCAGGATCTTAAATACATTCGTGACAAACATTTTAAAGTAAACTCACTTATTATTAAAGAACTTTTTGAATCTGTATCATCATATGCGATACTTAACTTTTTGAAAGAATAAAATGTTTATAATAAGATATGGAGCTTTACATCATTCATTTCGTTTGAATTGATAGTATCATTGATTGCTTTCGGCGCGATATGACTTTTTTGTGTTGGTGCGCCGTAAAACCTAAACAAACAAACACATAAAATTTAGTGAACCTAGGTACAGTCGTTGTTGAATTATCAGCCGGGCAAACTTTTTATATTTTAGGTCCCAGTGATCTTGACATTTGACCCTGGGGTTTCAAAATCAATAGGGCACACCCACTCTCAAAGGGCTATCCACATATAAAATTTGGTGACCCTAGGTACAGTCTGTGTTGAGTTATTGTCCGGACAAAGTTATCATATTTTAAGTCCAAAAAACCTTAACCTTTGACCCTGTGGTCTCAAAATCAATAGGGAATCCCCTCTTCCTAAGGGCTATTCACACATAAAATTTGAAAAACCTAGGTACATTGTACATCGTTTCTTGAGTTATCATCCGGACAAGCTATTGTTCACGGACGGACGGACGGACGGCCAGACGGACAACAACATAACATAATACTTTCCTTTATAAGTCCTTCAAAAAGTGACTGTAACAAGGAATATTTACAATGCAAATAAGTACTGCAATAGATTTAATGGAACATAAGAATGACAACTTACTCAAATATGAGAGTATGCAGCTGTGTTGCCTCATAATCCAGAACTCTTCCAACGTTCATTATTACAGTATTTCCAGTAGTTTCATCAATTTTGAAAAAGTCCGTTACTGTTTGTGACTTTATTCTAGATACAAATAAAACGGTAAAACAAACTTTAAATTACACTTTTAATTGACAAAATCCTAAACATATTTGTAGAATTCACACGTAGAAGAGAAAATTTAAATTTTACATTTGTTATTTATCTTTAGCAGAACACAGAAATTCATGAAGGAACAGAATATTCGTCAAATTTTGAGTAAGATAATTTGTTTTACCCGTGGCTACTCACTCTTAAAAATTAAGAAATAACTTACATTTGGTTATATTTTAGCGTTTATTAAAACATAGACACGAGGTTTGATCGTGTATGTTTAAATCACGAGTGCTTTAACACGGTTGATTTAATAAGCGCCTCAGTTGAAAATAGCATTGATTGACACAATTTACATAGATTAGTATTTTGAAATCCAAACAAACAACATTAAAGTCTCAATTAAAAAATGAAGATCCGAAAACGTATAGCTATCATTTTGTTTGTGCGTTAAACATCGGACCAGAAAATTGGCGTCGGGGAATAAGCATTGGAACGTTCGACGTTTTGGCGAAATATCGCTAATACAGCTAAAAGGATTATATTTTAACCGGATAGTAATATCTATTATCAGACAGTTGTAATGAGAAGTTTTCAAAAAGGTTGGATATAGCTTGGTTTTACGAACGCGTATCAAGGAAGAATGGATTTTCTGAAAATCAATGCAACTCATCGCTCTGGATTTAAAACTTGCAAGATTACACGAAACCAGTTCCACTATATTTATGTAATGCAGAGTTTAATATGAATTAGATAGTAAACCTATGCATTTTTGTATAATAGCTGGCATTGAAGTTCGGATAAAGCACAGAATGAAATGAGACATCGTAACCGGAAAATGCTTGGACTTGGAAAACATATTGAAGTAAGTCTTTTAATTATGCTATTATCGTTTTAAACTCAATTTGGATCATTTCCTTCGAGTGATAAGATTGGTGCATGTTTTACAAGTAATGGCAGAATTATTACGGACATCTAAGATCCTGTTTCAGTCAATACATTCATAAACTCCAGGGGCGGATCCAGGATTTTTTTCTAGGGGGGGGGGGGGGGGGTCCGAACTTTTACTGGGGGTCCAAACTTTCGAACCACAACCACATTATACAATTTCTGCTGAATAATAATGCAACATATTAATAATTAAAACTATATAACCGTTAAATCTATGTTAAGCACCGAGAAAAATCGTATCATGCTACTTAAAAATGACTTAAAGTCAAGAAATACACTTATGGACTGGTAAATTTCGGAAATTCTAGGGGTGGTCCGAACCCCCCTGACCCCTCGCTAGATCCGCCTATGAACTCTGCCACTATTTACGGGATAGTTCATATAACGTGTAGAGTAAATTATAACAGCCGTGTATGTGTTCATTATTAATGTATAGATGACATCACATTAAATATAGATTGAAAACGCACGCGCCTATGTTAGAATTTGTATTTTGACTTCACTCGGTAAAATAAAAATCAAATTTACACCGAAGTAGACGAACATCCTCTATACCTGCATATACATATTTATTAAACGAACCTAGTAATCTGACATGTGCTAGACTAACATTATCACGAAGACGTTTCTATCCTTATTTTTGTCAAGTGCATTTCACTTATTTCAAGTTTATAAATTGATGTCACTTTCACAAGAAATACTGTTATCAAATTGAACTTAAATATTAAATTTATGACAGTTATTGTAAATTACCTAAATGTCAATGAATCACCATCCTGGTCTGAAGCAGCTAAGGTATAAAATACATATGGTGGTAACCCTGAATTTTCTTCTATACTTAAAGATACTGCACTCGCTGGTAATGTAAACACGGGGGCTGAAATGGAATTAAAATCAAGTATTAATTATCAGTTCTAAAACAAAAAGTGATATTTATTGAAGGCCTAATTATATAGTTTGTTTCTAAATATATATTGAGCCAGTTTGACTGAAAAGAAGTTCAAAGCTTTAATACAATGTAATTTTAAATCTTCAAAATATGCTTAATGTTTTGCATTTGTTTGTTTCAACTGCTAAATTACTAGAATTAGTGACAAAGTGTTTATATGAGTGTACATTTAACCACTAGTGACACAATACTGAGACAATGGTTACCAATACTTGTACTAGTAGTGTCGTACAGATACTTTGTTAAAACGTTCTGGGACCACAAACACCTTCACCTGAATTACTTTATTTCTTAGTCTTAGTCCCCTAATTATACATTATGTATTTTATACACCTTAAACTTTACATATACTGTACTGCATACATATTACTATTTATGTTTATATCTTAAGTGATATATACTCATTACCTTTAGGATTAATACCTTATTAATCCAATTTAGGCGCTGACGCTGATGGATGTTCCGGAGGGATCCTTGGATTGGAATCCGACTTTGCACCTTGCAATCATGGATTTTTCAAGGCATCTGGCTGGATTCCCTATTGGTCGGTGGCTGCCTTCTCTCATACTCTAATCTTAACTATTATCACTTTTACTTTATCACTATAAAATGCATGGTCGGGGGACGTGCGGTACTGATGCTGATGGATGTTCTGGTAGGATCCTTGGATTGGAATCCAACTTTGCACCTTGCAATTATGGATTTTCTAGGGCATCTGGCCAGGTACCCCATTGGCTAGGGGTTGCCTTTCCACCGATTATATACTCATTACATTGAAGATTAAACCTTATCTAACCAAGTTAGGCGCTGACGCTGATGGATGTTCCGGAGGGATCCTTGGATTGGAATCCGACTTTGCACCTTGCAATCATGGATTTTTCAAAGCATCTGGCTGGATTCCCTATTGGTCGGTGGCTGCCTTTTCTCATACTCTAATCATAACTATTATCACTTTTACTTTATCACTATACAATGTATGGTTGGGAGACGTGCGGCGCTGATGCTGATAGATGTTTGGGTGGGAGCCTTGGAGAAGAATCCAACTTTGCACCTTGCAATCATGGATTTTTGGGGCATTTGGCCTGATTCCTCATCGACTACGTAGCTGCCGTTCTACCAACAATCCATTACCTCTCTTTCACTATTTTGAAAATTGAAAATTCACTTGTTTTGTTGTTGTTGTTGTTTTTAAACTACTATGAGCACTTTATTGATCACAAATTTTAGTTTATTATTATTTTTCAGTTTATGTTTTTATATCTTTATCATTTTCGTTTTTATTTTAGCTCGTTTAACCTAATTATGCATATGATTGTGAAGCGCTTTTGAACATATATTCAATATGAAAAGAGCGCTATACAAATACGGTATATAATAATAATAACATATAAATGTAACATTTGACCGGAAGTTTTTTTTATGAGCACAGTCAGGAATACGTTTGCAAATCTTGCAAACTTACTTTTTCTATTTTCTTCCGATTAATTACAGATTTTCAATAATAATAAATGTAGATCTACATATGGGCATAACACCAGTAAACTTTTAACCAGATATCTTTACTAGAAATATGTTTATTTTAAGTCAAAATTCTTATGGGAATCGGCAAATTCCCATGGGAAAATGGCTCTCTCACAACTTAGGCCATACTATTTGTTTTTTATCAGATTCTAAAATTTTGTTTTCAATTTGTTAAAATGTGTTAACAAACTTGAAATGATCTAATTGAGTTTTATTACATTAAAAACTTCATCAAATAAGAGAATGAATCTCTTCCATTTTTCAAGTATGCATTTTCCTATACGTTACAAATTATTAACCATTTGTATAAGAGATCATTTCAAATACATACATATATATGTTTTATTGTTTCGCTTAATACACAAAACCAATACGTTTTCTTTGTTTTTATTGATGTCTATTCATTTAAATTCAATTATTACTTTAGAGTAGCATTTTTTCTAGATAATTATTCACTACTTTGATACTGTGGTGAGAATTTGTACTGAACACAAGTATTAAACCATGTTTTTAATTAGCATTTACGTGTATGTTGTACATAGCTGTCCTTAAATAACAACATTTTTTTAGACTTGCGGCGATTTCTCGCCGAAAGGCTTAAGTTATACACAAGTCGAAAACTATCGACGATTTAAATGCCTGACCATTTTAACCTGCGCAGTGATACATGTGTCTCTAATTTACTACGCATTTTATTTTTAGGCGATAAAAGTAGTTCCGTCAATCAACTGACGCATCTTTGATTCAGTGTCAGTGACGGGTATTTTACATATAAGCGTGATCTTTTTTACAATACATAAAACCTAAACATAGTTTGATATTTACCATCTTATAAAAGGTATCTATACACAAGGTTACTATCTTTTATTTCTCTGAAAATTTTATTATTACAACAGTGACCTATTCTATATTCATTTTTGCATGTGTACAAAAAATATCACATTCCTGCGTTTCTAATAAAATAGATTCAATATTAATAATTATAATTTCTTTCAAACATTCTAATTTTGTTCTAGGGTGAAGTTTGGCCCACATATTTGTTAATATTAATGGTTTTCAGTTGATACGTCATTGGTATTATTATTATTACAACAGTAGACGTCTAATAGTCATATGATCTTAAATAATGTCTTATGTTTACATGTAAAATGAACAATGTGTACCAATGCACAGTATTTATGCATACAATAATATAAACTGCCTATCTCTTTGGCTTCACTTTTTCTGTATGGAAACATGTTAATACTCTCCGGTGGTATTTGATGCTTTGTATCAATTTTTTTGTTTAATACAAATGATTTTACAACTTTCTCAAGGGCTAGATTCTTTATTATTGTTATAAAGCTCAAGGCAAAACCATTAGCTAACCAAACTGTTTCACAAGCCTGTGTCAATGTTTGGGGTTCAGGCTTGTGGGTTAAGTTGATGACTGGTATAAAATAATAGAATAAAAGAGTCATCAGCTTTTCATTTGTTTGTATGTACTATTTATCAAACTTATAATCTCGGTAGGCCTGTATTCATGTGTTAATATTTTGCTCATCAATAAAATGTATTTATAGGAACAGGTTAACATAGTAAGATTTATATAATATATTTATAAACATATTATCAGATGATAATTTATGAATGAACACCTCATTTAAGCAATGAAATGGTAATAAATGGTAAGCATTTATAATTTTAGAAACTTCACCTTAATACCAAATTTTCTTTTATCTATTGAAATAGTTCTTCCGCGGGAGAATCCTCCCATTTAAAAAATGGGATTTCTCCCAAGGGAGAATTCTCCAATTTCTGTATATTGGATTTCTCCCACGGAAGAATTTCCCATTATTGAATATGGGATTATTTTATTATTGGCCTTTTAACAGGGTTCCCACGCTCAGGGAAAAGTCAGGGAGAAAGGTTTTTTTTAAAGTCAGTGACAAGTCTGAAATTAGTCAGGGAAATGTGAAAAATATGCAACAGTCAGGGAAAAGTCATGGAATTTTGTAAGAGAAGAATGTTGGTCAAACAGTAGGAATCAAAATAAGTAAAGGCTAAGGCAGTTTCTTCCATTATTTTGGGTATTTATTGATATTCATTATTATGAGTATCTTTATTATTCTTGTTATTAACTTTTACTTTTATTACATTAACTGGTAGCTGCGAGCCATCGAGAGTAAAAGCGCTAAATATAGCACCACAACAACAACAAAAACTTAGAGAAGTGAGACTCACCAACATGAGATTATCGAAATCAACATATTAGTAAAGTCGCACTGGGTCGAGCTGCCGGCTAAAGATTAGGTACGCCGACCATTAACAAATACTTAAGGTGTGACACTATGTTAATGTTCTAAACATCAGTATGATGCCAAATCTGTATTTATAATGAAATTAAAAGTGGTAGAATTCTCCCATGGGCGAAAATTCCCATTTTCTAAATGGGAATTCTGAAATTCCCATGGGAGAGCCATTTTCCCATGGGAATTGGCAAATTCAATTTTGACAATTTTGACTTAAAATTAAACATACTTCTAGTAAATATATCTGGATAAAAAGTAACTGGTATTATGCCCATGTTTAGATCTACATTTATTGAAAATTTGAAATAAATCGGATGAAAAATAAAAAAGAAACATTTCCGGAATTCGCAAACGTATTTCGGACTGTGTTTGTGTAATTTGGAGAATAAAAGTTTAAGTCGTAGTAAAGTTGACAAGATATTCCTAAAGACATTATTTATCAAATGTTTAAATGCTGTAAATGACCAAGATATTAACTAATTACTTATGTTTACCTGTTTTTACAGTAATAAAGACAATAGTTGTTACAGTATTCAAACCATCAGAAGCTTGAAATGTTAATAAATAAGATGATTGGGAAGCGTAATCTAAACTAGCAGCCACTTCAATAATCCCTTCACTGGTTACCGAAAAGTCAGCCATCCCTGTTCCTGTAACATAAACAATAGCCTGATTTAATCAAAATGCAAAGCGAACATTTATAAGTGACGGGTATACCTTAACGTATATTTTAATTATGTCTAATGAAATATTGAATTATTTTTTATTTACTCGAGAAGCTCTCATTAGGAAGTAATGGCATATCAATTATTATCGCCCCATATCTTGCAATTTCAAATACATTTTCCAATACTGTTTTGCATTGAATTCATGCACCAGAATTTAGTCGTGTTTAAAGTTTAATTCTGCATTTTACTAAAAAAAAGATATGTACGTTGCTACTGAACAAATACTATGGAAAGTCCGCACAAATACAATATTTAAACCATGTATAAAATACAGAACTACAATGATAAGCAGATAGAAATGTTAATTCCCGTACCTGATATAATGGTATATGTATGAGTGCTATAAGTGCTGGACACATCAGAATCTGAGGTAGATATTTCACCAACTGATGTACCTGAACCAAAATATATCACATGTTCATAAATACATAAACAATAAATGGCAAAAAAGTTTCATTGAATAATATAATACATGATGTTAAATATGATTATTCACAAGAATTTAAACAGTACTTAACTCTACATAATTTAGTGCCTTTAAAGCTAGCAGAGCAGTTAGCTTTATTGTGTGTTACACAGTATTCCTTAAGTTTGTTTTCACCATTTCAGCTTTTATTATTCAATTTATGCTGTAAAAATGAGACAAATACTGTGCAACAGACCTATTATAGCTGCAGAAGGAATCTTCAGTACCTTAATGGCGGACGGATCACGTGACCACAATATGGCGGCGGTCTAATTTTCATTTCTGCCATTGTCTATACACTAGTTAGTACAACTCGTGCGAGAATAACCAGGAACGTATTGGTCACCATGTTACTTAACACGCCAACATGTATGTTATCACTACATTGTATTTCAGAAGTGAAATCTAGCCTCTTTAATGTAAGAATCATATTATCATTACTTAGTACACTCTTAGTATACATGAAAACCAAGTTCTACGGACAGTCGTCAGTTAATATAAATCAAAATTCCAATCCGACATAAATGACTTTATACAACTGCTCAAAAGGTTTCTTCAGAGTTGTAACATTGTTTGTATAATAATCAAAAATGTTATAATCTATTTACCTGTAGCAGCGGACTCAGAAACACTAAACTGATAAGGGGAATTTATAAACACGGGTGAATGATCATTTAGATCATTTATATTGACGATAAGACTTGTATCTACATTGCTAGTTCCATCTGTTACTCTGAAATTATAACTTACATTTATCACAAGACTCAGTGATTATTGTAGGCAATGTGGATGTCCCCTAGCGTAAAATCATTCTATTTTGGAAACATCGGCATGGCATTGACCCGGGAACAAATATCAAAGGCAAATTATTTCCTACGCGGTTTTCAATTGACTATAGCTCGTTCAGGATAACTTGAGACAAAATACAACGATACCATTTTTATACACAGGTGGATTTAAGTTTAGTACATGCAATTATCGACTATTATCAGTGTGTTTTTGATGTATTAAATTTAGTAGGAGTACACACGTTCAGACATGTTTAATACTTTCATTATACAAAATCAGCTGACCTCCCTGTTTTATGTAATACCCGAGTCCCAAATATGTAAATAAACTGAGTCGTTTGTCTCAAGTTATCCTAGACGAGCTATACAAATAACGCTAATTCTGAAATACCTTAAATAGTAAAAGATATTGCACAATTAATATATTGCTTTTACTAATTGTACTTACTTTCGTTTCCATTCTAACCTAAACCATTTGACGTGAGGAAACCTTACACTATTACCATACGACCTCGTTCCGTATTTTTTTAGCATTTGTTTAACTGTGCAAAAACTAACTTGGTAAAACAAAGAAATCACAGACTTTAATGTTTTCCTGATCAGAAAGTCTCGCTCACTTTTTCATCGAATTTTCAAACGCTTGAAACGGATTTTTTTTTGAGAATCATAATAAATCGAGAATCAGAATCTTCAAGAAAGATGTTTATCTTATAACCTTTATAGCTAAAACCTAAACCTAAGATCCAAATATGATTACCTCAAGTCCAAAGTGTATGACGATTGTATGTTTGGTGAGTCAAAGTCTAACGATGGTGAACCAACATGAATTTGTGATCCAGATATTATAAACAAATTAGTCGGTGTAGCTGGATCCTGATTTTCTATCGTATATGTAAGGAAGTCACCATCTGTGTCAGTAGAGCTTAATTGATATACTGAATTTATCGTGTTCTCATCTACTGTTATACTTGTTTCAGGGGCTGCTGGCAACACCCAAGAGGGAACTGGAAAAGATTAGTTTTGTTACTTACTAAGTTGCAGGTGTGTACGAATGTTTCGTCAGGAGATAACCTTGTAACTACTATCGTAATCATTTTTAACTTACATTGTATCATCATCCATTTTTTAAATCGAAGCGCTTAACACTAAATTTGTTCGGGTTTGAAAGGTGGTTGTAGGCTAGATTTCATGCTCCAACAAGTATACACAAAAATAGTTCAATGACACTTGTTTGTTTGGTAGGAAAACATTATTCAGATTGATCAAGTAGTGATTGATTTTTAGCAAAACAAATAAGAGCACAATTCAATTACTTCAGGTTTATAGTTATCATTTATGCACATTTTTATTTTAATGTAACTGTATGTAAAATGCACATGCACATGTATTAGCATTTCCAACAAGAGCAGTCCAAGGACAGCGCGCTCGACTTTTCAAGTGTTTTGTTCATGGCATGGCTTATCTTTAAACAAAAACGATTTCAAGACAGGACATAATTTTTGGAAGGAAATAAATCAATCAAACAATAATTACTAATTCATATTTGTAAGATATAAAAGGGGCATAACTCCTAAAACATTCATCCATAGTAATGTCCCTTCAAAGTTAAGTATACATAGAATCAATGTATAAGCATACCTACTTTCATTTAGATATCTGTATAAGGAACTAATGATATTTCAATTTATACAAATTTCAATATTTAAGTGAAGGGGAATAACTCCAAAAAAAATAACCAACAGTTTTGTCCCTTTGTAGTCGTGTATATGTAGTTCTGATAAATAAGCATACTAACTGTCATTTAAATGTCTTGATGAGTATTGAAAATATTTCAGTTTAAAGTATTTTAACCCTAATTTAGAAGTTGTAAAGGTGCACAACTTCAAAAATAATTCATCAAACAAAATATATTCAGTTTGAGCAAACTTTAATCTTAAATATTAAAGTATTAAGGGAAATAACTCGGAAAGTAATTCATCCAGAGTAATGTCCCTTTAGAGTCCGATAGATGAAGACCTGATGAAAAAGCATTTCAACTTTCATTCAAATATATTTGCAAGTACTAAAAATATCCCATTAGAACAAATTTAAATCTTAAATTTTAAAGTATAAAGGGGCATAACTCCAAAAATAATTCATCTACTGTTACCTCCATCTATAGTTGTGTAGATATTGTACCGACAAATAAGTATACAAACTTTCAGTCAAATATCTTGATCAGTATTGAAGATATTCTACATAGGAAAAACTTTAACCTCATATTTTGCAATTTGTTAAGTATAAAAGGGCAATTACTCCAAAAATAATTCATCCACAGTCACGTCCCTTCATAGTCGTGTAGATAATGTACTGACAAATAAGTATACAAACTTTAAGTCAAATATCTTGATCAGTATTGAAGATATTCTACATAGGAAAAACTTTAACCTCATATTTTGTATTTTTTTAAGTACAAAAGGGCAATAACTCAAAAAACAATTCATCCAGAGTTATCCCCTTTCAGAGTATGGTTAATATAGTCCCACTAAATAGGTATACCAACTTTCAATAAAATAACTTGGATAGTGTTGAAGATATAAGAGTTTCAAAAAACTTTAACCTGAAACTGTACTAGTCCTTAAAGGAACCTCAAATAAAACTCAGTAAATTTACTCTTTTTATTGTTAATATTTCGCCTAAACGGCTTCGTCAAAGTATTTAGAACACTTTTACTACATTTTTTCACATTGATATTGTGAAATTTAAATGTAATTTTAATGTGAAAAAATGTAGTAAAAGTGTTTTAAATACTTTGACAAAGCCTTTTAGGCGAAATATTTATAATAAAAAGAGTAAATTTACTGAGTGTTAACCTGAAAACCAACGCCAACGCCGACGCAAAAGTGATAGCAATAGCTCTCATTTTCTTTGAAAAGTCGAGCTAAAAATGCTTAAAATCGCCGTTTAGGCGTGTATTCTCCGTAGAGTAAAAAGATTCAAGCAATATGCGTCAGCGTTTTCAACAGTCCCAAGTCTATTTATAGAAAACTAGAATTAGTGTGCCTTGGTTTGTTTGTTTGTTTGTTGGGTTTAACGCCGTAGCAACACATTATATAGGTCATATAACGACGGTCAGTCAACCTACTCATTCCCACTGGAAAGGCTAAATCTCTGGATTTAGCCGTAAACCAACTACTAAGCGCATACTTTTTCGGCAGTGACTCACAACTGCCCTACATAATTTGCCTTATATTTTAAAGCTATAAATAATCCTGAATTTACATTTTTTCAGTCAGATGAAGATATTTTATACTTCGATGATAGATACTTGCAATGTAAATTAGATGTAATGTTCCAAGAATTAAATGTAAAAATAGAAACTAATGAAATTTTAAATGCATTTAAAGATTTAAAAATTGGTAAATCAACAGGTCAAGATTTCATGTTAAATGAATTTTCAAAAATGGAACCCCTTTTTATATTGCTTAGAAACATTATTCAATAAAATATTTTCAAGTGGATTTTTTCAAAAACAATGGACAGAGGGGTTTATTATACCATTACATGAGAAAGGAGATATTAATGATACAGGGAATTACAGAGGGATAACATTATTAAGTACTATGGGGAAATTATTTACAAAAAATTTAAACAACAGACTAAATAAATGGGCAGAAAATTACAATGTTTATATTGAAGCACAGTCTGGTTTTAGACAAGGTAAAAGTACCACTGACAATGTTTTTATTTTAAACTCTATTCTAACATAGGCACGTGCGCTTTCACTCTTTATTCAACGTGACGTCATCTATGCTTTATTATTCAATAAAATATAGCTGGTGACGGCTGTTGAAATTTTACTCCCCACGTTAAATGAGCAAAGCCGAAAATAGCGCCCGAGTTTAAAGGGTTGACTTTAACAGAACCTTGGAACATGTCAGTAAATTTAAAACATGTACTAACCTTATTACTTGACCAAAAATGGTATAAACTGAGTTTAAAACGATTCTAGCATAAACATGACCTACTTCCAGTTCAAGACGTTTTCTAAGTCCCAGCATTTCCCGGTTCCGCTGTCTCATTTCCTCCTGCCCTTCATCCGACGATCATGCCAGCCATTATACGAAAATACAAAGATTGACTATTTAATCAAAGCCAAACTGTGCATAGCATAATATAATGGAACGGCTACGTGGATTCTTTCAAGTTCATAATCATCCAAGCTGACAAGAGCAGCGCTGATTGCGAATCATTTTCCGAAAATCTGTCCTTGCTTGACACGCGTTCATAAATCCAATTTATATCCAACCTTTTAAAAAATTCTCCATCGAAATGTCTGATAACACATTACTATCCAGTAAACATCCAATTATTTAAGCAGTATTTGCAATATTCCGTCGTAAACATCGAACAGTGTGGGGAATCACGTGACCTAAAATGGTTCTTTACACGGAAAAAATGGCGGCCATATCGTAAAATTTGGGCTAAAAGACAAGATAAATGACATTTATACTTCACCAATTTTTATCAAACCTAGCGCAGTCTAAGCAGCACAAAATTCTCTTTCTAACGGTAGTTCTGCCAAACCCACAACGGTTCTAGTTTTCTAGATTACCTCGAGGTTTTGAACGTGTTGAGAGTTTCTTGGAGGAAAAATGCCGTGGTGCCTAACACGTACATGCTATGATTTTTTGAAAAATAACTTCTTTTAGCAAAAATACACCAAAATTTTGGCAATGTATGTTTATCTTATGCAGAAATGCAAATCACCTGTCAATTACTCATTGTTACGTTTCCATTTGAAAAAGATATTACTGAAAAAGTAATAATGGTGCTTCACACGTACAATTTTTCTGTCATGAAATGACGGTGCTTTACACGTTCGATGAAGAACTGATAGTGATTTACAAAAGGTTATTAGTATTATCAGGTTGATATTTATGATAAAAGTTTAACTATGTTCTAGACCTTTTTAACTAGTTATTTCAAATCCCTCACACATTCTTGCGTTAGAGGGTTGCGGGTAGATGTACAAGCAGTTGAGTATATAGCTTGAATAGTTTTAAACACATTTCGTAGCATTGGGTCTAACAAATTTTCTCAAAAGTTCCAACAATCAACTATACATTTCTACGTCCTATTTATTCCAAATATTTAAATTCTTCATCTCTTAAAAGGGCAAAATACATCTAGCCGTTATTATTGATAGTGATGATGGAACTGGGTCATTATTATCTTAATTTATTATTTGCATAATAGATTTATTGATGTTTTATTGTTTTTAGAGTGTAGATATATACGAATTAGATCGGTACCTTCCCTTATCGGACTGCCCGTCAGTCCGGTAATTTACCGGACTATACCGGACAGACCTAAATATTTCATTGTTTTGATAAAGATACATATTAAAATGGTACTTTTTGCATGTAGTATTGTTATACAACTCAATAAATAAAGTTTTTAATCATTTTTTAGCATTTTATTGTGTATATACCCATATAATAATAAAGTATATATCACCGCTGACTGAGCTCACATGGCTTATTCACAGTGATCGTCTGGATTGACAATGATCAATACCTTTATGGCCATGGAAAGTGCGTGGGATACATTTATTTATGCTATATATACTATATCACTCATCTAAGGATAGAATTTGGTAATAAATACTTAGTTCTGATAACAGATTCATCAACTATCTATACCGGACTGGCATTTTCAGCGATGGAAAGATTACTCTCCCTTTTCTCTACCGGACTGGCCTTGAAATATACATATAAATTCTTACAACTACCGGACTGGCGATATTTTCATAATTGAATAGCTTCACAAATAGCTAAGAATAGATACTTAAATCGTTTAAAAACATTTTATGCAATATAAGAAGAATTAAATGATGTTATTTGCCACCGAACTGGCATTTATCTATTAATTCTTAACTATTTGTGTTGGTATTCCATCATACAAATATCGCCAGTCCGGTAGTATTTAGATTTTATAAGTAGATATTAAGGCCAGTCCGGCAGTGAAAAGGGAGAGTAATCTTACACAATTCAGAAATGCCAGTCCGGTAGCAAATAACATTTTTTTTCTTCTTATATTGCATAAAATGTTTTTAAAACATTTATTTATTCTTAACTATTTATGTAGGTATTCCATCATGAAAATATCGCCAGTCCGGTAGGTTTACAATTTTATAAGTATAAATTAAGGCTAGTCCGTTTGTAAAAAGTGAGAATAATCTTACATATTCATTTCTTTGGCTCTAAGTCGGTTTAAAACGCTATTTTCACTGTTTGAAATTAATCGATTATCAAGATATGGCCTTTTAAAATAATAAAAAAGTCAAAACATGTAATTTTATTGTTAATCTTTATCAAAACAATGAAATATTTAGGCCAGTCCGGTATAGTCCGGTAAATTATCGGACTGACGGGCAGTCCGGTAAGGGAAGGTACCCCGAATTAGATAAATACATATATACGTCATTTCTAATGACGAATGCCCTATTTTCTGTTTCAGAATGAAAACACTATGCCATTATTAGATAAATCTTTTTCATCAAACATCGGCCTATAAAAATACCGAATTTGAGTTGACTAATTACTCAATTTTATTTGCCATGCGGCACGTTATTTTATGTGACTGTGAAAAAACAATCGGCGAACAAAAGAATTAAAAATTTTAATATACAAATTTGACAAGTGACAATTGTTATATTCTTTGAAAACGATTACGTGTATTCATATATGAGGACAGGTTATTACATTTAATTAGCACCCTGCACTGTCGGTTTGAGTAAACCTTGTTGTGATTTTGGCATCGTATATATTTATAAAAATATCGTACTATTTACGGGCGTATGATTTTATTTTTATCTAAGTATGAACAATTACGTCAATAAAAATTGATTTATGTGAGTCGGCACCGAGTCCCTTTCACTGATAATCAAGGTATATCAACTTTTTTGATGATTACCGCCGATCAGTTTTTATAATGGCAGACGATGACTTCGTTATTAATTTGAGAGTTCAGTGGTTGCTATAAGTAAATTAACCCTCAATAAATAACTGATCGAATGATAACGGGAGTTGCATCGTAACGTTTTAGCTTCTTACACGACAGAGTGAAAATATGCGATCCTGTCAACGTTCGATATCGCCAAAAATCGGCTTTAAGATTTTTCTTTTTCGATTTTGCCGAGGAAATCGGCCGATTTTTTTTTGTGTTTTCGCCGAAAACTCGGCCCAATCTCTGGATTTCGCCGTAAAAAATCGGCAGACTTTTCAGAGTTTGTTAATTTAAACCATTTATTTCAGGCTAAAGAGTAAATGGGATCGTGAAACATTTGTCTCATTAATTTCGTATCCAGGGGATATCGGCACATTTTGTGTAGGTGTATATGAAGCCAATCTAAATCAAGCCAAGTTGGATAATGTATACAGAAATGAAAATTCTAGTCATTAAATGAAAAGCAATATGCTAAAATTGATAAAAACTTCTCCATAACAGATTAAAACTCAGACTCAGTAATTATAAGAAATTATATTTTACCTTTCCAGTGAATCTACTACACTTACGTCCAAAGAGGTTTCTCTGTTCTGGATCGTTCATGGAGTTAATTTTCTTCAACTCAGAGCGAATATTTATTTACCTTGAAATTTTCGGTGACATCACATCACCTTCTTCAGCTGACTGATTTTTTATCACATGACCGGTAGATTTGTATGTATATTCAACATAATGGTACTCTAACAAACAGTTCATACAAAAGGCAGACAAACAGTTATTACAGTGGTAGACGAATAGTCCTAGCAAAGGCTAAATTTAAAAGTATTTCAAGTAATTGAAATGCTTGAATCACTGGAGCTTCAGAGGGCTTCGCCTCCAGTGACCCCACCATTGCGGTGCCCTGGACCCAAAATAGGACACAGCGCGACCCAATTGATCCCCGGCCTTAATTTTCAGGTTTTTACAACAAATATCACCCCTGAGCAATCATATAAAAAAGTCCTTTGTGTTTTTGTTTCAATACATACTTGATAAAATTGTACGGAGCCTTTAAAGTTACATTTGAATTTCTATTTTTATTACGCAATTATTTCGTAAAACGTTACATTTTATTAATTTACTTTAACGATTTTTCTTTTCGTTAAACGAAAACATATTTTGTTGAAATAAAATAACTGTGAAAATAAAAAGTACTTAAAGTGTCACTTTATTTGCCTTTTACATATCTTACATACCCAAGTTGACTCCCGACACTATGTATAATGCCTTGTCCACAAAAATCAGCAACCTTAGCTCAATTACATATAAGTGTGAAAATGAATATATATGCACGCATATATTTGATGACGTAGATGTATATAATAAAGCTACTCAAGTCCCATTTTCATTGTTTGAAACATTTTTGCCTCGTTCTTCCTCGCTTTCTCCCATCTGACACCTAATGCTCCTTTCTAGATCGCTTTTCTATTTACACTCACTGTTCACTCTTTTCGGCGACCTGGCAGCCGCGTACACTCCTTCAAATCGAACGTGTAAAGGGAAAATCTGATATGTCACATAAAATCAAATGCTATTTTTTGTAGATATGTGTATAGAAAAGCGTGCATTGGTATGAATTTGCAGACTTTATTTGGTAAAAGGCGACTTTGTTATCAATTGGTGACAATGTACCGATATATGAATATCTCGTCAAACGGACGTGTGGGTGCTATAATGGATGTAAAAAAATTCCGTTAGAGATATGTAATGTACAATGAGTTCTTTATCGAACGTGTAAAGCACCATCATTTTATGACAGAAAAATTGTACGTGTGAAGCACCAATAGTCACTTAGCATGAATATCGTTCTTATTTAAAGACGTACCAGAAAATTATCGACAGGTTATGTGTATTTCTGCATAAGGTTAACATACATTCGCAAAAGCTCGGTCAATTTCAGTTTAAATTTGTTAATTTTCAATAATTCTTAGCAACAACGTGTTAGGCACCACGGCATTTTTCCTCCAGGAAACTCTCAACTCGTTCAAAACCTCGAGGTAATCTAGAAAACTAGAACCGTTGTGGGTTTGGCATAACTACCTTTAGAAAGAGAATTTTGTGCTGCTTAGACTGCGCTAGGTTTGATAAAAATTGGTTAAGTATAAATGTCATTTATCTTGTCTTTTAGCCCAAATTTTACGATATGGCCGCCATTTTTCCGTGTAAAGAACCATTTTAGGTCACGTGATTCCCCACACTGATCGAACTTAAATGCTTCATCATCGTGTGTATATAAAATGACACTCACTAAGGGCAAGGTCGAATGTTTATTTCACGGCGCTTATTTTAAAGAATGATGTTTTACACACAAATAAAACTATGACAATTCGTATTTAGTTTTGGGTTCATTTTTTTAAAATTAAGATTTGAATATTATTTGTTTGAAATTAGAATCAATTATCAATGAGATCTGTGTAAATAAAGGCTATTTTCGGCCTTTGCACTGGGGGGCGGATTTCAACAGCATGGCGTTTCTGACAGTAAAAAATAGTTCTATAAAAATATCTTTTCTAAGGATGTATTTTGCGATGTTAGAATCGAAATAACTTACAGTTGTCTATATTTTATTGTCTAATAAAACATAGGCACTCGTTTGATGCGCTAATTAAATCACTCGTGCTAAAGCACTCGTGATTTAATCATACGCGCATCACAACTCGTGACTATGTTTTATTAGACAATAAAATATAGACAACTGTAAGTTATTTCTTAATTATAACACACTTACTAAACAATAATAAAAAATTATATGATGTTACACTTTTAGTTATCGTAACACACTTTGTATCAATTTACTACATTTTGAGCCATTCTTTCGAGCGTGTTCAGATAGTCATTTGACACTTAAATATGTCATTCCCTAACCTCTTGAAGCTAAAAAGTCAATATTATTTCTATAAACCTGGGTCGATAGCGCAGTTGGTAGCGCGTCTGGAATTGGATACTCGTGCCCGAGGGGGTGCGGGTTCGAATCCCACCCGGGGAGGTTATACCCTTCCATGAAAAATTGACAATAATGTCAATTTTCCTCCATTGATTAGATAATATGGAGAAGTTTCCGGCCTTGTGGAAGGGTAGGTAAGTACTGGTTATAGACAATGGTCCAGGAAAGCTAGGTTAGGTGCGCTGGAGAAATGAAATAAATTGTGTTGATACGGCGTTAACTCCAATAAATAAATAAATAAATATTTCTATAATGTTAAGACTTTCGTCTTTTCAAAGTTTTCTTAAAATTCACCTTTTTTTGCTGAAAAGTCCTTACCCTGAAAACTGTTTTCACATCAAATATAACTATGTTAACATTATAACTTTTTTTAAGTTCAACGTGTTGATTAAATTCTTTTTAAAAATTGATACAATTTGGGTTATTACTACAGAACGGGTTGTAACAATATGCTGCTTTTATAGATTTTTCAAAGGCGTTTGACTATGTTGTTAGAGATATCATTTGGTACAAGTTATTAAAATTGGACATTAGAGGAAATATGTTTGATATTATTAAATCTATATATGATGGTTGTAAGACAACGAGTAAAGTTAAAAATAACAATATTCTTAGTGATGATTTTCATTGTCTGTTAGGGGTCAGACAAGGAGAAAGTTAATCTCCATTTTTATTTTGTATATATTTAAATGATATAGAGGAATGTTTCATGTTAAATGGTTTTAAGGGCATTGATACACGTATGTTAAAACTAGTTTTATTATTAAATGCAGATGATATAGTATTAGTTTCAGAAAAAGAATCAGATTTACAAAATGGTCTTTACTTATTGGAAAAACATTGTAATAGATGGAAATTAACTGTAAATGTACAAAAAACAAAAGTTTTGATTTTTCAAAAAGGTGGCAAAATTAGTAATAACACTAGGTTAATAACATGGGTAAAAATGTTGAAATTGTCAAAAAATTTAAATATCTAGGTGTTGTATTCTCAGTTGGTGGGTCATTTAAAGAAACATTTGAATCACTTCATGGACAATCTTTAAAAGTTTTGTATATTTAAAGTTAAAACATTATTTTCTCAAATTTCCTGATTTAGAAATTAGTGAAAAACTTGAGCTGTATGACAAATTGTTAGTTCCGGTAATTACTATTGGCAGGGAAATATGGGGTATCCAAGACATTACAAAATTAGAAAGAGTCCAACTACATTTTTTTCAAAGAATTATTAGGAGTAAGATTGCAAACCACTAATATGTTTATGTATAGGGAACTAGGAAAATATCCATTAAAAGTTATATGCTTATGTAATGTTATAAGGTTTTGGTTAATAATTATCAACAATCCTGAAACATCCTATTTAAAGCATGCTTATAATTTGTTATTAGCTGATTTGGAAATTTATCCAAATAAATTCATGGGTTAAAGCAGTAAAACATATTTTAGAATCATACGGCTTTTCAGAAATTTGGATTAATCAAGGAGTGACTAATTCAAAATTATTTTTATCAAAGAGTATGTGATAATTACTTACAGTCTTGGACTGAAGAAATAAATAACTTGTCATGAGCCCGATTGTATAAATTCATAGGAGAATTTGGATTTAAGTCTAATTTAGATTAAGTGAATATAATGAAATATAGAGTTGCACTTACAAAATTAAGATTGTCAGCCCATAATTTAGAAATAGAATCAGTTAGATGGCATAAGCCAAACAAAATTCCATATCTTGACAGAAAATTATTATAGAATGCCCATTACATACTTCAAACAGAAAATTATTGATAAAAAATATTTTTATAAACATACAAGTATGTTTAAATTTATTGAACTTTTAAACTCAGAATCAAAAACTGTGTTATTAGCAATGTTTATATATCAAAGTTAAAAAATGAAACACTTTATGTCAACATTTAATTCATTTGTAAACTAAAAAAATGTCACTTACATAAATTTATAAATTTAAAATTTATGAATTAATAATTTCATTAAACATGTTTTTCTGTATTTGTTCTGTCAATAATTTATTTTCTATATATATTTACGATATATTGTGATGCCTGTTCATCTTACATGTATATGTATGTGTATGTATGTATGTGTAATTGTTTGTGTGTATGTGCGTGTGTGTAGGAGTGCGGGGGTGCGTGTGTGTAGGTGTGAGTGTATGTATGTATGTATGTATGGGTATTACCGTACTACTATATTTCAAATACTATGCAACGTTAGATGTATTACAGTTTTCTCTACTTTGATATAAAAACGTCTTGTGATATATTAACTGTTTTGTATTATAAGTCATTGACTATTGTAATTTGTTATATATAATGTAGAATAATAGGCATATCGCCATCCATCCATCCATCCGTCCGTCCGTCTAGCCGTCCGTCCGTCCTTCCATCCATCCGTCCGTCCGTCCGTCCGTCCGTCCGTCCGTCCGTCCGTCCGTCCGTCCGTCCGTCCGTCCGTCCGTCCGTCCGTCCGTCCGTCCGTCCGTCCGTCCGTCCGTCCGTCCGTCCGTCCGTCCGTCCGTCCGTCCGTCCGTCCATCCATCCATCCATCCATCCATCCATCCATCCATCCATCCATCCATCCATCCATCCATCCATCCATCCGAGCGTGTGTCAGATACTAATGCGCAGTAATACAAAATAACTATTTTCCGTACACAGTATAATTAATGTTTGATTAATGTGAAGAAACAATTAATATCATAATTGTAAGTATTTGTTTAAATTAGTTTTTTTCAATTCATCTACATTTGATAGTATTCATGTTTTTCTATGGCACTATTTTCTTGGTCTCATTAACTCATTGTTTTCTGTTTGAAGTGTTGTTCGTTCTTTTCAAATTTCGCAGAGCGCTGACAAAGAAAGGATTTTTTTGTTCCTTTTAAAAAGAAGAATTATCAGATCAAATATGTATTAAAATCAAACATATGTTGATTGGTTTACTGGAAAGCAATGTTTTTACTCAATGGAGTCATACACGGCTCAACGGCGATTTAAAGCTTTTTAGAACTGCTAATACTTGTATATTTCAAACAAAAGTCATAGGAACTACTTAATATTAACAATATTTCATGTATGTACATTGATTCGGATGCAGAAGTTACACATATACTTAATGACTCTTTTTATAGCAAGGTGAGATGTATGTTTTCATTCCCTTTACATATCATGGAAATGTGTTGATGTGCTTATACCAAATTTTCAAGTTTTAGCTACACTCCTTTCATAGAACTTGAAGCTATTGAAATCTAGGCCTCACCTGTGCTCACATCGATGTTAACAACAACTGTGACTGTATTTGTTCCGTCTGATGCTGATCCAGTCAAAGTATATGGTGTTGGAGCATTAATCATTGATACAGCTGTTGTGATTTGTCCAGTTGCCGAGTTAATTGAAAAGTCATCATTATTGGTACCTAAAGTAAATACATGTATATTATAAAGATGTTCATATAAGCTATTATCATTAACACAATTTTGATATTCGTCTTAAGAATATGTCCTTAAGACTGTTATGCTATTTGAAGTTATTATAGCTGTTTGTATTAATCTTATTTAAAAGTTATTTATAACAATTTGTAACAAAAATGACGTACTGGAATGAAATTGATATAGTTTGGTTTTCAAGGAATCTTACGATGACAATTAAATCGATGAAGAAGGGTATGGTTTACAGTATGAAAAGTTTGAACAATCTTTGTGTGTATATATTAAATATATCTCCTCCATTTTCAGTATTGTATCAAAGTAAACTTGTAGGTACAAATGTAATTGATATTTACCTGTGATAGAGTAGGTAATAGTGTGGTATGTCGATGTTAGATCATCATCAGTGGCTGTCAAAGTACCAACCACATCACCTAAAATATTATATAGAATCAATACATAATTTACCACAGAAAAACACTGTAGTGGTTGCACAATTATTTTAATTTTGCTGTACAGTATTGTTTTCATCTTGTGGAATTTTAAATGCAAATTGGAAAGACAGCAGAATATAAAAGATAAGCCCACTGTCGTACAAGTAAGACAATGTCGATAAATCAACGTAAAATCCTAACTGAATAGATTATGTGCAGTCAATATTGTAGTGCTCCGGAGATACAGGAACGAATTTCTCTCCAAGTCGCTCTCAAAATGTTAAGTCACAGCGGACAGACAGACAGACAGACGGACAGAGTACTGAGTGCAACGGACAAGAGCGATCACAATATAAAATTACCTGTGGACTCCGGTAACTAAATATAAGTACTAAGTAATATAAATAATTAACCAAAAGAACAAGCAAAATTCAGTTTTAACGGTTAAGTTTGTTGTGACAAAATACCCTTAACAAAGTTCAGTGAACAAATATCAAATTTAATGATCAAACATCTGAGATAAAAATCAACAAGTTGAATAGAATAAATACAAGTAGTCTGCCAGTGCTTTAAAATACAATACAATATAATAAAATAAGTTTTTAAGGTTACCTACGAATTTCTAGGCGCAAAATTGTGTTTAAATTCAATGCTCAAGTTACCCTTTAAAATTATTTCTAAAAATTAAAAAATAACAATAATGCTCTTTTAAAGTAAAAAATTTACTAAAAAAATACCTAAAAGTGTATTTACGATCAAATTAGAATTAAATAGTCAGACCTGTTCAAAGTAAAAAAATGCCGGAGTCCTTGATATTCTGTGACGGAAACCTTTTATACTCGCCAAAATCCGTCACAAAATTGTGCGGGAATCCGCCAAAAAATATTGACGGAATCCCGAAATCCGTCAAAGAAAATTGCCGGATCCGTAAAAAAAGTTGACGGATAATGATTACGTCACATGAACGTGCCGGTTTCTATGTCAACAAACAGCAAGAAAAATAGATTTAAACACAAAAATTTGTTAAAGTCATTTAAATTATTACATAAATCAATTAGATAAAGTATAAAGTCAATAATTTGAACATGGGGCCAACTTTTCTAGGTTTTTAAACGTTAATTTATCACTTCCAAAACCCGTTGTTGATTAGATCAACCCAAAGTTTCAACCCTGACCTCCATGACGTATGACAACAAAAATGGCGGCCATCATGTTTACACACAAATGTACAGCAAAGTTAACAAGGATTTACGAGTTAAAACCGAAATAACACAAAGTGAGTGGGGTTTTAATAGCATGTTGATACAAAATAAAAACTGCATGGACCGCTAATATAGTTTGCAAAAGCTTAAACAATAAGAAAAGCACACCGTATAGATGAGAATAGATTCGTACTCAAAGCAGTTCGTACCCGAACAAAAATATAAAACTAGGTCCCGAACGGGGCACTACAATATTCATACTTGTATGCTATTACATGGCTATCTGGAATTCTCTTTGCATAGTATCCAAACAGTACGTGCAATACTGTTACTACTAAGGCAGTTATCAGTGACGTTACCATATGAATTTAACATGTAATTTAACCAGTGATTTATAACATGATATTCATTGTCCCAAGTTAAATAAGTAAGAATGATAGTATACCTATTGTTGCTTGATCGTTTATACTGAATGTATATGAAGCTGATTCAAACACAGGACTATTATCATTGATATCATCAATGTTAACAACTATACTAGAATCTACATCAGTTGTACCATCAGATACTCTGCAATAATAACAATGTAGTAAAATACAGTAAACCACGTTCATCAGGAAGACAATCTAACAAAGTCTGACATCAACCTCTGACCAGGACTAGATAGAGAACAGATTGGACATTTTTGTTGTATCAATCAAGATTTCGCTCAGTCAAAATGTTTTGTTTTCATTTCATTATCAAAATGAAAGCTAACAACTTTCTTCCAGTCAATCCACTAATAGGTGTAATGCAAATTTTGTTGATCTTATGTCTAAAATTGGCTATTTCATCATATGTTATAATGGTATTTGAAAATGGGTCATAATAAAAAATCCTAAATCCTCCACAAAGTAAAAGGCTCGAATATAGATCAATTTGACTTTAAATGCTATTTACCTTACATCGATAGTGTAACTATTAGCAAAGTTAACAGTGTCATCAATATCTATAGGAGTTGTTCCAACATTTATCTGTCCAGTGTTACTATCAACAACAAAAACACTAGCAATGTTGTTTGGAGTGATATTTTCTATAGAATACGTTAAAGAGTCCCCATCAGCATCTGTTGCAGCTAGAAGGTAGACAGCTGAACCAGCTGCAGCACCATCATTTATATTAGGAACAACAAAGGCCACTGTTGAAGGACTGGTAAATACTGGATCTACAAAGGAAATTAAATAAAACTTAATTAAATTATAGTTCAGTTTAAACTCTGCTTCCCCAAACACACTTCTACGATAACCGCTGGACAAAGAAATAACCTGCAAGCAGGTGAACCTTACAGAAACAATTTATACCGGGGGTTGAGTGAATTAATTGCAGGAGGTAAATTTCTAGGACACCAGCGCTACCACTGATGAGGATTGAATCGGGCATCCGACCACTAGACCGCTGATTCTGCATAATATCAATTGTTACCAATTGTGCTTAGGTTACAAAACATTTAATAAAATGAAACCATTTATACCCATGTATTTATTTAAAACCCCATTTAAGTAGTTAACATGAGTTGTCCAAAGTTAGCACGAGTTGCTCCACTTAAAAATGATAAGCCATGTGCTGGTAATTAAATATTGCTTTAAAAATATTTGAGAGAGTGGTTTATGACTAAATTGAGTCTTATCCCATATAAAACAAGAGCAGTCCAAGGACAGCGCGCTCGACTTTTTTGGGTGTTTTGTTCATGGCAAGGCTTATCTTAAAACAAAAGTAATTTCAAGACAGGACATAATTTTTGAAAGGATATAATTCAGTCAAATAATAATTACCAATTCATAGTTGTAAAATATTAAAGGGGCATTACTCCTAAAACATTCATCCATAGTAACGTCCCTTCAGAGTAAAGTAGACGTAGTATCAACGAATAAGCATACCTACTTACATTTAAATATCTATATGAAGAACTATAAATACATTGTATTTCAATTTGAACAAAATTCAAAATCAAAATAAAGGGGCATAATTTCAAAAAAACATCAAGAGTTATGTCCCTTTGTAGTCGCGTAGATGAAGTACTGATAAATAAGCATACTAACTATCATTTAAATATCTTCATAGGTATTGAAAATATTTCACTTCATAATACTCTCTCCTGAATTAAAAAGTTGAAAAGGGGCACAACTCCAACAATAATTCATCAATTATTACGTCCCATTGTATTCGACTAGATGTAGTACTGATAAAAAAGTGTACTAACTTTCTATCAAACAAACGATATTCAATTTGAGCAAACATAACCCTTAAACATCAAAGTATAAAGGGGAAAGGGGAATAACTCAGAAAGTAATTATTCCAGAGTTATGTCCCTTTATAGTCCGATAGATGAAGAACTGGCGAATAAGCATTCTAACTATCATTCAAATATATTCATAAGTTCTAAACAAATCCCATTAGAACAAATTTTAATCTTAAATGTTAAAGTATAAAGGGGCATAACTCCAAAAATAATTCATCCACAGTAATATCCCTTTATAGTTGTGTAGATATAGTACCGATAATTAAGTATACAAACTTTCAGTCAAATATCTAGATCAGTATTGAAGATATTTAAGGGGCATAATTTCAAAAAAACATCAAGAGTTATGTCCCTTTGTAGTCGCGTAGATGTAGTACTGATAAATAAGCATACTAACTATCATTTAAATATCTTCATAGGTATTGAAAATATTTCACTTCATAATACTTTCTCCTGAATTAAAAAGTTGAAAAGGGGCACAACTCCAACAATAATTCATCTCGGATCGTGCAAGTTTCCGAAATTTGCGTGTATCGTGCGTGTATCGTGCGTGTATCATTCATACCGTGTGCGTGTATAACTCACCGTGTATTTCAATCGTGTAACGTGTAGACCGCTCATCGTGTAAATACACGGTAAAAATCGGTCCGAGATATTGTGATTTTGCGTTTTATTATCGTGTGCCCGAGATATTGACAAATCCATGCGTATAAATGTATTAAATACTTATGCATTGTCGACAAATCATCATCCGTAAACAAAAAGAAAAACCGCGATTCATTAAGTTGAGTTTAGAATAAATGTTGACTATGTTTAAACCGGAAATTCCTGTTTAAAATGCCGTACGTCGATAAACTGCGGCTCATACCGGACCAATCTGCGGTCAATTAAATTACGGCCCAACTGAAATGTTGTTACTAAATTAAAATAATCGTTATAATATTATTATATTTAAAATGTAAACACATGCTTTCATTTATCGTAATCATCAAACATTTTCTTTGTTTGTCAGTGACTAAAGCGTTTAGTAAACAAACTGTTATAATTGACATCTCACTTGGTCAAGAACTCGTTTATCACGACTCTATGTGATTAAAAAAGTCATCATTGTTTTAATTCTTAAAGTAAATTAAATAATTTAGTTTTTACAGTTTGTTCGTATTATTCACTCATATTCGCGTATTTATATGTAAAACTTGTTATTTAAATATCGATTTTGTAGTCGGCATAAAATAGTAAGTTAACACGAGGTGTGTGTACTGTCTTAATACCGCGTCTTCACGCAAGCACTGCATGTAAACGTTTATATCTAGTATACATACTACTAAAAAGGCGACCATTATACAATATGACATGCTTATATTTTTTTAATCACTCGTAGACTGTGTTTTGAAAAAAATATACTAATTCAAAGTATTTTCACCATGAATGGCTTGAAAATAAAACAGAGAAAAAACTTGAAACGTGTATTTCTTTTTCTATCGCTTGGGTTTCGCCGGCTATCGTGTGTGTGGTTTTAAATCTGAATAAAGCCAACTTACAAAGAATGACATAAACAATTTTTGACAGTAATGTTATTCTTTATTCTGCAGTTTGTATTTTTGTTATACATCAAGTACTTACATAATTTGTTTGATAAAAAAATATCAATCGTGTTCTTCTTTGTCTATCGTGTAATGACTGCTCGCCTATCGTGTACCTTAATTTCTAGTAAAAATGTCGATATTCAATAAAATAATCTATACTATATGACTTGCTTATATTTTTACAATCAAGCTAAGACTGTGTTTAACGTTTGAAACATATACACATACAATTATGACATCTTTTCTAAATGAATGACTTGAAGAAAACAAAGGAACAAACTTTAAACGTGTACTTTTATCAATCGTGTGAGTTGATCGGCTTTGTGTGGTTTTTAATTCGATTAAAACAAACTTACTAAGAATGACATTAAATTATTTTGACAGTAATAATATTCTTTATTATACAGTTTGGATTTTTTGTAGTACACCGTGTACTAATTTAATTTTTATACAAAATATTACCAATCGTGTTCTTTTTTGTCTATCAAGTATTGACTGCCCGCCTATCGTATACCTTTATTTCTACTTAAAATGTCAATATTCAATAAATTTATTGATACAATATTATATTTTACAATCACGCTTAACTGTGTAATGAACCAATGTAACATATTTAAATTTTTATTTCTTTATCTATCGTGTGATTTCGAAGTTGACAATTGTGTATCGTGTGCGTGAATTTAAATTCGATTTAAACCAACTTGTAACATTTTGTCTTTAAGAATTTGAGCAGGTAAACTCGATTTTCAATAAATTTAACAAAACTTATATTGTTTAGTTACATATTTACGACGAAACAGAAGAATATTGTTTTGTTTTCAATCTACATTTGAGACGCATTAATCGTTTAACGTGTCGTCGTTGAAACGTTTTTCTCCGGGCGAAAAAAGCCGAGGATTTCGAACAATCCTGTTAAACGTGTATCGAGACTCGGAATCGTGTATTTTACCGCAAATCAAGCTATCTAACGTGTTCGTGTATCGTGTAACGTGCAATCCGTGTTCGAATAACGTGCGTGTACCGTCCGTACCGTGTGACAACTTGCACGTTCCGATATCTGTACTGATAAATAAGCATACTAACTATCATTTAAATATCTTCATAGGTATTGAAAATATTTCACTTCATAATACTTTCTCCTGAATTAAAAAGTTGAAAAGGGGCACAACTCCAACAATAATTCATCAATTATTACGTCCCATTGTATTCGACTAGATGTAGTACTGATGAAAAAGTGTACTAACTTTCTATCAAACAAACGATATTCAATTTGAGCAAACATAACCCTTAAACATCAAAGTATAAAGGGGAAAGGGGAATAACTCAGAAAGTAATTAATCCAGAGTTATGTCCCTTTATAGTCCGATAGATGAAGAACTGGCGAATAAGCATTCTAACTATCATTCAAATATATTCATAAGTTCTAAACAAATCCCATTAGAACAAATTTTAATCTTAAATGTTAAAGTATAAAGGGTGCCTTCACTCCAAAAATAATTTATCCACAGTAATGTCCCTTTATAGTTGTGTAGATATAGTACCGATAATTAAGTATACAAACTTTCAGTCAAATATCTAGATCAGTATTGAAGATATTTTACATAGGAAAAACTTTAACCTCATATTTTGCAATTTCTAAAGTATAAAAGGGCAATTACTCTAAAAATAATTCATTATGTGCCTTCACAGTCGTGTAGATATCGTACCGACAAATAAGTATACAAACTTTAAGTCAAATATATTGATCAGTATTGATGATATTCTACATAGGAAAAACTTTAACCTCATATTTTGCATTTTTTAAGTATAAAATGGCAATAACTAATAAAATAATTAATCCAGAGTTATCCCCTTTCACAGAATGGTTAATATAGTCCCACTAAATAAGTATACCAACTTTCAATAAAATAACTTGGATAGTGTTTTAAGTGTTTCAAAAAACTTTAACCTGAAAACCAACGCCAAGGCTAACGCCGACGCCGACGCAAAAGTGATAGACGTAACGTCCACACCTGATACACGTTGGCGTCACATTAAAGAAACAGCATTATAACGTTACACAATACGTACATTTATTGTATTTCATTTGCACATACGAAAATGTACATAAACTATAAAATGATAACTATTTTAATTTTTACAGCGTCTCAAAAAAGCGCATGCACTGATGATTCGATCAATCAAATAGTTTTGTTCTCATTCCTATTCTAAATTTTCCAATATGGAAAGGTGTACATTTTCAGTTAATCTCAGTGTATTGGATCGACTGTCTTTAAAATCAGCACAAATATAAATCATGGAATATGCTGGTACAGACACCGTGTGTTTTTATCAATGGCATGTTTAAGACTTGTTTCCATTTTTTTGAGTAGAAAATACCCTTTATAACTTTTGTACCCAAATCATAGCTTGCTATGAAATCATCCGTGTTATTGGTCTGCAGCGTGTACACTGGTTCGAGCACTCGTAGTAAGTAATAGTCGGCTTTCACAGCAAACACATCGTTCCGGTTCACCAATTCATGAATTAGTATGTTTGCGGGTAACTGTACAAGGGCTTTTTCGATTTGTTATTTTTTCTTCAAAGAGAGACATTAATTCATATTTACCGACGGCGAGTGCTTGTTAACAATTTTTCGTATTGTCGATTCCAAACACTCACCACAATAACATGACAGGTCTCTCTCAATAATCATGTCGTCATGACTCGAAATTATTTGATGTATAGATCTGTACATTTTCTGGAACCATTATACGCTCATTTATTTGAAAAAATGTTTTGTGACTTATATTTTATTGCAACTATGTAACGTACGCAGGCGACGTTACGCTAAAGTAAAAAAGGTACAAAATACGAAGCTTTGTGTGACACAGATTTTGTGGTGTGAAAAAAAAACAGTAAAGACACACAGAAATTTCTTTTTTATATATCGCTTGCTTCATAAAATTACTTTTGTTTGATTTAAATAAACAACCCTAAATTATTCATCCAGCGTTGAAATCGAAGATAGTACCCTGTGACAATTGTGTTATTTTCTTGTCTATTGACGTTTTTTATGCTACTGTGTGACATGCATTTTGACGCCTGGCGATTTAATTATTAATATGCCATGCATTTGAAAAACACGCTTATATTAATTATGAAAATTACAAACAGAATATCTCCATTTTACAAGAAACAATAAAATTTCCAAATCTTAAGAACGCTAACTTCACCAATCTGAAGATGCACTAACGTCGCAAAACGTCGGGCGGACATTTGGGACCTACCGGGGATTACGAGGTATATTTCGAATTTAACAAACAGTTTTTTTATTCAAAAACAATGTAAATATTGCACAATGGTCCGATTTCAGCGCTGATCCTGAAGTGTCTCTTTTTTTTTGGTGATGGGTGCTCGTAAAAGTCGAGCTAAAATGTACATTTTGAATACAAATCTGGTTCTAGAAGTGCTTTCTCTTTTGCCTCATGTCAGACTCACATTATTGATTTTTTTCAGATTTGAAAAGGATAAAGAGAACGCTGTAGGCATAATTCTATTAGATCTGCAAAAGGCATTTGATACTTTTGACCGATCCATTCTTCTTATAAAAAAAATCATGTGGCTTCAGTAATGACATAGAAAGTTGATGTCTCTGGCGCTCATTCTACATCTTCTATTATAACGTCTGGTGTGGCGCAGGGTTCTTTTCTTTGTCCTCTCGTTTTTTAATTTATGTTAATGACATGTCTATGGTAGTAAAGAACAAATGTCAACAAACTGCTAATAATTCGCTTTTTAGGGTCAGATAAAGACATGGGTCAGTTTGTATTGCAGGCAATACGGAAGTCCCCTATCGGTGATCTACGACTAATTTAAGAAAAACAGCATGACCTTGACCTCAGACCAAAAACAAGAGATCTGCTGGGCGGGGCAGTATACCCATGTGTGAGGTTCAAGCAACCTTGACATCTGACCCTTGGCCTCAGTCTTGACCAAACGGCTATACACAGTAAAATTTGAGTTATCGTTCAGAAAGACAGACAGACGACACCATTAAGTCTGCGTATCTTCAAACATCCTCTGTGAATATACAGTATTGTAAAATGAAAACTAGAACCCTGCAAATCAGATGTGTGGCCTCAAAATAGCATACCAGTTATTTACCTATTTTAGCTGAAGAATGGGAAATATATGGGGAATTGAGTTATACATCAGATAAGCAAAATAGGACAATACCTCAAGACTTATGTGGCAGACAAGAATTAGAAATTACAAAGAGCAATTACTCTATATAATTCAATAACCCCGTAGACATGTGTGGGGTTTCAAGGGAATCAATTCAGTAATTTCAAAGACAAAATTTGGTACCAAAAAACTTTACCAAGAAATTTCTACGTATAAAAGTCCATAATCCAGTCAAAAGTCATGCTAGAGTTATGCAACTTCGTATTCGACTTCCAATGGCAATCCCGTAGACATGTGTAAAGTTTCAAGTGAATCCCTTTAATAGTTTCAAAGATATAAAAAGTTTGTACCTAAAAACTTTACCAAGAAGTGTTACGCCGACGTCACCGCGCAACTGAGTAGGATAGCCCCACTATTCTCTAAAAAGTCGAGTTAAAAAGGGACTATTACTTCAAGATCAGACAAAGCAGAGTTACAGTTCTTATGCACTGCACTTAAACTTGATGAGATCTATCTACCAACTAAGATTCACATTGATACCTCCTTTAGTTTCAGATTTATGAACCGGACAAGAAATTGGACGCCGAGGCCGCTGCCAACGCCACCGACACCGCTGGCTCCGCAGCCTTGGACACCATGAGTTACACCACTCTCCGTAAACAGATATCCTGTAGAGCATTGTCGTACAGGCTCTCTACTTTCTCCGTGGAAGGTCACGTCGAGATGAACTTTGTGTCGACCAATAAATGCGTAGCTTTCATCTAGACGAAAACACTATTAAACACATTTTGATTTCGTAATTTCTATTTTTAGACCAAGGTTTGCATGCTTATTTAACATCAGTATTATTCACAGTCTGCGATTGGGCGGTTCATTTCAAATTGCGTGACGTAGGCGATGTAAACAAGTTACGTATCATAACAATTTCGTCATGAATATTATGATGAGAAAAGTTCACCTGAACGTGACCTTCGTTTGGAAAAGGCCAGATCTAAATTAGCGAGTATGCGAGTGTAAAATTTTAGATCGGGTTTTAATCAGATTGGAGTTAAACCTATATGTTTGCTGACTTTGTAATGCGACACAAATAAAAAGATTGGCTTCCCAGATAAAACCTGTATCTTCCCACGATACGTGTTATTTATCAAATTTTGACTATTTTGGTATCCACAGCAACCAGAATTTTTGTCAGAAAAAAAGCAAATGACGTGCATAATCGATTATATATTGCAATGTATTTACATACCAAGTTTCAGCAAAATAGCTTAGCATTTTTTTTTAAATCGCGGGTTCCAGATTTAAGCCGACAAAATGACAGAGACAGACAGACAGACAGACAGACGGAATGCAAACTTATAGTCCCCTCCGGTGTTAACAAATAAAGCCAATGTTAAAAAATTATTTCATTGGCCTATTGGCAACACATTATCATGCATTTAAGAAAAACAGAATCAATTCCTTTTGGATCTAAATGAACAATTCAGTCCAATTATAACCATAACCTTAATACTTCGTGTTATGACTCTGAGTACCTCTTTTGATGCCTTGACATACGCTAATTTAAAAAAATAAAATTCTCGTTTTTTTGAAGAAAGAAGTTTATCTTACTGAACACACATTTTCATTTTGACTAAGCATGCAATATTCGGTATCATAGCTTTACTTGATCTTCAATCACTCAATATAGTTAAAATAACTTATTACCTGTTTTCACTGTGATTTGAATAGCTTGAGTGTCAGACAATGTACCATCTGATGCTGTCACTATTAGATCAAATGGTGTACTGACACCAACAAGGGAAACAGCAGTCGTAATTGCACCAGTAGTTGAATCGATATTGAAGTCAGTCACAACTACAATAAAAACATCATAATAAAATATATTTTTCTTATCTTATAGCTGTTCGACTGTTCAGCTTATTCAAAATCTCTGGCTACCGATCATTGCACATTACAATTTATTATAAAATATACGTATATAGAAACTATGCACCTGCTTCTCGTGCAAAAACCCTACGAGGTCAGTTTTGGTGAAAATCATTAGTGTGTAAGAAATGAATTGAATGTCGCTAAATAAACGAGAAATTGCCATACGTCTATTGGTAGGCGGTGCGTGCGTCACATGCAGAGGTGAAATTTCTGTAAAATCATAGCTATTAGAAATCATCCCATTTCCGATTTTCAACATATGCAAGACAAAACCGGGTTTGCATCGACAGAGAAGCATGAAAACCATGCAATCAGACGACAGTATGGTCCTATACACGTGTCCATTATTAATCGGACATTTATAAATGTTAAAAAATATAAATTTGCTACTTTAGGAAATCGGGGTACTTAGACGTTTCGTTAAGTATATATCGTAAATCTGCATGAAAAGAATTTTGGATTAATTGTACCGAAAACAATTCCAATACTTAAACAGCATATTTTTTTATACGACAGAGAAAACATGTTGTGCTTCGGATGTGCTCAAAAATGTAACAAAATATGTAGAATAAGATTTCGTTTCTTGAAACATAGACTGCAGAGCTTTCGTTGTATGAAATGTATCTTAAAAATGGTGCCATTTGTACTTGTAAACTAAACATGAAAATCCAATTTTCATTCGATTATCAAAAAAACCGATATCCCAATGTTCAGGTAAATCTAATTTAGAAATTGATTACAATGCATACTCCTATAATTGCACAGGTATAATAACCGTAGAGGAGTACAGGGTAATACAATTGAATGTTCATTCAAATTAATTGTATATGTTACTAATATGTATATATGGATAAGTATTCCTGTAGTTATAAGCCAACATTTTTTACAATTTAATCATCATGATTTTATCTTTTAAAAAAAGAGAGAAAAAAAACATACAACGGTTTCAATTCATGTATACGCCGCACTACTTCCTGCGCGTTATTGTTGTGCGATATGAGTTAAGTGTCTGAGCCAAGATATGTTTTATCGTCTACGTATAGAATGAGAGATTAATGCGTCACGCCCTTTCAAATTAGGGTTCACCACAGGGAATCTTCACTGTCGTATATATTTTCAGTGTTTGGTTAAATGTAATTATTACAGTTATTATTGTGTATCAGTCATACACATGCTTGAAGATTTGAGTTCCTTCATGTACCTCAAAAAGTAGATTTTGTAGTAAGCTTGTTAATACTGATTTCTCAAAATTGGCGTAAATAGTTGTTCTTCGAACAATTAATGAAAACTCTGTATATCACAGGTTTGAAGAGTTGAGCCCCGTCGTGTACCTCAAAAAAAGTAGAATCCGTAGTAAGGTTGCTACACCGATTTCTCAAATTGGCGTATATAGTTGTTCGACAAGCAAACAACTAAAAACGAAAAATTCAGACAAGCGACAAAAACAATCAAGAGAAAATTAAATACACTATACTGACCATCCAGAGAGTATGTGATGGTTGCAAATGAGACAGTAACATCGGAATCTGTAGCAGCTACAGTACCGACAATATGTCCTGAAACAAATATATAATGGAAGACATTCAACTTGCCGAAATGTAATTATAATTAAACATTTACAAGTAAAAAGTGTTATACTATTTGCTGAATGATCCGTTTCTATAAGTTCTATATCTCTTTTCTTGTAAGATTTGTTCATTTCTGTAAAATTTCTACAAATGTTATACATTACTTTTGTACTTTGATTGGTCCATTTCCATATAACTGCATATGTTGTATATTGCATTCGTAGTTAGATTGGTCCATTTTCATAAAACTACATATATTGTATATTGCATTTGATTAGATTGGTCCATTTTCATAAAACTACATATATTGTATATTGCATTTGATTAGATTGGTCCATTTTCATTAAACTACATATATTGTATATTGCATTCGTAATTAGATTGGTCCATTTCCATAAAACTGCATATGTTGTATATTGCAAATTCGTAGTTAGATTGTTCCATTTTCATAAAACTACATATATTGTATATTGCATTTGATTAGATTGGTCCATTTTCAAAAAACTACATATGTTGTATATTGCATTAGTTGTTAGATTGGTTCATTTCCATAAAACTACATATATTGTAATTGCATTCGTAGTTAGATTGGTCCATTTCCATAAAACTACATATATTATATATTGTATTCGTAGTTAGATTGGTCCATTTCCATAAAACTACATATGTTCTTTCCTTTTTTATCTAGATTGGTCAAAAATCGAATGTATTAGATAAACGGCTATATGTATGCTCAAACAGCAGCAGGACATTTTGATATTGCAATTCAAGAATAATCCTAGACAAAGGTTTTTATACAGATACTTCTGATTTTATATTACAAGTAACGAATAACAAGTAAAATAAATTTATTAACTAATTGCGATCTAACTTTTATTGCATTTCAAAGATATATGAATATCGATGTACAATATTGATGATTTTTATACAATGAAACCAACATACCTATAGCAACATTTTCTGAAACTGTAAAAGAATAAGTTCCAGCAACATCAAACACTGGAGCTTCATCATTAACATCAGTTATATCAATAGTTATGGATCTGTAAACTGGAGTCTGTCCATCCGTAACGCTACAGAATAAAATCAAAATAAAGAATATCCGGTATTTTCTCATAAAACACGTCTGTGTTTTAAATTATCTGATTTTCAGAAAAGGTTAATCCGAAGGTTTTATCATCGATAATTATCCTTAATAAATTAGTGATTAGTCATCCAAATTTTTAGGGTAATTAAATACCACTTTTAAAACTAATAAACATTAAGTTACATCATTTGTGTTGGTGATGAAGCAAACAATATTAAACAAGAGCTCCGCTGGGCGGGGCGTTATACGCCCGTGTGCTGTCCATGATGTGTTCTGTCCCATATGAAGAACCGATGACCTTGACATATGATCCCGAGAACTCAAAATAAATAGGTCACATCCTTGACTGGAGGGTTATCCAATGCAAAGATTTCATGAACCTAGGTACAGCTGTTAGCGAGTTATCACCGGCACAAAGTTTCCAATATGAACTTTCAGTAACCTTGACCTTTGACACCAGGGCCTCAGAACCAATAGGGCACATCCCTGACCCATGGGCTATCTACATATAAAATTTGGTAAACCTGGGCGAAGCTGTTGTTATCGACGCTACAAAATTTTCTATATGATGTCCCAGTGACTTTGACCCCTGGGCCACTGATTCAATAGGGCACATACTTGACACAAGGGCTAAACACATTTTAAATTTGGTAAACCTAAGTATTTCAGTTGTTGAGTTATCGTCTAGAAAATATATTTCCATGTGAAGTCTCAGTGACATTGACCTTTGACCCCGGAATATCAGAACAAAAAGGGCACACCCTTTACACAAAGGCTATCCACACATAAAATTTGGTGAACCTAGGTGAATCTGTTGTAGAGTTATTGTCCAGACAAAATTTTCCAACATGAATCCCAGTGACCTTGACCTTTGACCCTAAGCTCCAGAACCAGAAGGACACACACTTAAGACAAAGGCTATCTACACAAAACATTTGGTAAACCTAAGTGAATCTGTTGTGGAGTTATTGTCCGGAAAAAAAATTCCAATATGAATTCCCGTGACATAGACCTTTGATCCCGGAGCTCCAGGACTAGAAGGGCACATACTTTACACAAAGGCTATCTACACATGAAATTTGGTGAACCTAGGTAGAGGGGTTGTTGGATATTGCCCGGACAAACTTTTCATATCTTACGACCCAGTGACCTTGGCCACAAAGGCTATCCACACATAAATTTGGTGAACCTAGGTACAGTCTTTGTTGAGTTATCGGCCGAACAAAGTTTTCATATTTTAAGTCCCAGTGACCTTGACCTTTGACCCTGGTGTCTCAAAATCAATAGGGCGGTGTATTTATGTGTAGATAGCCCTTTGGTAGAGACACCCTCTACCAAAGGGCTATCTACACATAAAATTTGGTGAACCTAAGTGAATTGGTTGTTGAGATATCATCCGGACAAAGTTTTCATACTTTAAGACCCAATGACCTTGACCTTTGACCCTGGGATCTCAAAGTCAATAGGGCACACCCTCTACCCAAGGGCTATCCACACATAAAATTTGGTGAATCTATGTACAGTCGTTGATAAGTTATCGTCCTGACAATGTTTTTATGTTTTAAGTCCCAGTGACCTTGACCTTAGACCCTGGGGTCTCAAAATCAATACGGCACATCTTTGACCCAAGGGCTATCCAAAATTAAAATTTGGTGAACCTAGGTACAGTCTTTGTTAAGTTATCGACCGGACAAAGTTTTCATATTTTAAGTCCCCGTGACCTTTAATCCTAGGGTCTCAAAATCAATATGGCACATCCTTGACCCAAGGGCTATCCACACATAAAATTTGGTGAACCTAGGTACAGTCAGTGTTGAGTTATTGACCGGAAAAAGTTTTCATATTTTAAGTCCCCGTGACCTTGACCTTTGACTCTGGGGCCTCAAAATCAATACCTAAGGGCTATCCATACATAAATTTTGAAGAACCTAGGTATATACATCATTTCTTGAGTTATCATCCGGACAAGCAATTGTCCACGGACAGACGGACAACATCATAACAAATACGTCCTGTTTTTCAAACGGGCGTATAAAAATCATAAAAGAATATTTTGACCGTGTTGCAACCGCATCAACAGGAATAATACATTAGAATTAACTATAATTAAAATGATAATCCTCTGGTCGGTTTTGTTGAAAAGTTATATTAACAAGTTGATTTCTTCCCCTTAGAAGTACATACACAACTTGGCACTTGATAAGGATAAAGTGAATGTGTGTTCATCAGATGTTCATAGTACCAGGAGAATACAACCCTCTTACAAGTATCATTTGATTTTAATGTGAACTTTGTTGATCTAACTTTGAGGTGGAGCATTATATTGATATCAAAGTATATCAGATGGTGGAAACAATACTTAAATCTGTGAAATTCTAAATGATATTATATAGCATATATTGGCTAGACACTATCCAACCCCAAACATTTTAAGCAAACACTAATACGTACCTGACAATTAAATCAACACTAGTGACAGATGTTTCAAAATCAAATTGTGCAGTTAAATCAATTTGTCCTGTAGTACCATCTATTATAAACCACTCAGAACCTGGTGGTTCAATAGAATACAGTAATGGTAAAGGACTACTATCTGTGTCTGTTGCTGCTAGTTGAATACCTGAAGCACCTGCTACTGTTGTAGTAGATTCTGGTATAGAATATACATAGTTATCTGTAGCCGGATCAGTCCAGATTGGATCTGAAAACAGACATGTCAATACTTGTATGTATTACAGATAACATACTTTTTATTTGGTAAGCTTTCCTGAAGTACCGTCTTCAAAGTCATTACTCTTCCCACTCAATACCGGCAACATTTCTTTTAACCGAGAAAATTATGTAAGAATCTTTTATTTTTAAGAAAGCGTAAGTATAACTTAACCAACGGATTCGAAATCAAGTAGTTAGCGAAATTATTGTGTTATATGTTTATGACATAATCTACATTTAAACTAAAACATATAAAAAAGTATAGTCCGTTTTTTCTCAACTGTTTAAGTTAGAATAATTTCATGGTAACTGGCTATACGCAATCGCCGTATCACGAATACTAGACCACAAACATTTTAACACACGAAATCACCGTTATATTATTTATGTTTTAACAGTTGATAAAAAAAAATATACTATGTTCACAGTACGGTGTTCAAGAAGTTAAGCGTATACGTTTGCACAACTAAATAAAAATAATGAATTAGTACATGTATATTAGATCTGCTTGGTTCATACAATAAAATAATCAAAGTAATGACAGTACTGATGGGGCGGTGCTACTAAAATTGTAAAACACTGATCATGATGTTTAGGAAGTCTTTTAAAAACTGAAAACAGAATAAAGGTATTCTTAACTTAAAAATAACATGTTGACTAAAAAAATTATGGCAAATGCTCACTAAGAATTGTGAAGTTTGAAGTTGAAGTTTAATGTCAAAATGCATGCTTAGATCTTAATTTACCGGTTATCCCATTAAGATTGAACAAAATCAAATACAAAGATATGTAAATGTTAAGTGGATAGGTTTTTGTTGCAATGGAAACTATCATTTTTACTGAAATTATGATATTCAAACATAAATAGTTCAGACATTAATTTGATTTTGAATTTAATCACATTTACCAATTATGCAAAAATAATACATTGGCACTGATTGAGTTACTCTGTGCTAAGGTTGTTTCAAAGGCTGCAAATTTTCCTCTTTTAAGAATTACAAATATGTTACATAAGTCTGTCAAGGGAGGATTTTTAAGCAAATGCGTCGAATAAAAAATAATATTGATGTTAAAGTGCTTAATAGCTATATAATATCAGTATGCAAACATAAAATCACACTACTGTATTTATATTAGTCTTGTCTAAAAAAAAGTGGTTGCCATGAAAACTAAACTAGTAAATACAGTCCAAAAATGAGATTCAGTTATTGCTACAATACTGCATATGCCAATTTAATGGAATTCAGACTCCAAGATGTGAACTGTCTGAAGTCCACAATCAAATGCTTTTCTCCTCTATTGAAAGCTTTGGTTTCTATGGTAACAGAAAATAAAAATACAATAATTTGAATTACAACCATTAAGAATTCTTTCAGAGAAATAAAAAAATCAGATCAAAATAGAAATTAAATTTGTATTAATTTCTAAAAAATAATGTTCTAAACATTTGCAAAAAGAGTAAATCAATCGTAATAGGTTAAAAGATTCAGCTTCCAAGCATTCAAATAGGACGACGCGCATAGGGTGTAAGGTTAACTCTTACAAAAAATATAACAAGGTTTTATCAATATTTTCTACAAATTGAAATGAATTTTTTGTGAGAAATGGATGGCTTAATAAGGAGATAATGGAATATAGTTACATAAAACAAAATCTGTAATTTGAAAGGAAAGATATACAGTAATTATTTTACTTTCTCTAAATTAACCCAGTTATGGCATCATTATATACAAGCAAATTCAGAATTAGATATAAGAAATGCTCTATGTAGATAAGAATAGAATCCAGAAGAGTGTTTTCATTATAATGATTGAAAGAATATGTAGATAGAGAATTACCTTACTCATATTGTAGTTAACAATGATACAAAAAGTCACAAAATAAAGTTTATTCATTATAAAGATTTTTAATGAATCAATTCATTTTGACTGAGTGCTAGAACATTGTAATAATTTTAAGCAGTGGGTATTTTTTATTATCAGGGCTCTAGCGAGACCAAAATTTTACGAAGTTGTCATTTTTCTTTCATTTCAAATTTAAGCAAAGTTTAAAGACTTTATTATCATATTGAGAAGTGAAGTTTAATTAAGTAAATGGACTGTATTGTATCTATGAACTCACGTATCTGAAATTTGTTATACCCGAAAATTTATTCACTTTCAAGTTAGATTACCAAAAAAACCCGATTCATATTTAAGGTGCACTATTAACAAATAATCAATTTGATTTAATCACACCTCATTAGTAAGGTGTATATGATTTTAAAGTGATCCAGGAAAAATAGAAACAAAAATCGTCACATGTTTACGAAAATGGCTGATTTACGTAATATTAGGTTAGTCATTTGACCAGCACTTTACGAATATTTGATAATTATAATATAATTATAGGCACGGCCTATTGATGGAAAAGACATGCAAGGTTTGTTTACAAATTAAATTGTGAGGAGAAATACAAGTAATAGGCATGACAGGCAATTCGGCATACACTCAGCTGAGTCAGCAGAAATTCAGGCTAAGAGACCTACCTTAACTTCATCCTAACCTTCAAATGAAGGTTTTATAATGAAAGACAAAATGTTTCTTGCATATATTTTATCAATTTCGTGTTATTCTGCTTCAATAACATTTGGTCCATTTGGAAGTGAAGACTTTATAGTTTTCGACAAGAAGATTTAAAAAAAAAATGTTGACGGCGGACCCACGCTCTCACACACACACGCACATTGGTCGGTCTGACCCCCACAATAGTCGAAAGTTTTTACTTATCATTGTCTCAATAAACGTTATTTAAATGATACTTCATTACATGAAGGACTGGAGTTGTTTTAAATACGTACAAATAATCAGTATTACCTGACACAACAGATATGATGACGGAAGCAGTACCATCATTTGTTCCATCATTAGCATGACATGTTAAAGTGAAATCTGTATTGATACCCATCATTGACTCTGCCACAGTTATCTCCCCTGTCGATGATATACTAAACGCTGTCACAGCCTCGTCTTCATAAAAATAAAAAGTCGTTAAAAATTAAGCATAATTTTAAAATGTTATGTGCAATGTAAGTCAAGTCCCATTTAAATACCTTTTTTAAAATGAACAATGAGTCTTAACATGATCCGGTTCATTGGGAGAAAATTTCATTTTAAAAGGCGGTCGGCACTGTCCTGGGATGGTTGGACATAAGCCATTTTTGTCCTATTAAGTAACACTTGTGTTGTTCCTCAGCGACGTTTAGCGTCAGCGTTGTGACAATGAAGACAAATTTTATTTTTTAAGTCGGCAAGCTAATTTAACAATAAATGTAAGTTTATGTAAGCTTTATGACAGCAGCGTTGCGTCGCACGCACAAATCGAAAAGACACCTGGTAAATTGGTATCTTTATAAACACATCTGAAACGTAAGAAAGTGAACTCATTTAATTAAATCTTATGATATGATAAACAGGAATGAACAGTTTGTGGTCTCAAAAATGTCAGCTTTAGAGGTTTCAAATGCATTGAATTTTTTTCTCACATCTGATCAATTACAAATATCTTTAGAACCTTTAACAAAATTATGGTTGCTAGGAATGTGATGTTGAACAGTTAAATTTGACACTCATGTGGTTGAAGGGAATGTATTGTAAAAACAAATGTTTACAAATGTATTTCAGCCTTCATTTGATTTCAAGTAACAAAGTGAGCAAACATATCAACTGGTTTTGTTTGCCTAATGTCATTTTTGGCGGCTTATAAGTGTGACGATCATTGATACGGAGATACGGGTTTTAACATTGTCCAATGTGACGTCAGTTAATCTTGGTCAAAGGATGCCTTATTACGTCTTAGTTTTAAGACGCTCATTAAATTTAGTTGTACCGAAGAGTATATAAGGAGGAAAATTAGTTGAATAAGTCAGTCTGCAGTTGGCAGCAGACTCGCACGTCCGACTCTCTGAGCTCCAGAATTAATTAATAATTATATATCTACTTCCAGTTTTATTTAATAGACTATGTTAGTCATTACAATAGAGACAAGGTATGAGTTTGTATTTTATTCAAGCCATCCTAGTAACCTGCGCAGAGCATTGCCTTCTGTTGTAGTTGTGAAAAGTGACAGAGAATGAATACATTGTCTTCCTAGTACGACCGCTTGGAGCATTGCGTTCCAATGCATAGGAACGGGGACTAAGTGTGGAGCATACCTTGGTGGGAATCTATGAAGTGTTATAAAGGCCGGTGGCTTATACATGTTGAAGCTTTGTGAAGCCAGTAGAGTACAAGTGAATGGTTTATCGCCTTCTTAATACGATCTCTCAGAGCAATGCGTTCCCGAGGATAAGAAAAGGGACGAGGTCATCACTTGGGACGTCTATGTCATATATGTATATTATTTTGTAGAAAAGCTGGCGACACTGTTGAGTTGAGTTGATAGTTATAGTGATTTCGTGTCAGAGAGCCAGCGATAGAGATTAGCTATTGGATATTGCCTTGATTATATTATGAGAAGCTTATGGTAGCCCGGCGTATTTTATACATCCCCACCCACTCTATATGTTTAATCCGGGTCATCGAATACATGTATATTGTTAATAGTCAGCGACAGAGATGGTCCACTCTGGTCGCTCGTCCACTTGATATATGCACGAGCTTATGTAGATATTATAGCTCGTCAGTATTGTAATCCCGTCTTCTGTATATCAGTGTAGGCTATTTCAGTGCCCCTCTCCATGTAATTTATTAGCTGAGTGGCGGAGACGGTTTATGTTGTACGCCCGTCCATAGGTTAATAAAGTCGAGCTGATAGCTTGACTTCTGTAGTAAGTTTATAATCAGTCATGTTTGTCCTATACCCTTGCACTTTCTTTGCCATCATATATTACCATGGATAGCTCGGCGACGGAGACAAGCAACTCTGATCGCCCGTCCGTTTGATAACAAGGACCAGCTTCAGAGAAGCTCGTCTACCATAGTTATCTATGTCATTTTGCAATGTATATAATTGTCCATGCATTTGTCTTTATTTGATTGTCTTATATTGATATATATTTACAGGGTGTCAAAAATTAGGTATGGCCAACCTTTGTATTAACTTTATAATGACTAGAAAATTCGTCGTATTGAACACAGTCACGCAGAATTTGATGGAAGAAGCTGGGATGTTGGAGTTGTCGGGCCCTTGATTTACAGTATTGTGAGTAATAGATTTATTATTCATGTTGAAAACTCGCTGTATAACGTTATTTTATTAAAGATCAGGACATCAGCCAATCAAAAGCCGTCATTTTTTCTTGAAGTATTATAACATATCTTATATACCATTTCATGGTATTGTAAATAGTTATTTCTGTACGTCTAGTAGCCGATGCACGTTACATAAGTAAAAGACCAAATGACGCTCTCCTGTCGACTAATTGTATGTTTTTTCCTGTCTATGTTTTTTCCCTTATTCTCAGAATGTTATTTTGTATTTTTTGTACGTCCGAGTAATTCATAACGTCGTTATTTATTTGATGTAGTTATTGATTTTTCATTGTTTTATAATTGTAGTTTTATATTTATATCGCGTTACATCATAATTATTTATTATTTAGCTCAAATGAGTGCGGTAAATATCAAAACATACCTGCAGCTGTAGTTAGAGAATATGTAAATACATTATTAGGTGCTGAATAATCTATATCTGTAGCAATAACTGTACCAACGACGTCACCTAAAATTACATCAGTAAAAAGTGTAATATAAAAATAAAATAAAAAAAGGTCAATCATTAAGTGTACTATAGAAATAAGTATAATGAGTCAATCCCTTTGTGTACTATAAAAATAAAGTAAAATGAGTCAATCCCTTTGTGTACTATAAAAATAAAGTAAAATGAGTCAATCCCTTTGTGTACTGTAAAAATGAAGTAAAATGAGTCAATCATTTTGTGTACTATAAAAATAAAGTAAAATGAATCAATCACTTTGTGTACTATAAAAATAAAGTAAAATGAATCAATCATTTTGTGTACTATAAAAATAAAGTATAATGAATCAATCATTTTGTGTACTATAAAAATAAAGTAAAATGAATCAATCACTTTGTGTACTATAAAAATAAAGTATAATGAGTCAATCACTTTGTGTACTGTAAAAATAAAGTAAAATGAGTCAATCCCTTTGTGTACTATAAAAATGAAGTAAAATGAGTCAATCATTTTGTGTACTGTAAAAATAAAGTGAAATGATTTAATCACTTTGTGTGCTAAAGAATTATAGTAAAATAAGTCAATCAATTTGTGTGCTATAGAAATATAGTAAAATAAGTCAATCACTTTGTGTACTAAAGAATTATAGTAAAATAAGTCAATCAATTTGTGTGCTATAGAAATATAGTAAAATAAGTCAATCACTTTGTGTACTATGGAAATATAGTAAAATAAGTCAAATACTTTGTGTTCTATAGAAATATAGTAAAATAAGTCAATCACTTTGTGTACTATGGAAATATAGTAAAATAAGTCAATCACTTTGTGTACTATGGAAATATAGTAAAATAAGTCAATCACTTTGTGTTCTATAGAAATAGAGTAAAATAAGTCAATCAATTTGTGTACTAAATTTTAAAATTTAATTTACACATTTGTATTATATGCTACATTGATAGACGTTTTCGTTTTTCATTGCACAACATGAGATTTAAATAAAGAACACTTATTCAGTCATTAGATAGTATTTCATTATAATTATACAATTCATCTACAGCTGTGCTGATTATGAAAGCCTACAATTTTTTACAAGTTCTTCTCCACTCTTTCACAAGTAACAAGTTGACCTTATCTGTAAGGAATCTTATAATCTGCTGCACCAGAAACGCTGGATTTGAAGCCAAGTTCGTAGTTACTACACAACCCCCATAACAACGATATAAAGAACTTCATTTGTACGTAAAAGTGTTAATAGATAAAATTAAAAATGAACCAAAATGACGTGTGTTGAATTTAGAGATCGTTAATAATAAAAACACGTTGTGTTAGTATCATACCTATGACAGCAGTTTCATCAACATTAAAGGTATATGTTGCTGGATCAAATATTGGCGTGTTATCGTTTACATCGTTGATATTAACAACTATTGTAGTATCAGTATCAAAGGATCCATCAGTAACCCTACAACATATTTATATACTTGTATCTACAATAATCTTCACTGGTAATATAATAGTTAGGGATGAGACGATATGCCGATATATCGATACATCAGGGTCACAATACGTATCGTGGCCCAGCGCGATATATCGCGATACGACCCTAACATTCGTAATCAGGGGAAGTCACTGCCTTGTCGCTGTGTTTTCAGTATTCAACAGGTTTGCCGGTAAAAAATATTGTTGTTTGTAAAATAGGTATGGTACAAATCAACCCGTGGACATCTATATCTCCGTAAACTAATACATGTGTCTTATAGACCGCTGCCGTATGGGATCTCTTGTCATCGCTCAGGGGGTCACGTCGAGATGACCTTTGTGTCGACCAATCAATGCGTAGCTTTCATCTAGACATTAACACTGGTACTCCTGATTTCGTGATTTTAATTTTTAGACCGAGGTTAGCGATTTAAAGGTGGTGTTATTCACATAAGTGTGGTAAGACGGTTTGTGCACATTTCGTGACGTAGACGATGTAAACAAGTTACAAAACATTATGATTGCGTCATTAATATTTTAATTAGAAAAGGTCACTTGAACACGACCCTCATAACAAAGTACCAAATCTTTAATTAGAGAGTAGGCGATTGGGAATTTTAGATCGGGTTTTATTAGGATAGTGAATATATCAACCCCAAGTTTGGACAACTCAACCCATAGACAACTCATTCCGTATTACGTTAAAACTGTAATTTTCTCGCGTACGGAAGGTATTTGTGTATAGAATAATTAAACAGAAATTGTCACACCATACATGTAAAAACAGACATTATTAAAGAAATGACGTTACTAGAACAGTGATTTGTTATTTCTAGAACATAACAAAAAAAAGTTTTATCCATTTCTTTTGTGAATCTTAAAGACTTATTGCTCATGTGTTTTTGAACCGACACATGGAAGCATTCCTTTTGTACTTATCTTCCAGGTGATCATCAATAGAAGAATGTGATTTTCTTACAATTTATTTACAATAACTACCAGTATAGTATCGTATCGTAAATAATCATATAGTCTCCTTTCGTATCTATATGTATCGTATCGTGTGACGACCGTATCGTCTCATCTCACCAATAAGCACAGTGTTTTGATATAAGAGTAAGAAAGGTAAACAAAAATATGTGACATTGTTAAAATATTGTCTGAACAAATTTAAAAAAACCAACGAATGTGCATTTAAGCTGACTGTGGGACAAAATTCACCAACTAATATCGATTTCTCTATAGCATTACGTTTAGCACAGAAAATATCAGAAAAAAATATCTAAAATTCACTTATGTCAGCAGCCTAAATCTGGTCTATATGATAGCAGGTCTATATAATATCTGGTCTATATGATATCTGGTCTGTAAGATAGCTGGTCTGTAAGATATCTGGTCTGTAAGATATCTGGTCTATAAGATATCTGGTCTATATGATATCTGGTTTGTAAGATATCTGGTCTATATGATATCTGGTCTATATGATATCTGGTCTGTAAGATATCTGGTCTATATGATATCTGGTCTGTAAGATATCTGGTCTATAAGATATCTGGTATAAATTATATATGGTCTGTTAGATATCTGGTCTATAAGATATCTGGTATCTATGATATCTGGTCTGTAAGATATCTGGTCTGTAAGATATCTGGTCTATAAGATATCTGGTATATAAGATATCTGGTCTGTAAGATATCTGGTCTGTAAGATATCTGGTCTATATAATATCTGGTATATATAATATTTGGTCTATAAGATGTCTGGTCTGTAAGATATCTGGTCTGTAAGATATCTGGTCTGTAAAATATCTGGTCTGTAAGATATCTGGTCTGTAAGATATCTGGTCTGTAAAATATCTGGTCTGTAAGATATCTGGTCTGTAAGATATCTGGTCTGTAAAATATCTGGTCTGTAAGATATCTGGTCTGTAAGATATCTGGTCTATATAATATCTGGTCTATATAATATCTGGTCTGTAAGATATCTGGTCTGTAAGATATCTGGTCTATAAGATATTTGGTCTATAAGATATCTGGTCTGTAAGATATCTGGTCTGTAAGATATCTGGTCTGTAAAATATCTGGTCTGTAAGATATCTGGTCTGTAAGATATCTGGTCTGTAAGATATCTGGTCTTTAAAATATCTGGTCTATATGAAATATGGTCTATATGATATCTGGTCTATAAGATATCTGGTCTGTAAGATATCTGGTCTGTAAGATATCTGGTCTGTAAGATATCTGGTCTATAAGATATCTGGTCTATAAGATATCTGGTCTGTAAGATATCTGGTCTATATGATATCTGGTCTATATGTTATCTGGTCTATAAGATATCTGGTCTAAATGATATCTGGTCTATATGATAGCTGGTCTATATGATATCTGGTCTATATGATATCTGGTCTATATAATATTTAGTCTGTAAGATATCTAGTCTATATGATATCTGGTCTATAAGATATCTGGTCTGCAAGATATTTGGTCTATAAGATATCTGGTATATATGATATCTGGTCTGTAAGATATCTGGTCTACAAGATATCTGGTATATATGATATCTGGTCTGTAAGATATCTGGTCTGTAAGATATCTGGTCTATAAGATATCTGGTCTATATGATATCTGGTCTATAAGATATCTGGTCTATATGATATCTGGTCTATATGATAGCTGGTCTATATGATAGCTGGTCTATATGATATTTGGTCTAAAAGATATCTGGTCTGTAAGATATCTGGTCTATAAGATATCTGGTCTGTAAGATATCTGGTCTATATAATATCTGGTCTATATAATATCTGGTCTATATGATATATGGTCTGTAAGATATCTGGTATATATGATATCTGGTCTGAAAGATATCTAGTCTATATGATATCTGGTCTGAAAGATAGCTGGTCTATATGATATCTGGTCTGAAAGATATCTAGTCTATATGATATCTGGTCTATATGATATCTGATCTGAAAGATATCTAGTCTATATGATATCTGGTCTGAAAGATATCTAGTCTATATGATATCTGGTCTATATGATATCTGGTCTGAAAGATATCTAGTCTATATGATATCTGGTCTGAAAGATATCTAGTCTATATGATAGCTGGTCTATATGATATCAGGTCTGAAAGATATCTAGTCTATATGATATCTGGTCTGAAAGATATCTAGTCTATATGATATCTGGTTTGAAAGATATCTAGTCTATATGATATCTGGTCTATAAGATAGCTGGTCTATATGATATCTGGTCTATATGATATCTGGTCTAGATAGGATATGATATCTGGATTTTATATCAAGGGCTGAACTCCATGCGAAAATAAAGGGAGTTACAATAGTGTTTCGTTCCGTCGAATGGTTTTGAATGATTAAATTAAGACATTTTATTGATATATCTTCAATGTGAAACCATTGTTCAGGAATGATGTATAAATACATCTATTTAAACCTGAATTTAGTCATGTGCTTTCACAAACATCTTAAAACAGGTATGTATTTAACGTTTATAGTTGAGTCTGCTTCATACACACATGTTTACAGACTGTACAATCTTGTAAATAGGCCTTTGATTATTGAAATTAAACTCAAGCAGATGACCCTTCAATCACCTACTTCCACTTTGATAGGGTGAAGCATTTGCGGTTAATTTCTTGCTCAAGGACATTAGTAGTGCTCTTGTAATGGTTTGATCCTGGCACCTATCGATCCTAAAGCGCAGGGCCTACCACTGGAATTTTGCTAATATATATAACTTAGATTATACCTGATATTTAAAGTAATTGAAAGAATTGGTGAAGCCACATCTACATCTAAATCAGTAATGCCTACAACAAGTTTTCCTGGATACGTAACGGTATCTGCATGAAAGACAATCAAATCCGCCGGTACGGAGGGGTCTTGATTAACTATACTGTATGCTAAGTTTCCACTAGCGTCCTCATCTACAGCCACCATAACTCCAACATCGATGTCCGTCTCCAATATAGCATAGATTTGATTATCCACGCTTGGTTCAGTAAAGTAGGGAGCTGAAATTTAATACAATTACACGTGTAGGTTTTTATTTAAAAATGGAAAACGCTCTGCAATTATTTTTGGCATAATTTTACCAAATGAAAATGGATTGCTTTATTGTAACGAGTCTTTACATTTAATATCAGTAAATCCAAAATATTATTTATTTTATCTCATGTGTTCTATGTTATGCTGTCTAAGTTGTATACTGTCATTCAATGTTTTATATTTAAAGCATACATGAAGGCAATAATAAGTTAGGGTGATTTTTGTCTGAAAGAGTTGTGTACCTTTCTCTCTCTATATATATGTAAAAGAGCCATAGACGAAGATCGCCTGTGCAGTCCCCAAGTATATGTGTACAAACAGCGCCGTTTTGGAGGTAAATTTCATAGAATGAGAGTTCTGCAGTCTATCTTTATAGTGACAAAATGTTAATCTACATACTTCATTCCATTTCTGAACACAACAAATGACTACAGCTATACATGTTTTCCTAAGTCGAACAACTCCAGTGCTTCCAGCGCTTTGATTTGTTTTGCATATCAACACGTTAACGATTTTCACCGAAACTGACCACGATTTTTGCACGAGAAGCACGTATACATTTCCGTTTTTCAGCACATGCATGACAAAACCAATTTTGCATCAATTAAAAAGCATGAAAATCATGCAAGCAGACGACAGTATAGTCCTATACTACATCAAAGACAGTCCAGCGGGGGGGGGTCTGGGGGCCGGACCCCCCCCTAGAATTTCCAAAACGTACCTGTCTATTAGTGTATTTCTTGACTGCAACTTATGATTAACAATCGGACATAAATGTTGAAAAATAAAAATTCCAACAACATTGAATTCGGGTGCCTTTACAGGTAATATTTATTTCATATTTTCATCTTATTGTATGTCGCGTTGCATTTGTATATTATTGTATTATAAAAATTACATACCGAGTTGTCATTATATGTTTTAACTGGAAGGTGGATTTGTTGTTATATGCATGTATAATCTTGCGCCTTTAAAGGCTTGCCAAGTATTACCTGCACAAAAGGGGTCGAAATAGGACTGCGACATAAGGTTATTCTAACAGCCGACATAAGTCGACAATTTATGATAAGACCTCCTTTCAGTGCGCTATCACTGTATAGCATAATGGCTACAATGTAAGCACTTATGATTGCTTGGAAAATGTTATATAAAATGTAAAGACTAGTGGAATAGCAATATAGTAGTCGGTAAGAAAAGAAAAAAATATTTACAAAACAATACGCTACAATGTCATGTATGACTCACGTTCACAGGTCAATTAAAATTACTACCAACTTTTTATTGTGGTATCACACAGACATTTCTGAGGGCATTATAACTGTCAAGACAAGTAAAACCTACATGCATAACTTTTACATGGGAATGTGTTGAACTTCTGCAATGGCAAATCCATTGAAGTAAATATGGATCAGTTTTCGTTTGTATTTTTTTATAATAGTTTAAGCTGAGCTTTTCAAAATATAATGCGCGCTTTACTCAACGATAACACCATCATTTTCGACTGTGTTTCAAATATAAGCCAACATTAACAAGGTGGAAACAAGAGAATAAAACAATGATGAAAGTATACCTGTTAAAATGGTAATATCAATGGTTGCAGTAGTTGATAGTGCACCAAGAGCTCCATTTAAATCTTTAGCTGTTACAGTTAGACTTCTAGTATTACCATTACTGTACAAGACGGTATCTGCCAGTACAGATATTACACCGGTTGCTGAATTGATTGAGAATATACTATCATCATTCCCGGCTGAAAATACAAGTTTAATACATAAATCTTGGTTTCCGAAGTGCACTGTCCTAGTTCACGCAGTACACACAATACTTAGTTATACGAGTATATAGTTATAGGAACATATACTAATTGACAAAAGTCTTGTCCGGTCTACAAAAACCATAATATCTTTTTTGTTTGTTATTGCACACTCATAAATTTGGTATCGTTAGAAAGAGAATGATATTATGCATTGATTAAAAAAACAATTGTGAAATTTTACACAGTTCTGTCGGTACAGTAATATTTTGAAAATTGACATTGATAATTTGTAAGTTACAAATGATTGCGTTGTGTCAATTTTAAAATGAAACATTTTTTTTAATAGTGTGTGTGACCCCCAAATAACCCAAAGGAGTTTTCTTGTCTTCCGCCTAGATTTTTTTGCTAGTTTGTTGTATCGATGTGTAAAAGGAGTACCGAACTCTTTCGGGTTAATGGGGGTCACACACACTATTGAAAAAAAATGTTTCATTTAAATCTGACTCAACGCAATCATTTGTAACTTGCAAATCCTCAATGTCAATTTTCAACACATTACTATACCGACTGAACTGGCTCAATTTCGCAATTCTTTTTTAATTCAATGCATAATTACATTTCCTTTCTAACGATGCCAAATATATGAGTGTGCAATAACAAACAAAAACGATATTATGGTTTTTGTAGACCGGACAAAACTTTTGTTCATATACTTTTCAGTATATGTATCTATACATGTAATTATGTTTGTATATTCATTGGCCAATGGCCTACTATCTTAAAACAAAATATCTATCTATATAGGATGTTTTTGTATATAATTTGGTTATTCTTCGACTGAGAGACATCTATCACGAACCATTTTTGAGTCAAAGACTAAAACATTATGATCAACGCAAATTCGGATTTCGCTAAAAAAACAACAAAAGTACATAATCACCTTGCTCGTATCAAAACTGAACACAAAAACAATTGACAATAGAACTTACCAGTTATAGAATATTGTATAACATTATTATCATTTAAACTACTGTCGGCATCTGTTGCTACAACAGTTACCACATCTGTAAAAGAAACCATTATTTTATGGGTATGATTAATTGAAAACATACGGAGAAATAGAAACGCTGGTGTTAGCAATGTTTTTTCGGGACTTACATTGCATATCTTGACGACAAAATCTTCAATAAAGTATGTTCGAAATAAGTGTTTGATGCAAAGATAATTTCATAGATACTTTTATAACTGAAGCTCCAGAGAGAAGACCTAAAAAAACATTTACAAGTCAAGCATTGTAAAAAAGCTGATGTTATAGTTTGTTTTTTCTCAACTGTCAAAACATGATATTTTCACGGTGGATGCGTTTGTTAAAATTATCGTCCTGATACATTCATGAGTTTCCAAAAGTGTACTATGGTCGAGTAAATATGTTTATGTGGAATGGTATGTTTTACTCAAGATGTAATTAATGACAATAATGACACCAGTACAAAAACAATGCATTCAGTCACCGTGAAATTATTCAAGCTTTGACAGTTGAGAAAAAACGGACAGTATCTATAGTTTCATATAGACATGTTTCTGTAACTTTTTCTAGAATGTTCCATATGTGTATGAAAACATCAATGGTCCTCGGCAGTATTCAGTCATTGCAGTACAGTTATTAGAGTTAGATTACAAGTCAGAATATTTTTAGCTTGGAATTTAGAATGAGCATCTAAATTGTTGAATATTTTAAAGCGGTTAATAATGTTGGATTTTTCAATAAGGACCAATAAACTGTAATTTTTTTAACTAAGATCAGTGAAGAATTGGAAATTGATTCAAACTGACGACAATTAAGAATACTTAAGGTTTTATTTCAAATCCAACTCTTCACTGATCTTGGTTGAAAATCCAACGGTTTGGCAATCTAGTTGTCGATCTCACTTCCATTTTATTTTTAAAAATACGTGAAAGTCATGCGATTAAAACGTATTGCGTCTCTGTCTAAAAATAGAAATATGGTACGTTTAAAGACTTTTAGCAGAGTTGAGAAAGCGAACGAGTAAAACTGTTGAGCGATGCAACGGAGAGTATATTCTAACATTTTTAGTGTTAACATATATAACAACCACGATCAATAATGGTAAGCAAGGTATGCGGTCAGGTAGTGTCCTTAGGAAGTGTATTAGTTTGACATTTCATCTTGAAAACACGTCGATGTTAGTTTTGCATCATATTTGAATATTGTGTTTTCAAATTACACATGAGACTGTATAAGCAATTTATGAATCTTAACATTCTAAACAGGGCTAGATAATTATGCGTTTTTCTTTCTCTTTTGAAGAACCTTTAATTAAAATTACCTGCAGCAATTTTCTCCAATAACTCAACTGAGTATATAGCCTGTGAAAATGCAGGTGCATTATCATTAACATCAATAACCGACATTGTCAAAGTAACACTAGCCGTAAATGGAGGATTATTTGTATCTACAGCACTGAAAATATAAGTTGTAAATTACAATCGTATTTGATATAAATATTGTCACACCATCACAATGTCAACTGTGAAGCACAGGGTTGCAAACTAAAATATTGCATTCCCAACTCCCGATGAAAACACTAGACTGAATTTCATCGATGTAATGTCTTCGAAGATGTATATCGAATGGAATGAAATCACGGGAAATTTCTTTTTTCTAGCTTAAAAGACATCTGAAATGAAAAAAGGTAAATCCGAGAACGTTAAAAACATTGAAACGTTTTTCATTATAAAATATATAGAATATGCCAAGGATAAAAAAAATGTTATTGATATGGAATCAACACAAACACTTACGTTAATTCAATGTCGTATGATGTAGTTGTTTCATAATCTAAAGTTACCAGTGTTAAAACATCATTACCAACTATCTCAACTAAAGTATCCTGAGGTGCTGTTACACCTAATGTTGGTACATCATTATCAGCATCGATAGTAATCACTGTATAAATAGTTGTACCAACTATAGAATCCTCAGCTATGTTAACAGTCAGTCCACTAGATGTGTCAAACGCAACGTCAGTTTCTGTTCAATAAAATAGATAAAACAGTTCTATGACATCGTTCATATTAGTTCTAGCGCAAGTAGTTGTTCCAATAGTCTACAGTTTCTAGAATCTTTTGAGTAATTTCCATTATATTACTCGTATTGAAATGATAATCTAAAAATCCGAAGTTAAATAGTCAAAGTCAATTTTTTCAAATGTTAAAATCTCCAAAACTAGTATTTTGCCTATGTAACAACAGTCGATTTAACCCGAACACAAATTACATTATTTTATTATGTTATATACACCTAGCTGATATCAGTAGCCTGTTCAATTACACAAAACGTTACAGAACGTTCTGTAACGATACATTCGGAACTCCTCGGCCATTCACTGCGATTAATCTCGGACATATTTAGACGTTATTTTGAAACTACTGGTGTTGAAGTAAACAAATACATGACCGTTTTGTTTTTAGTCCGTAAATTTTGAGGCATCACTCATTGCCTTAACGATCGCATATTTGTGTATTAGATGAGATTATTTGCAGTGAATGACCGAGGAGTTCCGAATGTATCGTTACGGAACGTTCTGTAACGTTTTGTATAACTGAACAGGCTACTGCACCATAAGCGAAACAAAACTTACTCAGGTACACATTTCTTTTATGGGTGTCTAATGTAATATACACAGGATATAATGTCACGTACTTTTCAGAATGTAAACAAACATTAGTAAAAATACACACATGAGCCTGTGATAAGTGTTTACTTTGAATCCTTTTGCGAATGACCTATGTTTACCGTTCTATTAAAAAATTTTGTTCGAAGGGTTGGAGTTAACGATCAAACCTCACACAAACAATAGCGAATTTTAAAAAAAGAAATAAAATAGATATTTTATGGGCTTTACGGACTATGTAAAAGTTGAAATTACAGAAAGGTACCGACCCTCAAAAAAGTTGGTTAGGGTAAATGCAGTGCTAAAATATCATAATGTTTAATCATCCCTCTTGCCTGAAATCTTTTGGACCAGGCAATATTATCGTAGGTACTTTACATCACCTGTGAATACAGAAATAAATACGTTATTTTCTGTGCAAGTTTCCTTTTATTCTAGCGAACAATTTCAGAATATATATGCAGATTGTGAATACACAAATATTACTCTAAATGCAATGAGGCTTACATTTTCTATACCTGTGACTGAATTTACATGAACAAACAAACAAGTGGGCTCTGTAATCAAAATTTGGGCGTCCATTTTGTGTGTATTCATACACATCTTTGCGGAAGTCAGGGGCTAATCACAAAAACGTGTGTACATACGCGAACTGAACTTCTATCTAAAGATTGCAAGATTTCGATGAAATGTCTTAAAAATGCTTTATTTTTTATGAAGTTATTATTTTATATGTCTGTAGATTTGATGATTTATTAATTTAAGGTATTTATTTGACGCCACGTGGGAACCTTTTTGTGCCTAATTACTTTATTTTGACATCCATCGGTTCCGTCTTAAATTGGTCGATGTTTTGTTAGCAGATGACCATTTATTGTGTCATACCACCTTTGTTTGCGATTATCTTTGTAGCAAAGATTTTCAAGTTTCGAGAGCGTCTTTGAAATTCTCTCATCATAAACGTAAGTTCAACGTAAGTAACTAAGTTACGGAAATTTCGCTACTTTATGTTCCTTACACCAACTACTCACTCTTCCCAAGAACAATCCAGGACTGAAATAATCTCCCAACATCAATCACAGATGTCCAATCTTTAGAGACCTTCGAGACTGCACTCCACGCCAGGATTGCGTCCCTGCCTCCATCCCTCGCGTAAACAGTCAATGGGTGTAAATAGTTTTAATCTGTAAATGCCATGCTAGTTTTTAAATGTAAATATATACATGTACCTCGAGTGGTGACTGTCTTGTTCAACCTCCCGCGGGACTAATTACAATCCAGATTGGATTCCTGTCCCTAACTAGGAAGATGATGATGAAACTACAGACATTATAAAATAATAACTTCATAAAAAATAAACTATTCTTACGACATTTCATCGAAATCTTGCAATCTTTAGATAGAAGTTCAGTTCGCGTATGTACACACGTTTTTGTGATTAGCCCCAGACTTCCGCTAAGATGTGTAATGAATAAGTTTTTAATACACACCTCAAAATGGACGCCCAAGTTTTGATTACAGTGACCACTAGTTTGATTCAGATATGTAAATTAAATCACAGATATAGAAAATGAAAGCCTCAGTGCACCTAGAGTAATATTAGTACATTCCATATCTATATTTGTATTCTGAAATTGTTCGCTAGAATAAAAGGAAACTTGCACAGAAAATTACGTATTTATTTCTGTATTCACAGGTGATGTGAAGTATTTACGGTAATATTGCCTGGTCCAAAAGATTTCAGGCAAGAGGGATAATTATACATTATGATATTTTAGCACTGCATTTACCCTAACCAACTTTTTGGGGGTCGGTTCTTAAAGGTACCTTTCTGTAATTTTAACTTTAACATAGTCCTTAATGATACCATTCAATTCTTTGTTTTCAAAAAAAAAATCGGTAAATGATTGTTTATCTCATTATTTGTTGCTGTAGATCACATGACTATAGACTCTGATCTAGAACTCATTGTAACTTAATTTAAACAATTGTTGTTTGAGTCCAGGTTTTAGCGTAATGGTACGGGACAGAATTTCGAATATAGAAGTTAAGGTGTCGAATCCTAACTGCCCATTCAATATTTATTATCTTTTTTCATCTGTTTTGTGAAAAAGCAGGCTAGTGATGGTGTAGACAAGTTTCCAGGAAGCTGGTCAGGTTAGCGGCCATCGTTCATAACATAATTAAACGTGCTAATAATCGACATGAAATCCATTTAAATAAAGCACGAGTAAATTGTCGTGAGTTTGAATCAAACTTAGTATGCAAACAATTTTGGACTACATTGTATATGAATACAATACCCAGCTGTTTGTCACAAACTGAAGATAACAGCATAGGTGACACACCACAGTTTTAAAGCCGCCTCGGCGAATTGGTCAGGGTGAGCTTGCGGAGCTAGCACAGAAATTAGCTGTTCATTTTCAAGGTACCTCAGAAATTGCAAAGTTAGAGCCATAAAGTGACGGATGGCACCCTATTTCCTTGTTATTTTCTGATTACGCAGTGTTAGGGGTACATGAAACAGTAATAGCAAATAGTGCTATCATTGGAATAAAGAATTCTGTGGGGCTTCGAGTATAGGGGAATTCACCAATTTATCACCTATTTTCGCGACCTTCAAAACAAAGAATTAAAGGCCCCTCAGGCAGAAAAGTTTGTTTTGATCATGTGTATTTTATTGTTTTTATTGAGAAACATATATTCATGCTAATTTTGAAAATCTTTTGTTTCAGGTATTTGATTACAGGCTAGTGTGTGAGCTTTTCATTGTGTGGTGGGGTATCTTCAGTCGAGAAACCGAGAAAACTGTATAGTGCCCCCATATCTTACCTGGATATACATTGACAGTCACTGTAGTTTCAACTTGATTGCCTATAGCATCAGTAGCTCTTACTGTAAGAGTGATGGGTGAATTTGCGGCCAGTAATGGTTGTATAGCAGATATACCTCCATTAACATCTATAGCAAAATCATTATTTGTATCTGAAATACATAAATAGTTAAAAAGTAAGAAGTTATAGAATTATGACAATATATATTTATACATTTATATTATCAGAGTGATTTTCAAATCTAAGAAAATAATCGACATTGCATTCAAAATATGAAAATCTGTTTGATCAGTTAGTATTGCTTGCGAAAGAACTTTCTAAACATGCAGAGCAGTGTCCATTAAATTAACTGGATACCTGCGAGTGTGGTACTATTCCGTCGCACAAATTTGCAGGGTGCAGATTAAAAGACCCCCTGGAGATTGATAAATAGAAATCAGAAGCCCTATGACCAGGAGTAATAGCGTGAAGAGTAGAAGAGTGAAACCATGAAACTTGAAAATATAAAATGCAATTGCAACTTACTGTAAATAGATGAAAAAAGAAATTAAAACATTTATATATATAACTAAACGAAACTCATCGTAAAATAACTGGAAATATATGAATACCTAAAGGTAGAGAGTAAGTAATTGTGTCCCCAGCGTCAGCATCTGTAGCTGATGTATATAGTCCAGTAAAAAAAGCTGAAATATATAATTGAACACTTGTCACAATATAGAAACCAAACTAATACATTTAAAACAATCCAACACACTGATAATTAAGTATATATGTTATAGTGTTCATGTTACCTGCCAAATATGACAATGATTGCTACCATATCGATATCTTAGTACATAAAGTTTATTTTCAGTCCTATTTTATTTTTACTACAGCTTAAGATCTGTGTTAAGCACTATATTTTATGGAAAAGATATGTTATTTTTAAGAGTCTTACTGTAAAACAAATACAACACAGCAACAACTAACCATTAGCTAGATTTTCTTTGACAGATGTAACAAAGGGTTCATCTTCAAATACAGGTGTATTATCATTGATATTAGTGATAGCAACCGTGAATACGGCTGTTGAACTTAGTGGATCTGGAGTGAAAGTATCCATAACTCTGAAGACAAAAATAACCATAAAAATTGATAAATGTTACAAAAACAAATATTAGAAACAAGAAATGTGATACAAACAAATCTTTAGGTCCTCCATAAGTAGGTATAGTATATTACAATAGATAGTCTTTATTCTCCTCTTAAGATTAACAAAATGCAGGAAACACGACACATTACAAAGCAACTCTAATAAGACAACGTTTTCATGTACATTGTATATAACAAAATAGTGTAATTATTCATGCTTTGACAGTTAAGAAAAAACGAACAATAAAGATCGTTAAAATGGACAATCCTCCTGCTAAACGCAGACGAACGAATCTTTCAATTGATAATTTCAATTTCAAATTAAATATAAAGAAAATCATAGTGGTGCTACACAGATTGAGATACAGGATATATTTCCAAAGAATTGGAATAAAAACATTGGACGTTCAACCGTGAGTGAAATTTTAAAGTCTAAGGACTCTGTTGCAAAGGGTTGCAAACTGCTCTGGCATTTTTGCACAAATCATGGGAGAATGTAACGCCCGTCTCTATCGCTAACTGTTGGACACACGTGAAAATTTTCCCTAATGACTTACCACTGACCGCCTTGGTTAAGCCCTCTATGGATGAGGATGATGATATTCCAATTGCCGAACTTATAACCAGATTCAGTAAGTCAAAGGGTGGAGACGTTCTCACTGAGCATGAATTCCTAAATTGTGACAATAATATTGAAACTGGGGAAAGCGTGGGCGATTATTCTATTTAAGCGCTAGCCTGTGGGGAGAGTAGGGATGCCTATGATAGTGAATGCATAGAAAGTGATAACTGTGAGTTAATCTCTGTTTCCAAAGCGCAGGCCAGAAAGGGACTGAGGGATGCTATTGTATTTTTTGGAAGTCCAGAATGTATCCCAAAACATTTTATCGGATGCATGGAACATTCTTAGTGTTGTAAAAAAGACCAAAGTAGAGTCTGTCCAGAAATCCATAACCGGTTTCTTTAATTATGTAATATATATGTAAATGAACACTGTATTTGATATGAATTGCATATTATTATTTCTAATAATTATGTTGTAAATACATAAACACCAGTTCCCTTGAATATACTCTGTTTTATTTGTTAATTATACATGTGGTATACGTTAGTATATATAAATAGGTATATATGTATGCATGATGCCACCGACGACATAAAATAGATACCAACATGTAATAATCGGAATAATTCATTATACTGACATATGCGTTATAACGACAATTTTTAAGTAAATTAAACGATCTAGCACATGAAGTGAGGTTATATTCTACTCAGGAGGACATAACAACGATGAAAATCGTATTCTTTTAGTCAACGCAAGAGAACTTGTACAAAAACACGCTTCAGCGTTATCGGAAAATACACTTGACAAACAGAACTAAAACTTTAGAATCCTATAGATTAAAGAATGCTAAACAATACTGGTAACTTCTACGCGAGTCATCCCATATAAAAAGCCCCAAAATACAATTATCAAGCTTTGAAAATTATGTTAAAGCAGTCAATTATCCAAACGATCATTTCTTTAATCCTGATGAAGACATTATATATTTTAATGAACGCTTCGTTAATGGCAAATTCCAGCTCATGTTCAGTGAATTAGACTCTATTATTACTGAGCATGAGGTGAAAATCGCTATAAAAGAGCTTAAATTAGGTAAAAGTGCAGGTCCCAATGATTTACTAAACGAATATTTTAAACATGGCACATTTCAGTTAATGCCATATTTAGTAAGTCTTTTAAATATTGTTTTTACCACTAGAAATTTCCCGAATGTCTGGTCCGAAGGGTACATAATTCCGCTTCATAAAAAAAGATTCAATACACAATCCAGAGAACTACCGTGGAAGACATTTATTAAGCGTTCTAGGTAAATTATTCACGCGTATTTTAAATAATCGTTTGAACATTTGGGCTGAAACATATAACGTATATGTTGACGCTCAAGCGGGTTTCCGTAGTAATATGGGTACTACAGATAATATTTTTGCATTACATGGTCTGTTAACGCACATGATAAATAATGGTAAGCAATTATACTGTGGCTTCATTGATTTTAGCAATGCTTTCGACTACATTGAAAGAAATAGTTTATGGTACAAGCTTATAAAACTAGGTATACGTGGTAAAATGTATTCAATAATCAAAGACATGTATACAAATATCAAATCAAAAGTTCGTTTTAATAACATGTTAAGCAATGAATTTACTTGTTCATTAGGAGTTAGACAAGGTGAGAGTCTATCTCCATTTCTTTTTTGTATGTTTTTAAACGATTTAGAAGAGCAATTAATAGCTAACAAGTTTGAAGGTATCGATATTTTAATGTCCAAATCAATGTTACTAAGACTAAAGTTGTTGTTTTTCGTAAAGGTGGTATACTACCTAGAGATATTCGTTTCATGTATAATGGCAAATCAATAGAAATTGTAAGTTCTTTTAATTACTTGGGTATTGTTTTTAGTCAAAGTGGTTCTTTTAATATGTCCCAATCCACTCTTGCAGGCAAGGCACTCAAAGCGGTTTATAGTCTGAACAAATACTTACTTAACTTTCCTTATGTCTCTATAAACAATAGACTAGACCTTCTTGACAAACTCATACTTCCTATCTTAAACTATTCATGTGAAGTGTGTGGGGGTTTCATAGGGGCAAAACATTACTTGGTGTAAAAAATGTACACAGAATGACTTTGTATATGGTGTCTTGGGTCGTTTTGACCTAATGTACTACAGACTTGTTAAGATTGTCAAATATTGGTTAAAAATTATCTCTAGTCCGGACTCTATATACTGCAAAATCATTTATGAACTTTTAAAATATGATGCCGAAAAAATGCCGAACAAAATTTCTTGGGTTACACTTGTGAGAAACCTTTTGTCAACGCTAGGGTTTTATGATGCGTGGGATGCGCAAAGCGTTGGTAACAATGAGTTTTTGTATTATCAATGTTAAACAACGACTTAAAGACACTCGTATCCAAAACTGGAATAATAGACTTAGAAATTCTAGCAGAGCTGATATTTTTCGTACAATTATAAATTTTGAGTGTCAATTTTATTTAACTAGCATAGATCAAACTAAATACAGAACAGCCATGACCAGGCTAATAACATCATCACACAAACTTAGAGTTGAAACAGGTCGCTGGCATAAGCCTTATAAAATTCCTAAAGAGAATAGGCTATGTACAAAATGTAACAAACTTGATGACGAATATCATTTCATACTAGAATGATACTACATGTATATAGTGACTTAAGACAAACGTATATTGATATGCACTATTGGTTTCATCCCAGTATGTTTAAACTTAAGCAACTTTTCGAAAGCAAAAACGATACTAAGATAAGAAACCTAAGCTTTGAAGATACACGAATCATTCAATGCGCAATTATAAGTCTTTATATCTGTCGCAAAATACGTGATTGTTCACAAATAACTGATTTTTACTAAATACATGTCAAATGTTAAATTATGAGTATATTAAATTATGAGTATAATATATATTATATTAGTACTTGACGTATTATACTCTAAAAGTGTACATATATGTGCAATTTAAAAACAACATGCTTTTGCCTAAAATTGGTAATATGTATTTGCCTCAAGTACGAATACGTAATTTATCACAAATAACTTATTCTTGCTCAAAAACTTCCTTTAGTCGAATTGTGAGTATAACATATTAACAAATTTTTATTTTAATCCGTTAAAACTTGTGAGTAATATATATGATACATGTCTTGTATTTTGTCTCTAAATACGTACAAATACATGTTGTTGTTTGTCATAAATAACTTGAACATGCAAATTGTAAAATAACGAGTACTATTTATATTAATTGCTGGTAAATATATTTTGACTCTAACTATGTATAAATGTATGATTGTCTTTTGCAAAAGTGTTTTTGCTGAAAAATGCCTTATGTTAATTACGAGTATAATATATTAGTACAGGTATGATTTTGTCTGTAAATATGTACACAGTGTGATATCCCACAAATAACTCGTTTCTGCTTATAACAGCTATATGTTAAATTACGAGTATTTTGTATGTTAATACGTATTTGTATCTTGTCTCTATATAAGTACAATTATGTGATTTTTTTACAAATTTCAAATTACTTGTTCTTGCTTAAAATTATTTCAAATTAAGAGCATAGTGTATATATTAATATAATTATATATTGTCTCTGACATATCTATATACATTATAAATCCGTTGTCACATGTTAAAGATTGACAATCAATGTTATTCTCTTTCGCTCCAATCCAATTCCTTTCATTCAAATCTTCTTTCTCAAAACATTATATCAGTAAGTGTCAGTATATCATTGTTACTTAGTTGTCAGGCTTCTTTTAATTGTTCAATGCTATTTTACCACGTTTAAGTTATCGCGCATGTTTTTCTCTCTATTTACAAAACTAGTAAAAGTCACCTTCTCCTGCGTATCTGTCTTAAATATTTTGATATAATTAATAATATTTAATATATAACCCTTTTAACCCTTGTCAACTGTGATACTTGCTTGTGTTTCGAATGAATTTTCATCAAACATTTACCCTTATAGCATTATACAAAAGTACTATACTGCATATGTATATTTAAGTGTACATTGTTCTCCAATGTTCTCTCTTTTTCAACTGTATGTTATTGATTATGTATAATGTCATTGTCACGTGATTGTATATTTTATGTAATACATTTTATATTCACGCGGGTCTATTGACCTATTGATTTGAAAATAAAATCATCTTATCCTTCTTATATGATAGGTTTATATGTATGCATGATGCCACCGACGATATAAAATCGATACCAACATGTACATTATCGAATTAATTCATTATACTGACATATGCGTTATAACGACAATTTTCCTGGGAACGAACGATGTCGTTATATCGAGATCTGACTTTAATTATATAGGTTAAGAATAGTTTAATTTTTATTAAAAAGGAGTGACCTTTGATTCGAGGTAACTAGAATCTAATAGGATCATCCAAAGTACCATCTAGTGCCCCTAGGTTTAAATGTAGAGAGAGAGAGAGAGAGAGAGAGAGAGAGAGAGAGAAACCAAACAAACTTACTTGATTTCTAGAGTAAATGATGTGACGGCACTTTCTATATCGTAGTCAAAGTCTAAAACCGCTACAAGATCAGATCCTGATATAGTGAATGCATTAGATGGCTCAGCAGGAGTTTGCGAAACAATCTCATATGTGTTTACATCATTATCCAAATCAGCTGAATACGAACTCAAAGAAGAGACTATCACATTTACTCCAGAACTCTCGGCTAATTCGAAATTATCGCCCGTGATTGATGGAACTAAAACAAAAGATATTGCACATTTTAATGAATATCATTTAATATCAATTTATAATAGTTTATTTTGACATTTAGAAGCAGGTTGGAATGTAATACATGTATCACAAAGTATTCTCACCAATGTTTGACACTCACTGAAAGGTTTGAAAGGCATTTAAACATGTATCATTTTCAATTATTGTATTAGGCATTCTTCAGACATACCAAATCATTTTCCATAATTACTACATGACTTCATTGCAGTAATATTACTCAACATGAAGTAATATGCCAATTACAAAATATTTGTCATATGTTTCTGATATTATGTATTAACATTCATTCATTTCACATCATACATGTAACACGTGTTCTTCATGAAATAAACTCTTTCAACAAAACTGAAATACGTTTATCCGGGCATCTTACTCGTATAAAGTCATCATAATTATGAACGCTGTTTTAAAAATATGGACGAACAAAAATCTGTCAAAACAACTCAGCCCAAGGTTGATGAGACCTAAAAGAATACTATCATTTAACCAAGTGTGTTTCGATGTCCCATCTGTCTGCTTTTGCACTTAAATTTGAACAAAATATATTCACTTGAATAACAGTTCATTTGAAACCCTTATTTGCATACATTCGCATATGAAAATCATCTGACAATGCTGAATGTGGTATCATATGATAGCTAGACCACGTCATGATTAAACCGGAAGTGAGTAGTGTATTACAATCGCATTCTCGTACCTCGAGGTTATCAAGATTCTCGATCTAACTATAATGCTGCAAATTGATAATATTGAAATCACGGTTAATGTCATGATAACCGTTTCAGATATGACGTTCTTTAATTGTCAGTTTTGTGAAGAATCTGTAAATCGAGACCGATATTTGCATCTAAATAGATTCCGAAATGTATCTGTCAGAACGTACCTACTGTAAAAAAAAATTTCATGAAGAAATTTCAATTTTCATCAGAATATTATGTAATGAAAGTATAGTTATAACTTGTATACGATAATGTATACGGGATTGATTTAATTGAGTTCGTGGATAAATATTATTTTTAAAGTATATATCAGTGTGTATTTAACAAGATAAAGGTGCCGGTGCACCCCACCAAAGTTTAATATCATTGTTGGTCAAACATACTTCATATACAAAATGGTTTCATAAGTAATGTCTAGACTTTTTAAACAATGGTTTGAGTGGTGTGAATAATGTACCTGATCTAATGTTGATGGGTAGGACAATAGATGTTGTGTAAGTCGTATCAGAAGCCTGGATACCCAATGTATATGACGAAGTTGTGCCATAATCCAATGCGGCCGCTGTCAATATTTCTCCAGAACTACCCAAACCAAAATGCCCAGCGTCATTTCCTACAAAAACAAATGCTAGTGTAGAGATATATTAAAGGATTCAACAATGTCAACTATATTTTTACAAGAGAAATACATGTATATAAAAGTATTCTTGAACTAGATTTAATGTTGTATATCATTGTTTATCTAATAACTATGTTGCTATTTGCAAATGTATGAGGCAATTCACTGCACAATGCTGTAGCAAAACTGAAAACAGTGCCGAACTTAGTTAAAGGTCTGATAACACTTACTGGCCAGATCCAATAAGATAGTTTTGAACGCGCTCAAACCCAATTATTTCTCAAGAGCCTGGTAGCGGTCATTTTCTTTGAAAATTGCGAAGTCATAACAGTACGCTCTTGACATTGGTAGTTTAGCCGGTATTATTTCGTCACAACTTGTGTAAAAACAGACCTAAAGAGAATGTCAGAGTTCTGGTGAATTTCTTTGAGCTTGGCGCTTTAGTCGATGTTCAGAAACATATCGTAAATAGTTATTTTATCTTAGCCACTGTTTTAACAATCAAATAACAATAACCTGCTCTGTAACACAACATTAAAAGTAATTTAACTTCAATGAAAAAGTCCAGTCTTACATACGTAACAACAACGGACATATGTCGGACATAAGTATTAACACTACATTAATACTTGTATACAACACTGGAGATAATACACCCGTAGTACCAGAGCAGCAAAAAATAGGATTTTTTCTGTTTGTGCATTATTCCATTATTTGTGCACCAAAATGAATGTACGTATAATTCCTTAGACATAACAGTATTGTAAACTGTTATAATTTATGTAAAGTTGACAGTCATTCACATTGGATAAAACATACATTAAGTTTGAATATCTCAAGCAGCATGTATACTAATACAAATTATTTCACAAGTTGAGTATTCAGTTAATTTAGATTGCAGTATAAGGCATAGTTCTCAGGTTTGTTTTGTACATACCACTGATTATAGAGTAGGTTATAGGTGGTGTTCCACTGGCTACAGCTGTGTAAACTGTCGTGCCTAAAACCAAAACATATTCATTTTACTATAATTATTTATACACCAAATTTGTATAGTGCTCTTTTCATATTGAATATATGTTCAAAAGCGCTTCACAATCATATGCATAATAACGAAATAATAAATAATAAAATGAAAATAAAAATAGTTAAGAGATGGTAAAATAATCAATAAAAAATATATCATTATAAATAAATAAAAAAAAGAATTTATATTCAATAAAGTGCGCATAGTAGTTAAGAAACAAGTGGTTTTTAACAGTTAAAGATTGTGAAATGAGTAATAATGGACTGATGGTAGAAAGGCACCTAAATGATCGATGGGGAATCTGGCTAGATGCCCTGATAAATCCCTGATTGCAAGGTGCAAAGTCGGATTCTAAGCCAAGGCTCCCGACAGAACATCCATCAGCGCCAGTGCCAGCGCATCTCACCAACCATTATGCATTATATCATGAGTGGTAAGATAAAGTATAAGTGATAAAAGTAATGATTATATTATCAGTAGAAATGTTTCTATTGAGGAACTTGGTGAAGTTTTGTCGTAAAATATGAACAATGCAATGGCTTATCTCCCTCATACCTCTGTATTAAGTAGAGCAGTACTGTTGTGTGGCTGGTACTAGTATAAAGTTGAGGTCCAGAGGTCTAGGCCTATCTAGAGGAAAATCGATTACATTGACACTTGTGTCGTAAAATTGTATTGTTATCATCTAAAGTAAACAGGCCAAATAATACTTAACTGGTTAACCAGATTGGTTTCATATGACTTTGCTATGATGTAGTTTATGATGAAAATGTGACATTGATTAAAATATATCAACATATAATCATACAAGGCACTTTGGACAAATAGGTATAATCATTATCTTTTAAGTAATTTTTTTTAGTAAAGCGGCTAAACGTTAACAATCGCAAGAAAGTCGAACTTATTGGTACAAGCATCAGTTACTGATGGTTTATTGTAAGAAAACAACCGGTGAAATATTTCTATTTTAACATTCTATTCTATTGTAACAACGATATGACCTTGACCTCAGAATCATAAAAATAACCAAAAAGAAAAACAAAAAAAAAACTTGAAACAGTAAAAAAATATTGCAATAATGTTGCTAGTGTTAGTGTTGCTACCGTGGAAATATTAGTGATTTAGCATCAGAAAAAAGTCGACACAAAGAAAATAACACTGTCTCCTGCTCAGTATAGTTTTTTAAGTTTTTCAAGATCCAGGTGTTTTAATCATGTTTTGAAAATTGTATTTTTTTTTCAATCAAGAGACACATAAAATTCACATTGCAGATTGTTCAGACGCCAACTTTTATCAAGCCAACTTAGAATATTAAGGTGTCCCATTTAAATGAGTTTTGACTAATTTTGACTAATTCTGTATCAATATCAACCACAATTATTACCAGAAAAAGCAAAAACAATAATGTACATTATCTACACATTGCAACCAATTTATATATCAAGTTTAAATAGATTTGGAATTGCCAAACAATACAAATGTTTCAATAAAATTTGACAAATTCCGTATCCAAGTAACAACGATTTTTCCCTAAAAAGGAGAGGCAATTATCTTCATAATCTACATACTTAATTTCATAAAAAAATTAGCTTGAACACCTTTTATACAGACGGACGGACGGACGAACGGCAAACTTATTGTTGTATAACAGTAATGCATTATTTTTTTATCATTGAGGATGTTGTGTAATTAACGGTCCTGGATTATAAATTTAACAACTTTTCTAAGTATACATCTATATATTTGGGCATAACTGGATTGAAATTATCTGCAGCGGAAATATGTATACTTAAAAAAGTTGTTAAGTGTAAAAATACCAGTTACCTGTCGCAACGTTTTCTGCGACATCAATCGCATCTGTTGAGCTTGTAAATACTGGATCATCTACATCAGTGATTGAAACTGTTAATGTTGCTGAACCAATTAGATTACTTGTATCCGTCGCACTGAAACAAAATGAGAAAAATCTACATACTTTAAAAATTGCATGGTTTAAGTAGAGAACTGTTTTCTGTGTAAATATAACATAAAATTTAACCAGATTGCAGATATCTTGCAAAACTTTAAAACATCAGGCACAATTTGTTATAATTTTTAAAAACCAAAAGATAATCTTACTATAAGACGACTTCATGTATAATTGTGGCACCAGGTGCGTCAAAGTCTAAATCAGCAGAACTTGTTACTTGTAAGTCAGTACCAACAATCTGGAACGTGCCCGCCACAGTTTGTTGATTAATTGACAATGTTGGATTGGTTTCCCCATCTTCATCAGTAGTTACTATTGGATACACAATATAACCTGCTGGTGAACGTTCTCCTATACTTGTTGTGTCTAACGCTGGTAGAGTGAATGACGGAGCTGAAAGTACATCATCATACCAAGTTGAAATTTTACTTCCTCATGACTTTTGGTTAGTTAAATGTAGTGTAGTGAACCAGAGATGAGATATATTAAAACTCAAGACATAACATATAAATCGAGGGTTGCCCGCAAAACTAGTAAGTGCATTGCGTAAAACAACGAGTTATTACAGTCTCGAAACCCTCAAAATGTGTATTTTATATCGAAAATCGAAAATATAAATGTCTGGATTATTCGGAAGATTTATTCGGCTCAGTTACTGTGTTAAACGGTCGAATAAGATTTTGCGAGTCAAAAACTATTCCCGATATTTTTTTAGATGTAATTCAACAAATACTCGTGTATATTTGCGAACAGTTCAGGCACATAGACGTTTCCGTGCACAAATTCTCTACACGGAGGTATATATTAGATACACAAGTTTATATGTTAAATATATCTATGGCAAAGTAATATACCCCAGTATATATGTTGTTAAAAATAACCGTCAATTTAAGATATTTCAAACAAAAGATGACTTTTTAACATTTTGGTCCGCAAAAAAGAGATATTAAGACAGAAAATGTCTATTCAACTTAAGGTTTGTAAATATTTCACGCTGATATACACCTATAAACTTTGAAGTAATTTTATATCAAATCAGTAAATAATAAACTTACCCGTTTTAACGTTGAAGGTTGCAGTATATGTATCCTGTAATAGAGTATCTGAAACTGTAATGGTTGCTGTAAAAGTTGGACCGTGACTGCTGAATGTAACTAGAACAACTGTACTTAATATACCTGTGCTTGGATTTACATTAACGATAGAAGAATCTGCAATCATAAACAAAAAAACCCAATAAATTTAGACAAAATCTATGGTAAAGGGATGTCATGATACACCGATATATCGATACATTGCGACATTTTTTGAAGTCGTATTGTATCGCTGTACGAATTGAGCATATATCACCTATTCACGATATTATTCTGTCCCGACAACTGAACCCTAGACTTTTTTATTTTACTAGTCAATTACTGTATAGTTATATGATATTTTATATGTCCTTTCTTAATATACAAGTATAAATTAGAAAAAGTAGTCGCTTCATAAGTAAACATTTTATATAGGTAACATCAGTTCATATCATTATAATCATATTTCGGCACAATTATAAACAAATACACAAGCTCTTACATGTATTTATAACCAGCTTTCAACCCTTATAACACTAAGTTTACAGTGCATTAGCTTAAAATTTTAAACAAATTTTGTTTCAAAGTTATTTAAATCTTTCATTTATCTATTTTTTTATACATTATATTTCCTCAGCATCAATTAAATGATGCACATAAAAGTATATAGGGACCGATCAAACCTACATGACTAAATTCTTATGATTGAGTACGAACGTGCATTGTGTATAACCATAACTGACTTCAACTCTGGCTTTCTAAGCAGTCACTTAATTATAGGACTATATATAGTAATGACAGAGTTCTTATATTGGAAAACTTCTCAATCCTAAAATTATATAGCTAAATTCATCATTCAAATGTGTCATAAATACAGGCATTGCAGTCCATTGTTTTGCAACTACTTTCTAGTGAAAAAGACGACCAAAGTTTAAGAGTGGACATAACAGGTGGTACACTACCAACAATAATCACTGTTCTGGAAGCGAAGAATAGCTGTATGTATTTCATTTCTTATTTCAAGCATGTCATTAAGTTTTTACAATGTTATTTGTTTGTTTTAGTCCATCGCCTCATGCGGTTTGTAAAATGTCTGAGTAAACTATCAAACTGATGTTGAAGATGGCAGTTATCAAATGTTAATAGATTGTTTTTCTGTTATAATTCAATTATGAATGTTATATCGTTTGAAAGAGTATAAAAAAAGTTTTCATTTTTAACAAAAGGTCGGGGAAACTTTTGACGTCATCGATGACGTCAACACAGGTGCTTGTTTTAACATTGTTCTGCTTTTTTAAAGTGATTCACCTATTACAACAATCAGATCAATTCAAAAACGTTATTAAGATGATAAGAAGTTATCAAGACAGCAAACACACAGACTGGTAAACAGATATTAGCAGACTATATAACTGCAGACATCGGTGCATTCGCAAAAGAAAACTTGCGTAAACGACTTGGCGACATAATAACTAAAATGGAGATCAGATTGAACATTACATTTAAATTCTATTTTCGGCATGCGGGCAATGTTGCTAACTTAAGTATGGTATGTTATATATCAAACAAAACTTAAAAGTCTCGAGTTATTACTCTGTGAAAACTGTGTGTCTATGGTTGATTAATATATACATGCTAATAAATTTGAAAATTGTATCAGATATTAATATGAATCACCATGTATAAGTCATTTGTACTCTTCTGGTTCTGGAGACAATCTTCGTACGTCTTCGTGTGAATACAAGTAAATGTAGCTTCACTATCAAATCTACATGTATACATAATTGATATACATAAAATTTTATTTGATCATATATACAAACTGAGATAGAGTGTCTGATGTTATGTGCAAGCTAGAGCAGCAAAGTATAAAACAGCGACTCTATTCAAGAGATACTAAACAACTGATAGCACAAGTTTCAAATTTACCAACATTTTCAGGACAGCTTGAAGTTAACCAAATTATCGGCAAAATTGATGTGTATGTACGGACTAGGATACGCAAGATAGAGTCCAAAATGGTGGATCGTTTTGATTGAAGAGTTCAACGCTATTATTTTGGCATGTTAATTAAAGCTGTACCTGATATTGAATATGAAAGAGTGTCACTCTCTGGATCGATAACACCTGGGTCAGTTGATAGATCACCTAATACTGTACCTGGAAAAAACATTAATAGTTGAGTAAACAATTATGATTGAACGAACTTAAAATTTTCATTTAGGCCGTAAATCAACACTTATCTAAAGGTTATGTACCGCGGTCGACTGAACTGGCTATCTTTCCTGGAAATTATCTTTTACCAAAATACCAAAACTCTCTTTTTCTTTCGGAGAAGAGTCTAGAGCTATTTTCTTGGATTATTATAGATAGTCAGGGCCGGATATCAAAAATGGATTGCAGTTTTTAAAGTCAGTTGAGTATAAAATTTCAAGTAATTGCCTACAAGTCATCTCTCAAACTCTAGAGGTAAAAAACAATTAGGGACGTTAGTCAGTTATTTCCCCTTGTATACTCTTCAAATAGGTAGGTCCAATAAGTTGAATTACTCGGATTTTACCCATACTTTTCAATGTCAATTTGCCAAAATTAATCTAAAATATTTTTTTGTAAATCATTTAATTTGTTTGAAAATCAAGCTAAGTAGTGTTTCATGTAGGGTAAAGAACTTTTAAAATTTTATCGCTCCTGTTAATAGCTTAATTTATAAGAAAGATATTAGATGAAATATTTTGTTATCCTTACATGAGAGTTAAATGATTCAACTGTACGGACCTACTTACCAATTAGATTGCTTCAGATTTTATCAAGGAAAGATAACTGACTTTCCCTCATTTATTCCGGATGTAAGTTGTGTTTATTTAGAATAAACAATCACGATGAGATCACTATCTAAATAATCAAGATAATCACACTTGATGTAGCTATGTACTGTATTATCAATGTTTGTTATAGCACAGAATGTTGAAAATTCTGTGGGAAAATATGTCAACGTTTTTACTCCAATACAAGGTCCGCATGGTAGTTACTCTACTGACCAGCCTATCTCTTAAACAAGTAGAACGATTGTCTGTATCTGATTATTGTATCTACTTAGTACTAGATTTAAAACAGCTCAGGTCCGCAATTTACGTCTGTCCAGGGTAAGTAAGTTGGACGATTAACCGATGTGGCATAACTGAAAAATGTGAAAAATGGAGCATGGTATACAGTCAGTTATATTACTTTTTTAAAATGATCAATTAGAAAAGATGATTTGTTATAACCAACCAGATGCTGTCTGATCTTCTATAATATATGTCCCTGTGCCAGAATTAAAAGCAGGTGCTTCGTTTACATCTGTTATCGTGATAGTCAAAGAATCTGATGTCACTGTGTTTAAACCATCTGTGGACCTAAAAATAAAACAATGAGTGCAACCACAGGTGATTGGCAAGGCCCTGATCAACTATAAATACAAATGTAGTTAATATTGATAGCGTTTCAGAAGTCTCGGGCGACAGTATCACTCGCCTTTGTGTGCAATCATAATACAAGATCATTGGCCTACACTAAAATAATAAAATAAGCGTAGTAACACGAGTTAAGGACTATGTAAAAGTTAAAATTACAGAAAGGTACCTTTAAGTACCGACCCCCAAAAAGTTGGTTAGGGTAAATGCAGTGCTAAAAATATCATATTGTATAATCATCCCTCTTGCCTGAAATCTTTTGGACCAGGCAATATTAAGCCCGTGTCACACAGGCAAAAAATTTGACCGCGAGTTGCGGCGAGTTGAAACTCGCAGCAACTCGGCTGGTATCGTGTAGATCTCGTACTGATGTCGATGCATCTCTCCACATGTCGCAGCGTCTTGGCTTGTCGCGGCGACAATTTTAAACCGTTTAAAATTCTCGCGGTGGATCGCCGAACTTTTTATCTCGTATAGATGTCGAGAGGATGTCGTATGCATGTCGTGAAAACTCGTACTCGTGTCGTAGTAATGTCATCACATGTCGCCGTGAAATCTACCTCCGCGAGATGTGCGCGAGTCTTTGCGAGTTTTTGCAAGATCTACACGAGTTTGCGCGACCTCCTTGCGACAATCACACGACATTATTGCGAGTTAAATATACTTCGGAAGAAATCTGTCAACAGTTTTTATCCATCTCTGGAGTTAAACGCAGAAAGTTGGTAAACGATTTTTGTCTTCCATTTCAAGCTCACGCATCAGACGGTCATAATGTCCAAAGTCAACCCTTCTCATAATCCATGGTCTAACCCAACACTGTCGGCGCGCTCTGCCAATACTATCTCTTGTTAAACGATTTTGAATCTATCTTGCTATTTCAAGTTCATCATCGGCATCTTCTTCATCAACATGCGCCATCAATGCCACCAGTCTGATCATCCTGTATGTCTTTCACCTTTTGGTGCTCATGCGCTTTGCTCGCTATTTATACAGCCTTCGCAAGATGTTGTGTCATCTAAAATGTGTGTCGCACTACTCTCTCCACAGATCGTAATGAACTCGTAAACATGTCGCGTTTAAATCGGGATAAATCGTCGAAACTCGTAGTAGCTCGTATGAATGTCGTAAGATGTCGAGAGAATATCGTGTACATGTCGCTCGTATGTCGCTATAAATCGTCGCTGACCGTCGATGATCGTGGACGTCTCGTGTGAGTGTCGTACAACACTCGAGCAGATGTCGTGCAAGACTCTTTATAACCAAATGTCGTGACAACTCTTCCATTTTGGCCACGAGATTAAACTCGCCCATTGTCGCGGAAACTCGCAGTACCAACTCGCGAATATGTGACACGGGCTTTACCGTAGGTACTTCACATCACCTGTGAATACAGAAATAAATACGTAATTTTCTGTGCAAGTTTCCTTTCATTTTAGCGAACAATTTAAGAATACATATACAGATATGGAATGCACTAATATTACTCTAGATGCACTGAGGCTTAAATTTTTCTATATCTGTGACTGAATTTACATATCTGAATCAAACAAAACTTATTCATTACACATCTTTGAGGGTCTAATCACAAAAACGTGTGTACATACGCGAAATAAACTTCTATCTAAAGATTGCAAGATTTCGATGAAATGCCTTAAGAATGGTCAAGGATTCTATATTAGAAGGATAAGTATCGGAGGGAAACTAATGGAAGTTCTCGGTCGTAGCGAGACGATACGAGAGCGCCATTCCTTCCTATCCACCATTTTCACGAAAAGGCAAGCTACTTTTATCCACGAATATCCACTTTAAACTAATCCATCGAAGGATGTTTTATTAAGAAAATTATGTCCAACAGTCATAAATAAGTTGGTCGTTAATGACTTAATTGTCCAACGTTGATAAATTTCGCGTTTATTCTAAGGCATAATTATCGGCCCAAGCGTGACAAATGTGTATAATGACGACCAATTGAAAATGTAGGCTGTGCTCTAGCGCAGTGTCTGACTAATGGTCAATAAATATGTATTTGAGTTGGATTTATGGATAGATCTGTGATGTTTGAAGTGATTTAGTAACTTAATTAATCGAAATTAGCTAGCTTTGATAATCAATTTCTTCTTCAAATATGGCAATTTTCGGCTAAAAACAACGATTTTCATGGATTGAAGTCCTTTATAGGCATTTTTAATTAGCACTTTTCGAGTACAACACGCGTTTGAATAGCATTTTGTTTTTACTAATGAGGAAAAAATACATTGCAAATTGGTATCAAATAAACCTTTTCCTCGCATATGCATGATTAAACCTAAGACGCAACTTTAAAAACATCTCATTTCCTTGCTGAATTTTACATAGATTTTAGAACTATTGAATTTAATCATGGACCCAGTAAATGTTGTATCCTTAGCTAAATGTGTTCTATTGCACTGTTTTAATACCAAAAAGCTACCGGTTCATTTTGTTTTGAAGGATTATGACTATTAGTCTGGATTTCCTGCCCCTTACCACTATCGTTATCGGGTCAGGCAAGCTGTAATTATGGCGGCCTCCTCAGTTATTATTCAGGTATAACGGTTTCTTGATCTTGCATGACCATTTGCTGACGATAGTCTTTCGTAAGAGTTTGATACACACTGACCCAAAATGAAAACTTTACACTTGTTATTCATAAATATTTTCTTCAACAAGCAAAATTATAGTTCGAACAAAAAAACAAAACACTGTTTACAATAACAATACAATGAACAAACCCACGACGAGGGATGCCCAGAATGACTTTAAAATAAACAATTGTGATACAGGTCGTATTCTAGGTCATGCGTGTTTATGTACTTTAAATAATGGACTTGTCCACTGAATAGGTGAATAAGCTGATGCATAATCAGCATTTTACGGATTAAAACATAAAACTTTGATATTTAACATTTATTTTAAATACTATATACCGGGGTATGCACATTTTAGATTTTATACATTGGTATGTTCATATGATAATTGTCAAATAACTAAACTATAAAACTGAAAAAATACATCCCTAAATATTGGTGTGTAATAAAACTGGCTATGTTTATATACGCAATGTTCGCGTGGACGACCTGTACGTTTTACTTGTGTCTTAGTTTGTTGGTGTTCTACCACAACAAGCATGATTAACCAAGTTGTGGTGGTTTATCAACCATGCTAATTTTGTTAAGTAAGGGATATACCACAAGAGGTGTCCAATATGTTAGATATTGGATAGCTGAGGCGCGTTAGCGCCGAAGCGTATCCAATGTCTAACATATTGGGCACCTCGAGGGGTATATCTTACTTAAGGACTATGTAATTTACGAATGTCCTTCATGACTTCAAAATAGGTGTGGTTGCAATAATTGAAATTTACAAATAATTTTCATAAATTTCAGTTTTCATTTTAATCCTAATGAAATAAATAAGTAAGTTTAATAGAAAAATATCAAAAAAGTGGTTTAGTAATATTTATTTTTTATGAAAAAAGTGAGTTTAAACATGTAAACTTTTGTGCAAGTTTACATGAAGTACAGTGAAAAGAGTTAAAATAAAATATTCCAATCAGATTGTGTACATCCCCGTACAGATGCACTTAGAGTTAAAAATACAAAATAATTCATACATTGTCTGAAATCAGTATAATAAAATATCTCTATATATTAAATTTTATAATTTCCAACATGTCCAAAATATAACTTTACACAAAAGAAGTAGTACAAACAAAAAGTACGGTGTCCAATAATGGACACAGGTAATGAAAGGTACACACTTAAAATAGGTATAATTCACTTATGTCATTATTGAACGGCCTGTTAGCGGAAAACGTTTCAGACAAACAGAAAACGGTTTAAGTATATAGTACGCGAGTATAAAACAACATGAAACAAAATAGTTCCAGTATATTGTGCACATTAGTAACTGCCATTACAACGAAGATGGCGGTGTTACTCCCGTTGATTTAGATCAATAAATTTACACAAAAAAGTAAACAAGAAAACAATTCCTCCTCTCCGAATTCTTCTAATAAATTGAAGTAAAGATTCTTTTGTCCGCTATCTTTAAACGTTCGCGCTTCAACGGATCGTTCACTTAAAGCCGTTCATAACGGTAACGGTGATTGACTCACGTTAAATGCTTACTGAACGCAGGGCTGATAAAAAACTGGGACTGTTTCATAAGAATCTTACGTAAGATAGCAAACTTTCCGAAATACTTACTTACGTTGACCTTACGTTTACGATGAGAGAATTTCAAAGACGCACTCGAAACTTAAAACCTTTGCTTCAATACGATCTGACTTAAGTCAACGTCAAGTAGTGAAGCCCTCAAATTTTGGTCACATGATTTGTTATCAACAATACATTATAAACTGAAAAGCATTTAAAGAAAAAAATATGTTCCACAAACTTCAACGAACAATTTCACAAACGGAGATTAGAAGCTCTCGAAGAAAATGCACGAGGGCTATACCGAGCCACCATACTCTTGATTTTTTCAATACACGGCCAATTTAAACAAAGGTGGTATGACACAATAAATGGTCATCTGCTAACAAAACATCGACCAATTTAAGACGGAACCGATGGATGTCAAAATGAAGTAATAAGGCACAAAAGTTCCCACGTGGCGTCAAATAAATACCTTAAAACAATAAATCATCCAATCTACAGACATATATAGTAATAACTTCATAAAAAATAAACCATTCTTAAGACATTTCATCGAAATCTTACAATCTTTATATAGAAGTTCAGTTTGCGTATGTACACACGTTTTTGTGATTAGCCCCTGATTTCCGCAAAGATGTGTAATGAATAAGTTTTTAATACACACAAAATGGACGACAAAATTTTGATTACAAAGCCCACTTATTTGTTTGTTCATATATGTAAATTCAGTCACAGATATAGAAAATGTAAGTCTCAGTGCATCTAGAGTAATATTAGTGCATTCAACATCTGCATATGTATTCTGAATTTGTTCGCTAGAATAAAAGGAAACTTGCACAGAAAATAACGTATTTATTTCTGTATTCACAGGTGATGTGAAGTACCTACGATAACATTGCCTAGTCCAAAATATTTCAGGCAAGAGGGATGATTAAACAATATGATATTTTTAGCACTGCATTCACCCTAACCAACTTTTTGAGGGCCGGTACTTAAAGGTACCTTTCTGTAATTTTAACAATTACATAGTCCTTAAATCACAGCTTACCTACAGATTAATATTATTGTGATACAAAATGAATTTTAGTTTACATGCACGTATCACAAATAACTATTAAAGAGTTATACATTTCAACTTCAACAAAAAGTAATAAATTTATAGAATTTAAATAGATATAGAAAAAAATAATTGTTTCCCAAATGGTACCCCTTTTGTTAGACAAATTAATGAATCGTTTGTTCACGAGATTTGCGTGCATATCTATTCACATGTAAACTAATGTGTATTTATGACAGTGGTTGTTCATTTCGTTTCTGTTCTTCATTTAGTCGGTTATATTACACACGTGTGACAAAACCTAAATAATCATTGGAATTGCAGTGTTTGTTTTCATGGATATACTATTTATAATTCGGAAATCTTTCATTTGGATATAAATACATTACGACGGTTGCAATGCATAGAAAATGTGGATTATCAACTGATTCCAGCCATGTCCAAGAAGCGATATCAGCCACAGCCTGACACAAGGCTGATTTCTGATAAACTTGATGAGAACCTAATATTGCAGAAACAAGTCAGTAGTATATATTTATATATAAATGAAAAATATATTATATAAATAATAGCCACTTTGAGACCTGAACCTGAGTCCTTTGTGCACCAAATAAATATTGCATCTCTCGTAAGCAACATGTCTGCCCTTCTGTTCACATATTAATATATGTTCGATTCAAGGCTCAAACCTATGATTATTTTATCATGGAGGGAGAGACAGTTGCGCAAGACCTAATTCAGAACTCAAATTTGTACGTTTTCCGTCCGTGCGCAAGCGGTGCAAACAATTTCATAGTATACTCAAACGAAAAAGAAACGCAGGGTAAACTTCAGTGGGGATTTATGGTGAATTATAAGAATGATATTAAAATTTGGATATTGATTTATCAAGAACTATCTTTCGTGAACTAAATTTGGAAATGTTCGTTGGATTTTGACCTTTACTTTTTGTGTTATTCCCGAGGGGAATTTGCCGCTGACCAAGTCATTCGACGCGCCGGACGTGGAGGAGTAAGAGGCAAACCAATGCATGGACGTCTACAACGAAGACCCGCCTCACGTAATCGGTTCCTTACAGTTTGGGAGTGAATACGACGGTTATGATTGCCAACTGTATTGTTAGCAGTTTCAGTGGCAGTAACGTAACGATTACGCAGGTGTGCGAGACGTATAGCCCTGTCCTGACGTCGTGTCGTGACGCGCGGACGCCCTGTTCGAGGCCGGTCGGCAAGCCTTCCAGTTTCCCTAAGTCGATGAACAAGTCGCACTATGGTCGAAACATTCACGCCAAACTGCATAGCCACCTGCTGTTGCGTTTGACCTTGCATTAGCAACGTAATGACCTGACCCCGCTGAACGTCAGTAAGCCTTGCCATTAACGTAGAAAGTTAAAACAGAGTTTTAATACGGAAAACAGTGTATAAATGTCTAGAGTATTGGATGATATGAAAAGATGTGTTGAAGAAATTATCAAATTTATTCTGCACGAAATTTTTGCATTTCTTCGCTTGTATTACGTGACACTGAACGTTTCATGCTTCAGTAACTTTTCATTATGTGTTGAGTAAATAGATGCCTTGATAATAATCTGACCAATTTTCATCATCTTACACAAAGGCGATAAAAAGTTATTCCATATCATTTTACCCTGCGTTTTTTTTTTCGTTTGGGTATATTAGTAAAAAACATGAATAACCATAAATATCCTAAAGTTCTTAGTACATTGTACATATATTTATATTGTGAAAGTTAGTTTGTATCTTTGACAACTTGCGACTTGTCAATGTCATTTTGGCATCGCTGAGTGCTAAAGCAATGTCTACCATGTTTCTGTTGTCCAGTGCAAGAATAATTTAGTGTTCTGCTATGATATTGTCTATGCTTTTGCTCAATTAAACACTAACTGAACGCCGAAGTCACAGCATGCCAAGCACACAGTCCATTTCATTCAAAATATTTTTTTCTGAGCTGATGACGAATAATATGTTCCATTCTGCAACTATTTCTAAAAAAAGCTTTATTTTGTTTTATCACACGTTGTTATATTGAAGGACAAAACTTAATTTGTTGAACTGAGGACAAGAAACGGCTAACAGTGTTAGACAGAGAATGTGTTAAATGTGGTTTGTGTCTTAGTATAATGCCAAACTTATATATTTCTTTTTTAATTTTCAGAACGACACCGCAACGTTGACATATTGTGAACAGGAATTACACCATTATTACTAATGTCTTCATTTCGCAGAGAAATGAGTGAAGAATTCCAAATTTTGATTTTATTTGCAAACGTTTGTTCAATAAATGAAAAAAATATTCCCCTCGTTCGTCTGCTTTTTTTTCTTGAAGTACATCAAAAAGGTAATCGTTCACTATTAAGGTTACATGTTCATTATCTGGTGTGTTTGGACAATATCTAGCGTGTTGTCCAATATTAGACTTACACGTTAGATATTGTCCAAACACGCCAGATAATGGACGAGTAATCTTAATGTTGGACGGTTACCTGTACATTATTGAATATAAGGTACTGTGAAAACAATGGAATGACGTCACAGCTGTGGTTTAAAGTTAATTACACAAATTTTATTTTCAATACTGCCTACCCCTGAAATGAATTGTCTCATTTTTAATGTTTACCAAAACACGTTTTGTTATTTTGTACGCATTATACATTCAGAGAGTTATACAGTATTATGAGGCTATCAACACACTTCAAGGTTATGTAACAGAATACTGTGTGTATTGAGTATTTTAAGATATGGAGCGGATTAACTGATTTCACACTTTGCACGTGCACAGCACCACGTGGCTCACTTACAAATTTGTTAGTGGCACAGACTCATTCAGTCTTTACCAGAAATTTGAAAAAACACATTTAATACGGAAAAATATTGATAATTAGCAATGTCACGCCTTTCTGAAAATGAAAGAAACCAAGCTATTGGTATGTTGTTGGTGGGTTCAACAGCAGTAGCTGTCTCAGCTCATTTTGGCTGTTCTAGACAGACTATTCAAAACTTACAAAGTCGTTATGTTGCAACTGGGTCCGTCCATGATCGACAGAATCCCGGTCGTGCGCGTGCAACAACGCAACGAACTGATCGCGCGATTACGTTAACGCATTTGCGTAATCGATTTTTACCTGCAACCGTCACTGCCCGACATTATGGGGTTCATGCTCAGACCATCATAAATCGTTTAAGGCAAAACCAGGTCCCGATTATCGCCCGACGACCTTATACAAGTCAAATTTTGACACGCCATCATCGAGCCGTCCGACTTCAATGGGCACAACGTCATCTGCGTTTTACGCAGCGGCAATGGAATTCTGTCATATTTAGTGATTAATCCAGATTTAATGTAAGTCATGCTGATGGCAGAGTAAGAGTATATAGGCGTAGAAACGTAAGACTGGCAGATTGTTGCATTCGAGAGAGAGACAGGTTTGGTGGGGGTAGTGTAATGTTTTGGGGTGGAATAATGGGTGGGCGAAAAACCGATCTTGTTATTATACAGGGAAATCTAAATGCCCAAGGTTATATCAATTTACTTAACAACACAATGTTGCCTTTTCTGCACTAGAACGGACCTGCCATTTTTCAACATGACAATGCCAGGCCTCACACGGCACGCATTACTACCCAGTTCCTTGGTAAAAATAACGTAAATGTTTTGCCATGGCCATCGGTATCTCCTGATTTAAATCCAATAGAAAATCTCTGGGATGAATTGGGTAGGAGAGCCAGAGCTAACCACGACATCCACAATGTAAATGACCTCCAGAATGCACTTCTGGTAGAGTGGCAACGCATACCGAATGCGTTTGTGCAACGTTACGTCAACTCAATGAGACGACGTACACACATGTATTCGTAAAAATGGAGGTCATATTGATGCGATTTAAAACAATTCCACACTTGCAGTTTGGCGCAGCTGTATACTTTACATAAACCGTTTTAATGATATCCAGTTTCTCTATTCTTCAGGTTCACCCTATTTCCTCTTAATTGGTGACAAAAACATGGAAAATGTCCACAGTTCAAAATCTTTTTTCCACTGATACACTACTGATACATTTAGCTTTCACAATTAGCTAACGTCAAACTTCTATATAAAATGCATAATGAAATATGGATGTTTAAAACAGGTGTAAAGTTTTCATATTGAAATATGGATGTTTAAAACAGGTGTAAAGTTTTCATTTTGGGTCATTCGATTTCGATTACACGTATTTTTAGCGAACGATTTACACAAACATGTCTCACTTGAACACAATTGACGTGGATTAGTCTCGTTAGAATTTCGGATACTTTATTTAGCATAAATGTAACCGAACAACTGAAAAAGGTACTCACTGTAATTCTTGCACAATGATCCTTTGATTTAAACCTGTGTTGAGAGAAATGTTCTTTGAAAACACAATTATCCAACAACTTATTCACTACATAGGGTGCGGTCATTATCATATGCTTTGCCTAACGACTGGGAACCAGACAAAATGACTATTATCTTAATTATTCGCCACTCTTAATAGATTTTAATCAGTACTTTGCCTTGGATATGATATTTTATCTATTAATAAGTCAGAGTTTTTGTTGCTTTGAGAGCATAATGACTTGTATGATGTGTTCAGTCATTGAAAGTCCCATCCTGCTATCTAAGTAAGTAGAACACTGGACTACTGATCTGTTTTAATATTTTTCGGCGTAGCTGTCTAAGCTGGATTTTGACCTACATTTCTGTATAATGACGTCTTGTCTGGGATTTCGGAAATCCGCCGTTCTATTGGATGATTTTATAAGCACTGAAAATGACGTACGGGGGAAACACAGAAAATCCCCTCTTCGATTGGATGGCCCTGACACGCGCGAAAAAATAAAGGCCACACTATTGTAATGCAGTGTTTTACGAAATTTTGCTTCGTTCGTAGAATATTTTTTTTGGGTAGACTTCTATTGCTTTCCAAAGTGTTTTTTTCATATTGTAACAATAAAAAGTTACGTGTCAAACACAATATTTTATGGGTAAAATGAATTACGTCTCCAGATGTGAACCTGTTTCTCGTAAAAAGTCTGACATATTACCCAATAATTATTAAGTTAGCCTCACTACGTTCAGTTTCCGGGGTTTACACTTTGAGAGTCACAGCTCCACATATATTTATTAATCTGCAGAGTTATTGGTACGTAACTTTTAAGGTTCTGGAACTGTAACTAACTTCGGTAAACTTCCACACTCGATACAATCCGGGTTTTTCCCGAATACCTATCTTCGTCAAGTTTCGTAATTGCTATTTTTAGAAATTTTCACCACGTGACGTGGGTTTTTCCAGAAGTCATAGGGTAACGCATTTTCCGAAAATGGCGAAACCAGACGCTCTACAGCGTGATCGTAGTTAGTAATCGTAAAAATAATGGTTTATCGACATAAAAACAATGAAAAGCCGTAGTGGATCATAACTTTTGCGTTGATTCTGTTTGTACAGGTGTAAAATACATTTTTTTCATCTTTTTTTACGATGTAAATTGGGTATGACTGAAACACGAAATGGAGATTTTGAGGCGAAATGTACGAAATGGAGAATTTGGGGCAAAATGGGGTTTTGATTGTTTAATCTATTTTGTGTACTGAAAATGAACAAAGGTAAAATAATCTAAACAAATATCGATAAACTGGAAAGAATGTTTAACTTATATTGATTTATTGCCGAATTCCCACAAATAATCGTACCAAAGTCAGCATATAAAGACAAAATCGTTGCACATTTTCTGTTTTTAATTTCATCATATTCTAATTATAAAAAACAATACAATAAACAGCATAATTTGAAAGCTAAGGCACATAATATGCCAACATTACTAACTCTAGTGTCCAACTGTTTGTGCAAAAAACGACAACAGCAGAAAACATAGCTGGTACAAGTTTAATCCCCAAATAGTCCCCTCAAGCTTGCCAAAAAGCATTGGAGAGAAGGTTTTTATATGATAATGCAGAGTTTAACATACATTTTCCATCTCAAATACCAATTTTAGATGATATATTTGTATAAAGTAGTATTATTTGTAATTGACCATTTTGACGTATTTTTCTCTATAAAATCTCTTGCAGTTTCAGTACAGTAATCTCATACAAATTCTTATAAAAAAATTAAGAAACGGTAAAATTTTTTTTTTTTGGTTTTCCCTCGCTTTGGGACGGGTGTCAATACAGAACGTCTCCAGGGAAATTTGAAAATTCAAAGTGATTTAGCGAACTTTCATGGCTTAAATTTATATGTACGTGTTTGTGAACTAATGATCAATCTATATGTTGGATTTAATTAGTGAATAAGTGAACGTACTTGGAAATATTGGAATAAAACGGAAAACAATAGACTGTAAGGGATTTTTGTTCACATATGATTGACAGTTATTGATATATATGTGTATTTGTTTTACTAATCCGCTTATAGTCGCCATAACTAACGATCGCCCTGTGGCTAGTAAAAATAACAAAGGACGATTTACCATCATAGTATACGTTCACTCGTCAAAAATTCGTCACGCTCTAGCGACCAGTATAGTCGTTACGGAATGGACTTGGATTATCTAGGTCCTGGGAACTTCGATACCATGAATGATGCTTCGTCGGATCTACAAGAGCTAACTCCGGTCATGTTGAGCGATAACACAATGGTCAAGGTACCAGTAGCTCGATCCCCTGTCATAGATACCGAGGGCAACATCAGAAGTGGACAAGCTAACTACTGTCCTGACAACAGTGTGTCAAATCCAGAAATATTCTGCACTGATGATGTCGTGTTCGATAGATTAGACATAGAGCTACAAGGACTACCGAAAGACTTGTATATACAGAATCTAATAGACATTACTCAATCATCAGATGAAATGATTGCTAATTATCGAACTGAACTATCGAAACGTGCAAAAAGTGGAGATCTAGAAAATCCACCAATGGGAATTCTGAAAGATAGACGCAAATCCGTGAAAACTTCTCTTGCTGAAAAATATGCACAGGATTGCTATCAAATACAACAATATCTGAGTAGTAATATATCAGATATCGGCGATCTATATCGCAAACAGCCAACCACGCCATCACATCCCACAAATTCACAGAACTATATTCCTGATCGCAATGAACTATTTAACATAAAAGACATAGTTTCACGCTTGCAGGCAGATGTGCTATCAATGAAGAAACAGATTATAGAAAAAGATAATAAAATCGAATCAGTATGTAAGGAACTTAGTGAAATAAACTGTGAACTGAAATTATGCACAAATCTCATTGCTGAAAGTTTCCAAGCATCTCTTGACGGGGAAAACGTGAAACTATCCAACGCCTTGAAAATCTTATCAAATAAAATAACGCGGATGGAAAGCTTTAGAAATGACGTCATCACAGACTTTGAAGCTTTGCGTACATTAGTAAGAGATAACAACTCAAATATCACTAGTCTAAATGACAATAAGTATGCCGAGAAAAACGCACGAAAACTCGATATCAAAGACCTATCTGATAACATGGAAGTGCAAATATCTAACATTAAATCATCTCTAGTATCCAAGGATGAATTAGAGTGCACAGTTAAAACTTTTAACTCTAAATTAAAATCTTACGAGAATAAACTTAACCCAGACAATCCATCTACCGTCATTGATAAATCTCTTAAGTCATTCTCTATCAGTCTGTGTGAACAGTTCGACAGCCTTGGAAAACGCCTAGAAAACTCAATCGGCAATGTTTCTAAAGATATCCAGAAGTCACTGCTAAATCGTGAGTCATCACACAGCAAAGTCTGTGATCAGATAGATTTAACACAAACGAACGATGTCGATGTTATAAACGTTCCTACCACACGTTCGACACCGGCTACATCCTGCGATGTTACTATTGAAATATCCGATCAGGTGCCTCAACCCACGTCACGTGACATAGAACGTCATACAATAAATATGCCACGCAGACTTAACTCCACAACAGATATTCCTCGGGATCACCGTGTGCTCTCTCAGATTCAACCGACACAGCGTATCTCTGGTAGGGATGCAACCCGCTCATCATCGTCTACTATGAACACTACTACTTCCGAACTTGACTGCTCACAAAGTCGATTCAATGGTGTATTACGAAAACGTGCCAAAACTTACGTTGTAACTGGCATCTCACTTGAAAGTAATAAGCAAGGTTTAAACGATTTTCTGACTAGTCTAGATATTGTCTATTCTACGATACAATTCATATACTCTCAAAGAACCGACTGTCAAGTTGCTAAGATCACAGTGGATGCAGATCAAGCTCACATCGTTGAAGATCCTCAGACATGGCCCGAGGGCGTATATTGTCTCCCTTGGCTCTCCGTAAATGAATACAAGGACAGACAAAAACGCTATCGAGATCGCGCTGAACGCGATCGCAATTAACAATTATAGACATTTTATTACTAACCTCATGGATCTTCGCATTTTCTCGTGGAACGCTACTGGAATCATGACTGGTATTCCATACCTTACTCGTGAGTTAAACAACAGGAACATTTCGATATGTGGTATCTCTGAACATTGGCTACTGCCACATAATGCAAATCTACTTGATTGCATTGATCGTAATTACTATGCTCATACTGTTACGTGTAAAACTCCTAGTACTTTTAACAATTATATGGTAGGAAAAGGTGGTGTCTCTATCATCTGGCATAAATCATTGAACAACTTCATTGAAACCGTTGATGTTGATTGCGACAGGATATGCGCAATCAAACTAGTATTGCAACATTTATCATTAATAGTGCTACAAGTATATCTACCGTCAGTAAACAATGGTATAGACATATTCAAAGAAACAGTCGACAAAATGAACGACTTCTGCTCTATTCATACAGACTGTAACATTATTGTGATGGGTGACTTTAACTCTCGATTTACTGGCAAGCTGAGACCAAGAGACTCATATACTTCAAAATTTGCTTGCTCTTTTAACCTGATACCAATTATAGATACTGATATATGTGCTGGACCAAAGTGTACATTCTTTCCTTATAATGATGCAAGCCCGACCTGCATCGATCATATACTTGTTGACGAAGTATTACTGGACTCCGTATCCGATTGTTGTGTGATCGATGACGCTCCGCTTAATGTTTCTCGCCATTTACCAGTGTATGCTCATATAAAAATTTCCAACTGTATGTCCAACAGTGTGATATCTGATGAATTCATTAAATTGAAATACTTGTGGACAAAGTCGTCTGAAATTCAGAAATATAAAGCCCTGGTCACACAAAGACTTGAAAACAACGTAATTAACTACGATGATATCGACAAGACCTACGATTATATAATCTCTGTTTTGTCAACTTCAGCACAGAAGTCACTATCAACAAGAAAGTTTAGACCGATGCTTAAGCCATACTGGTCCAACGTGCTCCGTGACCTACATAAAAAACTAAGACTCGCATACGCGACGTGGGTCTCAAACTGTAAACCTAGAAGTGGCTCTATATTTGAACTGTACAAGCGCCATAAACGAGACTTTCGTCGTCATCTTCGTTCAGCAGCACGTCGATTTGAACGTGATGAGTTCGAACGAATCGATAAACTTCACGAAATCGACCAAAAGGGGTTCTGGAAGGTTATTAACTCAAAAAAGTCTCGAGGTTGTAAAATGAAAGGTCGTGAAATTGTGTTCAAAGGCCAAAGGGAGACTACTATTGACGGAATACTTACAGGATGGAACAATTATTTTACAGATCTGTATTCATTCTCCAATGAACAATCTTTTTGTAACAAATTTAAATGTCATGTCGATGAATCTATAGACAAGTTCTTGAATCCTGTTTACGACTGCAACGATCAGACTAACGATGAGTCGAAATTGGTAGTCTCATTAAAAGAATTATCAGAGATAATAAATAAACTCCCGAATAATAAAAGTGCTTCAATAGACAACATTTCATATGAACATATCAAATACGGCGGCAATTCTGTAGCAAAGGCTCTGACAAGCTTGTTCAATAAAATTATTACGAAAGAATACATCCCACAAAAATTCAAACGCGGGCTTACTGTTACGTTACATAAGGGTAAAGGCAAATCATTGAAAGAACCAAATTGTTACAGAGCCATATCACTACTTCCAGTGATATCAAAATTATTCGAAAAAGTAATATTGACTCGTATTAAACGTTTAAATATACAAGTAAATGATATGCAACATGGTTTTCAAGAGGGCAAAAGTTCCAAGATGGTTTCGTTTTTGTTACAAGAGTCACGTGACTACTGCTGCGAACGTGGAAGTCCTCTACAGTCTTGTTTTCTCGACGCCAAATCAGCCTTTGATAAAGTATGGATATCTGGGTTATTATACAAACTTCATAACATGGGTGTCAAAGGTAAATTGCTGCGCATAATAAACTATTCTTTACGTGGCTCAACCAGTAGGGTACTTCTAGATGGTCACTTGTCTCAGCCGTTTCCAATAATGCAAGGTACCCGACAAGGTAGCATCTGCGCCCCGTATTACTACACTATATTCATCAACGAACTACTAGATAAATTACAGAAATCTCAGTCCGGATTTAAAATGGGCGAGATATTACTTACGGCTCCAACACAAGCAGACGACATTGTATTGTTATCGACGACCAGACGTGATTTACAAGTCCTTTTAAATATTTGTCTTGAATACGCTAACAAATGGCGTTATACCTACAACGCGTCAAAATGTGCCTCTATGTACATGGATAGAAAGACAACTCGTATACATGAACCAAAGTCACTCACATATGGTAATACCAATATATCAGAGGTATCCAACTATACACATCTAGGAATTGTCCAATCAACTGAAAGCAGGTACCCATACGACATAGACATCGTCCGTCAATCTATTAGGGGTACTAACTTTTCCCTGGCAAATCCAACAAGTGGCTGTGATGGTGTGAACCCACATATTATGTCAAGACTTTATACAAGTTGTGTTCTGCCTCGCTCACTGTTTGCCTGTGAGTTGTGGAATCCTCTGAAGAGGTCGGACATAGTTAAATTAGAATCAACTCACCACATGTGTTTGAAACATGCTCAAGGGCTACCTTCCCGCACAAGATCTGACATGGTTACTGGCATGCTAGGCCTCACGTCAATCGAAGCTTACATTAATCTACAGAAACTTTTATTCCTAGGTACTTTGTGTAGACTTACATCGAATGAACTAACAAGTAAAGTTTTCATTGCTCGACTTTTTCACTACAGAACGACATTAAGCTCGACATCGTTAGGTTTCATACCCGATGTTATACGTGTCCTTGACAAATACAAACTTATTGATTATTTAGACACTTTTATGTCAAATGGTACATTTCCAAGTAAATATTTATGGAAAAGATATATAAGAAATGCAATTTTAACTATAGAACAAACGGAATGGCGTTTTCGAATGCAAACCAGTGATGACTTTAAAATGTTCAGAACCATTCACGTCAACCTAAGACTATCTAATATTTGGAAAGCGGCCGCAGAGAGACCGGATTCTGTTGGTGTTCTGAAATTTGTAGCCTCGATACTATGCAAAACTACATATGAACAAGATTTTACATGCCATAAATGTCTCCAAAATACCTCTGACGAACTCAATCACTTACTATTTGAATGTAATTACAATCTATCAACTACCAAAACGCAACTATTTTTTGATATTGTAGAAAATCAGTGTAATAAACCGCTACGTAATTTCCTAGTGACATTAAACAGAACACATTTTTTGAAGTGCTTATTAGGATTTGTAGACAGTGATATTGCAGCATTAGTGCCAATTGACCATTATTCGAATTTTCTAATTATATGTGCTAACTTCTTAAAGTCAATTTTCAACTAGATACATAATTTATGCATTGAACTATGACACTTGATATTCTTTCAGGACAATAGGATATTTTCGTCATTAAAGCATAGTAATATATTTCGCTTTCGATTTACTATGCTAAAACAATGACAAAAATATTCATTATATAATATAAAGATGTATCTGAAACTGACAAGATGTCTAATACATATTTTATTAGGTAATTGTTTCAAGATCATTTATATTCTTTATACTGTTGTACATGTACATATAATGTTCATTTTCACTTATTGTAATAATCTACTCATGTAAGTCAATGTTTGTACATATTTATTATTATTATCATTATTATTTGAATGTTCTATGTTCTATTATACTATAAACTGTAAATCTTCAACTATCTTGGAGGCAATAAAGATGTATATAACTAACTTCTAACTTGAGATATTTGCTTTTAAAGATAGGGTAATTTTTTTAACATTCTCAAAAACTCGGATTTTTTGCTTGGGGGTACATGTATGCAAATCTCTGTATTTTTATATGTATTTGTCCAAAGTGTAACCTGGTTGCTCTGATTTGTCATTACATGACTGTATAATAAGAAAATGGATTAAAACTTGGAAATAAAACAGCAGAATTTGAAAAAAAAGTTCTTTCACATTTTGTCCCAGCACAATTTACGGTCTTTCTGAAAATCAAGGGTGACGTTATAAAAATGCACATAACTTAAGTTACAAACGGTAAATGTCTTTAAAATTTCAGCATTCAATGTCTTTAATAGTATAGATTCAAGAAACAATATCAGTTTAAGAATTGTGGAAGGTCACCATTACAGTTCCAGAACCTTAAGAATAAATTCATAATTTTTGTTTTGTAGCATTAATGAATAGGTTTTCACAATGCAATTTTCAAAAATCTTGTCTGAAACTACAAGGCCTTGAGCTTTCATATTTGGTATATAACATCATCTAGAGGTCCTCCATCACAGTTGTTCAAATTATGCCCCTGGGTCAAAATTGACCCCACCCCATGAATCACAATATTACATTGAATTATATAAGGAAAAGTTCAAACAACATCTTCTCTTGAACCGCTTATGATAAGTTGCCTTAACTCAACAGGAATGGTCCGTGGGTGGTTCCCAATCTGATTAAAACCCGATCTACAATTTTACCGCTCGCATACTCGCTAATGTAGATCTGGCCTTTTCCAAACGAAGGTCACGTTCAGGTGACCTTTTCTCATCATAATATTCATGACGAAATTGTTATGATACGTAACTTGTTTACATCGTCTACGTCACGAAATTTGAAATGAGCCCCCCAATCGCAGCCTGTGAATATTACCGCGGTTAAATTAGCAAGCAAAACTTGGTCTAAAATAGAAATTACGAAATCAAAATGTGATTAATACTGTTTTCGTCTAGATGAAAGCTACGCATTGATTGGTCGACACAAAGTTCATCTCGACGTGACCTCAAAGGGAAAAAGTACAGATCCAGTACGACCGTGGTCTACTGGATATGTGTTTACGCAGATTGGGTGGTTCCCTACCAAAATTGTTCAAATAGGTCTGATTGGTTGGATAAGTAGGTCACTGGGTCAAAAAATAGGTTTTAACATTAGTGGTCCTCTGTAAATGGCTCTTCTGTGACCTTTGACCTTTTCCTCAGGTGAGCACCCAAGGCCCTTTGGGCCCTCTTGTTTTTAAATCGACGCCGTTTGTCTTTTTTAAAAACATTTCTTGTTTATAATTTGTTTTATTTTTCCATTTTGATCTACATTTTATGGTGGTATATTTCTGCCATCAGATAACCACATAAATAACTAGTTTACCTCTTAAGTTAAGTGGTTAACTAGTTACCATAACTAATTAACCTCTTAATTAACTAGTTGGTTAAGTGGTTAACTAGTTATGGTATCTAGATAACCACTAAACTTAATTCAGTTAAGTATTTTTTTGTTGTTCTATTAAGTGTGAAAGTATAAAGGTATATTCGCTTACAATGTATTTTATACTGTCTATGTTGTATTTATTTACTTTATAAACATATCATTATGTTTTCTGTCTTTTGATTTACGTGTAGTATAATCAGACATTTCTCTGATTTTATGTCTCTATGTTTGTCATTGTCATTGTATAATCGTGTTTACCCGTGTCATTGTAATGTTGACATGTCATTTTAATTTTGTAATATTTTCATGTCATTGTAATTTTATGATGTTTCCTATTCATGTTATAATTGTATTGATTGTGATGTAATCATTGTATTCTTATAATTGTTAATTACTAGAAACTGTAAAGTTTTTGTGAATAAATGTATGTTCTGTTCTGTTCTGTTCTGTTCTGTTCTGTTCTGTTCTGTTCTGTTCTGTTCTGTTCTGTTCTGTTCTGTTCTGTTCTGTTCTGTTCTGTTCTGTTCTGTTCTGTTCTGTTCTGTTCTGTTCTGTACACTTATTTCATATTGACAAAATTATTTGTAATCGGTTAATTATTCCGAAAATTAGGTCATTTAAATCAGCGATCAGACATCATAGAGCATTTTCTTTACAAACTATTAAATATTCAAAAAGATCAATTAATATTACGATTTTTTTACATTTAAATTTAATTATAATTAAGCGGAAAGAATTTCAAATAAAATGACAACTCCCAAACATTCGGAACTCCTAGGCCATTCTCTGCAAATAATCTCATCTAATACACAAATACACAATGAATGATGTCTCAAAATTTTCGGACATCACTAATTGCCTAAACGATCATATTAATATTTGTTTACTTCAACACCGGTAGTTTCAAAATAGCGTCTAAATATGTCCGAGATTAATCGCAGTGAATGGCCGAGGATTTCCGAATGTATCGTTACGGAACGTTCTGTAACGTTTTGTGTAATTGAACAGGCTACTGGTTTAACGATAAGGCGTTACATATCCTTCTAATATAGGATCCTTGGAATGGTTCATTTTTTATGAAGTTATTATTTTATATATCTGTAGTTTTGAATATTTATTGTTTAAAGGTATTTATTTGACGCCACGTGGGAACTTTTTTGTGCTTAATTACTTTATTTTGACGTCCATCGGTTCCATCTTAATTAGCCGATGTTTTGTTAGCAGATGACCATTTTATTGAGTAATGTCACCTTTTTTGCGTTGGTCGTGTATTAAAAAATTAAGAGTATGGTGGCTCGGGATAGCCATCGTGCATTTTGGTGTAATTGTTCATTGAAGTGTGTGGAACATATTGTATTCTTCAACTGTATTGTATTCCTGTGTTGACAACAAATCATGTGACCAAAATTTGAGGGCTTCACCATTTGTCGTTGACTTATGTCAGATCGTATTGTAGCAAACATTTTCAAGTTACGAGAACCTCTTTGAAATTCTCTCATCGTAAACGTAAGTTCAACGTAAGTAATTAAGTTATGGAAATTTCGCTATTTTACGTAAAATACTTAAGAAACGGTCCAAGTTCTTTATCAGTTACAAGTTAAAATTTGTAATTTCATTTACATGTACTACGTGGTATGCTAAAATTCCGCTTTGGTCTAACATCAATATATTTGTAAACCATGAAAATTGGTAACACAATTTAACACCTTTCTTTGATTACATCACGTTAATCATTTGGCATGCCATTGGATTAGATCTATAAATCATAAAACAACATTCTGATGTAAAATTGTTAATGAAAATGTTTGATGAAAGTAAGTTATTATCTTCCTTTTAGGCCTATATAAAAATAGCGTAATGGTAATTATCCGTACAAAGTAATTAGTAATATAATTTAAAATTATGACATCGTAAAAATATTAAAAATATTATGTTCAATAAGAGACGCATTTTCTAAAAAAAATCTGTGGTCGAAAACACAATTTTACATTAGTGAATTATACCTAATCTAAGTGTGTACCTTACATAACCTGTGTCCATTATAGGACACCATACTTATTTTTTGTACTACTTCTTTTGTGTAAAGATGTACTTTGGACATGTTGGAAATTATGAATTTTAGTGAACAGGGATATTTTATTATATTGATTTCAGACAATGTATCAATTAATTTGTATTTTTTACTCTTAGTGCATCTGTACGGGGGTGTACACAATCTGACTGGTAGATTTTGTTTTAATTGCTTTCACTGTACTTCATGTAAACTTGCACCAAAGTTTACATTTTTAAACTCACGTTTTTTCATAAAAAATAAATATTACTAAAAGACTTTTTTGATATATTTCTACTAAACTTACTTATTTATTTCATTTGGATTAAAATGAAAACTGAAATTTATGAAATCTATACTATTAAATTTGCGAGTTTCCTGTTTTGTGGAAGAAACTGCGCAGCTTTGAATAAATCTTTTGTTTGTCGCTGGAGCACCTATATACCGGCATATCAAGTTGACAATTCTTTTTTGACAAAGCCTCTTGATATTTGCAAAAATTGCCAAAAATCAACAAAAATAGTGGGGTTTTTTTTAGTCTAAAAATAGTTCTAGATATAACTAAAAATAGACCAAACTCCCCGCAGCGGTTATCTCCCTTTATTGTCATTACCTAAAGCCCGTGCTTGCACGGGCTCCCATCTAGTTTATTTGTAAATTTCAATTATTGCAACCACACCTATTTTAAAGCCATGAAGGACATTCGTAAATAACATAGTCCTTAAATAGCTAGAACATTTTGATATTCTTTTCAAAAAATGTATGTATGTAAGAAGTGTGTATCACTCAGTGTAAGCATGCGTCAAAGTTGTGTGAAGTGAAGACACAACCTCAGATGATCACGAACATTGCCGAAATACATCAGTAGTGGTCCGGAATTATCAACCATTATAAGTGACCATGGCATAAAAGAGATTTTCTTATGGCTAACAAGATTTTCATAAATTTGGCAACACTGGTAAGCGTTTTATTCGCGTTGGCTTACGTCACTATATTTTTTCAAGTCGATTTTATTTCACGGGAACCTAGTTGGTCCTTTGTTTTATTCAAGCTAAAATGTACTGAAACAATAAATAATTTACAATATGATGTAGTTGGTAGCGCGCCGGGATTTGGATACTCGTGCACGAGGGGGTGCGGGTTCGAATCCCACCCGGGGAGGTTATACACTTCCTTGAAAATTTGACAATAATGTCGATTTTCCTCCATTGATTAGATAATATGGAGAAGTTTCCGGCCTTGTGGAAGGGTAGGTGAGTACTGGTTATAGACAATGGTCCAGGAAAGCTAGGTTAGGTGCGCTGGACGCCGTGAAATGACCTAAATTGTGTTGATACGGCGTTAACTCCAATAAATAAAATAAATAAGATACAATATGATGTACATATACTTACTCAAATGTCAGAGAGTAAGAGGTTGTTGTTTCGAAGTCTAGAATTGCACCACTTAACACAAGTAAATCGGTGCCGGATATACCAAAGAGAGTATTGTGAGCATCACCTGTAACGGTTGTCACCAGTGGGTTTGGCGAACCATCGTCATCAGTAACAGCAAATGTATAAACAGTTACACCCGCAGCAGAATTCTCAGGCAAATTAACTGTGGCACCACCGATAGGTGGAGCAGAAAACACTGGCGACGTTGCTGTGGAAATAAACAAAAATAAAAAGTTAGTATCCTACAATTACATGATATTCTGTAAATAATAGGCATTCTACGTCAACACCAAACTTTTGCCGGCTGTGCGTTATTTGCCGGTGACCATGAACATTTCTTGCGATAAACAAAAACTTTTTTGCACTTTATCTTGTTGTTTTTTATTTGTTCAGGACGTCAGTCCTAAACAAACATATGTACCATAATTCAGACCCTTTCCCATTTTGAAAATTTACCGAATCCAGAAGTAGTCCCTCAGTATATATTATAGAGCAATTCAAAATGATCGTCTGCTATGACAGGCGCAATAATTCCTGAAGTACACCAGTTAATCGGTCTATACTGAAGCGTATGTATAATAGCTTATGAGTTAAGCGTCTCAGTAGAGCTCTTTACGTCGTATTATGTAATAGAATGGTATCAACTATTCAGTCATGACCCGTTATTTGTGCCAGTTGTCAGTAGAGATGTTACATCATCTTATGTAATAAAATGATTCAATAGGAAAAGTTTAAAGATCGTAGTAAATGACTTTCAATGATGTCTGAATAGAGGATTTCATTTATTTTACATACATATGCAGTAGAATAAATGTGCATGAATGATAACTTATAAGCGGCAGTTATTGAATTGTTTTAAGAATGACCCCTTTGACTTGCGGTGATTGTGTGAAAAAAATCAGTAGAGAGTTCGCCTGTCCGGTTTACCTGTCGTATGTATAGGTCGATTGTATTAAGTGTTTTGAACCGGAACAGTGCTGGTCTACCTATCAAACTAATATCACTGAACTGTTCTTTGTGAACGAATGTTTTGTTGGAGCCGGAAATTGAATTCCACTTTTCAAACCCGAACAAATTCAGTGCATTCAGCGCTTTGATTTAATTTTTTTTGCGATGAGTGTAAACTAATATTGTCGTGATTTTTACCCTCCAATTATAGAAAGCCTAAATAAAGTGAAAATATTAGTGATTTGATAGAACATTGGGTGACTCCTGTTTTCAAGCAAGTTCCTTTCGTGATTTTGTTTATTACTAGTGTCACTTAATTGTTCAGATTCTCTATGAATGTACATTCTGTTGCAAAAAAACAACAATAATGTTTCACTATTTTTCAGGTGGCCTTCGGGGATAAGTCTATTGAAATAAAGAAAGACTTTCGTGCACATTAAAGTCTAACAAATCAATACTAAAGATTACTCCTTATTCATTTACTGAGATTCAAGTACGAATCGAGCAGTGCAAAAATGCAGGCGTTGCAAAAACTATTAGTTTAAAATACAACGATTTTATTTTCCTCTTCTTCCAATACAAAATCTTGAAGTACAGTTTGTACACTTTGTCACTTGGCATACAAACTCTGTAGGTATCAACTTCAAGTAATACAAGAATGACAGCAGTATCATTACATTAAACTACTTAAATTTCTCAACATGGAAATGTATAGTGATGTAAACCTTGGATTTGCTGTGGTAAATATTTACACTTCATTGATCACTATGTACATGTATACTGCTTATTGTATTAACGAGATTTGACTGCGCCCCTTCCATGAGCTTATCAATTGATGTAAACACCTGTCAGATGAAGGAACTACTTTTATCGCTTAAAAAATTGACTGCGTAGTATATCAGAGACATATGTATCACTCCGCAGGTTAAACTGGTCTCGCATACAAATCGTCGATAGTTTTCGACTTGTGGTATAACTTAAGCCTTTCGACGAAATCGCCGAAAGTCTAAAACACATCTTAACTAATTGCTACATATCGGAGAAAAAAAATGTTAAAATTCCAAACATTTAATCTTTTCTAAAAATGTTACAAATGATTTATAGCAATACAAAACAAAACATGCTTCTGACCATGAACGTACATAATTATACAAATACATATTTACAAAGAACAAACAAACATGAGTAAATTCAAATAAATTATCCATATGAAAATTTGATAAATTCGATTAATGAATAAAAATTTCAATAAGGCCACAACAAGTTGATCATGCGTTCTATGGATGATTCGCTCGCACCTTAATTTTGACGTTTTTTATAAAAAAATATTTTTATTTCCTCTCTCGCTCAAATAAATTTTGGTCAAACCGCAATATAAAGCAAATGCTTTTTTATGTCAGGAGAAAAAACAACACCAAGGACAATAATTTTATGATTAAATTAATTTAAGAGTGATAGACGAAGGGTACTTGCAAAATATAAATTTTTCGACAGGTTGATTTTTTTCTTTTTTATAAGTTGATGTATTTTTTTTTTATTGTTGGCCATCCTTACTAAGATTTTAAGTATTTAATTCTATTATCACTGTATAAGGGGCAAACAAGAAGGAAATTATACTTGTTTTCAAACATTTTCATATTACTATATACGACTGTCACGTGGTATGTTAAAGTGTCTACCTTTTTTCAATATATATAGTGAATGTGAAGATAATCGAGAGTAAACAAATTTTTCTGTAAAGGATATTAACTGAGTGCGAGGGTTTTCTGAGTTAGAACAACCTGGCCGCGGACTTCTCGTGAAAATCCGAAAACGCGAAGCGTTTGAGGATTTTGAGAAGTCCAAGGCCAGGTTGTTTTAACACAGAAAATCCGTAGCACGAGGTTAATATCCGACTTACACAACGATTCAAGTGATTAGTTACACGTGTACATAAATTGGGCATGGACTACATTTTTACAAACGAATTTGTTTCGAGTGCATCTTTTTCTCTTACGAGCATTTAGTGAATTTGAAACTGTTAATTAACAGATGACTAGCGTGATTTGATTATATATTTTAGCATCCGCGACGGTAAATAATATTTGTTAATTAACAATAAATGCATGAATAAGTTTCTTGATTAATTGTATTGTTTAATTTTTATTCAAGCTGATATATATTCAATGCTATCTTCTCATTTTCGGTAAATTACGCAATTTTACGCCTTAACATGTTGGAAATATTTATGGACAGTATTATCTTACATGTTTACTTATTCTTGATTATATTTAGTTTGGTAGTAATATTGTATGTCAATGAGCCAGAATTGGAAGTATGGTTAACGTCGCTATTAAATCATCACATGAATAAATACAACATATTCATTTTCATTTCTTTCGAATAAATTCTAAGTTCTGTACATATTTCCGAAGAGATTTAAGTTTTGAAATAAACGTTTCATGAAAATACAATAAGTTTTGTTAGTAAAGACAATCTTTCAAAATTAAGCAGTTCGTGTTTATTTTAAAATTTTAAATTAACACGAAGACTGCGCTCCATTGAATACACGACTTAAAATTTCACGAGGGCAGGTTTTTCTTTTTCACGTGGCCGGGTTGATATCTAAATATCAACTCGCTCACGTGAAAAAGAACAACTCACTCTCGTCAAATCTTTTGTTTTACTAGGTGATTCCGAAATATATTAACCCATGTTAAACAAAGGAAGCGGTGTGTAAGCTTTGATAAATACACGTGTTGAATGGTGAATTTCGTGCGACAGCTAATTAGAATTCACGAAACTCACGTTAAAAGCTTAATAAAATTACACATAAACATATACTGACGAAAAAAAAGAAACGCATCAATTAAATCTTTAAATATACAGAAACGTTTGCTGATAGGCCACGTTCAGATAGAACGGGTGTAACTTGGGTAAGACAAGACAACTACAAAAGTTATGTAAACGCCAACGTCATTCGCGTAACAGATTTTCACGGCAGTATCTACGTCACGTATAGTGAAAAGGTACCCGTGTACGCCAAATAATTCGACAAACAATGGAAAAACTACTTGTTTGCCGTTAACCGTTTCGCGGACTATAGTTCTAAGTTATGCCACCGTTACCGACATCTATCTCTACCCTCGTATCATCGCGGCCATAGTGTTTGGGAGTTCAGTGATAAGTCGTGTTTCCACTTATGTAACGCCTTAAGACTTATAAGTGTCTTAAAACGAGATTCAATCCCAACACGTTGTTTGCCAAGGCAATCTCGTGGACACATCACATTGCCAGCTGTTATGCCCTGTGAGTGACACTTAAATATTCTGGCAACGTCAACGACAGACCTCACGTTGCACATGTCACCAAGGACTTCTTACAGGCTAACAACATTATTGTTTTCTCTTGTTGTTCTGATCACGGAAATTATGTTACCTAGTTGAAATGAGACGTTTCTTTTTAGTATCAGTTCAGATATTTGCGTACTGAAAACTTGCACGCACTGGTTTCTCGAGTAAATCACTGGAAAACAATTTGATACATCCAACACTTTACATTGTCGTGTAAGTTTTATCAAACACTTTTCAAGCAATTTGATTGGCTAAGAGAGTATCTCCGTAGTCTAATTTACATGTTATAAAAGTACCCCACTTTTATAAGAAACTGATATTTTGAAGATCTTGACCCCTACAAGGGAACCCGCTAGAGTTATTATAATCCCAAGGCGGTTATTTTCTTTTAGATAGTATTAATTGTTTTTTAGATTAATGATAAAGATTTTGTCTCCGTTTAGTGGCTTTAATTCTGCATACCACGATTGGTAGTAATTATCATATATTCTTTGTTTAAGCATTGTTGATTTCTTGATGTCCTGGTTTATCCATGAATACGGAAGCCCAAGATCGTTTAGTAAAGTTTTTACTTGATATGCCCAATTTTGGCCATTGTAATGGAAGCCTTTGTCTGCATCATTTTCAAGAAATATGACTTTTTGTATCTGTTTATCAGAACGTAGTAGCTTAATCCAATATTTAAACATTTTTACTTTTCTTAGAGCTATTAAGTCACCGTATAAAGCCGCTAAATTATTAAGTTTGTTTACGCAGAGAATATAATATATATAAAACATGATTAGAATCAATGAAATAACAATTTCATTTATTTTTTATTTTTTACCTATTACCCGTATTTTGCTTTAAAAAGAATAGATCTATTATTGTTAAATTATGAAATATATTAATTTTCTTATAATACATAATATGTATGAGGTATTATTCTCACATGGTGAGAAGATGTCTGTGTGTTAATGTGTCTCAACCAATCATGACAAAGAAATGAAATACTGCTTCACTAGTGGGGTCGATAACTGCAACAATCTTTCACTTGGTGATACAAGCACAGATGACCTGCATGGTCTACCATTCACGAAAGTCTACCACTTCAAAATTCAAGATGCAATTAGAAAATAGTTATTACAGTAAAACTTGGATATAACATAGGGCCATAGAAAAAAGGTATGTTATAACCGAGGTATGTTATATCCATATAGCATACTAAGTATATTATATATCAGGATGAAAAACGGGCCAGAAAAAATGGTATGTTGTAACCGAGTGTATGTTATAACCGAGTATGATATATCCGAGTTTTACTGTATTCAAATTAACTTGATAGAATCTTTGGCAAATCTGTAGGCGTAATTGACATTTACCGTGACCTTGACCTTGATCAAAGGAGGGTGTTAATACCCCGTCACTACTACATTGTAACAATTAGTTTATCTGAGACTATTATTATGACAATGAAATATGAATACATGTACATATACTAAGCAAACGTTACAGCGCAAATAGGTACAAAAGCGTAAATATCATCCAAAGTTTTTATGTTAATAATATGAAATTTAGCATGAAGATTAAACAACCATTTGTCATGAGTATTCAACAGCAGAACAACATGTAACGATTTTTGACAAGAAAATATTCACAGAATAAAAAGCCCAGTAGGAGAAAAAAAGTCAACAATATTTGATTATGAGCGTTTATCTAAGTTGAATTCACGACTGCTAATATCATGAGTCTTAAAACCCAATAGGACGTCGTACAAAACGTAGTGGTATGCTTGTCTATTCCTCATGTAAAACAATGATTAGATCCGGTAACGTCACATACTGTACAAGACGTTGACGTATGCGTCTGTCAAACATGTCCCAAACTCGTTCATTTAGAATTCTGTCTTCTAAAAATGACGACAAGTCTAAAATCTTAATGTTATAAGCCCTGAAAAATTAAATTGTTGCCTGGACGGAATGTGGTCTGGCGTTATCTTGTTAGAGAAAAAGACCTGAACGTCCGATGGCGTATTAAACAGCGACGTTAACTTCACCCTGGTAGCGTTGGGCGATGTGGTCCCCATTTATCACTACAAAACCCAGCTTGCCATTATGGTCAATATCATTCCACAATTAACTGTTTGAATTTTACTCCATGACCTGTAACCTTTTTAACTAACCCCGAACGTTCCGTAACTGTCCGTAACGTAAGAGTCAGAACAACTTAACCCAAAGACAACTCAATCCGAGACAACTCAATCCCCAACTAACGGTTTGGGTTGTCACAACTTTGAGTTGAGTTATCCACGGGATGAGTTGTCTTTGGGTTGAGTTTTCCAGTACCCGTAACGTTAGATAACGGTAGTTACTGGACACGCTGATGGTAATTGTTAATGGGGCATCAGTCAAACGGCTTATCCCCGGTTTTTAATGCTCAATCTTGGCATATTTACTGACCTGTTTCCAAGATGACGAGTGTCTCAATGTCACGCGGTCTCTAGAGTTCTCAGGAAACTTTAATTGCTTGTGTAGACACTAACGTGCTGCACATGATTCGGGAAACTACGTAAAAAGGATTTATCGATGGTGTGCACCCGAGCATGACCACACGAGGAATTTTAACACACTATCATGTGTGAACATACCGAGAGACTTAATGATGGCAAATATGCCCATATATTATATAAAATCAAAGCATTGGAATGCTGGAGGAATGATGTCCTGAACTGATTTAATAAATAAAGATTATAATTATGTAAAAAATCAAACTTGTGCAGCAATATTATCTATAAATAATGTATTAATTATTAATTAATTGAATTTAACAAGAGCAGTCCAAGGATAGAACTAGACTTTTCGAGTGTTTTGCTAATTGCAAGATTTATCTTACTTTATCAAACAAATAAATCAGTCAAAGAATAAAAAAACAATTCATATAAATATAAAAGAGGCAAAACTGCTATAAAAAAATCCATAGTAACGTCCCTTCAAAGTTAAGTAGACGTACCATCAATGAATTAACACACCACATACTTTCATTTTGATATCTTAATTAACTTAAAGTATGCACATGTTAACTAGACACTTTATGTTTATGTCATTGCAATCAATACCATAAAGTCAGAATTATGCTGACACATATCTTAAATTGGTTGTATCAATTTTCGTTCAAAACTGCAAACAAGTATTTATAAGTCACTAAATCAAAGCACCGATAGTAATGTTGCGGCAGCGACGCTGAAAGTTTGAAACAACAGTGGTGCTTTTCACTAAAATTCTTACGAAAAAGATCTCTGTATGTCAAAAGCAAGAAACCTCAGTAATACGCTAATTTTTTGGCTTAACAATTCTAAATACTGTAGAATTGTGTATACCTTTTTGTTTCATAGTTATGCTTATTATCCGTCTGACTTAGAAGTGCTAATTATATGAAACTGGCTTACGAAAATTATTTGCATAAAAATTTTTGGGTGAAAAAGCACCACTGATCATGACAGAGTCATACCTAATGGCCATGAACAACACGTCAAACTTAATATTAACTCACAACTATTGTGAAGGTTTAAACCAAGTCTCAACAAAATTTTCATCGCTAAGTTCATATTTATTCAGGCCAGCAGTTACAAGTAATCACATAATTATATACCTTTTCACTAGTTAACTTCTCCATGGAAGTACATGTACATGTAAGTCAGTCAGTGAAATATTTATCACAAGAAACAAACATGTAAAATTACCCGATATTATTAAATTTTGTTGCAAAGTATAAATTGTATGCGAGAGAACTTATCTTCTGAAATTAATCGGACACCTGCAGACTGCATCGCGTTATCTTTGGAACTTTACTATCGAATTTATCGTTTAAATTTGTAAACCAGTCAATCGCTGTGGTCGTTTACTGCCATTCCATCGATTGGAAAACCATCGATATTTGAAATTATTGCATATGTACAGTACTCCATGTCAAATGAACAACATTTATGTCCTCAATATATGTACAGTCGCTCAAACAATGTGAAATTTAATTATGTTTGTCTCTAATACGACAAGAACTATTTTTCCTTCTTTCTAGAACTATTTAACGAAATGACGGACGGGCACAGAATAAATGAAAAGTCGTCAAAAGCCTGATCGATTAGAGACACGAACATAAAGTCCCTGGTCTGATATAGGCAAATAGCCATATTTTCGTCGAGTGCGCTCGACGGGCCCAATAGACGTTTGACATAGTACCATTTGCGTACATAAGGGTGCATTTGCGCAATGGCGCGCTTAAGATTGAACACGGGATTTATACCTGTCAGTTAAATCTCCGATTCGCCAATGTCTGTTCCGTTTCGTCCATTTGCGCAAAATTCTCCATTGCGTGTTTAAGTCATATCCTGTTGTTTTATTGCAGATAATATATTAACGCCCAAAAAAGTTATTTAACAATTAAGGTATACAATCCCTAACTCCCAAATTTTTAGACCATTGAAATATTACATCTAGAGCAATAATATTTGGTGTTTTTTATTGTTTAGGATGTCCCTAAACTTTTCACCAGAAAAAAACTTCAAACAAGTAAATCTGTGAGCTAATGCTCACTAGTGATACCCCCGTCAAAATCTAAAAATATGCGACAAACAGGAAGTAGATGAGCAAGGAGCATGAAATCGCTTTACACCATATGGGACTATGGGATGAAGCAATATGCAAAGTATTAGGCTGCTGCATGATATAGTTGCTGAGAAAACTGCGACGGAAATTTCGTAACGGTGATACCCCCGCCAAAATCTAAAAATATGCGACAAACAGGAAGTAGATGAGCAAGGAGCATGAAATCGCTTTACACCATATGGGACTATGGGATGAAGCAATATGCAAAGTATTAGGCTGCTGCATGATATAGTTGCTGAGAAAACTGCGACGGAAATTTCGTAACGGACGGACGGACGGACGGATGGACGGACGCACGCACGGACAAGGGTAAAACAGTATACCCCCCTCTTCTTCGAAGCGGGGGTATAATTAAGTACAAATCAATAGTTATGGCATGTTCAAGATTATGCCTCCTAACTGTTGAAAATAGAAAATCTCGACAAGTGTTGAATCAGATAAAGACATTTATTTAAACATAAAATCAATGTTAACATTATAGGAATGGTATCAATCAGACACATATGTGTTTTATGTACAAACAAGTAAACATTTAATGCAATTTGCCAAGTTTGTTTTGTCTTTCTGAAAATTATGGACTCGAAAGTCCTCAGCAAAGGTCAAATTAGTCTACAATGTTATCAACATGACATTTTTAACACATCATAAAAAAATTGATAGGAAATCAATATTCACCACACTTGCACAATTTTGTCTTATATAATAGATAATACTTGAGAAGAAATATGAGCGACTTTTACCGCATACTTTTAGAGAAACAGTTAATGAGATTATCAATATTCTCGGAAAAGTGTTAATTTCAAGCACTGAAATAGCTTGAAATATGTATTAACTAAATTTTAAAATTTAACAACATCAACAAAACTTACACAATATGTTCCTATAACATAAATAATGTCAGAAAAGAAAATTCAACGATATTTAAAGCATGCTAGGAAATATAGAAGATCCAACTTTTAGGCCGAAGCATAAAATTTCTGTGTCACGAAATTTGAAAAAAATGAAATAATGAATTTTATCTTCTTTAGTGTAAAAATAATATCTCAAATGAAAGGTGCTACTATAGAAAACTAATTGCAATATAATTTATACATACTTTCAGAAAAAATAAGTAAAATCATAAAAATAACTTTAAGCTGTGACTTGAAATATAGATATTTTTCGCTAATTTTGTAATAAAAATGTTCAAGTACAAATCACTCCTACAATTTCAGTACAATACATTTTCACTCAAGAAGGCTTTATTGAATCACAATTATAAAGAGACATTACCATATTATCCTTTTTAATCTTAAAAATGTACAGCTGTTCCTATATTTTCTTATGCATATCAAATCTATATAAATCTTCATGTACTAAAGCACAATAAATGAAAAAAAACTTACCTAGTTTTCACCAGGTAACCATAACCAAAATCATGTATTTCTGAATAATGAATGATTAACAACATGATACCCAAGTAGCTGCAATATTGTAAAGCTGAAATTATCATGTGAAAAAATGCACTACATAAATAATAATTTCAACATATCACAAGTTATTACCCATATAAAATGACCCACAAGCAGTGTATTTAGATTTATTTACTTAGATAATTCAAGTATTCAGCTTGTTTTGGGATGACACTTTCAATAATTATTTTTGTATTTGCCATGCAAGGTTGACCTAGGCTGTTTGTCATTGACACTGTGTTTAAAAGTCCATCTTCTCCATCTGGCACATAAATCTTTTTCAAATGGGTCAAGGTTCAGCCCAGACCCAGCAATATTTTCAGCTTTTGTCATCTGTTGCAAATACCACAAGAAATAAGAACTTCCAAAGAAAATATGTTCTTAGTCTTTTCTCTAGAATTTAGGTTATTATAGAACACAGCTGATGGAGAAACAAAATTGTACTAAAATCATTCATTGTCAAGGTAATGTAGGAGCAAAATAACTGAGAGCCCAAGAATCACCAGCAGCATCATGAGCATTGTATGTAGTATAAAAATTATCAGAGACCAGAGAGTCTTGTTTATATATGCAGTCCAGTCCTACTAGAATACACTTTATGACATAGAGCTAAAGAATAACAAATATCAATAGCACACTATGAAAATCTGTCAAATGGATTCACTTTGAAACTAACACAGGAAAATCAAATCTTTTTCATTCTGGGCTGTAACTTTGTAAGAATGACATAAGAATTTTTTTGAGTCACTCGATGAAAAAGTCTCAAGCTGTATTGATGTCAACTGTTGACACTGGTGATCCGTTCACAAACATTTTGTCACCAACCATAGACATTCTCTTGATCTGTTTTGTAGTTGCAGTAATAGGAATCAATAGCTGCACATAAGGGAAAGGGTCTTATTTGACCGACAACACCAATCTGAGTTGTATAAGGAATTTCACCTCTACTAACTGAAATAGAGACAAGAAGAATGGCTTTACTAAATGATATAATTTTAAGCAAGTAATCTTTCTTCAATGCACATGTACAATATTGACTCATTAACACAGTACCCATATATGTTGTAGACTGCCTCAACAGTTTTAGAAACAAAAAAATACACAACTTGTGACACTAGGTAAAATCCCTTGACTAACAATTTTGTCTACATTTTCATTCAAGTAAATTGTATTCATGTGTCACCAATACTGCAGAGATCAGATAAAAAAATATAGTCATTTAACTCAAAAATAATTATTGTACTTACTTAGATCAGTTATTTCTAAATCAATTGTCAAGTAACCTTTGTCTACTGTATATGAATGAAACAAACAATTGCTGCCAGATGATGGCAGTTAGTATGTCTCATGGACAATGGTTATGTGAACCATCCAAAACAAAACTCCAATTGAATTAACACCTATAAACTCAGTCCAACAAGAGCAATGCTACATTTATTGATACAGACTCATATTATATATCGTAGATTACCTGTAGTTTGGAGAAGAATCTGACAACAAAGCAAAACTAAGGTCAGGATGTATAACTTGCATGATTGATTCAGTTTCCGAGTCTCTTCTAGATATTGTCCTTAAATAAACAAAAGATAAGATTTTAACTAGCACCAGGACTGAAATGTAATCTCACATAGTTGCAAAATTGAGTGTATTTTGATATTTGCAAGTTACTTTTTTAGCTAATAAACATAGCAAAGTAAAATTGCCATAAAATATTATGATGTAGATCTACTATCTAAACTAATAAGACTCAAACCAGCCTTGGTGTGTCAAGCGAGATTGATAGTAGCTACATATTTCAGCCAGTTTGGAAAGTACATGCATCTCCGACATCATTCACTAAATTCTGACCCATAAAAAGTTTATGATAGATCATTACAGCCTTGTCTGGAGTGTTTTAACATGTAGTATGTAAACCCTGATTCATCTGCTACAGATAGGCAGTGTCACACATTATATTAGATAATAACTCTCTAAGGCAAGGTTTAATATAGTTTGTTTGTTTTGTAGGGTTTAATGTTGTAGCAACATATTGTATAGGTCATATAAGTTATAATGCATACTTTCGTCATTTACTGACAACTGCCCTACATAGTTAAAAATCATTGGTAGTATGGAGAATGGCCGTAGAAATAATTTCATGGCCAAGCTTCCACAAAAGTATGCCCCCCCCCTAGAAACAAACCCACGGCCTCTCACTCAGTTGACTTGCGTGCTATCTGCTGAGCAAGGCGGGAGGCTATCATATGTTAAATATAGCACTATGTTGTGTGTTCTGTTGCATATTTGTCTCTAGTTTTGTACCAAACTAATAATAAATCTCAAATATAACAAAATAACAAATAAACATTGTAAGTTTCATGATGGCTTATTTCAACATATTCATACTGATATATAAGAGAATAAAACACTTCAGTTCAGAATGTATTTTCTTACCTGTGGTAGGACATAGATAAGGATATTTAATTTCCTGCCTGTGCCTAGACTAGAGGCTAGAATTTCGTCAGTTAGTGTTAGTGACGACGAAACATTGTGCACCAGTACTTTTCACCTTGTGCGCTTGTAACATCACTCTTCATAACTGCATTTATCAAATAAATATCCCGAAAGTCTACGTTTTAATTCATAAACAACACAGTCTGTAAACAGTAAATGGCACTGGTCCAAGTCGACATCCTTCATAAAACCTCAGTGCGTCCGACTTATTTGACGCCCGATTCTCCATTCTTCAACCTCTGATGGTTGTTATTTATTAATTACTATCCCAGATAGATTGTTTTGTCGTAAAAAACTTCTGTCGGAACGAACATAACGTCTTTTTGAAAAACGACCGCGCTTATTCCTAACTGTCTCCGCCATGTTGGATTTTACCTCGTTGACAGTAGGAAACCCCTTTACGCCATACGTCACGTGGTTGTTATTACTAAAAATAGTACAGTTACGAGCGAATACGAATGCATTCTATAAATAGAAGGTTAAGAGACCGTTTGTGTACAGAATGAATACGATTGTGCCGATGTTTATCGAACTGCGGTTTACGGAAATGTCGACATAACACGATCTTTGCCGATTAGTAAGGAATCGTATACCTTAAAACTTCATTTCGCTATTGACTGCTCCATTTCGTCCATTTTGCCCCAAATTCTCTATTGCGTGTTTTAGTCAAACCCGCAGTAAACCAGTCAATGTCTGTTCCAATTAGTCGATTTGCACAAAATTCTCCATTGCGTGTTTTAGTCGTATCATGTTGCTCTATTGCCGGATGAAAAATCAAATCTATGGAAATAAGTCGCAAACGATTACCAGGATAATATACTAACCGGAAACATCCGAATCAAATTTTGCAGTAATGATATGCGGAGTGGATCGGGGTTTTTGCTTAGATTCAATGCTTGGAGCTGAAATTACGGTTTGTTAACTCTGGAACGATGTTTAGACATCGTTCCAATAAAAATATGTAAAGAAAACTACTGTTTGCGTTATAACTTTTGCATAGTATATATTGGATTGCCTTCATCAAGTGTTCACTGTGTTTTTGCTTAATATTGTTCACATGTTGTGTAGGTCAAAGGTCAATGCCAAATGAGAAGGTATATGCATAAAGTAATTTTATCAGAAATTTAACACAGTTTACGAAAATGAAGCAAGGATTCTCAAAATCCTTGATATAAACATAAGTTTCAACAATAATGCGTGATGCGCACATTTCTAGAAGTCAACAACTTAAGGTCAAGGTCGTATAGATAGTTCAAATATTGTTGTGATAATTATATGAATGCAAACATTAGATGGTTTAGTCTGTGTGATGATTTCATTATTTGCACATGCAAGTGCATAAACGAGTTCAATTAAAACTGACTCGATAGCATTTGCATCGCTCATGACATTCCCTCTTGTCACCACATTTGGTTAACTGATGACAACTTTTGGCAATCGGTGAAAGGTTGGCCGATAGGTTTTGCCATTCGTTTTACCATTTCCAGTCGACCGGATTTGATCTTGACCAAAAATACACGAAGCGTGGAAGACAGAACTTTTGACATGTTGATAGAAAGACGCCCTTGTATGTGGAATTGCGTCATAAGATATTTGCTCATGGACAGACAATTCAAGCTTAGCGTCGCAACATTGTCTATTGTTCTAATCGCACATAATTACATGTATGACAATTTTCTGGAATGTTTTGAAATCATGATCCTGTCAGGTAAATATTGACTTAGCTTTTTAAAAGACAGACATAAAATGACTACCAGTAAAATCGTAAAAAAACAACATTCTATTAGATTTTTCTGAGCCGTCATTTTGTGTATTGCTAACCTCCTTATTGACTACCTTTGGCCAAACTCAATCCAAGATTTATCAAATCTGCACCTCTTAAGTGATACAAACATGCTGATTTCAACAACATCAGTCACAAATTTTAACAGATTTTGCCTGTTGCTTTTTAGTGTGAAGTGGCTTGAATCTGATTCTTCGTGACTACAAAGATTCATTTTATTATAATATCTAATGGTTGCATTTGATAGTGCAATCTAACATTTGTCACAACAACAATACAAAAACACATGGTAAGTATTTTGTCAGATCAGAACCCAATGTAGTTCAGTCTTTTTGTCACTACCACGTACAATTTTCTGCTAATTTGGTGGTAACTTTGTTTTGATTGCTACTCTATGGCGCTCACTTTTGCCTCTAATTGACACTCGTAAACATAAAAACTATATTTCGATGCATACGAATGCACTTATGGAATTAAATCTTTTAAAACATATTATCCAAAGGCCCTTAATGCTTTCTAAGAAAAAGAATATACGAGCAAAAATCCATAAATAAACATTGCATCGAAAAAAGGCTGAAAGTCAGGGATTACGACCGCAGTCTGATAAGTATTGGCCAGCTGATATTTCTGACCTGTATAGAGTTTGCTGTTTGTGTGGCTGCGAATGACTAATCTGTTAGGCTGCTCGTTTTCTAGCATGTTCAAATTTGCCAATTGTAATCATTAGATGAGGGAAGTTTCGTGATACTTTGCGCAATTGCATTACATTACATAAGTTTCATTTATACCAGCACAATCGTCTAATCAAGATTGTTTTAACCTTTAAACAATCTGAATTGTCATATGAAAGGGTGGTATACTTGGAGTTAATATAGAATATTTATTTGAGCTACTAACAATTTGGGGGAGACTTAAACTTTGTATGTGCCTGAGACAGTAGCACTTGTCCAAATCGGTTGTTATAGAAATACATGATGGATTTTTGTAGACATTTCCTGCTTTACAGTTAATCGTTTTACGGCCTTACCGTAAAATAACATTGAGATATGGGATACAACTATCGGCGTATACTATTAAATATCTTGGCCACACACTTAAAGAAGAATGAAATCTGTTAGATACTGACAAAATGGATATGTAGCTACTGAGACATGTAATACTTTATGAATATGTTAAAGGTAGTTTGGATTCAAACCGTAGTCATGGATGATAACGGATTAATTTCTGATTTGTACTAATTGGTACGAACGCCGCTGAATTTTACTCATAGTAGTCCGGGATTATCATTCCTAAATGTGTGTCAATGAAAAGAGTATCCTACATCTCACCCAATATTTCATTCAGTATTATTTATATCCCGTGTGATCTGTGCACCATTGCGGTAACTTAAGCCCTGTTACCATTGGCTTCTCTACGTTGACTAACGATAGTTATGTTATATTAAAAGGGGCTGATTCGATAGCATTTGGGTCACTTTAATATAATGTACAGAAAACTGTTTGATTTCAACAGCACACAGACAAAGAAAAATATCATGTGCCAATACAGCAGTAAGCACACCTCAAACTAACACTGATCACATGCTGAGTATCACAGCACAGTCGGTCGTATATGTAATGTTTTCGATCCGGAACCGTGCCGGATGCCTAGGTTTAATTAACTGCAATGATCGAATTTCATCCGAGAATAAACGTTAGTCTATAAAATTATTTTGCGTCTTGTAATGGCTGCCATTTTGAATCGACAGCCATTAAATGGATTTTTTAAAGAATTTAACAGAATTGTTTATTTGTCATAAAATATTAAAATTATATTGATAAATACGTAAATAAAAATAATTAAAAAAGCAATTTACTATGAACAGGACAAAAATCCCTATCATCGGCGGCCATCTTGAAAAAATATTGAATTTGGAGGTGAAAATCGTGCTTTTTGTAAACAACACACTATGTACAAAAACTGTACCAAATTTGGTGCTTGTATCACAAAGTGAAAAATGACGCTTATTGACCACACTATCTACTTTGTAGAAAAGTATTTGACGAGAATTTTACTTGATCTATTACATTACCTTTTATATTGTTTATTCCAATCAACAAAAGCAGAATAACACAAAATCCATAGTAACGTTTTTCCATAATCACCATTCTAAATTCCAACAAAAATGATATTTCACTTAAAAAGTAGTTTACAAAATTATAGATGCTTCAATAACTCGATGAGAAAATCGTCGCCTATTACATGTAACAACAACAATTGTTTAACCTTCTATAGTATTGGTCTAGAAATAGTGATGAAGTCTTATAGAGAAGAATCTATCTTATCATTTGTGATTGTAATAAACTATACTCACTAAGAAAATAACAGAGCCTCAAATTTAACAACATAAAACATCGATGATCAATTCTCCAAACTACATATTATTACAGAAAACATAATTACGCGAAGGATGATAGTTTGTCTATTGAAAGCTGTGTATTGAATATATTTATATTATATATTTGACTTGAGACAATTAAATAAATTAATGAGAACAGGTTCATAAATCAGGAAGATCAAACATTTGTGTAAGATCAGATAAATCGGATACTACTGGTTTGCTTGTATGAAAAATGTACGGATTCTCATTTTTAGCATGACTCAGGTTTTAAAAACATCGTTTTATGCTTCTGTTGAGAGACAATAACTGTGATACGGTTTTACAATGCATCTATTTTAGGATGCAGCCATATGGATACTCTCCTTTGGATCCCTCAAAAGTTTCACTCGTTCACTTTCTTCAATGCAGTATATTCACTTAGCTGCGAGCGGAGCGTATATTGATCATGTCAACTGACGTTGAACAGCAGCGGTTGAAATCATCACACTCGAACGCTTCGATTCCTTCATAGAGTAAATAGGCGAATCTAGCGGGGAAGGAGTCAGGGGTCCCCCCTATAATCTTTTAAGTAACTTAAAATTTTGACCTGTACAGTATAAGGTACTTATGTTATTTTTTGCTGTTAAGCTCAAATGAGCGAAATAGGATGAATTCTTGCAGCGTTAGAAAAGGCTGCAATAATTGGTACGGAAACCTTTCAAATTTTAGATGCCCCTAAGACATAGAAGATTAAAATCTGATCTTTGTTAAAAACCTTCAGAAACTGACATAAAATTTGTCTAACCAGATCAGGTAGCACATCGCCTCTATCGATTTCATGCACTGACAAACGGTAATGAAAATTGTGTTTATAGATCTCTTTCACTGTTCGGACCCTCTCCGCCTCTGCAAAAATCCTGGATCCGCCCTGGAGTATATTTACCCCAACAAATGACCATGTGTAATATGCATATTCAGTGCACGTTATTTTTCATTCTAAGTATACATACACTGAAATAGAATACTAGGAACGGATAAAAGTAATACTTTATTTTGATTCAACTGGATGTTTTGAATCTGTTTGCTAAGTAACCAAGAGTTTTCTTTGAATAAAATATGAGACGAAGTTTAATGGACAAGACACGTCAATCGTTAGATGATATTATTGAGCTTTTCTTTAACCGATTATCTGCGTATCACGCAAATCAGACATTTACTATCAGTTTTCATTTTCTTTCAACTTGCTATGTTATTACCGAGTTCTAAGTTGTACAATTCCTGGGACCAAAGTTCTTTCATTTTATTACTTGACAATTTGTGAGCTTAAAACGATGATAGCCCTGGTTTACAAAGTACGATTCACTCTTTCTTCAATTAGATAATTATATTACCCCATGTAATGTTCGGCTTGTATTTTTCTTGAGATTTATATTTGTGTTCATATTCAATGGTTATTTCAAATGATTAAATCCCTTCCAAAGTTGTGTTTTTGAAGTAGATTGAAAAACTGAAACAATCACAAAAACAGGGTTGCAATTATTGAAACTGACATTGAATTTATTATATGTTTAATGTTTATACATTCCTTCTGATATGTATACCATTGCTTTAGTGCATTATTTTTGTCAATACAGTAAAATAACAATGCGGTATATTAGTTTTAAGTACTTAACGAGTTCCAAGCACGTTTGATATTAATGTATCTGTTATATACACTCGCAGCTGAACATGGTTAGATTAATGCGACGGCTTGTGTTACGATGAAAATCGTCACTGTTATGTAATAAGATAGATGGACAAATAAAATGTAAGTATACTAAATAAATATTAACCTGACGGTAACCTTTATGCAGGATAAAATTAAATCGAGATGACGCGGTATAAATCAATAATCGGCCTCCCATCGAGAAATGTCGGACTGACTCGATAATCTCCGTTATTTCTGATACAGTTGAACGAGTCGCGAGTTAAAAATTGAAGTGAGTAAAGAGCAATACTTAAACCACAGCTGTGACGTCATCCCATTGTATTCATAGTACCGTATATCTAATATTGTACAGGTAACCATCCAATATTAAGATTACTCGTCCATTATCTGGCGTGTTTGGACAATATCTAACTTGTAAGTCTAATATTGGACTACACGCTAGATATTGTCCAAACACACCAGATAATGAACGTGTAACCTCGATAGCGAACGATTACCTTTTCAATGTATTTCATAAAAAAGCAAAGAAACGAATGAAGTTGGTTTTTATTTATTCAACAAAAATTTACAAATATACTCAAAATTGCATTTTTTTACTTTGCCCCTTCGAATGAAGACATCAATTTCAACCATGTAATTCCTATTTACATTTTGTCAACGTTGCGCTGTCGTTTCCTGAAAATTGAGAAGAAATACCTAAGTTTAGCATGATTATACTTAGACCCGAACTAGATTTTAACAACCTTTTAATGCATAATCTGTCCAACACTGTAAGCCATTCCTTGCCAATGGTTCAACATATAAAGTTTTGTCTTCTTATATAAGAACGCGTGATAAGAACAAAATATAGGGTTATTTAAAATAATTGCTGAACGAAATTCGTTATCAGGCCAAAAATGCTTTAGTTTAAATAAAAGTTACATTGCATTTAGTATGCTGTGATCCTGGCGTCCCCTTTGTGTCTTATTGAGCAATGCCATAGACAATATCATGACAGAGATCGGTAATTCTTGTACTAGACCACAGAAACATTGAAGCCAATGCCTAAACTTCCAGCGTTACTAAAATTAAAACATCACCAACCATCAATAATATGAAATTATTACTGTCGGAAATAATGACCATTTACGTAATGACCTCTCCCCGTGATAAAACGATCATGGGTTTGAGCCACGAACCGAACATAAATTGATACGTAAAAAGAAAGACAAACGTTTTGCATACGAAGGATGTATGAATAAACAGGGAACTTTAACGTTGCGTCAGAGCAACACTAATTATTTGATGCACGCATGGCCCAGGATCTCCATTTGGCTTCACTATACACTGTAAAATAACATAACGCTTGACGCGTCCAGACGCGTTCAGGATTTAGAATTTGAACGCGACAGCATTCAAAATTGAACACTTTATGTGTTTAAATTAGTGATGTCACGATGATCGAGTAGAATCGAATAATCGTCGCTGGGCGCTTACATCAGCGACAATCGATTTTCTTTAAGGAAAATCGATTGTCGCTGGTTGTTTCAGAACCGCAGATTTTGCCACAACTGACCTCAGTTTAAACTTGTACACGAGGGACAATAACGTTACTTTTAATTTTCAGTCTTATTTAGTAAATTACTAATCAGTCTAAGTCAAACTCGTCGGTCCACTCGTCCTTCACGTGTCAAATATCAAACAAAAATTTGAATACATGTCGGCGAATTTCAAAGATAAATAGCAATTTACAAAAAGCCTTTATTTTTATTGATGACGTAATGTACGAGTCTTGATACCGCTTTCTTGATACATGTGATAATTTAAATGTCACGTTGTATAACAAACGTTTGGTACATCAGATGTGTTATAAATCTTCACACTCAATTTGTTACGATTTACAGGTCAATAAACTAATTAAAATTTACGACTAAATCTCTTTCGGAAACTCTGTGAGGTATGCTAAAAGTTCAACATCCGGATACGGTCTTATTCTCGTATCAAATGAAGTTTAACATTTATTAACTCATTAGAATCCAATTAACATAGAAACTGAACCAGTCTAGCTTATTTCATGATGATTCTCCATAACATGGTGGTAAGATCCATCCTTAAGGGTGGTTAATAGGATAACGCTCTGCATTGTGAAACATTCGTCTTCAATAATTTTCGTAACCGACACGTTACTTACATTTTAATTTTATTTTACCTGCATCAGTTTTAAATCATCTTGAATGAATTTGTTCAGAAAAAAGGTTAATTGAATGGACATTTATAGCATTGGATAAATCTATCAGAAAACATATTTATTGACTCAGACAGAATGTGAATGAATTATTTATTTGTGAATTATGTTATTAAACAATTGTACCAACATCTTTTGCTTATGAAAATTATGAAAAAACAAACTATTGCTGAAAGATATTTCTAGATGATGAAGGGGTAAATCAAACGACTGCTAGCGGTTTCAAAATAATATTGTGTAACAAAATTCATACCAACAATCATTGTATAACATTATCTGACTCAGATACACTATACTTGCCGATTTAAATTGAAAGCATTAAGTCTTAGTATTGTGATTTTAATATTTCCTTTGTTTTTAAAATGTTTTCAAAGAAATTAAATATGCAAATATAGTTTGTTTTAAGTAAATAAAGGATGTTGTCTTGAATGAAGTGTTTTTCCTATTTTTTTCCAGAGATTTAATGCTACTTGTAGTATAAAATCCCTGTATTTTCTCAGGAAAGCTTTTGTCGAGATAACGTAAGCATTTGTACAAATTTCGAATATTAATCGATTTTTAATCGATTAATTACATTTGATTCAATTCGATTATCGATTATGATTTTTGTCCGATTCTCCATCACTAGTTTAAATACTTGTAAATGTTATTTTTGTACGTCGCAAGTGTTCTAAACCTGAACACCAAGACATGAACAGTTTTGATGTTCAAAAATATTTATCTTTAAAAAAAGGTATTTACGACAAAACATTATTTGAAGAAACCTAACTTTCTTTTCCAGCTTAGCTTTTTGGGAATACATTACAAAAAATGATTTTTTATGTCAAAAATCGTTTCGACAAAACTGTTTTGAACACTGCCGTTTAAACTGTGTTAAAAGGTTGAACGTTTAATGCGTTTAATTCGCGCGCGTGAGTCTAAAAATAGAATCTGTTGAAACGCATTGTGGGATCGTTTGCAATGACCTTCGAGATTTCTTTAGAACAGAAGCAGGTGACTATTTTTTTCAAAATTATTCATGTTTTAATGGTTTTAACTGTACTAGATTTATTGACTGTTATAAATGTACACTATATTTTTAATTATTTTACATTTTATTCGTTTGGTAGTGAACCCTGTATTATTACATTAGCAGTCGTTCATGACTCAGATCGCGAAAACATATGACGAACTTTTGAAAGTTGATGCCTTTGGCTAACTATTGTAATTCTCTTTAATCTACAATGGTATATAAGCTTTGGACTTAGGTATTGTGCATGTTAGATGATAACATTGAACAGTTGTATGCCCAATGTATATGTATATATCAGATTTACAAATATGTGATCAGACGCGTTCAGGATTTAAAATTTGAACGCAACGGCATTCAAAATTGAACACTGGTGTTAAAATATTTATTAATTTTATTTTTGTATATCGCAAGTCCTAAAATAACATCATTGTTTTGACGCTATAATTGTTTCGATCACAGTTGAACTATCCAACATCATTGCGTATTGATCTTTTGCAATTTTAAGCGTGAGAATCTTACTGCCACATGTTTCTTAATAACTATTCAATGTATATGTGTCAATCTTGTTATTTTTCGTGTATTTATATAGGAACTACAAGATGAAGGAGAAAACAGAATTTCTAACCACTTAAAACACTGATAATTGAGACCAGCTTTTATACCAACAAGAAGTTGCGAAGAAATTAAAGAGTTTCATGATAGATGTCTTCATATATTGATAATGAGACTTTTTTAACAAATAACTTTGTAATTCTACTTAAGGTTTTGATCAACTTTTAAATTGAATGCAATGAACAATGTTGAAGGATATTATACCTTGAAATGACTATCGACTGTATGTTTAATACTTATAGATATTTTATTGATAGTTAGTTACATGTATATAAATTCATGGGTATCAATTTAGTCTTCAATGATGAATAAAGTGCTATTATGATATATACTTTGTTTAATCTTTTCATCATTTGCAGGTAGAAATGAAGAAAAAAGGTTTTACAATATCGGTCACAAACCCATTGTAATTGAACACTTACAGTTTAAACGCATAAAAAAGTTGAACGCCTGTATGTTCTATTTGGAAATATTAACTGTTCAATTAGTGTTCAAAATATAAACGCCTATTCTTTAAACATGTTCAAAGTGTTCAATATCTGTTGCATTGGATTTGAACGTCCCAAACGTTAAATTTCTGAACACTTAAAGCGTTCAGATATTTAATACATGCCGTTTATTTACTGAACACCTGTGTTCTAAAGGCGTTCTTTTTTAAACACCAAGTGTTAAAGTTTAGAACACGTTTTGAACAAATGACGGCGTTCAATATCTGTTGCATTTTGGTGTTCAAATGGTGTTCAAAAGTTTAACGTTTCGATTTACAGTGTAATTGTTAACCTAATTTAAATTTGCGTTGATATTTTTAACTTACCATTACCCTGTTCCTCTAAAATAAGTTTCTCATCAAGTTCATTAGAAATCAGCCATGTGTCAGGCCGTTGCTAATATCGTTTCTTGGACGTGACTGGAATCAGTTGATAATCCTTAAACACCACATTTTGTATACATTGCAACCATTTTAATGTATGTATCTCCGAACGAATGTATTCCGAGTTATAAACAGTATATCCAAAAGAAAACACCAACTTTAATTCCAAAGATAATTTAGATCTTTCAAACATGTTACATGTATATAAACTATAAATATCCGACTAAACGAAGAACTGAAACGACCACCGTCTTAACTACACTTAAAGTTTTATGTGAAAGATTCTGCACGAAAATCTCGTGAACAAACATTAAATTGTCGGACTAGAGGGGCACCATATGGGAAACAATTAATATTTTCTATATTTATTCAAATTTAATGAACATATGATTTAAATGTATAATTCTGAAATAGTTATCTGCAATAGGTGTAAAGTAAAAATGGTTTTGTATTATTATTATAATTATTATGTTGGTGAGCTGTGATTTAAGTAAGACACACCCCTCGAGCAGCCCAATATGTTAGACATTGGATACGCTTCGGCGCTAATGCGCCTCAGCTATCCAATATCTAACATATTGGACAGCTCTCGTGGTATATCCCTTACATCGTACTGTCTAAAGTATACATATATCCGACTATTTTCTCGTGCATTGTGTTTTATTTAAAATATGAGCTGGCGACACGACCTCTCTAACTTCCCTTCTCGCTGTGTGTATTTTAGTGTCTCAGTTAGCACGATGGCTGAACACAAGTCGAATCATTTTTTGTCCTCTAAAACTAAAGAAATTATATACAACGTCTCTGAAAATTATGCCAGCGAGGGTGGATCGTTTTTGGACCGGACGGCGAAGTTAACAGGTGTGAGTCGCAGTACAGTCGATCGGATTCGGCGGGAAAAGAGAGAGTGTGGAACATTTGCGTCACCGAAGAAAGCCAAGGGGGATCGCGGACCTTACAAGCCTCTGGACGACTTTGACTTATCAGTTTTGCGGAACAAAATAACTGAGTTTTATACCGTCAGGAATCAACTCCCGACTCTACAGAATATCTACAGAGTTCTTAAAGACGACATTGACTTTTCATGCAGCAAACAGTCTTTGTGGAAATTGATGCATGAGATGGGGTACCGTTGGAGAAGAACAAAAGACAATCGCATGGTATTGATTGAAAGTCAGCACATTGTGACGCTGCGATTAGAGTTCTATCGGCGCAAGGAAGAGTTGGAGAATATCGGGTATGAACTCATATACATTGATGAAACCTGGATTGATACGTCATATACGTCTCATAAATGCTGGCAAGGTAATGACAAGTCAGGAATTACAGCCCCCATCAATCGAGGTCAGCGAATTATCGTGGTACATGCTGGGGGTAGGAATGGATTTGTTCCAGGTGCGTTACTGACATACAAAGCTACTTCCCGCACAGGTGACTTCCACAGTGAAATGGATGGTCGTATTTTTAGGAAGTGGATTGAGGAAAGACTTATTCCTAATCTCGACCAGCCCAGTGCTATAATCATGGATAATGCTTCCTATCACAGCATGAGAACTAACAAATGTCCAACTTCCAGTACAAAGAAAGCCGATATTCAGGTATTAAAAAGATAACATTAGCGTTTTCTCATAAATATATTTCATAATTATGTACATTACATACAAGCAATTTAGTCATATTTAGCAAATTTCAGCAATATGCCTTTCACGAATATATATAAACTAATTTACATAACTATAATTTTCATTGCATACTACTCTATTAGAATATCTAATTAAGATTGTTTTGTTTTGTTATGCAGGACTGGTTGACTTACCAGGGCATTCCATTCCGACCAGATATGCTGAGGGCCGAGCTGCTTGATCTTGCACGTGTTAACAAACCGCCACCACAATTTAGCATTGACGAGCTTCTTCGCAGTCACGGGCATGAGGTGTTGAGACTACCTCCTTATCATCCTGATTTTAACGCCATTGAGATGATATGGAGCCAGCTCAAAAGCATTGTTAGGCAGAATAACCTCACATTTAGGTAAGTATTGATAAAATATAGTTGTTTTGGTTGCAGTAAAAAACTAATTCTTATGAAGCGATGTCTCTCCGGATTGACACCATTTAAATAAAACATACATCCTGACCAGACCGGGTGGTTCAGGGAGACCTATGATTTTCGGAGTATATAATTATATGTGTATAGCCTAAATATCTATGACTAGTTATGTATTTTCAGATATGATGACGTCCTACACACAACAAACACTGCCTTTGCTCAGATTGGCGCTGACAAATGGAGAGCTGTCTGCGATCACGTGGAACGTCACATACAAACCTGCAGGATTAACGATCATGCTGTGGACATGAACATGGACAACTTAGTCATCGATCTCAGAGACGATTCATCTGATTGCAGCGAAGATGATAATTGATGTTTATTGTATTTCTGTATTTTGTCGTGCAATTGATGTAATAAATCAAATGTGATTAGATCTAATTACAAAATAATAAAACTTAAATTATAGATGAATAAAAATACAAAAAATAAAAGAGTGTATGAAATAACATATTTTTGGACAATTTAAACAATATTTTGTTTGTTCAAATATTAAAAAATGAATAAGAATTGCGCATGATTGGGCTCGAACCAACACCTACTTAACTACAGTAGTTCACAGTCCATCTCGGTATCATCGGCGCTATAGAGTCGTTCCTTAAAACTCACAAACAATTACATACTTATATGAAGTACATGATCAGTTAACACGTGCTTCTTCGTATGAATGATGCGCGGAATCTATCGAAGGTATAAATAGACAGACAATAAAGCGTGAAATTATTACAATGAGGGTACCAACGTCAGGTTAATATTTATTTAGTATAAACATATACATCTAATTTAAGGCATTTTCCTTTTTATTTAGTCAAAAAAGTGTTCAAGTATAACAGTTACTGACCCCTCTTGAAAGTTAACTTAGTATGTGACATTTGGAAGACGACAACGTTACCGCCGTGTGGAAAACATCCGGTTAGTTTATACCCATGATACCTATTTCCTAAATGGCGCTAAATTACTGTTGGTAAAGTCATGACGGTAATTATGTATTTCATTTGAATAATAATGACTGTAAATGTTTTCTAAATATTAAAAGTTGAAACACACCCATGTTATAAAACTTTCGTAACCCTAGCCTCGCCTAATAGGTCTGTCTAGAGTTACGGTACTCACCTGAACCTGCATTCGGAACTCCTCAGCCATTTGCCACGAATAACCTCGGACATATGTAAACGCCATTTTGGATCTTCCTTTTCGTCGCATTTCTAAACCGGTGTTGAAGTAAACAAATCCACGATCGTTTAGGCAATGAATAATGTTACGTTTTAGTCCATAACGCTGAACAATATTTAGTTAAATTTATAACATAGAAATATATTTCCACAAAGATCTGCGTGTATACTTCAAGAACTGTATGTCAAGAATTGTTGACTGGGCTCTGTTTCTAAGTGTTCTAAATAATTGAAAATTTTCCTCAGATTTACAATGCAAATACTTTTGAAAAGCATTATTTCTGTCTTTTATGCACTTCCAAGAACTTCCTAATTGAACAATGGTTCAGACCGTTGCTTAACTCTCAATTCTTTTACTGGAGCAAGGTTGTCTAAGGCTCTTAGAAACAAAGTTTTAAAGTTGACCCAAACTTCAAAAACATTATCCCCTAAAAGTTTTGACAACACCAGAATTTATAACTTTGTCATTATCTGAGGGAAAAATGAGATCAATGATAGAAGATGTTTTACCTATATGGATACAATCTGTAATTAATTCTCTGAGATGAATCATGTTCATAGAAGTCTGTAAACACAATTCTTCAATAAAAAGTCTGCATTAAAATCGCCTGAAATAAATGCCTAAAATAAGCTAAAGAATATCAGCAGTAGTTGAACAAACTGATTCTAAAATGTCATAAAAGGAAGTCTGTGTTGGTGATCTATAGACGACAGATAAAAAATTGGTTTTGACTTAGGTAGAAAAACCTCAATCCACACTGCTTCAAGATCGCAATTTTTAAGGTCATCTCTATTATTGATGGCCAGGTCTGAACGGAGGTATAAACAGACACCACCACCATGTCTGTTTCAGTCCCTACGAACGATTGTGTAGTTAATTAAAATCAAAGCTGCGTTTGTATGCTTTGCAATAAGTCGAATTTCATCCAGTTTAGGTAGAAGGCTTCTTACATGTATAATTGACATGAAGGAAGTGTACTCCTCGTCGTTTAAATTGACAAAAGTCATTAGAAGAAGTCGACTCTGGTCCTGGACACGGACGAACGTCTCCACACAAAAGAAGCATCGTACCTAACCACACACTGGGTTTGCATTATGAGTTGGTTTTCTTTGAACAAAAAGTTACTTCAGTAGAGTTTAAATGAACTATGTTAACATGCTCAAAACAGATAAGTGTCCATACGATATCGAAGTAAAAAGCTTTCCAAAAACATAACCACCGGTTATACGTACAGTTCTTTGTTTATGTGTTTTCCCTGAGTTAAAGAAAAAATGAATAAAACCAAATTAATGATGATTTTCAACACTTCCATCGTAATCGCTACCGTTTTCCGCCCAGTGAATCTACCTCCGGTCCAACCGTAGTTTCTTATCTTCGTTTTTTCTTATGTAACTTGTATTTCTGATGTTATCCATTCAAATACTTTTATTCTCGTAAAATTTAATTTGTTCTTATATTTTTCTCTACAGATTTTGTCTACCGCAACGATATAAAAAATATTTTTGATGGAAATTTGCGGAGCGTTGAAAACTTGTTATGGTCGCCTCGCGTATAAAGTAAAACCCAAGCCGCCAGGGTACCCCCCCCCTCACGAATCCTTCTGAGATTATTCATTCATTAAAGGTCGAGGTGTTCCGAATACTGAACCTTGACTCTAAGGTTAAAGTTACATAACCGTAAGTCAAGCAATGTCCATGTACTTTAATGAACAAACAAGACAAGACAACTGGATGTGTTGATATGTATTGTTCGTTTTTTCTAAACTGTCAAAGTTTGAATAATTTCACGGTGAATAATTACACATTATCTCAATGTCACGAGTGTTAGACAAAGAGCACTAAGTCACCGTGAAATTATTCATGTTTTGACAGTTGAGAAAAAACGAACAATGTATACTAATGGACAAAAGTCTTGTCCGGTCTACATAAACCATAATATCTTTTTTGTTTGTTATTGCACACTCATACAATTAGTATCGTTAGAAAGAGAATGCTATTTTGCATTGAATAAAAAAAGAATTGTGAAATTTGAGCCAGTTCTGTCGGTAAAGTAATGTGTTGAAAATTGACAATGAGGATTTGCAAGTTACAAATGATAGCGTTTCACATTTTGTTCAATAGTGTGTGACCCCCATTAACCCGAATGAGTTTTCTGGTCTTCCGGCTAGATTCCTTTGCAAACTTGTAGCATCGATGCGTAAAAGAAGCACCAAACTCATTCGGGTTAATGGGGTCACACACACTATTGAAAAAAATGTTTCATTGAAAACTGACTCAACGCAATCATTTGTAACTTGCAAATCCTCAATGTCAATTTTCAACACATTACTGTACGGACAGAACTGGCTCAAACTTCACAATTATGTTTACTCAGTGCATAATAACATTCTCTTTCTAATGATACCAAATGTATGAGTGTGCAATAACAACTAAAAAAGATATAATGGTTTATGTAGACCGGACAAGACTTTTGTCCATACAATAACGTTTTTATAACATTGGTAAATGTGTTGATTTGTTTTAGCCTTTTGGAGGGCAGGGCGTCTTACATGATGGTTGTAAAACGACATCGTAATAAACATGTACTCAAAACTTTGGCGAAAAAACTATAAGTAATTATGTTAATTGTAATACACAAACATATGCTAGATCATTTGTATAAGCTAATCGATGTTACTGCCTAAATAATTATACAAGTTACAACAAAATCAACATGTTACATAATTATGGTCTTGACGATGACAAAATGTCTGTAAACACAGTTCAACAAAACACCAAACAAATGCAAAAATACTTCAATGTTTTTTTTCAAATCAGGAGCCCGAAGTACTGACATCACCATTTTAATTTTCCAGGAATGTATTTATCAATTAATTTACTGTAATATGGAATGAGATCACTTATGTCTGGAATATCAGGACATTTAGTGTACAAATCAAACTTGTTGAACTCTCGTACCCAGGTGAGCATCTCCAGATCTTTGTTATTACATAAATACATATAATCCTCACTCATATGCCACGGGTAGAACGAATGATACCTAGTAATGAAAGAAACAAAATTTATAAGGGAAACGTTTACGTAAGAAAGGCAAGTCAATCACAAGACAACAAAATATGCATTTATAAATGTGGATTAAAATTACCATGCATACATCTAGTGTGTTTTAAATTAAACCGACTTTATTCATTTATCGATCGAGGTATTGGTAAAGTTTCCAAATTAGGCTGCCCTTCAATTGCGAGATCAGTGAATGGTGACAATTATAACATTATTTTTTATAAAAGAATCTGATTTCTGAAAGACTCTCTAAAATTTCAACCAATCAGAGATAGCATTCCAGAAAACAATTCGGTTTCAATTCAAAGGAATGAATTAACTTTTATTTATGTTGATGACTTTACAAATGACGAGAGAAATGACTGCTTTTTCACTTTCATAGACTTAAAAACAATGCTTTTAGTTGTTTGATGAAAATATGAAGTAGGAAATCGTAACTTTCAGCTAACTAAGCCAATATTTGTAACTACATGCTAATTGCATTAATCTTGATAACCGTCAGCTGATTGTATCGACTAGAAAACCGTCAGCTTATTGTAATAATTTTGGTAACTTTCAGCAAATTGTAATAATTTTGGTAACTTTCAGCAAATTGTAATAATTTTGGTAACCGTCAGCAAATTGTAATAATTTTGGTAACCGTGAGCAAATTGTAATAATTTTGGTAACCGTCAGCAAATTGTAATGATTTTGGTAACCGTCAGCAAATTGTAATAATTTTGGTAACCGTCAGAAAATTGTAATAATTTTGGAAACCGTCAGCTGATTGTATCGACTTGGTAACTGTAAGCTATTTGTATTGATCTTGGTAACCGTCAGCTATTTGTATCGATCCTTGTACCCGTCAGCTAATTGTCTCAATCTTTGTATCCGTCAGCTAATTTTATTTATCGTGGAAACGGTCAGCTGATTGTATTGATAGTGGTAACCGTCAACTGATTGTATTGATAGTGGTAACCGTCAACTGATTGTATTGATCGTGGTATCCGTCAGCTGATTGTATTGATCGTGGTAACCGTCAGCTGATTGTATTGATCGTGGTATCCGTCAGCTGATTATATTGATCGTGGTAACCGTCAGCTGATTGTAATGATCGTGGTTACCGTCAGCTGATTGTATTGATCGTGGTAACCGTCAGCTGATTATATTGATCGTGGTATCCGTCAGCTGATTGTATAGATCGTGGTAACCGTCAGCTGATTATATTGATCTTGGTAACCGTCAGCTAATTGTATTGATCTTGAAAACCGTCAGCTGATTGTATTGATCGTGGTAACCGTCAGCTGATTGTATTGATGTTGTTAACCATCAGCTAATTGTATTGATCTTTGTAACTGGCAGCTGATTATATTGATCGTGGTAACCGTCAGCTATTTGTATCGATCCTTGTACCCGTCAGCTAATTGTATCAATCTTTGTATGCGTCAGCTAATTGTATTGATCTTGGTAACTGTCAGCTAATTGTATTGATCGTGGTAACTGTCAGCTATTTGTATTGATTTTGGTAACCGTCAGCTAATTAGTTGATTTTGGAAACCAACTAACCGTCAGCTGATTGTATTGATCTTGGTAACCGTCAGCTAATTAGTTGATTTTGGAAACCAACTAACCGTCAGCTGATTGTATTGATCTTGGTAACCGTCAGCTAATTGTATTGATCGTGGTAACTGTCAGCTATTTGTATCGATCTTGGTAACCGTCTGCTGATTGTATTGATTTTTGTTACTGTCAGCTAATTGTATTGATTTTTGTATCCGTCAACTGACTGTATTGATCTTGGTAACCGTCAGCTAATTGTATCGATCTAGGTAACTGTCAGCTAATTTTATCGATCTTGGTAACTGTCAGCTGATTGTATTGATTTTTTGTATCCGTCAGCTGATTGTATTGATCTTGGTAACTGTCATCAGATTGTATCGATCTTGGTAATTGTCAGCTAATTGTATCGATTTTGGTAACCGTCAGCTAATTGTATCGATCTTGGTAACCGTCAGCTAATAGTATCGATTTTTGTATCCGTCAGCTGATTTTATTGATCTTGGTAACTGTCAGCAGATTGTATCAATCTTGGTAACTGTCAGCGAATTGTATCTATTTTTGTAACTGTCAGCAGATTGTATCGATCTTGTTAACCGTCAGCTAATTGTATTGATCTTGGTAACCGTCAGCTAATTATATTGATCGTGGTAACCGTAAGCTAATTATATTGATCGTGGTAACCGTAAGCTAATTGTATTGATCTTTGTAACTGTCAGCTAATTGTATTGATCTTGGTAACCGTCAGCTAATTGTATTGATCTTTATAACTGTCATCTGATTGTATTGATCATGGTAACCGTCAGCTAATTGTATTGATCTTAATAACTGTCATCTGATTGTATTGATCTTGGTAACTGTCAGCTAATTGTATTGATCTTGGTAACCGTCAGCTAATTGTATTGATCTTAATAACTGTCATCTGATTGTATTGATCTTTGTAACTGTCAGCTAATTTTATTGATCTTGGTAACCGTCAGCTAATTGTATTGATCTTGGTAACCGTCAGCTAATTGTATTGATCTTTATATCTGTCATCTGATTGTATTGATCTTTGTAACTGTCAGCTAATTGTATTGATCTTGGTAACCGTCAGTTAACTGTATTGATCTTGGTAACCGTCAGCTAATTATAAAAATCTTGGTAACCGTCAGCTAAATTGTATCGATCTTGGTAACCGTCAGCTGATTGAATCGATCTTGGTAACCGTCAGCTAATTAGTTGATTTTGGAAACCAACTAACCGTCAGCTGATTGTATTGATCTTTGTAACCGTCTGCTGATTGTATTGATCTTGGTAACCGTCAGCTAATTTTATTGATCTTGGTAACCGTCAGCTAATTGTATTGATCTTTATAACTGTCATCTGATTGTATTGATCTTGGTAACCGTCAGCTAATTAGTTGATTTTGGAAACCAACTAACCGTCAGCTGATTGTATTGATCTTTGTAACCGTCATCTGTTTGTATTGATCTTGGTAACCGTCAGCTAATTAGTTGATTTTGGAAACCAACTAACCGTCAGCTGATTGTATTGATCTTTGTAACTGTCATCTGATTGTATTGATCTTGGTAACCGTCAGCTCATTAGTTGATTTTGGAAACCAACTAACCGTCAGCTGATTGTATTGATCTTTGTAACCGTCAGCTAATCGTTTTTATCTCGGTAATTGTCTACTGATTGTATTGATATTGGTAACCGTCAGCTAATTGTATTGATCTTTGTAACCGTCAGCTAACATAACTGATCTTGGTTACTGTCACCTAACTGTTCTAATCTTGGTAACTGTTAGCTAACTTTACTAGTCTGGGTAAGTGTCAAGTAATTGCATTGATCTAGGTAATCTTTCTGATCCTGGTAACCGTCAGCTAATTTTATTGATGTTGGTAACCGTCAACTAATTTATTGATGTTAGTAACCGTCAGCTAATTGTACTAACTTTGGTTAACGTCAGTTAACTGCCCTTATTTTGGTAACAGTTAATTTACTGTGCTGATCTGCTTTCAATGGCGATTAGTTAATTTGTTACAAACGCTTGAATTTCAGTGAAGGTTTTGTTTATCAATCAATTTTATGTTAAATAAACTATGTCATAAACATAACAATGTATTCATTAACTGCTTAAAAGATTCGCTTCTTAAAACCAATGTTTTTATTTGAGAGTCACTGAATTCTTCAATTTTCATTTCTTATATTTTTACGCAAAGAAGCAACCTCCATTATTTAATAGATGATTGATATAAAGCAGTTTGATTGTACATGGTACTATACTATTCATTCTGTTTTTTTTCAAGAAACAATTAGTTAAAGAGACAATTGATCGTACGTCGAGAGAAGTTCGTAAATCTGTCATGAATATAATCGAATTCAGCAGACATCAAAGGTGATCAATATGTTTGTTACCAATCAAATAACACGTTTAATCAGTTTAAAAAACTGGTAACAATACAATCATAGAAACTAATGTATACGATCTCAATTAATTGATAAAGCAATTTGTAGTCTTCAAAATGGTTAGAATGCGTGTCGTAAAATATCAACTTGTTTGAATTAATCAATGATCAACACATTCAGTCCGAAGTTTGTCTTGAAATAATTACAAAGTACTACGTGTATGTTCTTACAGTCTCTGAAAATTACGTCAACATGTTACAAGTATGTTTATATTTTTTTAAAATTCACTTACAATTGTCTATGCTTTATAAGGCAAATAAAGTTTAAGCAAGGGTGTGGTATACGTAGGTTTGAATAAATTAGTGCATATCAACCTGACACTTTCCATACCCATCTCAGATATATCAGGCAAACTACACAGCTATTGTTTCACCTTGTAATGTACCAAGTAGCCACTTTGTACAATAATGCTCCCTCATCAAAGCTTTAGCGCAGGGTCATTATTTGAATGAAGCCTGAGGATACGGATATCTATTAGCATACTCTCAACTTCCAACCACCAGGTATCGCTTATTCATAGACCGTGAAAGATATGGTCGGCCGACCCGTATATAAACGGGATGCGCCGCATAATACACTCATAACATTCAAAGCATCAATTGTTGATGTAAAATCAAAATAGGGTGGGTGAAAAATTACAATCATAGTATAATAAAGTTACTATTACAAAAAATAGGGAGGGTAATGATATGCTTAGCCTCAGGCTTCATTCAAATAATGACCCTTATCCTGCACTAAAGCTTGGATGAGGGGGCATTATATTTCATTTGCCTTTGGCTTGAAATGCTTCAAAACAGCATTCACAAAGGAGATATCTTCTCTATTAAAAGTATATACCGGCAAGTTCAAGAACACATTTTAACCATCTTGCTAATGAAGAAGATGTAACAGCTTTATAACTAACAAAGGATATAAAAAGTTGTGAACTTAGTCTTAATTTTTCTGTTACATTTATACAAAAAGTTAAAGTATGAAACACACATAAATGTTCGTCATCAAATGTTCCAACCTAATACAGAATTTATCACTCTTCCCAATACTTGGTGTCTTCAGTAAATTAGGAAAAACAAAAGTAGCACAATTATCATGTATTTTCATGAAATTCAAATTTAATACAACAAGAGTTTGTGTTCTAGGGGCTGCAGCCGAACTAACAAGGGCTATCAGTTTGTACATCTTAAGAGAGAAACTGTCTAAAGGATATAAAGATGATATATATCTTAACACAATATCCACATCCCATGTAAACTTATACTTAGGTACAGGAGGATTGTCACAGAAAATTCCTTTCATAAACCTTGGTATAGATACTAAATTATTACACCAATTGTTACCAAGGATAATAAGAGTTTGTAAAATAGCTACTTTATGAGTATTAATCCCTGAATATGATACCCCACTAGAGTAGGCCACAAGCTTTCTAGCTTGAGCATTTTGGGAAAATTGAACATTCCAAATTTCAATTAATTTTATAATAGGTGCAATACCAGCAGCTAACTGTGTCTGGATTTCTGAGAAAGAAGGTCATAAGATCTTGTTCTTTTATCTAGAATTTTCCATACCTCTTCGTTCACCACAGGTGGGTTAAGAGTTTTACAGTTCTCTGGATAACATTTAATGTCCTTTTCAGTTTCACACTGTACTGTACAAGCAGTATTAATAAGTTTAGCTAAGCTACTAACAATGGGAGGGCCTGTCTGTCTCGCTATCTTTGGAATTTTCCAGTCATGTAAATTATTGTTCATATCAACTGAATCCTTAACCCAATTCTCTTCAATTTCTCTTGCAAGGCCTGCAATATTATTTCTACTGGATAAACCAATAAAAGAGTCACTTTCATCATTGTCATAATAATCATTATAAGTGTAAGCAGTAAATTCTGATTCATTTTTTAACTGAATTTTTTGACATAGTCGTTGAAGATTTATTTGTAGTTGTACTCGGGTCTACACCCAATTTATTGAACAAAAGTTTTCTGTCATCTTCAGTTAAACAATTTAAATCTAAATTAACGATGCATTGCTCTTTATTATAGTGTTAATTTTTCTTACTAGGTTTTACTTTTTTCACAATGGACTTCATTTTTTGTCTTTTTCTGGGATTGACATCCTCAGGTTCAGTTTCAACGGAAAACCCCGAAAAGGTTGATTCATCTGAGTAAAGGGACAATATGTCCTGTTGTTATGCTGTCCTTTTTAGCTCGACTATTCGGAGAATAGTGGGGCTACCTACTCAGCTTTGCGTCTGCGTCGGCGTTGGCGTCGGCGTAACACTTCTTGGTTAAGTTTTTAGGTGCAACATTTTTGTATCTTTTATATCTTTGCAAGTACTGGAGGGATTCACTTAAAATTTTATTTGTGTTTACGGGGTTACCATTAGAGATCAAATACTAAGTTACATAACTCGAGAATGAATTTGGACTGAATTATGGCCCTTATATACTTAGAAATTTGTTGGTTCAGTTTTAAGGTGCAACTTTTTATCTTTGCAACTACTGAAGGGATTCACTTGAAACTTCACACATGTCTACGGGATTATCATTGGAGTTCAAATACCAAGTTACATAACTCTTGCATGAGTTTGGACTGAATTATGGCCTTCATATACTTAGAAATTTCTTGGTTAAGTTTTTAGGTGCAACATTTTATCTTTGCAACTACTGGAGGGATTCACTTGAAACTTTACACATTTCTACGGGGGTACTAATTGAAGTCAAATACCAAGTTGCATAACTCTAGCAAGAATTTTGACTGGATTATGGCCCTCTAATACTTAGAGTTGTTTTGGTTAAAATATTTGGTGCAACATTTTATTTTTGAACCTACTGAACGAATTTACTTGAAACTTCACACATGTCAACGAGGTCAGGAACGAAGGTCAAATACTAAGTTGCATAACTCCAGCATGAGTTTTGATTGGTTGTTGCTATCGTTTACACGAATACCCTGACTAGTCGAGCGCGCTGTTCGTGGACTGCTCGTGTTCATACATGCTTGCACATATTAAGCTTCAAGTAAAGACTTTGTTTGCATTGAAAACAGTAAAATTAAAAAAGCTCTAACTCTTTTATATTTCCTTCAAGAGCAGTGTATTATACATCAAAATGATCCTTAAGAAACATACAAAGTGATGCTGGCAATTTATTCAGATGAAAACTTTTTAAAAAAATGCAATTGCAAAATTGATGCCGTAAAAATAAAAATACTAAAATACATTATGATTGTTTTCAAAACTAATTTAACATTAAATCATTTATAGAACATTATAGTTTATACTCTAATTAATGCACTCCAATATTTATAACCTAAATATATGTTAAAACAAAACTAAGGCAAATAAAAAACATTTTGACAGATACAAGTGTAATGTGTCTTCACGACCCTGTTTCTACTTTCACTTTAGTTTTTCATTTGCTTAAGTTTTGTTTTAACATTTATTGAGGTTATAAATATTGCAGTACCTTCATTGGAATATGTACTACAAGGTTCTGTAAGTGATAAAGTTTGTTGTAAGAAAATTTAATGTAATTTAGTATTTTTATTTATGCAACATCAATTTTGCAAATACATTTTTTGTTGAATATATTTGTCATAATTACTGACCAGCATCACTTTGTATGTTTTATAAGAAACATTTTGATATATAAAACAATACTGTTGGTGGAAATACGACAGAACTAGAGCTATTTTTTCGGCGTAGCTGTCTAAGCTGGATTTTGACCTACATTTCTGAATAATGACGTCTTGTGTGGGATTTCGGAAATCCGCCGTTCTATTGGATGATTTTATAAGCACTGAAAATGACGTACGGGGGAAACACAGAAAATCCCCTCTTCGATTGGATGGCCCTGACACGCGCGAAAAAATAAAGGCCACACTATTGTAATGCAGTGTTTTACGAAATTTTGCTTCGTTCGTAGAATTTTTTTTTTTCGGTAGACTTCTATTGCTTTCCAAAGTGTTTTTTTCATATTGTAACAATAAAAAGTTACGTGTCAAACACAATATTTTATGGGTAAAATGAATTACGTCTCCAGATGTGAACCGGTTTCTCGTAAAAAGTTTGACATATTACCCAATAATTTTTAAGTTAGCCTCACTACGTTCAGTTTCCGGGGTTTACACTTTGAGAGTCACAGCTCCACATATATTTATTAATCTGCAGAGTTATTGGTACGTAACTTTTAAGGTTCTGGAACTGTAACTAACTTCGGTAAACTTCGACACTCGATACAATCCGGGTTTTTCCCGATTACCTATCTTCGTCAAGTTTCGTAATTGCTATTTTTAGAAATTTTCACCACGTGACGTGGGTTTTTCCAGAAGTCATAGGGTAACGCATTTTCCGAAAATGGCGAAACCAGACGCTCTACAGCGTGATCGTAGTTAGTTATCGTAAAAATAATGGTTTATCGACAAAAAACAATGAAAAGCCGTAGTGGATCATAACTTTTGCGTTGATTCTGTTTGTACAGGTGTAAAATACATTTTTTTTCATCTTTTTTTACGATGTAAATTGGGTATGACTGAAACACGAAATGGAGATTTTGAGGCGAAATGTACGAAATGGAGAATTTGGGGCAAAATGGTTTTTTGAATGTTTAATCTATTTTGTGTACTGAAAATGAACAAAGGTAAAATAAACTACACAAATATCGATAAACTGGAAAGAATGTTTAACTTATATTGATTTATTGCCGAATTCCCACAAATAATCGTACCAAAGTCAGCATATAAAGACAAAATCGTTGCACATTTTCTGTTTTTAATATCATCATATTCTAATTATAAAAAAACAATACAATAAACAGCATAATTTGAAAGCTAAGGCACATAATATACCAACATTACTAACTCTAGTGTCCAACTGTTTGTGCTAAAAACGACAACAGCAGAAAACATAGCTGGTACAAGTTTAATCCCCAAATAGTCCCCTCAAGCTTGCCAAAAAGCATTGGAGAGAAGGTTTTTATATGATAATGCAGAGTTTAACATACATTTTCCATCTCAAATACCAATTTTAGATGATATATTTGTATAAAGTAGTATTATTTGTAATTGACCATTTTGACGTTATTTTTCTCTATAAAATCTCTTGCAGTTTCAGTACAGTAATCTCATACAAATTCTTATAAAAAATTTAAGAAACGGTAAAATTTCTTAACTTTTTCATAATATGGGCAGTTAATACTGCAGAAAAATTTAAAACTAGTTGCATGTGTCTAACTAACTTCTAACTTGAGATATTTGCTTTTAAAGATAGGGTAAATTTTTTAACATTCTCAAAAACTCGGATTTTTTGCTTGGGGGTACATGTATGCAAATCTCTGTATTTTTATATGTATTTGTCCAAAGTGTAACCTGGTTGCTCTGATTTGTCATTACATGACTGTATAACAAGAAAATGGATTAAAACTTGGAAATAAAACAGCAGAATTTGAAAAAAAAGTTCTTTCACTTTTTGTCCCAGCACAATTTACGGTCTTTCTGAAAATCAAGGGTCACGTTATAAAAATGAACATAACTTAAGTTACAAACGGTAAATTTCTTTAAAATTTCAGCATTCAATGTCTTTAATAGTATAGATTCAAGAAACAATATCAGTATAAGAATTGTAGAAGGTCACCATTACAGTTCCAGAACCTTAAGAATAAATTCATAATTTTTGTTTTGTAGCATTAATGAATAGGTTTTCACAATGCAATTTTCAAAAATCTTCTTGTCTGAAACTACAAGGCCTAGAGCTTTCATATTTGGTATATAACATCATCTAGAGGTCCTCCATCACTGTTGTTCAAATTATGCCCCTGGGTCAAAATTGACCCCACCCCATGAATCACAATATTACATTGAATTATATAAGGAAAAGTTCAAACAACATCTTCTCTTGAACCGCTTATGATAATTTGCCCTAACTCAACAGGAATGGTCCGTGGGTGGTTCCCTACCAAAATTGTTCAAATAGGTCTGATTGGTTGGATAAGTAGGTCACTGGGTCAAAAAATAGGTTTTAACATTAGTGGTCCTCTGTAAATGGCTCTTCTGTGACCTTTGACCTTTTCCTCAGGTGAGCACCCAGGGCCCTTTGGGCCCTCTTGTTTTTAAATCGACGCCGTTTGTCTTTTTTAAAGACAATTCTTGTTTACTATTATTTTGCATACCAAGAATTTACATGAACCTTAATAACTGCTAATAAACCACAACAATTCATAAATAAACGACAAATTCACAAATACCTGTACACCAACGTGCGTGTGTAAAAACAAAAAAGATGTCGGACTTCAATTAGCGACAGTCGTATGTTGCGCTGAAAGAATTATGAGTGTATTATGCGGCGCATCCCATTTATATACGGGTCGGCCGACCATATCTTTCACGGTCTATGAATAAGCGATACCTGGTTGTTGGAAGTTGAGAGTATGCTAATAGATATACGCAAGCCGAAGGCAAATGAAAAATAATGAGAAGCGTCACGTATGTGCAAAGATGGTGATACTTCGTAGAACAAAGAGGGGCCGTTGTTGGCACATGGTAGCTATTCAAACAACATGATAGGACAAGAGGAAACCTTATCACCTTTATACCATAGTAACACAGAGTAAAGATAATACACAGTCCATGCTGATTGTATTTGATGAAAGTGGTAAACAATCGTTATAAAATATCACAAACCTTATGGCATAGAGAGCCTCGTCTGGAAGATAACATGTATTGGCCTTTAATACTTGATATAAATATTCATCATGGCCCCAGCTCATTAAAACATTGTCCAGTCCACAGTTTTCAGTATAAATTCCTAACTTAGTGTTTAGTTTTTCATTCTTAGTGTCCGGGTTATCTTAAATAAAAACACGACAATGATTGAACATGGTAATCATTATAAACCATCAGATACCTCCTCTGTAATATTCTATAAAATATATCAAATTAAAACGTTAACAAATACTATACATGTGTTCAATTGTATTCTTCATAAAAACATGCTCTACTATCAAGACTTCAAGTGTAATTCTGTATCTTTTCTAAATGTTGAACATAAGTACAGTCAGTGAAAATCTAGCAATCTGAACTCATGTATCATGAACAATGTCATATTATCTTGCCAACATGATGATCATCATTTCATCATTGTCATTCTTAAAACTTACATGGTAACAATATTATAACGTGTATTTTAAATTGACAAAGCATTTACCTTCAAAGAATTTAGCATCAAATACGATTTCCTTGCTATGAGCACATCCAACAGGAAATGTGTCACCAACCACACACCATTGTGGCTCTCCCCATACAGCCATCAGTTTACCTATGTCATGAACGAGACCTGCCACCTGCAACCATTCTTTATCTGGATGAGCTTTACGTATACCTGAAAGTGAAAAAGTGCTGAATAAACTGAATTGTTTTGTATGATTAAATATTCAAATCTTGCATAATAATATTTCATAAAAAATGGACATTTTTATTTTTTATGGATTATCATTATTTATATTATAAAAATAGTTTTCATGCCGATTTATTCTGCCCGATCACTGATTTCAATAATACTTTTTATGCTGATTTGTTTGTGTGTTAGTTTGTTGGGTTTAACGCCGGAGCAACACATTGTGAGGTCCTATAGCGGCGGTCAGTCAACCTACTCACTGAGGCTAAATCTCTAGATTTAGCTGTTAACCAACTACTAGGCGCATACTTTCATCAGTGACTGACAACTGCCCTATTTCATGACCAAGCCTCACGAAAGTATGCCCCGCCCGGGAATCTAACCCACGACCCTTCGATCAGAAGACCTGCATGCTACCAACTGAGCTAGCGGGCGGCTTTTTTACGCTGAGCAAATTCATTCGCGTATACTGCCTGTATTGACTGTAATAATCTGACAGACTATCATATACTTGCTGATTGTGATATAATTTTCAATCTGTAAATGTATGTATGTATCTTTTTGGTTTAGAATATATATGATGATAAATACTGATCAAAATTATACAAAATCGACATAAAATTTAGTACAATATATAATTTCATGTTGATAAACCGCTTTGGTTAGCGGTAATAATTTCCAGTGATCTATTCAAATACCATAGCCAATCCTATCGCAAATTCGTTATTTTAATGTTATCTGAACAATGCTTCAATGTATCAATTTTTTAAATCCTATCCTCAAATCTTGAATCGTTTTTTTCCGAACCTATAAATGGATATAAGGCGGGTTTGTTATCGATCTATCGGTCGACAGCGACACCTAGTGAGTGTGGCATGGCTAGATAATATACGAATCAAAGGGCGATAACATATGTCGGCATAGTTATAGTAAAATTTAATGCTACCCTTGAACGATGCCTCTTTATCTTATTGAACATTATTAGAGCATGAAAAGTGTTGTTAAAACTGATGATTGTTCCAAAAGTGAAAATCTTGAAGACATTAAATATTAAATACCTAAGCTGTATTAAGGACCCTATATAAACATAAAAGGTCCATGGCTGCATATTAAAATTGAAAACAAAACAAAAATGTCAGCTGTGTAGGTTTGGACCTGCATCGTCATGTAACAATGTAAATACTGATTCAGAACATACAGTTAGTCTTAAGGTATTATAATAAACATTGAGAGTAGTGATCACTCATTGTCGAAATTGTCAGACTTGTCCGAATCATTGATAAAAGCTAAGTTTATCCTGTCGAATTATATTTTATTTATCAGAAAACTATACCAATGTATTGAAATAAGTAGTTTTAATATTTTACCCTCAGCAGTCTGGTAAGCATGTACTGCGTTAGGTACATCAACGTCAGGATCACATTCATCTAGGAAAGTACTCAACATTTTTAATGCTTCCATGATAGTCATCTCAGCATGGTCAAACTTTCCCCATTTCTCCATTTTATCTTTAACAAATTGTAATGTTTGATTCTTGTGCATAGCTTGATACACCTACAATGACATCTATATGATTGTAATATAATCACTGGTCATCTGGTACCAGTAAATATTGTACCAGAAAATTACTTGTCACTGGGTATGAAGGTATTCTATGTACACCAAATTTCCATATTTAGACACATTAATTTGATCACATGATCCAACTCTATAGTAGTTGCCTCGACACTATATATAAGATAGCTCCTTACTGAGCAAAGGGGCAGAGGTTAATGTCAGGACTGGAGTGTCAGTTCACGCGCGGTGCCTACCGCTGCATTGACTCACCCAACTAGACTAGTTGGAACGATGTTTTGAAAGTATAAGATTACTCTTTTCACGCTTCAACAATTTTCAACATAGACAAAGAGGAATAGTTCAAGCGTGAAACTCATTAACATCTCATTATAATGTATTACAACGCTGGTTTGTGTTGTCGTTCTTGAAACTCTTCAGGAAAAGGGAGGTTACTCTCAAGACATACAAACCTTAAGTATTTGCAATGGAGACGGGACAACTCAACCCGTAGACAACTCAACCCGTGACAACTGCAATGATTACTTGTTGGAGTAAAAAGGGCCTACGATATTTTTGACAATGCATGTTATAGGCGTAGCATAATTACATCATTCGATAGTAATAAACAATATTAAATGATCGCATTATATTATGTTACTTATGTCAATACATTAAGAACGATTTTGGTAGTTTTTTGTGCGCATCGTTCTGTGCATATCTAAAATAACGAAGTCAACGTTAAAATAATTATTATATTTCTATAAAGAGAGGTTATTTCGGCGATTTTCAATTAAAATCCGCAAAAAATATTCGTTCGATAACTAAACATTTCCTATAAACAAGGGAATTCACTCTATTTTCTTCCCAAGTATATTAATTCCCTTAGATTGGCGTACGCCATTTGCTTCCTGTTTGTGATTGGACATTAATCAGGGACTACGAGTTGATATTTGGTAACTCACTCATTTTAAAATATGAATGCTGGTTGTTATTAATTAATTAGGTATTAAAATTCACGTATATCGTTTTAATTTATGACTGTAATTGTTTAATGACCTAAATTTGCCGTCGGAAATGAATAAACTTGTAAAGGTCGAGAACGACGGACAGAACGTAAACAAAGTTTTTCTTTTCAAATTTCATTCTACATGCTCCATGTTTCATTCGTTGAAGAATACTAGAAAAAGTATGAACAAAATTATAGACTAGTGTTATCCATTAAGTTTGCAAATACTTGGCCCAAAATTTAATGCAAATTTATTGTGTTGACAATGTTCAGACTGAATTGCAGGGGTTGATCCAGGTTTTTTAGGACGAATATACTATCGCTTGAATACTATGTCAATGCATTTTGTCTGTTCAGGAATTTCGGTTGTCTACTGGTATTGCCCTTGCATTGAACACGGCATCATGAACTAATAAAAAATGAGAGCATGTAATCTACATACATATTAAGATAGCCTTTTCTTTCGAGAAAGAAAATACAATTTAGAGTGTTTATTGCCTGTGATCCTTACAAATAATGTTTTACAGCCCCTCCCCTTGTAAAGACTGTAGATCCATAGTTCTATATTTCATTGATTGGTCTTTGAACAATTTTAACCCTACTTAAGTTTTTATTTTTTCAGATAGCCAACAAACAACGCAAGAATCGGGCACAAATGATCATGTGATAATATTGTATGATAGAGGCAGTCACCAGGCTTTAGATTTTCTAATCAGATAATGATCCGGCAGAGACATAGATGTATCTAATTCCCTGGATCCGGGTAGTCAAGTAGTCTCAAGATATTGGCATAACCTTAGACATACACCATTGCATCATCTGCATCTGTTATGTTAGAACAATTTTAGGTATGGTCAATATGGCAATTTTCCATTTAAATTCTATATATACAATTATGTAATCTTTTAATAGAAAGAGCTGACTGAGTGACCATTAGATAGAAGTTAAGAAACGCTAATCCTAAGTAGATCTTGAACAGATTCTTAAGCTTGATGTACTGGAATATATGTTAAAAAGTATTTCAATTACATATCCATTATTGATCGAATAAAATTTGAAATGAAAAAATAGCTTCATTGTATGTAAAGTATAATTTCTCTTCAATTTTTATTTCAGAATGACAACCATAGAATCTGAGAAGTGTGTGTGTGAGAAATTAAACAAAATACTGGGATGATTGTTCAATACTGTGAAAGCGCTTGCAGTTACTATATATATATAGTGATAGTCAACTTAAATTGTCTGACTATATAATTAAAACATTACAGTTCCTCATACTTGCTATGTAGGACAAACTTTAATCATGATTTTCTAAAGTAGATTACAATTATACCATAACATCTTATCTAATATAATTGAAAAACATTTCATTGATATGTTCTGACATTCCAATATATTTGTTGTTTGTCATTTTATATAAACTGTACTTGACTGAAAGATGCTTATATAGTTATAATGGAATAAAAATTAAAAAATGGCTCTTTTGTATGTAGTGTTTATGGTTAATTATTTTGAGAATAATGTAGGCAGGATTTTAGTGAAAACGTGTATTCCTAACTAAACACATGGTGCAGTGTAAGAGCTTAGAATTACAAATCTGTAGATCCCTGGCTCAATCTCCAGTCATAGCAGATTATCAGTGTATGAAAACTTGATTTTAATATCAAATTTCTTGCACAAAATGAGACGTTGTCAGTTCCTTGCGGTTAAAGAAAATAGTCCAGAATAATCTTTAGTTTGGTGAGACGGCTGCTGTACATGACCCTAAAATTTGTTAATGGAAATTGTTAAATCCTAATAATTCTTTGACTAGTTTATTTTGTTTGATAAAGTAAGATTAACCTTGCCATGAGCAAACCACTTGATAAGTCTAGTGCTGTCCTCTTGTTAAATTCTGTTAATTGATACTTAATACATTATTTTATAGATAATATTTATATTTTTAATTAATCATATATTCTTCAATCAATAAATAAGTTCAGGACATCGTTCCTCCAGCACTTATAATAGTTAGATTTTAGAAAGTTGCTTAAATGACAATTCGTGCACTTTCGAAGTTGTCTGATGTATACTCGCATATCACAATTTTACCCATACTTGTCGCTTAGATAAAATCCAAATCTTAAAAAAACATCTTTTAAATAAAATTGGGGAAAAGGCCGTAAACAATCGAATTAGCGAAACTGATGAATCATGTCACACAAAATTTAAAACTATGTATCATTGTCACATAAAATTTAAAACTATGTATCATTGCTTTAATAGACTCGCTTGGTCGTAGCAAAATAATAAAATATTGACCAGCAGAAATTCAGATATGTATAGAATGACAAAACAGGATAAACACTTACAATGTTGGTCTACACGACGTGCATGTAAATGTATTTTCCTCGAATTTTTGCCTTTAAAATGATTTATTCATATTACGGATAACTACCTAGTCAAATAATATATCTTCAGATATACATTAATCACTCAAACGTGAAAAATCTCTGTAGAAGTACTAGCATACCTTAATGACGCGCTCTGGTACCGTGTGGATGTTAAAATCCCTGAAATCCTTCTTGTCTTTGAACTCCGGACGAAAATCTGACGGATCCTCAAGTTGCAGTTTACCAGCTTCACTCATATTTACAAAGTATTCAAACAAGTCTCTTTTGCAGACGTAACAAATGTGGTTTGAAAATCGGCAGTGGGCGGAAGTTTATATCTTTTTTATTTTCGAAACCCGTAGGTGTAACAGGTCATATTAATGATGTGTGGTGTGTATGAACTACAATTTTTTAGACGATCTAAACCTAGCCGTCGCTGAAAGTCTTTGAATTTTTATCGTGATTAATTAAATCGCCATGAATCATAAAATTATCATTTACCCCGACCAACGATCTTTAAATACAACCCTTTTTCATTTAATGAGCACGACCCAACATAGCGCATGCGCCAGATTTTATCAATATGCCTCAGGGACGAATAACTATATTTTGAACTTTGTGTCAACAAACTTGCTACAATCACAAATGTTCGAATTTATGATAAGGTTTTGATAACATGTGAATGTTACAGATCTTTTAAAGGAACACTTAGTGTTTTGGTGTAAAATTTAAAGGTATACTGATAAGATATCTCAGGCCGGGTTACTGGGGTTTAGTTAAAACATGTAGACGGTCTGACAGACGGTTTATCTGTACTTTAAAACAACTAGAACAACAAATGAAATAGCTTATATTATTGTATTCCACACATTGACATAAAAATTTAGGTTATCAGTTAGACATCATTCATCTTATCAATTCAACAACATGTTTACAATAAACTTGTTAACCTTTTAACAGTGTCCTTGCATAAAATAAACATGATTATATTAAAACGTGACACATTACGATGATTAAAACAATCTTATAGTTCTTCTTATTAAATTTCTTGTGCAGTATGCTTATTATTGTTTATTGGCATCTCCAGCTTTTTATACTGTTTGAATAATCTTGATAACGTTTTATTACTGTTTTCTTTACAACTAATTCTTTCTAATTGAGGATCCTTTTTCAACAAACATTACCCACACTAAAACTACATGTATGTATTATTCACACAATCTATCATCTTTCCTCGTCCATATAACCAGCAGTAGATGATGTACAATATAAAGAAATGATGAGTTTAAAACATATTATAGAAAGATAAATGTATTACTAGTATTCATAAACACATTTTATGACACGATTAAAATTTAAAAAAAAAACTAGTATTTTAATGTAACACTTTTCATTCCTACAAAAACTGCCGAAAATGGAAACACTCATACTTCGGATATATTGCACCTGTCCAGTTGTTTTGTGTTTTACCATAATTCAAATGGTGGCAGTATAAGTGTGTATAAGTGTATTGTTTGAGTGAATTCCTATTACAGGTTGAACACCTATATATAGGTTATATAGAAAATGGTGTATTATGATATATTACTCCACATCAACATGAACTGTATTCACCATTGTTTCACATAGATTATATTTAGCATTGATGTTTGGTAAAAATGGTAATATATGTAGCCATGGAACTGTGTTTACTATTTTCTTTAACAATGTTGTGTTGTATGTATCATCCTCTGATGTGACGTAACTATCATCTCCTTGTTGATCTCGGCTTTCAAATCCTCTTTCCTTTAACGTTCCTGTAAACATATATATATACATTTGTTAAAAACGTGAGAGTGAAAATGATTCATACAATACATACCAAAAGTTAAAACTATGTTTAGCGTCCGCACTAACTTTGATTTTCAAACCTCACTACCTACCAGATAAGAAAATGCAATTCAATTCAATGACACCAGCATCTTTGGAATACGCGGAAAATAAATTCACAATCCAATTTCAAACACCATAATTAGGTCCACACAGAAATCGTAATATCAACATACATCGATTCCTGTCGACTAAACAAAATCTGCGTTCATCGTGGTATTTGAAATCGGCCTCAATCAAGTCAATTTATCATAAAGCGCGTGATGTTGGTGTCATTGGCACAAAGTTTTAACTATAACTACGTACCTCGTGCAGTGTTGTCTAAAATCATAGCTGCCAGTCCACCTAGAAACATTGGTGTACCTAAAATACTCTTGATTAAACCTGTGGCTGTACTGTCACCTAAAAAGACATCAAATCATCAAAAATCCTACGTAAACTTTGTACATCGAAATAATGCGAGGCCCGAGATGTCTCATTTCCAAAATAATCTACTTTGTAAAACTTAATGTTCACCACTGGTGTGCCTATACATGTACATGCTGTTCATCTTTACTCATAGACATATTAGAATTTTCTTCCGTTGACCAGTACAAAATGTATAAATGATTTGAGCGTTACAAATTCAAATCGTCGAGGGTTAAATAATGTAATGTTTCAACACTTTCGTGTTACATGTATGTTTCCACTGATTATCCACTTACTGATTTTTTATCATATAGTAAGTTATTTCAAACTATATGAAAATCAAAATTACTTTGTTTTGGGACGTCAAATATCCGAAACAATAATCATTCCAAAAGTGAATTGTAAAAATAAGCATACGTTTATCCATTAAAAAAGGAAATCTCGTTCCTAAAGTTTTCAAATGTAACTATATTGTATAATTACCAACATTAACAGCTTCAGGAAACCTCTCCAGCCATTCTGGAATCACAATACCAAAATAAAGTGACAAACCAAATATCGCCATATTTCTTGTAGACGTTAAATCTACAGATCTCAATGTAAATATACCAATAGAACCAAGCATTCCAAATGTAACAAACATAGCGCCACCTATGATTGGATCAGGCATCGTAGATAATACAGCACCAAATTTACCAACTACAGAGAGAACTAGACATAACACCCCAGCTGTAACAAGACACGAGCGACTTGCTAACTGTAAAAAAAAGGAACGTGTAATATACAAGTTGTATGTTTATTTTGATTTGTCTAGTTATTTTTGGGGGTCGAGTTAACTGACTTTACAGCATTATACCATCGCTCTTACGAAATAGTCGAGGTCGCTGAAATATACACAATTACCACTGGCACCAGAGTCCATATCTTATGATTATAATGCGTACGTCACTATATATAGTTCACTGTAAATACATATATAATAAACATGGTATTGAACGTTTTCTACAGTGCATACGGCCCAAACCGTTTTTCTTTAATTCGACTTGTATCTAAAAGACAATGTCGGTCTCAATTTAAAGATTAAACGTTACTCTAACATCATGCAAAGTTACAAGTTTGTATCTGATACCGTTTTCATGAAATTCATATTAATTTCAAAATCACTAGTTTGCAGCGATTCAACGTCACTAATGACTTCCGGTTTAACTTAACCTGGTTCCCTGGATATTAATGATTACGTACACAGACGCAGAATATATCATTGATTACGTATATATTCTATTTATAGAACTTGGGACACGTAAATGTTTACCTAGGCAGTGCGCTCCGATTGGGTTTAAATTTGGCGCGCTTCATTAACAAGGTACGGGAAAAGTCTCGAGGAGTTTATCAACCAATCAGTTTACGCCGGTAAACGCGTCATGATTAAACCGGAAGTGAACAGTGACTCTCAATCGCTGCAAAATGATAGTATTGAAATTACGATTAATTTCATTATAACTGTTTAAGATATAAAGTTTTTGAATAGTCAGTTTTATAAGGAAATGTTTAATCTACAAAACGAGACCGATATTTGCATCCAAATATATTGGTAAAGGTAAAATAAATCTGTCAGACCGTACCTACTGTCAAAATGGTTCAATACCATGTGAATATTATAATGATTGTATAAATCTAGTCATAACTCGTACACGGTGATGAATACGGGAGCGATTTTTAATTGTGTTTGTTGACAAAATATTATATGTGCGTGCATTTTAAAGAATGTGAGGACTCTAGTGCCAGTGACAATTACATCCCATTTAAGTTTTCTATTGTTCTTATGTGCTGACATTTTAACTACAATATCTATCAAAGAAAAGATTCAAGAACGATTTTACATATCTAATAGTAACCGAAACTCCACAATGGTAAAATAGGAACACGGGTTGTAAGAACAGTGAGGAGTTTGATTGAAACCATGTGCTTCCTAACTGTAAGCTAGATTTCACACCGTGGATAGTCGTCTTAACATATACTGAGAGAATCACAAATCATACAAGTTTAAATCTTTTAATGTACGAATATTTATGGAACATAAGTTTTACATAATCGTATATTACGTAGTACTACATACATTACTTATGCCAATCAAAGTCACGTTGGGTGTTGATGACGTAGTGGCGTGGGCGGCGCCTAAAGCTCCTGATAATACACTCCCTAATCCTTCCACAAGGATCCCTCTATTTACAGCATGTGCTGGAGGAGGAGGAACACGTGATACATGAGCTGTGGCATAATAGTCACCGACTGATTCTAATATTGACGAGATCACAGCAGATACAAAACCAACAAATATAGACATGTTGAACAAAGGTGAACCAAATTGACCTACAAAACATGAAAACAAAAATGTTGCTATTTAGATATAATACAGATATAATAACAGTTGGTTTTTTTTCGGCGTAGCTGTCTAAGCTGGATTTTGACCTACATTTCTGTATAATGACGTATGTCTGGGAATTTCGGAAATCCGCCGTTCTATTGGATGATTTTATAAGCACTGAAAATGACGTACGGGGGAAACAGAGAAAATCCCCTCTTCGATTGGATGGCCCTGACACGCGCGAAAAAATAAAGGCCACACTATTGTAATGCAGTGTTTTACGAAATTTTGCTTCGTTCGTAGATTATTTTTTTGGGTAGACTTCTATTGCTTTCCAAAGTGTTTTTTTATATTGTAACAATAAAAAGTTACGTGTCAAACACAATATTTTATGGGTAAAATGAATTACGTCTCCAGATGTGAACCGGTTTCTAGTAAAAAGTCTGACATATTACCCAATAATTATTAAGTTAGCCTCACTACGTCCAGTTTCCGGGGTTTACACTCTGAGAGTCACAGCTCCACATATATTTATTAATCCGCAGAGTTATTGGTACGTAACTTTTAAGAATAAATTCATAATTTTTGTTCGGTCACATTTATATCAAAATCGAAGCGGGTTAACGGTATTCTGTCAATTCATGTCAAATTCATTACGCATTATCGTCTACATGTTGACCTACTTCCGTTTACAGAAAAACAAGCGTCTGACGATCCCGATTATTGGATAAAATCGGCGCGGAGTGTAATACGTAAAACACGGTATTTTTGGAAAATTTCGGACCAGTGCTCGGTCACCTTGTTTTACTTAGAATATACATAAATATGTGAGATTTTTATTTACAATTGATAGATTATTGTATAAATATTATAAATTTAAATAAATCATAATACTTCTTGAATTATTATAATAATTATAAGTGAAAAAGACAAGGCTGTCCAAATTCGATTTCCTAGCCTCTAGGATTTTCTAGCGGAAAACAGCAGGTGCGCTCGTATCTATCGTCTGCATAAACAGATAAGCGTCTAGATGATCATGATTTGGGGTTTTCCGCGAGCGTTTGACAGGTATGACTAAAATTAGAAACAATACGCGAGGTCCCCTTTTTAATTAATCGAAATTTGCTAGGGGTGACCGAGCATTGGTAGTGACCGAGCATAGGTAGCTGACTCTAAACAACATTGAACGGGCAACGGAGATCAAAACAATGGTAAGGATTATTAACGGTCGATTTCACCAAGGTCAGATATGCTCACAAGCTGCAGGTTATCAGTGTACGGCAATTGCATTGGCTGTTATACTGTTTACGGTAGGCAATCATGCGCCAAGTTTGCGAAACTGGTCTGCAAATGTTGTTGATGAAGTGATGATGCGTGGTCACAACTTGTATGAGCAAATACTAACGGAGGTCACGAAATCAAAAAATAGGTTTTCACAATGCAATTATCAAAAATCTTCTTGTCTGAAACTACAAGGCCTAGAGCTTTCATATTTGGTATATAACATCATCTAGAGGTCCTCCATCACAGTTGTTCAAATTATGCCCCTGGGTCAAAATTGACCCCACCCCATGAATCACAATATTACATTGAATTATACAAGGAAAAGTTCAAACAACATCTTCTCTTGAACCGCTTATGATAATTTGCCCAAACTCAACAGGAATGGTCCGTGGGTGGTTTCCTACCAAAATTGTTCAAATAGGTCTGATTGGTTGGATAAGTAGGTCACTGGGTCAAAAAAATAGATAGATAGATTTATTTGTGATGCTTTTACAATTTTTACAGATGATACAAATACATGTATTTAATAATAACATAATAACAAGAATATGACATAAGATATCACAGTAATGAATGAAGATATTAGTACAAGTATAGATTGCATCACAGGATAGCCCATAAAGTCCTAGGACTTAATTCCAATGGGGTCCTTTGCCCTAAATCATGAAATATTAAAGTAGGAAAAAAATACACAAATATATCTACCTAGGTTATGGTAATAAAAATAGATTAAAAAACATCAACATAGTACATATATATATATATAAAATCACTGACATAATTAAAAATAAATAAAATCTGATATATCAACACTGAACATTTGTTCACTTAAGTAATTTTTAACTGCTACTTTAAATGATTTAGTATTTTTCATAATCTTAATTTCATATGGTAATTTGTTCCAATCTTTAATAGCATTATAAAAGAATGTTTTCTTGGTATAAGAATTGATATGGGGTATAAAATAATTATATTTATTTCTACTTTGATGGGTATGTAGTGTTGATGTTAATACAAAATTTTCTTTCATGTATGATGGACTATTATCATTAAAAAATTTATGAACATGGTTTAGTATTAGAAATTTTACTCTGTTTTCAACATTTAAAAATCCATTATTTGTAAAATCTGTAACTTGTAAAGATGTTCTAAAAGTATATCCATTAATATATCTTATTACTTTATTTTGAACAATTTGTAATTTTTTCTTCATAGAAACAGTAAGATCTTCATACCAGGATGAACAAGCATAATCGAGATGACTTTGTATCAAAGAATTGCAAAGTAATAGTCTTGTTTTCTTATTTAAATAGTTATTGTGCCTGTATAAAAATTTAAGCCTGGAATTTGCCTTTTGTACAATGTTATTAAAAATAGTACTAGCAGAAAAATCATTTTCTAAAAAACTTCCAAGATATTTAACTGATTTTGATGATTTTATTAACTGATCGTCACATTGAATGCCAAAGTTTTCTGTATTAGAAACTTTTTTCTTTGGACCAAATAAAATACATTCCGTTTTCCCTAGATGCAATGATAACTTATTGTCGACAAGCCATTTGCTACAATTTTTCAGCTCAGTGCTTAATGTATTACTAATAACAGACGGATCTTTATGTGAAAAAAGTATGGCACTGTCATCAGCATATAGTATTAACTTACATTTATCACTTATGCTGGTACACATGTCATTAATATAACATAAAAACAGTAAAGGACCTAAGATACTTCCCTGAGGAACTCCACAGGTAATATCATTAAAATCAGACATGGTATTATTTATCATAACAGATTGTTTACGACCATTTAAGTAGGATTTGAATCACTCCACCGATCCCATACCCATAGCTTGTAATTTTTTACATAAAATATCATGGTCGACTGTGTCGAATGCTTTTTGTAAGTCTAGCATAATCATTCCTGTGAACAAGCCTTTTGATGACTGAATTTTAATATGATCTGTCAAATGTATAAGGCACGAGTCAGTGGAATATTTAGACCTGAAACCACTTTGAAATTCATACAGTAATCCTTGATAATTTAGATAAGATAGGTTTTAACATTAATGGTCCTCTGTAAATGGCTCTTCTGTGACCTTTGACTTTTTCCTCAGGTGAGCACCCAGGGCCCTTTGGGCCCTCTTGTTTTTAAATCGACGCCGTTTGTCTTTTTTAAAGACATTTCTTGTTACTTTTATTTCCGCCAATTCCCGAAGAGCATAAGTTGTGATAACATTCATATGAACTGGGCTTAATGACATCGATTATGACGTTGCGAATTTACGCAATGTAGAAATAGTCTAGTATCTGAGGCTATTTTTTTTTAATTTTCTTTTCAGAGCTGTTCTTTGCATTTTTGGATAGAATGATGTCTAAAGTTAAATTTTTGCGAGGGTGGACATCTGAAATCATGGCAGTTACCATGGAAACCAATGGCGTCCAAGATGGATACCATCTTATACACTATGGCTTGTATTTTTCACACCATTATTACTACGAAAAGTATTTTGTAGTTAATAAATTAATGCTTGCTTATTAATGTACAGACATGGACCTTTCCACTGATGTGTCTTTCAAGGTCATTGTGGGTCAAGGTCAAGGTCAAAACATTAAAAATGCAGAAAAATCGTGTTTTTACCACACATTTTTGTTGCCATGTGAGAATTATTCACCAAAACCACTTCGGTTTTAAAACAAAAATATAATTAAAAATGAAGACCATTTAGAATATTGCTATGGTCATATATGAGGACTGACACAAAAAAATGCTATTAAATGTATTGTATAGTCTGGTAATAACTGAATACCCTTTACTGGTTGCCACATAGGGCGAAAATTTGACATTTTTTCACAATAACGCCAAAAGGTCATTTCAAGAAATATGAAATATAGAAATATAAAATCATATTTTTAAATACAAATTATAATGCAAGAAAAGAAAAAAACAACTTTTAAGTGGTTTTGGTGAATAATACTCACATGGCAACAAAAATGTGTGGTAAAAACACGATTTTCTGCATTTTTAATGTTTTGACCTTGATTTGACCTTGACCTTGACCCACAATGACCTTGGTAGCGTGAACTGAAATAGTTCACTCGACTCTCGTCACAAATGTCGGAGTACTAGATCCACAAAGCGAACAAAATGACAACTCGTTGATAAAGTTTCAACTCGAACGTTTTATTTTACGTTATAAATTGTATAATAATAATAATATAATAATAATTAAGTATGTACAACTAATTCTACATGTATACTACAGAGATGATAAATCAATAAGAATGCTTGGAGCTCAGAAAAGCATCTTACAACTAAATATTGTTGAACTTGTACAATAACTTAAACCTTCAACGGCCAATTGAGTAGTATATAGCGAGTCAAAATACCCCCTATACCACATTTATGATCGGCCACATTTTGGATCAGGTCATTATCTAGAACGTTCCGAGCTGACGATCACGGCGTTTTTCTATTGGTAAGCGTAATCGCCCGAAGCGGTATCGGTGACAGTCGGGTGTAAATATTTGTTTAATCGGCGGATTAGAGATAGAGTCGGAGGTAAAGAGCGTTATATTTATTCGCTATTTAGTTACCTGTACATCTTCGCGTATGCAACCAAGAGTATGGTAAAACAAAATATAATTCGCTTTTACCCTGACACCATGAATATACAATTGTATATAGTCATACGAACGTATTTGCCCGTGGGCTAAGTAAACAATGATATGACAATAAGACAGTCAATCTACGAATAAATATACATTTCTATACATGTATGTTTTCGCTTAAGTTGTGTATTCGTTTATTTTCTATTTAAATAATTAACGCTTATACATTTTAGCGTTCAGCTCTCGTCGATGGACGATCGTTAGATTATAGAAATGCTAGACTGAGTATATTCAATTGTCCGTGTTAAAATCACATGAAAAAAAAATGAAAAGAATTCAGTGTTGGAAGTGCAAAGCTTTAATAAATCCTGAGGATATAACGCCACATCTCCGAGATTGTTCGGGAAAACAGGTAAGAATGATTTATATATACAGTATTATTAATTTTATTTATCGTAATGTGTTTTACTATATGATCTCAATGCGTTTTCTCTTTTTTTTTACAATTCTTAGGTAAATAATAATAATATGAATTTATATTTTATCAGGAAAATAAACTCCGTGAAGAAGAAAAGAGTAGATGTTCTGAAAGTCCAGCAAAACGTCAAAAAGTCTCAACCAGTTGCATTGAAAGGTAGGTTACTTGATTATCTTCAGAGCATAATCATTTTAGTAAACGTTCAATTTCGTTTGTTATATTTACAATCGATTAAATTACACGTAACATAAGTTGGATAATATGTTGATTTATGTACATTAAACAGATATTAGCAATTAAAAATTATATTTATTGCGAACAACAACAAAGACTTGTATGGTTACAGGAAGTATGTTACAAAACTCTATATGTAATTTTCAGGAAGGAGCTTACTTCCAGAATCGACGAGAATGATAATACTTGCACGAAATGTACCAAAAGATTTTCAACTAAAAGTAATTGTCTTCGCCACGAAGCGTTGTGTTCAGGATCGAAAGTAAAAAAGACAGACATAACTTCATGTGGAAAATGCTCAAAATTATTTGCTGATTACAGAAATAAGTTGCGGCATGAAAAGAAATGTGGGACAACGAAAACGTACAAAACAGCGAATTTTCAGTGTTCTTCGTGCAAGACACAGTTTCAAACTGTCCGGGAGTTACTACGTCACGAAAGAGAGTCATCCCATAATCAACCTGGTAGCAGCGGAGAGAAGAAAGCATCTCTGCGCAGTAATAAAAACAGCAACAACAACAGCAACAAAAACAACAACAGCAACAACAAGACGGAACAAAAACCATTATGTAAATTGTGTGGGGAGCGATTTGAGAGTAATAAAGAAAGATATATTCACAGAATGACAGTGCACGAACAGTCGGAATCGATCAGAACTCGCGAAGACCCATGGTCGGCGAGGGGGGAAACACCACCGTGGATTAACGAAGACGGGAGTGAGAATGAGAGTTTTAGGTGCGTGTATGATCAACATAGGCATTTGATTCTGAGAGATAGTGTGCAAGAAGGACAAGTAACAACCACGTACAATCTTCCTGTTTCGGACCTTTCTAATGTAAACCAATTAATGGAACAAGTAGATACTATTTTTCTAAATTCTCAGACTTGCTTTAAAATCAATCTTTCGTTTGGTCTCATACTACAAAATATCGTCAATCATAATTATAGATACTTTTCTCCGCATTTCACCGACGGACTTTTTTTATTCAAGCGATAAATAACAGAGAAGATGTCGAAAGGTTGCGTACTCGTCTCGCTGCTTTAGATTTATCGAGTTATTTCCAAAAACAGAAACCTAATTCTAAATGGAAACCAGTAGCAATAACCAACGTTCTTTTTGTTGTTTACAGAACAAGCTTTCCTTTAGGTTTAGGTCAGCCATTACCGGCATATATAAAAAACTCAAAGAGCATTGTCGCGTTTGAGAAAAATCAAAATTCAGGTCAAATGTATACTGATAACCTCTGTTTCTTTCGCTGCCTAGCATTTCATAAATCAAAGACTATTAAGTGCGAACGATTAACGCATGAGCTCCACCAAAAGTGGATTCAATACGCTCATGATAAAAAAATTAAATCCACTGACGTATTTCTTGATAAGATGCCAGACTTAGAAGAATGTTTTAACACCAATATTAATGTATACGAAATGAATGAGGACAGTACAGTTACCGTGCTTTACAAATCTATGGAAACATTTCCCAAAGAAAACTCTGATTCCATGAACCTCAATTTATTTTCAGATCATCTCAGTTATATATCTAAATTTAATTCCTATGCGTCCAAATTCAAATGCCGGCTTTGTCAAATGTTGTTTGTCAAAAAGTGCAATTTATATCGGCACGAAAAAGCATGCCAAAATGCTACAAAGCTAAAATTTTCAGGAGGTTACTTTTCCCCCCGCAAAACAATTTTCGAAAAAATAGAGCAAATGGGTATAAGCGTTGACGAGTCTGTGCAAAATTTCCCATGGTTTCTAACCTTCGATATGGAGGCAATATTAAAATGCGAGAATGAGATTACCGGCGAAGGATTGACAAAGGTATCCAGGCACGAGCCAATTTCGGCGAGTATTTGCAGTAATATCGAAGGATTTAAAACACCAAAGTTTATTATAGATCCGAACTTTGATTTGCTCTTGTCAAAAATGATAGAATATATGAATGAAATTTCAGACGAAGTCTACTTATTAGCTCAAAAGAGATGGTCAAACGTATTTACTGAACTTGAACAATTAGAAAGTATATGGAAAGAAAATGAAAAGGTGCATAACCAAATACAACCTTCTTCACATTGTGATGCGGAAAGTAATTACGACAGCAACGAAAGTTTTAATGAATCCATGGAATCTAACGATAACGAGCCTCCATCGGCGGAATTTTTGCACGCATTAAGCAAGGAAAATGTTTGGCAACGCTTTCTACTTAACGTAGAATCCACAGGAAATGTAAAAGCAGAATTCAACGATTGGAATACTCGCAACCATGTCACCTCCAATTGTCATGATGATGATGATGATGACAATGGTGGTGCTGATGCTGATGATAGCATTCTTCCCTTTCGTGCTTTAAATTCGCATAGAACAGCGAGTAATGATGATGATGATGATGATGATGATGATGATGATGATGATGATGATGATGACGACGATGATGGCAATGATAATGATGGTGATGAAATTTCGTTTCCGGTGACGGGTAAACAAATGCTCAAGCTGATCCGACAATTGCGCGAACAATTCGAAACTTATTGTCACCAACTTCCGGTATTAGGCTTCAACTCATCTAAATACGATTTGAATCTTTTAAAATCTAAATTGTCAAAGCACTTGAAGCTACACGAATCTAATCAGCAGAAATTTGTTGTTAAAAAAAAAAATTACATGTGTGTCTCAAACCATTCTCTTCGATTTTTGGACATGGTTAACTACCTTCCACCGGGCACCTCGTATGAAAAATTTCTCGCCACTTTTGGAGTGAAGCAGAAAAAGTCGTTTTTCCTTACGAGTATTTTTCCGACATATCAGTTCTCGAGGAAACGTCGCTTCCTCCTAAGGAAGCATTTTACTCTTCCTTGAAGGAATGCAACGTTTTAGAAAACAGCGAAAGGGTGCGTTTTGAAAGAATCATTGTTAAAGAAAACAAGACAGATACCGAAGCTCTTTCACTTTTAAAACTTGAAAATCCTCCAGAATCTACAATAGAAGAAAACTATCGATCTCTGCTGAAAGTTTGGCAGCAGAATCATATGTCTACGTTTCGCGATTTCCTCGAATATTACAACAATTTAGACGTGTTGCCGATGGTGGAAGGTGTTGAAAAGTTCAAAGAATACTTTGTAGAAAGAGGAGTGGACGTGTTCAAGGATTCAATATCCGCTCCTTGTGCTGCCAGGAAAATGCTATATCGATCTGCTTTAGAATCGGGAGCTTCGTTTGCTTTGATTGATAGATCGGACGAAGATTTATACAACGTTATAAAATCTAATATCATAGGAGGACCATCCATTATCTTTACTCGCTACCATGAAGTTGGTAAAACTTATATTAGGGAAAATGAAAATATGCCGTGTCAATCTGTACACGGTTACGACGCGAATAGATTGTACGTATATGCATTGAGTCAACCGATGCCGTGCGGCAATTACATAAGGCGTAGGAGAGAAACTGGGTTTACACCGAAAAAAACGAATAATAGATACACGTCCATGTACGATTGGATGGAATGGATAAATCATTCACAAAACATTCGCATAAAACACAAAATGAATTCTTCTAGGGAAAAGAGGATTGGTCCTTATCTAGTAGATGGGTACGACTGTAATACAAACACAATTTATGAGTTTTTAGGTTGTTATTTTCACGGTCATTCATGCTTGTCTCCTTCAAATGCCAAACTACATAACGATCGATTTCAAAGAACACAGGAACGATTAGCGTACCTAAGAAGCCTAGGTTTCGAATAAGTTACTATTTGGGAATGCGAATACACTAAACAAGTCAAGAAATGTGTTGAAATGCGCAAATTTATTGATAGTCGTTACCCTGCGTTTTATAGACATAACAAAGGCTCGTTATCAGAGCCCCAAATTGTCCGCGCTGTTTTAGAGGAAAAAATGCACGGTTTCTTAGAGGTTGATATAAGAGTGCCAAGTAGTTGGGACGAAGTTGAGATTAAGCCTGCAACGGATCAGTCTCCTGCTGAATATTTCAAAGAAATGTCCCCTTTGTTTTGTACCACCGAAGTTGAATTCGAATCTATAGGAGAACATATGCAAAAGCACGCGCGAGCGCATGGTCTTTCGCAAAACCCTCGCACTTTGTTTGTGGGTGGAACAAAAGCAGAATCGATACTCTTGTCTTCCTCTCTTCTTAAATGGTACATAGAACACGGACTTTTAGTTACAAAAATTCACCAAATTGTCGAATTCGCGATGTCGCGTTGCTTTAAGGGATTCGTTGATACAGTTACAAATGATAGACGACAAGGAGATATAGACGAATCGCAAGAGTTAAAAAGCTCGCTTTCTAAATTGATAGAGAATTCAGCCTTCGGTGGTACGATTATGAATCAAGAAAACTTTCAAAGAATAAAGTATGTGAAAGGTTTTAAACAGGCGTGTTTCGCAGTCAACAACCCGAGGTTTAGGAAGTTGAACGAACTTGATGACGATTTGTTTGAAAGCGAGTTTGCAAATAGCAACATTTGTATCAATGCCCCGACATATCTAGGATACATGATACTGCAGTACGCTAAACTTCATATGCTGTCCTTTTACTTCGACTTTATGATAAAATTTGTAGGAAGGGAAAATTTCGAAATGGTTGAGATGGACACAGACTCGTTATATTTCGGGCTCGCTGGCACGACTTTGCGTGAATGTATAAAACCCGAGTTGATACCTACATTCAACAGTAATTTACTAGGTCATTGCTACGATAGTTTTACTGGTGACAACTTTGAAACGGTTTGGTTTCCGAGAGAATGCTGTAGAAAACACGCGAAGTACGATGTGCGAACTCCCGGTCTCATGAAATCAGAATTCCGAGGCACAAAAATCATCGGACTTTGTTCTAAATCTTACGTAGCTATAAACGAAGCTAGCGATGGCAAAACTGTAAAATATAGTTAAAAGGGGGTCAATAAAAAATTATAGATCCATCTGACTCATTCTTTAAAGTACTAAACTCCCAGAGTCCAGTAACAGCTATTAACAGAGGAATCAGAGTTTTCAATAACACGTTGTTTACGTACGTTCAGCCTAAACTGGCCTTCAATTATTTCTATTGCAAAAGAATAGTTCTAGAAGATGGTATTCACACAAAGCCATTGGACATAGTATTGAAACCGATCAACAGATACAGAAAATCACAAAAGGAAACCGAAGAAGAATTCAATAGCATAATATTCTCGTTTAACATATAAGTAACATAAATGCAAAAAAAAAAAAGTAGGAAGGATGTGCTTGGCTGTTGCTTAGAATGAGAGAGAGAGAGAGAGAGGGAGAGAGAGAGGGGGGGTATAAAGTGGTTTGTTAAATTATTTATAGTGACTTCGCTAGGAAATCTGTATAACAAACAGAAATGTTTATTTTAACTTTATTGTATATTTATATTTCATGTGTATACAAATACATACATACAGTGCAATACAGTCATATATTTATACATCAACTTTTTTTTATTATACTTATACTATCCAGAATATATTTGTAAACTATATAACACATTTTTTTAATTTTATTTATATCCACTTAGTAAGGAATCCATTTGATATTTTGTTTAAGGTTTAACGGTCTTTATTGATCGCACAGATACATTCTATATTTATTTTGTAAATTTACAATGCAAACAGATTTTATTGAATACTAAGAATATATGTATATATAAATAATGTAAATAAATATAAATAAATATGTTGGATATATTAAATTGTTTTGCGTTATTTTAACCACTTAGTAAGGAATCCATTTGATATTTTTTCTGGGTTTAACTGTCTGTTTTGAACGCAGTCCCGGAATAACACTCCACGATGTGGAACGGACAGCTTGAACACGTTTTCCGCTTTTAACTCTGTTTTTGTCCGGGTCATTATATATCTCAGGCGTAGATGTTGTTTCATTACGTTGCTTTACCTCCGACGGTGTCTCGATATCAGTCTGAGTATGAACTGATATAGTTTCTGGCGATTTATTCTCACTCAATTGTTTGTATTTTTGTTTCGGTATAAGAATGAGTTCTTTCGCGCACATATTTACTATTTAGGTGTCCACTTAAGTCCTTCTTTCAAAATCACTGTCACTTGACGAATCCTCTTTGCTATTGAATTTCTCTTTTGTTGCAAGGATGTTTTCTTTTCAGCGATGTCGTACAACGAAGTTCTAAATCGTTTTAGTTCCGGTAAATCAGAATTGTTTATCTTAAAGCTTCCTTTTATCGCATTAAGTATAATCTGACTGATAGCTAAAACTTGAGATTTTGTCATGTGTTTCGCTATAGTCTTTTTCTCACTCTCAGGTAATTTTATAAAGTATGATAGAAATTGTCCCTCTTTTTTCAACAGTTCGAGCATCGTTTAATCCGGTACAAAAACTATAGTATCCTCGTTTGGAAATATATTTGTTCTCAGTCTGTATCTATCTTCAGATTTAGTGTTTAAGTCCACCAACAAGTAACCCCACGGACGACTTGTAGCCAACTGGTAAGCTTTATTAAAAAATCCGCTTTTATTTCCGTATATTTGCCTACCTAGACATTGTATTTGTTGAACGTCTCTGAGATTTCTATACAGAACGTAGTATTTCGTATTAAGGCTTATGGTACGGGCTGGCGGTGATTTTTGATACAAGTTGTGCGCTAAGTAAATAACAGTCAATTTCGAATGGTGAGAATGAACCGTCCATATTTTCTCTATATTTTTGTCTGAGGTATTTACTTCCGTCATGAGATCGTCCATAATTAAACATGAATGACCTGCGTCTTTAGCAAATATTTCCATTTCGTGATCCGTCGGTAACCCTTCTTTGAATATCATGTTGGGTTTATCTTGTAACATATTGTCAAATTTAGTTTGCCACGAACTTCCGTAGCAGTATACTATAGACGAAAAATCTTCAGTAAACATACCTTTAGAATGTCGAAGAAGTCTTTGAACAAAAGAAGTTTTTCCTCCATTCGACGCGGCAATCAACGTAATCGTACATGGACTTTCAAATGGAAGTAACGATTGAGTTTCGTACCACGCCATGAACGAGATCGTTTTTTTTTATGAATTAAAGTTCAATTCAGTTTTCGTATTTTAAAACTTTCAAATCTCTCCAATATGTGCGAGCTTCTAGTATGCTTTTATCTACCAAAGGCCATGGTTGTTTCAGCCTAATCCACTGTCTTTCAGTTAGTTGTATCCCAATTATAGTGGCCGTATCGTTAACGAAACGTCTTATATCCAGCACCACTACGCCGTATCTATTACACACAGTTACGTGCGTACCGAGATATATATCATATTGTTTTATAAATACGCAAGCCGTCTCGTTTTGAGCTGTGTCGATTTTGTAATTTAAATTAGTAGGTAATTGGTGGTTTCCGTGACTGATTATAAAAATTCCCGGAATAAATGTACTACAAAAAAGTAGTAATAATACTCCGATCCATTTAATGAATTTCGTGTGACTTTTTATCCCAACATTTGAGGCATTGGTTTCCTCGATAAATGAGTGGATAAAAGTATTTCCGTCCGTAAGTTCGTCGCTCACAGGATCGTTACACTTAACCTCCGCCATCTGTGAAGTCGAATGAATTTGTTGTTTAGTGCATTGGGGTAATATACTTCTGGACAGGTAATTACATGGTGATAACGATGGTACAATGCATACACGTAGTTAAATAAGGAGGTAAGGAGAAAAGAATAACACAGAAATGCATTTACTCTTACATTTTTATTTTAATGAATATAACTTATACAAACCTAAATGATATAAATGTATGTACATGTATAACTATATTTACAAAATAATGATACATTATGATACATAATTAAGTGATACAATATAATACAATGAAATTACGATAATGCATAACATAATTTACCGAGAGCGATGAAACAAATAAAGACTACAATGGACAAAATAAATAGTTAATGTTTATAACAAGTTAAAACGTTTATGCATATTATTATGTTTCAAGTTATTGGTAGACAATTACGTCTCTGGCTTGGTTCACTTCGAAATAGCCTACACTTTCCGTATACACTATACAAGTGACGGGTGTTGGTAAAGGGTTGGCAAAATTAGCGCTCACTCTAACAATACCCTGTTTCACTAAAGTCAGAAAATTTCTGTCTTTGTAAGTGGGTTCGATGTTAAAAGAGTACACCGCAAATCCTTTGGCAATGTCCGACTGCGACAAATCGTTGCCTTCATTTTTCAACCATTTGCCGGTCGTTGCAAACATCCAATGAAAAGCTTCGGCAGTATCAGTACCGCTTTTCGCGTCAAAATTTAATCTCATTGGATTCCCTAGCACAGGAATATTGTCGACAGAAACAGTAAGTTCCGTTAACCCGAACCCTTGGAAGTTCCAGGGAGATGATTTATACGAACCGGACACAGATTGACTGTTTGCGAATGCTACGATGATCTTGTTCGGTCTTATTCCTTGACAAACGTTGTCTATGTTAAAATTTACTTGACCTTGCGATATAGCGGCTAATCTCACTTCCGTTTTCACGTAAGGATATTTTGCGTTAGTTTTCTGTAACTTTTGGCTATGACAGAATACGACTGCTGGATTCACTTGTACTTTACACATATTTAAAACCATCTCGTCGATTACGACTTTAAAGTTCGGCGTGATTGAGTCTGTCGTAAGATAGAATTCCGGTTTAGCTCTGTAGAATTTTATGTTCATAGCTGTCTGGTTGAGAATATACCGATCTAGTTGAAATGCGTCGTGCATGATAGGCGCTATCATGTGTACTTTCTTGCTTTCAGAAAATAACGCTGTTCTGAGTTTAAATCCGGCATTGGCGCCATTTTTTCCGTCATTTTCGTCTAAATGCCCGGGAGTGTCTTTGTAGTAACACTGCGATGTTAGCTGCGAAGATTTAGCGTCAACACCATAATTCAACAAAGTTTGTATGTACGCCTTGTACGGATAATTTCCGGTTGACGAAGTGATAAATTTTCCTTGTATCGTAACGTCCACTTGTTCAAACAGCGCGTGAGCCAATAGATTCACCGGTCCTACGTATTCATCTTTACCTAACGCGCTACCGTCCGAATGTACAATTCTAGCTTTTATACTCATAAAACTTCGTCTTGTGTCTATGTATTCCATTCCATTCTGCCCGCTTACTACGAACTGAATTGGCGATGTATCGGTAATTTGTCCGATCGGCAGTATTTGTTGAAAATATATTTTTTCAACCGCAGTTTGTGTCGGATTTAAATTAAAAAGTTCCAGTTCGTTAGGTTGGGCTTCAACTAAATAATCAGAATTGATTGCCGACATCGTTATCGCTCAGTCTAGTCTTCTTCCGTCGAGAGTGTTTATTCGACTGTTTTCTGCAAGAAGGCTGTCTTCTTTTTATAACCTTTTCTCGTTTTAATTCACTAGCGGCTTGTTCCACGACCTGTTGCGCTGGAGAAACGAACTCGAATTTTAACTCCTTCTTTTTATCAGCTGACTCTTCCAGCGAATGTGTTGCGTCTGTGTTTATTTTCTGGACTGCGGCGGTTGTTTTTTTTTACGTTAGTATGATATTGCGGATGTTCCGGCGTACCGATAGATTCGTAATATTGTATCCATTTTGCGAGATTTGGAGTATATAACTGATTTTGATTCATAGTTTAGTCACACGATATCCACAGACGATGAAGTTAAATGTAAAACTAAAGTTATCGGTTTGATTAGAAAAATCGCTTCGAATCCTTGTTGGTCTTTTATTCTAAAATCGATTTCGTTGATTTCCGATTTTATCACAGGAACGTAATAAAAAGGTGACACCACTGAATTGCCCGGTTCATTCAATATAACTCTTCTTAACAAAGGTGCTTTCGTCCCGTTAATGAAACTCTCTCCGCATATGCTCGAGTATATATACAAACTCTTGTCCTTGATGTCGTCTGTTACCGTAACTTCCGTTAAAGCGACTTTCCATATACCGTTTAGTTCTACATTTTGTCGCAACTTTATTTTGAAACTATAAGGTTTATTCTCCGAGTAATATTCTAAATTCTGATCACTTTTACATATAAAGTAATAAGACAATTTTATTAATTCGCTTTAATAGTTTCAATGTCGTCTTTCTTGACCCAAGAGTTAAATTTATCTGGCCATCCTTCGTATTTCACTAAATATTCATTTACGCCTCTCCGTTTTCGTTGTCGAATAACTTTTTCAATGATCCATAATGCGTGTTCGTCCTTCTTTACTAACTGTAACTCGTCGGAATAAAATGTTCCGGAAATGGCTTCATTCGCAAAATCAACGATGTTATATACAGGAATTCCTTGCTTTATTGAGCGATTAGATATTTTGAACACTTCGGATGACCATTTCTGTTGATAGTCTCTTTGAAATTGATATTTGACGTAAGCGAGTCTTACAAAATCACCTAAGCGAAACTTAAATGAATTGTGAGATCTGCTTGGTTTGGATAATCTTGAGTCAGGCTTATTATACATGAAGTCCCAAATAACAGCCTCGTTATCTTTTGTTACATCCGCCGGTGACGTGTTTTTAGGCAGACTTCTATGAGGAGTCCGGTTGTAACTATCCACGAGCATTTGCAACCGTTCTAAATATTTGTAACTTCTATGGAATTGAAACATCTTGTGCATTTTATTTCGTATAGTGCGAATAATTCTTTCAACCGGCGAAACTTTAATATCTTCGTTTTGCGATGTAAAATAACTGATACCCTTTTTTCGCAGTTCCGATTTAAACAGTCTGTTGTTAAATTCACCGCCTTTGTCCGTTTGTAATATTTCAGGTTTACGTCCGTGGCTCAAAATGCGATCGAACGCGTCAGCAACATCTTTCGCTCGTTTAGTTTTCAAAGGTTCTACAAAAAGGTATTTTGAAAAAATATCTGTTACGACTAATAAATAATTTACACCGTCATTGTATCTAGCTGTATTCGATACGCTAGCTAAATCAGCAGCCCACTGTGTATCAATACCCGACGTGATTATTTGTCGTCTAGTGAATTTCTTTTTAATATCTCTATGAAGGGTATAAATGTCTTGTTTCTGTAACCACTGCTTTATTTTAGCTCTCGATATTTTATATTTTCCTTCTCTTTTAGCTATTTGATATATTTTTTCGACGCCTGCAAACGAACCTGGACTATTCACGTCGAAATATAAACTTTTCAAATAGTCTCGATAATCCATAATTTCACGAATCTATAAAATTATAACATTGCAGAATAGTTTCTTTTAAATTACAAATTTGAGTCAGGACATCTTTTGAAATGCTAACGGATCTAGTACCTCTTCTTATATTTATAACACATTGTCCTTCTTCATTACGGAAAATAGACACGTAATGACACCCGTCAATATTAAAATTGACCTTGCGTTTATTATTCTGCGTAGAATTCAAATCAGTATCACTGGAAATATCTCTTACTCCACTCATTGTAACGTAAGCTTGTGCCATTTTATCAGGTTGGATAGCTCTTTTTCAACTTTTCTATGTAAATGAATCAGTATAATAATGTAATTTATTTACCGCATTGAACCTGATTAAACCGGTTATTGGAAGATTCCATCTACACGATTTAAAAAAGGTAAAGCAACTTCGATGAGATTTTATTCTTGTTTATTATAATATAGGTTAGAAATATAACGAGAGAGAATGACATTATATGATAACAAGAAGAAAACAAATAAACATATTACATCATAACATAAACAGTATACCTCATAGAAAGCGATACTATGGAAACCTGTCAAAACTACGTATTTTGTTAACATATATTGAATCTTACTTTTTAATAGAGAGATATAGTTTATTTCCAATATATATATATATATATATATATATATATATATATATATAAATGCAAGTGGACATTACAAAGCATGTCATGCGCATAATGATCATAAATAAATAAATAAATAGCTTACACAAATCAATTTAAATGAAACCAAATACTAACAGGTATATATTACTATAACAATGACAGAGAAAGAAAAGAAGAAATATATACAAAGTACATAAGTGTCACGGGTATATCGAAAGTTTTTATTATAAATATTTCAAAATGACTGATCACAAAAATAGAACTACGAGTTAGATATAAATATGACACATTGTCACACACACATATTTAATACACATATACTGAAAATCGAAAGTTATGTTGATGGATGACAAATACTCGTATAGTTGTTAACGTTAGTATATTTCCATTAACATCTTAAAAAGCACGGTGTCTTCTAATTCTTCTTTTCGTTCAACCATGCATTAACCACTTGCATTTCTGAAATCTGTTCCGTTGTAATAACGCCTGGGATAAAGCTTTTCTGGAAAGAACAAAAATATTAAGAACTGTTAAAGTACAATCAAAATGTCGGTACTCTACTAATGTACTATATGTACAGCTGTATAAGCGAATAAAATTATTTAAACATTTAGCGTATAAAACTAAAGGTGTCTGTTATTGGTATATAATTATCCTAACCAGGATAAAGATAAAGTACATCAAATAGTAAGTCGAAATATATAATATCGAATACATTATCTTTGAGGTATACACAATAGCTTGTTAAACACAGAATTAAACGTACCTGCATATCGGGGAGGTTGTGCACAGCGCGTTGTGCAAGTTCTTGTACAATTTCGTTGGTAACAATACTCTTCGCTGCTGACCAGTATTGGTCGCACAGTTCTGTCCATGCGGGTTGTTCTTCTGCCAGGCACCCACCAACGTCCATGTGTTGTTTCTGAGAAGGGTGGTCGATTGTACATCCGTGACAGGTTTGCTTTGGATCAGAGAGTTCAAGTATTTCTTTAGAGATAACCCACGCCATGGTAGATGTTATGATTTCTTTCGTCCTTTCAGAGACATTCTTGATGATAGACTGATAAAATGAAAGTTTTTCCCTCAACGCAGATATCAAAGAGTGCCCTAAGCGAACGCCTTCAGTTGTATACTGATATTTGTTACCCTCTTTGATAAAACAGTTTCTGATATCTACATCGAAAGATCCCCTCTTATATGTATTTTCTTTTAAAGAAACCACAGTAATCAACTCCCCGATTTCACCGCTGCTTACTTGAAAAGGTACGTCGATGAGTCGTGGAGATGGTTTAACAGAATATCTAGCAGCTAATTTTTCAACAGTTATCAACAATTTTGAAATTATCCCGATGTGCTGGTCCGGTACGCAGATATGTCTGTTCCCTTCATCGCGATGCTTTTCAATAGTTATAGAGAATGTTTGCAAAATTGAATCGTAAACTAATGAACAATCCACGTCTTCACACAAACTACAATTGTCTAATGTTATATCCATATCCATAGTAGTTTCATTTTCCTCCATTGTTTTCATTATTTTATTTTGAACATCTTCCAGTTGATTTTCTGCAAATCGTTTCATTGACATTTTGCTAGCGTCGATGAAATAACTATTTTAAGTCCGTTTTAACCGAGCGCCTAGGAGTGAATGTGTGGTTTTCAGCGTATATTTACTAGATTTAATACTATATATACGCAAATAACGTCAAAGCAATACTGCATTATTTCATGTTTTACCTCAAAATTAAATCAAGTGCTCTATCGTGTACAGGTAACTTAATAGCGAATATACATAACGCTTTTTACCTCTGACTATATCTCTAATCCACCAATGAAACAAATATTTACGCCGACTGTCACCGATACCGCTTCGGGCGATTACGCTAACCAATAGACAAACGCCGTGATCGTCAGATCGGAACGTTCTAGATAATGACCTGATCCAAAATGTGGCCGATCATAAATGTGGTATAGGGGGTATTTTGACTCGCTATATACTACTCAATTGTATAAACATATTTAACCATGGTAAAAGCATGCCATAGGTTAAGTTTCCAGTTGATTCCGTCTAGAATTGGCTGCTTTTGATTGATTCCGCCCATCGCCCAACTCAACTAAAAACCATCCAACAAATAGGTGCTTTTTTGTTGATTTCGCCCAAAATTTGGTGCTTTTTGGGCAGCTCATCAAGCAATGAAATGTCTAAGTTGAAAACTATTTGTACATGACCAATGCCTAAAATACCTCCTTAATATTTCTATTAACAAAATACAATTAAATCAATGACTTTTATACCCTAACATTGCCATTAAACGATCTTTTAGACAAAAAATCCTTAAGACTATTAAGCGTAGGAATAAATTTCGGGAGTTCAATGTACATATGATATGAACGCTGACACACGACAAAATGTTCTCGTAAGAAAATGGATAAAATCTCGCGTTATAACTAGATTTAAATCATACTATTCAGCAATTTTTAAATCATTATCAGTCGTACTAGATACACTAGTACTACAATTTATGAAAATCGGTCATTACATACAATTTTAAATAAATTGTTCACGTTAAATCGCTTTTCGTTTCAATATAAATCAACATAAATATAGAGTTCATTAATTTTTCCTATGTATCTAATTCGCGCCCATCTATGGCGTCCATAAATATTCCCATAAATGTTTTTAATGTAAATTGTTAAATAGGTTAGTTATTTGAATGCTGACATCGTATTTTAATGTACCAATTCACTGTCATGTGGCTGTGTACGGGCAGTCAACCAAAATGGCGGACCGAACGCGGATTAAAAGGTAAACATATTTTATTTTCTCGATTTTTCTAATTTAATCCACATTTATTGCTGTATAATCAGTTGTATTCAACCAGGCATAGATTCCGGTGCATAATGTACAACCTCTTTTCCCTTGGTATCCACCCAAAAGCTTTCGGTCTTCAACTTTAATTTAGCTGTAAAACGATGAAAGCAGGAAATGGTTGTTGCATTCATGGCTATAAATTCACAGTAAATATTATGATATTACAAAGACCAACTTACCTGGGTATGGAATGTAAAACCATGGTGTTCTTTGAATGACTCCTAAACGTACGTCTGTACGAGCACGATACGATAGTCGCTCCGGATCGTCTGGGAATGCTCCGAGGACTGTAAGGATTGCACATATTATCCATGTTGATAAAATACCCAATAAAATCTGAAACGAAGAAGTAGAGCTCTTGTTCTTATAATTCGTACATTCCATTTTGAATTTGATATTATTACAAACCTCCGGTACTCTATTTCAGACAAAACTGTTAAATATGTCACTTTTTCAACATAACATAAAAGATGCTTTAAGATGATTTTCGACTTTTACTGTTTCATCACGACGGACAGTCTTCGCCAGCAGCTAACAACTGTCTGACTTTGCAACGAGAGAAAAACTGAAAGAGCTTCATTACCAAACTCTATTTCGGTGTGTACCAATCAGAAATAGAACTAATGTTTAACGAACAGAGACATTATCGACTGATTTATAGGGCTCTACCACCGGTATACGATATATATCGAATACCGGTATTGTAGGTTCGATAGATATATCGGATCGAACGTTTCCGTATCGAACAAAATATCGATCAATGACGGTCATACAAATAAAATCCATGGTCTGCAAATCATTTGATATTTTGCATCGCCAAATCAACAGTCAACTGCTTCAAATTCGGTGTGTAATAATATGTGGACAAACAATATCATAATTTGACAATCCTTTAAGCGAATGTCTTGCATAGGATACGTTATGTAATGTCCTTTTTCAATAAGGTAACTGTTGCGGTTTGAATATCCATTATATGTACTTTCGTTTTCAATTACTCTGGGAACCATTAACGATCAGTATTTTAAATACAAATCAATTTTTCGGAGCCAGAAGTCTCTTGGATTTGTTCGGGTAGATCCGCAATGTAAAGAGAACGTGAAGAATGACACGAAGCGAGATTCTTGTTAATAGCTGAAGTTCTGAAAGAGTATGCTTTTCTTTTTGTCGATCTTCGTATAGTGTAATGTAAAAATGAATAACTGGAGATAAATCTTACTAAAACCAAGCACCAACAAAATGATTTCATTTTATGTAAATCCTGCACACAAGTACATAAACGATCGATTATCGAACGCACTCAGTCATGTTGATGTTAATACACAGACTTTTCGTGTCACAAAAACTCGTCTGCAACATTACATTTGTCCGAGACTATGCTGTCTTCGAAAATTAGTTTGCGGTTATTATATTGTACAAAAAATGGACGGACCAGAGTGTACTATATGCTGCAAAAATGTTGTAAACAATGGAGACAATACAACAAACTTGGCTGTGAATGTCACCCTGTCAGCAGACAGATCATGTCTAAACACAGACTCACACATTCTCATACCCAGAGGCTATCAAGATTCTCGAGTTAGATCGAGAAGAAAACCTCTGGATACGAGAACGAGACTCGCTAGATGCAATGACTAACATTTGAAATATTAATAAGACAGTGCATTCTACGGAGCCCCTAAAGTGACATTTTGAAATACTTTTTATTATCACAACTATTTCGTTTAAATCGAAATAATATTTGGAATAAACGAAATTATACTTCGTTTAAACGAAATAATACTTTGTAAAAACGAAATAATATTACGTTTAAACGAAATAGTTGTGAAAATAAAAAAAAGTATTTCAAAATGTCACTTTAGGGGCTCCGTAGCATTCAGTAGTATGGTGTTACAACAATCAAAATAAATTAATGAAATATCAGATTTGCTGTTTTATAAAAAATCTATTTATTACTAAAATATCATATGATATATCGAATATCGATCATTTTGTATCGATACGAATATCGTATCGATAATTCTGACCGATATAGAGCCCTACTGATTTAACAGGATAGGTCATGTTGTTGTAAGCCAACCGTTGAAAAGGTTGTAGTAAAACTTTCATTTTCACTGTGTACTACCAACAAAATTATTACATTTCGGGATTGTATTACAATTCGGGTTGTGTCGAAATGTACATAAATAATTTTTGACATCGTAACCCACTTTGTAATAATTTATTAAATTTCGGGTTTTTATTACAAAACGGGTTATAACATTCCAAAATGTTAAGTTTGTAAGACTCTAAAGATATCTATAGGATTTGTCAGTGAATGATTTCATAATTATTAAAATATTGGATAATTGTTATAGATTTAAATAAAGTACCCATCATGTGAAAATGGATTTCGTTTTATTTATATGCATATTTATAAGAATTTTGTTAATGTTTCCTGGCTTGTTTCGATCTCAAGACTATGGACAAATCTTTACCATGATGATAGAAGTGACTGTCTCTCAAAGCCGACAGCTTTAGTTTAAGCTACACAACACCAGCGAAGCCGGGATACAATAGTACAGAAACTATAGATTACTTACAGGGAACATTTTAAAGATTGGTGTATGAGAGTTAGTTCCAGTATTCTGTTTGCTTCTTAATCCACAGTGTTTAGGACATGGTACACTAACTCTCTCCATATATAACATAAATACTATCACTAATAGGATATTTCTGAGAAATAATAACAAGACATTATATTAATGGTACTAGTTCACAGATTTCGTCAAGTTTTTTCTATATTTTCAAAATACCATTCAGTGTCTGTAATTGTGTCGAAAATCTAATTCTTGATATATTTAGACAAACTGACCAATAGGTTGCAAGAAGTATACAATAAAAGTCACAAAATGCACTAAAATTGTCTATACCGTTACATACTAGGTAGATTTTTGCTACATGAAACACCATCATGTGTAGTTGTATGTCAAGTTGCACTAAAATTGTCATTATCAAAACACTACATTGTACTTTCCTGCTTAAAAATATGTTTCCATACATTTTTCAGAAAAGTTAATATTTAAGTTAAAATCTGTGAATGGGTACCTTTAATGTTGGTTTTTTTTCGTAACAAACAAGTGTAAGCTGTACCAATAAGACAAGATACAAAAACATAATACATGTACACGGATTTAGGTTGCAATAACTTGTAATTTCAATATTCAAGTTGTAAAATTATATTCATAGATGTTTAATACAGCTGCATCTTAATAATGACATATACACGTGATGGTATAGTATATTAGACTGCATACAATGACCATTAGGGATATCTTGTATAGACATATATAAAACCCTTTCTCAAAAACTCCACACAGTCATGGCTGTTTAAGATAATTTATGTAGCTTAGTAACTTAGAACATGGTAATAAAATTGTTAGACAAACTGAATATCATAACCCAACTTACAGAATGTTGAGACCGTCACTACTGTGAAAAACACTCTGTTTGCTATTTCTTTGAACAATATCACAAATAATGCCATAAGTCTTGCAAAACTGCATGTACAATTTGTTGCTGAAATCATGCAAGTTTGAAGGTTGAATCCGTCTGAATGAAATCACAGACAATATGTCATTATACTTACAGCATAGCTATACCCCAATGAGTCTGAATATACACCATAGGTATTTTATATAATGATAGACCTATTAATGATATTACAACAGAAATGGTCAGAGGTCCTATAAACTTTAACAAAACACCAATCAACCCAGTGGCACCAACGATCACCTCTACCAGAGATGATAACATTAAACAACCCATGACCTGAAAAAACATACACAAAAATTGTTAACTTTCATCGACGCATCTTCAATTACATAATTTACTAGTATAGGTCGTTTGCGTTAATGCTGGACCCCTATTTGCCGTAAATATCTTTTAAACTATAACAGCGATTTTGCTAAAAAATTAATACAATCTTATTTCAAGTTTTCCTTCTATGATTTAAATTTTCAGAATTTTCAATAGATAAATAAAAAAGTTTTCCATAATGCAAAATATTTGGATTTTTTTATAAAAAATCCGGCGGGAGGTAAAATAATCTGTTCTGTTTATAACATTGTCATACTTCCAGTGTATTTATACAAAGTCCCGTGCGTTTACTGTAAATTTGTCGCTTAAATAAACACTCGACGGTCTACTGAATTGTAAAGCAGAGGCCCGTCTTTAAATCGTACGTGTAGAATTTGTATAGATTTTGACGATACAGACGACAGTGATGATGATATTTGAGTTTGTATATACTGTTATACTTTGTTATCAAATAAAATTTCTAACCGGGCCTCATATTTAGCTATTATTTTGTATCTACTGTTACGTGGCTGTTCTGATTATGGCACATACCCATTTAACAAAAGTCTCTTTTTGGCTTCAAAATTTGCATTGCATGTCTATGGGAAGTATGTTATGTAATAAAAGAAAAATTCTGAATTTTTGGATTTGAGAAGGAAAATGCTAGTTATGATCACATACAAAATTTGAGTTAATTCCATCCGATAGTTATTTAGATATTTCATGATTTTAGGAGTCCAGCTTTAACGCAAACGACCTATATATTCGAATTATTTTGTTTTATCGAGTGTGGCATGTGTAACAACATTATAATAAAGGTATTTAAACTGGGCATTTCAATCTAACAAAAGACTAATCTAACTTCCAGAAAGGATCAATTAATATATTCTTAAAAATTTTATATAGTTATTGAAATAAAAAAACTGGTCACGTTTATTATCATGTTGTAGTAATATTCCGTTACACCAAACTCGTTCTCACTACGTTCTGAAAAATTGGACCGAACGAGTTCCTACAGTATGCAAACGGACTGGACGTAGTAGCAAATTTCTACGGTCTATGTACGAACGTTATGGACGAACTCGGACGGGGTTGAACGGGAATAGGGTTTCAGATCTTTAAGTCGACTCAAACAAAATTTGCGGCCACCCCGTTCTGCAATTAGACTGAGTGACAACGTACTGACAACAAATTGTACGTACTGCAAACGGAATTGCCGTACTAGCATCGTTCTCGGGACGTGCTTTGTCGTAGTTCGATCGGGCCTCAATTTGCAGTACGTTTACACACCGACCTGTTCCGTTTGAAACTCTTTCATTCCGTTGGCACACCGACTTTACTCGACTGAATTACGTCCATAGTGCGTTCTTATCCCCTCTATTGGCATAAAAACAAAATATAAAGTTCTGAAACAGTTTGTAACACGTTTACACACAGTTCTTAATGTTCGCAGTAGGTTCTCGGAACGTTTTACTCGTTTTTAGTTAGTTTATTTCGTTCGAATGCAGTTCGTACAACGTCCATAACGTCTACAGTACGATCTGACAATTTTTGCCATAAATACAGACCATTTCTCAACAACTTATCATTTGGACCCGAGCTCTTAGCCTAGAACCATAGTCGTTAATGCTATGAATGTTGGCTTTGCACACTTTTTATAGAAGCGGAGCAAGAATACAATTACATGGTAGAGGAGCAGAGAAGAAGACGAATAATACCAAGGACCTGTCTGAGTCATTAGAAGAAGCAAGAGATACAACACCCTCGATTTCATTGACTGGCTCAAGAGGCTCAGTATCGTGTGGCTTATCTTGAGGCTGGTTATCAAGAGCCTCATCTCAGCAGGTGATTTTGGATCATTTGGAAGCGACTGTTTTAACACGCGTCGTCTGTTTAGATCTGCTCTTTTTAGAGGCATTATTGTCACAGTGATGCTTGAATTGTGTCCTCACAGCTTGAAGCGCAGAACGAGAATGAGAACGGGTAGAAACGTCTTGGATATTTATAACAATCTGGTCAAACGTGACGTCATTACGTTCAGAACGCACTAAGAACGGAATGAGAGCGTACTTAGAAAGAGTTGAACTGTCTTAAACGGGATGGTCAAGTGTAAAGTAGCTTAGAAGAACTAGTTATGAACGGGTTAAAACTGACTACGAACGGGTTTGGACTTGTTGGAGAAGGTGTCTCTTGACGAGAACGAGCAATTTTACCCGATGTGAACTCGATACAAACGGACTTCAGACGGGATAAAAACGAATTGCACGTATCGGAAACTGGTTGTGAACGAACTATACTCGTATAGCTGGCATTGTCCGACTTACACGGCACGTTCTTGCTCGTTCACAACCAGTTTAGCCATATTTTTAGGACTGGGTCGAACGTTCTGGGAACTAGTTTGGTGTAATGAGGCCTTAAAACACTGTAATCAAATCAGACTTTGGTTTGCTCTCACAAGAGTGATCAGATCAAGTTATGTTACATTAAGTGCCATACTGATGGTTTTATCAGAATTTGAAAGTTCAAAGCCTGAATAAATGTATCAATAACTTGAAATGATTTCATTGTGCTGTAATAATTTAACAATTCATCCAATTAAAGAATGAATCTCTTCCAAACTCTACTTAAAAACATGATTTGTTCTGACATATAGCCCATTTTCACACATCTTTCTTACATTTGTGTAAAAGATCATTTGAAAATGCACACATGTACACTTAACAAAACTTATAAGTATACATGTATATTTGGGCTCATCTAAATAAATGTTAATCCGAATTAAGTCAAATTTGTTTCATTACATTGGACAAAAGATTGAACAAATACTATTAAAAACATCACGGCGTAAGAAAAAGTCTAAGTAACAAAATGAGGATAGCGATCTGCGTGAATGTTGTAAAATGATAGTAAAGACTAAAATGATAGAGGCATTCTGGTAAAAGTGTCTACGATTCTCTATCTAATAACGAGTGTGACCTCCATGGCAGTTGAGAACAGCTTGGCATCGCGTATTCGTGGATATCACATTGTGATAGAGGTAATTCTTACGTATATCTGCCCACTTGAGTACAATCCTTAACAGTTCAGCTAGGGGTTGGGCTGCAACACCACGGCGTACACGGTGGTTCAATTTATCCCATACGTGTTCTTTTATGTTTAGCTAGAGATTCCGGCGGTATGCACATCAGCGTGATGCTGTTGTCATGAAGTAATTATGTTGTTGCCCTTGTTGTGTGTGTTGGCGTGCCATCCATTTTTACTACCAAATAGCTATTCCTAGTTGTTCTATCGGTAACCGGCCCATTTTGTGTTTTTTGGATGTGTGGGTCGTAATATTGTCCACAAAGACTATTCGCAATTATTATTCGCGCTAGTCATGATTTCCTCGTGCATTTAATCAATTTTATCGATTCACGGTTCAACGCACCAGTAAGATTACTTTCGAAAAAATGACTACGCAATAATAATTGATATATAGTCACTAGCAAATGTACAAAATTTCGTGAAAACATATTGGTTTATATAAAAGTTATACGCAATTAGAATATGTATACTTATAAGTTTTGTTAAGTGTATATGCATGAAATTGGTTGATTGTGAAACCTTTATGTTTTAATGAGAAAAAAGGTTTAATTCAACAATAAAAAAACATCCCTTATTTGTACCATTCAGTACAATTGATATTTCCAATAAATCTTACTTCACGTAATTTATGATATAATTCATCATCATCCATTATTTCTTCAGTTTCATTCATTGGTACGGAGTAATTGGTTGTCGACACTGAATCTGAGAAAATAAAAGACACTGACACCTTGTATTTGGTATGTATTGGTTTGGTTCTTATTATGCTCATTTTAAACAACCTTTCACCGAACTATCTTTACTGTGATTCAGCAATGTTTGACTAGACTCGTCTGCAAGTAACTACATGTACATACTTTCTCACATAAATAGTCAACACTCAACTATGACAACATTTACTGGAGGTTTGTTTTGAAATATGCACTGTGCAAACAATGCCCATCATCATGTATTTCTGGTCTGACCGAGCTGGTATAAAAAATACATAAATACCGAGTATGTAATAGACCTTAAATTACGTTACAATGCTAAGGAGAAATTACTTAATTCAAAGTTTTACTGACGTTCAATAGCCAGTGTTTATTTCAGCAACATTTTTTATCTTTTGTTTCGTCCTTTCATTTTGTCTTTAATTTATGTTAGATTTCAATAACTTGACAGCAGTAACACATTTACTCGTCTGCTGTTATTGAATATATCTGGTTAATATGGATATAAGAACTTTCTTCAGTGCAATGATCCTTAACAGTTGTTGTGTTGTTTACGGGAACATGGTGAAACAATAAGCTATAAAGGAATCCACCATCCATCGATTATACAATGTTTTAAGATGAAGTTGACCTTGTTGCCAAGGAATTGCCAATAATCACAGAAATCCAATCAAATATTAATGAAAACAATACTTTAAAATTCTGGATTTCTTAACCTTTGTCAGGCAATCTGAAAATTTTTATTGTCTTTTGTTCGCGTTTCTTTACTCGGCAAGGTAACGTGCATATACTTTATTTATGTTTTTTTCTACAATTAAAATTAAGTTGTTCTGTCTACAGGTTAATGTATAGAATGCTGAATAAGACTGACCGCTTATAACTTTATAACTAAATTCTATGAAGATAAATGTTCCTCTTTTGTGTTTGCGGTTCCGTGTTAGACAAAGAGACAAAGTTTTACCCTCAAAATATTGCAGGATTAGACAGAATCAAGATACATTTTTTGTAATTTAATTTTTATTTGTTCGGGACTTCATATATATATACCATAATTCAGACCCCTGCCTATTAAAAAAATACCGAATGCAGAAGTTGTCCCTTAAATATATAAAATTATACCAATTCAAATTGTATAAATGTAAACACCTATCACCATAAAATATGTTATTTATTGCTCGGCAACAAAAGATACATCCAATAGTCAATACATACTAGAGAAATTGTTCCTTCGTAAAGATCTATACAACATACAAATGGATTATTGGACTGTTATATTGTAATCTTTCAAAGGTGATTCACCATCATTATTGATGAAGTCACAATGAAATAAAAACATTTCCTCTAGCAATATTGAATAGATTACATCAATAAGCCTGAAAAAATGAGAATTATCTTTCATCAGAGTCAGAAATTCTGAATATCGGACAGTTTTTTTTATGGCAATGTACAATGCAAGACAAAATGTTGTTTTGTACAGAAATAGTTAAATTGTTGGTAGTGAATTACAATGAACTAAATTTGAGTGAAAGTACAGAGAGGGATTGTATGACTAACTGTAAGTGTGTGAGAACCAGGGAGTATTTTATATAGATATATTTTTTAAACCTGACCGTTAAGATCTTAATATGTTAATATCAGGTATAGGTCGTTTGCGTTAATGCTGGACCCCTATTTGCTGTAAATATCTTTCAAACTATAACAGTGATTTTGCTAAAAAAATTAATGCAACTTTATTTCAATTTTTCCTTCTAGGATTTGAATTTTCAGAATTTTTAATAGATAAATAAAAAAGTTTTCCATAAGGTATAATGCAAAATATTTGGAAATTTTTATCAAAAATCCGGCGGGAGGTAAAAAAGCTGTTCTGATTGTAACATTGTCATACTTCCAGTGTATTTATACAAAGTCCAGTGCGTTTACTGTAAATTTGTCGCTTAAATAAACACTCGACGGTCTACTGAATTGTAAAGCAGAGGCCCGTCGTACGTGTAGAATATGTATAGATTTTGACGATACAGACGACAGTGATGATGATATTTGAGTTTGTTTATACTGTTATACTTAGTAATCAAATAAAATTTCTAACTGGGCCTCATATTAAGCTATTATTTTGTATCTACTGTTATGTGGCTGTTCTGATTATGGAACAAACCCATTTAACAAAAGTCTCTTTTTGGCTTCAAAATTTGCATTGCATGTCTATAGGAAGTGTGTTATGTAATTAAAGAAAAATTCTGAATTTTTGGATTTGAGAAGGAAAATGCTAGTTATGATAACATACAAAATTTGAGTTAATTCCATCCGATAGTTATTGAGATATTTCATGATTTTAGGGGTCCAGCTTTAACGCAAACGACCTATAATTTTCATGTTTTCACACGCTTAAATACCCGACCTTTATACCTGTATGTATTTGTTTTTATTTCATGTTTACATAATATCACTGGTATATCGCATCTTTATTCTATACATATGAATAACTTTCTTGAATAAAATATCCAATCCTCCATCTCTCCGTCCTTCCATCGGCTTTCGACCTTCGTGAACTACACCAACGGACCAAACTCAATAGATGTATAATTGCCAGTATATTACTATAGAACATTAATTATTTTATAGTTAGATCATACCTTGAATAAATAAGTTTTCACATTTCCACGAATTCTCTGTTTTCATTGTCATTAAAGGTATCAGGAAGGTTGAACAAACTCCTTGAAATATTGGTAATCTGAAACAAGTAAACTTTTATACACTGGCCAGTGTTAAGACTATTTAAGTAATTATCGCCGTTCCTGAACGGCGATATACACAATAATTAAGATTTGAGCATTTTGTTGTCGACACCGGTTGCCTTAAGCCAATCAAAACGATGCATTTGAGGTCACATGATAAAAAAATGAACGTCGAATAGTCGAATTAGGGGTGCGTGAATGGACTCGTCGACGCCATGTTTTGTCAGGTTACCTGTTTGAATTACCAGAAAATACCATTATCAATATATGAACGAGCCCTTACAGAAAATGCTAAAAGAAGTGAATATAATGTGAACTATAATGTGAATATAATGTGAATACAGTTGTTCACATTTATTGTTCACCCTATATTCACAATTATTTTGTCTTATTGTGAATATAAAGTGAATAGCTTCACTTATAGTTCACATTAAACAAAATGTTCACCGAATATTCACATCTAATGCTTGTAAATCCAAACACTTCACATTATGTTCACATTTAATACTTATAAAATTTGATATCTTCATTTTGTTCGCCGAATATTCACTTCAAATACTTGTAAGTTTTGAAAATATTTTTAGATTTCTGATTTAAACTGTCTAAGTCCAAAAGGTTTGAAAATATTACAAATTATGCCTGGTCGAGGTATATTCTGCATACACCCCTCGTAATGGGTATCAAAATACTCAGAATGATACAAACAACACTTGTTTTAAAATATAATATAACTTGGAAATATTATACAATTATTCTTATGCAAACACAATGTATGACATCAAACTATAGTTTACAACCATGTATTTATTGGGAACAGTAAATAAAACAAATCTGACAGTATGATTTGGCACAAAAGTCAATCTGATTAAAACCCGATCTAAAATTTTCCACTCGCATACTCGCTAATTTAGATCTGGCCTTTTTTAAACGAAGGTCGCGTTCAGGCGACCTTTTCTCATCATAATATTCATGACGAAATTGTTATGATAAATAATTTGTTCACATCTTCTATGTCACGCAATTTGAAAAAAGCCGCCCTATCACAGACTGTGAATAATACCGCTGTTAAATTAGCATGCAAAACTTGGTCTAAATATAGAAATTACGAAATCAAAATGTGATTAATAGTGTTTTCGTCTAGATGAAAGCTACGCATTGATTGGTCGAAACAAAGTTCATCTCGACGTGACCTTCCACGGAGAAAGTAGAGATCCTGTATGACAACGCTCTACAGGATATCTGTTTACGGATATTGCACAAAAGTTTGCTTTAAAATGACACATATTTGCACGAAATGTTTAAATAAATAAGATCTGGATTAGTCACCTCTTTGAATAATTGTAACATTCATAAATTCAATGTTAGGCATTTTAGGCTATACAGCTAGTCTAAATTCACTATCAATATATTGTGAGAACTTGTGGTCAGTAGAGAATGAACATTCACCAGATGGTATTTTAATGCTGATAAACCAATCCTACCTCAAAGTTTTGGCGCAATATTTAAACCAAGTTCATGAAATAGGAATAAGAGTGAAGAAACGATATTTTGTTAATTATAAAATGATACATAGGAGTTAGAATTTAAAAATGGGAATAATGGAGAAGTTGGAATGGTCCATTAGTTAACTATCATGGCATCTGTTTCATTGAGAAAACATTTAAGTGGAAAGACAAGGATTAAATTTATGTTCTGAAACTGCATGAAGTGGAACTTCGGAACATAGAATTCTATATTGTGGTGAGTAATTTGTTTTTTTATACTTCTCTCCTTTAAAGATTTTATTGCATTTTGTACATCACTTTACATGTTTATCATTAACTTAATTTAAGTATTGAAGTATCATCTGCCTTTTGTTTTCTTATGATATACATATGTACATGTATATAATGTTTTTTTTGTCTTAATATTACTCTGAATGCATACATTTAACTGTCAAGCTAAATGTATTTGGAGCATAGTTTATAATAATATTATAAAAATGAAGTGTTGTACAATTACACTTATTGTTTTGTTCTTACTGTTTTCTTTTTCAGAAATGGATTTATCAGCTAATAAAGTAAATTTTCATCAACATGTTTCATGAAGACTTAAAGAGATGAATCATCACCTGCTTCAGAAAGGTAAATGATCTAATACATTATACTTAATCTCTAATACTCAATATATCCTGTTTTTGCAAATTACAAATTGAAACAATGCTTAGTTGTACATACATGTTATTAGAGTACCAGATTGTATTGTAGAAAAATAATTTCAATTTCTGTGGCCAGTCTAAAAGGCTTATCAGTATAACATGACCTAGGGATGTGAGGTGAAATTCTCTTGTATTTATTTTTCTTCACCAAGAGAATTAAATGCCAAGATTCCTGTTGTATAATTTCATGAATAGAGCTTTACATCATTAATATCGTTTGAATTAATAGTATCATTGATTGCATTCGGCGCGATATGACCTTTTGTGTTAGTGCCCCGTAAAACCCAATCAAACAAATAATTTTATGACATTATGATATTTTTACGAGTAAATTTGAGTTTTAGCTACTTAGTACACTTTGTACATGAACAATATTATCATTTCCACGAATTAATTCAAAGTCATTGTTTTATTTTATGCAGGATTCATCAATGAGAACCGCAACATATACATGTGCATCTGCTAGTAGTGATTTGTGTAAAAAAGCAAGATTTTATCAAGCCATCTGGATTATATAAATATGGACAGTTATACATAGCTTATTTGTAGTGTTACAATACAAGGAAATTTGCTAAGACTCACACATTCTATTTACAACAGACATTTGTATCAGTGTACTTTAGTGGTGCTAAAGTAGTGACATCTCTGTAAAATTTAAGAATTTTCAAGTGAAGTAGATCTGAAGACTTTCATATAGATGTTAGGAGCATATTCTTTATGCCTATTCATTCAATTTTATTCATTATTTTCTTGTATGTTCAAGCTTAAATTTTAGAACTAAGCTTTCATTAAGTTTATTTTAACCCATACTGATTTAAATATAAACTTCCCAAATTTGCTGAGTCAACATAATCTCACTATTACATTTAAAGCATTCATCTTGTTAGCATTTTTGTTTGCCTATTGTTAATATTATTTGACAATAAAACATATTAAGGATTGTTGCACAAAGTTAAACTTTTTTGTTCGCTTTTATTATTCATAGAATTTTCACATTAATAATTTGCGGATTATTCACATTTTGCTGTTCGCGGAATGTTAACATTTATTGTTCGCGAATAGTTCACAATTTGGTGTTCGCGGAATGTTCACAATTATTGTTCGCGGAATGTTCACATTTATCCTTCGCGAATAGTTCACATGTTGTTGTTCGCGGAATGCTCACATTTTGGTGTTCGCGGAATGTTCACATTTATTGTTCGCCGAATGTTCACATTTTGATGTTCGCGGAATGTTCACATTTATTGTTCGCGAATAGTTCACATCTTGTTGTTCGCCCAATGTTCACATTTTTTGTTCGCCGAATGTTCACTAAGTGTTCGCGGCAAACCTAATTTGCATGTGAAAAGTGAACATAATGTGAACTATCCGCGAACAATTTCTACTGTGCATTGGTTTGTTCGCCTAATGTTCACATATTGTTCACTTATAGTTCACATTAGGTGTTCACATTGTACAGAATTTTTCTGTAAGGGAGTACCAATTCCAAGAAAGTTGCAATGTAAGACCAGGAAATATGCAGAACTAATTGTAGCATGTTTATTCTTTTTATACTCGCATTTCTTGAAAAAATGAAATTCTTGAAAAACATGTCTTCCCTACTCTCGGGCAAGTCTATTTATACATATCGAGAACATTCGATTAACTGCCGGAATTTGGGCAGAACATGTTCTTAAATCGAATACTTCTGTGTGCTAATAAACTTATTGTAGTTTCTTAGTGACTAAATAGACACGAAAAAGGTTAAATTCTACAATAAAAGAGCTATTTTACGTGCTCAGTTGGAAAATGTCAAGGACAGCGCTTGTTTATTCGATGTTTTTTATCTGTCTGGAAGGTTCCGCACAATGAACCAAACACGGCTACATTCAAGGAATTCTATAAAATAGACATGGGACGGTCTAAACCGCTGACACATATTGCTTGAATGTTTTACTAAAGGATACGATGTCATACAGGGCTTAACGGCAATTTCAATCGTTTTTAGAAATGCTAATACTTGTTGTATCGACACGATTCAATACCCCCAGAAAGACTGTCGTACAATAACTCGAAGACAGCAGATTTGAAGTTTGAAATTGAATTTCTTTCACGATAACATACCACGACTGTTTCGTGTACTCAATTCTGTGGTGTACTTATATTCCATGACCATTTTACATGACTAACCGTGAATCAAGATCTGTCATTAAGGGTTAGGGTTTTTCGTGGATCTATAATCGTACAGGTCTCACCGCACCTTAACTTGTACATTATGTTTTTGTTTGCTGAAATCTAGACTGCAGAGTTAAAGAAAAAAATATATTTCCGGTAAGCACAAAAAATTAATCTATTGATAGCGACAAAGGGATATAATCATGTATGAGAGGAATATTTTACACAACGAGTTATCTTCTCGCGTCAAAATGTGATTTAGTATGGAAAACCTTGACTGTCTTATACGTAGATTAACGAATGTTGTTATGTTGAAATAGCATTATATTCGGTGGTTTGTTTATTATATTGAGTGCTTTCTTCATCATACTCGGTGGTTTGATCATTTTATAAAGTGCATTCTTCATCATATCATGTTGTTTGTTCATTATATTGAGTGTTTTCTTCATCATATTCGGTCACGGTTCGATAATTTTATGAAGTGCATTCTTTTTTACATAGAATGCGTAAGCAATTCATGTCTAAGTAAGCGACATATTTTGAAACGCATCAAAATGTCGCGGACGTAGACATTCGACGGACATGCGCAGTCAGATTCAGTACAAAGGTATGTAGTTAGGTTAACCCAACGCATAAATAAATAGTCCCCTTGTTAACAATATACGACAGTATCGAGTAGTATTGTTGTCAACACACAATGCATACAAATATAATATGTTAATTCCGTTTTAACATTTTCGATCAAGAACCGCCATTCATCTGCTGAAATGTACGAGGCTAGTCAGGACACCTCTGACCCGTTTCTGTTCTTTTCGTACATTCAACTGGATCCCAGATGTGCTAAAAATAGACACGCCTGCAAATTTCCACAGTCTAAAAAATAGATCATATACCTGTGGTGTAGAAAATTATCATCGGTTGATTTGCATTTTTCTGCGGGCGGTATCAGCGTCATGATCCTTCGTAATACATATATATAGTAAATTACTCTTTATTGAGTAATTTCAATAAAGAGTAATTTACTATATATATGTATTTATCTTTCTTCCATTCGGAGGAAAATTACAAGGATATTATCTTCGTAATACAGTTTGTTTGTGAATTTTAGACCCCGCAAGTTCTTTTTCTAATGACACCACCACATTTTGCCCTGTTCAATCCATGTCCAGACAGGCTATCGGATTTCTACTCGGTGGAGGGATCATTACATAATGTGCATTCTTCATTATACTCGGTCTTTGGATAATTATAATTATAAAGCGCATTCTTAATTATACTAGGTGGTTTTATTATTTTTAAGTGCATTCTTCATAATACTCGGTTGTTTGAGAAAACACTCAACATGATGATCAAACCACCGAGCATAATAAAGAATGCACTTTATATAATGATCAAACCACCTAGTATTATATAGAACGCACTTAATATAATGAACAAACCTCCGAATATAATGATGAATGCACCTTATATAATGATCAAACCACCAAGTATAGTAAAGAATGCACCTTATATAATTAACAAATTACCGAATATAATGAAGGAACTACTCAATATAATGAACAAACTATTTAATATAATGTTATTTTAACTCAACAACGTTCCTTAATGTACGTATAAGACAGTTAAGGTTTTCCATAATTTAGCCATTGCAATAGAATACACATGAAGAAACGTTGTCATACATCATACTGACACTGTTAAGTATGATAGGGATAAAATCATTTACTTTCCAATGTTAGATATGCAATAATTTACTATATTATAAATTTAAAGAAAGTTACGGATCAGTTTAAAGTATGTTTCAATTATACAGTATAGCCTCCGCAGAGCGACCGTCTACAGTACAAATCCTCTGCACATCAAGAGTTTTTGATATTTTCCGTAGGTGTAATTTTGATTGAATTCAACCTCTGTAAAGCGACGACCTCCAAGCAGCAACATGCACTTCAGTCTCAGTCTCTCCTAGTGGGTGTTGTTCAAGAGAGATTGAACTGTACATACAGAATCGAGTTGATAATGTTGTACGATAACCTACAACCATCGACATCCCCCTCCTTTCTGTGACCCTTACAATAGCAACAACACCTGGGTGGATTAAGTAATTCAATCACAGGTGAGTTTCTTTATCAATGTTTTCTATCAACTATTAATTCTTTATTAATGTTTTCTATCAACTATTAATGTCACTAAGTGTCACTAAGGTACCCAAACCCAAGCACGTGGTCTACCTCTGGACTAATGTCACTGTACAACTGTACATGTACGAAATAAAATCAATAAATATAGATTATTTATATTTTTGTATACCTCACTCCGATCAATGTCTGGGTGATTGTGCATATACCTGTCATAAACAAAGAGGTACAAAATAGCTTTGCTCTTATTGGATGATCTGGGGATGCACATATGACGTCAGAGATAACATACGCTGTTGTCAGAGCTCCCCCTAGTCCCAACAAAATGTTCTGAAATAAAACAAAGTATTATTTACTATTCATGGAACTTCATGGCGCGTTAAGTAGAATCATTGACGGTCAAACAAAACTTTTAATCACGGCTGCTCAGATAGTGACTGAGCACTAAACCACTTACCAGTCTGTCATATAAATAGTTTTTCAGAATTTGTACCCGAATCCCTGCTACAATGGAAACGTTAAAGGTAAAGCAAATTGGAATAACTGCACTTTTAAAGTGCTAAATTAGCTCATTTCATCTTCATATTTAAATATCAGACCGTCGTAAATTCCCTAAATGATGTCTTATAATAATAATATTACTACTACTATTAACATCTTTATTCAAAGACGATCACACCTAAAGCACGAGACTTATGCCTAGGTCACATTTTATCCGGCGCCCGGCCGGCGTTCCCGATTATTAGGAATCGGATCAGATCGGCCGGCAATTAAAACTTCATACTAAAAAGGTTCCCCCATCAGATGCCCGTACGGGATCCGGAAGATGGCCCCACGGCTATCGTCCGACTCCATGATTTTATAACCCTGAATTTTGACGGGTTTTTAACAAAAGCCCGTCCGATATCCGCACGATGTTCTTACGACGCCCGTGCGATACTCGCCCGGGTATCGCCCGATTCTTCCAAGTCGAGCGTCACATGTTGGGTCCTTGATTAACAGTTTATTTATTTATTTATTTATTGGAGTGTGGTATGTTCAACCCCTTTTGTAATAACCCGTTTTGTAATAAAATATTACAATTAGTTTTGTCTGTAGATATCTTCAATAAAACATAGCGAAATGCTAGTTATTTGGCTATTTGGACATTAAATATTTGCTAGTGAAACAACTATTTTCTTTCCAAAACCAATAGTTTGAACCATCTAACTATATTTTATACTTATAATAATACAACTAGACACTTTATTACATTTCGGGTTTTTATTACAAAACGGGTTGGTATGTTTTTTTGGTTGGTTTTGTCTGTAGAAATCTTCAATAAAACATAGCGAAATGCTAGTTATTTGGCTATTTGGACATTAAACATTTGCTTATGAAACAACTATTATTTTTCTAAACCAATAATTTGAACCAACTAACTATATTTTATACTTAAAATAATACAACTAGACACTTTATTACATTTCGGGTTTTTATTACAAAACGGGTTGGTATGTTTTTTTGGTTGGTTTTGTCTGTAGAAATCTTCAATAAAACATAGCGAAATGCTAGTTATTTGGCTATTTGGACATTAAACATTTGCTTGTGAAACAACTATTATTTTTCTAAACCAATAATTTGAACCAACTAACTATATTTTATACTTAAAATAATACAACTAGACACTTTATTACATTTCGGGTTTTTATTACAAAACGGGTTGGTATGTTCAACTCCTTTTGTAATAACCCGTTTTGTAATAATTATTACAATTCGGGGTTTTATTTGTTACGAACGAGTCGGGGACGAAAGTTTCGGGAATTCAAGAGTTGTCGTTCCTTAGTAAGTTAAAATGGTAGCGCACATGTCTCAATGTTGGAGCAAAAAAAAGTAAGAATCATTTAATAGATAATTAATGTCTTATATACATTAGTCTATAATATGGTTTCTTGTGCATAAAAGTGTCATTATAAATGTATATTGAAAGTAATTTCTATGTTGTTTAGTACGATTTCTTGTTCTAAGTTTGGTTACGAACTTTTGTCCCCTGAGATGTACTTTCGTCCCCTGAGTCTTTCGCCCCCACATGTGTATAGCTTTAGCAGTTTCATGTTATATCTGAGACTCTCTTTACTATTTTGATACGTGCATTCACTGGAACATTGTAAAAGTCTAGGGTTTGACTCCCGTCTCGTGCTACTCACCGAGCGAGCAATAATACATTTTGCCTACTGTGTGTATAGTCTCTCACACATTGTTTATATTTGTTTTTTTCAGTTCTTACGTGATACAATAAAGTGCAGAAATATATGAACGTCTTTGTCCTGCTTATTCGACATATTACAAAACGGGTTGTTACAAGGCTACCTGAGGGGACACGGTGTATATGAACTCACACACGGTGTATATGGATTTTTTCGCGGACTCGATCAGCCAATCAAAAGCCGGCAAATTTTCTTGAAGTATTATAATAAAATTTTCATAACATAAAATTCTTGTCCATGATATGCACATCAACGCCATAGATAACATAAGAGAAATTCTTATTTCTTATTGTTAAATTTCGGGAATTTCTGCATCAAACACTTAACAGTTTTAGAAATGTATACCTTAACAAATCTTACCTGCATTGCTATTGAGATCATAATTCCAACAGGTGGTATTTCATTTATATTATACAATAGAGTATTGTCTTGGTTAGTGGAGTTAGTTGTTACTTCCACAGTTTTATTGTCTTGACATTGTCTCTTATATTCTGTACTCTGAAACAAGAGACATCTATATAGTATTGGTTTAAACATTTTGCATAGAGATCATATACAATTTACATATTCTCTGCACGTATTATACACAATGCCAATGGGTTTACAAAAAGTTCTTATGAGTCAATTAGTTCAGAGCAGCCCCTTTAGGTATCCCATGTTATCAAACCAAACAATATGAGGCACTTTAAAAAGTAATAGTATGAAAAAATAGAGTAGGCAAAGTCATGAATGATTTTAAGTTAGATTTTCACAGTCAAAAATACGAAAACAAATTTTACTATGCTGTCCATTTTCCAGTTAGACCTTTGGTGTTAAGTGTCAGTTATTATTTTGAATAATAACAACATTATATTATAAGTTTTATGGATCAGATACACTTAAATGTATTTTCGGCGCAACTGTCTAAGCAGGCTTTTGGGATATCCTTGTTTACGTATTTGTAAAATATCATTCCATTAGACACATGCAAATTGAAAGAAGGGAAACCCTCTCATTCTATTGGTTGGAAAACAGAAAAGGCTACCAAAACTTATATTAGTGTTTCTCCGTGTCGAAATAAAAATCGGTAGCGTTTTGTTTAATTTTATTAAGTGTTATAAACGAAGTAATGCACATTTATTTTATCGTACAATATAATTAAACGTGAGTCTTGTAATAGACATTTCTTGCCGACATCGATAACGGTTCAAGACAATTAACCATGTTTTGAGGGACCATGTCAAAAGTAGTTAGTGTTGCGTTAACACTTCAATGACGAATCAAGACTTAACAGGAGGGGAGTATTTAATATAAATTATACAAATGTCAGTATAACAACTAAATTTTATTTTTCATTTGACAAATTCAAGCCTAATGTTTTCCTTCTGCAAACCAACACAGTCTATGTTTTAACTGTTGACGGCGACATATACCGTGAATATCTCCAAAGAGAACCAACTGCTTTGCACACTTTTAGCTTGCAAATAGCATGTTCTACAGTGACAAGGTATTGTTTAATCAACGTGTTTAGTTTCCGTCATTTGTGTACCATGAGTGGATCTTGCGTGCCAATTGGGCAGCAGTACACTGTGTCATTTATTGGTTCTTGGTTTGGATATATTTTATCTCGCAGACGATTTCAGGGAATGGTATGTCAATTCCTATTCGATACATTAACCCATACTTCTGTGCATCATTTAAGTGACCACGGTAACACTGTCGTGTAGCTGTGTACGGGGCAGTCAACCAAGATGGCGGACCGAACGCTGGTGAAAAGGTAAACATATTTTATTTTCTCGATTTCTCTAACTTAATCCACATGTATTGCTGTATAACCAGTTGTATTCAACCAGGCATAGATTCCGGTGCATAATGTACAAACTGTTTTCGCTTGATATTCACCCAAGAGCTAATAAATGAATCACAAAGTTGGTCGATCTATGATTTTGAAATTTGAAGCGAGAAAAAAATCTTTTAAGTCTGATTCTGACTTTATTTGAGCTCTTAGATTCAAATCAATTGACAGAGTAGCGTAAAATGATCGACCGAGTTACTCTGTCCCTTTACTTTGGAGGAATATCCTCTCCCTTCCACAAAAACGTTCGTTTTATGAGTGTACACAAAGTGAGTGCAGTCGCCGGTGTATGGTGTAGTCAAAATGCACATTTTTGAACGGTGTAGTCTCAAAAAACTGTACGGCGGAGTCCTTCTGTACAAATTTGGTGTACGGTGTTGTCTCAATTTTTTATTTTCAGTGCAAACTTTCATGAACGACCTTTAGTTCAATGTTAAGGTTCTGGAACTGTTATGATGACCTTCCACAATCTTATTATGATATTGTTTCTTGAATCTATACTATTAAAGACATTGAATGATGAATTTTTAGGGAAGTTTACCGTTCGTAACTGAAATTATATGCATTTTTATAACGCGACCCTTGATTTTCGAAAAGTCCGTAAATTGTGCTGTGACAAAAATAAAAAAAAACCTTTTTTTTTCAAATCCTGCAGTTTTATAATCAAATTTTAATCAATTTTCCTGTTACATAATCATGTCATGATAAACAAGAACAACATGTCATGATAAATCAGATTACACTTTGGACAAATACTTATAAAAATATAGTGCTTTGTATACATGTACTCCAAGCAAAATCCGAGTTTTTTAGAGTGTTTAAATTATTCTATCTTTAAAAGCTAATATCTAAATTGGTACTCGATATAAGAGGTGAAACGATTCAAATTTTTTCGATTCGATTCGATTTCGAATTTTCATCAAACAATTCAATTTTTCGATTCAATTCGATTTTCTACTGGAATTAAATAGGACATAACAAAAATATATCGTCAGGAGGAACTGTATTATCAATTAAAACTCTGAACTTTGATAACTAAGTCAGCTTTAATAAACAAATGTAGCATCAAACTATCAACAACATCGACATTGTCACAGCTCAGTGTATCCCTATCTGTATAATTCAGAGATCCAGATTTTACTGGATTATTGATTTATTTTACTAAAGAGTCATCACTCCCTAGTTTTTTATCATAAAGAGTGACATATTTTTCAAAGGCAATAGAACATCTATATATTTAAGAACAGTGCGTTTTCATCTGAGGGACCTCCTTCCAGGAAGATCAAAAATTCAAATTCTAATTTATCAATTTTACAAGGTATTTAGAGCAATACAATACAATACAATATGTTTATTTGTAAATAAAGGCCTCCGGCCCAAAATACATAATATAAAATACATCAATTTTATCAGTGATTAGTTGTGTCATTAACAAAGTAATCAGAGCGAACATAATACATGTACATGCTAATATTTATTACGAATTAATAGATTTCAATATTTTATGAACGAATAAAGCAATATTTTTAATTTTTTCACTATTTTCAGTTTTCATTAAGTTGCAAAAATTAATAAATGTAAAATTATTAGTATACCAGTTAGATATATACTGTCTCCTGTATGAATCAAACCTATTACAAATAAAAAATGCATGATACTCATCTTCTATTAAAGAATTATTTTCATTAATAAAACAATGTTGACAGATTCTATCTTGTCGTGGTATACCTAAATGTCGTCCGGTTTCTATCAATAATTTATGACTGGAACATCTAAAACGTGCTAATGATGATCTTATATAAAATGGCATATCAACTGACAAATATTTTTCTGGATTTAACATAGATTTAAAATGCTTATAAGTATCACATCTCGGAGAACTTTGAATGCCTTCCATCCAGTTTTGTAATTTACAATCAATTAATCTTTGTTTAAATTGTTATACATATTTTACTGCATTTAAGCATATATAAATGACAAATCGTATTATTTCCAACTTTTTAATGAAATGTAATGCTCATAGATAAATTGATTATTTCTCCTTACCGACATGTACGTATAGTATACGAATCAATTAAGTCATTATCATTTTAATGAAAAATATTCATCAGTGCATCAATGCCATAATTAATGACTAGTTAAGGTTACGATTAAACAATAAAAATAAGAAGCATTCAGCAAATGTATTTCACTATGATCAGCTTAATTTAGTTTGTTTCAAACTATTTTCTTTTGGCTTTGGCATGATTTGAAATAATTACCATCTTATCATAAACGTTGAATTAATTTTTAACAACTCTAGATCTATATTTATAATTTTCCCACATAAATGTTTATTTTAAAACAAAATCATTTTTGGTCTTAAGTCAATGTGCTGGTTATAGACAAAAGGTCCACGAATGCTAGGTTAGGTTAGACACCGTGAAAGGACATAAAATGTGTTGATACGGCGTTAAATCCAATAAATAAATAAGTATAAAATAATTTTTTATTTCCTTGACTAATCATTTGGACAATCACTTATTTCGAATGCATGTAATGCAAGACAGACATCGATTTACATTAACCCAAGTTTAAAAATAGTTATTCATGTGTATGCTTGTACACATACTTCCTATCGATTTCTTACGTTTTCATCTCGATTTCGTGGTTACTTGATTCAAACAATGAATACGTATATTCATATTTTACAGTCTATGTTCAAAACCAAGAATAATGTGATTATGATGCTGTTTTGATGTGTTTTGGATTTTTTGTCTTTTTGAATGTATGTAACTCGTGTCTTTGAACGTTCGTACTATAGGCGTCAGCTGAGGACGTCAGCATAGGGGACATCAGGAACTCCAACATTCATTTCATTCATAATCTAGACACATTAATGTCATAGTGTTTATTTTGTTTAAGCTCAATTCAAGTCAATTGATCGAACCAATGATTACATATTAACATTTAAAGGTCATCGGGTCGAATGAGCGAAACGAACTCATTATCATTGAACTCAAGGTCGTTCATGAAAGGGAGAGGATATTCCTCCAAAGTAAGGGGACAGAGTAACTCGGTCGATCATTATACGCTACTCTGTCAATTGATTTGAATCTAAGAGCTCAAATAAAGTCAGAATCAGACTTAAAAGATTTTTTTCTCGCTTCAAATTTCAAAATCATAGATCGACCAACTTTGTGATTCATTTATAAGCTCTTGGGTGGATATCAAGCGAAAACAGGTTGTACATTATGCACCGAAATAATATAAGTATTGAGGTTCAACATCGGGTCTATAAATCCGATGTGACAACCTAATGACATAAATAAGCGTCATAAACTATACATTTGATGAGTTATTGGTGTTTGAATTAATGTTACTTAAACTATGAGACAATGTCAAATTCTACAACCGGCCAACTGACCACTAAGAGATGAGTTTCATATCTGGCTACGCACTAGTCATATCATAAGGCACGTGGGTCTCGTGGATCGTAAATATAGACACGCTATTTTACCTGACTCGCAAGTTTCCCGTCAAATCGTTAACTTGTGTAAGGTCATGAATATTTAAATGTTTTGTTTCAGGACCATTATTGTTACGGAAGACACGTAGGGTAGAGATCATAATGATACTACGTGCGTATCGTGCACATCCTACACGTTGGGCAGACGTCTTAGAGGACTACATCACAGTTTCATGGTTAACGCTCTTCCAATTTTAAGGCACTAAGGACTGGACTAATTCCTTTTATTGTACAACCACGAATAAAATCATATGCCTTTATATATTTTATGTTTTCTTTAAAAGATTCATGTCAATATTTTTTCGGCGTAGCTGTCTAAGCTGGATTTTGATCTACATTTCTGTATAATGACGTATGTCTGGGAATTTCGGAAATCCGCCGTTCTATTGGATGATTTTATAAGCACTGAAAATGACGTACGGGGGAAACAGAGAAAATCCCCTCTTCGATTGGATGGCCCTGACACGCGCGAAAAAATAAAGGCCACACTTTTGTAATGCAGTGTTTTACGAAATTTTGCTTCGTTCGTAGATTTTTTTTTTTGGGTAGACTTCTATTGCTTTCCAAAGTGTTTTTTTTATATTGTAACAATAAAAAGTTACGTGTCAAACACAATATTTTATGGGTAAAATGAATTACGTCTCCAGATGTGAACCGGTTTCTAGTAAAAAGTCTGACATATTACCCAATAATTATTAAGTTAGCCTCACTACGTCCAGTTTCCGGGGTTTACACTTTGAGAGTCACAGCTCCACATATATTTATCAATCCGCAGAGTTATTGGTACGTAACTTTTAAGAATAAATTCATAATTTTTGTTCGGTCACATTTATATCAAAATCGAAGCGGGTTAACGGTATTCTGTAAATTCATGTCAAATTCATTACGCATTATCGTCTACATGTTGACCTACTTCCGTTTACAGAAAAACAAGCGTCTGACGATCCCGATTATTGGATAAAATCGGCGCGGAGTGTAATACGTAAAACACGGTATTTTTGGAAAATTTCGGACCAGTGCTCGGTCACCTTGTTTTACTTAGAATATACATAAATATGTGAGATTTTTATTTACAATTGATAGATTATTGTATAAATATTATAAATTTAAATAAAGCATAATACTTCTTGAATTATTATAATAATTATAAGTGAAAAAGACAAGGCTGTCCAAATTCGATTTTCTAGCCTCTAGGATTTTCTAGCGGAAAACAGCAGGTGCGCTCGTATCTATCGTCTGCATACACAGATAAGCTTCTAGATGATCATGATTTGGGGTTTTCCGCGAGCGTTTGACAGGTATGACTAAAATTAGAAACAATAAAATACGCGAGGTCCCCTTTTTAATTAATCGAAATTTGCTAGGGGTGACCGAGCATTGGTAGTGACCGAGCATAGGTAGCTGACTCTAAACAACATAGAACGGGCAACGGAGATCAAAACAATGGTAAGGATTATTAACGGTCGATTTCACCAAGGTCAGATATGCTCACAAGCTGCAGGTTATCAGTGTACGGCAATTGCATTGGCTGTTATATTGTTTACGGTAGGCAATCATGTGCCAAGTCTGCGAAACTGGTCTGCAAATGTTGTTGATGAAGTGATGATGCGTGGTCACAACTTGTATGAGCAAATACTAACGGAGGTCACGGAATCAAAAAATAGGTTTTCACAATGCAATTATCAAAAATCTTCTTGTCTGAAACTACAAGGCCTAGAGCTTTCATATTTGGTACATAACATCATCTAGAGGTCCTCCATCACAGTTGTTCAAATTATGCCCCTGGGTCAAAATTGACCCCACCCCATGAATCACAATATTACATTGAATTATATAAGGAAAAGTTCAAACAACATCTTCTCTTGAACCGCTTATGATAATTTGCCCAAACTCAACAGGAATGGTCCGTGGGTGGTTTCCTACCAAAATTGTTCAAATAGGTCTGATTGGTTGGATAAGTAGGTCACTGGGTAAAAAAAATAGGTTTTAACATTAGTGGTCCTCTGTAAATGGCTCTTCTGTGACCTTTGACCTTTTCCTCAGGTGAGCACCCAGGGCCCTTTGGGCCCTCTTGTTTTTAAATCGACGCCGTTTGTCTTTTTTAAAGACATTTCTTGTTTGGATTGGCCGTTTTGTATGTTTAGTACTTTATACTATTGAGACGGTCCCTCAATTTTAAACTTTATCTCCTGTTCGTGTCCGTATCTGTATAAGTAAGAAATCTCTAATAGTAATTTAAATACAAAACGCAAGAATTCTATGACCGGTCTTTCTGATTCTGGGGTTCACACGTTTGCTTTCAGATTCACAGTTCAACATATGCATGTATTTATAATCTGCAATGTAACAACACTGGGGTCCAAAAGTGTCTTTATACATGTATTTTTTCAAAGTTGCACTGAAAACTTGTACTTTTGTATAGAATTAGATAATTATGAATTAAAGTCAATTTTCATTAAAAACTACATTTTGACAAAAAAGAGGATGAAAGAACATAATTGAGTGTTCATGTTGAAATGTACATTAGCTGTTAAACTATCAACATGTGAAGTATATTTAAATATATTGTAAAATATCAAAAATGAACATGTGTAAAGAAACTTTTGAACCCCAGTGTATTCTGTGTTTTCGTGACCCTTATTGTTGAATTGCTTACTAGAACTTATTGGGATTTGAAGGGTGTTGACATTATTTGGGAAAATTGTTCAAAAACACTGCTTAGAACTGAGTGCTGATAAAGTATTTGAGCCATTAACCTACATCTTTAAACTAAGTATAAACAGTTCTAGTTTCCCGTCAAAATTTAGGAAGGCTAAAGTAATACCAATCTTGAAGAAAGGTTGCAAGTCTGAAAATCGCCAAGTTTCAATTCTACCCGTTTTATCCAAAATTAAAAAAACATACTAGAGACCAACTTAAGAAATACTTAGAACTTCACTCTCTAATACATGAGAATTAATCTGGCTTCCGTCCGAATCACTTTTGTGAGACTGCCCTAGCTTTTTAATAGATTCCTGGATAAATGTAATCAACAAAAACAAAACAAAAAACCCAAACATTTGTTGGTACTGTCTTTCTTTATCTTACTAAAGCTTTTGATTTAACCAACCATTCTTTACTTATTCAAAAGATGAAAGAATATAGAATACATAACATTTCCGTAGAATATCTTCATTGGTTTAACTCATAATCAGATAGTTACCAACAAGTATATATCCAAGGCAAACTTTCATCTGCTCTTGAAATCACTTCTGGCTTGTACTAAGGTTCTGTTCTTGGACCAATTATCTTCATCAATGACTTGCGATTACATTTACAAAACTCAAATACAGATATGTTTGCAGATGATACAACCATAACAGTAGTTGGACTTCAGTTTGCAAAAATCTTCAAAATAGCTTGGATACTACTCATGAGTAGTGGAAACGAAATTCACAAAAACAAAAGCAATGATAATTTCACCTTCCAATAGCATTCACAAAGTTCTTAATATAAAAGAAATAGTATAATCCTTGTTCAAAATTATGATACTCCAGCTGATAATTTATTCGTAAAACTGATATAAATGAAAATCCAATATCGTATTCCATTCAAGAAGGCAACATGTGCATACAAATTTGTCGATAATATATTTCCTAATTACATGACTAACATCTTTCAAAAACTTACTAATACTATGTTAAGATCATACTAACATTCCTTAACCGAGATTTAGTCTAGTATCTTTAACTATTTTTCTCATTTTTTGTCCAGAGCTGTTTTTTTTATACAAGGATGTCTGAAGTTAAATTTTAGCGAGGGTGGACATCTGAAATCTTGGCGATTACCATGGAAACCAAGATGGCGTCCAAGATGGATACCATCTTTATAAACTATGGCTAGAATTTTTCCATAATAAACTACAAAATTTCCTCTTCCCTTAATAAATTAAAGCTTGTTATAAATATTAATATTATTAATGTACAGACATGGACCTTTCAACTGATGTGCCTTTCAAGGTCATTGTAGGTCAAGAAACAAGGTCAAATCAATGTCAAAACATAAAAAATACAGAAAAAACTTTTTTTGACATGTGAGAATTATTCACCAAAACCGCTTAAAGATTTTTTCTGTTCTGTTATTCTATATTGTTATTTAAAAACATGATTTTATATTTTAAAATTGAACAATAATGAATTGGGAAGTCAATGTAAACAGGAAGATAAGTTTTTTCAACTGTTACGAAAAAAGGTCCATTCCACCTGAACAAGTTGTCTGTATATTCTTGTTATATTTTACATATAAATATGTTATGTAAGGATTTTGGTAGAAATACTTGGTGCAAATATACTAACTCTAACCCTGTTCGTAATAAACTCATCCAGTGTTAAATACTTAAACGAACTTGTAGCAGAATTATATACCAAATGAAAGCATGTTTTATTCATCTTCACAAAATGGGTATTAAAAAGCATAGTTTTTGTTCAAAGCGTCACAAGAACCAGCAGTAATTTCTGATTGCGAGGGACGTTTTTTGTAAAATTATGTATATGCCACACTTCCGGTTAATAGCAGTCAGGCGAAAAATTAACGCTCAGGAACAAAATAAAGTTTTTAGCTGACATACGTATTAAACATTTGTGGTAGATATTTAAAAGAGAAAATGGTGGAATATATAAGTGAAAACGAGATAAAAGAACAAAAATGTAGTGACACTGATAGTGTACAAAGTGAATTATTGGACTACACAGTGAGTACACATAACAAATTGAGTAATGGCGACCAACATGGTGAAAATTGGACTACAGTCAACCGAGCTTCAAAGCGACAAAGAGTCAGTTCGGGTAGTATAAACAGTTCCCAATTTTCACAATTAACTATATCTGATGAATTAGTAACAATGTTTGAAACTATGAACAAAAATACAGTCATGCTAGACGATATGCAGGGTAAACAAACCCAATGCATCAGTGATATGAAATACCTTACTGAAATAACAACAAAGCATGATAAAAGGGTTAATTAAACACAAGGAAAAATGTATTGGCATACAATCCCATCAACTAAAGATGTTATCATATAAAACTCTGGACCTCGAAGCTAGAAGTAGGCGAAATAATTTAGTATTCTGAGGCATTACTGAAAATATTGTACGTGACTGTACTTCGATCATGTATGGTTTTCTACCGAATGAAATGGGTATCGAGGAGTCAGAGGTGACTATAGAACGAGCGCATAGGCTAGGCTCTACATGGTATAGTAATAGAAAAAGGCCCAATATAGTGAAATTTTTGTCAAACACTGGTACAGACTTGGTATTACAACAAGCATATAAACTGAAAGGTATTCTTTAAGGAAAATCGATTGTCGCTGGTTGTTTCAGAACCGCAGATTTTGCCACAACTGACCTCAGTTTAAACTTGTACACAAGGGACAATAACGTTACTTTTAATTTTCAGTCTTATTTAGTTAAATTACTAATCAGTCTAAGTCAAACTCGTTGGTCCACCCGTCCTTCACATGTCAAATATCAAACAAAAATTTGAATATACATGTCGGCGAATTTCAAAGATAAATTGCAATTTACAAAAAGCTCTTTATTTTTATTGATGACGTAATGTACGAGTCTTGATACCGCTTTCTTGATACGTGTGATAATTTAAATGTCACGTATAACAAACGTTTGGTATATCAGATGTGTTATAAATCTTCACACTCAATTTGTTACGATTTACAGGTCAATAAACTAATTAAAATCTACGACCAAATCTCTTTGGGAAACTCTGTGAGGTATGGTAAAAGTTCAACATCCGGATACGGTCTTATTCTCGTATCAAATGAAGTTTAAAATTTATTAACTCACTAGAATCCAATAAACATAGAAGCTGAACCAAGCTAGCTTATTTCATGATGGTTCTCCATAACATGGTGGTAAGATCCATCCTTAAGGGTGGTTAATAGGATAACGCTCTGCATTGTGAAACATTCGTCCTCAATAATTTTCGTAACCGACACGTTACTTACATTTTAATTTTATTTTACCTGTATCAGTTTTAAATCATCTTGAATGAATTTGTTCAGAAAAAAGTTAATTGAATGGACATTTATAGCATTGGATAAATCTATCAGAAAACATATTTATTGACTCAGACAGAATATGAATGAATTATTTATTTGTGAATTATGTTATTAAACAATTGTACCAACATCTTTTGCTTATGAAAATTATGAAAAAACAAACTATTGCTGAAAGATATTTCTAGATGATGAAGGGGTAAATCAAACGACTGCTAGCGGTTTCAAAATGATATTGTGTAACAAAATTCATACCAACAATACATAGTTTTCGTATTGTATAACATTATCTGACTCAGATACACTTTACTTGCCGATTTAGATTGAAAGCAGTAAGTCTTAGTATTGTGATTTTAATATTTTCCTTTGTTTTTAAAATGTTTTCAAAGAAATTAATCATGCAAATATAGTTTGTTTTAAGTAAATAAAGGATGTTGTCTTGAATGAAGTGTTTTTCCTATTTTTTCCAGAGATTTAATGCAACTTGTAATATAAAATCCCTGTATTTTCTCAGGAAAGCTTTTGTCGAGATAACGTAAGCATTTGTACAAATTTCGATTATAAGTCGATTTTTAATCGATTAATTACATTTGATTCAATTCGATTATCGATTATGATTTTTGTCCGATTCTCCATCACTAAATAGTACACAGATGTTTCCTTAATAATGCAATATTTTGATTATGTGATAGTTAACTTATGTACACTAATTACTTCGCTACTGTAACAAAAACTTTGCATGTTAAAATTTCTCTACCGAAAGTCATAGTCATGAAACACTGAACAGCGTCTTTTCCAACCAAGGCAATAGTACGAGAACGTTTCGTCCATGCGTTCGAAAAAAACAGTTTTCGCATAAATTCGCATAAAATAAGTCCTTATTTTACATTGCTTTGTTGGATATTTGTCGGTGAACACGATTCAACTCATAGATTTGTTTCATCTAATAACTGTTTGACAATTATGCAGACAAAGTAAGCACGTGACAATTTCGGGTCAAAACCTAACCCATATTATGTAGAATCATATATTTCAATTAAAAAGTATTTTTTATCATTTAAAATTGATTTTACACATGATTTTATCTCATATGTAAGACATTTGTCCATTAATATTGATTTCTAACCCTGTTGAGACCACTCCGGATTAAAGAGACAAGCATCTGTCACGTGACCCGGAATTGGCAAGTACGACCCGTAGCTATCGAGTTTGCAACATGCATTTTTGAAAATTGTAGCAAATTATAAGCAAATAAACACAATTAATTTAGTTAAGCATGGTAATGTGGAAGTATTTGCATGTCATTTTATGCAGGTTTGATTCTTGTCTGGTTCCCAGTCGTACTTTGGCAGGTAAAGGTACGTCAGGCAAACCATGATCATGTCCGCGCCTATTTAATGAATTAGATATTGGATAATTATGTTTTCAAATGAGCATTTCTCACTACACAGACTTAAATCAAGGGATCATTGTATAAGAATTACAGTTAGTACCTTTTTTCAGTTGTTTGGTTTCATTTTTACTAAATTAAGTATCCGAAATTCTAATGAGACTAAGCCACGTCCGAATTGTGTTCAAGTGAGTCTTGTTCGTGTAAATTGTTCGATAAATATACGTGTAATCAGAAAAATCGAAATCGAATGTCCTAAATAGTATCAAACTCTCCTAAAGTAACTGTCGTCAGCAAATGTTCATGCAAAATCAAGAAAACGTAATACCTGAATAATAACTGAGGAGACCGCCATAATTACGGCTTGCCTGACCCGATAACGATAGTAGTAAGGGGCATGTAATACAGACTACTAGTCATTATCCTTTAAAACACAATAAACCGATCGCTTTTTGGTTATCAAAATAGCGGATTAGAACACCTTTTTAAAATTGAGGATACAACATTAACTGGGTCTATGATTAAGGTCAATAGTCCTAAAATCAATGTAAAAATCAGCCAGGAAATGGGGTGTTTTAAAGTTGCGTTTTAGGTTTAATCAAGCATATGCAAGGAAAAGGTTTATTGGATACCATTTTTCAATGTATTTTTTCCACATTAGTAAAAACAAAATGCTGTTCAAACGCGCGTTGAATGTGAACACTGCTAAATAAAAATGCCCGCAAAGGACGTCAATCCATGAAAATCGTTGTTTTTAGCCGAAAATGGCCATATTTGAAGATGAAATTGATTATCTAAGCTAGCTAATTTCGATCTATTAAGTTACCAAATCCATTCAAACATCACAGATCTATCGACAAATTTAACTTTAACACATATTTAGTGACCATTTCACTCATATACTGCGCTACAGTGCAGCCTACATTTTCGATTGGTCGCCATTTCACACATGTGTCGTGCTTGGGTCGATAATTAATGTCTTAGAATAAACATGAAATTTACCAAAATTGGACAATTAAGTCATAAACGACCAACTTATTTATGACTGTTGGACATAATTTTCTTAATGAGTACATGAAACATCTTTCGATGGATTAGTTTAAAGTGGATATTCGTGGATAGAAATAGCTCGCCTTTTCGTGAAAATGGTGAATGAGACGGAATGGCGCTCTCGCATCGTCTCGCGACGACCGACAACTTTCGTTAGTTTCCTTCCGTTACGAATCCTTCTAATATAGGATCCTTGCGTAAAACAAGGAATCATTCTAAACTCAGTAATAAAAATCCAAGCACAATAAAACTTATTAAAAAACCTACGGCTACTTCCACACCAGTGCAACAACCTAGAGCGACGACATCGAGTTCATCGAGTAAACAAACACATGAGTCTACAGTGATACACAAGACACGAGATTCTAAAAATAAACAGCGGGGAAATCCAACTGTTGAAAGCGCTGATTCGTCAGTGGAAGTTCAATGGTCAGAATAGGCCAGGTGGGAGAAAAGTGATTTAATACATGTATAATGCGTAAAAATTAACCCCGACTTGACCTTTTTGCAAGAATATTCATTATATTGAATACGAATGTAGTATTAATCTTCGATTACACCGTGTCCGTGGCCGTGAGGATTATAAGCTAAAATTTAACACACAAACACACTTCTATAATTTTACGATCGCTGCATAAGTGTAGAATAGGCGTGGTACTGATTTTCGTCGGGATATGTGTAGATAATTATTAGATGCAAATGCGAAAGGTGAGATCGGGGTCAATATTTACACACTGTACAAGGGTTTACCCATTATTTACTGAATAGAAAATTGACTCATAAAAAAGCTCGTCGAGACAGTGGTGGTATTATTGTCTATGTATCTAACAAAATCTCTTCTCATGTTACTTTATTAAAAACAGAAGGTGACTGCATATTATGGCTTAAGCTAGATAATTGTTTGTTTAATTTTAACCATGATCTTTTTCTTTGTATTTGTTATAACATCCCTAAAGGTAGTAGCAGGGAAGGATTAGTTGATCAATGTATATATGATATAATATGTGAACACATGCTGTATTTTAGTGACATGTATAATAATAATTGTAATTTTATGATAGCGGGTGATCTCAACAGTAGAGTTAGTAAACAATTATTTGACTTTAATCTATTACCTAATGATTATATTACTGATGAACCTGTTGAGAGAATTTTTAATGATCACATTATAAATGATAATGGTACATTATTGATAAATTTTTGTCAACAGACAGGTATGCGTATTGGCTAATTTTAATACTAAAATCATTAATTATTGACCCGTAAATAACAAACATTGTTTCATTTTTGTTACAGCTATTTAGATTGGTTAAATTAGTTATCCTCATTTTGATTGGTCAATATTCTTTTTATGTAAAATTTTTACTGAGGTTCCGCACTGTCGGAAAATTAGTGCGCCACTCAAGTTGTAAAAAATTGTCGTTCGTTGAAATTTGAAACTTTAGCTTGACAGTGCCTTCATTAATGTAATTTTTTTTTTTGATATTGAAGGAATGAAATTTAAGTTTTATGGACTAAATTAGTGAAAGTTCTGTGGTGCCTTTAAATTAGGTATTTTGCCTAATGTTCTTAACATTTTGGCAATACTTAGTGCGACTTGTTTATGATCTTACCCAGTTATAATAATCGTTGTACATGGAAAGGATAGCATTTTGCTATTTTAAAATTAAAAGTTTCATTGAGTAACTTTTATGTACTTTTAGTTTACTTTGTAAACTTTAAAATTATTATTTACTGTACGTAAATAACCAAATATTTACCATTTGTGAAAACAAACCTACGTTATAATCCTAGGTTAACTCATTTTATATTTCTAGAAATTTTTTAACATGAGTGACAGGAAAAGACTAGACTATAAAAAATTGGCAAACGGAGAGAAAGTGTTGAAGAGTGAGATGTCAAACCCATGTCTTTCCTCAGTCAGGGCCTCTCTTCCAGATCATCCTGTTTCAATTAGTCCGTCAAAGGGAGATAACCTCTTTGTTATGAAAAATCAAGAGCCTGAACCAGAAGATGATGAACTGTTACTATTACAACAGGAATTGTCAGACGCTAAGAGGGAGGAAGCATTAGTTCAAAGACAACGACAGAAGGAACTCCTGAGACGTCAAATTGAAGAAACTAGAGAAAATGAAGGGTAAGACAGTTAAAAATTCTTGTGAATCTGACTACCCCACTGGGCTATCGTCTTCGTTATCTAAAAGTAGAGACAAGAAAGAACTGCATGAAATTAACTGTGAGACTATCACATTAGACAGTTTAAGACAAGATAAAAAATTGAAACGTCTTGTACAAAAGCAAATTTAAAAAATGGGTTTATTAGATTCTGCTGATAGCTCCGATTCGGATACGTCCGATTCGGATACTAATAGTAGTTATGATTCCGAATTATCAGATTCGGATTCAGCCCAGGCTGGTGCTTCCAAGGCTAAGAGTAAAAAGTTAGGTAAACACAAAAAATCAGGAATTAAGGTCAAATCCAGTGATAGAGTGGTCAATTCTCAACGTTATCCTCACTCACAGTTGAGATATGAATTTGTCAACTCCCATATATCATTTAATGATCTTACCTTGAATTTGTTCGTAGCCGGAGAGCTTGAAATTATTTCCTCCCATAAAACAGGATCTATGGAGATAAAGAGCCGAACAAAATTATTAAAAAGGTTAATGTATCTCAGTTCTGCTTACAACTTTTCGGTTGTTAGGTCTTATTACGCTGCCGTATTTAGAGAAATTGAACTGGGAGAAAAAAACATGGGATGATGACTTCCATTACTTGGAATTGACTATTTTAACTAAAACTTTTAATAGTCAAAGTTTAATCAAAACAAACCTAAAAAATGAGGGCAAGAATCAAGACTCCATATTTGAAACCACTTGGTTTTCCCCGGCCTATTAACGAAATAAATGTTCATTACAAAATGGTCATATGATAACATTGAAAGGTAGAATGAGAATGGTACAACATGTATGTGCCACTTGTTTACAAAAAGACAGAAGGAAGTTGGAACACCCAGAATGTTCCTCATCTTGTCCTTATAGTCAATTTACATGACTCTCATATGTTAGCAACAATTTTCACAGTAGTGAAAATTATACAGTTGACTTATTTCTACCTTCATTTTGTTTTAAAAAAAGTGGTTCTAAGGAAGTAAAATATTTTTCTGAAGTTGTTTGGAAAAAAGATCTTCATAAACCTGAAATTTTTAATGAATTACCAGAAAAAATTCAATGGCATGAAAGTGTTAAAAGTTCAGGGAGTTTTAATTTTGAAAAATGTAGAATTAAAGTAAATAGTAAAATTAATACAGAATATTTAAGAAATATGCTTACATTATTTCAGTATAATGATAGTTAGAATTTGGTTTCCCCATTGGTTTTGAAGGTAATGAAAATATATTACCAAAGTTTGATTTGTTGAAATCAAAACATTACAAGGGGGCCTTAGAATTTAAAGGTCATATTGACAAATTTATTGAGTAATGGTTCGGATCGTAGAGTTATTTTAGATCTCAGCAGTCAAACAGCTGGGAATATCATTAAATTCATCAACAAGGAAACTTACCTAGAACAAGAAATTAATTTAATTTTTCCTAAAGTGGATGATTTTGCTAAATTATTATTGTCTAAAGGTAGGGGTTCCTTAATGTATAAAAAAGATTTATCTAGAGCGTATAGACAGATTCCTATTGATCCCTTACATTATAACTTAGTTGCATTTTGTTGGGAAGACAATATTTTTTGTGACACAGTTTTATCAATGGGATTAAGTAGCTCAGCCCATATTTGTCAAAGGGTGACTAATGCTATTTCATATTTAATGTATTGTTTTGGGGTATACATTTTAAACTATTAGATGATTTGGCAGGGGTAGAACAAATTCAGAATGCTCAATTTGGGTTTCAATTGTTAGGCCAAATTTTAAGTAATTGTGGACTTGAAGAAGCATTAACTAAGAGTTATTCCCCTTCAACTAAGATGTCCTTTTTGGGTGTGTGGTTTGACTCGGTCAAAATGACTATGGAAATTACTCAAGAAAGATTGGTAGAAATAATGAATTTAGTAAGTACATGGCTAAGGAGGAAAGAGGCTTCTATTACACAAATTCAGTCATTATTGGGCAAATTAAATTTTATAGGGGCTTGCGTTAAGCCTAGTAGAATTTTTATTAACCGTTTGCTTAATTGGCTGCGATCAATAAAATGCAATGACAAATCTATCTTACACCCAATTCCGCAAGATACCAAAAAGAACATCAGATGGTGACATACCTTTTTACCACAATATAATGGTATCACTTTGATTAGTAATGAACCTTGGAGCTCCCCTGATGCCGTTTTTTTCATCTGATAGTTGTCTGACTGGTTGTGGAGGATTCTGGAATGGACATTTTTTCCACTCCATGTTTCCTTCATTTATTTTAAAACAAAAGTTACACATTGGTGCTTTAGAAATGCTTTCCATTGTAGTATGTCTGAAATTATGTGCCATACAATTTGCAGGTTTGAAAATACAAATAATGTGTGATAATTTGTCAGTATGTATAGCCTTAAACTCTGGCAAAACAAGATGTCAATTTCTGCAAAATTGTTTAAGAGAAATATTTCTAATGGCATCAATCCATGAATTTCAAATTAAGGCGGTACATTTATCATCTTCAGAAAATAGACTAGCTGACCTTTTGTCACGTTGGCATTTAAATCCATTCTATGAATTTGAATTTAATAAACTGACTTCTAAAATTTTTAAAACAGAATACTTTTTACATGAAAAAGATTTTAAGTTTGACCACACTTGGTAATTGGCAACTTTTTATCTTCATTCAAAATTTCAGAATCTCAGCTTGAAGTCTTAAAGAAAGACCTAAGAAATTCAAACAGACAGGCATATGCCGAAGGTACAAGAAAGAATCTAAGAACACAATGGGAATCATTTTTATTGTTTTGTAACTATTTTCAATTTGTATCCGTACCAGCATCTACGGAAACTTTACAATTATATGCTCAGTTTTTAAACAGAACTTTTTCTTCTGTAGATGCTATTAAAAATTACATTAGTGGTGTTAAAACGATGCACCTTTTATTAGGGGTTTCTGTTGATCACATTAACCAGTTTGTTTAAAATTTATTATTGAAAGGTTTAACTAAACAAAAATGTCATGTATTCAAGCAAGCCCAGGCTATTACACCTGCTATACTAGTTAAAATGTATAACAGCATGGACATGTTAAATGATGAAGATATTCTTTATTGGTGTTTATTTTTATTTGCCTTTTTTTTGCTTGCTCGAAAATCTAACTTAGTTCCTACAAGTCGTTCTGATTTAATTAATCCAAAATTTTTGTTAAGAAAAGACATCAGTATAACTGATTATGGTTTATTAGTATCATGTAGATGGACAAAAACAATTCAAAGTAAGGAAAGAATTTTATTAACTCCATTGGTTCAATTTAAAGGTAATTGTTTGTGTCCAGTTGAGGCCTATCTTAAATTATTGTCTATTAGTCCAGGTTGATTAGAAGAACCCCTTTTTGTTTTAAACTCAGGAAGGATAATTTTTTATAACATGTACCAAAAAAAGTTGAGACAAGTTTTGGATAGTTGTGGTCTAGAATCCAAAAATTTTTCGTCTCACTCATTTAGTAGAGGTTTCGCTACTTACGCATTTCAAAAATAATTACCTAGTGATTTAATTCAATTAATGGGTGATTGGAAATCGGATGCCTATAAAAAATATTTGGAATACTCTGTTGAGGATAAGGTTAAAGTTTCCAAGTTTCTTAGATCCCAGCTTCAAAAATAATTTCATGTACCTTGTTTAAGTCTTGGATAGTCCAGTCTGGGTTTATTCTTCTGTGTTAATTTATTGTATTACTAGATAGAGTATACATGTATTTATTTTGTTTATTTGTACATGATCGTTAGTTTCTAATCCTTTTTTCGAATAGAGGAGGATATAGGGTCGTCAGCTGGACGAGCAGACTTGCTGGATCTTATTTGCGGTTAGGCTATAGAAACTAACATAGATCATTTAGTTTCCTGTCCCTGCTTCTTGCAGGGCCACTCGACTTTCAGATGGATGGTTACACTGTCTGGGTCTTGGCTGTAGTATTCAGCGGAAACAAAATATGTATTGTATTATCATTATTATGTATTTTAGTTATACTTCATGTTGCTGATGAATTCAGTTTGTTCACTGACTACCATTATTATAATTGTTTAATTTATTCTTTTTTAGAACCCATGAGAGTTATCATCACTGGGGACAGTATGATTAAGCATATTGGACACATTGATGGAGTTCGTTTATTGCCCTTTTCTGGGGCCACTGTGTCCAGGCTGTCTCAATCTTTACAAAGAAATTCATCTAGTTTAATTGATAGAGATTATATCATTCTTCATGTCGGCACTAACAACATAGCCAACGAACATCCGATTGATAGAATTTTAAATGATTATACAAATTTAATTGGTTATATTAGGATTATTAATCCTAGCATTAAAATTATTGTTTCTTCAGTTTTACCCCGTCCAATTGACCACTCAAAATCTAAAACTTCAGTTGAGCTATTAAATAAAAGTTTGATACAGTTGGCTAAATCTTTAAATTTTGAATTTGTTAGGTCATACAGACCTTTTTCTCATAAAGGAGAGGTGAATAAATTCTTTTACGCTAGGATGGACGGAGGTCTCCATTTAAATTTTGAAGGATCTAGACGTCTTCAAAATTTCTTTTTGAGGGTTATTTCCACTCTATAATTGTATCTCTTTCTTGTAGCTTACCTTATATTCTTTATTATTTTATTAGAACTTGTCAAGCTATAGTAAGGTAAGCCTTTATATTGTAGGATAAGCATTAGATAAATGGTTGTCCTAGCTATTTATGTTATTTGATTATTTAAATTTTGTTGCTTAAAATGCTGAATTCTTTTATGCTTTTGCTGTGCTTTGCCTTTATTTTTTGGGCTTTTGTTGGGCCTTATTTAAAATGTGGCGCATTTTAAAAAATATTAATTGTATGTACCAGTATATATTATTTACATTTCATGACTTCTTAATTTAAATACCTAAGAATTATGCCTAATTAAATTTATATTACTGATTCCTTGTTCAGTCCTTTATTATAAAACAGGGGAGATAATTGGCTAATTTTAATACTAAAATCATTAATTATTGACCCGTAAATAACAAACATAGTTTCATTTTTTGTTACAGCTATTTAGATTTGTTAAATTAGTTATCCTCATTTTGATTGGTCAATATTCTTTTTATGTAAAATTTTTACTGAGGTTCCGCACTGTCGGAAAATTAGTGCGCCACTTAAGTTGTAAAAAATTGTCCCGCCCAACCACCCCAAAGTTACATTTGCTTATATTTAGGTTTCATCTTGTTGTTATAAATTGCTGCATGCATTTGGTTATTATTTATTTTGTTTTTGCTTGTTTAATGTACAGCAAAGTTAACATTGCTGTGCTTTGAATTTAGTTACATTTTATTCAATTAAAATTTATGTTATCATTTATTCATTATATAGAGATATGAGTAATGTATGATTTGAGACATTTCGTGACAATAGTGAACTTACATAGTGCCCAAGTGTAGTGTTTTAGTAGTATGGGCCTTATTTAAAATGTGGCGCATTTTAAAAAATATTAATTGTATGTACCAGTATATATTATTTACATTTCATGACTTCTTAATTTAAATACCTAAGAATTATGCCTAATTAAATTTATATTACTGATTCCTTGTTCAGTCCTTTATTATAAAACAGGGGAGATAATTATGAATTGTCGTGCTGGAAATCCAGACCAATCTTGTAATTATACATGTATAAAGCATGCAGGTAGCAGCGTTGTAGACTACGTATTGTGTAAGAATGAATTATTCAGCAATTCTGCCATAATTGTTGCCATTTTGAAAAGTAAAATATCGAAAAATGAACCAACTGTAAACATTAATTTTTTAACATAATTGCACAGTTCAAACCTTTGTGGCCTTGAAACGAAAATATAACGCACACCATTCTTAAACTGAGAAAGATATACGAATTCAAAAACTCTATGCCAACTCCTACGTTACGGAACATAGAATCACGGGTACAATTAATTAATGACTAGTTTTAAAACGAAAATCTGTGTTTTTGTCCATGTAAGTATGGAATACCATTCAATGATGAGTAGTGAGACAAATTTAAGCAAACTATTTTGCTATATATACATGCTTGTCAGAAAAGAGCAAGCAGAATTCATCATCATTTTTTTGTTGTTTAGATAAGATAATGTAACACATTTATGTCAATTTTTGTATAAGTCGCATACAGAATGTAGAACATTCTTTTCTACATTGATGAAACTTAAACATATTAGGTACAAAATAAAATGTCAATTAGTTTGAAACATGACACCGTATGCTCATACATAATGACATATTTGATATGTCACGGAGTTACGGAACATAGTAAAAAAATAAGAGCTTTGCCAACTAGAACAAAATTAAATTTTAATATCGATTAAATAATACAAAAGTATAATTTATTAACAGCACAGAGTATTTCTAAATGTTTGAAACAAGTTTTAAGTTTATGTTCTGCCATTTAACAAACTTACGATATGGAGCTGGAACTATAACAAATAAGATATGTGAAGCAAGTATAATGATATTAACCTAACTCAAGTACTTTTTGTGATTTATTTTAGTGTGTATACCATGTAGATATATACAATAGACAACACTGATCGTGATGAAAATTATAAATAATCAATAAATTAGCAATTTGTTAAAATTACTATGCTTAGCGGCGTTACAGAATATATGTTACGGAAAATATTAAGCACCACGATTGGATCAAATTATATTAACAACCCATTCGTTTAGGTTTTACATTGTATTTTTGGTGACCGTGTAGACCAAATAACTAATATGCTGTAAAAAAGGACATTTTAAAAACTCGAGGACTCGATCAGACTTACACTAGTGAGAAACATATTTTTTGAAAATGACAATGACGTTTTAGAATTAAATCAAATACAGAAACATTTAATTAATTTTATGCATAGTTTAGCTTAAATTTAACTTTGGTCAAACGTTGCATTTGATATATATGTTACAGGGAATGTGTGTAACCAGGGATTTCACGTAATCCCTAACCAATTCAGGGAATTCATGTAATCCCTGGTGATTTTAGCGAATACGTGAAATCCCTGATTTCACTAGGGATTACATGAAATCCCTAAAATATGTTTTCATTTTTACACAAATTCCCTGACTCGATTGTTGATGCAGATCATATTGATCAGCGATGAAATTCTTAAATTCAATGTCTTTAAGTAGATAACTAAAACACTTTAATCATTTACAGCAATTTTAATGCAAATGTCATCTTTGTTTTTAGAACAATTATTATAATAACAACTTATGACTTGAGTTAAAAAATTATTAGACAACGGTGATCCCCTCTCAGCCAATCAAATTGCTTAAAAAGTGTTTGATAAATCCCATACCACACGGTAAAGTGTTTGATATTATCAGATCGTTTTTTTCCGTGCTTCAAACTCGAGAAAACAGTGCGTGAAATTATGGGGTGGATCAAGACTTTTTCAAGTGGGTGCACACTAAGAACATAAAGCAATGTTGGAAAGGACTGATTCGTGATCTCCTTTGTCGACCAGCATAAGACATGGAATAGTACAACCCCTTGTAAAAAAATCTAGATTAGCCCCATAATCAGTTTAATACAATTAACTGCTAAGTTAACAGTGCTAAGGTAACAGTAAAAAATCTAATAAGTAAAACCTTACAGCAAAATGAATCATTTTTTTACATATAAATCATGATAATTTTGTGGTCAGGGAATATGTGTAAAAATTGAAAAAAAATCAGGGGATACGTGAAATCCCTAGAAAATTTCAGGGTTTACATGTATTCCCTGACAGAATTTTACATGGTTGGGGATTACATGAAATCCCTAAATTTCAGGGATTACATGAAATCCCTGATTACACACATTCCCTGTAACATATACATGTAGGTGTTCAAGAAGAACAATAAGCTTATCTGTATTTAGTTAAAAGCTATCCGAAGTATTGAGAAATTAACTATCCGTATTGCTTATTACTGGAAGACAAGGACGCGCATTATTTTATTAATCTAAAAACTGCTGCAAACGAATGGTTTATCGAGTTCATCCGAACAAGTTAATACAATATGTTATGTTAATTTTTTAAAAAAAACTAGGGATTATAATCAGGACAAAAACCTTCCGATCAATTTTATTCTGGATAGTTCATACTTTCAACAAAACAAATAATGTTAAGGCGTCATTTTTATTCACGACAATGGTCTTGATGGTTTTAAGCAGGTGAAAAAATATTGGTAGGGTTTGATTTTAAGGTCCACTTGTTCGTACATTATAGAACGACCAGTATTATGTAACACAATGCTTAATTTGCAAAATTTGTATAAGCATACGTATGTATGTGCGATTATTCTGCTTATACAATTTACATCTATCCACTCTCTTTACTAGATATTAAAGCCACTAAACGAAGACAAAATCTTTATCATCTATTTAAAAACAAGTAAAACCATCAAAAAGACAATAGAATATAACTGCCTTTGGATTATAATAATTCTCTCTAGCGGGTTCCCTTTTAGGGGTCAAGTTATTCAAAATATCAATTTCTTATAAAAGTAGGGTACTTTTATAACATGCAAATTAGATTACGGAGATATTCTCTCAGCCAATCAAGTTGCTTAAAAGGTGTTTGATAAAACTTACACAAAATTGTAAAGTGTTGGATATGTTATATCGTTTTTCCAGTGATTTACTCGAGAAATCAGTGCGTGCAAATTTTGAGTACGCAAACATCTAAACTGATGCTAAAAAGAAACGCATCATTTCAACTAGGTACATAATTTTCGCGATTAATTTTCGCAACGTGAGTTATTTCGTTACTATGCTGATAGACACAGTCATAACGTTGCCAGAATATAGAGATACTCACAGAGCATAAAAGCTAGTATATGTGATGTGCCCTCGAGATTACCTTAGCCAACAACAAGTTGTGGCCTAAACTCGTTTTGAAACATTGATAAATCTGAGGGCGTTACATAGGCCAAGACGCGAATCCTTACTGAGCTCTTCATTATTTCAACACCACGGCCGCGATGATACGAGCAGAGAGATAAACGTTGACGGTGGCATATCTTAAGAACTCTTTACGCCGAACAAGAAGATTTACACTGTTTGTCGACTTATTTGACATACACAGTTATCTTTCACCACACATGACGTAGATACTGCCATGAAAATCTGTCGTTGGCGTAAATATAAATTATCTAGTTGTCTTGGCTTACCGACATTACACTCATTCTACCTGAACTTGGCCTATCAGCAAACGTTTTTGTATAACGTAAGACTTAATGGGTTTGTTTCTTTTTCCCGTCAATATATGTTCATGTATGAAACTATTTACATGATTTCGTGAGTTTTAATTGGCTTTCGCACGAAATTCACTATACAAAACGTGTATTTATCAAAGCAGAAAATTGTTGACTTAAGATTTAAAGTTGTGGTTATTTTTAGCCACGACGGGATGTTCCGATCTAGTTCGTTGAGTTCCGTGATTTTCCGTACAGTCATTACGTTGGGTTTTATCGCTAATTTCAAAATAATATTAGTATAAATTCTGGAGCAAATACTTGTATTTTTTGTATCTTAGATGCGTTTTATATATTCATTGAATGTTTGCATGAGTTTTAAGCAAAAGCATGATAATTGACAATTGTCAGTGTTCTATTTAGTAAAGGGGCTTTAAAACGAATGTATATGAGAAATATAGTCTAAATTGAATGTTTACATGTTTACTACGTAAAACAATGTTAGACAGGGATGAAATGTATAAAACAAAAACATGTACTTACAGCCTAATAGCACTCTTGGTTAACCAATAGCATTTTAGTTCTGCGATAAAGAATTATTCCTACACGACTCACCACTGTGATTATTTATCAAAAATGATTGTTAATTTGTATGTTTTATTCATTGCTTTTCTGTACATTATGTACATGGGCACAAATATTTATATCCATGAATAACATTATCTATAGTTCGAACAAAAAAACAAAACACTGTTTATAATTACAATACAATGAACTAACCCAATACGAGGGGTGCCCAGGATGACTATAAAATAAACAATTGTGATATGTTTTACTTGTGTCTTAGTTGTTGGTGTAATGGAAAGCGTTTTACATAACAAGCATGATTTACAGTGGTGGTAGTTTATCAACCAAGCTAATTTTGTTAAAATGAATTACACAAATTTTATTTTCATTACTGCCTGCACCTGAAATGAATTGTCTCATTTTTAATGTTTATCAAAACACGTTTTTTTTTTTTTGTACGCACTATAAATGTTGTTCATGAGATTTAATTAGCTTTCGCACGAAATTCACGCTCTAGGTTAAGGCCAACTATATTAATTTGCGTTTTATATGGCTTTACTGTGGCAGTAATATAAACATGTGACAAAATAAATGAAAATGGACATTATTAAAGTCCCTTTACTAAATAGAACGCTGATAATTGTCAAGTGTCATGCAAACATTCAATGAATATATAAAACGCATATGAGATACAAAAAAACCCACAAGTATTTGCTCCAGAATTTATACTAATATTATTTTGAAATTAGCGATAAAACCCAACGTAATGACTGTACGGAAAATCACGGAACTCAACGAACTAGATCGGAACATCCCGCCGTGGCTAAAAATAACCACAACTTCAAATCTTAAGTCAACAAATTTTCTGCTTTGATAAATACACGTTTTGTATGGTGAATTTCGTGCTAAAGCCTATTAAAACTCACGAAATCATGTAAATAGTTTTATACATGAACATATACTGAGGGGAAAAAGAAAAGAACCCATTAAGTCTTACGTTATACAAAAACGTTTGCTGATAGGCCACATTCGGGTAGAATGAGTGTAATGTCGGTAAGACAACTAGATAATTTATATTTACGCCAACGACATTCGCGAGACAGATTTTCATGTCAGTATCTACGTCATGTGTGGTGAAAGATAACCGATTATGTCAAATAAGTCGACAAACAACGGAAATCTTCTTGTTTGGCGTAAAGAGTTCTTAAGATATGCCACCGTCATCAACGTTTATCTCTCTGCTCGTATCATCGCGGCCGTGGTGTTGAAATAATGAAGAGCTCAGTTAGGATTCGCGTTTTGGCTTATGTAACGTCCTCAGATTTATCAATGTTTCAAAACGAGTTTAGGCCACAACTTGTTGTTGGCTAAGGTAATATCGTGGACACATCACATATACTAGCTTTTATGCTCTGTGAGTGCCTCTATATTCGGGCAACGTTATGACAGTGTATATCAGCATAGTAACGACATACCTCACGGTGCGCATGTCACCAAGGACTTCTTACTGGGTGACAACATTAATGTTTCCTTATTTATTCTTAATCACGAAACTTATGTACCTAGTAGAAATGAGGCGTTTCTTTTTAGCATCTGTTTAGATGTTTGCGTACTCAAAATTTGCATGCACTGATTTCTCGAGTAAATCACTTGAAAAACGATGTGACCTATCCAACACTTTACAATTTTGTGTAAATTTTATCAAAAACCTTTTAAGCAACTTGATTGGCTGAGAGGATATCTCCGTAATCTTATTTGCATGTTATAAAAGTACCCTACTTTTATAAGAAATTGATATTTTGAATAACTTGACCCCTAAAAGGGAACCCGCTAGAGAGAGTTATCATAATCCAAAGGCAGTTATATTCTATTGTCTTTTTGATGGTTTTACTTGTTTTTAAATAGATGATAAAGATTTTGGCTTCGTTTAGTGGCTTTAACATCAAATATCCGACCCGTTGTCTCTAAGTCGGATAGAATACTTGTAGCAGTTTGATGTGTAATTTATCAACTTGCTTTGCTCGTTGATAAATCCCATATCAAACGGCTACTCATGCTCTATCCTATACTTATTGCTAAACAGCACGAACTATGGATTTCATCCTATTGTTTTTTTACACGTGTTTTCATTGTAACAGTGAAAGTTTGTTTGTACCGGAGGGGAAAACCCAAATATTTGAATTCCGGATATAGTCTATTTTATCGACATGATAAATGGAATTGCGGAATGCTAGCAATAATGTTATTTTTCCTTTTAGGTGTTCTCATCACTGAGAAGCAAAGACTCACATGTGTCAGGTATGTGACAACTCTTTTGCAGTGGAGACTGAACTCACTAGACATCAGAGCCGCCATGAAATCAATACCAACAGGTTCAAATGCGACGAATGTGGTTACGAAGGCGATGATATCTCTAAATTGAAGACCACATGGACAAAAATGGAGACAGAAAAATACATAGATGTGTTGAATGTGGGCTAGTGTACAGGTACAGGTCTGGTTTGTCCAGACACTGACCAAGAAAACTCAACTAATGATTGTTTCTTGATTTTTGTATTTGATTTATTTTTCAATATTTTTTTTACAATCAGATGATATTTTTGTGACCCTATGTTTGTTTTATTTTTCTTGATTTTTGTATTTGATTTATTTGTAATTAATGTTTATTACAATCATGTGATCTATATGTTAATTATTTATGATTGATTTTTGTATACATTTTTTTCAAATCATTTCATTATTTATGTTGCATTTTGATAATGTAGAAATCATTACATTTGTAGATTAATTTTTTTAATTGTTTTCATTTTTTGATTTCATGTAAATGTCTCCAATCGTAGAAAAGTAGTTAATAACATGGTGGACGTGTTTTTGAATGTGCGATCGAACTTACAAATAAATGAGGTTTAATTGACTTTAATAAGGAATGAAGTGACACAAATGGAAGTGTGGCAGTATAGGTTGATATTGGATATTGTGAAATGGTACACGTTTTTACATTTTTGACATTAATAAGGCATCATAAACTCTACGCTTTGAACTTTTAACTCGTTAACACGGGGATAAAATATGTTAAAGTATATGTAAAAGCTAGTGACACATCGCACGAAGTCCACGCTCAAAAATTTCTAAAGTATACTGATCAACATTAAAAACGACCCTAAGTATGGATGACGCAAAAAAGCAGAAGCGTAAAGTAAGAGACACGCAAAACTAAAAAAACTGATGAAACCGACGATTGTGAAAGAAATGAAGCTGCTGAAAGGGTGAAGAAAGAGCTAAAAGAAATAAAAGACATTCTGATGAATGTATTGACAAAAATTATACATCACTAAGATCTATGATAGAAAACACTTTTAAAGACATGAAGGACGAACTGCTTCTATATTTTATCCCCATTAAATTTTGTAAAGATTGATGCTGCATCAACGCGCATTAACCGTTCTATTGTCATTCTATTTATTGTTAAACTTTTATATATCCTTAGTTAACCTTATTTTATCAAATAGTTTAACTACCAAAAAAAATTTTTGGCAAGACAGTCTTCTCTGAATTCCTTTATCGAAATGCAACTCTGTATAAATGGTTCTCTCTACTCTAAATATCACCTAACATTCTTATCAATTTTTCTTAGTAATACTTTTACTTTGTTTTTTTTATTATGACAAAAAGAACCTTTTGTACCCTTAATGTAAGGGGTTTAGGGGCAAAACATAAACGCAAACAAACTTTTGAATGGCTCAAACAAAACAATACAGATATATGCTTGTTACAAGAACTACATTGTAAACACACGGATACTAAAGAATGGAAAAGACAATGGGCGGGGAGTTATTCTTAAAAGGTGATAGTTCAAATAGCCTTGGTACCGGTATTCTTATTAAACCGAACCTCCAATACAAATTTATAAGCGAGTCAAATATCGTAAACGGTCGACTTCAATTAGCAGAACTCGAAATAAATAAACAAGTTATATGTATTATAAATGTTTATGCACCAAACAATGATAATGTCGAATTTTTTAACGTTCTTGAAAAAGCTGTGTCTGACAATTCCGACAAAACTTTAGTACTTGGTGGAGACTTTAATACTGTTATCAATTTTGATAAAGATAAGGCAGAAACAATACCAATAAAAAATGTTCAGTTAAAATATATAATAAAAACTTATGACTTGCAAGATATATGGAGAATTAAATATCCAAATGAACGAAAATATACCTGGCAGTCAAACCACAATCCACCAATTTTCTGTCGCTTAGATTATTTTCTAATATCTTCAGATATCGTAAACATTGTTACAGAATGTAAAATCAAACATGGCTATATGTCTGATTATTCAATTGTTAAATTAAAACTCTGCATAAACGAAACGCCTTCGGGCAAAGGCTATTTCAAACTAAACAATTCTATTATTATGGACACAGAATATCAAAACGCTATCCGAAATACTATAACAGAAACAATTAATTTTAACACAAAATACAAATCCAAGTACGTTATGGGAAATAGTCAAAGGCTCAATAAGAAACGAATCAATAAAATACTCAACAAAAAGAAAATCAAATGAAAAAAAGAAAAAAAAACTACAAGAAAACTTAGAACAGCTTGAAGCAAAACTTTCTGAAAGTCCCAATGACTCGGGAACTTTACAAAAAATGAATTCTGAAAAACAAAATCTTAACAATCATGATAAAGAAAAACTAAACGGGATATTAATAAGAACAAAAGCACAGTAGATTGAAGGTTCAGAAAAAATACGTCTTATTTTGCTAGGGCTGTCACGATACGCCAGAAGCGTATCGCGATATACTGCAATACGCTGTCATCGTATCGCGAAACGTACCACGTTATATTGTTGGCTTTCAGATTCGCTGTGCCTCCGCTGAATCTAACAGAAGCATTGCAAATCTTACATGCAGCTACTGATAGAATCTAGTCTCTTTAAGTATATACGGTCATTTAAAACGGTGACGCGCCCCAATCGGTTACATTCTTGTAACGTAAGGTTAGATGGAATGAACAATGGAAAAACTTACGTTTGCTACTTTTATTTCGGGAAGGGAAGACTTTTCTAATGAAATAAAAGATATCGTCAAATACCGGTACGTTAAAATCGTATCGCGATACGTACTGTCGCAGCTGCGTATTGCAATACACCGGTATACAGGTATATCGTGACAGCCCTATATTTTGCTAATTTAAAAAAGAAAAGATCTTCAGAAAAAAACAATAAAACAATTAAAACTATCAAATGGAAAAATAACAAATAACAACAAAACAATAATGCATGAAGTTAAAAACTTTTATCAGAAACTTTATCAAACAGATGAGGATATAACTGAAGATGATATGTTTTTCAATTCGGAACATCCAATATTGAACCAAAATAAAAAAACAAACTACAGAAGGTTTACTTACAGAATATGAATGTTTTTCTGCTTTAAGTGAAATGAAAAAAAATAAAAGTCCAAGGTCAGATGGCCTTACTATTGAATTTTACAAAACCTTTTGGAACGATATTAAAAATTTATTGACTCTCTCAATTATTCATACAATAATAATCGTTTATCTGAATTACAAAACCAAAGTATAATCACTTTAATACCAAAAAAAAGAAACTGATCTAAATTGTATTTCAAATTGGTGACCTATATCACTTCTAAATATAGATTATAAAATTGCCACAAAAGCAATATCAAATAGAGTCAAAAAAGTTATATCATGTATTATTAGTTCAAATCAAACTGGTTTTATAAAAGGACGTTTTATTGGCGAAAATATAAGAACTCTTTTAGAAATCATCGACCAAGTAAACGAAAAAAAAAACACCCGGAGAGTTAAGTTTAGAAGTTCTGTCTGATTCAATTTCTAAAATTAATAATATTAAAGGTATTAAAATATACGATAACGAAATTAAACAAACACTTTTCGCTGATGATGCAAGTTTTCCGTTAGATGGCACAAAACAATCGTTTACTTCATTAATAAAAACACTCGACGATTACAGTGTACGATCGGGGCTACAACTAAATAAAAAATGCAATGTTTTGAGAATAGGTTCACTTAGAAATAGTAATACCAATTTCTCTACAAGAAATAAGTTTAACTGGATTTCCGAAAAGGCCGATGCATTGGGCATAACAATTTACAACAATAAAAATCAAACAATCGAAAATAATTTTAATAAAAAATTTGACGCTTTTAACCACTGTTTAAATGTGTGGAACAAATGGAATTTGAGCTTAATTGGTAAAATAACAGTTCTTAAAACTTTTGCAGTCCCAAAACTTGTTTACCTATTAACAGTACTCGAAAACCCTTCAGATGAAATGATCAATCAAGTAGAAACAAAAATGTACAATTTTCTTTGGAGTTCAAAACCACCTAAAATTTCAAGAGAACAAATAACTCAAACATACGAAAATGGAGGACTAAAAATGCTGAACATAAAAAAAATCTTAGATTCTTTAAAAATAACATGGTTACCTAGAATTTTGAATCGAAATTGTAACTTAAGCAATATATATAAACATGAATTGGAAAAGATAGGTTTAGATATGTTTTTCAAATGTAACATAAATCTTAATGATATTAAAACTTCAAACATAAAATCCACATTTTTAAAAGATACTTTAACAGCATGGGCGCGTATAAATTTTAAAAGTGATATTAATATAATTTCAAAAGAGATTATATGGAATAACTCAAACATAAAACAATTCAATGGTAAATGTTATTTTTATAAAACTTGGTTAAATAGAGGAATTTTATTTGTTGAACATATATATAATTACAGAGAAAAACGATTCAACACTTTTGTTGAAATGAAGTTTCTATATAGCTTACCAAATGGAGATTTCCTCAAATTTAACACACTAATAACAAATCATTTTCCAGCAACTGGAAACAAATGCTTAGTAACGAACAAATTAATCAACCGCAACCGTCTTTCCTTATTACAAACATAATAGACAAGCAAAACATATGTCAAGTTATATACAACATGTCTATACAAAAACACAACGACATTGAACCTAAACAAATAACAAAATGGAAAGAAACTACTAATAGTCAACATAAAAACTCAAAAAAGATACTTTTACAGTCAATACAAATAACAAATGATACAAAATTACGAGAATTTCAATATAAATATCTTATGAAAATAATTCCAACAAACAAATTCCTTCATAAATGCAAAATATCAACAACTAGCCTATGCGATTTTTGCTTTAGTCAAATCGATTCACTACCTCACATGTTTTGGGAATGCAATCCATACAAAATTTTTGGAGAGATATAAGCACTTTCTTAAATGAAAAATGTAATTCAAGCGTTCAACTTAATTTAAGCGTTATAACATTTTGTGACTTATCAAATCATCCAAATGCCCACATTATAAATTTTGTTATTCTTCTCGCAAAATACTTCATTTTTATCAACAAATGTAATCAGACAATACTCCTAATAAATAACTTTAAAGCTTTTTTATATTATCGTGAAAAAATAGAAGAAATGATAGCTTTATTTACAAATACACAAACAAAAATGGAGAATCCTCATTCCAAACAACGAGTAGAGAGAGAGAACCTTTACATCTTTTTTGTCTTTTTATAAGAAGTTCCTCCTTTTATTTTAGATTTCTTTATAACAAAATTATTGATGTCCATCTTGCCATACACATATATATGTGTATATGTATATAAAAATGTATGTATGTATATGTAATTATGTGTGTATAGATATACATATGAAGTTGTAAGTGTACGTGAAGGTGTGTGCGGGTGAATGTAGGGGTGCGTGGGGGTGCGTGTGAGTGTATGCGGGGGTGTGTGTACGTGAAGGTGTGTGCGGGTGAATGTAGGGGTGCGTGGGGGGTGCGTGTGAGTGTATGCGGGGGTGTGTGTACGTGAAGGTGTGTGCGGGTGAATGTAGGTGTGCGTAGGGGTGCGTGTGAGTGTATGCGGGGGGGGTGTACGTGAAGGTGTGTGCGGGTGAATGTAGGGGTGCGTGGGGTGCGTGTGAGTGTATGCGGGGGTGTGTGTACGTGAAGGTGTGTGCGGGTGAATGTAGGTGTGCGTAGGGGTGCGTGTGAGTGTATGCGGGGGGGGTGCGTATGAATGTATAAAGTTGTTATATACAAAAACACAAGTTTCAAGTCAATTATTATTGTATGTACGAATATATTGTTATGAATTTGTCATGTAATATGCTTGAGACTGTAAAAATAAAATGTGCATAACAAAAAAAATGTCTCCAATCGGTTGATATTTTATCAATTATTTTGTGATAGTTCATGTAAAAAAAGTCTACAATTAATCTGTGATTAATATTTTTCAATGAGGATATCTCGTTTCAACGAATATAATTATGTTGGATTCTTCTTTAATAAAAAGTGTACAATATTTAACGAACTGCGTTGTTTTTTTATTGTGCCACATCACGAGTCTGATCGATGTGACCACGCTATAGCAGTGGCGTTACATCTATACAAATCTAAAAATAGAATACAAACCGAACTTACTTTTTGCGTGATCGAATGAGTAAGAGGTCGATCTGCAACCTCTCATTGATAGAGGTCATGGGTTTGAACCAGCAACAGACGATGGCGTTTACTTGCAAAGACGATTACCGTTTAATGCTCACACATAACTGTAACTTTTGGTAGGGTAACTATCCATCTCATGACTTTGAAAGTTGAAAAACCACATAAAGCTGACATGAGATTAACTGTGTTAAAATAAATCATATAAGACACTTCAGATGACTTCAAAATTCTAATGTCTTTAAATTCGTGTATGCATACTCAGTATTTTTAATAATTTAAAACAAACATGCATAGACATGATTAAGTGTATCTATACTGTAAACGTGTTCTTTATGCATAAAGTTACAACACAATAACATGTGATCTATAAACACTTTATTATTAACTTTGGATTTTATTGTATATAATGTGGATTCTAGCAGAAATTCCTTTTGCCATACAAACACAAACAGCATAATACCTTTGGAAATCTATCAAATTAGTCTCATGAATTGCCGTATTTAATATAACTTTGTTCAAAAATGAATCTTTGTACTTATTAAGTCATACATGTGTAATGCAAAATTAATATAAATCTAAAAAATCACTTCAGACAAAATCTTAGACTTATTTCTTTAAGGATAATTTGATAATGTCCATACTGTATATAAGAAACTAAGTGAATCAGAACAATCGAAAATGACATAATAATGTCTAATAATGTCAGTTGATATCGTCTAATTCTAATCCCAAACGTAACGTGGGTCAGAGCTTACTTTCGTTACGCTCAGATGAAATATTACTTATACCTACAGAATTCTTCAAATCTATAGTTTTAATAGCAAGGTTACCCAATATTTTATTTGTAGAGTTTGTGTCCATGTAAGTACCCACTTGGTGAAACTCATAAAAGTATCCAAATCATTTTTATCAGTGCTTGGGGACTGAAATAAGCTTCTTTTGATAGTTTTCTGCGCTGGTTCAGTAATAGGGGATCCGTTTGAAAATTTGAGTGCTTCAACAGCCGTTTCGCGTTAAGTTAAGCAATTATTGAGAAAATATGTCACATGAAATTTATGTTGCAGCACTCAAAACGTTTGTTTAAAAATGTAAACTTCAACCTTTCACGGACTTAAAATCAGAAGTTTTTTAAATAACAAGTCCGTTAATAAGTAAATATTTGTGATGAGTTTTACCTGGTAATTCTTATCCGTGAATTACGTTACTGTTGTGAATCAATTATTAACAATGTCTAAAATTAAAATACAAACCGTGTGTGACACCGATGATGAGTTTTTTCAATTCATTGATCATTTCTATCTATCAAACAACCAACACATAACAAGAACAAATATGTATATCAAACATAATAAGGACGAAACAAATAGATTATAGACTATTTTATTGGCTTTTTTCTTTTAGAAAAAGTCCTTTCCGTGTCAAAAAGTATAGATAATGATAAGCATGACATACTTTAACATTGAAATATCGATACAAAATGTCATACCCTTTCCTAAAAGTATTCAAACTACGGTGTCAAAATATTGAAAGGATAGTGTAGTACAATAGTGTGTATTTATATGTACTAATGGTAACGTAATTCACATAAATTTTATTTTATATGGCGTGAATCTATAAAAGTAAATACTGTTAACTAGGGATATAAAATGGAAACATCTCTTTAGTGTATAGTTCATTTGTGCTAATTTTTAGATTTTAAGCAGTAGATTGGATGACTTCGGACTTTTATTTAATTGAAACCTTTGTACGACATACGCAGTTTTATAAAATTTCAAAATGCCTTTTAAAATACATTGCAAAATGATTAATACGCAAGCTGTGATAACAAATAAATGTCTACAACACTGAATACGTAGTAAATACTTGATAAAGCTGTAAAAGGACATATCATGGAGAACCACAATGTCGCTAATTTAAGAAAAGAACGGTAACGTAATTCACAATATATTTGTACAAAACTTCTTTCATGTTTGAAAATGTTCTATATTGCTGACACTCTAACTTAATTTAACAATAGAGAAATCCTTGTTCTGCCAATGATGAAAACTAACTTATTGGTCATTATGTATACAGTGTAACCTCTGCAGAGCGACTTTCGGCGGAGTTTGAAAAAACTGCCGCTCTGCAGAGGTGCCGCTCTGCAGAGGTAGACTTTTTCTACAGATCGCGAAAAACGGCCGTTTCGGTACGGAAACCTGGCCGTTATCCGTTCCGTAATGTAAATACAGTTATTATCGGGCGCTGATCGACAAATGTAAAAAGTTTTAATATGATTACAAGTTTTTTTTAATTAATCATTATCACCGTTAGAAATTCCTAGCATGATGGTTAGTTTTTTCACAAAAGAAAGCACTACACCAGCGAAAGCGTTTCTGTTACCGTCATAATTGTATTTATACCTGTCTAATGGCGAATAATATTTAGCATGGATTATCGTCGTCTTTTCGGGAGTAACTATCTGATTTGGCTCTTAAACCTCTAATAACTTTAAAACTGAATTCATGCTATCAAAGCTTTTAATAATAAGTACAATAACAAATAAGTTTCATTTAGTATCGTTAACTGGCTGGACGTATGTACAACTGATACTTGATGACGTCAGCCTACCAAACAAAGCGCTCCTCATCTTAGATCCGTTCGTTGGTGTCATGGAAACCATATGTCACTTGTATATTAACCCCTGTTAGTCAAATGATTTAACAACATGACACTTTAGGGTAGTATTATATGATTAAGGGGTTTGTTCATTGTTTAAATCATCCGGTCATAGATAATTATCGATAATTGATATTAACCTTGCTAGACTTAGTGTCGCTGTACAGAGGTAAAGAATAACAATGGGAATTTTTCTCAACGGCCGTTTACCGCTCTGCGGAGGTGTCGTTTATTAGAGGTAAATCATAGTGCAAAATCGACGGGGGGAATTCTAATATGCCGCTCGTCGGAGGTTGCCGCTCGTTAGAGGTGCCGTTAGCAGAGGTTATACTGTAATTTATTATTAGTTAACGAGTTTGCAAACACAATTTTCCAAACTGTTAACAATGATTTAAATGGAGGGGCATAGTTTCTGTTATATGAAATATTTTTATATTTTACATACGAGGCATAATTGGAAGCCTGCAGTTTATACATGATTTATTTCTGTTTCATGGGACTAAACGTAAAAGAACATCACTCAATACTCCTTGTCAAGATTGATTTGAAGCTTTAAAAATATATTTGATGCATGAAAAATAAGGTTACATGTAACATGTTTCAACACTTCTAGTATATTGAACTTGAAGCATTCCGACGTCAGCGTTGAGTAACGATGATGTAACTTCTTATTGTAAAGGCAAGTGCATGGTTTTCTCACTCCACATAATCACCAATTTAGATATAACATATTTTATTGCCTACATGTAATTATTATTGTAATTATTACCAACGTTCTCATACATAGAATATACATAACATTATCTTAGCCCACAGTATGTCTGCCCACAAGTTTGCACCGCTGGTTGTCTCTTGCGTCAAGTGTTGATAAATTTGAACTGTAGCACGGACAATTTTACATCTAGATTCTCTATCTTCTTGTCTGCCTTCTTCACAGAACATGTAGTTTTCCAGCTACCCGTTCTCTCTGTGAACTTCATGTTTACTACCATGTCAGAATATCTCCTTCTCTACATAAAAGGAATTGGGCACTGCTACCATTTTAATTAAATCGCATAATCCATCTGCCTTATAATCAATTATCGCTACATTTAGATTAGTGTTACAACGATCTGCAACTTTGCCTTATATCGTCATGCGCCTCCTTTGGTTTTTGTTTTTACATATTGTACGGGTCCATAATCGTATACATTTTTGTCTCATTCTAAATATATTTGGACCTATATTGGTTGTTAGTTTTTAAAATGTTTTAAAGTTTTAATTCAATTAATTTTCTCTTTTCAAGTAGCTTTAGCCATATTTTGGCTTTCATCAATCTCTCTATGCCCTTTGCATCTAAACATTGCTTTTACCCACTGGCCAAACAAAATTAGAGGGATTGTGAATTACGTTACCGCTCTGTGAATTACGTTACCATTTAAAATGTGTGTCTAGCATGGACATATGAACAATACAAAATAATTGTTACTGTGTAACTAAAATAATGCCCCAGAAAAAACAACTGATACAAAACTGATTTATCTATTATGCACTTGTATGATGAAACTATTTAAGAAACATACATGACTCACATTCATCATAAAATATTCGTAAAAGTCTCTTACTTATGCAATTTCCTTCTTCAAAAACTTTCAAAATATTGACACCCCAACGTTCTTAGGTGTTGCTGTAAATTTAACCTGTTATAATTGACCCTGGGTCCTAATTTCGGCGACTAACTGATATTTGCGGTAACGTAATTCACAATAACGTAATTCACGAATCGATTGTTTATTGGGCTGTTTATTTAATTGCATCAAGGCAATATTAATTCATTTGGTTATTACTTAAGTTTATAAGAGGGTAGTTTAGATGGAATTTAGTAAGTGGATATAGGTAATGTTAGTGTGTATGAAAACAGCTAGTAACGTACTTCACTAAACCTAGGTTTTATTGAGTGAATACCGTTCTGAGGAGATGTGTGGATTATACAATTAATCAACAACCAATCTAATTTGTCAATTGTGTGCTACATACATTGAGTAGTTCCCAGAAGATAAATACATATATATAATGCAATGAACATCATGCCAGCAAGCCTGTGGAAAATGGTAACGTAATTCACGTGAATTTGTGGGACAGCAAAGTCAATGCGTAAATATTTTTATGATGTAAGTTGTGGAAGTTCAAACTATTGCAGTTGTTTGGCCTATGTGGATGCTTTATGATGAAAGTCAGAATTCTCATTCCTTGAGCAGAATAGGGCGACAATAAATCTGAATATCAATTGACCCAAACAGTGGGACAAGGTATTTTGATGAAAATGCAACATTCCCGCTGAGTAAAATTATCATCCAGTAATGGTTATGTTTATAAATGTATATGTTTTCGGTAAAGACATATGTCTCCTAGGTAAAGGACAAATTTGGTAATAAACCATGCTATACTCTTAGTAAAAATACTATGTGACATGATATTTTTGCAATTGCTTAACTTAACGCGAAACGGCTGTCAAACGAACTCTATGTGTAGAAAAAGTTTTTGTCCATGGTCGCTTTACACCATGATGCTTTGGTGTTACTTTTTCCCAAAATGTTCAGCAAATGTATCGGGCCAATATTGTGGACCACTCTTGAATTTCTTCAGACTTGATGGTGACGGTCTTCAAACTTTAACTCTTTCACCTTTTTTATTTTTGACTTGGTCATTTCTGAAATTTACAACATAAAGAAAAATGTCAAACAATAAGGAAGACTGCTAAAGAAAATTCACTTTCAAATGTCTATGCAAAAAGAGTCATCTTTGAGCACTTTGAATCTATTCATCTTTGTAGATTGAATAATTATATTTGACCTATTTAATGATAAAAGTTAAAGTGCCATCAGTTTATTAGTTTTTTTGTGCGTCACAAAAGTCATAGTATTAAAACTATAGTAAGTGGTCTACTTAACTCGGTAGTATCCCTTGTATATACAAATGTATGTATATACATATACATTTGTATTATGATTGAAAATCAAAATCGTTTATCCATGTGTTTAGTTCTAAAATAAAGTTAAGCTCATTTTTAAGAAACTGTAGTAAGAAAATAGGACAACTTGACATAAGAAATGAATGTTATCCCGTAAACCACGAACAATGAACATTATCATTATCCACATTATATTATAATTTACAAACTAGCTCTTTTCAAAGATTGTGGTCATATCGAGAGGGCTTATTGGAAGAACATATGACATAATAATACTATGTGCTTAACTGGCAGCAGAAATTAAGGCATTTGAACACAATAACCGTCGAAATACAATGAACGCTACCACGGCAGTTTCACTCGCTTCAAAAACTGTTTCCCAAATTACGCCAAAACGGCTAAATTTTCCAAGAAAATAATTACTGCAGCAATCATATCTCGTAAGCAGGGGGTTTATGCGCGTATTCTTGTGAAAAGAACAAAATGATAAGTTCAAAAAGAGCAAAAAACCTACCTTAGGCGAGCGCCCTAGATTCCAAGTATGATGAAAAATGCCCGGATGAAGTCACGTGGGTTCGCCACCGGTATGTTGTCAGACATAAGCTGTGTAAAAAGTCTTTGTAGACGCAATGTCTACGTCACATTTAACTGGTGTTAAATCAATTTAAGAAACGTAGCTCGCGAGTATAAAAGTTTATCAGAAGTACATGTATGCATTGGCGTATTTAAAAATTGTGAAAATGTATAAGATATTACTTTAAGGACTAAGACAGAGTGTAGTTATCATATTTCTGAACAAAGGATTGTGTCGTTGTAATTTCTAAAGACGTATGTTAACAAGAATACATTACTGATTTACCGTAATATTGAAATTAGACTGATTTTCATGAATATTTAGACCTGAAATCATTAGTTTTTGTGTAAATTTACTTGGTCATGCCCAAAATGTTTGACTTTTCCAAACTTTTCGATGCGGTACAAGTTTCAAGGTGCATGAGCAAACAAATATTTTTTTTTCCATTTTCGGATTTTTAGGTGCGGGAAATCCGACGAACATATGATCAATTTGTTGTGGCCTAATAAAAACCTTGTTGTAATTTTCTCATCGACGAAATTGAAGATACGAGTTATGAAACTGTGAACTATTTTTGCCTGATGGTTACGTCTGCGACAAATTTTGATTTGAACTGAAGCGTACCGTCTACTAAGGCATTGGTTGCTAAGCAACCCATGTAAAAAAACTAAATAAAATATGTTAACACAGTTCACTGAATTTATTTTTAAAGCAGGCATTTCACTGTTTTGAATGAATGTTTCATTAAAACAGCGTGTCATTTAGTCAATGAATGGTACTAAGTATAAATTACATGTCCTTTTTAGACATCTTGACGTGAAACATTAACCTCTGTCTCCGTTTATTTACTTTGATTTATATTAGTTTGTTTGAATGTTATAAATCACACACACACACACACATTGCGAAAAACTTTAAACTTCTCCGAGTTTCTGACAATGGACGAAAGCTGACCTTTATCATAATACTAAGGATACTCAAATCATGCGTAATTTTTTATGTATTAATTTTCAATTCTTAAAGATATACATGAGTTACTTTTGCAGCAGGCATAATTCCATTTGCTTTATCCATTTTTCTGAGTCGTTGAAATCCACGAAATAACACAATGAAGTATTAATAATAAGTATAAATTAAGTTATACTGTTGGTCTGATCACTTAATTACATACTAGTTTAATAACATTTCTACATAGCTTGTACAAATAGACCCGTTACATATTTAATCAAAGCACTGGAGTGCTGGAGGAACGATGTCCTGAACTTATTTTTTGATTAAAGAATGTATTATTATGTATATTATCTATAAAATAATGTATTAAGTATCAATAAACAGAATTTAACAAAAGGATAGCACTAGACTTCTCAAGTGGTTTGCTCATGGCAAGGTTTATCTTACTTTAAGCAAAATAAGCCAGTCAAAGAATTTTTTCACAAAAACATCGACTTTCTAACAATTCATGTAAGGTTTTCCCCCAAGTACTAAGCTCTTTTGCATCAAGCTACATTCCAAATTTTGTTCACGAATTTTAAGTCAAATTAACGTTTTGCACTTGCAATTTATTCACAATTAAAGTTACTCTAAGAATCGTCTATTTCCTATAAATATTTGTTTAAAATTCCGTACACACTTATACATATTCATTCCAAATTATAATCAAACTCTATATCTTAAAATCGCTCAAGTAAACTTTTAATGTGACACTTTGAAGACGACAACGTCATATCGCCGTATATTAAACATCCGGTAAGTGTATTAGTCATATCCAAAATGGCGGGTGTAATAACAATTGGATAAGTCAGGTCGGTAAATATTTGTTTATTTCGAGTAATAATGAATTTAAACAAGTTTTTCGACGTTTAAAAGATGAAACACACGCATGTTATTTGACTTCCGTAACTCTAGCCAACCCTGACAGGGTTGTCTACAGTTACGGAACTTCCGTAACTCTAGAACCTTGGTCTAGAGTTACGGTACCGTAACTCAAGCCACTGCTTAATATAATACGATCATTTAATATTGTTTATTACTATCGAATGATGTAATTATGTTACGCATATAACAGGCATTGTCAAAAACATCGTAGGCCCTTTTTACTCCAACAAGTAATCATTGCAGTTGTCTAGGGTTGAGTTGTCTACGGGTTGAGTTGTCCCGTCTCCATTGCAAAAATTTATACGTCCTGAGAGTAACCTCCCTTTTCCTGAAGAGTTTCAAGAACGACAACACAAGCCAGCGTTTTATTACATTTAAATGAGATGATAATGAGTTTCACGCTTGAACTACGCCTCTTTGTCTATGTTGAAAATTGTTGAAGCGTGAAAAGAGTAATCTTATACTTTCTTGTTACCATTGGAACGATGCTAAATTAGCATCGTTCCAATAAATCTTGCACATCAGGCAACCGAACCAAGACTAACAGTCCAAGTCATTTAATGTCAATGTCACTCAAGCATATTGTAAATTTTATTCATCGTATAAAGGTCAATGTGCAGAAGCAATACAAAGATTTATGTAAATACACGAATTATTATAAGTTCATAATTGATATGATCGTGAGTTTACATGATTTTTTTTTCAATTATGTACTTACCTTTACTTGTCTTGTCCGGTATGCGATACCATAATTTGAATAATTTCTCTTATACGCGTGAAGTCAATACCTTGAAAATTTGCCTAATACTCATTGCGTACATTTCAAGCCGGTTGGTCAGTTTTAAAGACACAACTTATAAGTCAGGGACATCAAAGGAAAATTGTTGTATGAAAAGAGATGAAAATTTCAAGTATTACATGTTTCATGACATTTTCGTGTTTGCAAGCTAGTGAAATAAATTGAGGCCCATGCATAGGTATATTGATAATATTACTAGTACTGTACTTAAGAATTTCTCTGACAAAATTGAGTAAGTAAATTGTTTTGCGGCGCATGGTTCCCATTCTCGTTCCCAGAGGCTATCAAGATTCTCGATACTAGTTAGATCGAGAACCTCGGGGTACGACAATGCTGGTTCCAAGATGATCGTAATTCAGACAATATTTCCACCATTAAAAAAGGATAAAAGATTAAATTAGCAAACAACATTTAATTAAGCAGACGGCAAATCTCTTTCTAGCTGGTCAGAGATTAGACGTGTATAATAAATAGGGAAGTATTTTTATTCACAATTCCATCTACGTTTGTCACTGGAATTCAAACAAACTTTCACAGAATTATTGTCACCAAATGGCTCAGTGAACAAAATCCTTTTTATCGTCCGTATATGAGTCACATAAGACGGTATATACTACACGGGAAAACAGAACAGTTCAGTCCGGCTTTTCAAAGACAATGAGAGCTTGTTACTATCACTCAAGTGTCGGCATCTGATGTCTCGCCATTTGTTTTGACATGCTGTAATAATCACTTCGAATGTATATCAAAATCCCCTTGATCATAATCCCCTTGGTTGAAAAATGACATAGTGATCGAAATCCCCTCAACAGAAATGACCGGGTGTTCATAATCCCCTTGATGGATAGTCAAAATCCCCTTGGCAAAAATGATGGGGTGGTCAAAATCCCCTCAACTTGTGAAAAACAACCCCCTTTACTCAATATTCTTTTTCCTTTGATCTTTTGTCACTCCAGCTAAACTATTGTGTTACATAAAGAAATGTTGCAAACAGCAGTTACATTGAGTAGAGGAAAGAGTATGGAGTATACTTTAGCAATATAATACAGGTTATTTTTAAATACTCCAATGTTGTCATTTTCATGTTAATATAAAATATAAAACCAGACATAAAATTTCACTCTTATTTATTAGTTTTTATTTTTTAGAAGTAATTTTAGATAGCAAACTGCAATTAATAGCCTCATTTTAAGTTATTATCTGGAAAGATCTAAAGCTAGTGTGCAACAAATTTGCCTTTAAAGGTGTTTATCATTGCAAAGATTAATTGATTGTTTGTTACATATAACTATGATTAATTATAATCAACTATCATTTATTTGTTTGTATTTTACAATTTTCTCAGCAATAATAACATCAATAAAGGGTGTCATTATTAACTGGCTGTGACAAACATACACCTTTTAATTGTTTGTATGCTTTTCTCTTTTTTTTCAGCAATTCTTGAAGCAGTTGGTTCTTAAATTCATTGAACTAAAAAGAAAAATATGAAAAGAAATTTCCCAACCATTTCACATTATTTGAGGGGATTTTGACTACCCACTGAGGGGATTATGACCACCCCTTTATTTTTGCCAAGGGGATTATGATAACCCTGTCATTTCTGTTGAGGGGATTTCGATCACTATGTCGTTTATCAACCAAGGGGATTATGATCAAGGGGATTTTGAGCGTCTCCCAATCACTTCAGTTGTATCAAAGATTTTAACTTAAGTTTACTTAAAACTGCAAAAATTGTAGTCCATTAGGACATGTTAGTTTTTTGCTATTCCGAATATCGGATACATAGATTCATTTATGTAAACGCTACATTTGAACTTGGTTCATGGACTCATTGCAGGGCCTCAATGATTGTATCCATTCACCGTGACATACAGAGATTTTTCCGTTATATCTCGCCACTAAAAAGCATGCAATACTTGTGTCAAGATCTGTGATAAGTTGTGTCTTTAATAGCTGTGGATGTTTAAACAATGGAGATACACTACTGGCGACGTTATCACTTGACTCCTCATGTATTCAGTGGCATTACAAGAGCGTGTCAAGACTTAAAAATCACCTAACACCAATATCATAAATGATACAATCGTTTGAGAATTACTCGATTTTTCGAAATAGACAAAAACTTAATATTTTAGGGGCAAATTAATCACTAGCGGTGCCATTTTAAACTAAGGAGCAGAACCTATAATTGAAACAGACTCTGACAGGAGTGACTCGAGATCTTTCAGTTGTAGCTTGTAGTAATTACCTTGAGAAAGACTTACAGTCAATTCGCATTTTCTCGACTACGCTTACGTCGACTTTTCGTAATAGATTATTTAAAGTCCCGATTTTTCCCCTTCTTTATCTATATGAAAAATGCATGTTCATCTCGATTTTTTCTCTCTCGACTTATTCGATATCTCGATCAAAAATTTCGGACCGAAACGTTCGTTTCACTCAATAATTATAATGTTACCTCTGTTGCATAGCCGCTTACGTATAGCAATATATTAACAACCCAGGATACAACAGTACAACACAGATAGTTAACTAGTTTAATGTTCATTCTAACATCACATGTAAACGCATATCAAATGTCATGATTGTAAGGTAGCCAAACATACAAGTACAAACATCCATAGTCTACCTAAGTATAAGCCTTATGTCTAGCGTGGACCAAAGGTTTTGGCCAAAGACCCCGCAAGGGTTCATTGGCTCGACAGAGCGATGGTCACTGAGATGCGATACGTTTTATACACTTGAGTTGACAGCTCAACAACTGTACGTAAGTACAACTAATTAGTCTAACATACATATAAAATGTACATCCGGGAGCCCAAGGCTATAATGAGTTAACTTAATTACTCTATACCTGGACATCGCATAATTTCATATGTAATCTTCAGATTACATAACACCTCGACTTGACCAAGATGTCATCGGCAATTCGACGAGGTGCAAAAACAACACGCGCCAATCAATTAGCGATTGCACTGTGAAACTAATACTTAGGTGTCATTAAAATCAACCTGTCATTTAACAAAAGTGAATAAACAAGGTGACAGCATCGTGTCTCTTTACTTGTTACATACGTTTTTTATGAAAAAAATGCAATAAAATAAAAAAGAGAAACGAATAGTGTTTTATATTCCTTTCTTCATTTAATTTCGTTTTTAGTTGATTGAATTGTTTGAACTCAATTTCAGTGCATATCCTTAAAAACTAAAATTAATCATTCCTTTCGCTTCAGAAAAATGCCGGTTAGACATAACGTTGTTACCAATTAACTTGATAATATCTGTTACTACACGGAGCCCAACTCCGTCACAACGCGAGTGGATTTCTGTCGAGCTTATGTCACGGATGCCTGTCGATAGTGGCATGAATTTTTGGCGAGCATTGAAGTACTAAACGGACAGAAAAGGGTAATTACGTATTTTTATCGATAAGAGGCCAATCCTAGTTTAACCTTTATTTATTGTAACATCCCCAATTTAATAAACACTGTTTTAAGTCATATAAGCTGGGATAAAAACAAAGTTTAAACGGTAATTGTATGTTTTGCTATGGCGAATGAGCTAAAATTGAAAAATAAGATGTCTTACATTTATTAATCAAAATTCAATAATATAGCATCGTGTGAATGATAATAATTGTAAAGTCATGATTTTAAACTCTTATCGATGTCTGTTTCATTGAAGAATCAACCAAAATGCAAATACTTAGATGTCACGGATTTTTTCCATCATGTCACAGTTTATATGACAATACTTTGTACTTGTGACAATGTCACAGTATTACTGACGATAGTTTTCTTTTTTCAGGCTTCCCTAGCGAGATGCAGACATGTCCCGAAGTGTTTACAACTAAAACGGCAGCCGTTCTTAACGTAGCTTCAGTTCGTCCAATATGGCCTGTTTCCAATTTGGTATTCAACGATGATAACCAACTTAAACCAAGGATGTAGAAGATATAAGGCTATGACATTAACCCAAGTAAAATAAGTGTTGATATTGTAAGTGGAAACATCCAAGTGAAAACTTCTTTGTCTTTGAAAGTCAAGCTTATAAATAAAGAAGATAAACAAATTATATAAAAACGTTCATAGACAATAATTCGAAGCTACTTAGTCCAATGTTCTTTTCACTTAAACATTTGACGAAGATGACGGCAACGGTAGCGTTGACCCAGCGACACCGCATAAAAAATGTCTTTAAATTTTTAAGCTTGTGACAACAATAATATTTTATTGTTTATTTTATAATGGTTTTGTAAACATACGTATGTATGTAAATAGATAATATCGTTATTTTATAAATTATGGAGATTTTCAACACCTTTTTGTTTATAAACAGTTACCATTAAACATTTTTTTCTAAATGAATAGTTAGTTTTGTTTTATTAATCATGTAAAAGATACATGTACACTTGTACAGTTTTGCCTTTTGTTTATATTTTACAAGAAGTAAACTTTTTTTTGTTTTGTGTGTGAATACAATAATTGTTAAACACAATTTGTCCGGTGTGTCTACGAGCTTTGAATTCTCTCACTAGTACAATGTTGTGGATTTGAGCAAGCTCCGACCAAGACTTTTTCATGTAAAAAGTATGGAACTGCTTGTGTTACGAGCAGTCTAGCACTGGTGAATTCCAAGGAAAATGTTAAGAGCTGCCCACCCGTTTTGACTGTTGAACATAGGCATGCAATAAATGCAGTAAAGTTTATGTTTAATCAAAGGACTTGTTGTTATTTCACATATTTAGACAGTCCCTGGACAAACTGATAATTTGTTCTGATCCAAAGATGATTCTGTAATACAGGCTGTCAACCGATTCCTATATAACTCCTATATTTTGGGTCAGAATCCTATATTTTGAAAAACCTCCTATTTTTCCTATATTCTCCTATATTTTAAAAAATACTCATGTCAGCCATTCCAGAAATTTAGGCCCCATTTGAATGTGCACATGTCTTCGTGTGTCTTCATGTGTTTTTCTTCAGTATAATGGCAAAAAATGTATTTCTCAAATGTTTGGTACAAATATTGATCCATATCGTATTATCGCAAAACCAATTTACATCACTATTACGATCGAATAATATCATAATTCAACCTCAAAGTTCATATATTATTTCTTTTTTCTGTATCGCTTACAAGGTAACATCATGATAGAACTGTTAATTATAGATACAATAGCTGTCTAACGTAAAAATAAACATTTAACACTTCAGTTGAATATCATTCTCAATTTTCTATATATCTTTATATCTCATTATTCACATCGTTCTTTATTAAAAAATAAGATTTTGTAATGTCGCCAAAATGCTTTAAACTTCCGTTACCGCAGTCCGACAGTAGTACGGATTAACCAATTTGCGTTTAGACAAAATAAAACTTTCATGTATGATTGAAACTAACACATCAAATAGGCAAAACTCTTCTTATTTGTTTAAATAAAAAAAAATATTTCGTCACTTTAAGACCAGAGCGGAAACAGACAAAATGTTAATTAACTGCCGTGACAGCTTTAAATACGCTACCTTACTTATATTCCGGTTGCTAACCCATTTTTATGAATAGTATGTGTGCCTTCTTGAATAGGGATTCAATGTTTCTCAACCGATTTTCGTCGATTTCAGCCCCGCCTTCCTGTTTAAAAGGATTGCCTTACGGTACATTTGTAGTATAATTTAGATGGTAGTAAGGTGATATGGCACTGCAGTCACATTTGTCTATGTGGTATAACATGACAGGCACGTACATGTAGGAAGCATTTTCAGATTTAGGGGTTTTTTTCAAGGAGAAGAAAACAGAACTTAATTTTCATATACATCTAGTCTTGTCCTATAAAAACTCTCGCTTTTTTCTCAGGCTTAAGACTGACGAGGCAGTTTTAGTTTAGACTGAACAAATAGACGAAAATCGGTCGGCATCTTGAATTAAAAAAAAAAGGCGGAAATCGGTTGGCAATAAGACTGAAAAAATAGACGAAAATCGGTTTGCATCTAACCGCCACAAAATACACAAATATAAGTTGGCATTTAGACTGAACAAATAGACAAAACTGGGTTGGCATCGTGACTTCACAAATCAACCAAAATCGGTTGGTATTTATACTGAACAATTAAACAAAGATCGATTGGAATCTTAACTTTACCTTAAGACCAAAATCGGGTTGGATGCAAGCCAAACAGAACAAACAAAATTGGTTGGCATCTTAACTTCACAAAACGACGAACATCGGTTGGCGTTTCGTCTGAGAAAATAGACAAAACCGGTTGGCATCCTTACTTAACAAATCAACCAAAATCGGTGAGCATTTAGGCTGATCAAATAGACAAAACCGGTTGGCATCTTAACTTTACAAATCGACCAAAATCGATAAGCATTAAGGCTGATCAAATAGACAAAAATCGGTTGTCACCTTTACTTTACCTGTATACCAAAATCGGGTCGGATGCAAGCCAAACAAAACAACCAAAATCGGTTGGCATCTTAACTTCAAAACCGACCAAAATCGGTTTGCATTTAGGTTGGTCAAATAAACAAAATCAGTTGGCATACCGACTTCACCAATCGACCAAAATCACTTAAGATGCAACCTAACAAAATAACAAAAATCGGTTGGGATCCAAGTCGAGTTAAACGACAAAACTCGGTCGGCATTTAAACTGAACAAATAATAAACAAAAATCGGTTGCCATCCAGCCGCTACAAATAGACCAAAAAACGTTTGCTTTCATACTGAAAAAAGGCGAAAATCGTTTGGAATGCAAGCTAAACAAAACAACCAAAATTTTTTGGGATCAAAGCTTAACAAAACGACGAAAATCGGGTGGCATTTTAACTCAACAAATAGACGAAAATCAGCTGGCAACTTGCCCCTACAAAACGACGAAAATCGGTTGGCATTGGGACTGAACAAAAAAAACTTAAATCGGCTGGCATTTTGACTTTACAAAACGACGAATAGCGGTTGGCATTTAGACAGAACAAAGAGACGAAAATCGGTTGGCATCAAACAGCTTTAAATAGACGAAAATCGGTTGGCATCAAGCCGCTTCATATAGACAAAAATCGGTTGAGATCCAAGCTTAACAAAACGACGAAAATCGGTTGGCATTAAGTCTGAACAAAAAGACAAAAATCGGTTGGGATGCAAGCTTACAAATCGACGAAAATCGGTTGGCATTTAGACTGATCAAATAGACAAAAATCGATTGGCATCTAGCCGCTCCAAATCGATCAAACCGGTTTGGAAATTTTGTTTGGCTTGGATCCAAACTTTGGATCCAAGCCAAGCAAAACTTCCAAAATCGGTTGGCATTCTGACTCCACAAAACGACAAAAATCGGTTGCTATCTGAGTTCACAAATCGACCAAAATCGGTTGGGATGCAATTTCAACAAAAAATAAACTCGGTTGGGTTCCCAGCTAAACAAAACGACGAAAATTAATCGGGATATACTGAACAAATAAACGAAAATCGGTTGTCATCTAAACGCTACAAAGAGACGATAATCGGTTGGATCCAAAGTTTTTATCCAGTTTTTATCTAGACACTAGAAATCAACGAAAATCGGTTGGCAACTATACTATAAATCTACTATCGTCAAATCGGTTGGCATTAACAATCTACAATGGACCATAATCAGCTGTGACTCAAACTGATTAAAATCGTCAAACACCACTTGGCATGCAAATTTTACAAATGGACGAAAATCGGTTGGCATCCACACCCCACAAATAGTCATAAAAATGGCTGGAATCAGGACTCTACAAATCGACCAAAATCGGTTGGTATCTAACTTCTACAAATCGTCAAAAGTCAGTTGACAAAAATAAAAACTATTAGTTACGTATAGGTAAGACTATAGTCTCTTGTTCATTATAGCTCCCCCAGTTAGAAATCCTTTATTTGCTAATGTTTCTCTCCCAACTTATGGTACTGATAAATATACTTAAACCGCTTTTCATCGTAGTTAACTCCATTATGTTATTAGTGTCGACTTGTTAACAGAGCTTATGACATTGTATGCGTGAATGTGTATACATTTATATGTTCCTGTAATAATATATTCTTAAATATGATTTTCGACAAACTTATCAAGAACAGTAACTTTTATTTCCAATTTCCTTTAATAATTACCGCAAATTATTTTCTTTGTAACCGGGGTATAAACATTTCTATCTAGGTAGGCGTGGTTTTTATGTCAAATAGTTCCTACACTTTTTGTCTACATGTGTTGATTATGAGCATTTGGTATTTAGAAAACAGTTATATTTTATAAACAATACATTAAAGTCAATTCTAAGATAGAATAAGCAAATTTAATTTTAATTATGTTCATTTGTGTATTACTACTTTCATCAAAAATCGGTTGGCATGAAATCGACGAAAATCGGTTGAGAAACATTGAATCCCTCTTGAATATAAAAGCAAAATTGTATTCCCAACAATGTAGATTTGTAAAAAAAGCTCTGCTAACTAGCTATTTTTTTAACTTCCGTGATGATTAACCTCCGTTATAAAATCGATAATTGAAGCACACTGCAATTACGCCAATAGCACCTGTTAATATCTTCGAGTACACGTCTTACGTCACAACCAACCTATGACGTCATAGTTTACACCGATTGATATTTGGATGGTTGAACATTTTCTGCGGCTCGATGATTTTGCTTCAGGTTAGTAAAACTTTTCTTATTTATGCTCTTTATGTTATTTGTATGAATTTATATTCTTGAAATATATTTTGGTGTTCCTTTTTATGATATTTCCCTACGAAAGCATACTCAAAATAAGTTGCATTGATTATTTTAGCGTATAACGAAAAATGTCATCGCTGGTTAACAAACATGTAACGGATGTTAATAAAAGACTCAATGATTTAAACAGTTCTGTTTATTAATATTGTCTGTGCTATTAATAAGTTACACTTTACAGGGTTAGTTTGTATGTATAAACTTCCATTGAAAACCAATGCGCATGCACCTTAATCATCTTTGGGGCTTGAAACGTTCAACATGTAACGGAAGTTAAAAAATATAAAAATCATAGCTTTATTGAATTATAACACAATTTCCCAAAATTTGTTTGTAATCTTAAATGTGTAGTAAACGCAGACGAAACTATTGAGTATCGTATGGTTCCATAAAATAATAGCAATTAATGAGTATGAAGCTAACCTTCATGAAGTAAAATGTAACGGAAGTTAATTTACCATTAAACGAAATTATATCGTTAACTCTTTATTGAATTGAAGGAAAATAAGTTTTATAATGATTTTTCTAATATATTGCAGCATGCCTTTATCCAGAGCTGAAATACAGAAAAGGTACCGGGAGAAAAAGAAATTAGAATCTGGAAGCTATGTCAAGAAAGAAAGGGAAACAAAACGAAAGTCTTATATTCCATTAGCTCTTTTGAGTGAGACAGAAATCAAGAAAAGACGTAAAGAAACACTAAAAAGAGTGGAAAAAACACAATGAAAAGAAAAGAAAGATATAAAAGAATTTTTAAACACAGAATCAGTGCAAACAAGAAATAATGACAAAGGTCATCTAACAATTAAACTTGATTTTAACAAAAGAAGGTGTTCGAAAGCTGGAAAAAGTGTGATGTGTAATAAATTGGGCCAAGCTGAAACGCAAATTAAAGAACTTGAATCATTGAATGCACAATTAAAGAAAGAGAAGAAAAGAATTCAGAAACAATTAGAGCGAGCAAAAAAGAACAAAAGCAAAACACCAGAACTTACACTAAGAAAAGTTAATACGACAGATACAGATAATGGAACAGGTGAAAATGAAACTAATCAAGTAATGTCAAATGATGAAGAAACCGAAAGTTGTTCTATGGAAATAAATGGTGTTACCAACGAAACAAATGATACTCCCAGAAAAGGACCTAATAACACAAGTAAGATTTTAACACCAAATACAAAGGCCAATATGGATCTACGAGATTCAGGATTAACACCACAAAAACACTCAGAACTAAAAAAGAAACTACTCCATTTTCATGTATTGACCGAAGAAATAAAGTCAACAGATGCACTAAAGAACTGTAAACTTAAAATTGCACGAAAATATAGATGTGCGAGAGCTTTTGGAAAAATGTTGGGTATTAGTAGAAAGCTAAAGAAAACATCAGAACAGAATAAAAAAGAATCTAGAAGCAAAATGCTCAAGAGAAAGATACAAGATTTTTTTCAAAGAGAAGATAATTGTGTGACTATGCCAGGAAAGAGAGACCAAAAGAAGAAACAACAAAAGAGAATATTGACGGACTATCTACACAATTTACATTCTAAATTCATATTAGAAAACCCAGATATCAAAATTTCGAGGTCAACCTTTAGTTATCTGAGACCAAAGCATGTGCTTTTGGTGAACTTTTGCAGTAGAAACACTTGTCTGTGCTCGCGTCACCAGAACATTGCATTAAAAATAAAGGCAATTCAAGTAGTGGCTATATAGCAAAGAACCCTGACAAATTCATTCAGACAAACACTGATGAAGAAATACAAGAAAAACTAAGACAAATAGACGAGTCTCACATAACATTTACAGAGTGGAAACGAGTTGAAGAATCGGGAAAATTAGATGGAAGCAGGTTCAAACGAAAGTTACAAAGGCGGCATTTGTTGAAATGTTTAGCAAAGACATAAAAGAATTCCGAGCTCATGTTGACCGAGTGAAAAATCAATATTGTCAAATGCGGCATCGCCGAGAGAATCTAGAAAATGGCCATGTTTTGATATGGATGGACTTCGCAGAAAACTTTACATGTGCTGCTCTTGACGAAGTTCAGTCGGCTTATTGGACTAGTGAACAAGTGACCCTGCATACCAGTGTTGCGTATTTTCCAAAGTCACATTATAAAACACACAAAAGTATCATAGGGATATCAAATCTGAATATACACAATGCAGCAATGGTTGTTTCGATGGTGTCAAATTTAATTCCCATAGTCAAGTCAGAATATCCAGGTTTGAAGCACATACATTACCTTACTGATTCTCCAACTTCTCAGTATCGGAATAAAAGTATATTTGAGTTCTTAACAAGACATGAAGCACTGTTTGGAGTCAGTGGAAGCTGGGATTACCTCGAAAGTGGCCATGGATAGGGCCCGTGTGATGGGCTGGGTGGAAGCGTGAAACGATCTGCAGACATGGCTGTAAAGCAAGGCAAGGTTGTTATCCAGAATGCGAAGGATTTCTACTCGTGGGCAGCAAATCAGTCTGAAACTGAAACTTCAGTAACTTATTATTATGTTTCGCAAGACATGTATGAAATAGTAGCTGATGAGCTTAACAATATAAATGGAAAAATTAAGGCAGTTAAAGGTACATTTAAACTCCATGCCGTTGTGTCCATAGGTAGGACTACAATATCAAGCCGAGATTTGTCATGTGCATGCCAAAATTGTAAATTAGATGTAATGATGTCTGACTGCGGTGGGTGGACTGCTCATAAATTGTCAAAGACAGATAACAAAACTGGACAGAAAGTGAAAGACACTCGAAAGATTAAAAAGTCAAGTGCGTCTTCTGTAGGAGAAAGTAGTCCACTAAATGTTAGTACAGCTGTTCGCTCGAATGAAACTGGTAACAAATGTATTCCTGTTGAAGTAGGTGATTTTTGTGCTGCAGTTTTTGAACAAGATTGGTATATTGGTTTGGTTAGTGAGAGCAATGAATCAACAGCTAAATATAAGATCAATTTTATGGTAGAGGTGGGTACAAGAGATACCAGTTTTCGATGGCCAACAAAGGCGGACATAGCATGGATCCCTGCTGAAGACATTTTGATGAAAGTACCGGAGCCGCATTCGTCAGGGTCTAGAAAACGACTGAACAAGCTTGGCAATGAAATCATGGACTTAATTAAAGAGTTATGTGAAAGGAGAGTTGCCATGATTCAGCCTCTCAATAAAAATTTGATAATAACAACAAAAATAACATCCGTTACATAACTTCCGTTACTGTTTATTTTTGTTAGAAATGTTGATGTGTTTCAGTTTCTGGAACGATTGACATGACAAATCTTAAAACCATTCTGACTCATGAATATTCATACTTCCACGCCTATCAACAAAGACAAAGAAGCGTAATTCAAGCGTACTGGCTCATTATCATATAACTATACGGAGCTAGATTGTCTCCCCTTGGAATCTACGATTCGCTAACAATCGTAATTATCGAACAACTCCGAAACGACGCTAACCAGTCAATCGTAAAAACTCGCTAATTCCCGTTGTGTAAATAAACACATTAATATTTCATACGAACTTTAACCCGACCTGATTATTTATTCTATACCGTTGGTTCCTGGCTCATTCCGCGTGTGAGGTACCTAGAACGAAAAAGCAGGGTACTAAACTTTTCAAAATAACGACTTCCGTTTGTTACATGTAACTGAATCGTCGGTTGAGACTGTTAAACCTCGAAAAAAGTCATGTTTTGACAACATATATTTCTCTCGACAGCATAAAAATGAATTTGCACAACATGGCATATGTATAGACTACGAATGAAGCATAATTCTTATCGTGAAAACGTCTATATCTCAAAGCAGCAGAATACCTAGTTTCGGAAGGTAGCGAACGATTCGCACCCAGTTACATTCGCTCGTGGACGATTCGCCTGTAGACGATTCGCTCACACAATAGGGACGGTTCGTCTCCATTTATGTAACTAGTTTTTGTGACTATAACGAAGTAAATTCATTAGTTTTTTGCACTGTTGTATAGGAAAAGCACTGCCCATGACATACATACACTTAATCATTATAAAGCACCCCGAATGTGGACAACAGAATTTCACAAGTGATTAATAAGCGGCATGTCACATTTTCTTCTTCGACAATTAACCGCTTCTATTGTAACCTTAAAGGGACAAAAAGTGGTTTCATGCCTCCAAATCAATGCGTGAAATGAAGACTAATGGCGTTTAAGTAATATGCGCAATTTCATGAAACAATATGGACTACCTAAATTCGAGATATATATATATATATACAGCATTTAATGATACCACTGATTCTCAAAAAAATGCTACTTTTTAAGGCAATTTTCGGAAAATTTTGTTTCATTAAAATTGTTAATTTTTCACACAAATGGATGGTATCAATCACTAAATCTTTGTGAAAAAGTGACCAAAAAGGACAAAAAAAATCACCATTGTTTACGGTTTTTTTTTATATTTTAAGGCTCAAACACCACTGGAGAATCTGCGTCAGACAAAATTGCCTTCCTGACGTCAACATGACATGAGCTGGGGATTCTGTTTTTATCTACATGTTGTATTAGGTTATACGCTTCTAAAAGAAAGAGTTTTTACTTTAAGCCTCAGAAAGTTTTGTTCGCACCTACAAACGAATGCGTGAAATGAAAGACTAATGGCTTACAAAAAAATATGCGCTATTTCATGAATCAATATAGACTACCTAAATATATACAACATTTGAGCCGATACCACTGATTATCAGAAAAGTGCTACTTTTTAAGGCATTTTTCGGATAATTATGATTCATTAAAATGTGACATTTTCACACAAATTGATGTTCATTTTTAATGTCAAATTAAAGTATTATTCAGGGGTACCCCCAAACCATACATCAGCCGAAAGAACTATTTATCCTCTTAAAAATGATCAGTTTTAGAGAAAAGTTACATAATTTATAAGAAAAAAAACTTTGATTGAAAATACCCACCATAAAAACATCCACATTTTCCTCCCTTAATAAGCCACACAGAGTAGGCTCTCCTTGAAACCAGTTTTTTGTGACCAAAACACAGTAGATTCATTACTTTTTCACTGTTTTATAGGAAAAGCATTGCCAATGACATACATACACTTAATAATTACAAAGCACCCTCAATGTGGACACCAGCCACTTTCTAGTGATAAATATGGGTAATATGTGTAAATGGACCAAAGATCCCAATATCGACTGAAATATGACGGATGGAATGGAATGGATGCGAAAATAACATCATGTAAAACATGCAAAAGTCACGCCCCCTCATTCATGTCTTCATCTGTTAGTCGCTTTCATTTTGATAAATTTATTCATACAAATAATTTCGTAATAGACTTTCAGCAAAACTTTGCCGTTAATTCCACACAAACCTATATCATACATGTAAGTATTTGCTAGAAGTTCATCAAGATAAAAGATTGCAGAGAATCTACCTCAAATTTCTACAGAAGAGCTAAATAGTCGCAGCACATCTTAAGAAAAGACAATTACTAAATTTGAAGTGTATAATTATGTTATGTATTTTACTTTCAATACCTTTAAATTTGCATGATTTTTGATAATATTATGTTCTTGATCTAACTACGTATTATTTGTGTTAATAATGAAATTATATCTCAGACATGGTACCTACACGCTTTCAAGAATCGTTCCTACAGCACTTTCAGTGCTTTGATTGTTAACTTGGACTTATAGATGTAATATTGATATATCAAAATGAGTTAAAACAACTTTATACATACAAACTTAATGACTTGTTGAGAGTTAGGTAACCATATTGTTAAGAGTTAAATCAATTGACTGTTCTTCTGTATAATTATTGTTAATAAACATATAATGACTGTTGGAACTGACACTTAGTCATCATAAATATAGCCATGTAAAAGATATATGACAGTTTTAATGACATGTTTGTTAATTGTATTTCTTATAGAATGTTTAAATAAAATTAAAAGTTCAGAGGTATTTTTTTAACGTCCGTTACTTTGTACTAGTTTCAAAATGTATGACATAAATAGAAATAGGTAGACAGAATCTTTAAAATTTTATTTTTGTCTGAAATGTTAGACACGTATGCGTCTTTGAACTATTAAATACTTATCTCTATTGGTCATTATCTCGACTTTATAAGAATCACAAGAAATGGGTTTTGTGGAAAAAATAGTGGTTGTTAAATCACCAATATTGCTATCTTACTCTTTTGAATTTCGGACAAGGCTTTGATTCACAGCCTAGTTCACATCGTGGCAAAAAGGGTATACAATTCAATGATATGAAGACTAATTTCTAATACATACACATCATTAGAGTTGTGTACTTTGAAATAGAGCAAGTATACAGTTTAACCTCCGTTACATCTGAAATAGGTAGTGTACTTCAAATGCAAATTTTTCAATGCCGATATATACATGCTATGTGTGACAAGTTCAAGAATTCCATTTATGAAATATTATTTCAAATAAAAAACAAACTTAAAATGTTCATTTCAAATCTACAAAAACACACCTATATTAAAGCCAATGGCTCCTTTTTTGCTGGAATGGCTGATATATTATTTTTTAAAAATTGTCGCCAAAAATGAAAAGAGTTAATATTGCTTTGATACTGCTTTTGGCCTTTTGTTTTTTAACAGGTAAGAGATTGTCTATGCCTGCAACAGCATCACTATCCTTCAGACAAGGCTGCTGTGCTCATTTTCGTTGTCTGCATGGTCACCCTAAAAGGCAGTGCAACAGCAGGACTTATGTATTTGAGGTAGCCAAAGTATTATTTTATTTTATTTAGATAATCCCCAATGATGAAATACAAGACAAGACTCTTGAGGTTACACCTATAAAAGGTTTGTAAAGATGGCAGACTGGTGAGATACCATGTCTGATATTTAGATATATTTTTAAGTTTGATAAAGATTCAAAAAACTTTTTTACTTAAGATGTTTTCTTCTAAGATACTTGTCATGTACTGAGGGGACTATATCTGCTCTTCCAGATTGGAATGGAAGCACAGACAATGTGTGCTATTAAAAACAATGTTTATTTTTTAAAAGCACACAAGGTCTGAGGACAAGGTAAGATACAGGTAAATGCAACATTTCAGTGTTTCAGGTCTGTCATAATCCATGTAAAAGGATAGAAAACTCAATATGAACAATGCCTTGACTAACTCATAGTGTGAAAATGCCTGGAGAAAAGACTCATTGGAGTGACAAGTGGCTAAATTTAGAGGATGACAATGGTGTTAAAGTGTTGCATTGGTGAAAGTTTGTAAAAGGAAATACTGAAGTAGCCTTCTGCACTTTATGCTGCAAGCAATTTTTTGTCAACAACAGTGGTTTCATTCAGGTGAAACAGCACAGTAAATCTGCGAAACACAGACAAATTTCAGATACTCGTTTTGGTAAAAACACTACCCAAACATTGCTGAGCAAGAAAGATGGTAAACCAGTGGAAGCAACGGGGAAATGCCCTGAAGAAACTTGGTAAATTAAACCAGCTACTGCCGCCCCAAGCAAAACTGAACAGAGACAAATGCAAGTATTTACAAGTCCGCCTTTGAAACATCAAGTCACAGAATCTGAGCTGTTGTGGTGTTTTACAGTAGCAGCCTCTGATTACTCTTTTAGGTCATGTGAAGGTGTTAACAACTTATTTCAGAAGATGTTCAAGTGTGAAATTGCTGATCAGTTTTCATTGTCAAGAACAAAAGCATCATACATCATTGCAGAGGCCATAAGACCATTTTTGACAGAATCAATTGTAAAGGAAGTGATAGATGGAAATTTAGGATGTGTTCTCATGTTCTACGAAACTACTACAGCACAGCAGTGCAGACAAATGGACATACTTATCAGATTTTGGAGCAGTATTGAAGGAGAAGTGTCTGTTAAATTTCTGAAAGCTGTTCACTTTGGCCATGCAACAGCTGACATTGTAAGTGAAGCTCTCCTTGAATTGGGAAATGATTCAGGAGTAGACCTACCCTTGAAGAATCTCCATACAGTGCACAATGCTTTTAGAAAAGGTCTCAACTGTTTTGGAAGTGATGCGGAAGAGATGTCTTTTGACGTGCATCAATTCTTCAAACAGCAGCCAGTCAGAAGAGAATATTTTAAGGACCTTCAACTGGAGTATGACATGGATGAAAGCCTGTTTCTACGACATGTCCCAAGCAGATGTTGACATTGTTGCCAGCTATGACCAGAGTGTTAAAAACTAGAAGGTAAGCGTGGATTACTTCACTGTCAGACTCCCCAAATCAGTAAAATCCAAGTCTGCACTTTAACAGCTGGAGAGCAATGAAAGGTACAAAAGAATATGTCGTGGCCTGGTAGACAAAAGGCTTCTATTCCAATTTGCCTTCCTGACATCAGTAGCTCCTCTGTTTGAACGGTTCCTGACCCTCTTTCAGACAAGGGGTCCACTTGTTCATATATTGTTGTACGAATGCTCAACATTGCTGCGAACACTGATGTTGAGATTCCTCAAGAAGGATGTAGTGGGCGAGAAGACCTGCAAAAGTCTCATTGATATCAAGGTTAATGACACAGGGAACCATCTGCCTGACAAAGAGGTTGAGATTGGATAGGAAGACAAACGCCAACTCTCCAAGATGCCTAAGGAACTGCACAAATCCATCATGAAAGATGTCATGAGCTTCTTCAGTGTGGTTGCCGAGTATCTGCAACATCGACTCCTTCTTGTGTGAGCTTTTGCAAAGTCTACAGTTCTTGCATCCTCTATTGAAGATGAGTGTTCTCACTCTCCAGGTGAGGCGTTTTTTTATGGACGTCAGTATATTTGCACAACAGTTTATTGATAAAGACATTAATTTCCGTAGTGTGCAATAGTCCATGAAGTCATCTAAACTTTTCTGTAGTGATATAGGATCATCTGCTAGCAAGATTTTTTCGTCTGCATAAAGTAAAATTAATATTTTAAGGTTAACAAATAAGTGCTCGGTGTTATTATTTAGGTATATGCCGTTATTATTTTTAAATATGAGAGATTATTCAATGTCATTTAGAAAAAGTGAAAAGAGTACTGCATGGTGATAAGTTTTCACCTCGTCTTACTCCTATTGAACAATTAAAGAAGTCAGAACTTTTAGTACTACCATCAGTAGAAACTTGTACACAGGATTTTATATTAGAGTACAAACTGTGAATGACTCGAAAAAAATAACATTGTAATTCAGTAGTTTTTGCCATAGCAGGGTTGCCAGCGGACTTGAAAAATCAGGGAAATCTGATATTTTTTCAAGGTCAGGGAATTGTAAGGGAATTTTGAAAATTGGTCAGTGAAAAATTAAATTCCGTAGAAGTCAGTGAAAAGTCAGGGAAAATTAATTTCAATGGAGACTTTTTTATATTTTCTAAGGCTATGGCAGTCTCATTGTATATAACATAAGTCTCAACTCTAAGCAGTGTTTTTACTTGTGTACAATAGATATGTTGTTGGGTGCTTTTACAATTTATGTCATATTTTTTTACTAGGCATTTAATAATTATTCTAGTCTACTATTCAATAAAAGATACTTAACCTTCAGTTTAGCTATCTCTTTTGTTGTTTAATTCGACCAGTGAATTTTTTTTGTTTTGTGATACTTTGATTCCTCATTTGTGGCTAAAACATACATTGTTCATCAATAATGATAAAATTATTAGTATAATTATTTAAGATGTACTTGCTTATTATACATAATTTCTTTTTTTTTCAACTCACATAAAATTACCAAACTGCGTAGATCTATTTTAAAAGCCAGGGCACTTGTTTGGTATAATTTTGGGATTAACGTGGGGCCCATTCCCCTCTCAAAATCAGATATGTATTTTCCCCGGGCTGAGGACAGATCCCCTTCAATTAAAAAAAAATGAAAATGACTCTTGAAACTATGTTTGTGATTACAACTTGTTCATAAACATTTTTAGGTATTTTGGGTACCAAGAGAATAGTAAGTTTAAGAACAACTTAAGCTGGTTGTTTTTTATTTGTCATTCAACAGTCACAATCTATACTAGCTATTCAAATCATTTAGTTTAGAGCGAATGTGATTGGTAAGTCAAAACTGTACAAATTTATCAGACTATAAGTTGACTGAAAATTCCCAATACTGTCTTAAAACAATGCAAAATTACCCTTGCTGAGCGTATACGTACCTGTCTGGCGCCCTGAAAGCATACTTTTGATGTAAAAATTAATACCATACTGTTAAAAGAATAAAGGGAAAACCAAACAAACATACTTACGGGTGAACTAGACAGCTGTAGGGGAGGTGGAGGCTGATTAAGTTTAGTAATTTTGGTCAGTGAAAAACAAAGTTTGGTCAGGGAAAAGTCAGTGAAAAGTCAGGGAATTTTATTTACCTATGATGCTGGCAACCCTGCATAGTCCGTATCTCCAAACAGTGTCAAATACTTTAGCAATCAATGTATCAACAGAATAACTTCTTTTTAAAGTATTGTAATATTTCAATTCTAGAACTGAGCGTAAAAATATGGTCATGTTTATTTTGAAAATTATTCAAACAATAACACCATGGCGAGTATAGAAAGTAGGCCCATTTTTTGTTTACATTTTTTGTTCACCGAGATCCTTCTGCTGTATGCTGATTTTAGAGTCTTTTTTAAAGCCACTATATGAAGACATAATCATTAACAGTAAGCTTTAAAACTATTTTACAACCATGAAGTTGTCATAATAAAACATGTATTAAAGACAATTAACTGATCAAACCATTCTGCATTCTAAATTTGAGTTTGACAAAGTGTCCAATTCTTAAAAAAGTAGGGTACTTTTATAAGAGCCAACTATATTCATTTACACACTGATGTTTAAAATACCTGGTCCAAAATAGTTTAAAAGCTTAATTAAGTAATTAAAAAGTAAGTTTTCTCTGTAATAAGCCTTCATCTTTAACATACTGTGATCATAACTATTGTGTCTATTGTTCGACAACTAAATTCTACTTCGGTTTCGATTTACTTTCACTTTGAAATACAATACATAACATGAACATATCAACAACTGCATTTATTTAAAAAATCTTGTTCACCAGAGGTGTTTGAAATAGATAAATGTCTATTTTCTTTCGAGTCTAAAAACAGTGTTACTTTTGATATAGGGACTTTAAACTATAATTTGGACAAAAACATGTAATGTTATGAATCATTTCAAAGCTGATTCATTGGAAAATGTTTTGATAGACTAATTTGAAGAATAAATAAACAGTAACATAATGGCGAGTTAAGAAAGTAGGCCGACTTTATTGCTTATATTTTTTGTTCGACTGACATCCTTCAGCTGCACATAGGCGTATCCAGCGGGGGGGGGGTCAGGAGGGGCCGGACCCCTCCCCCCCTGGAATTTTCAAAATGTACCTGTCCATATGTCTATTTCTTGACTGTAGGTCATTTTTAAGTAGCATGAATCACATTTTCTCGGTGCTTAACACAGATTTAATGGTTATTTAGTTTTATTATTAATATACTAAGTAAAAGTTATAACGCAAACGGTAATTTTCTTTACATATTTTTTATTTTATATAATACTTGGGTATATTTGCCATCATTTAGTCTCTTGGTATGTTCACACATGAAAGTGTGTTAAAATTTCTTGTGCGGTCACGCTTGGGTGAACAGCATCGGTAAATCTTTTTTTACAGAGTTCCACGAATCCTGCACAGCACGTTAGTGTGTCCACAAACAAATAAAGTTTGCTGAGAACTCTAGAGACTGTGTGACATTGTAGCGCTCGTCATATTGGCAACAAGTCAGAAAATATGCCAATATTGAGCATTGAAAACCAAGAATAAGCCGATTGACGGATACCCCATTAACAATTACCATCAGCGTGTTCAGTAACTATTGTTAGTTAACGTTCGGATACGGGGAAATTCAACCCGAAGACAACTCAACCCGTGGATAACTCGACTCAAAGTTGTGACAACTCAGTCCGTTAGTTGGGAGTTTTCTCGGGTTGGGTTGTCTTTGGGATAAGTTGTTCCAACCCTGACGTAACGGAACGTTACGGACGTTCGGGGTTATTGAGCAGGCTACAGGTCATGGAGCAAATTTATTCAAGCAGTTAATTGTGTAGTAATATTGACCATTCTGCAAAGCTGGGTTTTGTAGTGATAAATGGGAACCACAACGCCCGACGCTACAGGTGAAAAGATTTTAATAACGCCTCTGTTAAATACGCCATCGGGCGCCCATGTCTTTTCTCTTTCAATATAACGCAAGACAACATTCCGCCTGGGCAACAATTCAATTTCGCAGGACTTATTACATTAAGATTTTATATTTGTCGTCATTTTCAGTAGACAAAAATCCAATAGAACGTGTTTGGTTGGTTTGTTTGGGTTTTACGGCGCACCAACACAAAAAGGTCATATCGCGCCGACAGCTATTAATGATACTAATAATTCAAACTATATTAATGATGTACAACTCAGAACGTGTTTGGGACGTGTTTGACAGACGCATACGTCAACGTCTTGAACAGTATGTGGCGGCGATACAGGAACTAAACATTGCTTTACATGAGGAATGGACAAGCATCCCACTACGTTTTACGACGTCCTAAAGACTCAGGATTTTAACAGACCTGAATTCAAATTAGACACACACTCATTACCAAATCTTGTTAACTTTTTTCTCCTACTGGACCTTTTGATTCTGTGAATATTTTCTTTCCAAAAATCTTCACATATTGGTTTACTATTGAATACTCATGACAAATGATTGTTTTAATTATTATCATGTTAAATTTCACATCATTTTCATTAGAACTTTTGAAAATATTTACGTTTTTGTGCCTATTTGCGTTATAACTTTTGCTTAGTATATATTGAAAGTTATAAATAAGTCCCGTGAAATAAATCATTAACAAGTAGTTCTATTTTTATTTAAAAATGGACACATACAGTTATTTTAATATTAAGTATGTATACGTAGGTCGATTAGGGTATGGAATATTTACCTCTGGCATTTTTTTGTATTTGGCATATTTATCACTGGTTTTTTGTATATACATGTAGCATATTTACCTCTGGCATTTTTTTTGTATTTGGCACATTTTTATCACTGGCTTTTTGTATATAGCATATTTACCTCTGGCTTTTTTGTTTATGGCATATTCACCCTCAGACATTTTTGTATATGGCACATTGACTTCTGGTATTTTTACTGCATACCGAGCTCGAACCCCTGATCAATGTTTCCTGTTTAGTTGGATGAAATGGGGACAAATTAACAGACAGTGTACATTATTTTTATGACTTTTTGTCTGACTTAACAAGAAAACATTGATGGTATTGATCAAGTTTGGCCTCCAGCTTTGTTTCATTGGCTTGTGCTATGTTAATCTCATTAGAAACAAATACAAACTCTTAGCTACACGTTAATGCATGTAACTTAAAATGTTCAAGATTCATAAGGAAAGTGCTGGCTAGTAATGAATCTATGGTAAAACAACTACCATGAAAAGTATAAATACATCTTATACATTGTTTTTTATGGATAAGACCATGCCAGCAGCCTATGGTCAAAGTTATGTTATAATCTATCAAACAATACTACAATTATTAACTGTGGTCAGCTCACCAAAGAAGAGTTCATGATTTACTACTTTACAAGAAGTCAATACAACTCCTTTTAGTACTGAGTCAATTTAATTATAATTAATAGATTAATTCATGTATAACTTTATAAACAACAATTGAAAATGGCAACAATATCAGTTTATTAGAAAACAACATAACAATAAATGAAACAAATATTTACACATTGGTAAATGATAATGAACATAGTAAAAATAAGAAAGACACTACAAGTAAACTATCTATATAATTATATAGGTAAGCTAGCTTTATAAAAATGTTCTCAATAAATCCCCATTTAAAAAGTATAAATGTTGCTAAATGATGTATCAAAATCATTAAAATCAGACTAAGTTAAGCTCGACTACTTTTTAATGACATAGATGTAATGAACCATTATAAGCCATGTCCACACACAGTATCATCACAGTGACATCTAGATCTATATGATAACTATATCTGAAAAGATGACACTTGCCACATAAGACTTACTAGCATAGACTTACAGCTAGGTGACAGTGACTGATTGAATGTGGTGAATGGATAGGTAAGATGTAAGCACACATGAAAGTCAATATATGACTATAATATACTAGAGCTATAAGTGTCCATGATACAAGCAACTATTTATATACATGTATCTATAATATAGTTCTCATTATTAGACATGTGTGAAGAAATAATGTGATTCAATTCAGAGGTTTCCAAGATAAAAACGTTGCATCTTAAATCTTAAAAGGTAATTGAAAGTGTTACTCTGAGGTACCGCTGAGTAGGAAAGACCCATAATTCTATAACAAAGTAAGGAAAAGTCTATTGAATGTCTTTGTAGATAATTATAAATTCCTCTATTTTGGTTAAACAGATTATATAAACTAGTAGTACTGATACAAAAAATATACTTGAAAAGAAGTTATCACAAAGACAATAACAAACGTCTGATAATTTACTGTAATCTATAGATTTCTTCTAATGTTAGATCTAAAAATAAATATTCTCCAAAAATCTGTAAGAAGTAATGGAATATTTCTCCAGTTATCAGCAATCATCTTTCTTGTCCTACAAATACATTGTACAATATTGTTACATTGTGTAGTCCTTCAAATACATAGTACAATATTGTTACATTGTGTAGTCCTACAAATACATAGTACAATATTGTAACAGTTCGTAGTCCTACAAATACATAGTACAATATTGTTACATTGTGTAGTCCTACAAATACATTGTACAATATTGTAACAGTTCGTAGTCCTACAAATACATAGTACAATATTGTTACATTGTGTAGTCCTACAAATACATTGTACAATATTGTTACAGTCCGTAGTCCTACAAATACATGGTACAATATTGTTACAGTTTGTAGTCCTACAAATACATGGTACAATATTGTAACAGTTCGTAGTCCTACAAATACATAGTACAATATTATTACATTGTGTAGTCCTACAAATACATAGTACAATATTGTTACATTGTGTAGTCCTACAAATACATAGTACAATATTGTTACATTGTGTAGTCCTACAAATACATAGTACAATATTGTTACAGTCCGTAGTCCTACAAATACATAGTACAATATTGTTACAGTCCGTAGTCCTACAAATACATAGTACAATATTGTTACATTGTGTAGTCCTACAAATACATAGTACAATATTGTTACAGTTTGTAGTCCTACAAATACATAGTACAATATTGTTACAGTCCGTAGTCCTACAAATACATAGTACAATATTGTAACAGTTCGTAGTCCTACAAATACATTGTACAATATTGTAACAGTTCGTAGTCCTACAAATACATAGTACAATATTGTAACAGTTCGTAGTCCTACAAAAACATTGTACAATATTGTTACAGTACGTAGTCCTACAAATACATAGTACAATATTGTTACAGTCCGTAGTCCTACAAATACATTGTACAATATTGTTACAGTTCGTAGTCCTACAAATACATTGTACAATATTGTTACATTGTGTAGTCCTACAAATACATAGTACAATATTGTTACATTGTGTAGTCCTACAAATACATAGTACAATATTGTTACAGTTCGTAGTCCTACAAATACATTGTACAATATTGTAACAGTACGTAGTCCTACAAATACATAGTACAATATTGTTACATTGTGTAGTCCTACAAATACATAGTACAATATTGTTACATTGTGTAGTCCTACAAATACATTGTACAATATTGTTACATTGTGTAGTCCTACAAATACATAGTACAATATTGTTACAGTACGTAGTCCTACAAATACATGGTACAATATTGTTACATTGTGTAGTCCTACAAATACATTGTACAATATTGTTACAGTACGTAGTCCTACAAATACATAGTACAATATTGTTACATTGTGTAGTCCTACAAATACATAGTACAATATTGTTACATTGTGTAGTCCTACAAATACATTGTACAATATTGTTACATTGTGTAGTCCTACAAATACATGGTACAATATTGTTACATTGTGTAGTCCTACAAATACATTGTACAATATTGTTACAGTTTGTAGTCCTACAAATACATTGTACAATATTGTAACTGTACGTAGTCCTACAAATACATAGTATAATATTGTTACATTGTGTAGTCCTACAAATACATAGTACAATATTGTTACAGTCCGTAGTCCTACAAATACATTGTACAATATTGTAACAGTTTGTAGTCCTACAAATACATAGTACAATATTGTAACATTGTGTAGTCCTACAAATACATTGTACAATATTGTAACAGTTTGTAGTCCTACAAATACATTGTACAATATTGTAACATTGTGTAGTCCTACAAATACATTGTACAATATTGTAACAGTTTGTAGTCCTACAAATACATGGTACAATATTGTTACATTGTGTAGTCCTACAAATACATAGTACAATATTGTTACATTGTGTAGTCCTACAAATACATAGTACAATATTGTTACAGTGTGTAGTCCTACAAATACATAGTACAATATTGTTACATTGTGTAGTCCTACAAATACATAGTACAATATTGTAACAGTTTGTAGTCCTACAAATACATAGTACAATATTGTTACATTGTGTAGTCCTACAAATACATAGTACAATATTGTTACATTGTGTAGTCCTACAAATACATAGTACAATATTGTTACATTGTGTAGTCCTAAAAATACATTGTACAATATTGTAACAGTACGTAGTCCTACAAATACATAGTACAATATTGTTACAGTTCGTAGTCCTACAAATACATTGTACAATATTGTTACATTGTGTAGTCCTACAAATACATAGTACAATATTGTTACAGTTTGTAGTCCTACAAATACATAGTACAATATTGTAACAGTACGTAGTCCTACAAATACATAGTACAATATTGTTACATTGTGTAGTCCTACAAATACATGGTACAATATTGTTACATTGTGTTGTCCTACAAATACATTGTACAATATTGTTACAGTACGTAGTCCTACAAATACATAGTACAATATTGTTACATTGTGTAGTCCTACAAATACATAGTACAATATTGTTACATTGTGTAGTCCTACAAATACATTGTACAATATTGTAACTGTATGTAGTCCTACAAATACATAGTACAATATTGTTACATTGTGTAGTCCTACAAATACATGGTACAATATTGTTACAGTCCGTAGTCCTACAAATACATAGTACAATATTGTTACATTGTGTAGTCCTACAAATACATAGTACAATATTGTTACAGTCCGTAGTCCTACAAATACATTGTACAATATTGTAACAGTTTGTAGTCCTACAAATACATAGTACAATATTGTTACAGTTTGTAGTCCTACAAATACATAGTACAATATTGTAACAGTTCGTAGTCCTACAAATACATAGTACAATATTGTTACATTGTGTAGTCCTACAAATACATTGTACAATATTGTTACAGTCCGTAGTCCTACAAATACATAGTACAATATTGTTACATTGTGTAGTCCTACAAATACATTGTACAATATTGTTACATTGTGTAGTCCTACAAATACATTGTACAATATTGTTACAGTACGTAGTCCTACAAATACATTGTACAATATTGTTACATTGTGTAGTCCTACAAATACATAGTACAATATTGTTACATTGTGTAGTCCTACAAATACATAGTACAATATTGTTACAGTACGTAGTCCTACAAATACATTGTACAATATTGTTACATTGTGTAGTCCTACAAATACATTGTACAATATTGTAACAGTTTGTAGTCCTACAAATACATTGTACAATATTGTTACAGTCCGTAGTCCTACAAATACATAGTACAATATTGTTACAGTACGTAGTCCTACAAATACATAGTACAATATTGTTACAGTCCGTAGTCCTACAAATACATTGTACAATATTGTAACTGTATGTAGTCCTACAAATACATTGTACAATATTGTAACATTGTGTAGTCCTACAAATACATTGTACAATATTGTAACTGTATGTAGTCCTACAAATACATTGTACAATATTGTTACATTGTGTAGTCCTACAAATACATAGTACAATATTGTAACAGTTCGTAGTCCTACAAATACATAGTACAATATTGTAACAGTTCGTAGTCCTCCAAATACATAGTACAATATTGTAACAGTTCGTAGTCCTACAAATACATAGTACAATATTGTTACAGTCCGTAGTCCTACAAATACATAGTACAATATTGTTACATTGTGTAGTCCTACAAATACATAGTACAATATTGTTACAGTCCGTAGTCCTACAAATACATAGTACAATATTGTTACAGTACGTAGTCCTACAAATACATGGTACAATATTGTTACATTGTGTAGTCCTACAAATACATAGTACAATATTGTAACATTGTGTAGTCCTACAAATACATAGTACAATATTGTTACAGTCCGTAGTCCTACAAATACATAGTACAATATTGTTACAGTCCGTAGTCCTACAAATACATGGTACAATATTGTTACATTGTGTAGTCCTACAAATACATAGTACAATATTGTTACAGTACGTAGTCCTACAAATACATTGTACAATATTGTTACAGTACGTAGTCCTACAAATACATGGTACAATATTGTTACATTGTGTAGTCCTACAAATACATTGTACAATATTGTTACAGTGTGTAGTCCTACAAATATGTCCTACGGCCAGCTCTTCCTACTATAGGTTTCCTAGACACTTTTTCTTTCACCAGTACTAACTTACCCTACCACGAGGTCGTCAACTCATGTATAGGGTATAACCTGCCCCGACTGGGTTTCGAACCTGCAATCTCTGGATTCGAAGTCAGACATGCTAACCACTACGCCACGGCCGCGGCTCGTAGTTCGACAAATACATTGATTAATATTGTAACTGTGAGTAGTCTTACTAAATATTGTATTAAGAAAAAACTTTAACCTCATATTTTGCCTTTTTTTTAAATATAAAAGAGCTATAACTCAAAAAATAATTAATCCAGATTTATTTCCTTTTACAGTATGGTTTATATAGTCCCACTGAATACTTATACCAAACTTCAATACAATATCTTGGATAGTGTTGAAGAATTAAAAAAATTTAAAAAACTTTAACCTGAAAAACAACGCCAACCCCAACACCGACGCTAAAGTGATAGCATATGCTCTCATTTACATCGAAAAATGTCGAGCTAAAAAGATAGAAACATGCATGTGTGATCAAGGTCATATTGCCAGCTTTCCAGGTCAATTTTCTGTCACAAGTTGTAACTTGTCATTCCAACTATAAGCTGACAACTTCTACCAATACAGAGCAATATCAACACAAACATAACAGTACATAGTAATTATGGTAAACCAAATAGAAACATAATTATTATACAAGCACAATCTTTACATCTGTATACATTGTACTATATACTCACTTTAAACATTACAACATAGGATCACTATTGACCCATATGAAAATACCAACATTTCTTTATACAAACAAATTTTGTAAAAAATTTAAGAATTTGGGACAAGGGAGTGGACTCAAACAAAATCAGAACAAGTGATAAGCAGATTTTCACCATCAGTCTGAAGAAATGTTGACATTATCAAAGATGAGAAACACAGTTCCAGTGATAAGGATATGTTCATACAAAATAAATTCTTCCACAAGAGTTACGGTTAATTTCGTTTAACAAGAAGTATACCATGATTGGGTCTATTTATTCAGGTGTAAAGAGGTGCCTGAGTTAGATTTAATTCCAATGCATAAATCATTAAATGTACTTGTCCAGAGTACAGTGGACTCAATAAAGAAATTGACAAGAAACCTGATGACCAGGGATAATAACTGTTAAGTCAAGTATGAAAAACAAACTAAATGGAAGGTTGACCCAGATGATATAATATGTTCAACCTTACAATACTCTAGTACTAAAATCTCAGTTGGTAGCACGCAAGTCTACTGATCGAGGGGGGTGTGGGTTGTGGATTCAATTCCCAGGCGATGCATACTTTCGAGGAGCTTGGTTATGAAGTTATTTTTTACGACCATTCTCCCTCTGACCAATGATTCTTAATTATGTACGGTCACTGACGAAAGTATGTGCTTCGTAATTGGTTAACATTAGAGATTTAGCCTTTCCAGGAACAGTGAGTAGGTTGACTGACCGCTGTTATATGACCTATTTAATGTGTTGCTACGGCATTAAACCCAACAAAAACGAAAATGTTTACAAACCTATTGATCTTTTTAATTGTTTCAACAATACCAAAAAATCTGAAACTAATGGAGAAAGAAATTATCAAACAAAATCACATAGTGCTATCTCAAATACATATCAAGCTTTATGAAACAGTAAATATTTACTAAGAATAAAGTGAGTATACCCTGTCCTTTCATTTCTATCACCAGAACTACCCACACACTAGTTAGAAAAATTAATACCTGGATTTAGTTATTACTCTATTTTTATATTAAATGAAGTTAAGTCACTCTCTGTGTCGCAATCATTTATTTTGTTAAAGGTACTAGTTCACAGATTTGGTTATTTTTTTTTTATAATTTCAAAATACCATTCAGTGTCTGTAATTGTGTAAAGAAAATTCTTATTATTATAAGACAAACTTAACTATACATTGCAAGAAATATACAATAAAAGTCATAAATTTGCACTAAATTTGTCTATACCATTACATATGGGGTAGATTTTTACTACAAACAAAAATATTTCCTTACAATTTTGATAGTTTTCGAAAATGTTGATACTTAAGTTGAAAACTGTGAATGAGTACCTTTAACTTATAAGGAATGTATTCATACACATATCAAACTGTTAAAAATATTATGATGCATGAAAACACTATGCTTTGTAAGCATTCATCATTATTTTTCAAAATTGTAACTGCGTACAAGTATAATGTGATTTTTATCATACAGAAAACGATGTAGCACCAAGGGTTGGGTATGTAGCTTTGTCTGGTAAAAACAGAAATAACAATATTGGATGGACCCCGATCAGGGAGTTAATAATCAGTAGTTCGTGCAATTTTCCTTGTCTCTTATGAACAAAACCAAGTCAGTCCAATTCAAAATACTACAAATTTTCAAACAGATTATTGTGGGGAAACCATTTGAATCACAGAGAATGAGGACTCTCAGCATAATTATGTTTCTAAACAAGAGCTGTCAGTAGAGACAGCATGCTCGACTAAGTATGTGTTTGTCACATGAGATGTGGTTGATGAGGACACATATTTTAAAATTTGAAAATGATACCTTAAGAAATAAAGACATAAAAATAAAAAATAATGTTTTTAAAGAAAATTTTAAGTTCACGGGAGACAATCTTGAAAAAAAAATGTATTTGAAGTTTTGAACCTTGTCACATGAGATGTGGTTGATAATAAGGAACATATAGTCAAAGTTTGAAGTTGATACCTAAAGAAATAAAACAGTTGCAATGAAAACAAATATTTTTAAAGAAAATTCTATGTTCAAGGAAAGATAATTCGGAAAAAATGTATTTGGACCTTGTCACGTAAGATGTGGTTGATAATAAGGAACATATATTTAAAGTTTGAAGTTAATACCTTAAGAGATAAAAAAGTTATAGTAAAATATATTTTACTGCACAAAACTTTCGGGGCGACTATTGCGACCAAAAATACTATCACGAAAGAATGGCGATAGTAAAAGTACTATTGCAATAGTATTGCGATAGTGAAATAACTAATTTGATACTATCATTTTTACAACAACAACGCTATAAGGTCTCAAAGCCTATCACAAAAAAACAGTAGGATTGAATTGGAAATATTTCTCGCACTTAGCGAATGATCAGACACTTTATTAAAGAATGTTTGTATATCAGTTCGTTTAGTTTATGGTCCAGATTTATTTAAATCGGTCGAAGATGGGGGTTTAGAAAAGGACACTACTGGGCGTTTCCTCGTCAAATTATCTTTAAAATGGAGGTATCACTGTATTTTAATACTATTTGGCAGTATCTGAATGCTAATTTAGTTTTGAAAACTTCACTCATTTCTTTACAAAGCCGGAATGCTGCTATACTGTCGATTCCGCCATTTTGTTTTCTTCAATTTAGGGGTGACGAATATCATTCATCATCATAATCATCCATCTATATCAATAGACAACATCATGCTTTTGCTGCTTTTGCTCCTTTTACGATCAGCGAACTACATTGTGCATCCATGCACATCGAATAAATACGTAAATTCATCGAAAAATACTGAGTTGTTATTTTTTCAGAAAAATATGAACGGAAAGTGTAATGTTCAAACTTTCTTAAAGTTATAAATTTTATAAGACGGGTGTCATTGACAATATTCAGTAGATTCAAAAAAAGAATTCGATTTCCTGCGATCGCCAATATTTTTCTAAAACCGACCATTATTTGTCATGTAGTCAACAGTTAAAACTAGGTCAGGCTTGTTTAAAGATTTCGTTAACAATTATAGTAATTTAGATTGTATGGTACATGTAACACAATGAGACATTGCAATTATGACATTCTTGGCTATCAAACATCGTCAAAGTGTGAAAAAAATGCCAACACACACCTTATCTCAAAATTGTGTACTTCAATTTTCACTCAAAATTGCAAACACGTGCTCTCCATACGACAACTCAGCTCGAAGATTGCTTCTGCTCAAGTCTTATTTATAACGTTCACGGTGTAATGAAAAAGAAAAGATGTTTTTAACAAATTGAAAGTTATTTTTTTACTTGCCTATGAAACAATAACTTGTCGGGATCTTAAAATGTATGACTGTGACAGTTGCTTTCATCCCCCCCGCAATTTCGAAATGTTGCTCCATGCGGGCATGTTTATTACTCTATTACGGCGAGTGTTTGAACGAATAAGATGATAACTGGTATTCATCTTGGTAGAATTAGATTTACTCCGTATCATTGTTGAGTTCTCACATTAAAATAGATGAAAGTAAAGCCTTTGTGGGGTTCTACTTTCGTTTTTAAGAAAACTATCGTAAACAGCGACAGTCAGAAAAACTATCGTGATATTTATTGACTTGAAAATGATCTATCCACCTATTGCTATTGCAAGGTTAACTATTGCGATTCAGCGATAAGTAGACCTATCGTTACACCCCTACAAAACTTTAATCAGAAATATGGATGCGGACGCCGACGCTAGGACGAGTAGAAGAGCTCTACATTTTTTGAAAAGTCGAGCTAAATATAGACTGAAAACTGAAGCAGACTATTAATTCATTATTAATGGTTTACAACAAGGGTCTCACAATTTATGGGTTCAAGAGTTTACAACAGTGTTGAGTCAGGATCAGCATTATACAATTTCAGTCATCCAGTAAGTATTATCAGTACTTTAATTTTAGTCCAGTGAAGTTTATATCACAATTACTTTCAAACAAGTATTGGGAGCTAGGCATCTCTAAAGTCCCTCTCTTTTTACAGGCCGGAAATGTTGTTACTTTATTATTTAAACCTTACCATGAGAGAAGTCTACGTTTAACAGGTGATAGATTCAATACATTTAACATTAAAAGTAAACATACAATCACATATATCTTTCTTTGACTTTTCTTTAATGATTCATATCTCATCTGAAATAAACAGGATAAATCACTCAGATTATCAGTTAGAGGTTAGTGTCTATGTGTTAATCTACAGTTATCATTCATACTCTGTCAATATGCTTAATTGGCTTAATTGGTGTAATTGATCTTGCATTCATTGTTAACCAAACAAACACAATATGAACAAAATCAGACTTTTCACATACAAATACTTATGAATATGAATAGCTTAACAGACCTAGTGCTCTATGAAGATACATGTACAATGGCAATGCCTTTATTTTTAAATCTTTGATGAATAATTCTATTTTATTGTCTATTTAGGACAGCATATTTCTAATAGATGTTTTAATAGCATTTTGGGCACTGAAGCCCCTTCACATGTCTGTTGGAAGCTAGATGTCATAGATATAATCAGATAACATTGCAGATTTTGATCCCCACTATCAGCTTGTTTTGAGCTCTTTGATGTGTACTATTCATAAGTATTTAAGCAATAATGGTTAAAATTGATGACGTTCTAATAATAAAACAAAGCTGAAAGTACATGTAAATGTCATAACATAACTGACTTAATCCTGTGAACAATACAGACTTGTATGACTTCCTATTTAACAGTGTACATAATTGACGATGAAAAATATATTTACATGTCAAAAATGCAACTGTAACGTATTTTCGCGACACTATGAAAATGACAAGACTTTCAATGAAAAAAAAACGTGGATTAACGAAAGTTCTGTGCGTCATCAAGCATTAAACTTAGTTGTCCCATTCATTTGATTATTGTGTTGTAAACAAACAATCAGATTTGCATATTTAGAGCGCTAACGTAGGTACGAATTTCGGTAACGTTGCCGATGGAATTTTGACGCGACGATGGCGCATCTGGGTGAATAATTTTGCATGTTTATAATCATTAATGTCACAAATTTTGATTGTACTTCGTTTAAAAAAGAAATTCATTTTCTTCATATATCGAACTTTTTTAAATATAATACTTTACAAGTAGTATTTATAAGGGATTTCATATAAGTCTCAGTATACATGTTCTATGCACGCACCAAAAGGCGAATTTCACTTGAAATTTTTTAGTGAAATACGATCCCTCTTACGGAGATTGTACGGTCAGTATGGGCGTAAAACATGACCCTGATATGGGTGAAATTGATCAAGGTGTACTACGTAATACATAATGATTGGTTCATGTAAGTGTCACTTTGTTGATTGTACACACTAACACCGACATCTTAAAGTGTTTATGATAGCTAATTATTGATTTTTAGAGCCTGACACACGACTTGAGATGATAAATTATGAGACGACATACGTCCGGTGTGTGTTTTTGATTTGGCGAAAATACAATTTTTAACGATTTTCACAAATTCAGTTTATTTGAGCCAAATTTTATAAATTGTTGCCTTAATGGCTCAATTGGTGATCGGCAACGCGAGCCCTGTAGATATAGGACACAAGAAAGACTACAAAATCATAAGGGCTTGCCTGGCAATATAGATAAAACAAATAAGTACAAAGTATAGAGTATTACCTGTAGTAGTTTTAAATCGGTCTGTATTTTATGATAATGTTGTGTTGAATTTCTACAACGTTTTGCAAGTACAACAACAGCTTGTATCAAACATGCGATAGTTAGACGTTGAGAGTGACTGCATTTCTCTCCTTTTTCTATATTTATCTGTGAAACATATAACGTGATTTAAATATTGTATTTATATATGTAATTATATACTTATTTTTGTATAGAGCTTTAAGATATTTTTTTTGACAAATTATTTCAGTGATAGATATTATATCAAAATATTATAGTGATTATATTTCAGTAGCAAAACATTGTAACAAATAATACTTAAACAGCTGACAACTGATATATTTAATACAAATGTAAGAGGGAGAATGGATGTAAAATATATTTTGACCACACTAAACAAAGGTCTGTAGGTTCACAACCAATCTCCGTAAACAGATATCCTTAACACCACTGTCGTAAAGGATCTCTAGTCATCGCACAAGGGGTCATGTCGAGATGACCTTTTGTCAACCAATCAATGCGTAGCTTACATCTAGACTAAACACTAATAAAAGCATCATGTTTTCATAATTTGTATTTTTAAACTGAGTTTTGCGAGCTAATTTGACGGTAATGATATTCATAGGCTCTGATTGGACAGTTCTTTGAAATTTATGTCACATAGACAATTAAATCAAGTCACTAAGCACAACATTTTTGTCATGAATATTATAAAAGCTAAGGTCAGCTGAACGTGACCCGTAATATGAAGTAGTCAGATCCAAAAAAAGTGAGTGCACAAGCGGATAGTTTTAGATCTGGTTTTAATCAGATTGGTTCACAACTTCTAGATTAGTAGTCAGATAGACTACATATAGACCAAACTGAGTGTGTTGTAACTTTCAAGTAAATGAAGTTATAATTGACAGTAAATATAATATAAATTTCAAAGGGTATCAAACTTGAGAGTTAGGGACTTTAGTCAGTTATTTCCCCTTGTATTTTTTAGGGTAAATGATTATCTAAATTTCACCACTTCGGTTAATATTTTTATTAACAAATAAGACATTAGTTGAAATATTTTGTTATCCTTACAAGGGACTTCAATGATAAAATCCAAGAATGTCAACTGTAAGGACCTACTTACCAATTGGATTGCTTAAAATTTTATCAGTGGAAAATAACTGACAAAAGTCCCTAATTGTATGTTTGTACAGATTTAGGCTTTTAGCAATAATTCTTATCAATGGGAACCCTAGTCCAAAGATGATCCAACATCAGAAGGGCTTCATGAGGTAGAATTGGTTCATACTAAATTAGACACAAATGTATCTTGTAATAAATAACATATCAGACTTTATACACCAAGTTTTCATGTCTTTTCATGCCACTGGATAATATCACATATGATACTGGTAGAAATTCTGAATTCTAATTCTGATCCAGCGGCCATATTTCGTAAGGTACGTCAAAAAAGGCCAAAAACAATCCCGATTAGGAAATATTTTGACATTTGTTGCCCGATCGGGAAGCACTGAAGGGGAATCCCCTTGTTTCCCGAACAAGAAGTATTCCCTTCTGTATGACTCTATGTTTATTTTGTTATCCCTGGGATGAGGCCAATTTTGATCCCAGGGGCATAATTTAAACAAACTTTGTAAAGAACCTAATATGATGATACATGCCAAATATCAAAGCCTTAGGCCTTCAAGTTTTAGAGAAAAAGATTTTATAATATTTCTTGATATAACTCTATGTTATTCTTATGACCCCTGGGGCAGGGCCAATTTTGACTCCAGGGGCATTATTTGAACAATCTTTGTAAAACACCTTCTAGAGATGCTACATGCCTAATTAAATAAATGTAGACTTGTTTTTTTGACAAGAAGATTTTTTAAGAAATAGTTGATAACGGACGCAAGCACGCACACACTTACACATTGGTCACATTGGTCAGACCCTCACAATAGCACATCTAGTGCACTTTGTGCTCAAGTGAGCTAAAAACTGGTAAATTTTGGTCAATCCAAACAATTATGCAATGATTTTAAAATCTCTAGTCAGATTGCAGTATATATGTCAAAGATTCTAGAAATAAAGTTACAAACTAAATAGCAGTGATATACTTACCATTAAAGTCGTGTATTTTGATAGAATCAATCTTAAAATAATAAAAATCATTTGGTCATTACTCAGTGACAGATTCTGAAAATAGTGAATATTTTATTTTCTTTAAAAATACGAGGGTTGATCCAGAAGTAATGTCACTGCGGCTGTAAAATTAAAAATATAATTTAGAAAAGAACAAAATTTAGTATATTAATACCGGAGTCTATTTGCAATATTTCCTGAAAATATCATAATAATATAATGAATAATTATCAAAATACAGGCATTGGCAGCAACCAATGTTGCAACAATCGCCGCACGTCATCAAAGTATACGACATCCGAGAGGACGTAAAACTCTCACTCTTTTTGGAAGTACCATCCCTTGTGTTGAGACTCCTGTACTCGGGTAGCCATTTATTTATCTTTAAGCAATCGTGGAACCCATCATGCACTAAAACTATTCATGTTAAGTTAGTCTTTCAGGATTCGATGAACGGTTCAGTAACACATATCTAAGTCTCCGCATAATGAGCAAAATGTGGAATGCCGATCTTTCTAAAGAGGGTAAGTAACGAAGTAACGAGTAAGGCATTCTTCTATGCCCTTGTATAACAGGTCTTCAGGAATGTCTAACACAAGTCTTATTTAGGAGAGCTATGACCATCCCAAAAATGTGTAAGCCTCCCTGTCAATATAAAAAATTAAAGTGAGTGAAGTTAACTAGATACTAGTTTAAATGTTGTGATTTCTGTGGACGGAGTTTAAACTATTTCTTCATTCTCCAAGCTTAAAATGTGATATCTTCCTAAACATTCAAACTTAAAAGATTAATTATTAACTATAGTTAATGAGTAGTTAAAAAAATATTATGTCATTATGTCAACTGTAATGAAAGTGAGATAAAATAATCAATAAATTTTAAAGATACCTTCAAGCAGGTTTTCTTCTGATGTTGACTACAATCATTACTGTCCCTATGAGAGGGTAATGTTCTGTTCTCATTCTTTACACCATATACAGAAGTCTCCAATATTTCCTCCATCAATTGACTTAGATTTTCTTCTGTATGACTTAGTAAGGAACAACTACTACTTCTATCTAGAGCAGTAGTACTACATGATGATACATTGCTACAACTACACCCATCACAGTAAGAATTTCTACTGAGTTCATCAATAGAATCATCAGCAGAAGAATTAGAACATACAGACATAGTGTGAGAACGTTGACTGTAAGAAATACTTGCTGTACCAGTCTGCTGTACAGCTGATGATACTGTACAACTTGATCCTTGTCTTACAGGTGCCAAAGTACCACTTGATTGTGGGGGCGGCGATGTCTCTTCAACATTTCCACTAAAAAATCTCTCATTTGGAATTATCTGATTTTCTACAGAACTTAAAACTTCGTTTGTATTTATGGCAACTTCATTATGTGTAAAAAGTCTTTCCTTATTTCTCTTTAAACCTTTGGACGATGGCACCAAGTTTGGTGCACACTGTAATTCCATGTCAGTTTTACTGGCTTTAATCTTAGATTCTTTGGAAAACTTAGACATTGATGAAGGAAGCATCTGATTCTGATTGGAGCAGTGAACATTCTGCATTAAGGACTGGCACAAATCTGAGAGACTTGGTGATGTTGCTACACATGTTGGGCTAGTGAACAATGGGGATAACTTATCTGTAACAACTTTCTCAGCTCTTGTTACCCTTGTTAGTAAAGGAGGAGGTCTTTTTGATGGAGTTAAGTAACTGATCCTACGACCTGGAAAATAAAATAAATACTGTTAATACATAAATTAAAATTATAAAGAATGTATATATAGGAAATAACTTTTACCAAACCTAAACTTGTGCTATAAAGATAGTTGAAAAAATAATGCAGTCTAGTCTTCGCCTCACAGCATATTTGAGATTTCTTATTGGTAATTTCATGAAACTATAAAAACAGATTTTTTTACAAATTGATTATAATTTGCTCTATGGAAGCCGATTTTAGAGACACTAATATGTAGATGTTACAGGTACATTAACGTCTTGTTTTTAAAATGTCTTAAAGGTTTAATGATCAATCTTGTTTTGACAAGTACTACAGTAGTATTGCCTAAAGTTTGACCACGATCTGACCTTTCACATTTGCATCTAATAATTATCTACACTGTGTACACATATCCCGACAAAAATCAGTACTATGCCTATTTACACTTGGTCAAGTAATGTATATAGAATGAGAATCGTTTTTCAGTGATTGTAAATAGAAGTATGTTTAAGCATTAAATTTCACCACATAATTCCCACGGCCACAATTGACGCTCAAAGCAGGCTTTATTATTTTTTAAATATTAGTCCCTGTCAAATAATTACATAAAATTTGAGCTTTGACAAAATACTCTGATATCGGTATCGAGCATTATAATTACAATCATATTTAATGTAATAAACATTCTTGCATAAAGGTCAGATTGGAGTCAAACTTAAGGCACTATAGTGTGATTTGATGCTTTGCATTCCTGGGTAGCGTTTTACTAACGTACGTAAGCCTAAGTATTACAAAAATTTCGACGTATATACAATTTTTTCGTTTATCTCTGTTTTACTAACAATTGCGTATATGTAAGTTTTTACGTAAGTATTTACGCAAATACATAACGTAATAATAATGTAAACATGGTCAGCGTCCTTTTCAACCATCAAAGACAACCCAGGGTTTTCCATCAGAGACCAAATATGTTGGATCTACTAAGTGATAAAGAACTTCATGAGAAGTACAGACTCAATCGTCGGCAAATTGAGTATCTGCATAACTTGATAGAGCGTGATATTTGTCCACAAACTGATAGAAGTCACCCTCTATCATCAATGACTAAAGTAAGCTCATCAAGTAATTTTCACTAGAATTGTAACGATGACATGCACTATAGACCAGTTCGCGGATGACGTCACAAGCACCTGCTACCTATATTTTGGCTGATTAACTGGTTGGCAGAAAGAAACCAATGTTTACATACATTTGATAGCAGCAGAATTTTTAAATCATGATAACTTTTTTATTTATCGGCCGATTTTTATGATATTTATATTGATAGAAAGCTTTTGAAATTCATATTTTTAAAATATAAGCAAATTACCAAAATATTGATTTAAAAAAAATATATGAGGTGATTTAAACCTGTCTTTTGAACTATCTTCTTGCCGGTTTGAAACACTAGGTTTAAACACTCGCCATTAAAAAAACAATTTTTTTTGACAAATATTTTTTAAATATTCAAAATATGAATTTCAAGACCTTTCTAGTGATATAAAATACTAAATTGTTTGATGAAAAATGACTTAGTAATTGCAATTTTAAAATTACTGTGTTTTCATTGTATTTACTCGCTATCATTTCTTGCCAACCAGCAAACGGTTACCTGTAGTCTTTATCAGCTCCTTGTTACTATTTATAGACATCATAACAATAACAATGAACTGGTCTATTTAATACTCGATCATGGTCGGACATGGAGTAAAAATCCATACATGTATGTATCATTAGCCAGTACCGGTTCTGTAACTCTAGCCACTGCCTATAATCTAACCTTGAACCAGAGAGCTATTTATATATCGTCTTACTCTTAGTTGATAAGTGGGGAACACGCTGAACAGTAAATCCTTGTTTATATCAATTCACACGTTCCATTATTTCCTGTGTTTTGATGTTTTGGATTTCAAACGAAAGATTTTTTGGTATAGTTCTACATACTCTTGTGATATGTAAATGAAGCAAAACATTCACTACTGCCATGGCATTGTCCGTGTCCAACTTTTGGATATATCATAATTTCGGTGAATGCAGTTTATGAATATGATGCTTACTAGGATCATTCCAGGGAATTAGATATCTATGTCTCTGATCATTCGTAGACATTCAACGATTGTTTCTCAAATTAAAACTACTCCATACGGAGATGAAATGATATGCTGCATATTGCTCTTAATCTATATAGACTGTATAGTCTATCTGATGAGCATTTTTTACCGTACTGACTACTGTACACAATAACATCAAGACAAAGATTAGACCGATGAACTGCAAACATGACGACGTGTCATTCATTTGAAAACAAATTAATACACTTACCAATATCAGACTCGCCATTTTCATTTTGCATTTGAGTAACTCGTATTTAAATTAGAATAGAAATATGCGATACAATTCATTAAAATGAAATAATTAATCAGAAATCCACACCGAACATCCCCGAATCGATTGGCAATGAATAAAAATGAACATTCCGCAATTTTTATTTACAAGTCGTTAAACTACGTTTACCTCCCCTTAACCACGGATGTTTTAATGTAAACGATTTAGTAGTGGGGTCGATAACTGCAACAATCTTTCAATGGTGATACAAGCACAAAATTTGGCACAGATAACCAGCATGGTCTACCAATCACAATCAAAGCACTGGAGTGCTGGAGGAACGATGTTCTGAACTTATTTTTTGATTAAAGAATATATGATCATGTATATTATCTATAAAATAATGTATTAAGTATCAATTAACAGAATTTATCAAAAGGATAGCACTAGACTTGTCAAGTGGTTTGCTCATGGCAAGGTTTATCTTACTTTATCAAACAAAATAAACCAGTCAAAGAATTAATTTTCATCATTTTAGGGTCATGAACAGCAGCAATCTCACCAAAACCAAAGATTACTCTGGATTATTTTCTTTAACCACAAGGAGCTGACAACTTCTCATTTTTGGTTATCAATGTGTATTTTTTAACGAGATCGTAAATATTTTCGTTAAAATTTTAAAGATTTGGTGTGGAATGACAAGATGAAACTTTTCACAAAAACATTGACTTTCTTACAATTCATTTAAGGTTCCCCCCCAAAAGTACTAAGCTCTCTGTTGATAACAAAAACCTTGTTTAAGTGACAACACAAATTACTATTTACAGAGTATTTTTCACTCAATACCCTTAGCACATCACATGCAATGGTAAACTTAACATATTAATGATTATTATCTTTAGAAAGTATCCAAGTGGGTAATATATAACTTATGGCCAAAAGCTAGCATAACTTTCCTCACTTTTGATGAAGGATAGGTGAACCAGCTTTAAAAGCATATTTTACATCCATGCTGGCAATGTACTTTCTTTACATTGTCAATAACTGACTGACTTGTAACATTACTTTTTTGAACGAAATATAGGATCCTTGAACGAATATTAGTTGAACCCATTGTTATAGTGCCACTCTTACAAGATAGATATCTAAAATGAGTATCAGCATACCTATGTCGTCAGATATTTTTGGTGCTCAGCAAATTCCAGCAACCAAGATAGATCATTTGTAGTACAATTTTGTTGTCTGAAAAATGGAGAATCACCTTATCTTGCAATGCATCGTCTATAATGTTTGGAGTGGAACATATTTGAATATAACGTACGAGATTGACAAATTGTCTCAGCGTACCATCCTTCTTTGAGAAGACTTTGCAGTTGATAGTGAATATACTCCAACTGTGTTTAGTTATCAGGCCTGTTTGAACTTTTGACACTGATGCATCAGATCTGTTATGTGCTCTTTCAAGATATTTAGACTTAAGTGAAACAAGACATTTCTAAATTTTCTACTTGGCCATGTTTTGTAATTGGTGAATCCCTTAAAACCACCATCTTGCACAGGGTAACACTATTTGATAATCATTAGCTAGACACTGGGTTCAAATAGCCGCATATACGCGTATAGAATTGGCATCTACGCGACTTAATTTCTCTCTGTCCTTGTAGTTAAAAACTTATACTACTATAAAAATTATACTACAAACGTTCGATGAAAATTTGCTTTAGATATTTCTCCTTTTTGATCAATGGATAGAATCGAGTACAATGAAATAAAAAAACACTTATGATACAGTTGTGATATCTGATGTCAAGATCGAACTTGAAATCCAATTGCAATTTCTCTTATTAACTATCAAATTGTGTTACAATGTCAACAGGATTTCTATCAATTGCTTTGGCATTAATATACTCTAAGAATACCTTGAAAGATAATAGAACATGCACACAATATTTTCAATATCATTTATCTTTTTCTTTGTTTATAAAATAACCTCTTTTTAGTTCATATTGATTATTGAAGTGGCAAACATATTTGTAAAAGTGGTCGTTATTCTAAGGATATTAAAATATCGCATTACAGCCTACCCAGCCAACATTCTATATCGGCCCGACATCAAACCTATATGGTTTTCTATGACGGCCCGACGTCGGATTTAACCTCGGCTGCAAATAGGAATGATGTCGACCCGACATCGGTAGTACAATATCGGGCCGAGGTCTACACAATATCGGCCCGATATTTCTAGCCTACATCGGGCCAACATCAAAACAATAGCGGTGTGATGTCGGTCAACAGTAGAAATTATTCTTTATCGGCCTGACATCAAACCTATATGGTTTTCTATGACGGCCCAACGTCAGATTTAACCTCGGCTGCAAATAGGAATGATGTCGACCCGATATCGGTAGTACAATATCGGGCCGATGTCTAAACAATATCGGCCCGATATTTCTTGCCTACATTGGGCTAACGCCAAAACAATACCAAATGAAGTCAACACGCATTTATATACTATTGGACGAGTCAATTTTACAGAACAGTCCATTTCCAACCCGGAAGGTAAAACGAGTTAATTTTTAAAATGGAAGGTAATTTATATATTTTCCCAATCTTGTTTGTTTTGTAAGATTTTAATGAGGGTCCGTCCGCTCCATATGGATGCATTATGTGCAGACCCCGTTTCCCTTTTCCCAATCTGACCTAACCAAATATTATATATAGATTTAACTTGATAAAACAAAGGTATGGATTTCCCTTAAAGTTCTAAATAAATAGTTAAAAAGGCTTAATACTACATAGTTTTAGACAATTAAAACGTATCACAATTCTAAACATGACAGAAAAAGAAGAAAATTCACCAAAACATTTAATTTTAGTAAAGGGAGATAATTTGTCAAAACCATTCAACAAAGAAATTGTTCAAAGGCGATCTTGCATACAAAGAAAAATGCTCTCGACAAAGTCGCTGAACAAAACGACAATGTCGGTTCGTTTCAACAGTACGTAAATATAATATAAAATAACAAAGGTGTTTCATTGGAAAAAAAATATTTCATGATATTTCAACGATTTAACAAAATATGGACGTGTAACAGAAAATGCAATGTCGTACCGTTGTCAATCCGATATACAAAATAGTTGCGTCCATTGCCATGCAGGCCCGACGCAGACCCGATATACGTTTTTTGACGTTACATGAAATGGGGTTAGTGTGGTTCTGGAAATTGAAATCATACACAGGACTATTTATTAACAAAATTAAGTAAACAATACAATTGCATTTAGAATTTCAAAATATTGAGTATGTCGGCACAGCAGCGGTCCGATGTCGGCCCCAAAATAGGCACATTTTGCCGGTATGACAGTACGTGAATATAATAAGTAACTTACAAAGGAGTTTCATTGGAATAATTCTATTTCATAATATTTTAACGATTTAACAATATATTGACGTGTTGAAGAAAACGCACTATCGTACCGATGTCAACCCGATATACAAATAGTTGCATTAATTGATCATGTAGGCCCGACGCAGACCCGATATACTTTTTTTGATGTAACATGAAATGTGGTTAGTGTGCTTCTAGTAATTGAAATCATACACACGACTATTTATTTACATAATTAAGTATACAATACAATTGCATTTAGAATTTTTCAAAATATTGGGTATGTCGGCACTGCAGCGGTCCGATGTCGGCCCCAAATCGGAACATTTTGCCGACATGCCGACATTAATTGTATATCGGCCCGATATGGTCATGCTGGCTGGGTATGTTGTTCAATAAATTAAATATTATCAGAATAGTGCCTCTAAATGAAATTGTTATCTTAGACATAATTTGCTTCTGGCGTCAACTGACAAGCTATAGTATCAATGATTTAATATTCGCAAGACCAAGAGATATAAAAAAAACCTAAACATGTATACCCGTAAGTGTGGAGTTATGTCTATTTATAATACTTGAAATTAACTTTCCAGCTCTTATAATTCATTTTGACCACCATCTTGCATTCTTGAAGTTATCAAAGAATACCAGCATGGCATCAATTGGTTACATAAACAAAAGCGGATTAACTACAAAATAAAAAGCATTTAAATCATTTGTATACCCCAGTCTATGACTTAGCTCATTGTGGTTGATATATACCCAACAGCTAGTTATTTACGCAATTCTAGCCGCCATCTTGGATTTTGGAAATTGCCAAATGATGCCAGTGTAGCATCAACCAGTTTTATAAACTAAACTAAAAATGCATTAAACTTTTTTATATATCTCAGTGTACCTTCTCACTGTGTTTGATATTCCCGACAAACCCAGTTTTTATCAGCCAATTTGTCTGCCGTCTTGGATTGGAAAATAAATGAAGGGTTCCAAAATTGAATGAAATAAAATTGCAGGTAATGTTAGACTAATTTTAGCTCTTTAAATTATCAGACTGATAAAGATGGACATATTATACATTAATTAGCTCTCATCCGCCATTTTGAATTTTGAGAGTTGCCCAAGAGTGCCGAAGTGGCATCATCCGGTTTCGTAAACTATAGTGTCTTAGCATCAAGAAAATGCAAAAACATTTTCTACATCATTCCATGCACAGGTCAGTCGATTTTTGTAGTTTATATACCGGACTACTACCCAAACAAATAAAATGACTATAAAGCAACAACAGGTATAGTTCTTGAAATATATTATACTGTGATCAAGGAGTTTCGGTAGACCTTCATCAGGATAACAATAATAATAATGACGTAAAAATTATAGCGTACAACATATGTTGGCAGAAAAATAAACAAATGTAATCTATATAATAGTAAAAATATTGGGTTTACCATCCACAGTGAAGAGTTACAAACAATTCACTTTGTACAGGCCTCCTAGCAGGCCAAAACAAAACTAAAGGTTTTTATAAAGGCTCCAATGTATGAAAATAAAGGCTTTTTAGAGTAAAATATGAAATAAAGAGTAAATAAAGGCTATTTTCGTCGAAGTTCTCATTTCTTTATTAAATCCACAGTCATACCAAAGTCATTTTTTGATGTTATATACTGTTTGAATTATGCAATATAATACTTACCTTATTTAATGTTCATACCTATTTTCTCTGCATATTTGTATCATACATAGCTCCTGTTTTACAGTGTAGGGAAAATGCAGAACAAAATCCATTACTTGCTTTAAGCTAGCACGACAACCAGTCAGAGCAAATATAAAGGTTTTGAGGGAGAATTACAGGCTATTTTGGCGTTCTAAAGGTTTTCTGGGGAAATGTAAAGGTTTTAAAGGTTTGCTCTGAAATTAAAGGTTTTTAAAGGTTTTAAAGGTTTCACTAGGAGGCCTGCTTTGTGGCAAAAAAATCATTAAGTAAGAAGTCTTCACTAAAGATGACCTGCTTGGATCCGGTACAACTCTACCAGCGGTTCGAGTTGTCTTCAGGTTGAGTTGTCTAGTCTCCACCTGCTTGATATTCCAAGTACTTTCTTGCAAACAACTGAGAGCGTCATCCACGGAAGTTCTCAGAGCCATTTACTTGCACCAGCAAGCTTCTTTCATCTGGCATCTGTCTGTGGAACCAGATGCAATCAGAAGTTGTTGCTGCTATAACCTTACAAAAACTTGAAGGCCAGTTGAACAATTGGTATTTGAATCTTAAAGAATTTATACATGTATGTTAATATAACAATTTTAGTAGTTATTGTTTTGTACTAGTTTTAGCTGCACATTAGCACCATGTACAGTCAACAAGTGAGTTGTTACCTCAGAGTGTGTCCAGCACTTTAATGGGAAGAAGACATTCATGCATATAAAATCTAATACTTGTATAATTCTTCTCTGCTGTGTTCAAGACATACGTTTGTTATCATATCACTCATAAAAACAAAGATTTGATCACATCAAATAACATAATGGTCATGTAGCAAGCTACGAGTGTCCTAGCTCAGAAGTTATCAATAATCTGTATAATGCAAACCTTATTGCTAGTGATAACGATGAAGAAAGACTTATGAAATTCAGTGTTTCCTGCTACTTTTTTTTACAGTGCAAGAATATTTGAGAAAAGATATATCTGGCAGACTTTAATGAGCAGAACAGGAAATTGACAAAGGACTTAATACAAAAGACATTTCTAGAAATATGAGGTAGTAAAAATTAAAACTTGACTCAATCATAACTTTGTGTTGATTTATTTACAATTGGGATTACATGAAGAAAAACAAGACAATATTTTATAAATGGCAGCGAGTGTATACATATGATGACTCATATGTGTCTGATTGAAGCAAAAACAAGTCTAAAATAAAAGATTCTGAGAGGTTAAGATAGTAAGAACAAGAGAAGACAAAAAAGAAGACATAGAAAAATCAAGAACATCAACAGATATTATGTACAATACAAGTAGCCATTGGAAATGATTTACAATTCTTACAGTCATTTACAACACAAAACAATAACATATGAAGTAAAACTTTTCTAAGATAAAAATATAGGTATTAAACTGTCAAGCTATATACATGTAATTTTCAATGTAAGAATCCAAAAAACAAACTTTTGTTCAAATTTTGCGGTAGGATAAAATATAGATGCTCCTTCAGATGTGTTTACTAAAAAATTATTTATGCTGTGAATTCTTCATCCAATACCTGTATATTTCAACTTGCCTATTTTTTATTCTACATGAAAACAAAGACAAGACATTTTAAGCAATGCAGGCATCCTAGATGGCTTTCAAAAATATATAGGTTTACAAAAATGGATAATTTTTTTCAAAATAAAGGTTCATATGAGTAAGTTTTACCAAAAACATCAGACCAATTAGTGGTATTTTTACATCTTAAACATAATTATGTAATAAGCTTCATGAAGAGTCTGAGTGTTGATGTCATCCCCATATGGCTCCAGACCTAATAGTGATGCTACATGCCAAATATGGATCCTCTAGACCTTACGGGTTTTGACAAGAATTTTTAAGAAATTGTTGACGATGGACAGACACACACCCTACGATTCAAATAGACTGGTCACAATAGCTCATCCAGAGCACTTAGTGAAACAATCAGATAGCTTCTGTCAAATTTTAGAGAGGTTGACCTGAATCAGACCTTACATAAATGGTTTTATACAATGGATTATATAATAATGAGACCTAGTGTAGGTGACAACAATGAAAACATGAGATCAATCTTAATGACCAGACAGGTACACAGTATTCTGTACTTATACATGTATTGAAGCAAATATTCAATTTAAATAATAACAAGAAATGTAATGTGGAAACCACATTTAAGCTGGATTTAAAATCTTTAATGCAAAAATAAGAAAGGGAAATAATCTATAATTAAGCCAGGTAGAGTTGTGGTTACTTTCTAATTCTGTTCATCACATGGTAGTTATCATTGTATGAAGTTTCATAAAGATTTGACAATAAATGGCAGAAATATATGCTAAATTAAAAACATTAACACAATTGTTAACAACACCGGATGCCCGACCGCCCCTGTTTTGCAAAACTATTAGCCAATTTTTGTTGTTGAAAAATCCGGCTAAAAATGTAGAATATATACATGGATGTAATCGGTCATTCTCAATAGGAAGGTCCATCGGACAAAATGTTACATAACTCCCTGCTAGTAAGTAAGAAAATCAATTTTAGAGTTTCGTCCATTGCCTAGTAGATGTCCAATGATTGTGTAAAAAATTACAAAAATCGGACTGTTAATAAAATCATAACTGCCATTTTAGAACCATATTTTAAATTTCCATTACTGTCGCCAGTCCACCCCTGTGTTGTTTGCAAAAAAATCGCAGAGAACATGGTCACTGAAAGAGTAAAATTTGCATGCATATGCATTGGTAAGCAATTGAAATTTGTATTTAAAAGGCTTAATAAAACAGTAAGTCAGACATTCTTGAAATATCTAGTGCAGAGTGAATGTCGCCAGACTTTATACTTTTCATAAAATGTTCGATACCATATCTGCTACAGCTAGATTGGAAAGCAAAATATCAACACAGAATAATAAGACATGCCTAAAAGTTATCTTAGTTTCATTGATTATCAAACAAATTAACAAAAACCTGTGGTATATATGATATATGAAAGTATTTGAATGACAAATGTGAAAGGGGTCAATAAAAAGTAAATAAGCAAAATTTCTGTTACCGGTACTACTGAAAATACCACCTAAATTGAAACAGTATAATGATGATAAATACATTAATTGACTATAACTGTAGTCATATACGTTTCGGGTGGACACTGCGCCAGTCAGTGCATAATATATTTATGTCACTTATGACTTCAGGAGCGCCTCGTGGTAAAATAACACATTTTAGAGTGTGTTAGATAAATGATGAAATAGTTTAATTATGAAGATTTTTACAAGTTGACAGTTCTTTTATTAATTGCGATATAAGTTATACGTTAAGCTGAAGTGAGCTAATTGTGTATTATTAACTAGGGCTGCAACGATTGGATTCGATACATCGAAACTCGATTGCAAGGGTGCCGATTCGATTTCGATTCGGGACCCGCGAGTTTCGATTCGATACTGACTTTTAAAAGTGTCTACATAAGTTATATGTTAGTTTATTCAAATTTAAATAGTTTTGCATGCACAGTGTATGTTTAACTAATATGTACAATAGTATACCAAGAACTGCATCTTTCTACAACTTATGATCCATGCTGTCTTTACTTTTTAAGTCGATATAACATTAGTAATACATTTTCGCGACCTTTACATTCGTACTCAATCCATTTCGTACTTAAAAAAGGAAATATAAAAAATTATCAGATATTCGAGTTTCGTGTTATCCAATTTTAGTAACACTTTTATTTAAATAATATTATTTAGTTTGAAGCTCAAATATGTGTATAAATGCATATTTGTAGTAAATTGTATTTATAAAAGAATCGAATCGAAAAAAATCGAATCGAAAAAAAAAAGTATCGAATCGCATCGAATCGACTTTCCGGTGAATCGTTGCAGCACTATTATTAACTACGAGCACAAATATGTCTCTAAATTCAAATATTGATTTACTTCAAGAAATGATTTAAATACGACAGACAGAGATTATAAGTGTACCAAATTTCCGTTACTATGTGGTAACAGATATTTTATATTTTTGTCAGTAATAACACAGCATTGTAAGTTTGAAAATGATTTCAAGTCAATACTATTTTACCAAAGGTTAATAACAGACATGTAATGGTCTCGAACAAGTACAGCAAGTACAATAAGGCAATGATGTTAAGCAGACTTTTTATACTTAGACTTTATACTTTTGTACTTAGACCTACCCATATATACCATAACAAAGTCTGGCTCCATAGAATTTGGATTCATTTAGAAGGGATTATAAAGCTTATTAAGCATGTATACAATTTTATATAGAAATATTTATAATGAGTAGCTGCTCAAATATTTCATTCAACAATACCATATCATACTGTATGAATAATGAGTAGCTGCTCAAATATTTCATTCAACAATACCATATCATACTGTATGATATTGTAACTGGATTTTACTGCATGGTACATTAATAACTACAATAAACTATCATTGGATAGCAATTATGAGACAGAGTTGTTGAACAGAGGACAATATCTAGAATATATTACACCAAATACTAGTAGTAACAGTAGACCTGTCATTGTACTCAGCACTGACAACTAGAACTGCCACCAGTGGCGAAAATACCCCCGCAACAGCAACATTTCAAGATAAAAGCAAGTCAACATTGTGGAAATAAATCAAACAATTAGTATTTACAATATCTTGTATCAAGAATTTCACAAATACCCCATAAGAAAGCTTAAATTACCGATCATTATTTTCACAGTAGAAAAGTTAAAATAATATCTAAAATCTCATGTAGCTATAACGAAATAAGATGTTTTCTTCTCAACATTACAGAAAAAATCAAGATGGCTATTAGTTGGTCCATTGAAATACATAAAAAAATAATACATATAAAAATTTCATAAACAAGAATTTGTCAGCACAATTTTATCAAAATGAGGTGAGAAAAAAAGATGTTTGCTGTACAAGATATTAGAAAATTCAACATGGCTGCCAGTCAGCCATTTTGAATTCCACTTAAGAAAATGCCAAGCACATCAACTTAAACAATTGCTAACTTTCTCAAAGTCTGTACAAAAATTATCAAATCATTTGCTTTTTAAAAAGAAAAACTCAGAATGGCTGCCAATCAGCCATTATGAATTTGATAAAATATCAATACATCAAAAAAAAGTTCAAAAATAAGAATTTGATAAAAATAGCAGTACATAATAGACTTCAGCAATTCAAAATGGCAAACAATGTCGAATAATGCTATATTCAATAAGTTACATGACATAAAGCCATAAACCCTTGATTCATCTTCGTCAATAATATTTGCTAATCAATGAGATAAATAGTTACTACGAGATGTAGAATTGGTCATACTATAATATATTAACACATTCATACCTTCTCAAAAGAAAGAAAGCACCTTGACTGCCAGGATCTTAAATACATCCGTGACAAACATTTTAAAGTTTTTGCATTAATAAGCCGTAAAATCCAATTAATCAATCAATAAATCAATCAGACTTCAGCAAGAAGAAATTGGTAATGAAATAAGCTTACTATACAGTTATTTAAACAAAGTCAAAATGGCTGCCAGTCTGCCATAATGAATTTGTATCCAGAGTAAATCCATGTACGAGTCAACTACATCAATAAAGACTTTGGAGCGAAATTTGGCTAAAATTGAGTAAAAAAAACCACATACACGTACTATACAGTAATTTAAATAAAAATTCAAAATGGCTGCCAGTCAGCCATATTGAATATAAATTGATGAAGAATAGTCATACTGATCAACTGTATCAGTGAGACCTTGTATGCAATTTCTTTTCAAAATATGTATGGTAATAAGTCAATATAAGACTGTATTAATTTTGAAAAAAGGATGACAGCCAGTCCGCCATTTTGAATTGGAATTGAGTTAAAGTGTATGTACACATCAACTGTGAACGCCTGTGCAAAATTCTATCTAAATTAGTTAAGAAAAAATCTGTTGAGAAATAAGCATACAGTAATTAAACTAAATTAAAAAGAATTCAAGATGGCCGCAAGTCGGCCATTTTGAATTGGAATTGATATAACATGCATATAAACATCAACTGTAAACGCCTGTGCAAATTCTATAAAATAAGATAAGAAAAAAAATCTATTGAGAAAAAAGCAAACTATACAGTTATCTAATTAGATTTAAAATATATAACACAATTAAATATTTTAAACAAGTGAGATATGTTTCCATAGTTACATGAGTTTTGTATACACCATTAAATCATGGTATATAACAGCTTCTATTCTAATACATTAAGAAATAAACATACTACAAATGTATTAATTGTTTGGGACAGACCACATATCCAACCAACCAACCAACCAACCAACAAACCAACCAACCAACCAACCAACCACCAGGGTGATTCCAGTATACCCCCGAAAACTTCGTTTGCGGGGGTATAAATATAAGCACTACCAAAAAGCTTATTTAACAAAGTTTATACAATAATGTTCAGGAACTATGCACTTGTAAGTAATCCACATTTGGTACAATAAGTAGCCAATGTTATTATAGGTATTGTCACCATTCATTTCAATCTGCATCTATCTGGTACAAGACATTCAAGACCATTCTATCAATTTAAATGTTTCTTCCATGACTGATCAAGTTGATGTTTTGACATTCTCATATTTTAGTCATTAAATCATCACATATATCTGTTAATTCTTTGTTTTCTGCAATCTGAAAAGAGGAAATTAACAATAAGATCAAAGTCAGATATCATGAATAAACAACTTTACTACATGGATGAACAATCTATAGTTGAACAAATTGAAGCAGCTCTTAAAGTTAAAGCAAGGTTTTTGAAGTCTACTTTTAGTTTCACTATTCAGTCAACTCTTGACATTAACTTCCCCGATCATCAAGTCACACACCAACTGTTAACATACGGCACAGATTGCAGCCACAGCATATAGTGCATGACCCTAACAGGTACCCATTTACACCTGGGTGGAGTGAAGCAATCACAGGTATTTCTTGCTCAAGGAAATTAGCAGTGCCCCTAGTGGGATTCAAAACCAGGACCTCTCGATCCCTATTTTACATAAACAAGAAACCCATTCTCAGGACTAACAATTGTTAAATTCAAGACCTATCCTGAAATTGTTTGTTTGTTTTGTTGGGTTTAACGACGTAGCAACACATTTTATAGGTCATATAACGGCGGTCAGTCAACCTACTCACTCCTCCTGGAAATTGTCAACTTCTTGTGGAGTGTTGTCCAGTACAGAAGAATCCAGAAAATTTGGTGTGGTTAGCTAGCTACCGTAAAAAAACAACAGATTAAGAGTTGGAAAACAACATAACACTAGAGAACCAATATGGACAAAGATTGTTAACTAGAGTTAAAAATCTTGTCAGTTAACCCAAAGTTAAGCTTGGGTGAGCTAAAACAAAGTATCAATAAACATACCTTAGATTGTAAGTCTTTCTCTAATCTATCAATTTTCTTCTGCATTAACTGTTGTTGTGTATTACATTTCTCTTGTAAAGATTTGACCTGATTTGTTAACTTTTCTATTGTTTTACTATTTCTGTAAAATAAAACATAACATTAACATTGTATAAAATCAGGAAGAGACATGGTTAAACCAATCATCATAACTATCTTATCAACGATAACAGGTATGTAGACCACATGTTATAAGTTCTGACATGTGTTGATCTTTGAGTGAAAATAATACATTAACCAGTAGTCTGTTTCAGTGAAAGTTTTAGTTTGACAACATTAACCTGTGCTTTTATTGTTCATGCAGTCTGTATTATCTGTAAAATAATGTTGTTCTTTCCTGTCGATAAAAATCATTCCTAACAAATGAATATCTTAACAGAGGCAATTCCAAGAATTTCTAAATATCTGTTTACATTTACCAAACACTATGGCAGAATTTACTGTTATATATTTAACTGTTATAACTTGAGTGCAGTCTGTCATTTTAGTCTTTGATGTTATCTCTTCTTTAAAATTCAAACTGCTCCAATAAGTTTAGGTTCCTAACACCCAGCATAATAAAATGTTTATTTTTTATGCTGCACCAATCCCACATAACTAGGTGGTTACAAATGACCATAGCATACATAAAATAGAGATACAAAATGTGTAACAATTAGAGCCATCATTGGTAATCACAATATCAATGTATCACCGATGACAGGCGATTCGATATCAATTCGAAATTTGGAATATAGATACAATCTAGCATTTTATAAGGCTATAAACTAAATGAAGGTGAAATTTTATTCATTTTCTTTTAACCTGAATAGATGAAGGACTTTTTATATTTCCAAGTTTTCATGTTTTCTGTTAAATATTAAAACACATGTGAATATGTTTGAAACAACTTTTACCATTAATAACATCATGAGGGCGTTACATACTATAGTACATGATATATACTGGAGTTCTAGTGGCTTCTGCTACACTCATTGTCTGACTCGATATATCAATTATATCACCGATACTTGCCTTTCAATATATTGATACAATACTTTCTATCCATGACAGCCCTAGTAATAATTAAATACCTTTCAATTAACGGCTTTTCAGCAGAACTCTTTGCTTGAGTAACCTTGGGCTACAATACTGAATACTATTTTATAATCAAATACAAATATGTTAAGTATACATGTTTCCACTATTCATTAAAGTCCTTTAGACATGCATTCTAAAGATATATGTAAGGATCTTAATATCAAAACCTAACAGTCAAAAATACCTACTCAGCATTTTTTGTTTCTGATGTCTTCTCTAGAGTGTGGTATTTTTCATTTTGTTGTTTTAATTTCCCTTGTATATCAGTGACAAATGCTTTGAATGTTTCATTATTCTGGAAAATAAATCAGTTCATAATATCAGCAATACGAATGCAGCTACAATGGAGATTCCTGCATGTTTACTTTTAAGAAGAATAATTAAAGAAAGTACAGTAGAACCACCCCAAACCTGTCCCTCTCTAAACCAGATCCCTCTCAAAACCAAGACAAATCGTCCGGTCCACATTTCTTCCCTATATATTTTACCCCTCTAAACTGGATACCTCTGAATTCCTGACAAAATTTACATAAATTTTCTTCAATTTCAATGTAAATCTACCTCCGAAAACCGGACTGGGCCAGAATTACATTTAATTTGAACTTAGTGTATTTAAGTTTTAAATATTGTTTAAATATGAACATCAATTTCTGTTAAAAATCAGTTTTGGTACTGTGATGTCAAAGTAAATGACATCAACTCTTCCTATTGTTTATTTGTGTGTCTTATCCCCAGTCATCCATTTCAAAACATGACCCAGTTGCTAACTGGCTGCTGCTTAGGCCAAATTAAATGTTTTCTTTTTTCAATACCTAATCAGCATATGCTTGACATCTTGTAACATGTTTACAAAGACTACAAACTGTTTTAAGAAAAATCTATTTTATGATAATATTGCATTGCAGTTTCAGCCAAACTGCAGATGTCGATTCCATTTTAAATTTACTGTTTGAGCAAGAAAACACATAGATATTTTTCAACTTGGCCATAGCTAACACTTAATTTTCCATTCTATGCCAGCTATTTGATGAAGTTAATTGCATAACTAAGCCTAACAATGAAGCTTCAGTATGTACAATAGAAGTATTGTGCCCCAATCTGCAACTATAGCCTTGTTTAGACTGTATAGGTAAATACCTATAATTCCTACCTACAATACCTCTCTAAACCGGATACCTTTCCAAAACCAGACAATTGGTGCGGTCCCATGCTTGTCCGGTTTGGGGAGGTTCTACTGTATCACAATGACAATATTTTATTGATTAATGGCCACTAAGCCAATACACGTCATTTCAATTAAATAAGACATACAGTGTATAAACATCAAACATTGTGACAATTTCATAAAATGAGGACACAAGTTAAGCATTTATCAATGTTTTTCTCAACGAGAAAGCCTGGAATATATACATTGCTAGCTGTCTGATAGTATTGTGGTCCCGAGAACTCATAAATGTAACGAATTTATGATATATTGGTGGAGAAAAGAAATATTCTGATATGAAATTAGTTCTGATATCTGTGAATGCTGAGCATACCAACAGAAAGCAGAACTTGTTCTCCACCATGTTACTATCACACAACACACACAGAGTATCAAGTTTTATTATGTTATCTGGTGGTCTTAAATCTGTAACAATCTGATCATACATTTGACAAGAAGTTTTAGACTCCTGGTGGAAGAAGAAACATCAGGGCTATTGCCAATCTTAATCATTTTAAAAAACAGTATTAAACAGCATTACTTTTCTGTGATATAACTATTCTGCTGATCTGTGATTTTTTATGCATGTACTACATACTGAATAATAATCTCAAGTACCAGTTTTGATTGTTTTTAAATATGTGATTATATTTATCCTGTGATATTTTTATTTAATTTTTACTCCTAACTTATGATAGCAATTACTATTAATAACCATTTAACTCCCAAACTCGTGATTTTTTTAAGTAACTTATATGTAACTTTTTATGTTTTCTTTCAATTTAATGTAACCTTTCTATGTTAACCACACTTATCTAATGGGACCACAATGGAAACAAGAGTTTGCTCTTTCTTGTGCTATCCTTGCATAATTGTAGCTTGACATGGTATTATAAAAATTAAATCAACATATTTCCATAAACATTTTTATTGCCATATTTTACTATTTTTAATAACACAAAATTTATGATATCAAATGTAAATTGTTAAAGTGCTGTGTTGCTACATCATTGCTATGTTGTACTCCATGTACAATGCTTTTTTATTCTGAATAAACTATATAATTACAGGTCAATGAAAGTGTCCAGTAAAGCTGGTACAAGGTGAGACAATCTCTGTATATAACTCTATAATAGAAAGTGTTAATCAGCCCAATAAAATCCAAGGAACATACTATTCTTATATCAGTTCTTAGTTGTTAAGAAATAGTCACATCAAAATTAAACTAATTAGTGATCATTTCATTTTTAAACAACATAGATGGTACTTTTTAATTTTGAAGTAAGATTTAAATTTTCAGCTCTTTAATTGAATAAAAAATCCATCAAACACCAAAGTTAATTTAATTTTCACAAGAATAAATTATTTGAAACTGCACTACAATATCGCTGACTTATGTGTTTCCCCCATAAATAAACAAGAACAAAATTTAAAGTACAAGGATATGCCAAGTTCACAATTGATTTAAAAAAAATCTTTTATTTGCTTAATAGGACACCTGGGTAATTATCAACATCTGTCAAAATGTAAAAGAAAGTAATGTGAACATCTATGCCTAACATGACATCATTACATTGTATTTATTATTCTATGAAACAAATCTGAGCAGACAGAAAATGTAAAATAACTCTTATTTTATGAACAAAACATACAAAAGCTGGTGGTCATTTTTTTAGCTGAACCATTTTACGAGGGGTGATTGGAAAGTTCGAGGAATTTATTTATTAATGCTACACGGGATAACATAGGAAAAAACAAAATACATCATTCTGTACGTTTACCAAAGACTGATATAAAGCCCAAATATTTTCTTGATACATTGGAAAATAAAGTTTTCACGAAAAAAAATTCAACACTAGTATACCATACTTGAAGCACGCCCACGTCATCATTGGGTTACTTAAACGTCAAAGTCAAGTTTCCTATTTATTTTCCACACATAATCACCACCTATTTCCATACACTTTCTATGGCTATGTACCCACTGATTAAATGTAAACCTGAAGTATTCCTCACTGAATGAATAAATAATTCTCTTGTGCAATACAGCACACTGTAAGCCATCAATCCTTATCTGGAAGCTTCTCCACTCACGCTGCCTTTTCAACAGTGACTGTCAGTGTCAGTTGACCTGGTCTTTCTTCATCAAATACCCATGTTCTACCTTCCCTGAACCCCTGGTGCCATTGGTAGACAATTGTTTTTCCACATGTTGGTAATGTATCTGCAGTTTTAATTTGTTGAAGCGTATCTGCAGGTGACAAATTGAGTCAAACACAACAATTTATGACTGGGCCCAACTCAAAATCATCTGTTGACGTCATTCGTTGTTTCGAAGTCATGACTCTAAAATCTCTGCTATGCAATAACCATCCAACACAGTTTCATGAAACTTCCAGGAAATGATTTCCAGACGTCACGCTAGTGTAATTGATGTTGGCGCATAATTCGTACCAAAATTGCGGGCGTAATACCATGTTTAATGCTTTCAAAATAGGTGAAAAAATAGCATGCTTCAAGTGACCAAACAGTGGTTGCTATGGATACCATTTATTCTTTCTACATATTGATAATCTGTTAACCAATATGATTTTGAAAACGTGAATAAATTGTTTTACACTTATTTGAGTTTTAATGTGATTTGACAAAAGGGTAAATATTTTAGAAGAGAATTCCGCGAATTTATCAATCACCCCTCGTACATCTGATAAACAACTTTCATGATGATTTGCAATACAAGAGCAGTCCAAGGACAGCGTGCTCGACTTTTCCGGTGTTTTGTTCATGGCAAGGCTTATCTTTAAACAAAAATGATTTCAAGACAGGACTTAATTTTTGAAAGGAAATAAATCAGTCAAATAATAATTACCCATTCATATTTGTAAAATTTAAAAGGGGCATAACTCCTAAAACATTCATCCATATTAATGCCCTTCAGAGTTAAGTAGACATAGAATCAATGAATAAGCATACTTACTTTCATTTAATATCTTTATAAGGAACTATAGATATTTCAATTTGAACAAATTTCAACATTTAAAGGGGCATAACTCCAAAAAATTATCAAGAGTTATGTACCTTTGTAGTAGTGTACTAGTAGATGTAGTACTGATGAATAAGCATACTGTCATTTGAATATATTGATGAGTATTGAAAATATTTCTCTTTAATAGACATTCACCCTAATTAAAAAAATTGAAAAGGGACACAACTCCAAAATAATTCATCAATGATTACGTCCCATTGTAGTCGACTAGGTGTAGTACTGTGAAAATGTATACTAACTTTTTATCAAACAAAATATATTCAGTTTGAGCAAACTTTAACCTCAAACATTGAGTATAAAGGGAAATAACTCAGAAAGTAATTCATCCAGAGTTATGTCCCTTTATAGTCCGACAGATGAAGAACTGATGAATAAGCATTTCAATTTTCATTAGAACAAATTTTAATCTTATATGTTAAAGTATAAAATGGTATAACTCCAAAAATAATTCATCCACAGTTACATCCCTTTATAGTCGTGTAGATATAGTACCGATAATTAAGTATACAAACTTTAAGTCAAATACCTTGATGAGTATTGAAGATAATGTACATAGAAAAACTTTTACTTCATATTTCGCAATTTTCTAAGTATAAAAGGGCAATAACTCCAAAAATAATTCATCCACAGTTATCCCCTTTCACAGTATGGTCAATATAGCCACACTAAATAAGTATACCAACTTTCAATAAAAGAAGATATAAGAGCTTCAAAAAACTTTAACCTGAAAACCAACGCCAACGCCGTCGCAAAAGTGATAGCAATAGCTCTCATTTTCTTCGAAAAGTCGAGATAAAAACCATTTTCATAATTTTGACATTCAAAATGAGACAATAAAAATAACATCAATATGTTACATATTATAATAAAATGCTTTGAGCTCAACCAACAACAGCTCTAGTCATTTTCATTAAAAATCCCTTCAAACCACTGGAAAGCATTTATAGATAAATATAATCAGTTAACATAAATTTAAGAAAACCTGAAAACTTTACCTTCATCAAAGATTGTATGACATTTTTACTTTTTTCAAATCTAGTATTTAAAACTAAAAAAGCACTTTCGATTTCTTGTATATCTTTCATAGCCTGAAAAATAAATCAAATGTCATTATAACTATATCCACCAAAACTAGATGTTGGGTCCCTTGCATTAAATCAGTGAATAAAAATTATAAAATCAATGAATATTTAATTTGCATAACTAATTGTTTTACTTCCATCTTGTGGAATATATTCACTGATGTTATAAAAGGTTCCAGTAAGTTATTATCCTTTGAAAAATTGCCAAAGTGGTTTGTTGTGAATGAATAAAAAACTGTTACAATAAAAATATGTTTAAAAAGAACATTAAGGATTTTTTTGTGTTGCATGAATTTTAGCAAGTAGACTTGACAACAAGAAAAATTAAACTTCACTAGAAAGCCAGAAAAGAGTAGTCTAGGTCGTTCATGTAAACATAATCAGTATTGATGAGCAAGCCATTTATGGAGATGATTGAAATTTCAAGTACCGTAGATACTTTCATTGGTTGCAGTACATAATTTGTGGCCATAATTCAGTAAAATTTTATGACAAGGTTATGGAACTTTGTATTTAAAATCACATGGTAACCTATAAACACATCAGAAGTTTCAAGTGAATCACTCAGTAATTGCGGAGACAAAATCTTATCCTTATGTATTAAAGGGAAGTCAAACTCATTGTTGAGTAAGTGACCTCAAATAGTAACCCTGTAGGCAGTGCTTGAATTTAAGCCGGCATACTCGCAAAATGCGAGTGGATTTTGAAAATTGCGAGTAACTTTAATTTCAACTTGCAAATTTCTCGCAAAATATTACTGTCTAAACTAATAAGGCTCAAATCAGCATTGAAATGGCCAGATAGATCGGTTTTATTGATTAAAGATTCACCATAAAAATGTTTGATATTCTTGGTCTATCCAACAAAAATACCCTTGTTCTATCTACAGTTAAATATAGTACAGTAAAAACCCTCTAAACCGGAATTGCTTTGGACCAAGAAAAAAATCCGGTTTGGAGAGGTTTCCGGAATAGAGGGATTTTCCTTCTGACTATAAAATTTAACATATTTGTTTTATGGTACACCTACGATGATCATGTATTTATTAAGTGTGTCAGAACTTTTACTAGTAGTACAAGTACAATGTACATGTATTTCAAGATGTAGTTTTGTGTTGTGAAAACATGTGTACATCAATATGTCCTGTTTGCATATAATATCTGTCATGCATCCTGATATTTCATGCTGGATATCTTTCAGGGCATTGCTAAATCATTGGACTATTGATCATTAAAATGCCAATTAAGTTGTAGTTTACATCCTTTCTATAATACATGTATAGATAATTGTTTCTATCAGCAACTACCGAAAAGTTTAATTGCTTAGTACTGAGAGACAAAGACGTTTCCAGGAAGGTTGAAAGTTGTAACAACTTTTTTTACAAATAAACAAAAATTAATACCATATTAATGGACCCAAATCAGACATTAAATATTTTTATTTAATCATTTGATGACCATTCAAACGGTTGACAATCAGACCCTAACCCGAATTTTACAGAAATTTACAATTACAATCATTTTGCATCGAAAATTCCAATAGTATAATAATTTGATGAAAAAAAAGTAACCAATTAATTTACTCAAACAAGTAAACTCGTGAACAAATATGTTTCATTGGTCATCGATACGACTTAAATAGAGAACATTTTTTTTTACAAATTATTGGTCAGTCGTATATCAATTAAACACCGCCGAAAATATATCGATTAAATATTTTTTTCAAATCATCGGCAATGCATGTTTGCCGCAGATTGATTCATTTAAAGTCAAAATTAAATTCTTAATTTTCTATTACAATTGAAATGATCGATCAAGCTGCGTAATTATCGCTAGAAATATCAAACAAGCCCCTACCTTATTTAGGATATTTTCGCACCCAATCAATAAGTGTCACCTTGCAATGTTTAAATCGATAAGCAATTATCACGGATAGTCAATTTCACGCTGCACCTGTTTAACAAAGAAAATGTCACTTTCTCGAGAGTCGTGCCTCTACCTCGCCGATATCAATTCTCACATTTCAACTTCCGATATACAGGGGTCATTTTGCGTGACATATTATAAAGTTTTAGCTAAAACTCTTCCGGTTTCCGGAATACAGGGGTTTCCGGAATAGAGGGTGTTTTTGTTACATAAATATAGAGGAGAAATTTTCAGGACCAGAAGAAAATTCCGGTTTGGAGAGAATTCCGGTTTAGAGGGTTTCCGGTTTAGAGGGGTTTCATTGTACTATGTTGCTTTTTATACTGCATATAAGAATAGAAACTATGAATGCTACAAAAATTTTGAGAAAAAAAATGAAAGTGATTTTTTTCATTTTGCTAGTTGAAATAAAATGAACTTGCAAAAATTTGCAGGTCCATTTTTTTGTTAAATTCAAGCCCTGCCTGTAGGTATGTGTGAATCCATGCAGTAGTTTAAAAGATAGAACAATGTTGCACAAAGTTTCTTAACCAAGAACTTTAAATCAGAACAAGAGGGTCCTGAGGACCCTGGACCGCTCACCTAAGAACTAGATGCTTAGGGCATCTGACAAACGATTGTTTAACAGTTCTAGCCGATGAAAACAGTGTTCCCTGGAGCTGGACAAATTTTGAACCCAGGAGCATAATTTGAACAATCTTTAAAGAAGACATAAAGATAATACCACATATCAAATATGTCGTTTTTGAGAAGATTTTTAAACATTTCTTATATAACTCAATGTAAATCTTGTAACCCCTGGGGCGCGGCTAATTTTGATCCCAGGGGCATAATAAAACTTAGTAGAGAACCTTAATATGATGCTACATGCCAAAAATCAAAGTTCTAGGTCTAGGCAGAAGATTTTTCACATTTCCTTATGTAACTCTATGTAAATTTTAAGACCCCTGGAATGGGAACAATTTTGACTCTAGGGGCATTATTTGAACAATCTTTGTAAAGTACCTTCTGCTGATACTACATACCAAATAGCAAAACTCTAGGCCTTGAAGTTTTTGAGAGACTCAATGTAAATCATGTGACCTATGGGACGGGGCCAATTATGACCTCAGGGGCATAATTTGAACAATCTTTGTAAAGCACCCTCTAGTGATGCTACATGCCAAATTTAATTACTGTAGACTTTATGTCTTTTGACAAGATCTTTTAAGAAATTGTTGACAAAAGATGCACACACACACACACACTCATTTTTCAGACCCCACTTTGTGCTCAGGTGAGCTAAATCCCTGTAAGTTGATAATGGTAGCCATAAAAAATTACTTAAGTTCAGGATTACATTCATTTACCTGATCTCGTTCTGCTTTCATTTCTTCTTTTTTCTTTCTTTCAGCTTCCTTCTCAGCTAAGAAAATAAATCAATAAATACAACACTATATTTATAGATCTTTCTCATCATGTTTGATACCAAAATAGTGCTAGTATTAACATGGTGGAAACCAATACAAAAACAACAACAAACATATAATGACAATTTAAAATCCAACATAATCCATTTATACCACAAAATACATCAAATTTAGAATAATCAAAACTAGTTTATATTAGGCTTGTATGTTATCATGTACCAGAATGAGATTTACAGAATCATGACAGTATACACCAAGGTTATCTTACCTTATACAATATAGAGTAGAGAGAAAATAAAACATAATATATTATAGGTAAGTTTAGTCACTTGCAAGATTAGTCTAGATGGTAAGAACCTTGTTCCTTTCATGCAAAGCACAGAAATCATATAAGATGTAAGAGCAGGACATTTATATTTGTCTGATTGTCCAGGACAAGAAAATAGGTAGATCTGAACAAGTCATGTCTGAAAGCTGATTGTCTAATGGGATAAGTTATTATGTCAGAATGACAAAAAACTAATTAATGAGCATGTGTTTTGCAACAAAATACTTTATTGACATGTTTGTACTGATGTCACATAACATCATATGCCACATTAGTTTGTACAGTTACATGACATCAGATGCCACATTTGTTTGTACGAATGTTACATGACATTAGATGCCACATTTGTTTGTAGGACTGTTAAATGACATCAGATGCCACATTTGTTTGTACGAATGTTACATGACATTAGATGCCACATTTTTTGTACGAATGTTACATGACATTAGATGCCACATTTGTTTGTACGAATGTTACATGACATTAGATGCCACATTTGTTTGTACGAATGTTACATGACATTAGATGCCACATTTGATTGTACAAATGTCACATGACATTAGATGCCACATTTGTTTGTAGGAATGTTACATGACATTAGATGCCACATTTGTTTGTAGGAATGTTACATGACACTAGATGCCACATTTGTTTGTACTGATGTCACATGACAACTGATGCTACATTAAATTGTACTGATGGCACAAGACAGCATAATGCCACACTTGTTTGTACTGATGTCACATGACATCGGATGCTTCATTTGTTTCAAAGTTATGTATGGCACTTGATTAACCAAACTAGTTTCTCTAAATTGTTTTCTAATACCAGTACCAGTTGCCATGATCTAAAACAAGACTTTAAAATGGTGAACTTCAATATTTGATAGATTGCCACTACACTAGACAAAATAAACAAGACAGACTGTAACAAAGTATTATTTACCTGTTACTTCTTCTATCGTTTGTTCATGTAGTAACATAACTTGTCTGTAATAGAAGTAAGCATAGATTATGTATGTATAGGTCAATTTAGATTCTGTTTTCTTTTGTTCAAATTATATTATAATAAATATAAATAAATTATTTTAAAAAAATACTTTTTTGTATACAAATGCAATCATAATGAACATAGAATTGCTGAACATATTTTAACAGAAACAAGAAGCGCCGCAATGCGACAAAACCAGGTTTTCAACGACCAAGTTTTGATGTGACCTTGACCTTGATCACAGACAGTTGGGTAGCAATCCCAAGCTGCCTCTTGATATAAGCTACCCATATACCAAGTTTAGTGTCAATAGGTCAAAGCAAACTAAAGTTATTGAGTGGAAACTGAATTTCTTTTTTTAGAGTCAGTGACCTTGACCTTGATCACTGACACCTGGGTAGCAATCCCAAGCTGCCTCTTGATATAGGCTACCTATACACCAAGTTTGGTGTCAATAGGTCAAAGCAAACTAAAGTTATTGAGCTGAAAATGAATTTCTATTTTTAGTGTCAGTGACCTTGACCTTGATCACAGACACCTGGGTAGCAATCCCAAGCTGCCTCTTGATATAAGCTACCTATATACTAAGTTTGGTGTCAATAGGTCAAAGCAAACTAAAGTTATTGAGCGGAAACTGAATTTCTATTTTTAGTGTCAGTGACCTTGATCTTGATCACAGACAGTTGGGTAGCAATCCCAAGCTGCCTCTTGATATTAGCTACCCATATACTAGGGGTGTAACGGTTAACCGATATATCGGTTAATATTGCAATACGACTTCTGACGGTTTTTAACCGGTTCGTTTTTCTCTGAACCGGTTTTTCTAGTTATGTTTCATACTGATTGTTTTTATCAGAGTATGGAATTTAACAGTTTGAATAAACGTTTAAATGTGTTCGGGAACTTGAAATATTTTTCGTAAAGTGAGAGAATAATTATTTTCAAATTCCATTCAAAACCTTTTTTCTAACTTATTCAAACATTAGCATAATACATAGATCATTTGAAAATACAAATATCTATGTACAATGTTTATCAAATTACGACGGTGCACGTCCATTAAATCATGCTATGCATGTATGCACAAAGGACAATATGAATCGCAATATATTGCAATATATTGCAATACGGGTTTCATGTATTGCAATATATTGCAATACGGTTTTTACCGTATTGTTACACCCCTACCATATACCAAGTTTGGTGTCAATAGGTCAAAGCAAACTAAAGTTATTGAGCGGAAACTGAATTTCTATTTTTAGTGTCAGTGACCTTGACCTTGATCACAGACACCTGGGTAGCAATCCCAAGCTGCCTCTTGATATTAGCTACCCATATACCAAGTTTGGTGTCAATTGGTCAAAGCAAACTAAAGTTATTGAGCGGAAACTGAATTTCTTTTTTTAGTGTCAGTGACCTTGACCTTGATCACAGACACCTGGGTAGCAATCCCAAGCTGCCTCTTGATATAAGCTACCCATACACCAAGTTTAGTGTCAATAGGCCAAAGCAAACTAAAGTTATTGAGCGGAAACTGAATTTCTATTTTTAGTGTCAGTGACATTGACCTTGATCAGACACCTTGGTAGCATCCCAAGCTGCATCTTGATATAAGCTACCTATACACCAAGTTTGGTGTCAATAGGCCAAAGCAAACTAAAGTTATAGAGCGGAAACCAAAAGTTGACGCCCGCCCGCCCAGCTGCCCGCCGACTTTCGTTGAAAACCTGGTTAAAAACCATGCTGATTATATTTCAGTCTGTTAAGTGTGTAAAGTTAATTTCTTGTTAACTCTTTTTCTAACCTAGATAGATGTCAATTAGAACATCTTGTTTAATTAACACATTAACAACTAACTAGTAATGAAATTATATCATCTATTGACACCTGTAACATAAGAACATTGACTTATATCCTTAAACAATCATCTTGGTTTGTAAAAAAGATACAGAAAACTGTCCTTGGGTTATGTACTGACCACTGACAAATTTATAAGGGTCATTTCCCATGTCCTTCCATCACAGATTTACCTAACTGTAAATAATCACAAGAATCTGTAACTTACTCAGTGTAACATGTAAATAACATGGTCCAACTTGCAACAACTTGTAGATGGTCTTAAGACAGGATAAGAATATTTTTTACACTTTTGTAGAATTTTTTAAGTTTTTTACAAATCTTATCAATCTGTAAGAACAAACTCCCAACAGCAGTTATTTCCCTTAATAAAATCAATAACCACTGCCAACAGAAGTAAATTCGTCCCTCAGAGAGCCGGAAAACTTTTTTCATCTTTTCTTTTACATTTCAAATTTTTCTTTAAATTGAGTCTTCATGTAGTAAATTATGATGTTCTAAGTACATAAAGATAAAAAATTACAGTTTTCATTTATAATTAGTAAAAATAACAAAAATACCGCTGTGTTTACAAGGCGGTCACCATTTTTTGTCACATGGTATTACAAGCATCACGTGATTTACATGTTGGCAGTGATTAAATAGCACTCCATGACATAAGCACTGTGAGGAGTTTGCTATAGTAACAGTAAACTAACAGCAACAATAAGAAAACCTGCATGAATATACATGTGTACTTAAAGTACTTGACACTTAGAACAATCAAACAAAAACAACTTACGACAATTCTTTCTTTTCTTTTTTCTCTTTCTGTACTAATTGTACAAGGTTAGATTTTTCATCTTCTAGAGCCTTTACTTTAGCACACCATTCTTTTTCTTTTGCCATAAGATTCCCTTGAAATACTAACTTTAACTCTGTTTTAAATTTTTCAAAATCAGCATTTGTGTATTTTAATTCCTGAAATATAAAATCATGCTTAATTTTATAATAGAATGTGGGTTTTTTCTTTTACACTTATCATCTAAATTTCAACAAAGTTTTGCAAAAATACAAAAATTAGTTTTTACTTCATTACTTCAAATTACTTCAAATTCAACAATACAGACTTCACTTCTTATTGTGGTATGTTATTCTTTTACTATAAAATTTTCAACAAAGTATATATTTAACACTCAGCTTTATGTAAAACATGATCAATCACTTGTAATCCCTCAGTACTTAACAAAGAGGATAATGGTTTTGGCTCAAGAAACAAGAGCTCTGCTGGGCGGGGCATTATATGCCCATGTGCTGTTCATGCTGTGCTCTGTCCCATATGAAATATCGGTGACCTTGACCTATGACCCTGGGAACTCAAAATAAATAATCACATCCTTGACTGGATGGCTATTCAAAGCAAAGATTTCATGAACCTAGGTACAGCCGTTGGCAAGTTATCACCTGCATAAAGTTTCCAAAATGAACTTCCAATGACCATGACCTTTGACACCAGGGTCTCAGAACCAAAAGGGCACATTCCTGACCCAAGGGCTGTCCACACAAAAATTTGAACCTAGGTGAAATTTTTCTAATATGAATCCCAGTGACCTTGACCTTTGACCCCAAGCTCCTGAAACCAGAAGGGCACACACTTCAAACAAAGGCTATCTACACAAAACTTTTGGTGAACATAGGTTGTTGAGATATTGCTTGGACAAAGTTTTTATATCTTATGTCCCAGTGACCTTGACCTTTGAGCCTGGGGTCTCAAAATTATTAGAGCACACCCTCGACCAAAGGGCCATCCACACATAAAATTTGGCAAACCTCAAAATTTATAGGGGTCATTTACTGAGTATGACCAATCTTTCTACCAAGTACCATAACTGTCACTCAGAAACTTTTCAAGATATTTAGCGGACATAATGTGGCTAACAGACGGAGGGACGCCATACCATAAAACGTCCGAAGTTTCACTTTGTATAATAAACAATTAAGATTTTAATGGGTTTTGCAACAATGTAGACATTGGCATGAATAAAGCTAATAGGTATGTCACTTGAAGATATCTGATATCTGTACCACTGTCCCCTAAAGAAATGTACCTTTCTTACCTGGAAAAGATTTTCATTTTCACTTGATTTGCCAACTCTGTCTAATAAAGACATAAATTCATCTTCTCCTTCTTGACCCATGATATTATTCTCTTCTTCCTATTAACATAATACAAACAATGTTCATGATAATAACATTGTTTAAAGAATAATCATTTTTGCTTAGGCATCATTCCAATGGTAACAAGAAAGTATAAAATTACTCTCTTCACGCTTCAGCAATTTTCAACAAAGACAAAGAGGGTTACTTCTAGCATGACACCTCATTAACATCTCATACATAAAAAACTACGCCGGCTTATGTTGTTGTTCTTTAAATTGTTCACAAAAGTATAATATTATAGTCTACCGATGTGCATTCCCATAGATGGCGCTCTTAATTATTTAATGACCGCCTTCTCTCTCCACCATAGACTCCGCCTTCAATACCTTGTTGTCTACAACGAAGCTTGTCGATTTGAAGATTAAATAAATTGAGGAAAGCATTTAAATTTAAAGCATTAAGGAATTGTAAATAATTAACATTACAATATTGGCGTTATAATGGTGTTGTGTAAAACCATAGTATTTATAAAACACATTATTACGGGTAAACAGTGTTGACATAGTTTCTCTACGATCAATATGTGGGACTCACTAACTAACTTACGCTGTATGCGAAAGTAAACAACTTGCATGTCCAGAGTAAAACTCCGCCCACAAAAATATTAAATGGGGTAAATACTGGTCACGTACAAGGAGTTCGTATCGTTTTGTAACTCTAATCAGAGATTTTATCGACTATCGCAATTGTCAGATTTTTTTCCGAAACCTCTGAAAATGTGACGTTGTTTGTTTATAACGTCAATGCGTGTATGCACTGACTATTTATGAAAGTAAACAATTTCAAACTACATAATTTATTTTAATGACACAGAATTACAATTCTTATATTATTACAGAATGCATGAAATAAAAATAATAGGCCTACCACGATTTTATCAGGTTTAATTGTTAAAATGATCCTTTAATGAACAAATAATCAATTCGACATTTTTCACGATAAAACGAACACTTAAATTGAAATATTTTTCGTTCAAAATTTGCTACAACATTTTATGACAGAAAAGTTGCCGGATATCAGTCTCAATTTTTAGATAATTTATATCAAGTCTTAGATACATGAGAACTCAAAGTTAGAAAATGGTCTTTTTAGTTTTAGGTCTTTCGTTTGTTAATCTTTACGAAAAAAACAACAACATGTGAATTATCAAATTACAATATTTGCTTTCAAAGACTGTACCATGACTATTCAAGTGCCATTGAATGCAAAAGTGACTTTTTAGCTAGAAAATGAGAGCTTATGTGATCAATTTCGCGTCAGCATTGGCATTGACATTGGTTTTAATGTTAAGATTTTTAAAGATATGTGACCTAAAGTTTGTAAATTTATTTGTCGGTACTTTATCTACATGGCTCTTCAGGGACGTAACTGTGGATGAATTGTTTTTTGAGTTATGCTTCTTTATATTATAACGGTTAAGATTAAAATTTGTTCAAATAAGATATATTTAGTTGTTATAAATTAATATATTTGAATTATAGAATTTGGTATGCCTATTCCTCAGTTCTTCATCTTTCAGACTTTAAAGGGACATAAAAATTTTCGGAGTTATGACTAATACTTTAAATATTTAAGGTTAAAGTTTATTTTTACTAAATCTATTTAGTACTGATAAAGATAATTGATTGAAAGATGCTTATTCATCAGCACTACACCTATACGACTAGAAAGGAGAACATCTCTTGATGTATTATTTTAGGAGTTTTAGCCCTTTCCAACTTTTAGTTATGGTTTTAGAACTTTAGTACGCTTAGTCATTGTAAATACATCTTCACAACTATCTTGATGGATTATTTTTGGAATTATGCAGCCTTATTTTAATGTTAAAATTTGTTCAAATGGAAATAATTTAGTACTTACTTAAGATATCTAAATGAAAGAAGGAATGCTTATTCATTGATACAATGTCTTCTTGACTATAAAGGAACGTTACAATGAATGTGTGTTATTGGAGTAATGCCTCCTTTATTTTTATATGAATTGGTAATTATTGTTTGACTGAATTATTTCCTTTGAAAAGGTAAGATAAACCTTGCCATGAGCAAAACATTTGAAAAGTCTAGCACACTGTACTTGAACTGCTCTTGTTAAATTCTATTAATTGACACATAATAAATTATTTTATGGATAATATTGCTGTACAATTTTGACATAATTACAATCTTTATTTAGATAGATTTATAGATAGATTTCTATTTAAAAAGTTAGTTCAGGTCATCATTCCTCCAGCACTCCAGTGCTTTGATTATAGATGCCTGTCATTGGTGGCAGATGCCAAATTTTGTAATTTTAGGCCTTGTGGTATGGAAAACATGTTTTAGAACATGTTTATGAAGAAAATAACTTTCAGACAAAGTTAAACAAGACTGAATGAAAAGTGCCAATATCAAGACTAACACTGTCCATAGATTGTCATGAAAATAGACAGAATGCTTCATTTCATATAGTAGCTTATATGTTAAAATGTTTAATCTTCATCAAACAACATAAGTTTGATTTAGGTTAAGAAATCAATAACTACTCATTACATGCGTTTGAGCAACCAAATTTCTACAAGATATAGTGCTAGCTGCTAAAATGACCAGTTTGGGCAACCACTTTTATATCCTAATTTGGAAGACTGTATTCCATGATTTAATTGTACATAGGTATATACCAGGGAATCAAATCAACTTACTATGAATTTGTAGTGAGACATGTTAAGGAAAATTTAACCTTTATAGCAAATTGGTGTTTATACCTTCTCACCTAAGACTGTTTTAACTAACTATTTGTTTCACAACCAACCTACCTGTTCTTTAACAGTTGGACTTTCAGCAAAGAACAGATCCACTGATGCTTGATCAGAACTTTTAGCTTCATCAGATTTACCAAACAATGACACTGATGGAGGATTTACTCTTGTCTGAGATGAACTTACAGACTGTCTACGTTTTTTTGGAGGAGTTCCAAGCAATAAAAATGTGTCATCAACACCACTGTAATATAAAGAAATTTTACAGGTATCCAACTGACATAAATAAAAACAAAATGAATACAAAAGGAGGATATCAGAAGATTCAGGGGACATTTTCATCAATAGGAGTATTAGAATTTTTGTCTCTTAAGTAATACAGACACTAAAAGCACTATTTCTTGTAAAAGTTAATAGTTATCATTTGCAGCTTTATATAAACTAACAATATCACTTAATGTTCATTAAGAAAACTCTAAAATTGGTCATATCTCAGTTATTTTTTTATCTGATTTTCATTTTGTTTTCCTGTCATCTTCAATCAATTTCAGCAAAATATAACCTTTTGTGTTGACATACATGTAAAAAAAACATGAAAATGCTAAATTCAGAAACACATAATGTAACAATTCAATACTAGACAAGGAAGAGTTTTGGTTGCTTCATACTTCTATTTTCTGAGCATAAATTTGTTCTTAATTTACCCTATCAGAGTAAAAAAAACAGCTTTAATTACTTTCTTATTTTGATGCCACCAAAGAGAACTAGAAAATACTTGAAAACAAAGTCATCAACAGCTCTTACTCTACTTATATAATGAAACTTCAACAAAGTTTATATTCCCCACTCAGCTCTACATAAATCTCACTACAATTAGGATAACAATTTTTGCTCAAGAAATAAAACAATAGGATTTTGACAGGTTTTGCAGCAATGTAGACATTGGCATGGATAAAGCATGAATAAAGCCTATGACGTACCCATTCATATCTGTATTATTTAGATCTAAATTAGTGTATAAACATTTGCAAATGGATTTTTTTTCTTTGAATAATTTAGAAACTTTGTAGGACTCATTCCTGTCAAAAGTATGAGATAGGCTTCTTTCCCTCTGAATTTTAGCATTAATTTCATTGTTTTCAATAGTTTTATAATTTCCTTAAATGAAGAAAAAAGGTCCCTTTCCTAGACAACATATTTCTGGTATACTTAAAATTTACAAGTGCTAACACCCAAAATTCTTCTGAATTTCTCAAGATATGAAATTATATTAATCCATTATTAAACCAGGTAGGGTTACAGTTTTTTTCTAAATCGTGTAAAAATATTTGTAATCCAATGAAAAGTAAGATGGAAATGTTTACTTGTCTGCAAACAAGAATGTGTAAGTCTAGAACAAGTTAAGTATACCACTGTGATGATAATGATAGAAAGACAAGACTTACTATTCTTTGACTTTTTCAAGCTGTGAATATCTGATACTGACTCTTCTAGGATCTAAAATACAGATACATCATCAATAGTTATTACTATACATCTACGTAAGGGCCAGGCTCTGTAAAAACCGGGCTTAATGACAATTTTTTTTATTTTTACTTTTTTACATTTTCAGAAAGAACAACATCTCCGATACATAAAACCAAAAACCTTTTCAGAATCTGACTAACTTTAACGATTTTATAGCTGAATGAATGTAACACATAAAATTATGTATCTTGCAACAACGACGTTGCGAATTACCCAAAATGATGTCTTACGCGTGGTTTACCACGAGAAGAGTTGAACATGACAATGTCATTATATTCTAATAATAAAGGGTACAGCTAACTTAATTTGATATTAAACACATTTTCACATTTCTTTTAATTTTTATTAATACGTATGTACCAATTTGTATAAGAACATATTTTAATCGTCAAAAAAAACCCACACAATGTATACGTCTGTAAATATTTTTGAAAAAATATAATCATGAGTCTGAAATTGTTAAACTTATATTCAATATGTGAACAGCGTTTAAAGACAACTACCAACACAATTCTCTGTGAACACATTTTATGTCGGCAAAGTCGTAGTTTGAGTGCAATATTTATTAGAAACTTTCTAAGTCCAAAATCAAAGTGAAAGTTGGTTAAAATATTTAGTTCAACATAAAATGAGAAAATTACGTAATACAGAATTTGCTAACCTTTTCTTTGAAAGATCAAAGAATGCCGACAAAACATCGCTTTCGGGAGCCAATATTATCAAAGAAATGTGGAATATTGAAATTTGGAAATGATCGTCGGTGATCCTTTGATATTTCAATTGGCCCAAGGAATGCAAGAGCAGTTATGGTTGTGGTACAGCTGATAAAATGGAGCATAGATATGGAAATCTGGCTTTAAATTATCAGGGAAGCTGCGTGTTATTTCAAGTTACATTCAAGTTTGACTTAAGTAATGGGATCTACGATGACCTGTGTATATGTTGCATGCTCCATTATTTTATGAAAAATTCAGATTGCAAGATAACGCTTTGATACTGCTTTTGAGATAAATAGAAAACAACAGGAACAAAACGCCATTCACTTCTTAGACCCAGGCCTACTCATATGTAGATCAGGTTTAAACACTAAGTAAGATAAAACATCACTAGACTACGAAATGTACTCTCACATTACACTTAATATTGCCACCATTTTGCTTTCAATAAACTGTTGGTAATTATTCGTAATGAAATCAAAAGTATTTACAGTTTTGTATGACGAAAATGATGTGTTCTAACGAACTCGTGGCTGGTTATAATGGTATTAAGAAAGAAAATCATCTTTGACAAATACCAATTTGGTGTTTTATCACCATGATATATAAGTAGATGGAAACATTAGGTTTCTAATACTGTTATTTCAAAACGATGTGGTGATTAACAGTAGACCTGAATATTTTTTAAGGGCAGTTTTCAAAATAATGAAGACATTTTCTTTTTTCAAGTTTAAATGAAAGTTCTATGACATATGTATCTTTTTTAATGTTCCTAATATGTGCTTTTATGGTTGCTTAAGGGTTGTCAAATTTCAGCTTGACTTAATTTTTCTTTAAAAAGTTATGTTTAAGTAACTGGTCAAATTTGTCCCAAGTGTAACACTTTTAGTGTGACTTTTTTTTCTTTTACCATTTTTCAACATCAAATGTTTTGTTTAGTGTTGAGATGAGAAGTGTTTTTCTTGTTTTGGCTAAATTAAAGTTCAAACAATTCTACATGTTTAATTCTAATCAGTAGGGAATACTTCCCGTTCAGTAAACAAGGGGATTCCCCTTCAGTGCTTCCCTATCAAACAGCAAATGTCAAAATGTTTCCCAATCTGGAAGTATTTTGGCTTTTTTGACGTACCTTACGAAAAATGGCCGCTGCATAAAACTTACAAAAATATGAAAAACACCATTTGATACAGAAAAGATGTTTCTAAAATTCTACTGAGTCGTTTTCTTTTAAAATGCCTACAAATAAAATAATCTGAAATTGAAATTCAGAAAAAAATATGCTTTTTTATATTTTCAAAACAAAAAGAATTTCTCATATAAAGCAATTTTTCTTTTGTTAAAATGGTTAAATTTGATGTCCAAAGTGTAAAACTTATTTACTTCATTACCTATGTCTTATAACTTATTTTCTTTTGATGGTGAATGCTATAGTTATCTTCAAATTTTAAATTATGGTATGGAGCCTGGAAGTAAAAATTTTAAAGTTTTTCACTCAAATTATGTTTTAAGTGTATTACTAGATACATCTCAACTATAAACATAAACTACCCCCTAAATCAAAAGAGATAGTATCTCAACTGAAAGTAAGATAGAGAACATCAATCTCATATATGTTTTTATAAAATATATAGCAATAATTTGACTCTATAGTTTAGAATGTTACACAAGTGTTTTACTTATTTTGATTAGGAACTTTTGGAAGTTATGATTTTTTAACCACTAGTATAATCATAGATTTTTCAGTGAATATGAATCACTTGAGGGAGATTATGTCCAGGTTCAACTGTCATCATCTAAATACAGAGTCAAACAGTAGTTGATAACACATGTATATGCGTTAAGATAATATCCACATAGTGCCACATTTTTAATTCTTATACTTTTAGAAATACTTTCTTATAATCAATTACTATAAAACTGGATACATTTTTATGAAATCTTAAATTCACTTGTATCAGACCTTGTTGACCTCTTTATAAAATTGCTGTTTGATTCTAAAAAGTAATTTGTATTCCTGTGTCAAATTAGTTACATTGATACTGATGAAGATGAAATACAAATAAATACATGAGCATTAAGAAAAATGAATGGCCAAATATAGTATTTGTTGACATTTAAACAAAATGAAAACAAAATCACAGTTATGTTGAAGAAGCTAACAGGATGAAAAGTTGAGAAAATTAGTGCTGATAGATTGATATATTACTAGTTTAACATGACTGTGAACTTGTAAAGTATGTAAACCTATATCTGATAACATTTAATTTGACAAAAACATATTTATATTTTGATTAGAATCATTTTAAATGGCATAAAATAAACAATTTAAATAATTATAATAAAATATAAAAAATAAGTTAAACAAGTAAATCTGTGAGCTAATGCTCACTAGTGATACCCCCGCAAAAATCTAAAAATATGCGACAAACAGGAAGTAGATGAGCAAGGAGCATGAAATCGCTTTACACCACATGGGACTATGGGATGAAGCAATATGCAAAGTATTAGGCTGCTGCATGTTATAGTTGCTGAGAAAACTGCGACGGAAATTTTGTAATGGACGGACGGACACACGCACGCACGGACAAGGGTAAAACAGTATACCCCCCTCTTTTTCGAAGCAGGGGTATAATAAAAATTTAATACACAACAACCTACAATGACTTGACTCCTAATCTTAAATGTTTAGCATGTTTTATGTTTTTCATAAATTTCTAAATATCTGTTGGCAAATATTTTATTATTTTGGAACTATCATAGTTCAGAGTTCTGAGTTTATGAAACAACAAATTTGTATGTCCTGAGTGCAACACTTAGTATCTTTTAACATTATAACATCCCTCCTGATGGGCAAGACGCTCTTAAACTAGTCTAAAATGACTGAAAAATTGTTAAGCACTTCAGCTTAAGTTGACTTACTGGAAAATTATTTCCAAATGTGTTAATAGAGAGTGGTTATAATCAACATTACAGTTAAATATTTAGACTCATCAGGATATATTACAAAAATATCTTATCAAAGAACATACAAATTGGCTGATTCAGTTGTATTTCATATGAAAAACATAGGACTAATAGTACCTTTAAGTTTTAAAGTTAGTATTTTCATGAATTTATACCACAATGGAATTTATGTCCCGAGTGTAATAGAAATGGCTAAAATACACTTGATTTTAGCAGTTTGTAAAAAATAATTAAACATACTGATAACCTTATGAAACTTCACTGATGTATATTGAGATGTTCCTTATTTGTAAACAAGTGTTTTTCAATTAATATCTACAGTGGTTATTGGTCAATATAAACTTTTAGAAGTATACTAACAAAAAATACACCATAAAACACCATAAATATGTATTTTTTTAGAAAATTTTGAACTCATAAAAATACTTTTGTGTTAATATTTTGTTTTCATATGTATATAATGATATGGGTAGAAAAAAGTTATATCTAACTGTAAATTATGTTTTTTTTTCTGATACTATAAAGTTTAAAGATCTATGCATATTGAAAAAATCTATTTCTTTGAATAAAATTTTAAAAAGAAAAAAAACTCCGCTTTCAAGGACTTAAACCTCTGTGAATTTTCAAAATTCAATATAATACCAAACTTTGAGCAAGAGATTTTAAGCTAACAACTATTTATAATTTTGACACCCTATGTCACACTTAGTCTTCATTATTTTGAAAATTGCCCTTAACCAACTCCTAAACAATCAAACTAAGTATATAAGTTTTGTATGGGAGCTGAATCACCAAACATGTTTTCCTGAATCTTCTTAAAAAAACAACTTCTCCATGAACAAGACAAAACTTGAAATATTTTTTAATTTTCATGGATGGCTAAAAATCCGCAAATCACTGTAAAGACCAAGAATCCAATCTATGTAGTAAGAACTTACTGACTTGTGCAGCATCAACCAAAGGATCAAACTTCACATACAATGACATTCTGGAGAGTGACGATTCTTCCTGAAATATACATACATCAGTACCCATCAAAAGTTTGGAGACTAGGGGTGTAACGGTTAACAAATATACCGGTTAATATTACAATACAATGTCTGACGGTTTTTAACTGGTTCGTTTTTTCTGATCTGGTTTTTGAAGTTATGTGCCCAACTGATTGTTTTTATCAGAATCTGAATCTAAACATTTAAATAAATGTTAAAATGTGTGAAATTATCTAAGTGTGCTTAAATATGATAAACATTTCGTCAAATGAGAGAATAATTTTCTTCGAAAGTCCTTTTCAAAATAAACATTTTCTAACATATACTGGGTAATAAGTCATTGAAAATATTGGATTAGAGATTATTTGAAAATATGTGTTATGAATGCAATGCATGTTCATTGCTTCATGCTTTGCATGTCTACTAAAAAATCGATACATATTGCAATATATTGCAATACGGGTCTTGCATATTGCAATATATTGCAATATGGTTTTAACCGTATTGTTACACCCCTATTGGAGACAAAAAAACTTACTACAATTCTTAAATTTCTATTTTTTCTTTTGTAAAATTGTTATTTTTAATGTATTTAAGTATGTTTGTGATAAAATGAAAATAAATTTCATAAATGCAACACATTTATGATTCAGCATCTGACATCCTAAAGCCTCCAAACCATGTTTGTTGAAATTATGCTCCATAACAAATTTCTTACCCCATTTTTGTAATCTTATTTAGAAGTATAATGATAGCCAAAACAAGAGCTGTCCGAAAGACAGCACACTCGACTTTTCTCAGTTCTCAGGAATCGTGTTATGGGTTCGATAGTCACATAAATATTATAGAGAGATAAGGGTTAGGTGAATATCTTTGATAGTATTGAAGTTGTAAAAACTTTAACCATGATTTTGGATGTTTTCTAAGTAAAAATGGGGCAAAACTCTTAAAACAGTGGAGCCAGGGTTATGGGCGTTGATAGTACGGTGGAAGTAGTGATGATGAATAAGTATTCCAAGTTTGATTTCAATATCTTTCATAGTATTAAAGTTATTTAAATTTGTAAAAACTTAATCCTTGATTTGCAACGCCAACCACGGCACTCTGGTGACAGTATTTATAAGCTCTCATTTTCTTCGAAAAGTCGAGCTAAAAAAGGCAAAACTAACAAGCATTTCAAAATAAACAGTCATCAAATTTTAGATAAAGCTATTCAGTAGGCCTACAACGTGAAAATGTCTCCAAACTTTTAGTGGGTACTGTATATGTGTGTGTGTGTGTGTGTGAGCTTCCTTTAGAAATACATGTATAAAATTTTGCTGCTGAAATTATTTACCTACCAATCAACAGAGAATACATGTTACAAAACAATGTTCCAGGGAGGATCACACCTGGATTGTTGGAAGTTAATTTTTCTACCATGTAATCAAGACATCAAATTTGATAATTACATAATTCAACATACTGTATGGAGGGCAATATTCTAAGAGGTTCAGTTTTCACTTTAGTTGTAGTCAACAAGGATAGCAGGAATTTAAAACCATGCTAATCTAAACCCCTATATCTTACATATTTATGATAGGTAGAATATGGTCCAAGAAGACTACTTGTTTACTAGTTTACTAACATCTCATCATCTCAAGCAGGTTTTGAAATCCACAGGTACAGATAGAACAACCACAAAGTTAAATTAAGCAACCAAAATATCTCTTAGAAGTTAGAAAATACATATGTAAAGTGGATGCAGCTGTAAAGATTCTTTCAGGTAAACAGGTTTCAAACCCATAACAGGCACCTAGGAAGTATTTTCAGATGGGGGGGGGCTAATTTATTCAGATTTATTTCAAAATGAAAACAGTACTAAGTTATCTAATAAGTCTAGTTTCGTCCTACAAAAACCCTCACCTTTTTCATCAGGCGTAAGACTGACTAAAACCTTTGGTTATCTTAGGCTGTTTTAGTTAAATATAGCTTTTAATTTTAATTTTGCTGTAAAAGCACAAATGTTTCTATCAATTGAGATTAAATAAAGATCCTTACTCCTTACCCCCCCCCCCCTCCCTGTTCCTACGGGCCTGCATAATTTACATTGAGTGAAAGTCTTTAACATTGTGTTCAGCCACAGACTGAAACATACAACAATTTTACCTTTTCTGATTTAGTTCCAAATTTTTCTAACATATCCCAAACAGCAGGATCATTGAACACTGTAACAGAAAAACAGAATAACATGTTTGTATAAACAAGAGCTCCGCTGGGCGGGGCATTATACGCCCGTGTGCAGTCCATGCTGTGTTCTATCTCATAAAGTCCCTGTGACCTTGACCAATGACCCCGGGATCTCAGAATAGGTCCCATTCTTAACAGGAGGGCTATCCAAAGCAAAGATTTTGAGAACCTAGGTACAGCCATGGTTGATTTATCACCGACACAAAGTTTTCCCATACAAACTTCCAGTGACCTTGACCCTGGGGCCTCAGAACCAAAAGTTCTCGCCCTTGACCCAAAGAGTATTGATACATAAAATTTGGTGATCTTAGGTAAAGTTGGTTGTTGGACAAGGTTTTTCCTCATGATTTTTCTTTTGACTTTAACCTTTAACACAGGGACCTAAAACCAAAGGGGCATATGCTAGACATTAAGGCTACCCTTGAATAAGATTTGGAAAACCTACATTGTCTAATTATTGAGTTACTGTCCGGAAAATGTTTCAATATGAATTAAGTCCCTGTGACCTTGACTTTTGTCCCTGGGGTTTCCAAATCAAAAGAGAACATCAAATACCAAAGAGCTATCAACACATTACATCTTGACAAATGGGCTGATCCACATAAAATTTGGTTAACCTAGGTACAATCATTGTTTAGTTATTGTCCGGACAAGGATTGTCCATATGATGCCCCTGTGACCTAGATCTTTGACCCAGTTTTGACCCAAAACCAATTGGGAACATCCTTGACACATGGGCTACTCTCACATGAAATTTGGTGAACTTAAGTGCAGTCATTGTTGATTTACTACACGGTCAATGTTTTTCAATATGATGCCCCTGTGACCTTGACCTTTGACCCAGGGGCCCTAAAACCAATAGGACATAACCATGACACATGGGCTACTCTCACATAAAATTTAGTGAACCTAGGTACATTGGTTGTTCAGTTATTGTCTGGACAAGGTTTTTCCATATGATGCCTCTGTGACCTTGACCTTTGGGTCTGGGGCCCAAAAACCTATTGGGAACATCCTTGACAAAAGGGCTACCTTCACATAAAATTTTGTGAACCTAGGTACAGTTGTTGATGAGTTATTGTCCAAACAAGGATTTTCAATATGATGCCCCTGTGACCTTGACCTTTGACCCAGGAGCCCCAAAACCAATAGGGCATAACCTTTACCCAAGGGCTACCCTCACATAAAATTTGGAGAACCTAGGTACATTGGTGGTTCAGTTATTGTCTGGACAAGTGTTTCATTGTTTGCCGTTTTGACTTTATAAACATATTGATAGAACATTTGAAGTCACAGCTTGGTAATTTGATATCTTCTGGTTTAAGATTTAAACTTAACCCTGTTTTCCCAAAACTGATAAGGTACATCCTTGACACATGGGCTACTCTCACTTGAAATTTGGTGAACTTTGGTACAATCATTGTTGAGTAATTATCTAGACAATGTTTTTCAATATGATGCCCCTGTGACCTTGACCTTTGACCAAGGTGCCCCAAAACCAATGGGGCATAACCTTGACACATGGGCTACTATCACGCCAAATTTAGTGAACCTAGGTACATTGGTTGTTCAGTTATTGTCTGATCAAGGTTTTTCCATATAATGCCTCTGTGACCTTGACCTTTGGGTCTGGGGCCCCAAAACCTATTGGGAACATACTTGACACAAGGGCTACCTTCACATAAAATTTTGTGAACCTAGGTACAGTAGTTGATGAGTTATTGTCCAAAAAAGGATTTTCAATATGATGCCCCTATGACCTTGACCTTTGACCCAGGAGCCCCAAAACCAATAGGGCATAACCTTTACCCAAGGGCTACCTTCACATAAAATTTGGAGAACCTAGGTACATTGGTGGTTCAGTTATTGTCTGGACAAGTGTTTCATTGTTTGCCGTTTTGACTTTATAAACATATTGATAGAACATTTGAAGTCACAGCTTGGTAATTTGATATCTTCTGGTTTAAGATTTAAACTTAACCCTGTTTTCCCAAAACTGATAAGGTACATCCTTGACACATGGGCTACTCTCACATGAAATTTGGTGAACCTAGGTACAGTCATTGTTGAGTTATTACCCGGACAATGTTTTTCAATATGATGCCACTGTGACCTTGAACTTTGACCCAGGGGCCCCAAAATCAATAGGGCATATTCCTGACACATGGGGTACTCTTACATAAAATTTGGTGAACCTAGGTACATTGGTGTTTCAGTTATTGTCTGGACAAAGTTTTTCCATATAATGCCCCTGTGACCTTGACCTTTGAACCTGGGGCCCCATAAACCTTTAGAGCACATCTTTGACACATGGGCTACTCTTACATAAAATTTGGTGAACCTAGGTACAGGCGTTGTTGAGTTATGGTCCGGACAAGGTTTTTCAGTTTGATGTCCCAGTGACCTTGACCTTTGACCCAGGGACCCCAAAACCGATTGGGAACATCCTTGACACATGGGCTTCTCTCACATAAAATTTGGTGAACCTAGGTAGATTGGTTGTTAAGTTATTGTCAGGACAAGTTTTTTCCCCATATGATGCCACTGTGACCTTGACCTTTCATGCAGGGGCCCCAAAACCAATAGGGAACATCTTTGACACATGGGCTACTCTTACATTAAATTTGGTGAACTTAGGTACATTGGTGGTTCAGTTATTGTCCGGACAAGTTTTACCTATTTCAAGTCCCAGTGACCTTGACCTTTAACCCTGGGGTCTCAAAATCAATAGGGAACCTCCTTTACCCAAGGGCTATCCACACATAAAATTTTAGGAACCTAGGTATATCCTTTCTTGAGTTATCATCCGGACAAGCAATTGTCCACGGACGGACAGACGGACGGACGGACAGACGGACAACATCATAACATAATACGACCGTTTTTTCAAAACAGGCGTATAATAAATACATTCATTGGTCAGAATACTTTAGTATCAACAATATACATTAAGTCAGTTTCTAAAGAAACAAAACTGAATGTTTAACTTTGGATGATTTCAGTTTCTCTATTTTATTTTAGGAACTTTAACATTGGTTGTTGACTATACAAAATATTCTATGTTGAAACAAGTCATGAATACAGACAGTATTGAATGTTACCTTTGATCAACTCAGGTTGATCTGATACACATAAAGCAACCATTGAAGACAGTTACTTTGTCTTGTTTATATCACAGGTGTCACACACAATCATACCTAACAGAATGTATAGTAAATAAGTAGAGTAACAAGAGCTGTCAGAGGAGACAGCATGCTCGATTAAGTAAGTATTTGTCACATGAGATGTGGCTGATAATAAGGAACATACATTTAAAGTTTGAAGTCAATATCTAAAAAAACAAAAGAGATGCAGTAAAAACAAGCATTTTTTAAGAAAACTCTAAGTTCAAGAGGGGGATAATTCTGAGAAAAAATGTATTTACAGTTATGACCCTTGTCACATGAGACGTGGTTGATGATAAGGAACATATATTTAAAGTTTGAAGTTGATACCTTAAGAAATAAAAAATTTAGAGTAAAAAATATTTAACTGTACAAAAACTTTAATCAGAAATATGAATGCGGACACCCACGCCGATGCTAGGGCGAGTAGGAGAGCTCTCCATTTACTTGGTAAAGTCGAGCTAAAAACAGGACTGTCATAATTACTTGGCTCCAATTTAATTTCAATTAGAAATTATTTTAATTCTAGGAATTGGTTTATCATTCTTTCATAAAAGATCTATGGATAATTCATGATTCAAGAATTATAAACTTTATATGCTTTAAATACGAGACAGCCATAGTAAAAATGTTTCTGAATTCTTGCACATCAAGCTAAATTCTGATCTGTAACAGACACAGCACTGAGCAGTCATATGCCATTATCATACTTCTGCTATAAAACACATTGATTTATAAAATCACACAAACCTTGTGAAGCTGATACAAACTGCATATCATCAATTTCACCAAATTGTCCTATTTGTGTAAAATTATCATCTCCTCTTCTAGTTACATCATGTACTTCAAATATAGCATCAGTGTTCTCCTCAGGTAGTCTGTTATATAAATACATGATACAAGTCAATTTTGGTGTAATATTTATTTTATGTCATTATACAAGAAAGATAATGTGGGAGCCACATTAAAGCCGGATTTTTCTGCATATGGGAACATTGAGAACAAGTTTACGTTGTTACAAAAGAAAGTCATTTGATATATTGCTTATTAGAAGAAATACAAAGTTTCATCAACTATATATATGTCCTATTGTATCTTTTCTGAGTATTTTGTTGGTATTTGACTAAGATGGCATAAGACATGAAAACTATGGATGATAATAATGCAAAGCTAATGATATCAAATTGGCGAGAGAATTTTGTTTAAAAAAAACCTTGTATGGCAAATGGTGAAATTGTTGAAACAAAATGGCGGGAAAATATGACTGGAAAATGCCAGAATACTTGCTATTGGAGAGATCCAACATACTGAAAACTTTAACATAAAAAATACTAAGGGAAATAATCCATTTTTAAGCCAGGTAGAGTTGTTGTTACTGTCCAATTCTTTTCAACAGATCATATGTAATCATTGTATGAAATTTCATAAACATCTAACCATAAATGGCAGAGCTATCCAACAATTTGAAAACTTTAACACAAAAACAACAAAGGGAAATAATCCATTATTAAGCCAGGTAGAGTTGCGGTTACTGTCTAATTCTTTTCAACAGATGATATGTAATCATTGTATGAAACTTCGTAAACATCAAACCATAAGAGATATCTAACAATTTGAAAAATTTAACGCAAAAACAAAGGGAAATAATCCATTATTAAGCCAGGTGGAGTTGCTGTTACTGTCTAATTCTTTTCAACAGATGATATGTAATCATTGTATGAAACTTCGTAAACATCAAACCATAAGAGATATCTAACAATTTGAAAAATTTAACGCAAAAACAAAGGGAAATAATCCATTATTAAGCCAGGTGGAGTTGCTGTTACTGTCTAATTCTTTTCAACAGATGGTATGTAATCATTGTATGAAATTTCATAAACATCTAACCATAAATGGCAGAGATATTCAACAATTTGAAAAAATTAACGCAAAAAAAACAAAGGGAAATAATCCACTATTAAGTCAGGTAGAGTTGTCATTACTGTCTAATTCTTTATCAACAGATGGTATGTAATCATTGTATGAAATTTTGTAAACATCTAACCAGAAATGGCAGAGATATCAAACAATTTGAAATTGAATGCAAAAATTACAAAGGGAAATAATCCATAATTAAGCAAGGTAGAGTTGTGGTTACTGTCTAATTCTTTGCAACAGATGGTATGTAATCATTGTATGAAATTTCATAAACATCTAACCATAAATGGCAGAGATATCCAACCATTTAAAAACTTTAACGCAAAAAAAACAAAGGGAAATAATCCATTTTTAAGCCAGGTAGAGTTGTGGTTACTGTCTTAATCTGTTCATCACATGGTATGTTATCATTGTATGAAGTTTCATAAAAATCTGACAATAAATGGCAGAAATATATGCTAAATTAAAAACTTTAACGCAATTGTTAACGACACCAGACACCCGAAATTACAAAGGGCAATAATCCATAATTAAGCAAGGTAGAATTGCTGTTACTGTCTAATTCTGTTCATCACATGGTATGTTATCATTGTATAAAGTTTCGTAGAGATCTGACTTTAAATGGCAGAAATACATGGTACAATAAAAACTTTAACGCAATTGTTAACGACACGGACGCCCGCCCGCCCGTGTTCGCCAAACTATTAGCCGAATAACGAAAAAATTCGGCTAATAAAAAAGGTAACTTATTCCCAACTGATATAAGCACAGAAATGAAAATATCATATATAATTGAACAAGCTTCAAAAATTTTTAACATTCAGTTTCCTTCTGAAGTTTGAGAAATTGAATTGAAAAATTTGAATAAATTTCTTTTAATTGACAATAAAATTTTCACTCTGGAGTAAAGTGCTAATTCCATAACATTTTGTATATATTTGTAGCATCAAGAAGAAATCTTAGAGGAAGACCTTGCTCGATAACTAGAAATTATCATACAAAAAGAAAAAATATTCCTCTTGAAAAATACTGTAAAATGACAGTTATCTAAAGGATCCTACATAAAGTGAAGACATTTTTCTTTATTTTGTTTTTATCAGTGATAATACTACCCTCCAAAACAACATTATCCTTTAAAGCTAATAAAAACTGACAATACTTACTCAGTAGATACTGCAGACGGTAATTTTAAATCATCATTACAGTTGACCTTTGAACCAGAATTCTTCACTGGGGAGTTAGCAATGTTAGACTTTGTGACAAACGGATCACTGTTTGTTTCAGGTGAATTGCATATCTTACTTTCAAATGGATTTGCATCATCTATATTATCAGGGTTGGTAACACTGTTCTCTGGTTCTGCGGGTTTCTTATCAGGGGTGATAGAAACTTTACTGCTTGATTTAAATGGATTCAAGTCAGCAAATGGATCAACACTAATGTTTTTCTTTAAAGGAGTTTCAGTTTTGATTTCAGTCTTTTTGTCACAATACTCTTTTTTAACCTGAACATCAACTGTTTCAGATGATGTTTTAATTTTGGATTCATTTTCAGTATCAACAAGCTCTGGTTTATCATTCTCCAGTTTAACTTTTTCAGTATTTGTTTCAGCTCTATTGTTCATACTTCCATCATTTTTATCATGAACAGAAACTTCTGAAACCAACTCAAGCTTCTCAGGTTCATTATCTCCTTCCATTTTTGATTCCGTAACAGTTTTCTGTACAGGTGAGTTCATAATTTGTTTCTTTGGTTCAAAAGGGTTATTATCATCCTGTATGATAGAAGGTTCAGTTTTTCCAGATGGAGAATTCATCATTTGTTTTTTTGGTTTAAATGGATCCATATTATCAAAGTCAAGGGCATCTAGATTATAAATACCTTTAGCTAGAGGAATCACTGGAGACTTAGCAACTTCACTTAGAGTATCTTCTTTAATTTGAGTTGCCTCGGTAACTGACTGGGTATCAGACTGACTTTCAACTTTTACTTCATTAATAGTATTAGGTAATTCTTTGGTTTCACCTTCTATTTTCTTCTCTACCTTGTTTACTTCATCAGTACTCTTAACATCATCATTAGAAGCAATCTCTGGCATAACCTTGGTCTGATCAGTAGAACCAATCTCCTCCTCAGTTTTGATAGGAATATGGCTTGTTTTATTATTTGCCTCATTTGTTTCATTTATTTTTGTATCTATGCTTTCATGAATTTCATTGACTGCAAGTTTGACATCATCATTAGAAGCAGGTTTAACTTCAACAGCAGTAACATTAGAAGTAGGTTTAACTTCATCTGAAGGCATATCAGAAACAGATTTAACTTTTTCAGGTGTATTGCAAACTTGCTTTTTAGGTTTAAAAGGATCCATGGCTTCAAGATCAGCTTCAGTAAGAGACGCAAAGTCAAATTGCTTAACCTTCAGTGGAATATCATCTATTTTCATTTGACTTTCACCAGCAATGGACTGTTGGTCTTCAGGGCTTGTTTTGTCCATATTGTCATCAAGGAGACAATCAGCTGCTTCATCTAGAATACTTGCAGCATTTTCATCCTGACAGACTTTATCAACTAAAGCAGCATTTGGTGACAGAAGTATTTCTGGCTGAGGCATATTACTAACTTTGGGACTTTGTGGAACTACAGGTACCTCAACTTTTGAATCAATTTCTGATTTAATATTTTCATTATTACTGTTAGATGGCTCAGTTTCTGATGAGTTGTCAACATTATAAGCAGTTTTGTTTTCCTTTAGTCCAGATTTCAAAGCATCAGGACTATTCATAAGGCTCTTCTTTGTAGAAAATGGATCCATAGCTTCTAAGTCATCAAAGTTCAAATTATAACCGACTTTAGGTGGAATTCTTTCTGGTGATTTTTCTTTGTTTTCTATAGGCTGATCAATACCAGATTTTCCTGTCGATTTCTGTGCAGTTTTATCCTCATCAATGTCCATTTCCTCACCAGCTGACATAAATTCTTCATCCGATGAATCATCACCTCTTTTTATTGTAACCTTCTTAGTAGTCACATCTATAGTAGGAGATGGTAATTTCTTAGCATCGGTATCTTCAGGGATTTGATTTACGTTAGAATCAACCTTCTCATCATTTGTATCACTTTTAGCAGCAACTATTTTACCAGCATCTTCAAGAATTTCTGTACCATTTGCTTCAAAGCAGCCAACTAATCCATTCAAACTGGTAGACAAAACTTCTTCAATTTTTTCTGTGTTTATAAATTCAGGCTCATTAGCATTAAGATTAGGATCACTAACAGTATTGTCAGCTGTCACTTTAACCTCAGATTCTGTTACATTTACATCTTGTTTTGATGTTACATCAAGCTGTTTAATAGACTCTTTAGTATTTTCAGAAACAGCTTCATAACCATTGACAACTTTACTACCAGATGGAATTTTAAATACAATTTCATCATCTACCTCCATATCTTCCTCAAAGTCCATAGCTTCCTCTTCATTATTTGTATCTTTTTTATCACTGTTTCCCACATTACTTATAACCAAACCATCAGCAGCATCTTCAGATGGATTTGTATTTTCAACAGGTTTAGTATTTTCTTCAGTAGTACAAGTAGTACTGCTTTGACTTTCTTTAGAATCACTTTTATCATTATTAGTATCAATCATATCTCCATGGCCTAGAGTTTGTAGAAGTAATTCAGCTTGTCTTAGAATATCAATGGTGGTATCATCATAGGCATTCATAGGCTGCAATGTTTACAAAATATCCTTATATAATTATAAGTACAGGTGAATGTCTACATGCAGTTAAAAGTTCTAATAGTAATATCAAATAGGAAGAAGACAATAAAAGGGAAATGAAAGCGTAACAGTTTTTTTTAACAAAATGCGATTAGCCATGGTTTCACACACTTCAATTATAACTGTTGTGCAATGGAGGCAGGATAAAAAAGAGCACCAACAGCACTCTCAAGTCTCGACTATTTGAGCTGCTCGTGTAAACAAAAAATGTGATAAGATAATAAGTAACAAACATTTATAAATTACAAACAAAGTAGAAACCTTAAAAATAAGAAGTTACAGTAAAATATAACTTTTATAAACACTTATAAAGCCCCATTATCAAAAGTAACACTGTTTTTGGACTGTAATGAAAAAAGACATTTATCTACTTCCAACACCTCTAATGAACAAGATTTTTTAATTAGATGCAAATATTGCTTCAATACGTTTATGTTATTTATTGCATTTCAAAGTGAAAGTAGATCGAAACCAAAAGTAGAATTTGGTTGTCGATACTTGAAACAATAGTTTTGATCCAGTATGTTTAAGATGAAGCCATATTAGGCCATATTTTATTTTGGTATTTTTTACGATTAGAATCAATATAATGTTACTTATTATTGGTTTTAACTTACTTATTAGTAAGTATTTTAGCTTAACCTGGCATTTCACTTAAGTTATTAACTTCAAAATCAGTACATCTCACACCTTAATGTGGGTTAAAGGTTTAAACCCAGTTTAATATGACTATGACTCTGATAAGAAACAGATTCTAGTTCTGGTGAATCTTAATAAAGTTATACTGGTGATTTTAGTTCAATCCACTATGAAAACTATTCTCTAATCCCTTGCCCATTACAAGGGTTGGTGAAATCTAAAAGATAATGACTTGTCCTATAGACAAGTGTTTTGACATGTTTTGTCATTTCTCCAGAGACATAGCTAATGAAACATATCTTATTCCCTGATTTGTCTTAATGATCATAATTGTAGTCAAAATCGCGATATTTGCATTATTAAAAACTTTTTCGTAAAACAAAGGTTCATTAAAGGATATAACAGTGTTTTCTCCAGAGCGCGTTTTTGGCGCACTTTTTGTCACATTTGATGCGCTGAAAGACGACCAGTGGGTCTTTCGTGACCCACTCAAAAAATTGTTGTCATTTGGAGGTAGCAATTGTCCGATCTGCATTTTCGTCAGCGTATTAAACTAGCCTTTTTTATCCCTGTCAAGCCAGCGCTTGTCAGAGCTAATGTCATTACCTAAGAAAGCGCCTAAACGATGCTGATTGTATGTCGTCATATTTAACGACGGTTTTCACGCAAACGTCGATCTAGATCGAGAATTTCAATAACCACTGCATACGAGAATGTTTGATAAGGAAATAAGTGAAATCGCGGTATTAATTACTTAATTTTCGGATATCAATAGTAGTCGGACACGGAAAAACAAAACTTGCTACTGAATTAGATTTTTGCGGAGATTTTACTCGTCTCGGGCGAGAAGATTGCATTGAAGACTACTATTAAACAAATTTAAGCATTCAACATTAGTTATGACACCAGCATAACCAATCACTGCAATAGCTGCAATAATCAAGCCTATGCAAACAGTTTGTTACAAGACATTTGGGACTGTTTTGCCGTAAAACTGGATCTCATAAACAGTGAAATCTAATTCATAAGTTTTACTTTCCTGCAGCCCTAAATATGAAAACAACACTAAGAGGTGAATCACTTTGATCCCTGTACTATTAGGTTTTTAAAATTTGATGTTTGATTGTATATCAGGGGGACCCATTATTTTTGTCATGAACCCATTGTTTTATAGCATGTGCTTCCTTGCTAGGCTCTTTGGATTGAAAAAAAAAATATCACAAGTTACTATTCCTAACTCCCATCTTCAATAAACATCCGCCAACTTTCTTACAATAATTTTAAAAGACATGTTCCATGTTAAACAAAAAGCAAAAACCTAGAATGTAAAAGATTCGCCTATTTACAGAAAATTTATATAATCAAAGAACAGATAAGTGCTGACCCCCTAATATTTCCATTTGTCCCCAATTTTTTAACATAGGGGTCATATTGACCCCCAAAATTTTGACCCTGGAGAAAACACTGATATAATATTATATCACTATAAAAAATTATCTCTAGAAAGTGATTGTAATGTTAAACTAACCCAAGGATTAAATATGGATTTTAACCAGTCATACAGCGCAAACAATGAGAGTGACATCTGGATGTACATGCATGATCATTTGTTTTGATTCGAATTTGTGATTAAAATCAAAATATGACTTACTAAATTTTTCTGAGCATTCATTATGTAGGTGATTCAATTTATCAACAATATTTTTGTGTGCTACTAGAGTTATAAATCTTATCACACATTATGAGGGTAATGATAAGGAACAAATATTTGAAGTCATCAGTAGACACCTTAAGAAATAAAGAGGTTACAGTAAAAAATAATAATTCATATCAAGATAAATCTGAAAACATTGCATTCAGAGTTATGAACCTTGTCACATGAGATGTGGTTGATGATAAAAATATATTTTTAAGTTTAAATTTGATCCCTAAAGAAATTCTTTTCAGTTTTACTGCACAAACTTTGAACAATCAGCATTCTGGACACAGATGCCATGGTAAGTAGGATAGCTCTCCATATACTTTGTATAGTGGAGATAAATATAGGTCTTGTTGAAGTTGTACTCAAAATGCAATTTTTAGAGGTTTACTTTACACTTACGATAGTGAAATGTACCATAAGGCTTGAGGGCCATTTAAAAAGTCAGATACATGACAATGGACCATGCAGGCCTCAAAATATTTTCCCCCAGCCACGCAGCTTGCATGGTAATGACATTAGGCCCTGAAAATCCACTAGCCCTGCAACAATATTTACTTTTCCTGCTGTCCATGCAGAGGAAGGATAATCAAGACAAATTTTGGAAACACTTGATCGATATTGCTGCTTAATACTATAATAGAAATAATTTTTAGTGATTTATGTTAGGATTCAAACAAAGAACACTACCTCACTGCATGCTTAAACACATTAATGTTTCTTAGCCGACCACAATAGAAAACAAGACACTGAATGGTTGCTATTTAGAGTTATCAAACATTTTAGTTTGAGATAATAAATCTGCAAAGAATTGTGAATTTTTGTCTTTTTTTTCATTGTGTCACACAATGATAATATCTAATTATAGTTCCATTTTAAGGCAAAACCTATATATCAAATCAATCACTGGATTGAACATAACGTCATAGGGCTTACACTGGACATTTAAGCGTCAGGTTAGCAGTTCAAAACTAAATTTCAGGTAAAAATGGATCAATAACTATAAAACATGAAAACTTTTACTTACAGTAGAATCACAAACGCTAATATCCATAGCAGTCTCATCATTGTTACTTGTTGTAACATCTTTGTCATCAAGTCTTGTAGTATTTGTTTCAACTCTGTAATCATATTGTTAAAATGTAAAAGTTATACAGTTCAATGATTTAGCTAAATATAACAATTAACATTAAATTAGGGGTTTTTCTTCAGTTCTATTGTAAGAATGAATTTTATCTCACTAAAGGAGCTTGGAGAGTAAAATAGTTGTGCAGTCATAAATGAAATGAATATTTGTATGCTCGCAAGATGACAAAACTTTACTTACAAATATTTATATGTTTTTTTCTTTAAATTTTTGTTTTGGATGTAAAAAAATTCATACAAATTATTGGTTATTATTGGTAAAAGATATTTTTTTCTAAATCCTAAAATTGCTTAATTTCATGTCAGCATCATTTTTATAGAATAAATTAAACTCCAATTTTAAGGGTTGACACTTAAGATACGGTGATTGCCCCCGACAACCTATGTTTAAGTTTGGGCAACCTATTACTGCAGAACATTGAATGTGTAGAGGAGTGATTGCACAACACTCAGATGAAAGTTATACACATAATTTCAGATATAAATATTATTCGGATACGAAAGTGAGGACTCATCTGATAGGAATACTCACTCAGAATTCTGAGCAGGGGATTTTTTCTAAAGACATGGGGAAAATATATACTTTTATAGGGGGGGAATGGAATTTCGGCCCCAAAATGGCTGGAAAAAAACCACTGCAAATTATTTCAGTGTATAATATATATTATATAAAACTAAATCATACATTAAAACAAAACTTACGATTTCTCTAAACCTGTCTCTTTACTGGGTTCAACATTACCAGTGTTAGACAATGTATTAGTTTCAGTAGAATTTTCTTTAACATTGTTAGATATTTCATCATCTTTTATATCACTAAACTTGATACCTACAAGAAATAAACAAAATCAAAGAAATATCAGCTGAAAAACAAACACCACACACAAGACAAGGTGACATGACTTTGACCTCAGAAACAAATACCATAGCCAATTAAGACAAATTATATCAACATAATTTCATTAAGTAGAGAATAATACCAGCAACAAAAAAAACAAAAGTTCTTTAAACAGTAAAAATAGTGCAGAAATAATATTTGAGGCAGAGTTTGACTATTTAATTTTGCTATTAAGGTAACTTTTGCCATTTCTGCAAAAGGAAAAATCACACAATTTACCCATTGCCTCCTACCAAGTATTCCTTTTACCAGGGTTTTACGGGACGCACAAATCCGCGTCCATATACACATAAACTACCTGTCTGGACGCAAACATTTTAAAGCCTGCGTCCACTGGGACGCATAAAATACATGGCAACATCCTCAGATACTCTTTCAACTGCACAAGTTAACTGGAAACATTTCTATTTTAAGCTAAGATTGACCATATTTTGTAGGCAATCGAATGAGAAAGTCCATTTCAATACCCCGGATGTTAACACTGTTGGCGTAATAGGGTATTTCCCAAGTCGGCCAAAGAAGCAAACTCCTCTTAGCGATTACGTCACGCGTTGCTACTCTAATATATTTGATAAAGGGAAATAACCGCTGCGAGAAGTTTACCCAAGAAGGCGCGAAAGCCGTATTCGGAACTTTCGGTTGTTTAAGTAGAGGGCATTCTGTACACAAACGGTCTGACTGACCTTTGTACGGAGACGCCGTGCATCACAGGTAACCTGTTTATTTACCTGAAAGCACGTGGCAATGTTTACATTCTAACAATTTCCCCCTTCAAGAACTGAACATATAGATTATGAATTTTGTGTCTACTCAATAAAATTTGACTATCCAACGGTCACTGTTGTTACTACCAATGTTCAATAAACTGAGATACAAGTTTTCTGGTGGTTTAATTTTCTATCATTTCCTTTTTGTTTTATTTTAAACAAATAAAACAACAATCATTACTTTAATACAACAAAATTGTTTGCAGTTTAGTATTGGACCCCTGATTTCACTGTGTGGACCCCTGTTTTTGTCAGTCCTGCATCCAGTGGACCCCCAATTATCAATGGCTGTGTAAAACCCTGTTTTACTAAAGCTGTCATTGATTGAGCTCAAAGCGAATCCGGCTAGATTCCTTTGCAAACTTGTAGCATCGATGTGTAAAAGGAGCACCGAACTCATTCGGGTTAATGGGGGGTCACACACACATTGAAAAAAATGTTTCACTCAACGCAATCATTTGTAACTTGCAAATCCTCAATGTCAATTTTCAACACATTACTGTACCGACAGAAATGGCTCAAATTTCACAATTATTTTTTTATTTAATGCATAATAACATTCTCTATCTAACGATACCAAATGTATGAGTGTGCAATAACAAACAAAAAAGATATTATGGTTTATGTAGACAGGACAAAACTTTTGTCCATTAGTATATGTTAAATACCAGAATGTATAATTAAGCAAGTTTTACCTCTAGAATCAGTCACTCTCTTCTTTCCTGTTTTCACATTAGGTGTCTCAAGAATACTGTCAGATCCGAAATGAACCTAAAATAACAAAATGACAGTATGTAGTGAGACCTTATAAATGCAACATTAATATCATAACTATTGACTTTTTACTTCAGATCAGCATTATATTCTATAATAATATATATATATCATATGGTGAAGGCCCTAAATTCATCCCTGGAACAAAAGAGTTGAATTGGAATTAATGTTGAAGGTACAGTCCAACCTGTCAACAACGGCCGGCCAAGGGAAAAGTGGCCTTTGTTCACAGGTGGCCTTTGTTCGGAGGGAGGAACGAACGGGCCATGTTTGGTCAGACTTGAGAGACTGAGTTCATAATTAACATGAATTAATAATTAAAAAAATAAAATGAATATTTTCAACCTTAATTCATTATTCACATTATCATTATTGAAGTTGTGACTACAAATGAATAAAACAAAACTTTGAACAAAAAATGACTAAAACAAAGAAATCAGAGATTTTGTTTGCAGCTACATTTAATGCTTTGCCCTCAACATTAACAAATACACTCTACAAATTCTCATTATACTCAGACCTTATGTATAGCATTTCTATCTTATCCCAGTTGTCAATTTAACTGTATACAGCGGTCACAGTTGAACGAATATAGGAATTAACAGCGTGTCACAAACATTTATCTAAACTGCCGGACGTGTGAAAAACAAACCTAGTGGAGTCTCCAAACATTCAAAACTATAAGTAATTATCAATGTGTCATCACATAACGTAATTTACTCCCGATTTACAAATAAATTTAACAATAAAAAGATACATAAACATATTTTAATAATAAGGTGATGAGAAAATTGTCTACAGCTTGATAATAACTAACATAATCGCACTTGAGATGGTTTGTTTACGAAAAATACACAAAAATCGGATTACGGGTTTTTAGCCTAACTTCAACAAAAATGGCGGTCTGCTTTTTAAATCGCCTTTATACAAAAGACTGTCTTCAAACAATCCTCTGGCCATTGTTCACAGTTCTTAACTGCCCACAGGAATGGTTTTGACTGGCCGCTGGTCGCAATCGACAGGTGGCCATTATTTACGGCCTTTTTAAGAGCGTTTTCGGTGGGGGGGAAATCGGAATGGTTGTTCTCCGCAGGTGCTCGCTATTTGGAGGTGGCCGTTAGCACAAGTTCGACATTCCCAGGGCTTTTTTCATTGTTTGGGGAAGGGACCTGAGGCCTTTTTTATATAGAACATTTGGGGAAATCTTATCGCAATTTCATAGGGAGGGGAACAAAAAATCAGAGTTAAACTCCAAATTTGGGGAAAACTGCATGATTTTAAAGAAATGTCAAGAGGGGAAGGCGCCTGTAAACGGCCCCTGTTATATAAGGAAAAAAAGGCCTGTTTCCAGCAGAAAATCTGACTGTTCTAGCTGTATCCATGTAGAACAAAGTTGAAATCTGAATGTGTGAATAGGACACTCAATAATATGTAAAATAACTTTGTTCTACACTGATGATTGGATACATCTAAAGCTTTTCAACAGAAAATTAAACAATTAAGTTTTAAAAATGACTAATAACATCTTACTTTCAATTTTCCTTTCTCTGGCTTTTGAACAGGAGTATACAACTGAATGAGGTTATCTTTAGTTGATTGTTTCAATATTGAGTTGACAACAACTGGTGACTGTACAAGTTTAGGTGGAACACTAGATAAACTATCATTTTCATCTTGATCATCAACAAACTTCTCTTCAGAGGCTGAATCATTAAACTCCATCAAATTGTCCCCCATTTTGAATCTGTTAAATACACACAAAAATAAAAAGTAGCTAAGTAGTGAGTTATGAGACAGGAGGCCAGACACTTTGAAGACGACAAAGTCATATCGCCGTATATTAAACTAGTGATTATTCTAGAACTCCAAAAAGTACTAGATTCTATTGCACACGACTCACGAGCACGATCGAGCACCAGATTCACTTTAAAATCAAAGAGCTGAAGGCACTGAATTTGTTCGGGTTTAAAAAGTAAAATGAGATTTCCGGCTCCAACTACATTAGTACACTAAGAAAACAGTTCTGTAATAGGTAGAACAGCATTGCTACGGTTCAAAACACTTCAAACAATCGACCTACACATACACCAGGTAAACCGGTCAGGCAGGCGAACACACTTTTAATGTGTGTTCAATCACAACAAGTAAAGGGGTCATTCTTAGAACAATGCTATTTTAACCGCTTCTAAGTCATCATTTATGCACATTTATTCTACTGCAGCTGTATGTAAAATAGATAGAGTCCACTATTCAGACATCATTCAAAATCATTTAGTACGATCTTTAAACTATTCCTATAGAACCATTCTATTACATAAGCTGATGTATTATCTCTACTGAAAACGGGCATTATCGATAGGTCGTAACTGAATACTTGATTATATTCTATTACATAATGCAACGTAAAGATCTCTACTGAGACGCTTAACTCAAAAGCTATTATACATTCTCTTCGGTGAAGACCGAGTAACAAGTGTATTTCAGGAATTATTGCGCCTGTCATTGCAGACGATCATTTTGAATTGTTCTTCACTTATATACTGAGGGACTACTTCTGGATTTTGCACATTTTCTAAATTGGAGAGGGTCTAAAATACGGTAGATATATTTGTTCAGGACTGATGTCCTGAACAAATAAAAAAATAATATTAAAGGCAGCTAGTTCACAAAGTTCACAAAAGTTCCGAGCCGGATGTGTAAAACACATAAACACAAGGGTTTGTTAGGCTCTTCATAGTTATACTAATTACTGATTCTCATGTTACATGAGTTTAACTTGACTGACTTCCGGTTCACATATTTGATACTTCACATCACAGAATAAGTCACATTAAATACACGAATATTCCTCCTATGCAACATAACACATTGATTAATGTCACACAATGTTAACCGTCACTGAGATTTAAAACTATTTACAGTAAAAACATCACTTATGCACTTTTTACAGTAACAATCCATGTCCACAGTGAAAGTTCGATTGATATGAATATGAACCATCCAGAATTATCCATTGCCCAATAAAACCCTTGATGAGGTGTGTAAGGAAATAACTAGTCCCTCACCCAAAATGCACTAAACTTATTTCAAGAACATGAGAAATGAGTGACGCTGGACCCAATTTTTAATTACCAGAACAAAGTACTATACTTAGGTAAAAAGCATGAAAAAAGAAAAAGACACTGCGCCAAGTTATTTGTTGAACAAAACAATTTACTATACTAGTTAGAAGATATTTGTTAAAAAAAAAAAAAATTTTTTTTTGAAGTAAAGTACAAACAAGATACAATAACTTTTTATTGTATTAACTAAGACAGGTGGGGTGAAATTTTTCGATGCCTCCAGACCATTTCTTGTTCAGTCTATTTTTAAATGCATTAATTGAGGGGGCTGTAACGATCTCATTAGATAGTGAGTTCCAGTTATTAACTACCCTCTGGCTGAATACATTGGATCTAAAATCAGTTTTGGATCTATTCTTAAATATTTTATGTGAATTTCCTCTTATGTTATGCATGGGATCATGTTCTTGTTCAGGAAAGAAGAAGTTGTGATTTAGATTATCATGGCAATTTTTAATACGGTAAACTTGGATAAGGTCTGCCCTAGAGCGTCTGTACTCCAAACTAGGTAATCCTAATTTTTTTAACCTTTCACTGTAATTAAGACCTTCTAAACCTTTAATTAATCTGGTTGCTCTTCTTTGCACTTGCTCGATTTCTCTTTTGTCCTTTTTTAGCCTTGGTGACCAGACTGAAGCAGCATATTCTAAATGGGGACGAATAAGGGTCTTGTAAAGACTTAAAAACATGTCTTTAGATAAATAAGTAAAATTTTTTGTAATGATTCCTAAGTTTCTATTGGCCAATTTGACCTTACTATGAATATGGTTTCTGAAGGTCAGTTTGTTGTCAAAGATCACTCCCAGGTCTTTTTCTTCCTCTACCATCTGAATTTTTTCAACTACATCATTTTGATTTTTCATAAAATATTCATTATATTCACCTTTACCTATATGCATTACTTTGCATTTTTTTACATTGAATATCATTTGCCATTTATTGGCCCAATTGCATGCTTCGAATACATCATCTTGCAACATTTGTGAATCATTGTCGCTTTTTATGCACCTATAAAGTTTCGTGTCATCAGCAAACAGTCTGGTAGAACATGTTAAAGAGTTAGGAAGATCATTTATGTATATTGTGAATAGAATAGGACCTAGAACACTTCCTTGGGGCACACCACTAGTGAACTAGATTACACGATTTTCAATCGCCATTCGATGAAGCTGTGTTTATCTGGACTGTTTATCATAAACTAATGTGGGTAAAGATAAAGATGACTTGGATTTAACGAAACTAAGTACGTTTTTAGGACGAATCGTCTTAGGACGAATGTGACTGGGGCAGATCGTCTCGTCAGAGAATAGGGTAGAAATTGCCTTGTAAACAAACTCGTACCGGTAAACTGCAATCTATCCTGCACTTATGTCAGAATAAACTATTTAAACTGGTGTACCCACTTTTATTTCCTCATACCCACATTTTTCAACATTGGTGGGTACAATACCCACTCTAAAAAGTCACTGAACATGCTGGAAAGTGGAGAAATAACCAGGAAATTATTTGGTGGATAAATGACCATAAGCCCCTTAACATGACACTCATAACGAAATAGCCAGATCTTAAAATAGCGATTAAGCATGCAGAGAAATTTAGATTGGGTAAGAATATACATAGGATACAACTTACAATCACTGAATCAGTTTCACTGACAGATCTGAGTCAGTGAGTAAGAGTAATACAGAACACTGAACAGAAATACGTCATGAAAACTGTCACATATACTGTAATTTACAATAATATGCAACTATATTGAACGAAGCAATAAAGATTTTCTTCAGAATAAACATTTACCAGCGTTTGTCATAACACATATAAATATTTAATCAGTAATTCTACTCAGTTCGATTAATTTCATTGAAGTTTACCTTTCAAATATCGCGCTTTTACGCATGCGTGGATTATAATTCCGGTTATACTAAATGCCATATATACGGTCTGGGGATTATACGATACTGATTTATTTTCGCCTGTCAAAGTTGCAAATCTTAGCACTTTAAAACACACTGAAATGGATGAAATTATGCTAAACTCATTAACTAATCTATTCCTTTTCACACCAAAGTCAATGCATTCCTATATTAAATTCTTACGATGCAATTCTGAGTTGTTATGCTAAAAAGGTTCGGGAGGGTTATTCCCTCCCGAAGAAAAAATATGTTAACGAAGCAAAGTTGAGCATTTTTGGACGCCCCTAAAGGATAACATTGAGCGCTAGGTAACCTATCGTATTCACGTTCGTTTTTGAATGTTCATGTTTAATTTAATTGTTGGTTAAATAAACCCCGCTTTTTACATAACTAATCACAATTTTTAACATATAAAATGTTGAGCATTTATATAAAAATATTCATGGAAACTTAATGAGAAAATTCCTCGGTTTTGCCTAAGAAAATTGCCGATTTTAGATATGAAAAAGCTTCATTTATTGTGAGTTTTCCAAACGTTTTTAGCGGAATTACACATATACATGCAGTTGCTGGGACGATTCACAACGCAGAAATCCGCCGATCCGCGGGAGAATCACATTTGTGGATTCCTTAGCAGGCCCCGATTTACCGGGGGCACAGAGGGCACGTGCCCCCCCCACCTGGTCCCACGGATATTGTCACTCATACAAAAGAAAGGGAACAAAATCGGCACCATCAAAGCAATATCAATAAGACTGTTACATTAATTGTACTACAAAATCATTCATCCGATCGATCGAAATAGATAATGATCTAAATTTATACATTCAAGCATCTCAGGGTACCCAGATCGGGCCTTATCAAGCGTTTAAATCATTGATCGTGCAAGTGTATGGTCCTTCTTTACAGACACATAGATTTCAATAGCTATGTATATTGTCTACATTGCACATACATCAACAGTATATTTCAGACCGTCACCAACGAAATTACCATGGTAACAAGCTTACGAGGCCTAAATTTGGTTATTGTGCACTCTGTTACTAGTTTACTAGTGTATATCATTGGCGTTTTCAGTTAGATGGCGAAAGGCGAGGACAGCTAGTCGAGTGCATTTTTACGTCATTATTATGACACTCGAACTTGCACGATTGTCTGATGTTTCTTATGGTATTAAAATTCCGAATAACTTTAAAAGAGTGACCGAGCCTAAACACAAATTAATTATTTTTGGAGGACATCGGTGTTTTTCATAGCAAGTTAGACTAAGAAAAGCCGAGTACAGCCAAATGAGTTTTGTCATTAAAATGATGTACGTATTTTGTTAATATTGGAAAAGGCGAGTGTTTGATGTTTTTTATAAAGAAAATGAAGATAAATGAATTAAACTTTTTAGTAACTTTTCAAGAGTGACCTACCCTACAACAAGTTTTCTTACGAAAAACAAGATTAAAATTAAATGGTGGTCAAACATTTTTTTCATCCAATGATTAAATCATCGGCCTTTGTTTCGTTAATTTTTAAATCTTTGCTTTAATTTTATATCAATATGATATATAATACTTGTGTTCCTTATTTTTTTTTCGGCGGATTACCACGTTTGGAATCGTTCCAGCAACTATTCTTGTAAATCCACTGAAAACGTTTCAAAAACTCAAAAAACCAACCAACTTTCAACACAATAAACTAAGCCTCTTTATATAAAAAAACGTATCTTAAATCGGCCATTTTTTGGATGTTTAATCGGCTAATTTTTCTCATTGCATTTGGTGATTTTATATACAAGTTACCAAGTGTATTTTTTATGAAATTCTCGGCACTTTTATCATGAAATTGAGTTTTTGTCCATTTTCGTTCTTTTAAAACCTCGGGGTACGAGAATGGGATTTATCAAGCCAACAAATTAAATCTAAACAAACAAAAACGGGCACATTGAGGAATGACATCTCAATTATAGCGCTAAATTGTTCTAAGTACATAGTAGTGCCCAAAAGTGCTCAAAATTGCCTTTTTTCGTCAGGAGGGATACCCCTCCCGAACCATCCAATACAACGACTCCGTCGTTCCGACTAGAATGTTTATAAAGGACAGAGTTTTAAATGGACTAACGTGTTTTTAATTTAACACGGGGTATAGCCAAAAACTTGGATTTACATCATAGTTTTTTACGGGCGAATTTGACTTTTTTGTTAAGATGTAATGATAATTCACCAAATTTTAGCTCCATTTTATCCTTTTAAAGAGTGTTTAAAAGTGCTCAGATTTGCACCTTTGACATGTTAAAATTCTAAATTTTCCTTACCGTCGGGATAGGATACCCTTCCCGGACCCACCCCTGTCCCCCCACTTACGACCCTTCTGGATCCGGCCCTGCCTTAGGGAAAATCGTAAGAAATGCAAGTACTTGAAACTGAAATTGATCAAATAAAATCAATAATTTAAACTAAACACAAACATATGAATGTAACTTTTGATGAAAGAATTGCATCTCTTAAAAACATTGAATAGTCTTAATTTTTAATAAAATGACATCTCGTAAGCTCGGTCACTCTCTATAAGTTATTCAAATTTTAATACGTTTATTAAAATGCATCGAACAATCACATTTGTTTTTTAAAATTAACAAGTTCGAGTTTCATAAAAGTGACGTAAAAAGAATTTGACTGTCCACGTCTTTTCTCCGTCTAACTTGCTACGAAAAACGCTGCTGACTTCCACAAGTAAACAAAATGGACAGGTGTATTCCATGGACCCACCTATACATTTAACGAATTTGGGAAGGATTACATGGACCCACCCCTTAACTTAATAATGAATATATTTCAAAGATGAAGGCACCGTTGGAAAGATGAGACAATATGCTTTCCGAAAATGTAAACAAAATAAAAATCTGGAGACTATTAATATGTCTTCGAATACGAAGTTAAAATAATCACCCTATTACAGCATTATTTTACCAAAATGTACATTATTAAAAATCTGAATTTGTATTTATTCTATGCGAAATCTCTGGCAAAAGTCATTCTCGTTCCAAGAATCTAGTAGCATTCTCAATACTAGACTCTGGGAACGAGAATGGCAAAAATGTACAACTATCTATCTATTGGTGTTTATTTAGGCTCGCCCATATGCCACGTAGGGCTTCGGGCGAGCGTTGACTATTTTCTGCCCACAAATTAAAAATCAAAGCGCTGACGCACTGAATTTGTTCGGGTTTAAAAAGTAAAATGCGATTACCGGCTCCAACTACATTAGTACACAAAGAACAGTTCTGTGATAGGCAGAACAGCATTGCTACGGTTCAAAACACTTTAAACAATCGACCTATAAATACATCAGGTAAGCCGGTCAGGCAGATGAACACACTTTTGATGTGTGTTCAATCACACATGTAAAGGGGTCATTCTTAGAACAATGCAATTTTAACCGCTTTTAAGTCATCATTTATGCACATTCATTCTACTGCAGCTGTATATAAAATAGATAAGTCCACTATTCAGACATCATTCAAAATCATTTACTACAATCTTTAAACTCTAGAACCATTCCATTACATAAGCTGATGTAACATTTCTACTGAAAACTATCGACAGGTCGTAACTGAATAGTTCATACCATTCTACAAGTATTAGCATTTCCAAAAATGCTTGAAATCGACGTTTAGCCGTGTATTACAACATCTCCTTCCAAGTAATATACGTCAACGCTATTAGCCGTGCCAAGTCTATTTAGAGAATATCGGGATTTGCGTGACCCGCTAACTATATGTAAAACATTTTATTAGACCTTTTAGATTCATTGTACGCAACCTTTCGGGCTGATAAAAATACATCGATTGAACAGGTGTTGTCCAGGTCTTGTTCGGACTATGCACGTAAAACAGCATTATGGTAGACTCTAGAATTGTTCCTGTCTATTTGGCATAAAGGAACTTCATTCAATTTTTTAGTAAACCAAAATATTCCGGCAGACGATTACCGATATGAATCAGTGGGGCGTTCCCAATGGTTAACGTTAAGCGAACAGCGATATTTATGAGGGGCGTGACTTAAACCTGTCTCAGTGGATACTGGTTACGCCTCTCAGCTGATTGGATACATATAATCTTCTCCCGTAAAAATAGATTCGCCCATTAGTAGGGAAGATAAGTTTGCATTTTTTTCAACAAATGGGAGTTTTAAAAAGAAAACAAACATGTTACAGTTAGTTTTGAATTTTCTGGGTCTTAAATGCAGCTTTCTTGAAACTGGTACTAATTCCTATTCTGATTATTGTATTTTCTGGTAATACCCGACAAAAGATGGCGTCCAGACGAGTCAATTCACGCACCCCTAAATTGACAATTTGCCGTCCATTTTTCTATCATGTGACCTCAAATGCATCGTTTTGATTGGCTTAAGGCAACCGGTGTCGACTACAAAATGCTCAAATCTTGATAATTGTATATATCGACGTACAGGTAGGTTGATAATTACATAATGCGAAGTAAAGATCTCTAATGAGACGCTTAACTCAAAAGCTATATTATACACACGCTTCAGTGAAGACCGATTAACAAGTGTATTTCAGGAATTATTGCGCCTGTCATAGCAGACGATCATTTTGAATTGCTCTATACTTATATACTGAGGGACTACTTGTGGATTTTGCACACTTTCAAAATCGGAGAGGGTCTGAAATACGGTATATATATTTGTTCGGGACGTCAAAAAATGGGTCGTAATAATGAGTGGCCCTGATAAGGGCCGTACACGTATTACTCAGGTGAATGAGTGGCCCTGAAAAGGGTCGTTCGCGTACCACTCATGTTATACCCACTGACTTAAAAGGTTAAACTGTACATAGTGCCCACTGATTTAAATTATTCCTATTTAAAAAAAAATATTTACATAATTAGGTAAATGAGAGGCCCTGATTGATAAGGGCCGTACATGATCTACTCGAATGAATGCGTGGCCTTGAAAAGGGCCGTGCATGCACTACTCATAATTCTGTCTTAAAAATTATTTAATTCAATTTAGGAATTTAAATGTACAACAAAATGAAGATTTCTTTATTTGAATCTCCATTTCGTCAGCGATGTAATTGTAATAATCATCTAAGAATATTCCGTTGTTACTAGTAATAAATTGTTTTTATTGCGAATCAACTTCACACGTACTGGATTAATAACAAACGACGGTGTGAAAGTATGTAAATATATTACAAACTTATTCATCATACAAAAGAACAATCGTCAATATGCATGTGATTATAATTGTAAGAGAAAAAATTCTTTTAGTGAACTGTTATTTGTTACACTCATTTTCTAATGTATAAATATTTCTATTGTAAATATATAATTACTTTAAGGACAATTGTTAATCAAAATGTTTGCTTATATAAAAGTTTTTGTCAACAATAACTTACTGTGATTTTTTTTTCGTTTTTTTTTGTTTGGATTTAATTAGGGTCCGTCCGCTCCGTAAGGATGCATTATGTGCAGACCCCAGGATGTGACTCCTCATCCCTTAAAAGATAGTTTTTGAATCTAAATTGAGTCAAATTTTGAAAAAGAAAAAAAACCCTGATATATTACATATCTGGATAGTTTATTATGTCAGGATACCTTGAGATGCTTGAATATATCAATTTAGATCATTATCTATTTTAATAGATCGGATGAATGATTTTATAGTCATATTATTCTGAAAGTCAAGCTAATATCGCGTTGATAGTGCAGATTTTGTGCCATTTTTAGTGACGTAGGAAGCATTTTCAGATGGGGGGGGGCTAATTTGTTCAGATTTATTTTAAGAAAAAGAAAACGGTACCTAATGTTACAGTACTTATGTTTAAGTTTAGTTTTACAATGCATTTGAGCATCTTGTTCCATAAGAAGTGTGTGCAATATTGATTTTGAAGAATAAGCACACATGTATCAATCAATTTAGAGTGACAGATAAAATAAAGAATCTCAATCACTATTACTGCTGAAAATATTAGGGGGGGGGCTAAGCCCCCCCCCTAGCCCCCCTGTTCCTACGGGCCTGATTTTCTTTGAATAGGTGTCGATATATGTGGGACAAGGTTGGGGGGGGGCACGTACCCCCTGTGCCCCCCGGTAAGGTAAATTCGGGCCTGAAACTAGCAAATAAATACAAAAGTTTTCGATGTATGAATGTTTAGGCGCGTGCCCCCCTTCCCCCATAGCTCCAGAGATATCGGCACTCATACAAAGAAAAGGGCACAAAATCTGCACTATCAAAGTTTAGTTTATACTAATTTATTTTAGCTCGATTGTGATACAAGTTCTTGAAACTTAGATTAATCACTTTCGAATCCGTTTCCTATTCCCCCAATAAAGTCCGACCAACACCAAGGATGACCTTGCACGAAAGGATGTAGAAAATGTTATTCACTTAATTGGTACACATGGTCTTACTGATTCCAAATCCGGTTGATGCCACTTTGTCATCCTTGGGTTACTCCCAGAATCCAAGATGGCGACCAAGATGGCGGCTAGAGGCTAAAATTATACATGCAAAATGTATTTTTACACATTATGTTCTTAAAATGAAGGACAAAAATCATTTCAACATATGCAGATACAGTTTGTTAAATTTTGATAATCACATACAAATATTTAAATTCAAAATGGCGGTCAAAATGGCGGATAAAGCTATTAGCCCAGTGTATAAAAACAAACTGGCAGAAAGAGACTGAGTTGTGTGGAAATTTATTTACTTATAGAATAGTTCATGTAATTAAAAAAACCGATTGATTTCACGAAGTTATAAGTCATTATAAACAATTATAAATAAAAAATGGCGGCTAAAATGGCGGATATGATCTAATATTTAAGTATATAATATAAACACATGGACGGAAACAAGCGCGTGTGGGTTTAAGTTTCAATTTATTGCTTTTTGCTTTTTGAATCTAAATAAACTCTCCAGTTCGTAAAACTAGTTTATCCCACCTAGTTATCTATTAGCAACACAAGATTCAAGGTAGAGTGCAAGATTACGGTTTCGAAGCAAATTCAACCAGTTCTACTTTTTAGCAATAATCATAATGTAATGTATAATGAAGTGTTTCTATAATGGCCTAATTATTTGGCTGAAAAGATTCATATTAGCCGTCGGTCTTCGGCCTCATGCTTTAATGACTGTCTTCAGCCAAATAACAACCATTATGAAAACACTTATTTTACCATCGTCGCAGATAGGGTCCCTATGAAAAACACTCAGATTGTATCAACATTCAAAATGGCGTCATTTTTTGTGACTGAATAAGCACGACCTTCACGAGAAAAATCGGTCATTAAGAGATTCGGAACCATTTAAAATGCCTGAATCTCATTATAATTTATGCCCAAGGTATTTATTATAGGCCGTGTTTGTCCATAATGGCCGAGTTTTTGGTTATAACGCCATATCAAACCTGGTTTGAAGTCCAATATCATACAGTTAATTAAAAATATTACACTAATTTAATTTCCAAAATGGAAGCCATTTAACTAAAGAAAAATGGGAAAATAAAATGGGGTTACTATACAGTTTACAGTTGACAATTCATTATAGGATCATTATGAAGTTCTATCATTTTGTTTAAGATTGCAATATGTGTGGATATTTGAAAAGCTGCTTATAATCCTTTAATTAGAATATGCGCTTAAATGTTTATGTTTGCTTCAATCTTATATTACATAACGATTGCACAATTTCTCTGGTCGTTTTTGTATGTTGATTACAACATGTTCAAATGAAGACACAAATTACTGTTTACATAGTATTTTGCACTCAACAACCTAAGCACATCATATGCAATGGTAAACTTAACATATTAATGATTAGCATAGAAAGTATCCAAGTGGGTACGAGCTTATGGACAAAATATATCTTATCTGTCTACACTTTTAATGTAGGATAGGTGAACGAGCTTTAAAAGCATACTTTACATCCATGCTTATAGTGTACTCTCTTTACATTGTCAATAACTGACTGACTTTAAATATTACATTTTGGACGAATATCAGTTGAACCCATTGTTGTAGTGTCACTCTTACAAGATAGATATTTCAAAATGAGTATCGCCACACCAATGTCGTCAGATTTTTTTGTGCTCAGCAAATTGAAGCAACAGCTAGTGATCATTTGTTGTGGAGTTTTCATTCACACTGTACTAAGATAAGCTTTATTCTCTAATACTATAACAAGTATATACATAATTATAATATTGCTGTGCGCGCTCATTCTCAAATTTTGGGCCGAAACGGAGTGGTGAAATTACAAAATTTCAATCTTATATTTGGGTATAATTTTTATAATAATATGAAAATATAATATGTCTGCCTTTTCATTCGGAATATGGCCACACTGTATATGGTATATGTTTTGCTATTCATGTTGCTAATAATGACAGCTAAATTTCCCTTTGAATTTTACGTGACAGTAATTCATAATATTTTTAGAGTGATAATGCTAATTAAAACAAAACAAGAGTAATAAAATTTGTGTTTACTGAAAAGGAATTATAACCAGGTTTAAAATGTAACATCAAAAGAACATCTAACTAGGAACGAGAATCAACTGTTAACAAAGTAATTCACTCACAAAGAATGAAAACGATTATAAACTTACATAAAAATAAATACAATATTTTCTTTTTCTCTCATATTGGTAAATAAAAAATATAGCATTTTCTAATGTGAGATTACAACAATCAATATGTAGTTCAACGATAACAGTAGCATTGGTGATCAATAAAGAAAATATTAAGCCGTAATCAGTCTTAAATCAACTTTAAGTCATTGTCACGTAAAATTCACTCTTATCTTCTCATTCACAAGGAGAACTTTAATTATGTCAAGAAATTAAAAACTATCCTCAAATGTAATGTTCGAAAACTCGATTAGAGTTCAAATAAGAACTCGAGCCTTGTTCATGCCATTCTACGTTTTAATATTACATTAAATTCAGGATGTCACGTAAAATTCACCTTTATCAATCGAGGGTTTCAAATGCCTTAATTCTGTCATTATCTGACGTCTCAAACCTTTAACTCATAGTTCATCGTTTAATCCCCTGTATGTGATTCTAAAGGCGTCGCCTTTTTTTCTTAACTAAACTTTATGCTATCAAAACAATTTCACTAAATAAAATCATATTTTTTAGAAAATTTTGTAGATCAATCAAAGAGATTGACACTAATTATTTCATACCCAACTTTTAGACCCATCAAGATTTTCGCTTTATGATACAGCCATATAGCTCTGATTATAGATACGTCTGTTTTGCGATGATCTAATCTACAAGCCATGACCTCATGTTGTGATCGATGTGATAAGATAAGGATCATAGGTCACGATTTCAAGTCATATCAGGGGATTAATTGAATCCGTTGTAGACAAATGTTTTATATTGACCAACAAGTGTAAATTAACAGATAAATGTTTCACTTTTAAGGTGACATTTTGTATACAATGCAGTCAGATAAAACAAGAAAGATGATTGAAATAATTTTTGATGGTCAAATTATGTTAGAAATGAGAATTATGTACTCATCTACCATTTGAATTTATTAATTGCCCATCCGTTAATTTATATAATAATGCTAATTTAGATATGCCTTATATTTATTGTTTTAAAAGCTTTAAATTTAAATGAATAGTTTTAAAACAATATTCAAACCTCGTCGTTATCGTTAAGCCTCCAATAACTATTCTTTTGTCTCGCCTGCCGCTTTATTTTACTTTACTTTACTTTATTTTACTAAACTGCCCATGCATTAATTTGTATAACTGTTTTATTTATTTTAATATTTCACCTTTTTAATACAATCGTTCTACAATGATTTTTAATCTAGTAAATAACTAGTTTTTAATGTATTAACCTTTTGATTAATATAGTGGTAGAGGTAAACAAAAAACAATTGATGTCTTTTATTTATCCTTATGCCGCAAGAATAAAGTAATATGTTAATGATACTGTTTCAGTAATACGTATAGTCAAGTAAATCTTCCCGAACAATAATTCTTTAAATATATATATTACATGTATGTATTTTCTAATCTGCCTAGAATCGTAACACTTTCATTATAATTATTTCAGAATCTTTATTACAACATCATTTGACAGATACAACTACATGTGTATATACAAATAGTTATCAATAAAAGTGAGACAGGAAGGTAATCCTGTCATAAAAGTGTACCCGCTGTGCCTTGCTATGCGCAGTGTATTATACAATCACACCAGGGGTCCATAAATCCGATAGCGCACACTATAAATTTAAGAAAAAAATACTTACAAAATGCAAAACTTTTGGAAAAAAGTGCAAATGGGACCAAAACTTCATTAAGATATTTTAAATTTAAAAAGTGCTCCGAAAACTAGAAACATACAGCTTTTTCAAGTCATTTGCACAAATTTGATCAAAGAACCGGAAAAGCTTTATTTTTCAAATTATATCAGCATGGGTATTTATTTCCCTTCTTTGTTTATAGTAACGTGAGTAATCAAATAAAACCTTAAAAGGGACCAAAACTTTACAATTTAACAAAAAATAAAAACAATCAAGTGAAAGAAGAAAGTTTAAACTTTTTTGCATCATTTGCACAAAATTGATATCTTAAAAAATAAAAGAGTTATGACCGTTCAAAGAATTTTTCCCTATACTTTTCTATTGAAAATCGAATATCGACTTGGGATTATGAATGGGTCTAAAAGTTGGACATGTAGAAATTAAATGTCATTTTTTTCAATTCAGACTGATGATCTAAGATTTATACTGTTTTCACTGCAGCAGCTACAAACATCTTCGTCCATTGGCCTTACCTTTTATTTTGGGATGTCAATCTGTTCGGGATACAATTTACACCAATTAACAAAAATAATCTATTACACATTTGAAGAACATTTGTGTAAAACATTTCCTACCAATTTAAATGATATATTTATGATGCATTTGATAGCAGTATAATTTTAATGTGTATATGCAGTCATATATAATTCAACTGTAATTACTGTTATAACTAATATTTATTAATAATAATTGTTATAAGTAATATTTGTTCTTTCTTAAATTTGATTACATCAATACTTATGATAATAAATGTCTTAAAATATATAGGTGTCAAAACAGTAGCCATCATTTAAACTTTCTATGAAGATGAGGTACATTTTATCTCTGACTTGTACGAGCAACTGATAAGAATCTGGTAGACCCCTCTATGAGTTAAAAGGTTGAAATAGTTTCATGAACATTTATCACTTTACAATTAAGTAGGTTCCGTCTATCAGATCAATGAGATATATGCAAAAATAATGTTTAATATTCGCAATTACAACATAAATCAGTGTTATTCCATTAAACAATTGTGTATCATGATGCTTAGGATAATATAATATTAAAAAAATATATTTAAAATTGACTATTTAACAATCTTATAATGAAAACTTGCTCTTTAATCTGTTGAATTTTACGTGACATAAGAGTGAATTTTACGTGACATTTTGATCGCAGCATCGCATGTCAACAGATAAATATAACATTGAAAGCGTAATATCAAATGAAAACATAGGCTTTTCTTGTTAATACTGTAGAAATAAAACATTCCATCAATAGAAATTTAAAACACCTACTGAATTTAGGACAATAGGTCAAAAACAAGGAAAACTTAACTTTAAATGCGATGTATTGTTCCCCTATTCAAGAAAATGGCTATACTAAACTTAACACGACGTCATAGGATATGTCTAAAAGAAAACTACCAATTTTGCCTTTGTCGATTGAAGTTAAAGCAAGTTTTCCTTTAAAGCGTCACGTAAGTATTCAGTCACGTAAACTTCAAATTGAGCTTTAAGGCAGAAAAAAATTAACAATTTTTTGTTTTGTTTCTATTTAAGTAATATGAGTGCAATAAGTACATTATGAGGTTAAATTATATACAGGAGTATGCATTGAAACGATACTGGAAATGAACTGACGGCCGTCACGTAAAGCTTCATGAAAAAATTCCCCATACCAGTTCAAAAATGTTTGAACAGGAATGCTGAAATAAATACTTTTCTCTTCTGATAACATGTTTTTGACATTATTTCTATTAAGCTAACAGTATAAATGTTTGAATGCAAGATTCTATACCTATTAACTATTCATAAAATGCCTACAAACTTAGTGTCACGTAAACTTCCAACAGTCTGTGACTGTTACACTTTAACACGATGGTGCAAAGCATTTGATATCGAAAAACGTTTGTAATACTGAATTTTGCTAGGGGTAATTACCTAAAACAAGCTGATGCAGACTAAAATGATTTGTGATCCTTATAAATTGTGTTTTATTTTACATTGATATGATGTACCAGTAACATAATATTCAATTTTTTTATATAATATAAGCAAACATGCTTTTATAACAGAAGTTGTACTTGTGACACGTTTTCGGCCCAAAATTTGAGAATGAGCGAAACAACGACAATATAACTAAAAATTACCTAAAAAAATATTAAGAATATTGAGATGAATTAACCCCAACGTAAATTAAATTACTTGTTTAAAATGACGGTGAATTCAGAGTGAATTGTATATAAAAAGTGTAAATAGTTTTAATATTTAAGACTGTATCAATGATTGACATTGTAATAGTGAAACCATGTATTCAATATTCACTTGAAGAGTTCTATTCCTATACCGACAATAAGATGTGAAATATCAAGATTTAAATTGGATGTTAACAAGTCAACTCATGTTACTGATATGTAAATGAGTTTATCAGTCATTGGAATAATTATAAAGAGCCCAACAAACCAAGTGGTTATGTGTTTATAACATCCGGCTCAACAACTATAGATATACATTTATACATATGTGAACTATACGAAAAAAGATATAATAAAGTTTGATTAATGTGAAAAAACATTGAATATCATAATTTTAAGTATTTGTTTAAATTTGTATTTTTTCAATTCATCTGCGATTGATAGAATACACATTTTTCTGTTGCTCTATTTTCTGGGTCGCAACAGAGTTCAATTATGTGTAGTTCGTTCTTTTACAAATATCTGAGAGCGCTGACATAGAAAGGAATTTTTGAAAAAAAATCCTTCCAACAAGTTCTACAAATTTCTGTAAACCACGAACGATAATATCAACTGCAACTCACTCGCGCACCTGTCACATTTATCTCCCTTTATTATCAGGGATTGTGGGTACGTTGCTGCTTGGCAGCCATATTGGATTTGGTGATCTTCCGTTCAGTATATGCATAGGTCAAAACAGGGCTAATTCCTGTGCCCCCAGTTCGATAATCACGATCGTGAAACAAAATCTACTTTGTCTATGATTCAATGATAAAAATGAGTGGAAATGATAATAAGAAAACGAAACGTAGGCGAACGAAAAAGCTATTTAATGTCACTAAGGCTACAATGCCAGGTCCAGAGGTCCCACTGACCAGAGCCGACTTAAATGGCGAGGTAATCACTATCATTTGTCTCATTTTATAAATTTTAATTAGTCCTGATTATAAACGAATCTCTGAAATACTTAAATTGTCTATCCACTCGCCGTATAAAGGGCAAATTTCATTGTCGTAGGGATACACTGACACACATGACACAAGTTGAGTCTGGAGTATCCCAAACCCTTGTCCGGTCACTCTTCTGACCAAATGTCCTATTTTTACATAATTGTCCGTATGGATTAGAATAGGATCAATGCATTACTATGCTCAGTGCACATTTAAAGCTTTTATTCATTATTAGTGTGAATGAAGTTGACACTTGTACTCTTACAATTTTTGTCATTAGTAATGTTTACAAGTAGTCCTATATATAAAACCCTCCGTAACTTATTTTTTCATTTGGACATTGCTTCTGTTACGTAGGGTCTTATCGACTTCCATACAGGTTGATGTAGCAAAATGCGCAGGGATTCCCTCGTGCGACAAAAGCGAGCATTATTCAATATTTTTCAAAAATAATTTTGTTTTACCCATTCCTAACACTAATAGACACATTTATCTAGCATATTACAACATAAGATATAAAATAACCAACCTTATTTTGTAGAATTAATCCATTGTTTCCGTAACTCAAAACTCCAGACTTTCATTTTGAATACTTCTAACACTAAAGTTCGATTAGGCCGTAACCGATACCGGACTAGTCATGATAAACGCCACACAATCCGTTTGGAATCCGGATTACAAATTCAAAACATTTGTACTAAACATTTTTTCCGTCGTCGTTGAAACAAAATTACTTTCTAACAATTCAATTAACACAATAATACTTGCATTTAGCTATATTTTTTGTCTCCCGAAAATTAAAAATAATCAAATTGTAATCCGGATTGGTACGACTAAATGGCGTTTATCAGTAACGATTAGGGAAATGGTACCGGATGACTGGAATTTAGCGTTGTTTTAAAAATGAAAGAAGGGATTTTTTGGACTTAACGGAAACAATGGAATATTTCTACTTGCTGAGGTGACCTATTGTAATTTTTTTATGATAATGTGATTAATTATTGTATATACTAGCGGTCTAATACAGTTTGTTAAGAAAATTGCATGATAATAACGAATTACACTCGTTTAAATCGCACTCTTAAATCTGTCCACGTTTTGCTACATCAATATATACGGAAGCCGATAAGACCCTGCTGTAACAGAATAATGTCCCAATGTGAAATGAGTTACGGAGGGTCTTATATATAGGACTAGTTTACAAGGGTCCATTTATTTACCGATAAGCCCTGAAAATGACTGAAAAGCCCTAATATCTCACATAATTAATGTATAGCCGATGAAATGTCTCTATTTCAGAACCCAAAAGCCCTGAGTTTAGCCGAAAAACTGACTACATGTTATATCAGAAAACCCCATTGATGTATTAATGTTTGTTACAATGTAATTGAAAACCCCTAATAATTCTCATAATTAATGTATAGCCGATATAATGTTTCTATTTCAGAACAAAAAAACTGTGAATTTTCTTTTAATACAACAGGAAAGGTTTAATATGTCTCAATACAATCATTAACGATAAAGTATATATATACCAGTCATACAATATCCTTAACAACCCTGTAATTACAGTCTAAGAAAGTTCAATTAAGATTGTACAGTCCAAAACCTGTATCAATCACTAGCCTGATGTATATGTTGTACTGTAAAGGATCAGACTACATAAAATAAGTTCTTTCACTTGCCTGAATTAATTTTCACAAGTCTAAGGTTTTGGGATAATGGATTAAGATATTGATTGTTTAGCAATATTTATCCTCTAAAAAATTGTTTTAAGAAAATATGACCAGTCTAGGCACACGAAACTCTGACAAACAAGTGTCATATTTTATTTGAACTTAGATGACAGCAGTCAAAGTGAAGCTCTCTTAGTCTTATGTAGGTACAATGACAGGGGGTAAAGCTAACCCAGTAAGATAAGTACAAGTCTGACAATTATATTTAAACAATTCTCACAAATTTATAAATTTGAACAAAATGGAAATTATTATAAATAATATTTAGAATTAATTGTGATAATTATCCTACTAACCAGCTGATTTTTGGAACGATGCTAATTTAGCATCGTTCCAATGGTAACAAGAAAGTATAAGATTACTCTTTTCACGCTTCAACAATTTTCAACATAGACGAAGAGGCGTAGTTCAAGCGTGAAACTCATTAACATCTCATTTAAATGTAATACAACGCTGGCTTGTGTTGTCGTTCTTGAAACTCTTCAGGAAAAGGGAGGTTATTCTCAGGACATATAAATTTTGCAATGGAGACGGGACAACTCAACCCGTAGACAACTCAACCCGTGACAAGTGCAATGATTACTTGTTGGAGTAAAAAGGGCCTACGACGTTTTTGACAATGCCTGTTATATGCGTAACATAATTACATCATTCGATAGTAATAAACAATATTAAATGATCGTATTATATTAAGCAGTGGCTTGAGTTAAGGTACCGTAACTCTAGACCAAGGTTCTAGAGTTACGGAAGTTCCGTGACTGTAGACAACCCTGACATGGTTGGCTAGAGTTACGGAAGTCAAATAACATGCATATGTTTCAACTTTTAAACGTCGAAAAATTTGTTTAAATTTATTATTACTCGAAATAAACAAATATTTACCGACGTGACTTATCCGCCATTTTGGATATGACTAATACACTTACCGGATGTTTAATATACGGCGATATGACGTTGTCGTCTTCAAAGTGTCACATTAAAAGTTTACTTGAGCGATTTTAAGTTATAGAGTTTAATTATAATTTGGAATGAATATGTATAAGTATGTACGGAATTTTAAACAAATATTTATAGGAAATAGACGATTCTAAGAGTAATTTTAATTGTGAATAAATTGCAAGTACAAAACGTTAATTTGACTTAAAATGCGTGAACAAAAATGGGAATGTAGCTTGATGCAAAAGAGCTTAGTACTTGGGGGAAAACCTTAAGTAAATTGTTAGAAAGTCGATGTTTTTGTGAAAAAATTCAGTTTGTCATTCCACATCAAATCTTTAAAATTTTAACGAAAATATTAACGACCTCGTTAAAAAATACCCATTGATAACCAAAAATGAGAAGTTGTCAGCTCCTTTTGGTTAAAGAAAATAGTCCAGAATAATCTTTGGTTTGGTGAGATCGCTGCTGTACATGACCCTAAAATGTGTTGATGAAAATTAATTCTTTGAGTAGTTTATTTTGTTTGATAAAGTAAGATAAACCTTGCCATGAGCAAACCACTTGAGAAGTCTAGTTCTATCCTTTTGTTAAATTCTGTTAATTGATACTTAATAAATTATTTTATAGATAATATACATAATAATATATTCTTTAATCAAAAAATAAGTTCAGGACATCGTTCCTCCAGCACTCCAGTGCTTTGATTTAATAACCCTTTCCAAACTTGATGTGTAAGAATGTTAGATTCGTTTAAAATAGAAAGTGCAATGTGACCTTGTTATTTTTGGAAAACGTGTTTATAATGTCATCAATTTTGACCTTTCTTTGTTTAAAAAGAATAGATCTTCATTTTTAGCCGGATTTTTCAACGAAAAAATTCGGGCGTCCGGTGTCGTTAACAATTGCGTTAAAGTTTTTAATGTACCATATATTTCTGCCATTTAAAGTCAGATCTCTACGAAACTTTATACAATGATAACATACCATGTGATGAACAGAATTAGACAGTAACCGCAACTCTACCTTGCTTAATTATGGATTATTGCCCTTTGTAATTTCGGGTGTCTGGTGTCGTTAACAATTGTGTTAAAGTTTTTAATTTAGCATATATTTCTGCCATTTATTGTCAGATTTTTACGAAACTTCATACAATGATAACATACCATGTGATGAACAGATTAAGACAGTAACCACAACTCTACCTGGCTTGAAAATGGATTATTTCCCTTTGTTCTTTGCGTTTAAGTTTTCAAATTGTTGGATATCTCTGCTATTTATAGTTAGATGTTTATGAAATTTCATACAATGATTACATACCATCTGTTGCAAAGAATTAGACTGTAACCACAACTCTACCTGGCTTAATTATGGATTATTTCCCTTTGTAATTTTTGCATTCAATTTCAAATTGTTTGATATCTCTGCCATTTCTGGTTAGATGTTTACGAAATTTCATACAATGATTACATACCATCTGTTGAAAATAATTAGACAGTAACCACAACTCTACCTGGCTGAAAAATAGATTATTTCCCTTTATTTTTGTGTTAAAGCTTTCAAATTTTTGGGTATCTCTGCCATTTATGGTTAGATTATTATGAAATTTCATACAATGATTACATACCATCTGTTGAAAGAATTAGACAGTAACAGCAACTGTACTTGGCTTAAATATGGATTATTTCCCTTTGTATTTTTATGTTAAAGTTTTCAGTATGTTGGATCTCTCCAATAGCAAGTATTCTGGCATTTTCCAGTCATATTTTCCCGCCATTTTGTTTCAACAATTTCACCATTTGCCATACAAGGTTTTTTTAACAAAATTCTCTCGCCAATTTCATATCATTAGCTTTGCATTATTTTCATCCATAGTTTTCATGTTTTATGCCATCTTAGTCAAATACCAACAAAATACTCAGAAAAGATACAATAGGACATATATATATAGTTAATGAAACTCTTTATTCCTTTAAGATTGATTATTGCCCTTTGTATTCCTTCTGATAAGCAATATATCAAATGACTTTCTTTTGTAACAAAGAAAAATTGTTCTCAATGTTTCCATATGCAGAAAAATCCGGCTTTAATGTGGCTCCCACATTATCTTTCTTGTCATAAAATTATTCATTTCTGCTACCGAACTTTTTGTAAATATTATTTTACAAGTTGTATACATGTTCTATGCATGCACAAAAAGTCGAAATTTGCTGTCAATTGATTTTTTTGCAAAAACGATCACTATTTTGGAGATTGTACGACCAATACGGGCGTTAAACACGGCCCCGATATGGATTTAATTGATCAAGATGTATTACGTAATTCCTAATTATTGGATCTTAAAAGTGTCACTTTGTTGATTGTATACGCGAGCACCTACATCTTTAAGACTTAGTGTTAATGATAGCTAATTATCGATTTTAGAGCCTGACACTAGACTTGAGATGATAAATTATGAGACGACGTACATCCGGCTTTAGATTTGGCGAAAATACGATTTTTAACAATTTTCACTTAATTAAATTTATTTGAAATTTTATTAATTGTCGCCAATGGCCATCGGCAAAGCGAGCCCTGGAAACCCCAGTGTCAAAGGTCAAGGTCACTGGGACTTAAAATATGAAAACCTTGTCCGGACGATAACTCAACGACTGTACCTAGGTTCACCAAATTTTATGTGAGAATAGCCCATGTGTCAAGGATGTGCCCTTTTAGTTTTGAGACCCCAGGGTTAAAGGTTAAGGTCACAGGAGCATCATATGGAAAGACATTGTCCAGACAATAACTCAACAATTACAGTTCTTAGCTTCATCAAGTTATATGTGAGAGTAGCCCATGTGTTAAGAATGTGCCCTATTGGTTTTGGGGCACCAGAGTCAAAGGTCAAGGTCGCAAGGACATCATATGGAAAAACCTTGTCCGGACAGTAACTCAACAACCACTGTTTCTAGGTTCACCAAATTTTATGTTTGGATACTCCTTGAATAGAGAAGGTACCCTATTAAATTTGAGACCCAAGGGTCAAAGGTATATTGCAATACACAGGTGTGACAATATGTACCGCGGTACAATTTTAATGTACCGGTATTTGGCGATATTTTTTATTTTATTGGAAAATTCTTTCTTTCGAGAAATGAAAGTAGCGAAACGTCAGCTTTTTCTTTGTTCATTCATTTTAACCTGAAGGTACAAAAATTATCCAAAATGGGCGCGCCACAGTCCTAAATGACCCTAAATACCTAAAGAGGCTAGATCATTAGCTCCATGTAAAATTTGCATGGTTTCCGCTCAATACAGCAGTGGCGCAAAGAATCTATAAGCCCACAATATATCGTGGTATGTATCGCGATACGGTGCCAGCGTATTGCAGTATATCGCGATATGCTTATGGTGTATCGTGATGGCCCTAAAAACAACCATTTTAGGGACTTATCTTGTGACACTTACAAATTTAGTTTGAAACATTTTGTTTGTTTTTGATGGGTTTAACACCCTATCAACACATGGTATAGGTTATATCACTGCAGTCAGTCCTACTCACTGTTTGTGGAAAGGCTAAATCTCTGGATTTAGCTGTTTACCAACTACTAGGCGCATACTTTCGTCAATGACTGACTACTGCCCTACATTATTTAGAATCAGTGGTAAGAGGAAGAATGGTTGTAGAAATTATTTCATGACCAAGGTCTAGGAAACTAGCCCCGCCCAAGAATCAAACCTACGACCTTTCGATCAGTAGATTTGTGTGCTACCATCTTAGCTAGCCAGGCAGGCTGAAACATTTTTGACTAAAATTATCAATTCACCTGTAACCTTATTGACCTTGAGGTTTAAGCTAACCATTGTTATTTTCCTAAGTGGTTCGATATTCCATTATAACCTAGACTGAAGTATTCCTCACTGTTTTAAAGTGCCCAAGTTGATTACGAACTGATGATTGCATACATTTTTACATAACCTCAGATTCTATTGTAGAATATTAATAATTGTTACTTTCTCTCAAGATTGGCTGTGTGCCAAAATCATCTAAATATGTTATCCTCAGTGTAGATTATGTGTATTTGAGTATGCTCTTACTGTAGGCATGCTGGTATGTTCTATACTGCTCAACATAGTCTAAGGTAACATACAGGTAAAACATGTGGTGTTGTAGAACATCTTGTCGTATTGATGGTATGTATGTAGAAATTTCTACAGTCATTGGTTTTTTTCCAGGCCATTTTGGGGCAGAAATTGGGCACCATTCCCCTCTCCAAAAAATGATATATTTTCCCCTTCCCAGGTAAAAAATTCTCCTGTTGAAGGGTCCTTAAACTTAAGTATTTTTTTTATAGCATTTTTGCTCATTCCTCAAGCATCACAGAGAAATCACTGATAAATATATGGGTTCAATAGTTGAAATTTTATATAGAAAGTCAGAAAAGTTACTCTGTTAGAGGATCCATGTTATCTCAAGTATTGAAAATAAAGGAAATTTTTTCCCCCAATTTGTTTTTTGTCGCTATTCTTCCCTAAGAAAGGGCCCGCCACCCTTCCCCTATGAGTGAAAAAAAAACACTGACTGTCAAATCTAAAAAGTGCTAATTTGGACCACTAATTTGTGGGTTTTTCTGTCTGTGTGCAGACTGTACAACTGTACAAACAATGTTTGTTATGCTAGGTTTACATCTGGCCACGATTACCACGATGTCCCCGATTCCAGAGCCTCGTGGCGAACGTAACAGAGCGTGGAGTCGAATCGGGGTGATGGTGGGAGAGCGTTATGGAACGTGGTTGAATCAGGGACATCGTGGGCATCGGGACAGATTTTAAATCAAACTTAAATTTCACCACGATTGCCCCTATTCATTTTCTAACCGTGACAGAGCGTGGCCTTCGTAACTAAACGTAACGGAACGTACCGAAGCGTAACAGAACGTGGAGTACAATCGCAACAGATCAGGACCAGCGTGGACACATTTTTTCATCCCGCGTCGCTGGGAAAGAATTATTTCTTGTTTAACTATCAAATCGTGATGTAAAACGTGGTCATTTGTCTCAAATTGTAGGTCAAATCGCAGGAGATCGCAACAAAGCAGTTTTGTCGTGGGAGATCTTAACAGGAAGTAACAGAACGTGGTGGAGCGTGGAAGCGAATCGTGTTGATCGCAACAAAGCGTAACAGAACGTGATGCAAATCGTGGGCTCGATCGTAGCAAAGCGCAGTAGAGCGCAACAAAACCTGCTGATTTCGTAAGGAAGCGTAACAGAATGTGGAGTATACCATTTAATCGTAGAGCTCCCCAATTTTTTAGCCTCTGGCTAATTGGGGAGATCGTGGCCAGATGTAAACCTAGCATTACACATTATTGCTGAAACAGCTTAATAATCATGGTTTTCTGTACACAAATTTTCATTGTGACCGTGAAAATTTGTCTGTACCACAAGGAAAACCCAAATATTTAAAATCAAGATATGGTCTATTATCTGAAGTCAAATCTAACAAATGTTATGAGTTATTCAAAATGATTGTTTGGTATGATTTAACTGTTTATCAATTAAACTCTTCATCTAAAACTCACAAAATAAAGTTATGAATGTGGTTCTCTGTACAAATCATTTTAGAGCAAGCACTATATCTCATTTGCAGAATTTTGGTTCCCCATAAGAAATTGTTGGTTGCCTGAAATAGAAAGTGGTAACCGGGCAACCAGACTCCCACTAATTAGAATCGTCATTGGAAATCGCGATATCGATGTATCACCGATTCTTGACAGACAATCCAATATTGATTCAAAATTTAGAATATCGTTACAATTTAGTATTTTATAAAGCGCGAAACAAGTTTGAAATTGGGGAAAGTGTTAAAAATAAAAATATTATTCATAGACTTAAATAAAATACTCTTGGCCGCCGATTGTTAATCCAGAAAAAAGTTGAGAAAATGAGACCGCCTGAGGTGATTACATGCCAATTACATGTCAATTAAACTTAATTGTCGGTCACACGCTGGGAGATTAACTCGCCGACAAACGTATGCACCAGGATGTCACAAAATCGATGAAGGAGTGGCCTAGTTATGTATACATGCTTGATTACATTTGCATATACCTAGATCAGCTTCAGAGAGTATATTGTTATTAGCACAACTAAGAAAGAACAAGTCAATTTATTTTCAGACGTTCGGCCATATTGGGGATTTATTTTAACAGGGCATGTGCGAAAAAAACAAGTAAACCTCTCTAAGTGTTGTTTCCTGTAGCATCGTTTGATAGTTTCAAGATCGAAACATAAAAGACAATAAGCCTTTAAATCACAAAGGAAGTTTCATATGAAATTGCAAGTAAGTGTGGGTTGCAAAAATGTATGACAATATGTCGAAATGGTTGAAGCGATTTCGTTCCATATAAAACAATATTAATTCATGCATAATTGAGCTTTTATAGATATAAGCTGTAACACTATTGTTTGTTTTGACGTTTATCTCAGAGAATTTTTGGAAAAGCTCGCCTTCGTTTAAATGGGGAGAAGTGTTGTTGGTTAGTCCAAGAATTTTGCTCAAAAACAATTTTACTTACAACAAATGGAAAATCATGTCTATGAAACGTCCAAAGATGATATCTTGTTTTTCACTCAGAAGTCTCAAAAATTATTTAATGGTAAAATAAACTTAGATCTATAGGTAAAACTTTTAGATCTAGAGTTAATGAGATGACTATTAGTTAACTAATTGTTAAACAAAATTAGATTAAGCTAGCCATTTAGATCTACATTCGCTGATTCAGGTAGTTTTTAATTGTCTTTAGAAGCTTATTTTCTTCTATATTTGACTCTTATTTACACGGCTGATAACAATCCACAAGGACAATCCAGTGTACACACTGGCAACAGCACACACTAGTCATAAAAGCTTATTTCATTAGAGCTCAGTGCAACATTAGACGACTTTCCTACTTCGCTGCAACCTGCTTATGAGAGAACACCACTTCTCTCAAGAATCCCACCACTTCTCCCTATTTCAAGTCCAGGGAGAAGTCACTTCTCCCTAAAAGTTTGTCCTAGCTAGACCCTTGGAGTTCTGGCAGTTTTTATTACACTCCTTGTCTGACTCAATATATTGATATATCACAGATACTCGCCTTTCGATATATCTATACAAAACTTTCTATAAAGGACAGCCCTACCTCTAATTTCATAGACTGTTGGTTATAATAATCAGTCTTTTTATTGTTTGTGATCATTATTTCTGTTTGATCAGATCTTCCTCTGGAGTTTTTACCTTCACATTTATATCAAGATGAAGTTGTGATATTAATTAGAACCAGAGATCAGCTATATAGATAATCTTCTTCTATCTATTGTTTGTTATAGTGTAACACTTTATTAATGGTGTGTAGTATAAACTGATGCCAATTACTGTAGATACTTGTCTAATGTATGTGTGTTAGCGTTCTTGGTATAGTTTCCCAGTTCTCTCTTTATATCTCTCTCTGAGCATTTTGTCTTATTTTTCTGTATGAGTTGGTGACTTTACTATGATGGATTTATTTTGTATGCAATTTGAGGTAATTTTACATGTGATTTTGTGTTTAATGGTGACATGTCAGGTTTAATGAAGATATTGTTCAATTCATCTTTGTATACATATTTTTATGTTGATACTAAACAACTTATAGAACTTTCTCTGTACTATGTACAATGTTTTCACTGTACAGTGAATGTTTACTTTCTATTTATAATAATTTCCATTTTGTTCAAATTTATAAATTTGTGAGAATTGTTTAAATATAATTGTCAGACTTGTACTTATCTTACTGGGTTAGCTTTACCCCCTGTCATTGTACCTACATAAGACTAAGAGATCTTCACTTTGACTGCTGTCATCTAAGTTCAAATAAAATATGACATTTGTTTGTCAGAGGTTCGTGTGCCTAGACTGGTCATATTTTCTTAAAACAATTTTTTAGAGGATAAATATTGCTAAACAATCAATACCTTAATCCATTATCCCAAAACCTTAGACTTGTGAAAATTAATTCAGGCTAGTGAAAGAACTTATTTTATGTAGTCTGGTCCTTTACAGTACAACATATACATCAGGCTAATGCTTCAATTCTTTTAACAAACCAATTAAACATTAAATCATTTACAGAACATTATAGTTCATATTCCAATGAAGGTACTCCAAAATATATTATCTCAATAAATGTTAAAACAAAACTACAAAATATGAAAAACATTTTGACAGATGCAAGTGTAATGGGTTTTCACGACCCTGTTCCTACTTTCACTTTAGTTTTGCATTTGCCTTAGTTTTGTTTTAACAGTTATCAATGTTATAAATATTGGAGTACCTTCATGGGAATATGAACTACAATGTTCTGTGAAGGATTTAATGTTAAATTTTGTAATAAAAAAATATTAATACATTTTAGTATTTTTATTCATACAACATCAATTTTGCAAATACATCTTTTGTTAAATATTTTGTTATAATTGATGACAAGCGTCACTTTCATGTTTCATAAGGAACAGTTTGATGTATAAAACACTACTCTGAGTGGAGATGTGACAGAATTAGAGCAATTTCAATTTATCTGAATTATTTTGCAAACCAAGACTTTACATGAACCTTAAAGAAGGTTATATTTCAGTGGAAAGTCTTGATTACATGAACCAGTGATTGTTGTTGTGAAGTGGTTTTTATTTGAAGGATTTTTACTGTATACAATATAGCTCGTTTAGGATAACTTGAGACAAAATACAACGATACCATTTTTATACACAGGTGAATTTAAGTTTAGAACACGTAATTATCGACTATTATCAGTGTGTTTTTGATGTATTAAATTTAGTACAAGAACACATGTTCCACGCATTATGACATGTTTAAGACTTTCATTATTGGACCTGCCAGCTGACCACCCTGTTTTATGTAATACCTGAGTCCCAAATATGTAAACAAACTGAGTCGTTTGTCTCAAATTATCCTAAATGAGCTATACCTAATGGTGGTGATATCTACATGTATATTATCATAATAATATATATATCTACTGGGTGGTATGATTGGTCAGTACAAAACTAGACTAACTACATGTAAATTAACAAAAATGTAGTATAGTTTTACATTGACCTATCAGTATACATGATTAGATAACAGTCAATGTTATAGCTTGCATGATGAAAACATAGATAGACTAGTATTAAGTAATAAATACAAAGAGCATTCAGAATATTATTAATTGTAGACCTGTCTATATTTGAGGTTATAATCTTAGGGAGATGTGTAACAGTATTGAAATGATAATTTTTAGATAGCTAACTCTATTGTGATTGGTATAAATTCCATTCAAAACTTCTCAATCATTTGACAATGTGTCCTTATGCAATTAAATCTTAATTGCTTAGTACTGTGAGATCAGGAGGCAGACTGAAGCAACTTATTTATTGATGATGTAAGATTTTTCTCCACCATGGAGCTAACATAAATAAAGTCTAAACTCAACTCAACTAATGATATATTCATTATCTGTATGATAATATGTTGTTTCTATTGTTTTGATATATAGGTATGCATACCTAAACCCCATCAACAATAATACCAGTGACATATTACTTGTACATATTTTGGGTAGATGCCAATATAATACATGTGTTGTATTATAGTTGTTTGATATGCCAAGCAAAGTACATTCTGGTTTTACCTGTCAATGAATATTCTCTATTCTTTCTATAAACATTCTAGATAATTGTGGGAAAACATGGGTGGGGTATGTTGTTATGATATATATATATATATATATATAATAATATATTGTCCGCAAAGTTTGACCCTGATCTGACCTTTAACATTTGCATCTAATAATTATCTACACATATCCTGAGGAAAATCAATATAGCTCGTTTAGGATAACTTGAGACAAACGACTCAGTTTGTTTACATATTTGGGACTCAGGTATTACATATAACAGGGAGGTCAGCTGATTTTGTGTAATGAAAGAATTAGACATGTCTTAATGCGTGGAACGTGTGTTCTCGTACTAAATTTAATACATCAAAACACACTGATAAAAGTCGGTAATTACGTGTACTAAACTTAAATCCACCTGTGTATAAAAATGGTATTGTTGTATTTTGTCTCAAGTTATCCTAAACGAGCTATACCACGTCTATTCTACAGGTTGTCCACATAAACATTGCGTATATAAACATAGCCAGTTTCATTACACACCAATATTTAGGGGTTCATTATTTTTACAATTTTATGGTTTACACTTATTCTACAAACACATCATTATATAAAATTTATAATCTGCATAAATACTATTTGAAATGAAAGTTAGACATCAAATTGGTATGTTTAAATCTTTAGAATGCTGTTCATGAATTAGATTATTCACCTATTTAGTGGGCAAGTCCATTGTGTTAAGTACAATAACATGCATGACCTAGAATACGACCTGTACACTTCAGAAATGTTTTGTTCGTTTTTTCTCAACTGACAAAACATGAATAATTTCACGGTGAATGCGTTAGTTAAAATTATTGTTGTAATTCATCCATGAGTTTCCGAAAGTGAATATTATGATCGAGTAAAGCTGCTAATGCCCTGTGATATGTTTTAAAATTTAGTCAAGATATTTTTAATTACAATAAGGCTGCTAGTACAAAAACAATGCATTCAGTCACCTTGTAATTATTCAAGCTTTGACAGTTGAGAAAAAACTGACAATTTCAAAATAAACAATCTTTATACATTGTATAATTCTCTCGACCACTGTGTAATAGAAACTCATTTTACGCTTTAATATATTTTAAAAATGATTCCCTGTGTAAAAATTACATTTGAGCTTTGACAATATATGCTGATCGATATCGAGCATTAATACTTATTTTACTACATTTGTATTTAAAGTAACGAATATTCTTGCATAAAGGTCAGATTGGAGTCAAACTTTATGCACAATACATTATATAAATTTTAATTAATGTAACTGTAATTCATACACTCAATCCTGAGTTAAAGGTTATGTTAATACTTCATCCCTGATAAGCAGTCATCTGTATGAAGCGATGTTCTGACTTTACCAACAGTTGAAAATATCTCTGATTAAAAAAGTGTTCTGATGTATTTCTTAGCTGCTGCATGTCTTTGGTAGTAATTTTATGAGATTTTATTTATCAGTTGCTATGTGTATATATAATATATTTTTACATATATTTATTTATCCTGCTATGTCCTCTGTATATATAATATAACCTGTATTAATATCTTTTCAGGCATTAAACATAGAGAAATTGATGGATGCTCAAGATGATGAAAGTGCTCTCAAAATGTTAAATCTCTCCAGAGGTTCCAATCCTTTTTTAGATAAAGAAAGATGTCTTTTATGCAACTGTGAAAGACCAGACCCTCCAGAGGCAGATGATATTAAATTCGGTATGTATTTGATTTTTGTCAATGTTTGACACTTTTTTAACCCTTAACCGCTCAATCCCGCATTTTTACGTGTCTAGACCCCCCTCCAAAATGGTCGCCACAGCCTTAAAACTGGTGTTTTCAAACTAGATTTAGTGAATTTCACTAAAGAATAGTTGTCCCCAAAAAATGAGCTATTTTTCACGCGCCTCCCCCATCAAAAGATGTCTCAGGGGGGTTCCCCCCTTTGTTGCTGGGGTTTAAAGGGAGCGCAATGCCCCTCATCGCCAGAAAAAAATCAGGGTCATTGGGTGCAGAGAAATGGCCCCAAAAGCTGATAAGAAAACATGTTTTCAGTCTCAGAAAAGACCTGGCACTTAGACCTCAATTTTGGAAATATTACTTTTTGAAATGCAAATGTGGGGTGGAAAAAGAGCAAAAATTGCATTTTTGCCGTTTTGCTCCACCCTAGCGTTGCCATGGTAACGGGTTTTTTCTGAAAGACATTCACCCTGGGAATAACTTGGCTAAGTTGCATATCTGTATAATAATTAGTAATGAAATTAGAGCATCTTGAAATTGCCCTAGCGCATAATGGTGATAAAATGGCTACTTTTCACACATGTCGCAACCAGTAAAGGGTTAACAAGTTGGTTCTAAGTACCTGTAAATTTTAAGTCTAGTGATCTCAAGAATTTCTGTGTCCAAGTTTATATAAACTTAGAACAATGACTCCTTGCTTATCACACAAAAATATTAAATCTGTAAATGAATTCATAGTTATCTTTAGTGATTATTCCAGAACTCAAAAAGGGGCAGGGTGGCAGAAAAAAGGGACAGGGTATATCTGAGGGTAAATTTCTTAAATGTACTATTACTGCATAGAAAGAGGCTTAAAGGGCAGGGAGGAGAGAAAAAGGGCAGGGTTCAGTGCCCTGCTATTCTGCTTTGGAATAATCACTATATCTTGAAGTATTGTTGAAATCTGTCTACAAATTTATTGAGTTAAATTTACTTACATGGTATCTTATATATAAAGACATTCCTTAAGAACAAAACCAAGTCAGTTGGAATCACATAAAACATGAAGTCTGTTCTCAAGTTATATAACATTTATAACTCAGTTCTGTGAGTCTGTGAAAGTGCTAATTATAAATGAGCAGCAGCCGATTGTATAAATGTTGGTTAAATTAACCCTGGGTTAAATGCTTACCTAGGGTTATCTTTAACCAGACTGGGTTAGCTAACCAATTTTGTTATTCAATTGTATAAAGCAAGATAACCGAAAAGTTACTAAACCAAAATGGATAAATTTAACCATACTTAAACTGTCCCATAATGCATCATTTCTTTAATATAGTTTTATACCATATTTCCTAATATTTTGTCCACAAATCAATGAGATATAGTTGATCTTTTTAGGGAAAAGCAGTTAAAAGTCCAAGACTGTATTAGGTCTAAATAATTAAAATTTGTTATCCTTGTATTATGAAAATATTTGTACTGATACCAACCAAGCAAAAATATTAGCCAAACGACAACCTACATTAGTATTAATTGACATCTCTCCACTGGAAACTGGGGTACTACTACATCAACTTATGTTGTACAGGCAAGCTTATTCAACTTGGTAAGAAATCAGCATCTTGAATGGTTTAACTTGGTGTTAAATGAACGAATCAACTATAGTCTTGCTCTCCAGGCATTAGTTTCAGTTTTGCTTGCATGGACAGCAGTCAAATGGTACTGGAAACACCAGATTAAAGCCATTTTAATTAGAGTATCTTCTTGATGATACCATCACATCATTTCATAAAATTAGTAAATCCTGCAGCTAAACCCCAGACACAGTATGTGTTTATATAAGATAAATGAAAACAGATAAAAGAAATTAAGTTAGAACACTGTACACATGCACTTTTTTATTGTATATATAACATGACAATTACAAATAGGAAAACATTGTTGAAGACAGGAATTTTCTAAGAATCATCTCTGTCTTGTGAGCCATGGTAAAACCATTTCTTAAATAATAGATGATCAATCATCATGTACTGAAATATCACATAAGAACTTCACCAGTCACTGAGTCATCATCTACTCACGCTTTTCACTGAGCATCCCTTGAAAGAAACACAAAATACACATGTTCTTATTTTTATAAGAAAATGGTATTCCAAAGATTTAGATCTAGTTAAGTGTGAATAAACTAGACCTATTAGTATGCTTGATACACACAGTGTAAATGAATATACTAAACAAATTGGAATTACTGATGTTGCAAACATGGAATCAAAAGCAAAATTGGATATTTCATTCAATTTGTTAATATACTGAAAGGATAAAGAAACGCAGGGTGAAATATAAACCAAAAATTAAGTATGATATCAGGCTTTATTTAAAACAAAATTTTGTATACTCACAGATAAATTAATGCTTAAAAATTTCCAAAGTCTGTATATTGCATCTGTCAATTGGTTTAGTTGTATTGACGATTAAATTTAATAGACCCTTTGGATTTTGAAATTGAAATTGATCTGAGTCATCAATATTTTGTGTGTCCACCGTTTGCCGTGGTCACGGTCCTTATTCTTCTGGTCATAGAGTTCATGAGAGCATTAATCCGTGTTATGGGGATGTTGTCCCACTTTTTAATCAGAGCTCTGGTCAACTGCTCTCGAGTAACAGGGGGAGCTGGCGCTTTTGAACCTGATTATCCAACTGGTCCCAAAGATGCTTAATCAGGGCTATATGGCCGCCAATCTAGTGGTTGAATGTTGTTATTGGCCAGAAAGACTTGGTAAATCTGCCTCAGTGGAAACCGTCGTGGAGCATGTGCAGCGACCTTGGTCATACGACGCTGACGTAGAGTAGGGGTAAGTTGTGGATCTACGTAGGGGTGGCGTGCTCTTACACCAACTTCTTGTAATCGATTCCTTTTGTTTTTGAACTTATAGGACACCCATGATTTCCGCGAACATTAAGTGCACTCTCAACGGCAGTAAGGCGCCGATTACACACATGAAAGATGACGATATATTGATCCTGACGTCGTGACGTTACGCGCGGACGTCCTGACCTAGGTCGATCGGTCAATCGCCCAGTTTCCCGCAGACTTCTTACAAGACGTTCTATGGTGGAAACATTAACACCAAATTGCCTAGCAACCTAATTTTGTAGCTGTCCTTGCATCAGCATCTGAATGGCCTGACCCCTTTTAACTTCTGTGGGTCGTGCCATTCTTAAAACGAATCAAATTCTCAATTAATCTTAGGAAAGCAGTTGGTCCTTATAAAGACTAACGCTGAGTGACTTCACCGACGCTGCATGAGACCAGAACAACATGGTGCACAAGATTCTTGTTTTTTCCTTCCTCCATTTACCAGAACTGCGCACTGAACCATGACTAAATTTTCGATACATGGCAAGGTGTAATATGACCCAATTACTCAATCCACAAAATTTCACTTTATTTGGAGAACGCGTTTTCAAAATATCGGAAGAATTGTTACCCTGCGTTTCTTTATCCTTTCAGTATAATTGTAAAGAATGTAGACCTAGACCCTACATACATATAGACTATAGGGTCCTTGATACATAACAATAGCTTTGTACAATAAATTTATTATTTTATGATGTATTTAATTACCATATTTTCAAAAATTTTAATAGCTGTTAGCCATAGTAACAACCAACTTCTTCATTTCATCAATCAATGGTGGTAGCCCAATTCAACTGAATTTCATAGTGGATGTTCATGCTTCTTGACTCTTTAAAACAGCATCCTGGAAAAAATACCACAAATGCATAAAAAAATATGATGGTAAAGTACAATGACAAAACAAGGCAACTTCAAAGCAGACCATTGTGATAAAAATGCTGATAAAATCTAACATTTAATTTTATAGTCTTGATAAAATGCATTAAATCTACTAGTATTATTACTTTAGCCTAGGTAAGAAATGGTTAGGGGACGCTTGCTACCTTGTTGTGGTAAATTCTCTTTTAAGCACTAAATATTTAATTTTTATCGTCTAAAGAATCAAATAACATTTATAAATAAAATCGGTATGTGGCACAGACAAATTTTTGATATTTTCCAAAAATATGAATGCAAAATGTTGATCAGACGTTCTGTCTCAATCATGAACGCTGGTTACAAGGCCAAATTACTAGTCAGTTGAAATTGTTGGAATTTCAGTGCATGGCAATGTTATTGCATTTATTTTGTAATAAAGTCAAAGTAGAATGATAGTCAACCTACCTTGTGAAGGCATTCCTTAAATAATCCAAGCAATCCTGAGACAAATGATTTAAGATTCTCTAAATTTTCTGTCAATGTCGTTGATTTCTATTTTTAGAAAGTGAAACTAGAAGAGTTTGCGTATAGTCAAGTACATTCAAGTGATTATTATTACTTCCCCTGTAATGGCACTTCCATTTTATCTTGTATTTTTGGGTCTTCAACACGTTCTTATGAGAAAATTCGCCAAAAATTTGATTATATCGAGCGAAATGGGGGCCATTTTGTTTCATTTTTATTTTGGTTAAATGCTTAACTCAGCTACTGGAGGTGGGTTAAATTTAACCCAAAAATCACCGTGGTAAATTTTAACCAAACCTTTATACAATCACTTACCCAGTGTTTTACCAAAAGTTTTACCAATACATGATTTTAACCAATCAGTTAAATTTAACCAACGTTTATACAATCAACTGCAGGTATCAGATTTATTTAATACTAAATTTGTATTAACCTGCCAGTGTTTTTAGAGCTTTGTCAAATGTCAATAAATGTCAATGTTGTTGAGACATACAATAATATTAAAACTATGACTTAGGTACTCTGGACCTTACATCTAGTGACTTGACTCATGGTTATTGCAGGTCTTAACATTCTAGTTAAATTTGACAATTATGTGGATTTTTCTCTGAATAGGAAAAAAGTTGACTTTTTGTGATAAAAAAGAGCAAATGAAATAAAAAAGTGTTATAAAGTTTAATTTATTTATATATGATGCTGCGTAATTTATCATAAATATTTATTATTATTTTCAGATTGTACAAAGTTTCATTTATTAGATGATTCTGATGACAAACAATGTTTAGAAAATAATCCTCTAGCAAAGGTAACAGTTATTTTATTCCACTTTATTTAGTGTTATTGAGTATTTGGACGGCTCGCCGGCCAAAGTTAACAAACAGTATTTTCAACATTTTATATCAAATTTAACGGTAAAATTTGAGGTAGTCCATAAAAACGCTACAAAATCTCAATCGGTGTACATCGACAATTATCCAATGAACATTTTTTCAGCGTGAATACTAAGGTGATAAACCATTTAAGCTATTGGCGTGGCTAACTTACAGTAAAGAATAGAATAGAACGCTCAATGGCAGTAAAACGAATAGTCGGCGGAGTTTAAACTTGTCTCATTGATTGCCATTTAGTAATACTAATACGTTATCATCTAGGAAGCGACACGTTTCCACCCGAGAAAATGTCTCTTATGGATTCTTAGGAATAGTTTTAAGTGCGACTTATATTCACATGTATAATGGGTTCTGTACTTGTACGAAATAATTTCATATTTATATCAATAATTATTTATGACCGGATGATTTGAACAATAAGAGATACCCTTAATTGTATAATACTACCCTAAGGTGTCATGTTGTTAAATCATTTGACTAACAGGGGTTAATAAACAAGTGACATAATATTATGGTTTCCATGACTTCAACAAACTGATTTAAGATGAAGAGCGCTGTGTTTGGTAGGCTGACGTCATCAAATATCTGTCATACACATGCCCAGCTAGTTGCGATAGTAAATGAAAACTTATTTGTTATTGTACTAATTATTAAAAGCTTTGATGGAATAAATTCTGTTTTAAGTTAATTTGAGGTTTAAAAGCCAAATCAGACATTTACTCCCAAAAGATGATGATTATTCATGCTAAATATTATTCGCCATTAGACAGGTATAAAGAACAAATTTAACGATACCTGAAACGATTTCCCTAGTTTATTGCTTTTTTCTGCCTAAAACTAACCATCATGCTAGGAATTTTGAACAGTTATAATGATTTATCTAAAAAACTTTGTAATCATATTAAAACTTTTTTACTTTTGTTGATCAGTGCCCGCTAATAACTGTATTTACATTACGGATAATGGCCAGTTTTCCGTACAGAAAACAGACGTTTTTCGTGATCGGTAGAAAATGTCTACCTCTGCAACACCACTGCAGGGCGACACTTTTTTCAAACTCTGCCGAAAGTTGCTCTGCAGAGGTTACTCTGTATTTATAGATAATTTTTAAACTAATTATAAGTTAGTTTAGAAATATGTTTCAGATGGCTTGTTATTCACAGAAGAGAACCAAGAAACATTGCAGTAACCTAACTTGTCATGTCTATCTGTCTAGCAAATGCAGGGATGAGCCGAGAGGGCGATTCAGGCGAAGAAGTCGCCCTTTCCGTTAAAACTTCGCTCTATTAGCACATCAAAGCGAAAACGAAGTTGCCGACATTTTCGGAAAATCAATGAAACAAATTATGACCCAGATTATGTCAGTCCTCGAGACCTCGATTTAACGACGGATGGAACGTATCTTACATCCGCATTTCTTATGTAATTGACCTATCAACTACGCGGGAGTTGTGCTGTTAGTATACACGCCTTAAAAGCCGATTATTAGTGACTTGTTTGTTTATCAATGCCCCCTGTGTATATTGTCACCTTTAAGATCAACCAGCGTCCGCTTAAAAATCAATAGTGCTATATGTCGGCCCGATAAGTTTGATATCGTAATTAAACGATTGAAATTAACAAACACGTGTCAAACTGTGATACTACAATAATAAAAGTAGATAAAACTTTTTTGGATGCTTGCCGTTAAATTGATAATTGTATTAAATTATGAGCGAGTTGTGAGGTAGTTAGAAAAGACGTAATTAGCAGTTTGCCAATGATTGCGTATGTTTTCGAGACCCACGCTATCGTCAATCAAATGAAGCAAGGTTAAATCTACGTTAGTAATTTAATAATCTTATTATTTTGATTATAAGTTCTTCTTAATTAAGCAATAGATAACGGAGAAATTCCCGCAATTTTTCGATTTCAAGAATAAACACCGGTTGGTTCAAGTGAATTTATGAAAATTGTCGAAGTATTCGTCACGTAATCTACCCGTTTGCAGACTAAAAAATCAATAATAAGCATACATTGCTACATAATATGTTATATTTAAGAAAATGTATGTTCTTTACAGCAGACCTAATTAAATAAAAAATATTTAAATAAAGAAGGGTAAAAAACGAGGACACTTATAACATATTTTTCAAAAATGGTCGTGTATGCATTTTTAATCTTATTAGATGAACATATACTTGCAAGTAAAAATGCTAAACCTAAAAGAAGAACTTCCAGGGAGTATTTAATACACTACTTGTGAGTTACAGCAGACATATCATTTACTAAATGTAATAGTAATTACATGTATTTAAAGGATAGAAGTTCTAGAAAAGTTTGCATTTGAGAAGTTTATGAATACTGTTCAAAACATTCCATTCGGCTCGTCGAACTTTTCCCGCTTGTCTATCCTCACTTCTCCCTCACATCACTGCACTTCTCCCTAAATTACTGGGAGGGAGAAGTCACTTCTCCCTAAATTTAGAACCCAGGCTCATCCCTGAAATGATATTTAATAATTAGTTATAATTATCATTTTTTTAATGTTAAATTTCTGATTAAGCTCCAAAAACCGCAAATTTATTTACAGTATTTGGCTAAACAGCTTCTTTGTCTTTGTTGATAGGTGTGAAAAATTGAATATTTATGAGCCAGAATGGTATTTGCCTATGGAACATTTTAATAAATCGTTAAAAAATGTGTCCAGATTTGCCCCACTCATTCTTTCAAAATAATTTATATATTATCGGTGCATTAAGATCCATGTCCGGGCAGCGCCATTATGGCTTTGATTAATAATCACTTTAATGTATGTATTGTTTATTTACAGTTACCTCTGTGGGTCTGTCCATCATGTAGAAAGACAGCTGATCAAGAAATGGATAAAAAACCTTCATTAGAGCAATTTTTGGTAAGTACATAAATAAGTTTGATTTACACTGTTAGTTTTAATTGGGTTTTGTCATCAGAAATAACAGAAACTTAGAATGTTTAGTATGATATACATTAGCACAAATTATTTAAGGTCTGCACAAGTTTGATCTAATTATGCACTAGGGATCCAAACTTAGCTACCACAGGGGTCAGCATACATTTAAATATTAAAGTTTTAAAAATGTTCCCCTCAAGTGAGTGGTCAAGGGTCTTTAGATTTCTTGATTTCTCCAACCACTATCATCTTGTTTCCCTAACTATAGCTCATGATTTTATCAAAATTCTAAGCCTTAAAAACCCTTGACTTATGTGTTAAACTTATGTGTTAAATATTATCAAAAATAGCTGCTAAAATTCAGGAATTTTACTATTTTAACATTTTTAGCTCGACATTTCAAAGAAAATGAGAGCTATTGTTATCACTTTTGCGTTGGTGTTGGCATTGGTTTTCAGGTTAAAGTTTTTTAATCTTCAACACTTTCTAAGTTATTTTATTGAAAATATGTATACCTATTTAGTGGGACTATATTAATTAAACTGTGAAAGGGCATAACTCTGGACGAATTTTTTTTTGAGATATTGCCCTTTTATACTTAAAAAATTGTAAAATATGAGGTTAAAGTTTTTCCTGTGTAGAATATCTTCAATACTGATTAAGATATTTGATGTAAAGTTTGTATACATGTTTGTCTGTACCATATCTACTCAATTATGAAGGGACATAACTATGGATGAATAATTTTTGGAGTAATTGTTCTTTTATACTTAAAAAGTTGCAAAATACAAGGTTAAAGTTTTTCCTGTATGGAATATCTTTAATACTGATAAAGATATTTGACTTAAAGTTAGTATACTTCATAATCGGTATCATATCTACACGACTATGAAGGGACGTAACTGTGAATGAATAAGTTGTGGAGTTATGCCCCTTTAAACTTTAAAATTTAAAGTTTGTTCTTATGGGATAAATTTAGTACTTACAAATATATATTTAAATGAAAGTTGGTATGTTTATTCATCAGTTCTTCAATTATCTGACTATAAAGGGACATAACTCTGAATGAATTACTTTTGGAGTTATGCCCCTTAATACATAGATATTAAATGTTAAATTTGTTCAAACTGAATATAATATATTATTTGCTAATTAAGTCACTGACAGATGCTTTCATTTGCATTATACAATAATACTAAGTGATTGTTGATTGTTTCAAAATCATGCATGCATTTGAAGGACTTGTTTTAGTGAACAAAATCTTAGGACTCATTGTCGTTTGGTAGGGACTTATTGTTTCAAAATATGTGAGTCCCATGGACTCATGTTTTCCAGCTTCAAAATGAATCACTGCCTGTCATCAAATGCCCAGATTTTGTTAATTGTCAAGTCAGTTCAAGATGTGTTATTTATATGCCTATACTTGTAGAAATAAAATGTGTTTACTGTTATAAAAGTTTTGAACTATTTTATTCATCCTAAAAAAAGATTTCAAAACTTTCTACTTTCATTTTGTGTCAAATTAATGAGCCCTAATTGAATGAAGGATTGATTTCTTTGTTGGTAAAACAGTAAATTCCAGGATCTTCCGGGGGCCCTAGCGGTCCAGCGGATATTTCCTCTTTTTCACTAGCTCCCCTGTCACACCCCTGATATATTTAATTTAGTTTGATTGAAAGTAGGTATGCTTATTCATCAGTACTACATCTACACCACTACAAAGGGACATAACCCTTGGTGATTTTTTTGGAGTTATGCCCCTTTATTATAATATTGAAATTTGTTCAAATTGGAATATTTTATAGTTCCTTATAAAGATATTTAAATAAAAGTAGGTATTATTCTTATTCATTGATACTATGTCTACTTATCTATGAAGGGAATACTATGGATGAATGTTTTAGGAGTTATGCCCCTTTTATATTTTACAAATATGAAATGGTAATTATTGTTTGACTGATTTATTTCCTTTAACAAATTAAGTCCTGTCTTGGAATCATTTTTGTTTAAAGATAAGCCTTGCCATGAACAAAACACCAAAAAAGTTGAGCGCACTGTCCTTGGACTGCTCTTGTTAATTTTACATCCATGATGTTATATTTTATTGTTGTATTTCCAGGATCAAGAAAGTGATTCATTTTTACCAGATGTGAGTATAAAGTCTGGTTCCGAGCCAACTACACCTAATGGCAGTATTTGTACATGTGAAGCTTGCACTGAAAGACGGTACATGTAATTATTTTTTAATTTAATTAGACTTGCAAAGTTATGCATCCCCTTTTTACCTAAATAAATTCATACTGACTGTCTAACCAACCTTTTGTTGTATTTAAACTAACTAAGTTACCCTCATGTACCAACTGTTCAATACTTAATGTTTCTTTATGAGACAAGTTATGAATTAGCTTCTTTAAATGACCATCTTTAGAAAGTTTGTATTATGTAAAGACCGTGTCAATTGGTTCACAACAACTGATATTTATAATATGTTATGTACAATGTCTATTAGTTCACAACAACTGATATTTATAATATGTTATGTACAATGTCTATTGGTTCACAACAACTGATATTTATAATATGTTATGTACAATGTCAATTGGTTCACAACAACTGATATTTATAATATGTTATGTACAATGTCTATTGGTTCACAACAACTGATATTTATAATATGTTATGTACAATGTCAATTGGTTCACAACAACTGATATTTGTAATATGTTATGTACAATGTCAATTGGTTCACAACAACTGATATTTATAATATGTTATGTACAATGTCTATTAGTTCACAACAACTGATATTTATAATATGTTATGTACAATGTCTATTGGTTCACAACAACTGATATTTATAATATGTTATGTACAATGTCTATTGGTTCACAACAACTGATATTTGTAATATGTTATGTACAATGTGTTTCATGTGGTTCATCTTGTTCAGCAAATTTTAGATTTTATATTGACAGCCCAGTGTATTTCTCAGAAATGTTACTGTAGTTTGACCATTAAATATTGCATGTTAGATAACATACAAAAAAAATTGAGCTAAATCTGTGGAAGAATTCTTTGGGCTATTGTTTCTGCTAATCATAAGTTGACAGACATCTGTAAATTGAGTATAAAGTGAAACACACTTTAAAGTTACTGTGTTATAGTCTGTTAATTATATGATATCTTGTAATTATTTAATAAAATAAACAGAACTTTTGGTTTCCGCTCTAAAACTTTCATATGCTTTGGCCTGTTGACACCAAACTTGGTGTATGGGTAGCTTATATCAAGAGGCAGCTTGGGATTGCTACCCAGGTGTCTGTAATCAAGGTCAAGGTCACTGACACTAAAAATAGAAATTTAGTTTCCACTCAATAACTTTAGTTTGCTTTGGCCTGTTGACACCAAACTTGGTGTATGGGTAGCTTTTATCAAGAGGCAGCTTGGGATTGCTACCCAGGTGTCTGTTATCAAGGTCAAGGTTACTGACACTAAAAATAGAAATTCAGTTTCCGCTCAATGACTTTAGTTTGCTTTGACCTATTGACACCAAACTTGGTGTATGGGTAGCTTATATCAAGAGGCAGCTTGGGATTGCTACCCAATTGTCTGTGATCAAGGTCAAGGTCACTGTTGCTAAAAAAGAAATTCAGTTTCCACGTAATTGCTTCATTTTGCATGTATTGATTTTGTTGCTTTCAAATGAATCATTCCTGTCACATCAAAACTTGGTCGTTGAAAACCTGGTTTCGTCGCATTGCGGCGCTTCTTGTTTATTGTATTTGTTCCAAATCAAAATTAAGATTAATCTTTTCTTCTCTTTAAACTGAATTAACAAACTGGTATTTATAATATTTTAAAACCTAATTTTGCATAAAAATTTATTATTCTAGAGTTTCGTTGGGTGTAATCTGACTGATTCCAATATATTTATTCTTCTCAATCTAGTCAATCTTCCAAAGTTTAAGTATTGTAATGCAGAAATAAATGTTTCTTGTAAAAAAGGAAATAAAATATCAAAGTTAATACTGTCAAACTGTTTATGCAGTAATAGAAATGGCAAAAATAGATGAAAAATGTTGGGGCAACCAATAAGCACTTGGGCCAAGTTAAAATCAGGTTTAACTTGCCCTCTGGGCAAGTTTGTGTGAGAAGTTAAATCTAGCACTGATATTACATAGTTGGTGTGAGAAGTTAAATCTAGCACTGATATTACATAGTTGGTGTGAGAAGTTAAATCTAGCACTGATATTACATAGTTGGTGTGAGAAGTTAAATCTAGCACTGATATTACATAGTTGGTGTGAGAAGTTAAATCTAGCACTGATATTACATAGTTGGTGTGAGAAGTTAAATCTAGCACTGATATTACATAGTTGGTGTGAGAAGTTAAATCTAGCACTGATATTACATAGTTGGTGTGAGAAGTTAAATCTAGCACTGATATTACATAGTTTTGTTATATTTGTATATTTACAGTATGATAGAATCTGAACATGAACAAGAGACTGCAGAGTTACAGTTATGTTGGATGGATTTACGTAAAGTTGTTCGTTGTCTCTATGGTAATAGAGAAGATAATAATACTGAAGAGCTCAATGTTAACAGAATTCCTGCCGATGAACATGTGATAGATCTTGTACACAAGTAAGATGAAATAATTATTGTTATTTTTGGTGTAAGGTACTTTTTATGTTAGCTGCAGCTGTGGTATGTCCGTTAGACTTGAAATCTGGTGAGGATATTTGAAGTGTTGATTGGTAACCCTGTCCCTGAAGTTGTTGACACCTTGTAGAAAGGTAAGCCAGTACTGGTTTAAGGCAAAGTCCAGGGAAGAATGGGGTAGTAATGTTGATGGATGTTGAAAAAACAAGACATGCTAAAAAATGATGGAGGAGATGAGGCACACTGTGATTTATTCAAGTCTGTTTTATGTAAGTTAAACAATATCCTTGAAGGATAAGATCTCTGCTGCTAGTAGATCTGTAAATGATGTGGAGGATGTATCGTCCAACCTGAAAGCAGCACTGATGGGCACGGCTAAGGAGGTGTGTGGAACATCTAGAAACCACCAATGGCGACGAGAGACATGGTGGTGGGATGACAAGGTCAATGAGGTCATCAAGCTGAAACAAGCAAGTTTCAGAACCTACAAAGCCCTGGTCAAAAGGAGGAAGTTGAGCGAAGCCAAGGATGCTAAGGTGGCCTACAATGAGGCTAAGCGACTTGCTAAAAGAGAAGTCTGGAAAGCAAAGTCTGAAGCTGAGAAAGACAAGTTTGCCAATATTTCATCTAATGATGGAAGCATCTTTAAGATTGCCAAACTGATGGACAGGGTTAACCAGGCTGTTGCCGGGAAGAAGTGTATCAAGAATGATGCAGGTGAACTATCACTGAGTGACCAAGAGAAGATGCAGGCCTGGGTTGAACACTATGCAAGATTGCTAAATGTTGAGTTTGTGTGGCCAAGTGATCTACTCCCTAAGGTTGCTCCAGTTGAGGCCCCCCCAATCACTTTAGATGTTATTGGCAAAGCCCTCATCGAGATGAAATATGGCAACACTGCTTGGCCATCAGGTGTCACTGCTGAGATGATGAAAGCAGCTGGCAAGGAGGGCATAGTTATGCTGAGACATTTAGCTGAGGAATTCTTTAGCTATGGTGTGATCCCCAAGGACTGGGAAGAGAGCCACATCCTAAACCTGTACAAGGGGAAAGGAGACGCCCTTGACCGAGGTAGATACTGTGGTCTCAAGCTTATGGAGCAAGCCATGAAACTAATGGAGCGTGTCTTAGACACCTTCATCTGCAGGATGGTGAATATCCACTCCATGCAGTTTGGCTTTGTACCAAGACTGGGCACCACAGATGCTATTTTCATCCTGAGACAGTTGCAGGAGAAACACTTCATTGCCAACAAGTCACTATACCTTGCATTCATTGTTTGGAGAAAGCTTTTGATCATGTCCCAAGGAAAGTACTTTGATAGGCTCTGAGAAGCATTTGCGTTGAGGAGTGGGCAATCTGTATCATCCAGGCGATGTACTCCAATGTCAGAAGCCGAGTATGTGTCAACGGTCAATTCAGTGAGGAATTCAATGTGGAAGTAGGTGTACACCAGGTTGTCAGTCCCCTGTAGTTAACATGCTATAACTTTAAGACAACTTGAATAATAGATGTAAAAATCATTGGAAAATGTTCACATTGATATTATGTATTCAAAAACATGGTTATTAGTTAACTTTGTCATAAGAGTAAGCACTTATAAAAATGGATCAAGACTAATTTAGTACATTTTACACTGTAACGTAAATGAAAGCTGATATATCATGGGTATAAGCACCAAATTTCATATGATTTGTGCAAATATGTTGTAAATGCATTCGAAATAAAATATCATAAATCAAAATTGTGATTTGATGTAAGTAACAGCTGAAAAAGTATGCACGAAGTTTATGGTGCATTTTGGTGTTTTTGGTATCGTACATCTTTGAGCTCAGATTGTGGAAAAACGCCTACCTCACCAGTTTTAAGAAATGGATTTTCAAATTCCTCAGACAAAACTACATTAGAATCACTCATCAAACCTTTTGGGCGCGATACCGCACCTAAAACCCTGCGAGCTCTCGGACTACAAGTTTACCAGTGATTATTTCTATTGTTATATTTGACAGGTTATATCTAGCCAAGTTTACCAGTGATTATTATACCCCCGCTTCGAAGAAGAGGGGGGTATACTGTTTTACCCTTGTCCGTCCGTGCATGCGTGCGTCCGTCCGTCCGTTACAAAATTTCCGTCGCAGTTTTCTCAGCAACTATAACATGCAGCAGCCTAATACTTTGCATATTGCTTCATCCCATAGTCCCATGTGGTGTAAAGCGATTTCATGCTCCTTGCTCATCTTCTTCCTGTTTGTCGCATATTTTTAGATTTTTGCGGGGGTATCACTAGTGAGCATTAGCTCACAGATTTACTTGTTTCTATTGTTATATTTGACAGGTTATATCTAGCCAAGTTTACCAGTGATTATTTCTATTCTTATATTTGACAGGTTATATCTAGCCAAGTTTACCAGTGATTATTTCTATTGTTATATTTGACAGGTTATGCAGCAGAGATCCACATCAGTTATTTCTTCGTCTAGAATCCCAAGTACGAGAACATGTGATAAGAATGAAAGTGAAACTGCTGAAACAATTAAGTACAGGTTTTAAAACACCGCCACAAGCAAAGGAATTTATATCACTACTCCTGGAAGAGTATGCTCATTTAAGTAAAGTTGCCAGAAAAATGACTGGTCTTTTGAAAGAATTGGTAAGAAATATTTTGGTTGCAAAATAGAACCTGGTAATTTTCAGGTCTTAAACTTGCTCTTGTTTTACACTACTTGTCAATTTGAGATTGATCTCAAGTGAGATTCAAGTTAAATGTAATAAATTCAATATAAATCCTTCATTAATCTTATTATTAGTTGTTGTTATTTATCCACATTATAGTCAGATGTACCATCAGTTTGGTGATTATAATGAAGAATTTGTCGCTTGTTGAAAATAGGCTGCTGAGATAAAAATTCAATTCAATAAACTTGGTAGATCTTGATTTTATGACTCATTGTTGGCCTACATTGTTACCATGTTGAAAAGGGACATTTTCAGGCCTGGATAAATGTAGTCAATAGTAGATACAGGATTTATGAATAAATATACACTTGTTCTGAAGTGCTGATTTAGTTTTCAAATTTTCTATAGTGTATGTTTAGTTCTAGAGATTAACTTGATTTATAAATTTAACTAGTTATATTTACAATTGTAATAGTGTTTGAATTATCATCTTGATGGTTTTGAAGTTTTAGTGATAATAAAATACATAGGCACTATGAATTATAACCCTTAATCTTGTACTTATGTAAATATTTGTTAAACTTATCATGGCACTTTTTGTGTTGCAATTTTTCTTGTTAAAACTTAAATATTGATTTGTATATTTCAGCAAAACCATTTGAAACGGTTTAAAGTAACCTGGGATTTGCACAATAAGCATTTGTTCCAGTCTATTTGTTTCTCAGAACCTTCCATTAAAAACAGTTTAAACCTGCTTATATCTCAGCTTCGGTATGTTATATTGTATTGTTATATCTTTACTTCTCCATGTAAAAATTAGAAATTTAAATTTTAATAATTCTCATGAACTTTAATAGATTTTGTGTATTTATAGTAAAGTTAGGTTGTGTTTAGTTTGATTTTTGTGTCTTTCTCTGAGATATTTTTACCTCCACATCCTGCATCTCTAGTGCACAATTTTAGCTAAAAACCCATTGCTACTGACTATGTGCGTCCAACTAGACGCATAACGCCGTGGAAGTAATTAGTACAGTTTTAAAATATCAATCACCAGTCTAGTACTCTGAGTTTGACATAATCAAAAGCTGTAACAAACAACCTAAACACAGTTTTAGATTATATGTTCTGAATATAACAACACATATCATTGGTTCTGTGATATGGGCAAACCAATCAATCCGACTTTTATATTGTACACAGCTGTTGATATCAACAAGCTTTTATCAATGACATAATTTAGGAGTCTTGACCTCGCTGTCTTGTGAAATACAGGTGTTTAGTTTCTCATTGTTTATTACAAGCATTTGGTACATGAGAGATATTTGTTATAAATCTTCCCAAATTAATTGTAAGCTTAGAGGTAAATTAGCTTAGCAATCACTTTGATTTAAAATTTAGGACCACATCTCTGTCATACTCTGTTAGGAATGATAAAAGTTCAATTTTCGACAAGGTCTCTCTTATTATGCCTTATCATTTATTTAGACTTATATAATTTTTTAATTAGGGAATAGTCAATAAGCATACAAACTGACTCTAACTAGCTCATTTTATGATGGTTTCTTTATAAGATGATGGTTGGATCCATTCATCAGGGGTTTTAAGGTACATGTCGGCGTATGTTGTGAATCATTTGTCCTCAATAATGTTCAATCCAGATACCTTATGAGCATTTAAAAAAAAGATTTTAAAAATTTTACATTTAACAGTTTGGGATCAACTGAATTAACGTTGTTAAAATAAAAGTCAACTGAATAGACATTTATATGATTGAATAAATTAATCAGAGTACATCAGACTGAAACTGCGTATAAATTATTTGTTTGTGAATTATGTTATCAAATAAATAAAATAATTGTATTAACGTAGTTTGCTAATAAAAAGCCAACAGAATTACTGAATAATGCATTCAAGGGTAGATAAAATGACTGATGATGGTTTATCAAATGACATCTCAAGAAATGTGAAATACAATGTATATCAACAATTATTATTATTGAATCACATGACTTGAAAAGCAGATCTACCTTAATTTATAATTTTATATAGAATAGTATTCATAATTATAAAAAAGACAAATTCCCACTAGTAATTTATGCAAGATTTTAGGATTTTTGCTTGAGAAATATTTTTGATTCTAAAAGTTTGCCCTATGAAACATTAACTCTTATCTAATGAACCCTAAGGTGAAGACACATATTGGATAATTATTGTGATCTCTTAGCCTAAAAAATAAAGAAATCACGAGACTTAGGTTGCATCCTAAGGTAAACAGCTTGTTTTGCATTTGAAAAAATTGGGGCAGCTTTTCAATTTTAACATAAGGGTAGGAGCAAAAATAATGACTCCAAAGCGTGACATGGAGGTCAAAATTAAATCTAGTCAGTTTCCTTTTAATTTGTACCCGAAACTTTCTCTGATGATTGCAATTTTAGAATCTGTATTTGTTCCTTTTGTAATTGATCCTACTTTCATGTTATTGATGTTTTAATTAACCTTTTTGGCCGAAAAAATAGAGAAATACACATTTAAAACCAACAGAGATAATTTCCTAAATGTGAACACTGTTGTTTTCTTTTATGGTTTGTATTACATTTATGAGCCTGTTAAATAAAAAAAATATGTATAGGTCCAAATATTATTGTATATTTTTTAAAAATAGCCTTTTTTGTACAAAAATAGGTTGCTTTTTTCTGAACCCTTACCAAAAAGTTTTTCTAAAAGATGCAGAATGTTAATAGAGAGTAAAATGAATTCATGTAATTCAGCAGTGATGTCTATTAAGTGCATGCAAGAAGTTTCAGTTGTCTCTCATCTCTATAAAATATACAGCAGATAATCCCATTTTGTACTATTTATTAAGTAAAAATGTTGCACTCCTGACATATGCATTATATGTACTATAAACATGTTGTTTTGTGTGCATATGATTATTTTCAAGGTAGTACTCGCCTTTGAAATGGAAAAAACACAATTAGAACTATTATAACAGCATGAATAAAAAAAATGGACTTTGCAATGACCCAAAAATGTCAGGAGTGAAACAATCTACATTTAAGGAACAGCCTTTATATAAATATACATATATTACAACCTTTTGTTTTATTTTTCAGGAGAGCATGTCCAATAGTGATAATAAAATAGAGGAATCTCCATCTCATGTATCATGTGTTCATTACACATGATTATAACTGATGTCAGGAGTGAAACATTTATTTTGGCATTTTGACCTTAGCTTATTTACTTTGTTTACAAAGCATGTTTCATTATTTATTCATTTTCTCAGTGTATCTTATGGGTACATGTAATGCTATTTTAATTTCCAGTGATATTTAAGTAATTTCTGCAATGTTTGTTCTGAAATTTACTTGAAAACTTACCGTTTTTAGGTTTATAAGGTATATATATCAGAAACATACATTAAATCAACACTATGCATATTTTTTAAAGTAAATACATAGTCAAACTAGTGTGTTAGTACATAAAATGTAAGATTTTTTGAATTTTAGACAGACTGAATGTGCAACATTTAAGTTCTCCTTAAAGTGTTTCACTCCTGACCAAATATTGCCTAACCTCACAATTAATAAATAGTTAACATTCAGCCTGTCTAATATCTAATAAATGTAACATTTCATGCACTATATGCATCACACTAGTTTGACTATGTATTTACTTTAAAAAATATGCATAATGTTGATTTAATGTATGTTTCTGATATATATACCTTATAAACCTAAAAACGGTAAGTTTTCAAGTAAATTTCAGAACAAACATTGCAGAAATTACTTAAATATCACTGGAAATTAAAATAGCATTACATGTACCCATAAGATACACTGAGAAAATGAATAAATAATGAAACATGCTTTGTAAATAAAGTAAATAAGACAAAGGTCAAAATGCCAAAATAAATGTTTCACTCCTGACATCAGTTATAATCATATGTAATGAACACATGATACATGAGATGGAGATTCCTCTATTTTATTATCACTATTGGACATGCTCTCCTGAAAAATAAAACAAAAGGTTGTAATATATGTATATTTATATAAAGACTGTTCCTTAAATGTAGATTGTTTCACTCCTGACATTTTTGGGTCATTGCAAAGAAAACTTTGTCAGGTTCACAACATTAGCTTATGTAATCAGAGACTTCTTGTATTTTCTCTAGATACATATTTCTTACAAGCAGCAGTCCAACAATTGTGTTAGGAACACAGATGTTAGCTAAATAGAAGGAGTTTTTACAAGACATGCATTTTTAGTGACTATTTTAATCCAAGCACTCCCATCAAAAGCATACTTCTACGAAGACTTCAGACACATCAAAACATGACAAAATATAGAAATTTCAAGACCTTAGACATTTAATTGATCAAACTGATCTTACTACATGTGAAAACTAAGCAAATGTGTCTTTAATCCATTTTTTAAAATAACTGAATTTTTAAATGTCACGGTTTTTGTGTTTCACTCCTGACAATTTTGGGGTGTTTTTCGGCTGTAAAAAAATTATTTCTAGTTCAAATTCCATGAAACTTGGCAGTTATCTTGGGAAAAGTAAATTACATGTTATGGATCTATCAGAAACCTTGTAATTGAAAAACTGTGACTTGTTTACCCCATTTAATCAAAGGAGTCATTATTTTTGCTCCTACCCATAATTATTCCATCTGGCAAATTATCATTTGGGGAGACAGAATTTCTGACCATATTTGCCCGGCTGAGTGAAAGTTTTTTAAGTATTTGGCAATTAGACTGAATCAATTAAACATGGAAATCTTAATTTCTTTTTTTATTTTACTTTCCTGCAGTTTTGAAGTGATTCATGATTTATGGAGTTTAAAAAGTTATTGAAAGTGAAAGTTCATAAAGACATGTAGCCCTCTGATACCTATACTATTAGTGGTATAAAAATGGATGTTTGATTGTATATGCAGGGAACCATGATTGTTTTTCTGCATGGACCCATTGTTTTAAAACATGTGAGTCCAGCTGGACACATGGAGTTCATTTCTAAAATGTTTGCTGTTTCTACAAGTGATATTATAGATATAAATGTATATTTAATGTTGTAGAATGGGTGCTGCATCAAAGGAAGCATTCAATGAGGATACATATCCTAATTTATTACATCGTTATCTTAAGTTTGAAGATGAAATGTCTGTAATCAATGTAGTATGGAGAGATTGTCAACAACTTATAGAATCTTATAATGAAGAACAGGTACATTTATTTATACTATCTATCTAGTCATTGTTCTCTATGTGAGACATTGAACTTTTTCTGTCCTTTCTCTGCTTTTTCATTGGCCTGTGTAGAAAAGAAACTTTGAAATTTGTATCACATAGAATTAAACTGCCACTTTTATCTCACTGTCTTGTCTGTTCTGTTTTAGTATTTGAATAAACTCTTTTTATTCAAGGAATGATATTTTATAGTTCTCACATTTAAACACTTCACTTACATACATTTAACAGTTATTTCTTGTACATATAAAACTTTCCCTATAAGATTTTACTCATGATTTCTTATAGTGTTTTGGTTCTTACTCATGACTGTGTGTCACTTTTAATGTTGTCTAATAAACCATTTCTCTTTTTTTTAACGAAGACCTCTTTTATGGATCAGTACTTTTTCCAAAAATCCAAACATAAGTTAGCTTTTTAATCCAAATCAAGTATTTTTATTGATATTTTGTCCTGAAATCAACAGGGAATCACTGTATCCAGAAATTAGAATTTTCACTATAGGTTCCACAAGTTGAGAACCTGAGATAGACTTCTTTTTTATAACAATTTTATAAATATTGGTTTATTTTGTATAAGATAAGAAAACTTTATATTACTTGTTGTTTTCTTCTTTATACTTTCAGTCTGCCCTAAAATTGAAACAGAAAATGTTACGTGAAGATTGGGAATTCTTTAAAACGCAACGTAAACTACTTGAACAACAAGTCTCAAAAAATCCAAAGGCCTCTCTTTCTCATAAGTAAGTACGAGGGGTGTTAGAAAAGTATCCGGAAAGATTTCATAACTTTTTTATTTACAAACATATCTAGATAAAATATTCAAGACTGTTACTTTGCAGTAATGCTTATTATCCGGTTGAAAAAAATCCCCATTTGCAATAATGTGCATTCTACAGTATCTATGGTAACATAGGGTAATGTTGAGTGGGACAACTTACTTCTTAATGAGATACAGTGTCAGAAAATTTAATCCCACACATCTAAAAACCACACTTTTTCAAAATATTCCCCACTACATGATACACATATCTCCCATCTATCACAGAAATCAGAAGTAATCACACGGTGCTAGAACTGGGGAATATGCAGGATGTTTCACAGTGTCAATTCCTAACTCTCTCAGTGTTGTTTTGTTGACAACAGAGGAGTGGGGTGGTGCATTGTCATGATGTAATATAAAATTGCCATCAAGTTGTGGTATCTTCTTTTTCCCAGCACGCACCAGGTCAGGCTTGATAACCTGAAATTTGGATAGAATTTATCAAAACAATTGCTCTGATAAATGCGATATATATAAATGTTACATTTTATGATATTTTAGTTGTTATTTCAAAGCAAATACACTTACTTTTGAATAATATTGTGTTGTGACCGTCCTCCCTGCTGGTACGGCATGGCTCAGAATCACACCTCTGGCATCGAAGAAAACAATGAACATGAGTCTCTTTGCTGAGCGGTTTACCAAGGCTTTTACCGGTGATGGAGAGTTTGGATGTTTCCACATGCACAAAGCTTACTTATTTTTAGGGTCCATTTTTCATCTGCTGTGATAATTGAGTTCATAAAACGGTTGCCATGGATACGTTACTGTCTTTGGCATCTGCTTTTCTTTGCAGTTTCTGTTCCAGTGTCAGAATACAAGGGAACCAGCGAGCACATACCTTGGACATGCCAAGCTCCTTGGTAGCAATTGAATGAACTGAAAATGTGTTAAGTCCAACCGTAGTCGCAATGTCTCCCATTGTTAGCCTTCTATCACTCTGCAATAGTTTTTAATTTGTTCTGTTTTCACCAACCTTGTGTTGGGATGTTCCGATCTTTGATTATTTTAGAATATGTTGTACCATTCATTAATGCTTGATTTCTTCATTGAACTTTTTCCCTAGGTGTTCATAAATCGAATACCATTGCTCTAGCGCCATAATTACAACAAAATGTCATGTGCAATTTGGCCAATTTTTTACGTTGGAAATACAATGTTTGATCTTTTTAAAAACAGCTAAATATATCATCATTTACCTAATTTAACGAAATTTCCCCACTCAATGTCACCTGATGTTGCCATAGTGATTGTATGTTACGCTAAAGTGTAGATATTTTATTTTTTCCTATCAGATTATAAGCATAATTCCCGGATGTATCAGTGTTGAAAGTTTCATCACGATTAGTGCACAAAAAAAAGTTATGAAACCTTTCTGGATACTTTTCTAACACCCTTCGTATTATACAGTCATTTCTCGTTATCTGGACTTTGTTGGGACCGTCATAAAATAGTCAGAAAACGAATAGTTGAATAAACAAAAATAAACAAAATTAGTAAGGAAGGAAAGTCTGATTTCTTTAGTAGCACTTACTACCTGATCAGAGCATGTAGTTTAAAATAATTGCTTTAATACAGTTGTAAAGAAAGTTTTACTTTTTATTTCACAAATATACTCCAAGTTGTTATGTTGTATGTTCACACTAGGGATTACACGATGATCGATTATAATTGATGATCGATCGTTTCAGTAAAAGTGGGAGACAATCGATAATGAAATTTTATAATGGATTATCACTTATGTAGGTCATTTATTTCATTGACAATGAGACATTCTAGTTTTAATTAATTAGCATTTTTCTTCAATTAAACCACGATGGGTACTTTTTTACTACTACTTTGTTATTGTATCTCATTGAGATGGGTGTTGATAATTTTGGTCGGCAACATTAAATTCACCATTATTGGACAATATATAGCCCCCTTTTCCATACTGTTTGGGTAAGTTCACACTGAAGCTGTTCCTCTCAACGAGATATAGAAACAATTCGCTTATTTTCCTAAAATCAGGAAATTATCGTAATGGTATAATTGTTAAGTAATTCTTGTAATTTATATTTCTGTTTGATATATATTTGTTGTCTTAAGTCAACATTGACAAGCTATATTTGTTTATGTTTACAGTTTGGAAGCACAATTTACTGAAACTATGAGATTAATGCTTCAAGGTAATAAACCATCACAAGATGAACTTACTTGTCCAAGGTGCAATAGAAAGAGGTTTGTTTATTATTGATTCTGTTCTACATTAGTTCTACACTTCAGTACACCTATAGGTCTTACATATTCCTCCTGATTAGTTAGACAAATATGATATTGTATATAGGAGTCCTGTAGTAAATGTACACTAAGACTCTTTTAATCAAGGTTGGATTTCTGGTTCCTGCAGGAAAATGGAGTGGAACCCGTCTACAACAACCACACTGGGGTAAAGAAGAAAGTTGTCTTTGTAAACAGGTTAAACAACCTACTTACATAAGATAGATTAGTTCAGTTAGCTGTATACTGTTTATACAGGAGTCTCATGTAAGATATAATTTGGTTATAAGATATTTTCTCTACTTTCTCCTTTCTATGGCTGTTGTCAGTGACTAACATGTACATGTGCCAAGTACTAGTTAAAATCTTCAGACACAATGTTCAGTGGTATAAGCCTCTCTAGAAACAGTGAGTAGGTTTACTAACTCACTGAAAATTGTGAAAATACTGCAGAAAGATACATAGATTTTAACCTTGTTTTATTTCAGATGTCCCTGTGATGAATGTACTATAACCCATATGATAACCTGTGGTATAATTAATCCGGAGGTACTAGACAGTACTAATGCACCTAATCCATTGACACCTCATCATAATGCTAATTTTATGCATGATCCTAATAGATATCGTATAGATGTAAGTCCACCGTCCATGTCTAGTACAACATCTAGTTCTGGTTCATCAAGTCCCATCATGGTTGATCCAGAAAGATTACCACTTCCATTTCCAGATAGTGATAATAGGTAAGTCTGATTTACTCTGTAATCAAGGGCTTGTGTTTGGAGAGATATTAATGTTTTTATATCAGAGTTATGAAATATTATCATCACTGTAATTATTGTTTGTTTTTTCTCAACTGTCAAAACACAAATAACATCAAAATGACTTTGTGTTAAAATCAACTTACAATCATGACATTCTGATAGCTTGTATAGATGGCACAATAAATAATTTGGCATTTATAGACTCCTTGAATTTATATATTTTATATACATAACAATTAAAAAATTGTATGTTTGGGAGAATGTTTTCTTTTGGCTGATAATTATGGATTTTAATGAACACTTCCAGTAATAAAAATCATCATCTAGATATATATCATATGTAAATGTTGTTTCAGGAATGAAGAAATTCAAGAAGAAATAGACAATCAATCATCTGATAATGATGATGATGATGGTGGTGATGAAGATGATGATGATGATGATGAAGATGATGAAGATGATGATGGTGAAGATGCTGATAACGAAGAAGAAGCAGACTCTAATGATAAAGATGAGTCTGCTATTCTTAATGAGCATTCTTTAAAGGTATTTGAATTATTTGTTTTAGTTATCATGATTTGACTTAATGTTTTTTCAGTTATTTATGGTGACCAATTCTTCTAACTGGTTGTACTTGGCTTTTCCTCATACTATTCTTCAAGGATGCTTATAAATTAATAACTTGGAATAAAAAACATATAATTCTAGTAAAGTTCAGTGGAGAGGTTGACTGACTCCTAAGATTATGATTAAAATCATGTAAAGTGAGACATAAAGTATCATTATACCAAGCTGTTATCATGAAGTTTAGTGAAGAAAGTTTAATACATCAATACAACATAATTATAAGTGTATGTATGTTGTTTGTTTCAGGGTATGGTTGAGATAACTGGTATACCATCTATGTCAATGGAGGATGGATTAAGGCGAACTGACTTTACTAAGGTGGAAAGTTGTAACTGTGATCATTGTGTTTCTCAAGCAAAATTTGAACAAGTGGTAATTCCTTAATACTTAACTCTTTATTTTGTTTAACATTAGTCTTCACCTAACCTACTTGTCTTAAGTCTGAGACTATTGAAAATTAATATGGGTTAGATTTGTTTTATATAAATTGACTGGTTTCACTCCACTTTAAGGCCAGATATTCTTAAGATAAAGTTCCAGATGAGTGGTTTAGTGTCCTCAGGACTCTCTTGTTTCTATTCATCATCAAATTGGAATACATTCTTTGAATGATGAAATAACTATTAGTTGATACTACAATGCCATGAAATAAATGACCATAACATTAATTGAAATTATGTTATTTTAATAGTTTCAAAGAATATCATTTTTTAGTCTATGTGTGTACTGTAAATACTGTGGCCTCTCATTGATAAAGGTGCTCCAGCCTAGCTACTCTAAATAACTCTCTATATCATAAAGTTGATGATTGTTTAATAAAATCGGAACTTTAGAACTGATGCTTCTGACTAATATCTGTCTTATTTGACTCAAACTGTTAAATAAGTGTTTAACAAAAACAGAAAAAAAACCTTGTTTTTTTACCATGTTTGATTTTATGTTTATTTCAGATGAAACCAGAAGACAATCCTTGCCAATGCCATGTCTGTCTTCGACAACAAGGGAAAGCTGTTTCAACCACCTTACCACAACATATCCCTTCAATTGTTCCGCCCCCTGGAGAATTACACTTGTATCCCCACATACATGGCTCCACGGGGCTGCACACATTAGGTCGAGGTCACGTTCGCCCAATCTTACAGCCTAACCTTTATGATCTACATCTTCCTAATCAACATCATAAATCTATTATACAACAATCTAAGGTGCCAATACAGTTAGATTTTGAGACTCCAGAGGATCTAAATGATCATTTCTATCATTCGTATGGTGATTGGGATAATAGTACTTATGACCCAAGATTACATCTTGGTTCTGGGAAGTTTGAGAGTGAGTTACTCCATCCTCCACCATTCTCAAGTCCTTACACTGCCAGTTTATTGTCTGAACCACTCAACTTACCTGGTATGCTGAGCTCTCCTTCCCGAGGGTTAGTATCATCAGCTTTAAGCTCCAGTGCATTTGTGTCAACATTTGCCAACCATACCACTTCTAGCACCACGACACCATCAGCAACTAAAATAACTGATAATCTATCTGTTTTAACTACTAAGGAGACCCTTGGTGAACAGTTGGCTAATAAACACAATCAGTGTACAAGTCAGCCTGTACCGCCACCCAATCACAATCCCCCATGCTCCAGACCTGCCACTCTAGGAGGAAACAATGCTCCTAAAGTATTAGAAAAGGGACATAGTCAACATTGCAAGAAACATGGCACTCAGGGGACATCTAAAACTGGTTAGTATTTTAATATTAATGGTTTTATGGATATGCACATTTTTCCATGTTTAATTAGCTTTACTTGAGACCAGTAGTGTCGATTAATAAGACACAAAAGTTTCTTGTTTAAACATAGATATTAGATCTACGTATGATTTAATCTATTTTAATTTTACTTACTTCAACATTTTGAGCCATCTTGACAGAGGGATTATTTCAAGCTCCACCTTAGTTGTAACCTCATGATGTATTAAACAGCTGTGGTGCAGTATTAGAGTGTCTGCTTTCATATCTACAAGTCATTGGTTTGATTTTTGACCATTTTAGGTTATTCAATGATATTTTATTATCTGTAATCAATATCCTTAGAAGATAGATAAGTTCATCAACTCCATGTGGAATGGTTTGCAAGTACTGGTGAAGAAAAGTGTCCGGGAAAATTGAATCAGTTGTATTACATTTCTCTATGATAATATACAGGGTCCATTAAAAATAATTGTTTTATTTGATACTGTTTTACAGGTGCAGCCACAACTCATAATCATAATGGTAGTCAAAAGAAAGTCACTCAAGAACATGCACCAAATAAAGACAGGCGCCAATTCTTACAGCACTGTGCAAACTCTCTGAAACAACCCAATCATACAAGTCATTCTTGTTCTCATGCTAACAATACTACAAGTAAAGTAGCAAGTCACATGGGTACACTACGTGATAACCACCCAACTACTGGTAGCACATGTCCTAATGCTGTTCAATTACCTACTACTGTCAACAATGTTAGTGTAGGTACATCTACTGTATGTACAGAACCAGACTGTGATGGTAACCATGACAACGATAGTTTTGATGATAATTGTTCTGAGAAGAGTTCATCTACATCTAATTCTACCAGTCAGAAAGAAGGCAAATACTGTGATTGTTGCTACTGTGAATTCTTCGGACATGGGAATGTAAGTTAATGTCTTAGATGGCTTTCTGTTACTTTTTGTATTAATACTTAATTTACATATATTGTATGAAGTCAAGATATTTTTATTCCGGAACAGTGAGAAGGTGGACCGACCGCCATTATATGACCTATACAATGTGTTAAACCCAACAAAAACAAAAAAACAACATTTACAGCAGACATAAAAACTGTCATACAATCATGATGTTATTAAAATAAAGTATGCATAAGTGACACTATGAACATATCAAACCATTTTGTTTTTTAAGTAGGGCTGGGAACTTATACAAGATTTGATGTTCAAATATTCATTTTTGATATTCGAATATTCATTTTTATAGAGCTAAAAAAAGAATTTAAGTATGTCAATGCCTCATATTATTTTTTTTTGTTTTTTATTTTGTTTATCTGAATGCTAAGCCACTTTGGTGTATATAGAATTAACTATATCTGGTGTTTTAATGAATCTTGAATTTATCCTTCATGATCTGTTTATAACCAAGGTTTTGGACCGTTAATTGGAGATCATTACCATAATTTAATTGACAAACATTAAACAAATATGCACACTTAAGACAGGCTCTTTAAACTACGATTTGTCTAGCAATTTGGTGTGGCAAAAACTGAATTTTAAACATTCGTATTCGTTATTTCAATATTCGAATATTCGGTGACAATCCAAATGTTCAATTATTCGAATATTATTTTCAGCCCTATTTTTTAGTTAATGTTTGACAAAATGCCCATTTTTAAAGGTTCTTTTATGAGAACAAAATATATAGATTTTTTTATGTTGACAATATGTGATTCATAATTATTTAAGTGCTTAATTTTGTAATTTAGAGGAAGTTTTTTCTATTACAAGACATCATGTTAAACAAACTTTGATCAAAACTAGCATTGACTATGAAATTCTATTATCAGTTTTTATCTACTTTCACGATGAATGCGTATATCAGCAAAATGTTATTTATTAAAAAGTTCTATTTTAATAGAGGCTTTGGAAATAATGTTTGTACCAGATAAATATCTATTTTTTTAAGTCAACCTACAGTTTAGTCTTGATATAGGAGCTTTTAATGCATATAATGATAATAATAATGATAATATTGTAGTTAATGTTCCCTATGTCCTGCTTGGTTAAATACTCATTGAATGTCAAACCAATATAAAGTTTGTAGGTTGGCTAAAGTCTATTCCTTGTTAGGTATTGTTTTTTTCCATGTATTTGATATTTAATGTGTAAGAAATAGAAATCATTGAAAAAAACATCTTCAAGTATGAGTTAGATTTGAAATATTTAGTATCACATTATTGGTGTGTATTTAGGTGGATCAGGATACTTTCAATGATGTTGAATATTAACTCATCTCAGAATTCAAACTTAATGTAATTCTTTGTTTGTATATTTCAGCCTCCAGTTGCTCCAACTAGTAAAAACTTCCTTGAAATGAGAGATAAACTTAGATTAAGGCTCAAGAAAAAGGTAGAAGTATGTTCATTTTTATTATATCCAGTGATATTATACAGATTATATCGTACCATTAACCAAACTGGTTTTGATCATCATATATAATATATTGACAGTCAGTGAAATAAGCAGTTGTCTAGTTGTCTGTATGTTTCAGGTCATACACTTATTATCTCTAACACTAAACTGTGTAAAAATATGAAGACATTTATTTGACAACATGTATTTGCACTTTCTTGCTGCCATGAATGCAGACAGAAGTGAATAGCATCAACATTAGTACAAAAACATTGTTGAAATTGGTAACACTTACATGTAAATGTAAATTTGTACAAATGTTATTCTTTTTTTACATGAATCATGCAAAACACTTCAGGAAGATATCTATGCCAGGTATATTACTAGTATCAGCTCTTGATTAGGATTGTAAATTCTTGTAAAAAAAGTCAAAGGGAGATAACAATGTCTTGCTGAAAACATAAAAGTAACTGTGATAAGTTGTGTCCCTTTCTTTCCAATATTGTAGCAAACAGAAACCAAGCCAGAAGAGCCCCCAACAGCAGCTGCAACATTTAAATGTGTGAGTCATGTTCCTCAAGGTACACCAGCTCCTATTCCCCTTCCTCCTACGTCTGTGTCACCTCCTTGTGAAGATTTATTAGAGAAGAAAGGTCTCGATGAATTAATCAAGTATATAAATGGTACTGAAGAAGATGATAAGAAACCTCTAAGTGCTAAGGCTGCTAAAAGAGCGAGACAAAAACAAAGAAAGGTAATTTACTTTATCTTGTTGTTCTTGTAATATCGGGTAACTTTAACTTGTGGACATTAAAATGAAGTGATAAATTTGAAATATTAAATAATGAATAAATGCCAGCCATTCTTATCATAGTTTCATATTATGGTTTGGTTATATTCCTTGTAAAATGACATACATTTAGATACATTTACATGTAAAATGACATACATTTAGATATGTTTACATGTAAAATGACATACATTTAGATATGTTTAGATGTAAAATGACATACATTTAGATACGTTTACATGTAAAATGACATACATTTAGATACATTTACATGTAAAATGACATACATTTAGATACGTTTACATGTAAAATGACATACATTTAGATAAGTTTACATGTAAAATGACATACATTTAGATAAGTTTACATGTATAATGACATACAGTCAAGGGACATAAATGAGTTCCCACGCTACATGACGTTATTTCTTTCTACGAAGTTCCGTACATTATCACAGGTTTTTTTGTCGTTTTATTTATCTAATTAGTTTTTAAATGCAAGGGAGAATAATGTGATGTCCATTAGATCAATTAGGTCGAAAAATAGTACCGATTATTTCCCTTTCCTTGTTTACGTCAGCAAAAAAATTAACATGGCGTGCCACGGAAAACAGTTGACCCCTGAGGCGAAAAACATAAAAATTAGATTATCAAAACAGAGATTTTCTAGCCGAAACATTCAAGAAATAACTGGATACAATAGAAGAACTGTGTCAAAAAAATTGAAGCTGTTTGTTGACCGAGGTAATGTTGAAAATCTTCCGCGTTGTGGACTGTGACCAAAAATTACGAGACGTTCGGATGCCCTGTTTTCTGGATGGTGAAAGTTAATCATCGGCAGACTTTAACGAGTTAACATCTGAATTTAATTGATGTATTGAGGACCAAGGGTCTTATCTCCAAGTATTAGATGTTTCATGCAAGTTTGTTTTGATTTTGAGTTTAAATATCAAGGTTTAATGTCAACAATGCTGTCAAAATAAAACATGACGTCACTTAGAGTGGGAACTCATTTATGTCCCTTGACTGTACATTTAGATACGTTTACATGTATAATGACATACATTTAGATACGTTTACAGCATTGTTCTTAGTTGTGTCCAAGTTGTAGCGTATAAAAAGTAATCAATTCAGTATATATAAACAACTGTACTTGTATTAAGCACTTACTGACCATTAACATTTTTTTATCTGTATTGTGTATTAAGTGTATGTAAACATGTACTATTGATGTTATAGTTAAATTATAAATGTACAAATGTATAGGGAGAATCTAATTAACAATTTACGGAGCCCCTAAAAGGACATTTTGAAATACTTTTTTTATTTTCACAACTATTTCGTTTAAACGTAATATTATTTCGTTTTAACGAAATATTATTTCGTTTATTCGAAATATTATTTCGATTAAACGAAATAATATTACGTTTAAATGAAATAATTATTTCTTTTTTTCGAAATAATATTATTTCGTTTTTTCGAAATAATTATTTCGTTTTTTCGAAATAATTATTTCGTTTTTTCGAAATAATTATTTCGGTTTTTTCGAAATATTATTTCGTTTATACGAAATATTATTTCGTTTAAACGTAATAATATTTCGTTAAATCGAAATAATTATTTCGAAAAAACGAAATAATTATATCGAAAAAACGAAATAAGTATTTCGATTAAACGAAATAATATTTCGTTAAAACGAAATAATATTACGTTTAAACGAAATAATATTTCGTATAAACGAAATAATACTTCGAAAAAACGAAATAATTATTTCGAAATAACGAAATAATATTATTTCGAAAAAACGAAATAATTATTTCGTTTAAACGTAATATTATTTCGTTTAATCGAAATAATATTTCGAATAAACGAAATAATATTTCGTTAAAACGAAATAATTATTACGTTTAAACGAAATAGTTGTGAAAATAAAAAAGTATTTCAAAATGTCCTTTTAGGGGCTCCGTAACAATTTGATATAGTCACCTTTGTGTTGAAGTTTAACAGCAGACATTTTAGCATATATGAGCCACCTTAATTTTACCAGCTATAATTATTTTAAGTGTACAAGCCTGCCAATAATTCTTTCATTCTGTGCTTTGATATATGTATATGTTACAGGGAATGTGTGTAATCAGGCATTTCATGAAATCCCTGAAATTTAGGGATTTCATGTAATCCCCAACCATGTAAAATTCTGTCAGGGAATACATGTAAACCCTGAAATTTTCTAGGGATTTCATGTATTCCCTGAATTTTTTTTCAAATTTTACACATATACCCTGACCACAAAATTGTCATGATTTAAATGTAAAATATGATTTATTGTGCTGTAAGGTTTTACTTATTAGATTTTTTCACTGTTATGCATTGCTACTTTTGTTTTGTGAATGCAATAATTGTATTATAGCTTGAATTTTCAAAGAAACTGTATAAACCTATTTGTTTGTGAATTACATGAATTCCCTAACTTGGCAAGGGATTACGTGAAATCCCTGGTTACACACATTCCCTAAAACATAATAAGGTTAATAGATTATTATTATATTGTTCTATGCTTACGCCATATGTCTTGTACTCATATACAGTACCCATCAAAAGTTTGAAGACATTTTCACTTTCTTTGCAGGCCTACTGAATAGCTTTTGTTCAAAATTTGATAATTGTTTATTTTGAAATGCTCTCTAGTTTTTCTTCATTTTTTAGGTTATTATTGTAACTAAGATAAAAGCCATGTTATAGAAAATAATTACAATAAACATGGTTTTGCAGATTTAGGATGTCAGATGCTAAAACTTATAAATGTGTTGCATTCATGTAATTTGTTTATATTTCATCACATAACATACTTGAATATATTAAACTAATGATTCTACAAACATAATCATCAAAATTCGAGAATTGTAGTAAGTTTCCTTAGTCTCCCAACTTTTAGTTGGTACTGTATTTGCGTTTTTCTATAGGTCTTTTTTTTCAGCACTGAATATTTGTCAGGGTTCTTAACTTTGCTCTTTTATAAATGATATGCTTTATTATATTAGTGGACTTTTTACCGAATATTTTAAATAAATTTAAATTGTAGTACAGACAATTATTGAATTTTTAACTCAAGTCATAAGTTGTTATTATAATAATTGTTATAAAAACAAAGATGACATTTGCATAAAAAAATTGCTGCAAATAATTAAAGTGTTTTAGTTGTCTACTTATAGACATTGAATGTAAGAATTTCATCGCTGATCAACATGATCTGTATCAGCAATCGAGTCAGGGAATTTGTGTAAAAATGAAAAAATATTTTAGGGATTTCATGTAATCCCTAGTGAAATCAGGGATTTCATGTATTCCCTAAAATCACCAGGGATTACATGAATTCCCTGAATTGGTTAGGGATTACGTGAAATCCCTGGTTACACACATTCCCTGTAACATATATATATATACATGTATATGGTAGTAACACTCCCACAAATTGTTATTGTGCTACTTTACTTGGCAACTTTCAGGTGTTATGTATTCATTTAGTTTGTCTGTGGCATTACTTAGTAAACTTTACTTGTGATGACTAAAATTTTGTATGCATTTTCCTTGCAATGACTCTAAGTCCAGTGTAGGACAACTGTAAATATATTTTGTGCTGTCAGGGGTTTATTTCTCTTTATATGATTGTATTAAGCCTTTATGTGACTGATGAATAACAAAAAAAACCATTGATAATCAATAAGCCAAAACACCAAACTAATGTCCAGAAAAGATTATTAGTGAACCAGCCATAATTATAACCAGAATAAGTTTGCTTAAACTTGAAATAAATATATTCAATTATATAATTGTAGGCTGAGGAGAAAGCAAAACAAGAAGCTGAGAGACTTCATGAAGAACATGAACGTGAGAGATTACGACTTGCTGAGGAAAGACGTCTAGCTGAAGAAGCTGAGAGAAAGAAAAATGAATTATTAACTAAAAAACAAAGAAAACAAGCTGCTAGACGTGCTAAATCCTCTAGTAATAGTCCAACACCTAGTTGTCATGTATCTAATATTGAAAATGATGTAGAAAAAATCATTAATAAGGTATTTATATATTTTCTTTGCCTTGGACCTATATTATTATAAATTGTTCATCCACTTTTAGATCATGATTCTTCTTTATGACATTACCATAATGAATTATACAGTAAAACATCTCCTAACGGCACCTCTAACGAGTGGCAACCTCTGCAAAGCGGCATATTAGAATTCCTCGCATTGATTTTGTTATGTTTTACCTCTAATGAACAACGGTTGTGATGCATTCCCATTGTTCATTTTTTATCTTCGTACAGCGACACTTAGTCTAGTAAGGCTTTATCAATAATCGATAATTACTTACGACTGGAAGATTTAAACAATAGGGGATATCCCTTATCGTAAAATACTGCCCTTTGGTCATATGTTGTTAAATCATTTGACTAACAGGGGTTAGTAAATAAGTGACACATGGTTTCTATGACACTAATGAACAAATTAAGATAAAGAGCACTTTGTTTGATTGGCTGACGTCATCAAATATCAGTCGTACACATGCTCAGCTAGTTGACGATAATAAATGAAATTTATTTGTTATGATACTAATTATTATAACTTAAAAGCTTTGATGGAATAAAGTCTGCTTTAAGGTAATTTGAGGTTTAAAAGACAAATCTGACATTTACTCCCAAAAGACAATAATAATTCATGCTAAGTATCATTCCCCACTAGACACGTTTCAAGGAAATATTTTGAAGGTACCGGAAACGTTTTCCCATATGCTAACCATTATGCAACAAATTTTTGAACTGTTTCAATGGTTTATCTTAATAATTTTATAATAAATTATACTGAAACATTTTACTTTTGTCGATCTTTGCACACTAAGACTTTGTTTATTACGGAATGGAAAATTGTCAATTTTCCATATCCAAAACAGACTTATTTTTTGATCTGTGAAAAAGTCTACCTCTGCATAGCAACACCTCTGCAGAGGGACACTTTTCAATCTCCCCTGGATGTTGCTCTGCAGAGGTTTACTGTATTTTACAATACTAAAATTTTTGATGGTATGACCCTGTTATGATAACCTTATTAGAAGCTGTAAGCCTGAGCTGTTAACAATCAAACAAATACAGTTCTCTTAAGTGACAAGTTTCCAAATTCTGCATGCATGATTTGTGTATCATTTATTCTGTGTGCATGTATTTAAATCATGCATCATTCTTTGTGTTAATACTTGAAAAAAACGGTCTGATATATCAGTGTTCATTTCTAGCATGGTCAGAGAGGGGGCTTGTTGGGATGATGGACTTTAAATTTAAAAAGGGGGGCACAAGATAAAAATTATGGACCATGCATGAAAAATCAAACTAGGGATTGTCCTAGTCCACAATCTGATAGAGATGTGAGTCTAGGTGCAAAGTATTGAGAGGATTTGGTGCCTTTTCATATTTAATTTTGATGTATTTTGTACTCTTTCAAGGATCATATTTCTCTTTTACCTGCTCAGATACCTAGATTATTGTGTTATTTAACATGACCTAGATGTTTGAGCAATCATTATTTTTTAAAATTCAAGGATCCATATTTTTATACAATCAATGATATTTGTATTCTGGAAAATTAATCTACCTTAAACATAAAATTTATAAAATCTAAATATTTATTATGTACTGGGTACTAAAGTCATAGTACAAATTTTAAAGCAATGTCAATTTTTTTAGGTTAGCCACTTAGCAAAAATAACAACATTAAATGTGCTGATAAACAATGTAAGAGTTAAAATATGATATCTAAAGCTGAAAGAAGTTTTTGTTATATTATAATTATAAATATCACATCCTACAGAGGGTGATAGAACGGAATGTTCACCCAAGACAAGTAATGTAACCCTACAGAGGGTGATAGAACCGAATGTTCACCCAAGACAAGTAATGTAACCCTACAGAGGGTGATAGAACTGAATGTTCACCCAAGACAAGTAATGTAACCCTACAGAGGGTGATAGAACCGAAAGTTCACCCAAGACAAGTAATGTAACCTTACAGAGGGTGATAGAACGGAATGTTCACCCAAGACAAGTAATGTAACCCTACAGAGGGTGATAGAACCGAATGTTCACCCAAGACAAGTAATGTAACCCTACAGAGGGTGATAGAACAGAATGTTCACCCAAGACAAGTAATGTAACCCTACAGAGGGTGATAGAACCGAAAGTTCACCCAAGACAAGTAATGTAACCCTACAGAGGGTGATAGAACAGAATGTTCACCCAAGACAAGTAATGTAACCCTACAGAGGGTGATAGAACCGAATGTTCACCCAAGACAAGTAATGTAACCCTACAGAGGGTGATAGAACTGAATGTTCACCCAAGACAAGTAATGTAACCCTACAGAGGGTGATAGAACCGAAAGTTCACCCAAGACAAGTAATGTAACCTTACAGAGGGTGATAGAACGGAATGTTCACCCAAGACAAGTAATGTAACCCTACAGAGGGTGATAGAACCGAATGTTCACCCAAGACAAGTAATGTAACCCTACAGAGGGTGATAGAACAGAATGTTCACCCAAGACAAGTAATGTAACCCTACAGAGGGTGATAGAACCGAAAGTTCACCCAAGACAAGTAATGTAACCCTACAGAGGGTGATAGAACAGAATGTTCACCCAAGACAAGTAATGTAACACTACAGAGGGTGATAGAACAGAATGTTTACCCAAGACAAGTAATGTAACCCTACAGAGGGTGATAGAACGGAATGTTCACCCAAGACAAGTAATGTAACCGAGGCTTTAGCCAAGATTGACATAACTTGTCAAGCTTGGACATTCTGTTTTATCACCCTCTGTAGGATGTGATATTTATCTTATTATACCAAACAACAAAAATCAGAAATTGTTAACAATGTAATAGGCACAAAACCTTTTATTTTATCTGTTTTATTTGCTTCTGAACTTGAAGACATTTTCACACTGTATATGTTAGAAGTTTGGTAAACAGCTAGCGTCTGCACAAGGGAGGTAATTCAAAATGAATGGCTAAAACTCGGGTCCTGGTTTCAGTGAATTCCAATGCAGTAGTCTTCCATCCCTTTAAGCGGCGGATAGGTGATGTCAAGCGAGCCAATTGGTAATGTCAAGAGGATGGCATAACCGATCACCTGATGACATCACATTAGTTTATAATAGTAGACAATCACGTGAGGTATAATAATATTCAATGACTATATTTTATTGATGTTTTCAGAATAAGAAGAAAGGTAAACATAAAGATGATTTACCTGCTTTACAAGTTAACATCACATGTGAGTTTGATAATGGTACAGAGACAGTCTCTATGAGTTCTTCATCATCAAATAAACCAGTCTGTTCTCATGGTAACAATGTTTCAACTAGGCCAAGTCTTATCAAGACAATACCTGCAAATCGTCCCAACCCGCAGGGAGGTCATGCTGTCCTGGCTCCACCTGTTCATGATAATCGTCATGTGTTACATTCTAGCCAGAATAAGAACCAAGAGGGACAAGCCAAGTCTCTATCTGCTCATCCAGGCAATATCTCCACCAATATAACAATAAGTAAAGAACAAATGACACCTCAGCATCGGGAATTCACCTTTCAGAAAACTCAACAATTTATACAGATGCAATTACAAGAAGCTAAGGCTACAGAACAGCATCAGTTAAGAAACAACAACCTTAGAAAACCAGATAATCATGATGTCAAAGCAGATGGTGACAAAAGTCAGAAATTAAACCTCAAGTCTATTCAAACTGAACAACAAGAATCTACAAGGAAATCTACAGAAAGTAATAGTCCATCAAAAACCCTACCACTAAAAAATAATGTAAGATTTACCGTTATAACATCTAATAATTCAGCCCAAAATGGTTCAGCTCGCTTGATTGAGCAAAATAATAATGTGGCTCGTCAAGGTAAAGGAAGTCAAAGCCTGGAGAAGAAAAATGAGGAAAACAAGCTTCATAGTCAACCATCAAATGTGAGTAGAATCTTAAGACAAGCTCCAATCCAGCAACCAAAAGATTTCTCAATAAAACCTCAACAAAAGCAACCATCTCAACAAAGTCAGCGTCAGAATCATGTACCTAGTACAACAGTCTCCCAAGATAGCACTACATCTCTAGTAAATCATACATCTCAACATAATGGAACATTGAATGCATCAATTAAAGGCATTAATAGACAAGCACCTGCTGGTCAATCACAGAATTGTAATATAAGTACACCTACAGGATGTAAGATATCAAGAAAACCAGAACCATGTAAGATTAGACAAGAAGAATCACCACCATCAGATCAGGTTAGTGTTTATATTATATTACTTGGTGTACTCAGTGACAAAATTCAGTTTTCATGACATTTTTTATCATTACTCATTTTTTTACAAGATGTCAAACACTCCATATTTAAAGACAAATAAACATTATAATTTCAGATTATTTAAAACATTATTTTGAACATTTTATTGTCAAGTTTTGTTTTAGTCAATTATTGTTGTGAGATTTTGTGTGTAGAGTCATTCTTGTATTAATCAATAGCTCTTAAACATAAAAAGAGGGATTCTCTGAACTCAAGTCATTTTTTAGCTCGACTTTTCGAAGAAAATGAGAGCTATTGCTATCACGTCGGCGTTGGCGTTGGCGTTGGTTTTCAGGTTAAAGTTTTTTGAAACACTTATAACTTCAACACTATCCAAGTTATTTTATTGAAAGTTGGTATACTTATTAAGTGGGACTATATTAACTATTCTGTGAAAGAGGATAACTCTGGATGAATTATTTTATGAGTTATTGCCCTTTTATAATTAAATAATTGCAAAATATGAGGTTAAAGTTTTTCCTATGTAGAATATCTTCAATACTGATCAATTCATTTGACTTAAAGTTTGTATAATTATTTGTCAGTACAATATCTACACGACTGTGAAGGCACGTAACTGTGGATGAATTATTTTTAGAGTAATTGCCCTTTTATACTTAAGAAATTGCAAAATATGAGGTTAAAGTTTTTCCTATGTAGAATATATTCAATACTGATCAAGGTATTTGACTTAAAGTTTGTATACTTATTTGTCGGTACTATATCTACCCTACTATGAAGGGATGTAACTGTGGATGAATTATGTTTGGAGTAATTGCCCTTTTATACTTAAGAAAAATGCAAAATATAATGTTAAAATCATGTCTTTATGTAATATCTTTAATACTAATCAAGATATTTGACTTTAAGTTTGTATACTTAGTTATGGGTACTATATCTACACAACTATAAAGGGACGTTACTTTGGATGAATTATTGTTGGAGTTATGCCCCTTTATACTTAAACATTTAAGATTAAAATTTGTTCTCATGGGATATATTTAGAACTTATAAATATATTTGAATGAAAGTTGGAATGCTTATTCGTCAGTTCTTCATCTATCGGACTATAAAGGGACATAACTCTAGATGAATTACTTCAGAGTTATTCCCCTTTATACTTTGATATTTAAGGGTTATGTTTGCTCAAATTTAATACATTTTGTTTGATAGAAAGTTAGTATACTTTTTCATCAGTACTACATCTAGTCGAATACAATGGGACGTAATAATTGATGAATTATTGTTGGAGTTGTGACCCTTTTCAACTTTTTAATTCAGGAGAAAGTATTATGAAGTGAAATATTTTCAATACTTAAGAAGACATTTAAATGACAATTAGTATGCTTATTCATCAGTACTATATCTACGCAACTACAAAGGGACATAACTCATGATGTTATTTTTTGAAGTTATGCCCCTTACTTTAATTTTGAATTTTGTTCAAATTGAAATACAATGTATTTATAGTTCTTCATATATGAAAGTAGGTATGCTTATTCATTGATACTATGTCTACTTTACTCTGAAGGGATGTTACTATGGATGAATGTTCTAGGAGTAATGCCCCTTTTATATTTTACAAATATGAATTGGTAATTATTGTTTGACTGAATTATATACTTCAAAAATTATGTCCTGTCTTGAAATTACTTTTGTTTAAAGATAAGCCTTGCCATGACTAAAACACCCGAAAAGTCGAGCGCGCTGTCCTTGGACTGCTCTTGTTGTAGTGATGTCATGATGATCAAGTGGAATTGAATAGTCGTCGCTCGTTGCTTATTTTAGCGACAATTGATTTTTTTATAAGGAAAATCGATGTTGCTGGTAGTTTCAAGACCGCAGATTTTGCTGAACTTGGTCTCAGTTTAAACTTGTACACAAGGAACAAGAACGTTACTTTTACCTTTCAGTCTTATTTAGTAAATAAGTAATCAGTCTAAGCCAAACTAGTCGGTCTACCCTTCCTTCACATGTCAAATATCAAACAAAAATTGGAGCAAATATCGGCAAATTTTAAAGATAAATATCAATTCACACAAAGCTACTTGGTATCTTATTTTATTGATGAGGTAATTTACGAGTCTCAATAAATATGTGTGATAATTTAAGTGTCATGTTGTATAAAAAATGTTTGGTACATCAGATGTGTGTTATAAATCTTCACACATTATTTGTTACGATTTACAGGTCGATAAACTAAGCAATCACTTTGATTCAAAATTTACGACCAAATCTCTTTGGGAAACTCTGTGAGGTATGGTAAAAGTTCAACTTGCAGATACAGTCTTATTCTCATTATGTCGTATCAATGAATTTTAAATTTTATTAACTCACTAGAATGGAATAAGCATAGAAACTGAACCAAACTAGCTTATTTCATTATGGTTCTTCATAATATGATTGTAAGATCCATCCATCAGGGGTGTTAACATGATGATGGTCTGCATTGTGAAACATTCGTACTCAATAATTTTTTGTAACCGATGTTATGTACATTTTTTATTTATTTTACATTTGTCAGTTTTAAAATCAACTTTAATGAGTTTGTTCAGATAAAATTAATTGAATGGGCATTTATATTATTGGATAAAGCTATCTGAACACATATTCACTCAGACAGACTGTGAATGAGTTACTTATTTGTGAATTATGTCATCAAATAATTGTACCAACATCTTTTGCTTATGAAAAGCCAACTATTACTGAAAGATATTTCTAGATGCATGAAGGATCAAATCAAATGACTGCTAGCGGTTTAAAAATGGCATTGTGTAACAAAATTTATATCAATAATTATTGTGAAACATTACCTGACTAAGATACACAATAATTGCTGATATAAATTGAAAGCATTTAAATTTACCTCTCTTCATAATACAGTTAATACTATTTAAAATTATGATCATATCTTTTTAGTCTTGGCATAGTGACTTATTTTCCTTTGTTTTTAAAAGTGTTTCAAAGCAATCAATTATGCAAATCTAGTTTGTTTTAAGTAAATTAAGGATGTTGTCTTGAGAGAAGTGTTTTTCCTAATATTTAATGTTACCTGTTATATAAAATCCCTGTATTTTCTCAGAAGACTTGCCGAGATTAAGTAAGCATTTGTACAAATTTTCGATTATTTATCGATTTTTAATCGATTATTACATTTGATTCAATTCGATTATCGATTATGATTTTTTCTGATTCTCCATCACTAATTTCTATAGAAATAGTTGCGTGAAACCAGATTACCTCTGTTCATAATGCTGTCTGTCTTTCCCTTTTAATCATGCCTGTTTTCAATTGCTGATTGATGTTACATCTCTCAACATCATACAAGATGTAATAGAAGAATTCAACTCTTAACTTGATGATATTTTTGATTATTTTTAAGTGAAGTTGATGTACTGTTATATTTTATTTCATATTTTATTTCAGGGTAAGAATTCTAGTGGAAAGAATAAGAAAGTAAAGAGAAAGAACAAGGGTGGAGGAGACATCAACTTTATTGGTAAATAATCTGTTAATTACTGTAGTGTGTCAACCTGATTCTTTATCTTTATACAGAATAATTTCTAGGTGGTTGAAACAAGGTGTCTGACTGTATCTGAATAAAAATGTATTTGTTATTAGACATACGTTTGGTTTGAATAGACAATATTAGCTATCTAGTATCAGTCTAGACCTGTTAGATAGGATGCCTTGTTACTAGATGGAAATTATCTATATATATTTATATGTCAACACTGTATTGGTATATTAATGAGAGGAAAGTGAATCTATTAGTAAGATGTAGTTAAGATACAAACAGTTACTGTAGTAATTATATATATATTATTATTATATATATTTAAATAAGTAGATAAGTAACTTGTGGGTGACTCTCTGTTGATTCTAATATTTCAATCATAATATATATTTCAATAACTATATTTGATTTCACTAATCTTGTTTGTTTCCTTCATACTTAGTGTTAAAACTTTGTGTTATTGTAATGTTTCCACTTACATATATTTATAGATGAGGTATTTATGCCTAAATCAGAAAGTGATATTGAAGGTGGTGAGATGGATGAGTATGAAAGAGAAATTGAAGAATTTAAAAGGTAAATATTAGTGTGGTCTCTTTCTCTGGACATTATATTTCTTATTGCTATGTACTACCCAAGAACTGGATAACATTGACATATGTGCTGGTAATTAAACACTACATAAGAATTATGAAAGGGTTGGATTTGCTGCAGCCTACCATCAAAACCAGATTACTGGGATCTAAGTTTATAAATCTTGATCTGTCAGCACAGTTCATAGTCAAAACTCTAAATATAAAGTTAGAGGGTTGTCCCAATAAAAATCATGGACTATGGTTTTAGACGCCGGATGTCAAATTTTTATTAGTCCTTTACTCGTGTTTACTCCGGAGGCACTGGCACCAGAGTCATCACATTCTTTAAATACACACACATGTAATATTTTGATAACAAACACAATTAAAAATCACCCCCGTATAGATTACCATGTACAGGTTATAACTTAGTTTCGTTATATAATATTCACATGGTATTGAACCATTGTTACAGTAGGTACGGTCTGACAGATTGATTTTACCTTTTGGAATATATTTGGATGCAAATATCGGTCTCGATTTGTAGATAAACATATCTTTGCAAAACTGACTATTCAAGAACTTAATATCTTAAACGGTTATCGTGAAATTAATCATAATTTCAATATTATCATCTTGCAGCGATTGAGATACACTGTTCACTTCCGGTTTAACCATGACACGTTAACTGGCGTAAACTGATTGGTTGATAAAGTCCTCGAGACTTTTCTCGTACCTTGTCAATGAAGCGCGCCAAATTTAAACCCAATCAGAACGCACCGCCTAGGTAAACATTTATGTCATAATAACGTTCATTGATCTTTATTACAGATCATTGATTTACGTGTCCCACTTTCTATAGATAGAATATATATGTAATTATAATAGTCCAGGGAACCAGGTCAAGTTAAACCGGAAGTCAGTAGTGTCGTTGAATCGCTGCAAACCAGTGATACTGGAATTAATATAAATTTTATGAAAACTGTTTCAGATACAAACTTGAAACTTTGCATGATGTTAAAGGAATGTTTAATCTTTAAATCAAGACGGATATTTTCTTTCAGATATAAGTCGAATTGGAGTAAAACAGTTAGGGCCTTAATATTTATAAATTTATATTTTCAACACTGTCAAATTATTGAAAGTTGGTATTGATATTCAGTAGGACTGTATCAACCATACTGTGGAAGGACATTTCTCTGGATGAATCATTTTTGGAGTTATTGCCTTTTTATACTTATAAATTGCAAGACATGATGTTTCAGTTATTCATATACATAATATCTTCAATACTTATTAAGATATTTGACTATACTTAGTTTGTATACTTATATATCAATGCATTATCCTAACAACTCTTAAAGGATGTAAATGTGGTTGAATTATTTTTGGAGTTATGCCCCTTCATACTTTAATGTTTAAGATTAAAATTTGTTTAAATTGAGAAATCTTAAGTATTTATAAATATATTTGAATAAATATTAATATGCTTATTTTTCAACCTTGTGTATGCTATAGAGGCTGTATTTTCTATTGGATTTTCCTATAATTTAGTCAGAATATTTCTTATGAAATCTTGGTTGGGATTGTTTATGGGTCATCTGAGGTAAAAAACTAGGTCATGGGGTCAAATCTTAGAAAAACCTTGTGTATGTGATAGAGGCTGTACTTCCTGATATCTGATGTTTCTGTGCAATGATTCTCTGGTGAGCAATGTAGGGACATCTTGGCCCTCTTGTTTAATTTTTATATCGCTAGTTTGTTTATATTTTCAGATTCTGTGCAGAACCATTGACACCAGCCAAACGTGAGAAGTTACAAGTTAATGTGAATATTAAGGATATATTTTCAAAGAAGAAGTCAGGCCTCACTTGTAGTTAAAAGTTCATGATGATATGTATATGTTACATTATGATTTATGGATGGCTTTGTTCTGTCTATTTCAAGTTCATTATCTTCTCTCATACTTCAAGTGTCATCTTACATCTCACTTTGTTTTTTGTTTTAAATCACTAATAGACACTGCTGTCATTGTATCATTTAAAATATTAAAATTCAAGTTTATTTGTCAGTTGGTGTAAATTTACTAAATAATATGAAATAAATGGTAGGTATTTAATACTTAGACTTAAGTTCGTTTGAATTCTTATTATACACTAGTGTTCAAGTTGATTTTTGGAGTTAGTTTTTTTTTATAAATTCTAATTTTGTATAATAGAGTTGTCATGGTTGTTGCTCTTAAATATCATGCTCTTTCATTTTCAAGTGAAAAAATCTAATAAAAATGGGTCTGGTTTTTTCTGATTGTAAGATAACTAAAACTTAGAAACATTATCAGGTTTGTTTACTGGTGAAAATATAAACTCTAAGATATCATTTAATGACACAGAAGTTGAAGTATTTTATCCCTTTATAACTGTAATAATGATTAAATAGTCAAGGTTTTATCAACCTGTCCTTGTAAATACATTATACAAGAAAATATATGTATTCTGATACTCATTTCTCAGTGACAACGTGGTTAGAGTCCCAGTCATGGTGAGTTAGACACTAAGAGTGAGACGATATGGCGATATATCAATACAATATTAGTACATCCAACTACAGTATGTATCTTGCCCAGTCGGATTTAGCGATACAACCCTGACATTTGTTTCCTTGTTAACCATTACCCATTAGCTTGTTTATTAAAAAAAACCATACAATTATCAGTAGTACAGCGTATGTATTCAAGGCTTATACATGGCCGAGGAAATCAACAACTATGTTGAGCCTGATGTTTAATGTGGTTCTCTTGATCCTGCATCTGTTGCTTTGTCAAGATCATCAAATGCTTTGTCAGATGAATGTTTGTATTTTTACAATAACTATCCGTATCGTATAGTAAAAAATCATATCGTCTCCTTTCGTATCTATACGTATCCTATCATGTTATAGCCATATCATCTCATCCCTATTAGACACTTACAAATAAGACTGCTGTTTAATTTACTTCATATATGGAGAAGTTGATGTTTCCATGTATCAGAACATGTGGAAGCAAATCCTTATAATACAAAGTCTAGTAGACATACTGCTGTAAATGAATATAATAAAAATGAACATGTTGGTCTGTAACATACTTACATCTATTGTATAATGTATTGATAGGAGCAGGTTGTCATCATTGTATAATGTATTGATAGGAGCAGGTTGTCATCATTGTATAATGTATTGATAGGAGCAGGTTGTCATCATTCTGTATCAATGATATATTTCATTCATTATCATATACATGTATAATAACTTATTACTGATTATATTAATTAATGTATCTTATTATGTACCCCTATATTCAGAAAGGTCTCGTTATAACTGGGGCAGATCTACTGGATGTCTAATGTCTACTGGACCAGGATTAGATCTTCAAATCTTAATATTATGCTTGAAGCTTTTCTTATAGGATAAGGGATCAGCCATTACGTTGTGGGTGTTTGATTCATTGTCTGTTTTCAATTTATCAAGATATAATACTCGATATCTGATATGTTTACGAGGTCTTACAAGGTCTAACAATTGCAAACTTATGACATTTTCAAATGGAATCAATAACATGTTCTAAATGATAATTTAAAATTAATCTGTGATATGTATAAGGTTTAGACTAAGCTTGTTATAGAAATGGGAAAATAGGATTTATTTTAAGAGTTGAAAGGTTTAACATGTCTCTTCTAGACTGTTAATATTTTAATAATAGTTAATATCTATCATATAACCATTGATATCATATCCTTAATATACAGTAAGTCATGGTTGAAGATAACAAACACTGTTATATGCTTGATATACAAAGTTAATGAGTTTACTTTGATGTTTTTTTATCAGTGGATTGAATTGATTCTGACTAAGTTATAGGATATGTTACAAGGTCATTGACCAGAGAGGTTATTGATTATTGTGTCTATGCATTCAAATAACTTTTATTTGTTGCTGTGAAGCCATTAATCATTCTTTTTTCACCTTTTTTGTGGAAACTTTCATTTTATTTATTCATATAAAACAAATTTGATCTGTCATTATTACAACATGTTACTTTAAACCAATGCTGATTTGATGAATTGACTTGTTTGTTTTTCATGTAAAATATCTTATGTTATATACTTATGATACTATCATACCTGCCTTCATTGTCTAGTAGTCAACATGACTGACTTGTTAAAATAGTTGAGGTATCTGACTTGTAGGGAGATATTTTATAATTATAAGATAGTTGATGGTTAGTGAAGGTGTCAAGACATAATATTGTCACATATTTTATTGTATGTTTTACTTGTTCTCATGCTTTCATTGTTGAGGGTTGCTTATATTGGGGGCATTGTTATAAATAAGGACATAGTGCTGGAGCCTTGTTTGTAAGAATTGACATTTACTTATTTTTAATGTCATGATTTTTATTATGTGAAGTTTAAAATCCTTCATTTCTGTGAGGATAATGATTAATACTGTAATATCATGCATGTTTGATTTTAAATTTCTGATGTGATTTGAATACTTATTATTTCACTATCACTGTGTTATTTGTTGAGTCCAATATGCTTTGTTACAAAATAAATATGCATGCTTTTAATTATACAAAATGACAATACCTACGTGGGGGTAGATGTTTGTCATTTTATGAAATGTTCAGATGATAAACTTTAGTAAACCTTGTAGTAAACAATACAGGTATATAACATGTTTATTTTTCAGAACATATAAGATGACTGGACACTGTGAATGTTGTCCACAGACTGGCACTATGATTTTAGATTTGTAACTGACTGGTTCCTGTGTGTAAGATGTCTTACATAAGATAAAATACTGGAACCAGTCCTTTTTATACTGTTTCAAGAGGAAGTTGCATTGTTGACAATGATAAGAAATAAAACACAAATAAAAACTTGATACATTTTGTTATATTTCAACTATATTGTCACATAATAGACAACACTTATAATTTACTTGTGTTGGCTGTTATTCATTGTGATTGTCTTGGTCTTAACTTGTCATCTACATACTGCAGCAAAGGTTTGTGGTAAAATATACACTTGGATTTTGAGAGATCAAGACATTGGTTATGTCCTTTAATTAAACTGTATTTTCCCTTACCAAGTTATCAAAGGGTACATGCAAGGTAGGCATAATTTGTTGACTGCTATGATGAATAGGACATAAATATTTGACTGGAGGATTAATTGATAAATACTAGCCACTAGATGACCCAAGGTAATGTGTTAGATGGGTGATACTAGAACACCATGGAACCTGAGTTGTATAAGAACAGATTTTTTTCTCACCTATTGTACCATTATATAGAACTGTCCGATTGCATAAATTAAAACGTCACATTACACGGTATATTTGATACTCGGTAAATTTTGGTAGATCACGAAGAGCATATTGGCAGCACTTTAGTATTATACTTCATTTGCAATACGTATCATAGTTTGTGTGGCCGAGTGGTGAGACGGTCAGTCTACAAATCTTTTTATCGTGGGTTCGAATCCGGATAGAAACTCATTTTTATCTCTTTTTTCTCTTCATTTTAATCATGGGCGGATTGCGTAAAACATATTGCCCCCGTGCATCATGAAACTTGTAGAAGCCTTTAAGTAATCTCTTTAAGTGATGATGACAGTAGCACAACCCACTCTGTCAGTAAAATTGAATGATTTTTACATTGTTTGTTTTGAAGTGTTTTATTTCTATGTCCAAAAATTACTGAATAAAATAGACGTTTAACAAAGAAATGCAAAACGAAGAATAAAAATTTAAAACAACATATTTAGCTTCAGACTTGCACTTCTTTCAAAAATAGATGTTTAGTAGCATGGCACTTTAACCGTACGGCCATTCAGCCAGATGAGATATCGACACTAAATTAACGTACACATTGCAATTATACTGCAAATTTCTATATATAGAATGCGGAAAATAATATATACAGTGTGCGATAACCGTGTAATTATGCAATCGGACAGTTCAATATAATCGTAATAGTCAGTTTTTTTTACTTAAAATATCTGCCTTTCTTAATACACCCTTATATAAAAACATCCTCATGTTTTGTGTCATACGAGGAGTCCGTTATATTAACTACAAAAATCGACTGAACCATTCATAGAAGGATGTAGAAAATGTTTTTGCATTTTCTTGAAGCTAAGACACCAGTTCACGAAACTGGATGATGCTACTTTGGCACTCTTGGGCAACTCCCAAAATTCAAGATGGCGGACAAAATGGCGGATGAGAGCTAATTAATGCACAGGGAATTGTCAAGTTACCTCCCTTTGATTTTTCAAACATACCTTTTATATACTTATATACAAGGGGTACAATTGCATTTACTTGACCACTTCATCTAGATTTATTATTTTGTGACTCACAAAAAATACTGATACCCTGGCGGCACTTTAACGGCACGATTAAATCGATTAAACATAACTCTTCGAGCTATGAATATTAATGTTTCATAGCGCAGACCATAAATACGATTAAATTATTAAAAACATCAAAAACGGCACAACGAAAATCAACTTTAAGGTGTGAGCCTCAGAAAAAAAACAGTAGACAACCATGAGAGGTCCTATTAATATAAATATGGGGCCTTAAAGGGGGTCACCCTTAACAATTGATATCATTGCATGGTACTATGTAAAAATCCTTTATTTAAATATCAGCTCATTATATTAACTTTATTTCCCTCAATATTTAACATGATAATTATAATCGTTATTGAGGCCCCATAAAGGGATTTTATGGACAACAAATAGAAAAAAACCACCAACGACCAGTACATTTTCTCTTTTTATTTTTTACATTCTTTAAAGTATTTTGTGTGGCTAGCTATTTTGTCTTTTCATTGAATAAATTGCAAAACAAAGAACGTGTTGTATAACCACATGAGGCCCAAACAAGGGTAGAATTTATGAAAAATAATTGAATATCTAATTTGTTGTATTGATTATATAGGTTTCAGAAGTTGTATTAGTAACATTTAATCTATTTTGTACACTTCAAATAACATAATGATGAAACTTTTTAATTCTTTATATCATTTTGAGTGATGCGCCTCAGAAAAAAAACCAAGGAGAAAACCACGAAAGGCCCTAGTACCGAAATTTTGTGGCCCTGAAAGGGGTCACTTATTACAATTACAAGCAGTGCATAGTTTGGTGTAAAATATTTATTTATCAAATAAATTAATTAAATTTTCTTCACTCATGATGAGTACAATTACATCAGTAACATTTTTCAATATTTAACATGATGCTATGAATTGTTATTGAGGCCCAGGTAAGGTTTTTTAAGAAAACAAAACACTAAAAACAATAAATGACCAATAAAATTACTGTTCACGTTTTATTATATTATTTAAAGTATTTTGAATGGTTAATTTTGTAGAGCTAGCAAGAAATAAATCACAAAACTAAGTATGATCACATGAGGCCAAAACCAGAGGAAATTTATATAAATTTTTCAAAACGGGCGTATAAAATTGATAAGGTCTTCAATGTTTTATTGACCAATCCAGTATTTTACTCCAGAATCGGAGTTTGATTTCTACTTTCAGACAAAGACAACCAAGTTAGAAATAACTTGGCCAAGTTGCTTTAATTTCTGTTCGTCAATTAATTATGAAAAACGCATATTGAAATAGCCCTAATGCTAAGATCAAATGGCCACTTTTCGCACTTATCTCACCCAGTAAAGTGTTAAAGGAAAATTTACTAAAAGGCCCTTACTTTGATGTTAATCAGTTGCGTTCGATATTTCATCTTTTGTGCTTTTATTATGATTGTAACCACGGTTTAGAAAAAACGATTTAAGCATCTATCAAACCAAGTCATACATGTTTTATTATGTAATAATATATGTTGCAAAGGTGATTACAAATAACCATAATTTGTTAATATATATACCATGTATTATTACTCAAGTTGAACATACCATGTGACAAATGCTAATGCTTATCATTTAAGAAACACAAAGACTGACTAAACCACTGACTAATTTAGGGCCTTGGGACAAGTTCAAAGCAGATGCCGGGTCTCAACTGCAAATAAACTGGTGAAAAGCTATTTATGAGTGCACATGATACTTTCTTAGGCACATAAAATCATAAAACATATATTTTAATAACCATCTTAAACTTTTATTGAGATGATAATTCTAAAATTATGTGCCTATTTATGTGCCCCTGTTGGGCCCCATTTAGGCAAGATACCAGGCCCCTCATGTTTGTCTCCTGGGCTAATATTGATCAGGATGACTTAAAGTACCACCATGCCGATTTGGTGCTTTAATCACAATTTGCACAATTATTTCACTTGGTGTTGATACTTCAAAGGGCGTGGTCAATTAATTTGTGCCAAATGTCATTCCCCTACGATATGGTGCCAGGTGGGGGTATTCATCACTTCTGTCATAGCTCTTGGTGCAACACATCAGACTAGTAGAATTTCCTGCTGATACATGAGAGGAAGTTGTTATCTGTTTTGTTGTGACCATTCAACAACCTCTAAAATTTATAACACATATTGTTATAACTTGTTAATTTACTGAGAGGAAACCTCACACAAAGGTTAGAGGATTGGATAGTTATTTAGAGTGAGAGCTACTTTTGGTAAGTATTGTATATGTGTTCATTAGAAACAGTGCTCAACAGTTAGACTGGATATAAACTGTGAATGTTGAAGATTAATCTATCAATTGTACAGTGTATAGGTTTAGCTTTTGATGATATACAACACTACTACTGGTGGGAATATGATTAACTAACAAATAGTCTCCACTTGAGTTTGTTTGCTTCACTACATGGTTGTGGAAGAGCATGTCGAGACTAAACTATAAAATATCTAATTATAATATAAAAAAACACGGATTCGTGACAAAAATTGATTGTAAGGAAACTAATACAAAATTGGCGGTGAACGTTGAAAGTAGGGACAACTATTCGAACATCTTGCCAGAAGCTTGCATGCTAATTAGTCTTTATAACATTTTGTATTTTAGCTCGAGTATACGACGTATATAGAGAGCTGACCTACTCACACTCATTGTCCAGATTTAAGTTATTGTGCAGTAAAATATTTTTTACCATTCTTTTTCTTAAGATATTTTTTAAAGAGTCGTGTCTTGTTTACACAATTTAACCTTTGTAAGAGATTATATAACACAACACAGTGATATTTGTATTTAATAATACGTCATTAAGTGGATGGTTTTTTTCATCATCTAGTCTTAGTAATGTTCCAATTAAGCATGATATATTGTGATTACACAATAGTGTATAAAGCATGTATAAAGACAGACAGTCGAACATGCATATTAAATGTACATTCATCATTACGATGAAAAAAACAACAACATAAAACATGAAGCAGCTTGTACTTTTGATATTTAAGCACTTTTGATATAAAGATTATAAGAACTGAAAATGATTAAATAAACCAGTATAAGAAACTTCTGTCAAACATGTTACAGCATATATATTAAAAGGCAAAATATCTCTCTGATATGTATTTGTTTTAGTTAATTCTTAAATTGAAATCACTGAAAGTGATTGGAATTTAAAAGTAGCTGTAAATGTATTAATGTTGACAGCTAACGCACATTGCTCAAAATTTATCATATCCGTAATGATTTTTGCTAAAAACATGCATAACTCGAGATGAGGTGTGTATATACATATATATATGTATATACACACCGCTCTTGCAAATCATCAAATGTTGTGTACGCGGTGTTTTGCTAGAAATGCAACGGTTTTGTGTACGTTGGCGAAACCGGGGACACTCTATACCAGCGCCACCTATTAAATCTGTCCCGCATCCGTACAAGACACAGCGACCCCGTGGCCGAGCATTTTTATACTAACGGCCATAACGTTGCAGTCTTCTCGGTCATGGGGTTAGAGTAGCTGAGCGGAAGCGCCATCTACAGGAAAACCATGGAACAACTGTGGAAGGATAACTTACGAACATACCGACCGTACGGCATTAACACTAAAGAATAAGACGGGGAAGCGCGCCAACACGCAACGTGGACGAGAGCGCGCACCGAAACGACGTCAACGTCATCTGTTACAGGCAATCCGTAACTTTAGGCAATTTGTAAAATGCCTGAAATGTTTTGGCATTTTGTAAATTGCCTGGCCATTTTAGGCATTTTATAAAATGACTAAAATTTCTAGGCAATTTACAAAATGTCTGAAAAAATAGCTCAATATTTTACACATTGCCTCAATGTAGTTTATGGTCATTAGGCTTGAGGATTTCATTCCTTCTTATCCAAATTGTCAGCAATTCTCCCATAATTGTTGCCAGTTTGAAAAGTGAAATGTCGAAAAATGAGCTAACTGTAATCATTTAGTTTTTAATATAATTGCAAAGTTAAAACCTTTGTGGTCTTGGAACAAAAATATAAGGCACACCATTCTAAGACTGAGAAAGATATACGAGTTCAAAAACTATAGGTCAACTCCTACGTTACGGAACATAGAAGCACGAGTACAATTAATTGATAACTAGTTTTAAAGTGAAAGTCTGTATTTCTGTCCATGTTAGTATGGAATTTCATTCAATGGCCAATATTGATACATGCTTGTCAGAATAGCGCAAGCAGAATTCATTATTATTTTGTTGTTGTTAAGAAAAGATAACGTAACACAATTATGTCAATATGTGTACTTGTCACAAATAGACATGGGGAACATTCTTTTCCAAATTGATGAAAACTAAAACATATAAGGCACAAAATAAAATGTCAATTAGTTTGAAACATGACATCGTATGCTCATACGTAATGACATATTTGATATACCATGGAGTTACGGAACATAGTAAAAATTAGAAAGTCTTCCAAACTCGAACAAAAAAGATTTAAGTTTATGTTCTGCCATATTACAAAATTATTATACTACTGAGCTTGGAATATAACAAATGAGATATAAGAAGTAAGTATGATGATATTAACCTAACTAAAATGCACTTTTACTGATATATTCTAGTGTGTATACCATGTAGATATATGAAATAAACGACACTGAGCGCGATGAACATTATAAATAGTCAATAAATTAGCTATTTGTTAAAATTACTATGCTAAGCGGCGTTACGGAACATATGTTATGGAAAGTATTTAGCACCACGATGGGATCTAATTATATTAACAACCCATTCGTTTGGGTTTGACATTATAATTTTTGGAGATCGTGTAGGTCATAACTATTATGCAGTAAAATAGGTAATTTTTAATCCGTGCCAATTAAAACTCGAGGACGCGATCATACTTAATTTAGTGAGAAACATTTTTTAAATTGACAATCACATTTTGGAATGAAATCAAATCCAGAAAAGTTTGATAAATTGTATGCATAGTTTGGCTTAAATTCAACTTTGGTCAAACGTTCCATTTGATATATACCTAAAAAGGGAAACTGTTTTTGTCATATGTGTTTTTACGAAGTATTTCTAAAATTGAACTGGCAAAAAAATTGGTATTGCTAAATTTATTTTGTAATATATTTTATTTTCATTAAATATTGCAATCACTTATTAACATATTTACTTGTTTCTTACCCTATGATAAAAGTTATTAAAGTAAGAATATCATTAAATCATAATAAATAGTATGGTATCTATCGTTAGTTTAGCAAATGATGTATCAATTCAGTGATCGCGTAAATCGTTATTATTTCAATCTATGTTCCGTAACAAGCTCTCTGTACTCCGTAACGAAATGAATTTTCATTCTAAATGAAAGAGACATCAACGTTTTTTCTTTCCACTTAAAGAACTATGTCAGTGGATGTATTATTAATTGTAAAATTTAAACTATGAAAGTCATCCATCACACAGATTTCAGATTTATGCTTCATCTTGTACCTTCACTAAAATAAGTTTTTCTTACACACGTACCGTAACTGTTAGTGCTAAGGCCTAATTTTGCTTTTAACTTGCACAAACAATCAAAAGAGAAATATCGAAAACAATAACAGTTTGTTTCTTTCATAAATCATATCATATAGCTTGTCAAATACTTGTGACGGAGAATAGTCGTTACGGAAGACAGAGGTTTTGTAAAAGTTTCCCTCAATAAATAAAGAAATAACAATAGATTTACGCGTTACTTGCACTTGATCACACCAATGTACAGTGGCAAACAAGAATTCAATGTAAAAACACCTATAATGTCGCTAGCAACTGTGCTACGCTCGTTATGGAAGCATAGTTTCTTAAATGCGATATTTAAAAATTTGAGTTTGGAGTTAATTTGTCCATTCTCCTTTGGACAGATGAGATTCAAACTTTGTTTCCCACGATATTTGACTCATTGTAGTATTAGTAAACGGTTTAACAATTAAGAACAACACCTTTTGGAAAGTAGTTTAACCATGCAAAAATAGTTACGGTAACATAGGACTGTTTTGGAGACAATCCTAAAATGTGGAAAATGTAAGAATTTCATATTCGTATAAGTAAAATCATACAATTCACTACGCATATACTGTAAATAAATACATATTATACGCAATAACAAACCTGAGATTATTTTTTTTTCAAAGCAAATATTAAAAATAGAGCTGGAGACACGGCATTTTTCTACTTCTTGAAGTTTTTGCTTAGCAATTTTTTGCCAAAAGAGGTAAGTTTTCCATGTTTCTTTTGTACCACTTTAGCAACAACAATCTAACTTAACATTTCCAAGTGATTAAAACAATAAGTTTTTTTACGTTAAGTATATAGTCGTATATAACCTGGAGACGCGTATTTTTCAAAATGGTAACCATTTCTGGAGAACGGCTGTTGTATTTGAATATGACCATTTCTACCTTGGTTTACATCGAAAAATGTCTATGGTTATCCGAATCACTTTGAGCAGTCAATGACAAAGATATACAAAGGAAAATAAATCATCAAATAAGAATGTTAACATGCGAAATGTTATATTTTTACGTTTACAGCATATTAATTGTAGCTCCATCTGATTCAAATTTGTTGACTTAATAAAATGTAATGTGATTTTGTTGCAGCGCAATTGTGTATTAGCTGTGTCTACTTAATTCCTAGAAATAATTATGCTATCACTATATCATATAAGATTCATAATGTTCAACAGTAACAATCTTAGGAAAGATTTTGTGCCAATATGCCGAGCTTAAGTGTGGGTAAATCTGGTTCTGATGAAGATTTCATATATATGCAATATATGTAGTCGTTTTTTTGCATGGAAATAGAACAATACATTATATTACAATATATTTACAGTATTTTATAGAAGCTAGTGACATTTTAGCCGGTCATTTAACGGAAATTTTCAATAAAATTCAATAAAAGGCATATATCCAGAGGCTTAGACTCGCGGTGTTATTATACCATTATTCAAGAAGGGAGGTAACTACTTCGATGTGTCTGTTTACAGGGGGATAACGCTTCTGAGTAATTTTGGTAAATTATTTTCATGTATATTAAATAAACGCATATCTGACTGGGCGGAACAAAACGTGGCTATATCAGACGCACAGTTTGGTTTCAGGCCTGGTAGATCCACCATAGACGCTGTTTTATCTTACAGTCGTTAATACAAAAACTAATAGGGGAAAACAAAAGACTATACTGTAGTTTTATCGATCTTAAACGTTGTTTTGATTCGATTTATAGACATGCCTTATGGTGGAAACTACATAAATATGGTTTAAATGGGCAATTTTTACGGATTATTTGAAATATGTATCAGTCTATCAAATCATGCGTTAAATATTGTGATACCTACTCAGATTATTTTGATATTTCCGTCGGTCTTCGCTAGAGTGAAATTTTATCACCAATATTTTTTCTCTCTTTGACGAAGATTTGGAATTGTTTTTACAAGATAGAATAGCGAGTGGCTTAACTTTACAAGATATTTGTATTATATTACTTTTGTTCGCAGATGACAAGGTCATTCTCGGTCTGACCCCCGAAGATTTACAACTATCATTGCATAAATTACACGAGTATTGCTCTACATTGGGCTTAGAAGTTAACGTACAAAAACTAAGATAGTTGTTTTTCGAAAACGAGGTAGTGTAAATTTGCATGAACGTTGGAGCTATGGAAATGAAAATATTGAAATTGTCGACAATTTTAATTATCTAGGGGTAACACTTAATTACAAGGGAAGTTTCGATCTAAATACCCAAACATTGTACGGGAAGGGTTTAAAAGCTATGAATGTTTTAAGAGGCTGTCCACGAAAAATCAGGCAGGATACACTAAAAATGTGTTACAGTTGATTTTTCTATTTTCAGCTTTTTTTAGTTTCAGTCGTTCATAAACTAAGTCAAAAACATTTCCTGAAAATATTTTGGCTGTATTTTCGAAATTCAGTGAAAAAATGCTATTTTTGAAAATTTCCGACTTTTTCACTTTTGCTCTTTATTTCAATGTAAGGTGTGTTTTTATAAATGCCTGTAACTCCTGATATGACGCTTGAAAATTATGGAAAGCATATAACAACATTAATAGACAGGTTAAATTTTAATCATAACGAGAAAAAAAGATGGAACACTCTTTCAATAAATTGTAATTACGTAAATCGTTATCCTATTTTTTCAACTTTTGATCAAAGGGAGACAACTCTGTCCATACTGTCATACATGTCTTTTTTTACTTGTGATCCAATTTTTCATACTTTGCGTCAAAGTTATATTTTTTTCATTTCATTAAATTCAGATATATATTTAAAGAGAAAAAAATATATTAAATAATTATTTGAACATGTTTCTCTCGACAAATTGCGAAAAAATATTTCGTCTAACAAAATTGTCGTGAATTATCTCCCTTGGTTTGCATACGCCATTTGCAATTTTGCACATTGTTAAGATAAGATAAGATAAATTTTATTTTAAGTCGGCAAGACATAGCAAAAGACAACATAAGCCATAAAGGCTTGTGAACCGACTATGAATAACATAAGTATACAAAAAACATGTGTAAAACAGCTAAAATAGAATATGACATTACATTGTTTACAATTATGTATGTACAAACATATACATACATATATATACATACATTCAAATGTATACATATATATGCATGCACACACATGCACATACACACATACACATGCATACACATACATACACATTACTCATTCTAACAGTAAGGTAATTTGAAAGACATGACATTAAAACAAAAGCAAGGTAATAAATACTTTACAATACAATACAAAGCATCAAATGTAAAAACAATACATAGCATCAAGCGCAACACACATAATAAATAAAAATACATCATGATGGAATCTGCTGATATGGATCTAGCATTGGGTATTAAACTGCCTCAAACTTACGTATTAAAGCCAAATTTAAAAGGGAGGCATAAAATGCAGGAATTAAAATAAGAATAAAACAACTAGAAGCATATTTAAAATAAACTGATCAGCAGTTTCCTCAAAATGAAATAAAAAAACAACTTCAAGCTAAGCGAGCAAAACATAGTCGTAGAGTGTTTAAAATGGAACAAAAATAGCAAAAACAGCAAGCAGAAAAGTACATTAAATTAATTAAACTAAAATAACAACTGCAAGATAAATGAGTCAAGGTGGTTTAGCACGCCGCACCAGTTCTGCAATATCTAATTTCTAGGATTTTTTCTATTTTAGTTGTGTTGGCAACTGAGCAAAAGTGCCAGGATAAGGGACAAAAACTGAAGTTTGATAAAATGAAGGAATGAAAAATAGTTAATTTACTTAATTTGCTTAAATTTTTTCCTATTCTCTTGAGTATATTTAATTGTTGTGCAGCCTTGCTGCAAATATTACTAATATGAATGTCAAAATTTAGCTCATAGTCCAAGTTAACACCTAATAATTTAACTACATCATCACAGGTAATGGTTGCATCTTTAATTTTAAATGTGGGATTTTTGTCATGAGTTTTTTTGCCAATGGCTATTGCTTGAAACTTGGTAGGATTGGCTTGCATACAGTTAAAAGTAAACCAGTCAATTAAAATATTGCTTTCGCTTTGCAAAACGGATAAAAGTGTACTATAATTCTGGGAGCTGAAGGACAGAGTATTGTCATCGGCATAATTATATAAGGTGCCTTGCTGAATGAAATAGAATATGTCATTTATAAAGACATTAAACAGGAGGGGCCCAAGTATGGATCCTTGAGGTACACCCTTTATGATATTGGCCCAAGTACTAACATTGTTTCCAATTTTAATTTGTTGAGTTCTATTTGAAAGGTATGATTTAAGAATGTTTACAGAGATATCTGAAAGACCATATGCTTTTAATTTACACAGTAAAATTTCATGGGGGAGACAGTCAAATGCTTTTGATAGATCCATTAGGATAGCTGCAACGTATTGGTTTGAGTCAAGAGACGATTTCCAGTCCTCAATAAGTTTCAGAAGGGTAGTTTGACACCCATGACCTTTTCTGAATGCACAGAGATATTTATCAAATATGTTATCAAAGAAGTCATATAGCTGTTCCGCCAAAACTTTTTCAAAAATTTTAGATGGTGCTGGCAAAATGCTTACAGGTCTATAATTTTCTTTTATCAAAGGGTCGTTTTTTTTAAAAACTGGGGTGACCTGAGCTTGTTTTAATCGGTCAGGAAAAATACCAGAATCTATTGAATTATTTATGAAATTAGTGTAAAAAGGCACAAGAGACGGGGAGCCAAGTTTCAAAAGCTTTAAGGAAATCTTATCAACACCTGTTGCCTTCTTTATATTGAACTTATTAATAATTTTTGACACAGTTGAAGGTTCAACATAAGAAAAATTAAAAGAATCTACAGAGAAGTTTTGTCCTAGAATTTTGTTCAAGCTTGGGTGATTATTCTGGTTAAAATTATAATCCTTTCCTATATCTTTAGCCACATTTATATAAAAAGAATTAAAAACATCTGCTACTTCACAGTTACCTGAGATAATTTTCTGATTTTCATTTAAAATGATATTACTGTTACTACTGATTGACTTGTTTGACATATAAGGTTTGATAGTGGACCAAAAATCTTTGAACTTACAGCCACCGGTACATCTTTCTAAAAAATAGTTGTTTTTGGAAGAACGTTTAATTTTATTAACAAGATTTCTTCTTTTTCTATATTCATCCCAGTTTTTGGAGTTTTTATTCTTCAGATATTTATTAAAATACATTTTCTTGTTATAAATGGTCTTTCTTAATTCTTTATTCATGAAAGGAAGCTGTACAGGTCTTTTATATGCCTGCTTAAAGGGAGCATGAGTGTTCATAATGTTGACAATATCTTCTTCAAATTGGTTATATGCTGAATTTAAGTTTTGATTTGTACAATTATATTTTTCAGAGTCAAGTTTCATTAAGTCATTGTTGTACGCATCAACATTAAAATTTTTAAAACTCCTATATGTGATTTTCTGTTTTTCGTTTCTTGGAACGGTTGTATTAATAACAGTACTAATCAAATTATGGCAATCACTGATGCCTGTAGAAAAATTTAGAGTTCTCATACAAAGCTTTTTACTGTTGGTTAAAATACATCTAAAAGTGATGGAGTACAGTCTTTCTTAAAACAAGTAGCTTCTTTGATCAGATTTGACAAGTTAAAAATTTCAATTATTTCAGACAGAGTCTTACTCTTTCTCTCACACAGGAGGTCATAATTTAGATCACCTATGACAGCATAATGGTCATATAAACTAATACACTTGTCTAGTGTTTTACAAAAAATATCTGAGAAAAGACTATTGTTCATGTTTGGTGGTCTATAAACACATAAGAAGTACCATTTAGCATTATTAAGAGTTACCTCATATATAATGTTCTCAAGATTATCTGGTTCTATATCTTTTCGCCTCCTTGATGGGATGTCACTACGAATAAATGATGCCAGGCCACCTCCCTTCGCATTTCTGTCCTGTCGTTCAAACTTAAAACCAGGGATCTCATAAACCGCACTTCTATGAGAATTGTCAAGTTTAGTTTCTGAAATAAACATCATGTCAACAAGTTTATCATTAAGTACTTCATGAATTTCAACATATTTTGAGTTTAGACTGTTGATATTTAAATGAGCTATAATAAATTTTCTTGGATGTGTATTGCGGACGTCAGCTAGTTCTTTGAAAACAGATTCATTCTGCATGGAGCCTGATGATAAGTCAAAATCAATGTTAATTGAGTTTTCAAAGAAGGAGTCAGTGAAGTGGAATGTATCACAGTGATTGTGTATCCTGGGGTCTGACGTATCCTTCATAGCCGAGTACTGATCTGGAGGAATGTTGGTTAGATATTCAGTATCGTTATTGAGTGATAAGTTACAGTCACACTCATGTGATATATCAAAAAATGAGTCACTAAACTGAAAGTTCGTGCATATTTCACAACACCATGGTTCATCACTTAAGCTCAGCTCAGAATATTTGTTTACAGATATGTTTGCACATTTTATATGCCACCAGAAGTAGCAAGATTCACAATAAATAGCCCTGTGTGTCTTGGCCACAGGTTTAAAGCAATTACCACATGGATATCTAGGTGGACCTGGGTTTACAGAAATATCACCACACTGTAATAAAATACATACAATTAGCATATGTTTACGAAATTCAAGTTTAATCGGTTGGGAAAATGGTTGATTTCTGCTATGTTTAATGTGGTAAAACAAAACATGAGACATGTTACATAAATTATCAAACCCTACCTTGAGTTGATTAGGTGTGGCATATGAACCAGCCAACCAATCTGTGGTAGATTTTACCAAACATATGGTAGTACCATTTGTCCATTCTTGTTCGACCATATGATTATGAGTGCTTCGGGTTGATAAGACACTGTCAACTGGTGTTTCAATACACTGAAATATCAGCAATAACTGCAGCACAAAATTCAGCAACATCATTAGTTTCAAAGCACACAATATAATATGTAAAATTGTTGACATCTGACGTTTGTTTACAACTAAAACAAGTTGTTACCGACAAATATTTTCTAGGAAACCATCGTCTTTTTGTGTGAATTTACAAGGTAAGTAAATTTAGTTTAATTAAGATTTATTTTACACCGGCATTTATATGTTTTGTTTCAAATCAGACGGAATTTTTGACGTAAAAGGACTGATAAAAGATGTTTATCAGAACGTGGAAAGAGATTTGGCTTCCTCATAAGTCTTGAGGCATATGACCCAAAATTATGAAACTAGATTGATGTTCAATGACTGATTAAAGATCTTTACAGTGAACCTAAGCATTGAACATTGATTATTTGGGGGATTCACCTGAGAACATAGGAAAAAATCTTGAGGTGTGGATGACCTTTACCTCAACAATTTTAAATTTTCTGTCTTGATTTTTAAGACCTTGAGAGGCATTAGCCTGGTGAATTTAGGCAGATTTGTCCCTATTGTTTATTATTACATGAACAAGCTGTTTTTGTTTGAGATGTAAATCATAGGCGGATCCAGGGGGGGGGGGGCGCGGACCCGGCGTACGCCCCCCCCCTACAATTGCCCAAGCAAAGTTTTTTTTCTATTATGAAATATGGTATTTATAAGAAATATATATAAACATGTAAAAATATTTCGCACACTACGCGTGCAACATAGCATACATTATAAAACAATTACTTTCTTTATTGTAAGAGTTTAACATGATTCAGCGGCTTTTAGAAAATTATAGGATATAATTATCTAGATGCTTTATATTTTATACTCAGGATAAGGATAGTTGAGGATCTGAAAATATGCATGAATCCCTTAGAAATAACCAAATCTAAGGAATTTCCAGGGCCGCTGGTCCTCTGGTCAGGGTTTTGCCCTAGACCATTCGAGGCCTTACGGCCCCTTGGAACCCCATTCTGCTTATTCATTTAGGCCCCCCTCTAACTAGAATTTCCCACCCTCTCTAACCAGAAATCTTGGATCCGCCGATGTAAATCATGATATATTATGTTAGATATTTTTTTTGGAGAATGGCTATATATTGGATTGTGTTTACCTTTAATTTAAACTTGCAAAATATGTATTAAGACTGCTTCATTATTGAACTAATAAGTCATATTGGTTTACTATTTCAGGAAATAATGGTAAGAAAGGAAATAATAATATTCATAATATTTGCAAGCATCAACTATACAGTATCCATAGATCTGCTATAATGCTGATATAACAAATCATAGAAACAAGGTATGTTCTTCTACAAAAGCATGGGAAATATCTTGGAAAAATTGTTTGATTTAATTTATTATCATTGTAAAATGACAAAAAAATTAATCTGCATACAGCTCAGTCACCACAAGTTAAAACTATCACATGAAATTCAATTACCAGGAATGTTTTTCCTACTAGTGCTACTATCAATAATATATTCTTCAAATCATATAAGTAATGTTATTTTCTCTAGTTTGCTTTATTTACTATGGTAAACATTTATCATTTTGTATGTTGCTATAAAATGAAATTTGTTTATTTCAGAATGACAACAACAGATGTCTCATAAAGTGTGTGTTAATGTTCTCAATGTTACTGGTTCTGAGACAGGAGAATAATGAACATTTTGTTACAAAAAGAACATTTTTAAGACATATTCCATTACTTGATCCGCTCAGATAACTTCATGACATACAGATAAATGTATAATCGACATTCATTATATTATGATCAACATGTGATTGTTGTTTTATTCTGTATCTATAAGGATAAATAGTTATCATTATGTTAATTGAGTAGGTGGAGCCCCATGAACAGATGATTTCAAAATATTTAATCATAACCATGGCAACCAAATCAAATTTTAAGTTTTGATATTGGAATACTGCTTTTAACTTGCACATTATAATTTAACTTGTGAAAAGTTACTTGGAAGTTTTTGAACAAATAATAAAGTGTGGTGGTAAGAATTTGCAATGTTAAATAAAGTGGGTGGGGTATGAATTTTACATCATTTATAGATTATGGCTTTGATTTTAGGTATGATATATCAATCTTTACTTACTGTAAATACTTTGATATATTTAAATCTGATTAATATCCAGCTTTTAAATGGTGTAATTTCTTTGACTTTCAAGAATAGAATCAGAAAAAAAGAAAAATAACTGAAATTCATTAATTTTGATAAAATAATGTAATTGTTTCTTGACCGTTGTCATGAAAACTGTCATTTAATGCACTACAACTTATGTAATAAAGTATGTTATCATATACAAATGTTGATTTATTGAAAAAATATATGTTATTTCAAAAGAAAAAACATTTTAAAGTATTTGGCAAATTGCCAATTTTTTGGCAAATTGCCAATTTTTATCGTTATTTTTCTTTCTTCTCTTTGAGAGTTCCATCTTTTTTATTTTAATTTTTTGTTACACCATATTTCGCCTTTACATTGTTAGTAATGTAATTCTATTTCATGCGTCATATTGGAAATTATGAGCATGGTCATATGCACAGTTTTCAAGGAATTTCAAGAATTGAAAATCATGGTGTTTTGAACTCAATTTTTTTTCTATGAACTTTAACCTGTGTCACTTGTGAATATTATGTTTTAATGGTTATTTGAATATATAATGATATAAACTTATGTTTGTTGTAATTTTTTCATCATTGTTTGCCCAGGAGATTGATGAAAATATGGAAAAAAACTTTTTTCCAAGTGCATTTCATGCTAAAAATGGCCAAAACACTAAATCGCGTTGCTATAGCAACCAAATGATGCAAATGAAATTCTAAACCTAATTTCTTCATATTTGCATCAATATGATCAACTGACAGCAAAATCATCAAATTCTGAGAGATAGCATGTAACACTGACTGCCTGATTTTTCGTGGACAGCCTCTTAATATCTAACCTCAAACGGTACGAGACCAAGCCAAAGGTGGCTTTACAATTATTTAATGCTTTTGTTTCTTCCGTCATAACGTTCGGTTGCGAAAAATGGCGTTTTACAAAGTCTAAGAAACTCGAGACATTACATTTGAAATTTTGTAAAACAATACTAGGCGTTAAGGGTGTATAGGATTTGAAATTGAAAAATCTATGGAGTGGGTGTGGTTATTAAACATATTAAAATATCCATAAATTCAAAAATATTTTTATATATTTTGTAAGTGATGAAAAAATGAAAAAATATCTTTAATTATGTGTTTGGACTGACGTTCGGAAGGCCATTTCAAGGTTAGGATAAATGTTTTCATTTCTTTCTAAATGTCTTATTTGTTGAGATTTTTATATTTTCACTGTCACATCTATACACTTAATGCATCACTTACAAAATATATCAAAATTATTTGGAATTTATGGATATTTTGATATAACTAGTTACCCCACCCACTTGATAGATTTTTTCAATTTCAACAAATGATAAACCCTTAAACAGACGAGTTGTAATGTAAGTGTCTATGGCGAACTAGGTCGTTTCCCACTACATATAAACCGATTTGTACGAATTTTAAAATATTGGTATAAATTAGGTTATAGCGAAAACATTATTATTAAATCCATTGTTGAATAATCGCTTGATGACGTAAATAAATGCCACGTTTATTGGTTTAGCAATGTAAAAATTTATTAGAAAAATATGGATTTCTACATATCTGGCATAATCCATATTCTATAATATCAAACTTTTTATACCAATATTTAAACAGAGGCTTTTTGACGAGTTTTTACAATCATGGTATAGCAAAAAAAGAATCAAGTAGTTCTTTAAAACTCTACAATTCTATTACAGACTTTTTTGTTTCGAATCATACTTGAATACAATTATATCTCGAAAATATAGAACATATCTTACTACATTACGTATTTCTAGCCTTAATTTAAGAATTCAGATAGGTCGTTACTCAAACACCAGAGTCGAACAAAATCAGCGATTTTGCCAATTTAATCGACGTCAAAGACGAGTTTCATTTTATTTTTAAGTGTCCTATGTATGACCATATTTGAAAAATTTACATTAAGAATTTCTATAGAATTAAACCGAGTATTTTTAAATTCATTAATCTTTTAAACAGTAGTAATAAATCAGAATTAACTTCTCTCGAGAATTATGTAGAAGAAGCTTTTATAATTCGAAATAATGTATTAACCCAAATCAATTAGTATAAGTAAATGTAAATATATTACAAAGTAACCTATAATAGTTATGTTTTGTAACTATTCTATTACATCAATACTTGATGTGTACATGTATATTGTTATTGTCTATGTTGTATTTATTTACTTTATAAACCTATCATTATACATGTATTTTTGTTTTTGATTTACATTTAGTATAATCAGACATTTCTCTGATATTATGTCTCTATGTTTGTCATTGTCATTGTATAATCTCGTTCATCCGTGGCTTTGTAATTTTGTCATGTCATTGTAAAATTGTAATATTTTCATGTCATTGTAATTTTAGGATGTTGTCTATTTATGTTATGACCGTATTGATTATGATGTAATCATTGCATTCTTATAATTGTTAATCACTAGAAACTGTATAGTTTTTGTGAATAAATGTATGTTCTGTTCTGTTCTGTTCATTATATTGGCTGCCTGTAATGCCCGAAAAGTAGTTATTGCTAGTGGTAAGTTAATTTGTTTTATTTCTACGACCATTCTCCCTCCTACCAATGTTTTTAATTATGTAGGACAGTTGTCAGTCACTGACGAAAGTATGTGCTTTGTAGTTGTTAAACAGCTCAACCCAGAGATTTAGCCTTTCCAGGAACAGTGAGTAGGTTGACTGGCCCCCGTTATATGACCTATATAATGTGTTGCTACGGCGTATAACCCAACAAACAAACAAACTACAATCCATCTTAAGAAATAAAAACGCCTGTTATATAGTTTTATATTAGTCCATGTAGTATAGGATATCGGCTGTCTTACTGTTGACGTTTAACCACGCCTGTTATTGTTATATAGTTTTATATTATTCCATGTAGTATAAGATATCGGCTGTCTTACTGTTGATTGTGAACCATACCTGTTATTGTTCGTTTTTTCTCATCTGTCAAAGCTTGAATAATTTCACGGTGACTGAACGCATTGTTTTTGTACTGGCGGCCTAATTGTTATTAAAAATATGTTGACTAAAACATATCATACGGCATAAGCAGCGTTTCTCGATCATAATACACATTTTCGGAAACTCATGGATGTATTACGACTTAAATTTTAACAAACGCATTCACCGTGTAATTATTCATGCTTTGACAGTTGAAAAAAACGAACAATATATATAGCCGCGGCCGTGGCGTAGTGGTTAGCATGTCTGACTTCGAATCCGGAGATCGCGGGTTCGAAACCCGGTCGCGGCAGGTCATACCCTATACATGAGGTGTCTGCCTCGTGGTAGGGTAAGTTAGTACTGGTGATAGATAAGTGTCCAGGAAACCTATTGTAGGAAGAGCTGGCCGTCGTGTATATGACCTAAATATGTGTTGAATGCGACGTTAAAAAAACAAACTAACAAACAAAAACGAACAATATATAGTTTTATATTAATACATTTGTACTTGCTACACGTAATACACATCTATAATGGTGTGTTCTATGATGATTTATCGCCCACTTTTATAGTAGTAAACATATTGCTGTTATCTGGCATTTACAATGTACCAGACAAGCCAATCTTTGGAAATGTTTTATGATATTTGCAGATGTTGTAACACCTTCTTACATTTTAGAGATGAGAGTTATCTAGAGAACTAGTTGGTGCCATGAAAGTTGTCGCCCGAGGTGTCTGACAATAATGAATAACAATAAAGATGTGTGGATTACCAGAAACACGATTTGTTCAAGCTAATTTAGTTTACTTTAATTAGTTGTCATTATTGACGCCTATAGGGCATCGTTATATTTATTTTAAGTTTACGGCTTCTGCGTCAGGAAGATGTCATCGTAAGATAATAGTCGATTCTTGGCAAACATCACTCCATGCACAGCTGATGATGATTTGTAACTATTATTGGAATATGTGGTCAGCGCAGTGTAATCTGTTTCAGAAAGTGATTGTACTATATTAGGCATCACTTACACGTCTTTATTAATTTTCTGTCAAGGTTTTATACACTGTACATTGTTTCAAGAGACAATTTACGTAATAAGTGAAACTTTCTTTAGTCTTTCGTCTTACCAATATTAATAAGTTGACATTTAGAATCGTTTGTCATTGAGTGGGAAGTATATCCTTACAGATCAAACCAAATTACCACTTCTCGTATAACGTGACTTCATTAATACACGGTTTCGATTTTAACGAATACCAATTTTCAGTAGTTATAAATGTTTTTGATACAGGCAAATTGTAAATTTAGGCAATTTGTAAAATGCCTAAAAATGCAGACATTTTGTAAATTAGATAGAGATACATTTATAGATATATTGATTTCATTATAAACTGTTGTACTCGTACATGGCAAGTATATTAAAACATACACAAGTAAATCATACATCTTATACAGCTATGTCTACATTAGAGGATAGCACAAGAAAGGACTATTATTTACATTGTAGTCCTTTCAATATAGTGTTGCCATTGGCTGCTGAAAGTGTTTCATATTACAATAGACAATCTTATTACGTAATGGAACACATGGTCTTATTTTTACACTTTGTGGAAAGAGAGGAATGTCATCCTAAAATCTCACGACCATACATTATGTTTAGGCAATTTGTAAAATATTCAGTTAACTTTCATTTAATTTAATTCAATTTATAAAATGCTCAAGTGGCCAGGCCATTTATAAAATGCCTAAACATTTCAGAAATTTTACAAAAGGCCTAATTTACAAATTGCCTGTAACATTATATACATATATAATTATGTATACATGTATGTCGCTGCTGTTCTTGGATGGTAGACACGAACACATTAACGGTTGTAGTCAATGGCAAAACTATAAACCTTAAATATATGTGCATCAGGAAAGAAAAAAACTGGGTTAAAATGATAGTTTAATTCGTTTCTTTGTTAGATGTTTTTAATGTTTAATTATTCAATGTAGTTCTATTGCGAATTTCACTGTTCCATTTTACTTTTTCACTTACATGCTACAATATATTCTATAAGTAATGACAACCGGATTGTTGAAGCGCACGCGCAATACAATGTAACAATGCTATTATGATTCTGAGTTAAGTTTTGGTTGTCGAACACCCTCATCGGGAACAGTCTTGCTCTGGACACTGTTGAACGAAAAAGATTTGTTTCTAGTGCACACAACCCATTTTCAACTTGTTTGTTATCGGTCAAGACGGACTTTGACTTCGTGGGAAAATAGTTCCACAATGAACAGATCATTGTACATCCTCTGATTATATATTTGTAGCATTCTTATACTGGAGTAATAAGGGACATTAGTCAGTTATTTCCCCTTGTATACTCTTCAAATAGCTAGGACCAAGCAGATGGATTACTCGGATTTTACCTTTACTTTTTAATGTCAATTTGCCACAATTAATCTTAAATAACTTTTTTGTTAATCATCTAATTTGTTTTAAAATCAAGCTAAGTATTGTTAGAGTAAAGAACTACCTAAATTTCATCACTTCTGTTAATATCTAAATTAACAAGAAAGATATTAGATGAAATATTTTATTATCCTTACATAGGACTTCAATGATAAAACCCGAGGATTCCAACTGTAAGGACCTACTTACCAATTGGATTGCTTCAGATTTTAACAAGGAAAGATAACTGACTAAAGTCCCTCATTGTACAAATACGACTGCACACTACTCTACATTATAAATATACACTTTTACATTTTCTATTACATGTATATCGTTTGTTTGTTCATACATGACTAAAAATAAATGATTTCTTCTGTTCTACCAGTGAGTGAGTGTTTTATACGAACTATTCTATCATTTTATGCTTGACACGTGCTGAGTAATTACATTTAGTATTTTATAATACTAGCCCACTATATATGTGAATAAGGTGAATAGGGTAATTTTAATATATTTTAATAACGTGTCTTGTTGGTGTAATGGTAAAACGTTCTACCATCATAAGTATGATTGACTAAGAGGGCGGTGGTTTATCTGCCTCACTTTTTTTGTAAAAATGAACTATTCAAATTTTATTTTTAATAATGCCTTACCCCCTGAATGGATTGGTTTATTATAATGATTACACAAACACGTTATGTTATTTTGTGCGAACTGTACATGGACGTGCTATAGGTCAGAAGGTCTACAACTTGTACCATTGTTAATGTGACAACAAAAGTGCAACTATTGAACCTCGATAATAATTTTATATAGTACATTTAAAAAGGAGGCTCCATGATTTAAAATATATTTATTTTCGTTGTAAAACCTTATTATTTACTTAACCAAAAGAGAAATTATTTAAATGAATCAATATTCAGGTACAGTTAAACCTAACATCAAGACCACACCTTAATAACAAATATACCTCTTCGAAACATTTCACATGCACCTATCTCATACATTTTAAAATGCAATATTCACTCCGTACAACAGCTGTCTGTTTAAAACAGTCCATCAACTACAGTTTAGCTAGCTCTTATTCTATCTTGGGTTTACTGTAATTTTAACTTACATCATATTCTCCAATGTACAGAGTGCAAGTACAATATCTAACTGGAATACTACACAAACAAAACTTGTTCAATTGAAATATATTACATATTTGTATTTGACAATAACAATCCTACAAAACAAACTTTTAAACTACTATCTAATGAATACAATATTTAACATAACAAATACAATCACTGTTTATTCACGAACCTTTACTGTATTAAATCACAATTGTCCCCTGCATCAGTTATATCAAATACAAAAATGTTATCATATAAAAATATTGTTTACCCCCTACATCAGTGACATAAAACCAAGAGTTTAATCATTTATTTGCCAGGAATCTGGAATTTCATATTAAAAGTGCAAATCTACAAATGATTAAACTAATGTTCTACATTTTAAAGGTATTGTGTAATAGAATAAGACATATCAATAGATACAGCATAAGGCCGGCTTTCCATAGTGCCGTGAACATGGTCCGCTTGCATGTCCGTGGCCGCATCTGTTAATTTTATTTCCGTAAAGGGCTATTCTACACTAAGGCTAGTATTCCATAGTTCCGTGCTATGTCGTCCGTGTCCGTGTATTTTTCGTTCAACAGGAATATCGTTGGGTCTATTCCATACGTTCGATCCGCCTCCGTTTTACTCAGCGAGCGAAATTTCACGTACATGGAGAGTTCGCGGATGCATATTGTACAGGAAGCACCATTCAAATGCAAAATAACCAAGTTAATTGCCAAATATATTTGAGAAAAAGTAGCTGACACTGTTTGGGAAAACGAGGCAAATTATGATTGAATAGTCATTCTATGCGTACATGTATATAAACGCGTGAAAAATAATTAAATGTTCTTTTGCAGTTGTTTAGGATTCTAAAGAAAGTGTGACACTCAACCACTGGATAGGGTTAAGAGCTGTGATTGCTGAACATATAAGACAACTTTGTCTATCTTCAATGATTTTGCCGCTGAATTCAAATATTCTTTTATATCGACGTGTCTTTGTGATCGTTATAAGTGACATTATAAATTGACTCGTTTTCCCGAACAGATTCAATTACCTTTTCTGAAAAATCTTTGACAATTAACTAGTGTGCTGTCTTTGAGTTAGTAATTTTTCCTGTAAAAAGTGTATCCACAAACTTCGTGTACGTGAATATTCACTCACCGAACAAAACGACACGGACACGGATCTAACGTATGAAATAGATCCATTGATATTCTTGTAAAGGGAAAATGCACGGACGCGGATTGGGACACGGACCACAGAGAATTGTGGAATACCGGACTAACGATAGTAAAATAGACTAGATAAGACACACGCGTATGAAGTTACAAACATGTATAAAAACTAATGCGAATTAGAACGCACATCACTATAATTATATGAATTTGAATCAGAAAGCACACCAATAATTAGAATGCACGACAATATAATTAATTAATAAAATAAAATCAATTAATCATTATATAGTCATATTCCATAGTTTACCTACTTATACAAAAAGACGGTTGCTAATGATATGAATTATACTACAACAAGCTTATGAATTAATAAAAGTTGGAAATAGGAATGCATGTAAGATCAATTTTGAATGAAAGCAGTAAGAGTAAATAACACATGTATATTATGTATGTACATGTGTATGCTTAAAAACGTGATAATAGAAATTATGACGTATAACAACACGTAGGAATTTGATAACAACACACACACGTGTATTCGGATATTTAAGACGACGAACGACAATAGAAAATAAATAATTTGAATAACAACGCCATTGGATTTGAATAAAAACACAACATTAATGTAAGTTGTTAAGTAAAAATTAAGTGAAAAATATAATAGACAATGTCTGGCGACTGTAACTTTCATGCCAACATTTAAAAATAACATTGCTACACGCTTTATCACATAATTTCATCAGTACAATGTCTCACACGTCGTATTTCTGTGTAGTTCAGACTATATTACCACAGAAACCAAATTCCTAGATCTACTTTTTCACCTTATGATGTCCGAGGTTTATCTGCGTAGAAGATGCCGAGGTAGTTCCGATTGATAGAAGGACCAGAACTTGAACAACAACTTTACAAATTATAATACATTACACTTGTATATCATACCACTAAAATATAAATGTTTACAAGAATACAATCAACCACTTTACAGTAGAAATGTACATTAACATTATAATGACATATAAACAAGGGTTTACATGAGTTCATCACCCAGTCCGTATTGAGTTAACCTTTTCAATTTGCCAGGGTACTTAAAAATAAAATTGTCCATATTGCTTGTTTTCATATTAGAATCTTAAAAATAAGTAGAATATACAAGATCAAGAATCAAAACATGTCGTATCGTACAAAACGTCAACAAACGGGTGCTATATTGATAAAAAATAGGTATTTCACGCCTTTTTTCTTTTATTCCTCTCATTTACTCATTGGTAACGAATTCAAGACGATGTGATGTCCCCGAAAGTTTCAACGGTAAACTTCAATGAAAGATTCGTCATAAGAAGAAGAAATCAGTCTAACTTTTTCAATAAAGTTCATACAACTTAATATATTTGAAAATTACTGTCTGCGAGTCAACTTAATTTTAAATGGACTAGGACTATACGTCATGCCCAATTTTCCTTTAATATTTTCCAGACACTCTAGGTTCTCGGGTGCAATATCAAACTTCTGTAGTAATGAAGTAATGTAAAGAAAAAGCTCCATTCTCGCGAGAGATTCACCGAGACATGCCCGCCTTCCCGTACTGTATGGAATAAATTCCTTTGGTATTGAGACTTTATCGGTACAATCTAAAAACCGTTCCGGACGAAATGAATCAGGTTCATTCCATGTTGCCGGATCTTTTAGCACAGAATGAAGATTTACAAGAACGGTTGTCTCTTTTGGTATAAGGTAGCCCCTAAACATTGTGTCTTCGTGTACAGCATGTGGTACCGACAGTGGGGCAACGGGAGCGATTCTTAACCCCTCAAGTATTGTAGCTTCAACATAAGCCAAGCGCTTGCGATCATCTAAAGTTGGTTGGCGTTCTCGTCCTATGACGTCATCAATATCCGTTTGTAGGCGTTTTTGTAGATTAACATCTTTGATTAGATACAAAATGATCCATATAACACACGTTGCTGTAGTTTCGGAACCAGCACTAAGTAACTCTCCCATTAATACTCGCATGTGTGTTTCATTAAAGATATTCCCATCAACTTTGTCTTTCCTTGAACTGATTTCACGCCTGTATAAATCCATGACATTACGTCGTTCCTTTTGTTCATCGTAGGATTCGGCGTGCTTTGAACAAACACTTTTAAGAAAAGTTTTTGGTTTTTCGCGACATTTTTCGATTTTTTTCAAACCGAGAAGATCTCCCGGAAATTTCTTCAGAATTGGAAAACAGCTCATCAACAAACTTGACCTTGTAAATAATTCTGCGGCTTCCCCAACACTGTTTAAACAAGCAACAAACTGAGGGTCTTTATAGTCACATCTTTGTCCAAACAGGATTCCTGAAATGACGTTGGCAACACTTAAGTTAACAATTTCTCCTATATTAAAGGCATCAGTGCGTTGTTCGATCTCCTCAATAAAATGTGTCACTTCTTCATTTATTCTCTCCTCCATTGTTTTCTCAGTCCATCCATATCCAAACTCATTTAAAGCCATTTGAGCAAACTTTCTATTTTGTTTCCACGCATCGCCATTTGCAAATACTATTCCGGGATCCTTAAACATAATCTGATGAAATTCTGACCTTGGTCTCTTGGCAAATATGTCCCCCTTTTTAACAAGAGCTTCATGGATGGCGTCATACCCATTGATAATCACTGTAAATTCTTGTCCAATAAATAGACCATACACATCTCCATATTTCTTACGCAACGTTGTGAAAGCTGCTAACGGATCTTTACTGATCATGGATGGTATGTTACCAAATATGGGAAACACCGGAGGTCCATGAGGAATCCCTTTTCTTCTTATCGGCACGAGCGTCCACAACCACGCGGCGATTAGTAAAATAACACACGTAGTCCAATTCAAATATCCAAAAATTTCTCCCAACATTTTTCTTGCTTAATTTTATACAAACTATCAATATATTTGTTTAATTTGATTATATCAATATATTAACCATACACAGTTTTATTGTAATACATCAGAATGATATAAGTTCCCTCGTACTATTATTATACACAGTATTTCCTATTTTATTAGTAATACTTCTTTACTTCCGTTAAGTATTGCACTCTATACAACAGTGGTTACCATACAAAAGTGTCCACTCCTTACATCACTAAATATTTGATCATAATTAAACAAATATTATTTACTCATGTGTGTGATATTTCCCACGCTCATTCATAAGTGCATATTGTAACATCGATGACAAATAAGTAATGAAATATATCTTCAGTTTTAAGTTTTGTTTTCGCCTTGTAAGTACACAGATTTGAGAAAAATATAAATTTTCCGGATTATCAAATAATTCAAAATATATAATTGTAAGCGTTTTATAAAAGTTTTAAGTTTATACTAACTATATCCAATCTTAAAATGTAAAAAATCATAAACATTAATAAGTATATATTAGTTAGTTAAAATTCTAGTTATTAATAAATATATGTTTTATTCACCGAAGTCCTTGTTGACAAATAATCATACAACAGCAAGAAATTCCTCCTCACAAACAATGAAATCAATTGTCCATACAACTGTGCACGTGTATCACACTGTAGAACATCACTCTAACAGAATGGTTTATATGTTCCAATGTATCGATTGTAAATGTATTATACAGTCAAGTTCCACTATGAAAATTATCAAATTCAAATGGTCTTAATAGCGCAATCGTTATTATATAGATACTTTTTATAGTATCATTTTAATCATTTTGGAATTAAAATCGCATTCAAAGTGGTTTTTAATGCGGAATTTAACTGTGTTTTTGTGTCAAGAACTGACACTAACGTAAACACTACTTTGACCATTTCTATCGAATGTACTAATTAATTTATAATCGTCCGTTAATACATAGACCGGACACTATAACTTGCGCGAAATCGAACACTGCATTGGTAAGTCCAATTTAAGAGCATGTCAAAACTACACAATATGATTGGTATGTTGGCATATTTCTGCCACCAGATAACCATATAATTAACTAGTTGATTATGTGGTTAACTAGTTACGTAGCTAATTAACCAGATAATTAAATAGTTAACAAAGTGATTATCTAGTTAATGTAACTAGATAACTACTAACCGGTTAGCGATATTTTGTGTAAAAAGTAAGTGGTTTCCTAGTTACACTACTAATTAAGCAATTATTTAACTAGTTAAGTAAGTGATTGATAACCACTAACCACTTATCTATAATTAGATATTGCGTAATACAAACTGTCTGCGATGACTATAGGGTGACTGCATTCTGTACACAAACGGTCTGATCCTCACCGTCTATTTATAGAATGGGGTGACTGTGTAAAAATACAAAGCAGCAAAACAATGCTATGTATAGATAAGTGATAGAGATTAAATAATTACGTAACTAGATAACCACTTAACTAACTAGTTAATTATCTTGTTAACTAGTGACGTACTTACATACCCCTTATTCAAAAATATCTTCAACTGGAAATTGGTTATTTAGTTACGTTAACTAGTTAACCAATTTATTAACTAGTTAATGATCTGGTTATCTGATGGTAGAAATATGCTTGTATATAGAAATAGATTGTATATGTAATAGTAAACTATTATTATTTGATCGGACGATGCTTTAAAAAAAATTTCTCATTTTGAAAATGTAAAAAATATGTTTTCGTGTCATATAGAAATCGATTTGCCAAGTTCACACTGTCCCGGTTTACAGCCCCGGTACGTCCCGGTTTGGACACCAGGAATCGGGACTACAACCGTATACACACCTTAAAGAATCAGACTTAATCGGGATAAACCGTATTGAATCGGCAATCACCGAGTGGCCAGGCAAAGTAAATACAACCGGGATTCGCTGGAAAGCGAAACTAATGCCGGCTTATTCCGGGGAGATCCGGGGCATCGCCGTAGCTCTTCCGGCATGATCCGTATTTTAAAAACGGACATGAGCTGTGTCCAAGGTGAAGATACTAGTGATGTCACGATGATCGAGTAGAATCGAATAATCGTCGCTGGGCGCTTACATCAGCGACAATCGATTTTCTTTAAGGAAAATCGATTGTCGCTGGTTGTTTCAGAACCGCAGATTTTGCCACAACTGACCTCAGTTTAAACTTGTACACAAGGGCCAATAACGTTACTTTTAATTTTCAGTCTTATTTAGTTAAATTACTTATCAGTCTAAGTCAAACTCGTTGGTCCACCCGTCCTTCACATGTCTAATATCAAACAAAAATTTTAATAGTTTAATATACATGTCGGCGAATTTCAAAGATAAATAACAATTTACAAAAAGCTCTTTATTTTTGTTGATGACGTAATGTACGAGTCTTGATACCGCTTTCTTGATACGTGTGATAATTTAAATGTCACGTTGTATAACAAACGTTTGGCACATCAGATGTGTTATAAATCTTCACACTCAATTTGTTACGATTTCAATAACGAGGTCAATAAACTAATTAAAATCTACGACCAAATCTCTTTGGGAAACTCTGTGAGGTACAACATCCGGATACGGTCTTATTCTCGTATCAAATGAAGTTTAAAATTTATTAACTCACTAGAATCCAATAAACATAGAAGCTGAACCAAGCTAGCCTATTTCATGATGGTTCTCCATAACATGGGGGTAAGATCCATCCTTAATGGTGGTTAATAGGATAACGCTCTGCATTGTGAAACATTCGTCCTCAATAATTTTCGTAACCGACACGATACTTACATTTCAATTTTATTTTACCTGTATCAGTTTTAAATCATCTTGAATGAATTTGTTCAGAAAAAAAGTTAATTGAATGGACATTTATAGCATTGGATAAATCTATCAGAAAACATATTTATTGACTCAGGCAGAATGTGAATGAATTATTTATTTGTGAATTATGTTATTAAACAATTGTACCAACATCTTTTGCTTATGAAAATTATGAAAAAACAAAGTATTGCTGAAAGATATTTCTAGATGATGAAGGGGTAAATCAAACGACTGCTAGCGGTTTCAAAATGATATTGTGTAACAAAATTCATACCAACAATACATAGTTTTCGTATTGTATAACATCTGACTCAGATACACTATACTTGCCGATTTAAATTGAAAGCAGTAAGTCTTAGTATTGTGATTTTAATATTTTCCTTTGTTTTTAAAATGTTTTCAAAGAAATTAATCATGCAAATATAGTTTGTTTTAAGTTAATAAAGGATGTTGTCTTGAATGAAGTGTTTATTCTATCTTTTTCCAGAGATTTAATGCTACTTGTAATCTAAAATCCCTGTATTTTCTCAGGAAAGCTTTTGTCGAGATACCGCAAGCATTTGTACAAATTTCGATTATTAATCGATTTTTAATCGATTAATTACATTTGATTCAATTCGATTATCGATTATGGTTTTTGTCCGATTCTCCATCACTAGAAGATACAGTGACTCCCGGTTGGCCACTCGATTTCTTCACTAATCTTGTTAAATGTTATCGACCAAAGCTGTCATTTTGCCGGATAGTTCTGCACAATAATCACCATGCTTCCTGCATAATATGGTATATTGTCATGGCATACTTCCCTGGAAATGTCAGACTTTGAAGTAAAAGATACGGATTAGATATATACATAACTGGTTCCATATAGTTACTAAGATTGTTTACAGTAAGATAAATCAACAGATGAACATCTTGTTTCATCTTGTCATTGTCATACTTTGTAGTAATATGAGCCAAGGTCCACCCAATCTGATTAAAACCAGATTTAAAATTTTACCGCTCGCATACTCGCTAATTTAGATCTGGCCTTTTCCAAACGAAGGTCACGTTCAGGTGGCCTTTTCTCATCATAATATTCATGACGAAATTGATATGATACGTAACTTGTTTACATCGTCTACGTCACGCAATTTGAAATGAGCCTCCCAATCGCAGTCTGTGAATAATACCGCTGTTAAATTAGCATGCAAATCTTGGTCTAAAATAGATATTACGAAATCAAAATGTCATTAATAGTGTTTTCGTCTAGATGAAAGCTACGCACTGATTGGTCGACACAAAGTTCATCTCGACGTGACCTTGCATTGACTAAGTAGAGATCCAGTACGACAAGGCTCCACAGGATCTCTGATTACGGAGATTGGCAAGCCATTGTCATACTTTATAGTAATATGAGCCACGGTCAACCAGACAGCAAGCCATTGTCATACTTTGAAGTAATATGGGCCACGGCCCACCAGACAGCAAGCCAAAGTCATACTTTGTAGTAATATGGGCCACGGTCCACCAGACAGCAAGCCATTGTCATACTTTGTAGTAATATGGGCCACGGTCCACCAGACAGCAAGCCATTGTCATAAGTTGTGGTAATATGAGCCACGGTCCACCAGACAGCAAGCCATTGTCATACTTTGTGGTAATATGAGCCACGATCCACCAGACAGCATGCCATTTTCATACGTTGTGGTAATATGGGCCACGGTCCACCAGACAGCAAGCCATTGTCATACTTTGAGGTAATATGAGCCACGATCCACCAGACAGCATGCCATTTTCATACGTTGTGGTAATATGGGCCACGGTCCACCAGACAGCATGCCATTGTCATACGTTGTGGTAATATGAGCCACGGCCCACCAGACAGCAAGCCATTGTCATACTTTGTGGTAATATGAGCCACGGTCCACCAGACAGCAAGCCATTGTCATAAGTTGTGGTAATATGAGCCACGGTCCACCAGACAGCAAGCCATTGTCATACTTTGTGGTAATATGAGCCACGGTCCACCAGACAGCAAGCCATTGTCGAACCCTCTGGCAGGTAGGTAGAGAATGTCAAAATCACACAAAATCACTTAAGTATTTTTAAAAAAATGTCCCTCACCGTTTGTAAACTATTATATTAGTACTCTGACTAAGGCAGCTACTACCTTGATTGTTCAGTTTATTATTGTATTCAAACACTTCAATTGTTACATACAAGTTCCATGGTTATCTGGTGTATTAAGACTGACTTAAGCAGCTTCTCTTTCTAAACGCTATATTGTTGTATAATTATGTTTTACCAACATGCTAAAATTGACATTTGTTCATTTATAATTTTGTCATTACCATTTTGCAAATGATTACATGTACAGTTAAAGTAATTAAAATGTAAGTTAAGTTAAATCTTAACTAATTTTGTGGTAATTTGACAGTTGTATTTGTTTTACTTATATAAGTTCATGCTCTGTAAATAATGTAGCTCTAATTCTTAAACTTTGTTTAAAAAATAAAATATTACAATAACATAAAAATGGTATTTAAATGTATGTATTTGTATAAAAACGGAAATCATTTAATTTTCATATTGACAAAATTTAGGGCGGGGGTCTGAATACCTTTATTCTCGATAAACAATGATTTTGTACAGAAGAGCATATTTTAATCCAACTTTAAATTTACCTAAAATGATGATGTCTCTCACAGGATTCGTCGATATAAATTGTGTAACTAAATTAAGTATTTCAGGACAAAATGCTTCAAATTCGATATCAATTGTTGGAATTAAAATAACTTTGACGTTTATAGACCTCAGTCGATCAATTTGTTGTTATTCAAAGTGCTTCCGTCTGGTTTCTGCTGCTGACGTCAATTGCCTCCCACGATAAAAACAGTTTGTCGTTATGAAACAAAGACAAGTTGTTTATTTTGTAAGGATGAGATTTGTGTCAAATACTATATCCTATTTAAAAAATAGAAATATGTTTTAACAAATTGAGTAGTGTTTTATACAGATTTATTCACTGTACAGTATCCGGGTTTTCCTAATTATTATACAAATTATTCTGTTTTTATTTTGTATTTCATGTTGGTTGATAACACTGAGTTATGTACGGCGACAGACTCGTTTTACAAAATGTTTCGAAAACATCTTTTACAGAGGAAAATCGATTAAAGCCCCATTATCAAAAGTAACATTGGTTTGGACTGCAAAGAAAATAAACATTTTCCATTTCAAACACCTCTTATGAACAAGATTTTTAAATAAAATGCATTTATTGATTAAATATGTTTGTTATTTTTTACATTTCAAAGTGAAAGTAAATCGAAACAGAATGTAGAAATTGGTGGTCAATACTTAAAACAATAGTGTTTGTCACAGTTTGTTTAAGATGAAGTCTTGTTACAGAAAACGGCCCCAAACAACATAAGTAAGCTCTAAAACTATGGTGGATTAGGTATATTGAACATTAGCGTATAAATGAATTTAGAGCGCTTTTACTAAATCATCCCATTTTTTAAAGAAATGGACAATTTGTTGAATTCAAATTTAGAAAACAGAGTGTTTTATTGTGAACAGTTTATTATGTCTCCAATGCATGTTATATTCTAATAACTTCCTGCTTGTAAAACAGTTTTCAAGTCTACTGTTGATGAATACATGTATATCTTCATACGATGCAAGAGTATAATCTGGAATAGAAAGCCGGTTTCATCTAGAATCAAATTCATGGAACTTAGATGGCCTGTCACAGCTTGGAATCAATCCCAAATCTACATATGAGCATGTTTACTTCTCTGTTTTAGAGAATTAATGTGATACGTTAGTTGTGATAAATAATGCTTGTTACAAAGTTATTTGTCATTTTCTGATCTATGAGACAATCTCATAAATCCATGTCCAGGAAGCGCTATCAGCGCTTTGATATATACATGTATATACAAGTGATCACTTCTACAAAGAGGTAATATATTTTATAAAGAGAAGTTAACAGACTGATAATGTAATCTTTTTTAAACATTTTCATTCATGAAAACTCAGTTCTATAGAAACTATACATAATAACATTTAAAACACTACCACATTAAATGCTATTTTTAACAAGTGCTATAAAATGACTCATATTAAACCCTATTAAATGCTTACGTCAATCTATAATATACATCTTAAACTTTTCCGGAAAATATTTGTCTATATATATAGACATAACGCGAAGACTGGAGAAAAGTACATTTATATTAGGATTTTTATATACACGATGTGACGTGTTATTGATTTCCGGTTTAAGTATTAGATCGTGAGATACAACACTCCCATTTAAGTGATCATAAGTTTATATATGTTACAGGGAATGGGTGTAAACTGCAGGCTGTCAACCAGATCATCTCCAAAATATAGGAGGAATATAGGAACATTTTTGCAAGAAATATAGGAGGTTTTGGACATTTTTTGGGGCAAAATATAGGAGTTTCCAACTTAAAATAGTATCATTTTCTGCTACTATATATACATATAATTAATATTACAATAACTACCTTTCACTTACTGTATTTCACAATAGTCAATGATTAAACACTCAATGTCAGCTAAGTGGACATTTTCAAATTTTCACTGTCCTCTGGCCCACATTTTTTAAAAACAGAAGGTAGCTGAGATTTTTTCTCATTAGATGATGTATCCAACTTATATGTACCTCAAACAAAAGTTTTGTCCCTCATTGAACATACTTTCTGATGAAAACTTTAATCCAAAGGGACAAAAACTGTTGATTTTGCATTGTCCCTGCATTGGGTATTTGTTTTAACTACAATATAGTTTTGAGATAGTATACTTTTTTGCTGCAAATGTCACCAGCAAGGATACGAGAAATGAAAAATGACAAATGATCAAACATTCCTCCTGAATATGGAACACATGCTAAATCAACCAAAGTAACAATAAAATGTCTGAGTAGTTCAACAAAAGAAAATTTATCTGCAAATATTCCAAATGATTTAGAAAAAACAACAACAGAAGAATGCATTACAAATGAGGCTTTTACACACCCAGTACTATCTACATGTTTACATGAGAAAAAAAGATAAGGTATCATGTAAATTCAATATTGAAAAAAATACTGAATGGAGTTTGAGCAAGCACATCAAACCAATGCACACGACAAATAGACAAAACAAGATTGTTTTTTAAATGCCTATTTGTGACCTAGGAAAACAAAGGGCCACCTTGTAGATTTAAGACCAAGGTCAGCGGCACACTAAAGTTGGTCTTGAAATGATCAGGTGAAAGCACTAAAACAAAATTATAAACCTTTTTACAAAAAGAAAAAAACAACAAAAGTCTTAACATGAATTCAGATCGTAAGGAATTACCATACAACTAAAACTAATGAAACAACATCGTCCAGCACACCAGGATCTAAAACCAAATTAAAACTTAATCATGCAGGTATAGTTCCTGACAAATTACCAGAGAAACTCAAGAAACACTTGTTTATGCAAATAATGTAATCGAAAAAGTTTAATTACAAACAACAACGCCACGGTCTAAAACAGTAAACCAGCCGAAAGAAGGACAAGCTGAAAAAATATTTAGATAGTGAGACTTTTAAAACAAATTGTAGAGCCTCTACCTCGTTGAAAAACAAATCAACTATTTTGTTGCAATAAAACTGACAGCAGCTTTCTACAGAACTAGATAATATGTAAAGTTATATGAAAATGGACCAGATATTTTGAACTCATAAGTCATAAACTGCTTTTGATAAATGAGTAAGATGCGTTAACAAATACAAAATAAATGTTCACAGAAAAATCAAATAAATATGTCTTTTTCTGACAAATAAACATATTTGAAGCAAAAAAGCTAGCATTGTTTTGCTTTGAAACATAAATTGTGCCTAAAGGAGTATGTCCTTTAAAATAAAAGGCAGTGGAACTTATGAGAATTGAAAAAGTAAGATACGTTACCATTTTAGGTTTACGTATGTGAACGTTTGATTCTTGTCTAAACAAACTAAGTTTCATTTTGAATTATCCTTTTGAAATGTTTGTAAGCAAATGCTTGCATATTTTTTGCTTTTTGATTACATTTACCCTTAATATATGTCAATACTTTTTTAGTAAGATACGTTATTATTTACCTTGTACAAATTAAGTGATTAAACCTTACACTAGAAACATATTAGCGGCATTAGAACTGGGTTTTTAATGTGTTCTTACATTGACTTTTGTGCTCTGGTTGTATTGTTTTATTAACGTGAGTATTACCTGAATAAAAAGGAATTGATTTAGAAACACATTCAAGTAAAAAAAAAATTATTGTTAAATCAAGGACAAATAGAACTTCATTCCGTAAGAAGTATATAAATAGTTGTCATGTAGTTTACCGTCATGCTATGAAATACCTTTTAATATTAGATTTGCTATTGTCCATCTGTTCTAGTATTTTAAAAAGTTTAACGTATCTTACTTAACATTTATACTAACTTTCGTTAAGCAATGACAACTTTCAGCACAGTCCTTAATAAAATCTCCGATGCGTATTTTCTACTCCAAATAGGTTAATGTTAAAGATTATAATGATAAAAGATGTTAAACTGTTACTTCATTTTTGATCAATTGTCAAATCCTAAATGCCCATTTAATTGACATCGAGCGTAAAGTGTCTACCGTACAGATGAACAAAACCATTAACTTTGAACAACTATCAAAGCAATATCAACTCTTTTTATTTTTGGCGACAATTTTTAAAAAAAAATAATATAGGAATATTTTTTAAAATATAGGAGAATATAGGAAAAATAGGAGGTTTTTCAAAATATAGGATTCTGACCCAAAATATAGGAGTTATATAGGAATATAGGAATCGGTTGACAGCCTGAAACTGGGATTTCACGTAATCCCTAACCAAGTCAGGGAATTCATGTAATCCCTGGTGGTTTTAGGGAATACGTGAAATCCCTGATTTCAATAGGGATTACATGAAATCCCTAAAATCATATTTCATTTTTACACAAATTCCCTGACTCGATTGCTGATACAGATCATGTTGTTTAGCGATGAAATTCTTACATTCAATGGTCATTAAGTGAACAACTATAAACACTTGAATTATTTACAGCAAACGTTATATACAAATGACTTATTCGTTTTTATAACAATTATTGTAATTGACTAGTATTCAGACGTTCTGTAATTGTCTGTACTACACTATTTTTTTTAAATATTTGGTAAAAAGTTTTCTAACTTTATAAGCACACCGATTACAAAAGAGCCAAGTAAACAACCCTGGAAAACATACAGTGCTGAAAATAAGACCTATAGAAAAACACACATACAAGAAATATGACGTAAGCATATAGAACAAAAAATGAGAATCTATCTAAAAATGAAAGAATAAATTGCATTTTTTTTTTATTCTGTTGTCAAGTTATTGGTCTATCAATTTTTAAGATATCTGTCTTTGTACATTTGTGATAAACTTTACTGTGTAACATGTGCAACTATTAAATAGTTTCAATTTTCTGTGATATGATACCTTAGTATTACTGTGAACATGTTTTTATTGTTAACATTAATTTCGCCTCTCCGAGTCATACTACCACATGAGGGTCCACAATGGAAACAAGAGTTCACTCTTTTTTGTGATAACCCTGGTGCTGGTATTTTATGACATGGTTTAATATATACAATATGTATGTATATCTAACTTTAATATTTATGTATTTTTCACTATAGTATCATATTGTATTGTTAAATTACATATGTCATGTTGTATTATGCCAATACCTAAATCTATCTATCTAAATCTATCTATCTATCTAAATCTATCTATCTATCTAAATCTATCTATCTATCTAAATCTATCTATCTATCTAAATCTATCTATCTATCTAAATCTATCTATCTATCTAAATCTATCTATCTATCTAAATCTATCTATCTATCTAAATCTATCTAAATCTATCTATCTATCTAAATCTATCTAAATCTATCTATCTATATCTATCTATATCTATCTATATCTATCTATATCTATCTATATCTATCTATATCTATCTATATCTATCTATATCTATCTATCTATCTATCTATCTATGTTTGAAATAACGCGACATGTTTGTACACATTCAATGTTTAAATGGCTTCCATCTTTAGCTAACTGTGTTAATACAGTTCACTTAACATTATCTTAGATTCGTTAAAATATTTATTTCGTGATGTTGTGACGTTTCGTGTGACATGGTTTTATTTAAACAAGTTTCAAGACCTGGTAAAGAGTTGGCGATATTATTTACCATCACTAAGTTTGCTTTGGTGGCAAAATAATTATCCTTCTCATGCTATTTCAAGACGATTTAAAATTTAAATATGACTTGAACAGGAGTATGAAATAAATAACAACTGCATTACAGCAGTGTAATAATTCATTCTGTTCTCCAAGTCGCATAAAATTACCATGATAATAGGCTTTCCATGTTAATAGTAATGTTATACAACATGAATTTTCAATTCTACTCTGTTGATCTCTCAATATAATGATCACATCGAACAGAAACATGTCTCTTAGATTTAATAATCACGGTTAATCATGATCCTGTTGCATAAGCATTTATATTAAGCATATCATTACATAGCACTTTGTGCTCTGGTACTCTTCTTTATACCAAAAGGAGTAAGTATGTGACATTCTGAGCACAAACGGTCTAATGACCTTTGTACGCTGAGCATCATGGGTATTGTACGATTATATTGAACTGTTAGATTGCATAAATTAAAACGTCACATTACACGGTATATTTAATACTCGATTAATTTCGGTAGTTAATGTAAAGCGTATTGTCAGCACATAGCACTTATGTATTATATTTCATTTGCAATACGTGTCGTAGTTTCTGTGGCCGAGTGGGGAGACAGTCAGACTTCAAATCTTTTAATCGTGGGTTCGAATCCCGATAGAAACTTGTTTTTATCTTTTTTTTTTCATTTAAATTTTGGGAGGATTGCGTAAAACAAATTGCATCATGAAACTTGTAGAAGCCTTTGTTATAAATTTGGTGACATCTCTTTAAGTGATGATGACAGTAGCACAACCGACACAGTCAGTAAAATTGAGTGATTTTTACATTGTTTGTTTTGAAGAGTTTTATTTCTATGTCCAAAAATTACTGAATAAAATAGACGTAAAAAACAACAAAAAACAAAGAACAAAAAAAAATGACATATTTAGCTTCAGACTCGCACTTCTTTAAAAAATAGATGTTAAGAAGCATGGCACTTTAACCGCACGGCCATTCAGCCTGATGAGATATCGACACTAAATTACCTTATTGTTCGTTTTTTCTCAACTGTCAAAACATGAATAATTTTACGGTGAATGCGTTTGTTAATTTTGTTGTTGTATAGTAAATAAATATTAACCTGACGTTGGTACCCTCATTGTAATAATTTCACGCTTCATTGTCTGTCTATTTATACCTTCGGTAGGTTCCGCGTATCATTCATACGAAGAAGCACGTGCTAACTGATCATGTACTTCATATAAGTATTTAATTGTTTGTGAGTTATAAGGAATGACTCTATAGCGCCGATGATACCGATATGGACTGTGAACTACTGTAGTTAAGTAGGTGTTGGTTCGAGCCCAATCATGCACAATTCTTTTTCATTTTTTAATATTTGTACAAACAAAATATTGTAAAAATTGTCCAAAAAATGTGTTATTTCATACACTCTTTTAGTTTTTGTATTTTTATTCAACTATAATTTAAGTTTTATTATTTTGTAATTAGATCTAATCACATTTGAAGCACGACACAATACAGAAATACAATAAATATCAATTATCATCTTCGCTGCAATCAGATGAGTCGTGTCGCCAGCTCATATTTTAAATAAAACACAATGCACGAGAAAATAGTCGGATATATGTATACTTTAAACGGTACGATGTATTGCTCTTTACTCACTTCAATTTTTAACTCGCGACTCGTTCAACTGTATCAGAAATAACGGAGATTATCTAGTCAGTCCGACATTTCTCGATGGGAGGCCGATTATTGATTTATACCGCGTCATCTCGATTTAATTTTATTCTGCATAAAGGTTAACGTCAGGTTAATATTTATTTACTATACTACACCTATGAGTTTCCGAAAGTGTGTACATAATGAATGAGTACAGCTTCTTATGCCGTATTATAAGTTTTAGTCAAGATATTTTTAATGAAAACTAGGCTGCCAGTACAAAAACAATGCATTCAGTCACCATGAAATTATTCAAGCTTTGACAGTTGAGAAAAAACGTACAATTCACATTGTAATCTTTACTGCAAATTTCTATGTATAGAACGCGGAAATAATATATACAGTGTGCGATAACCATGTAATTATGCAATCGGACAGTTCAATATTATCATACAATAAAACTGTTTATTTACATGAAAACACGTGGCAATGTTTATTGTCTAATAATTTCCCCGTTAACTGTACTGAACAAATATGGTATGTTTTTGTGCCAACTCAATCTGATTAAAACCCGATCTAAAATTTTACCGCTCGCCTACTCGCTAATTTAGATCTGGCCTTTTCCAAACAAAGGTCATGTTCAGGTGACCTTTTCTCATCATAATATTCATGACGAAATTGTTATGATACGTAGCTTGTTTACATCGTCTACGTCACGCAATTTGAAATGAGCCACCCAATCGCAGACTGTGAATAATACCGCTGTTAAATTTGCATGCAAACCTTGGTCTAAAAATAGAAATTATGAAATCAAAATGTGATTAATGGTGTTTTCGTCTAGATGAAAGCTACGCACTGATTGGTCGACACAAAGTTCATCTCGACGTGACCTTGCATTGACTAAGTAGAGATCCAGTACGACAAGGCGAGTAGAACAGGATCTCTGTTTACGGAGAGTGGTGCCAACTCAAATGAAATTTAACTATCCAACCATGCACATTAATTTTAACTTTTAAACCTCCATCCTAACGTGTTAACATCTGTCATTCTGTACACAGTAATTTGAAATTGAAAGTAGAATACACGGTTTAACTATGCATTTGTATCTTATGAGGTTTATAAGTACTTTGTATCTATGGATTGGTACTCCTGTAGTTATAATTAATCATTTAGTTTAGAATTTAATAATGAGTGTATCAAAAAAGAAAATATCCAACGATTTTGTCTTCATGCACCGCACTATATTCTGTTGCGTACCTAATCGCCGACTACTGCGAATGGTTGAGCGTCTTAGTATAGAGGTGATATTATCACCTGCTATTTATAAAATGAGTATGTGATCATCAAAAGAGGGTTCTAGGGGGCGAAGCGATAAGAAGCGATGCGTAGCGATAGGCTCAAACAACATGCCCCCATGTCGTTATAATACAATATTGCTCAACGGACGTTTGTCCATACATGAACATAGTACTGACGTACTAGGGTATGTTTTAAATCATCGTCCGTAACCACAATACTTTCTTCCGTTACATTCCATACGTCCCGTCAGCAATCGACTGGCACGAGTTTATTTTCTCAAATAATTGCGCCTTGGTTTTGATATATTATGGGCCGACTTGATTTGCCAGAGCGGCTAAATTCGACGTACGCCGGTTCCGAAACGGGCACCGGCAAATCACTTTATTTGTTTCGAGATTAATCCGGAATCAGTAGCCGGCGTACGTTTGAGCGGCGATCGAGTGACATATATGGCTGAAAATGGCTACAAGGTCAACCATTATAATAAAAATTTACTAATTTTATGGGCTAAATACTAACTGATATTGTGTTCTACTCCTCTACGTGTCATTTCTGTACGAGTAAAATTATTAGTACACATTTTACTCGCCAGAAACGAACTCAAAAACATTGAAAACTAAAATGATTTATTTATACACATTGATTGAAATTCGACTGTCTGCAACAGTAATTCATCTTCAACACTCATCATTACTTAGCTAATTATTTGTGACACAACCACAGTCGTAGCTATTAACGCCATTTAGTTATCCGGAACGCTTGATTCAAATTTCACACCGGGGCAAGCCGATCGGCGATCGGTTAACGCCGGTTCGTAAGCCGCCCTGGCAAATCAAGTCGGCCCTATATATTTGAGTGTAACTTCTGCCTTCCGGAAAATGTAAATAAAAGATCGTATCCGAGAGTTAACAGTGAGGTGTCTTCGTGTGTCTTAACGACGATTAGGTTAGAACAGTCAACGACTGACATTGTCATGGGAGGCCGCCATTTTGAATGGTAAACCAAACCTTAGATATAAAACGTAATATCATTAGCTAGTTTTCCACAGTGATTTCCTTGCGGAACTAATGAAACAGCCTCATTAATTATTTATGATTACGAGATATTTCTAACCGAATGGCCCACGATACATAACGCAGCATAGCGGAGTTATGTATCGTGGGATAATCGACGATGATGTAACATGTATACCTTACAATGGTAAATACAGTAGAGTTAGAGTTCATAGTGAGTATTATATTGTGTTTGTCTTCATTGAGAATGCGTGGAAGGATTTTTGTAATAATATAAAAATAGTTCGTTAAAAAGTATAGTCCAACAATATTAACCTGAGCTTGACCTTTATGCAAGAATATATTTAACTCAGTATTTACAGTCTATTTTTGTCTTCGTTTGTAAATCTCGCTTTATCGGAAGCTTTCGGCAAAACACGTACTGAACAATTAAATTTTTCATAAGAATAAACATTTTTAAACTGTGCCACAATATTGCGGACCAAACAGCAATTCTCTCATTATTGTTGCCATTTTGAAAAGTGAAATGTCGAAAAATGAACCAACTGTAAACATTTAATTTTTAATATAATTGCAAAGTTCAAACCTTTGTGGTCTTGAAACAAAAAATATAACGCCTACCATTCTAAGACTCGGAAAGATATACGAGTTCAAAAACTATAGGTCAACTGCTACGTTACGGAACATAGAATCACGAGTACAATTAATTAATAACTAGTTTTAAAATGAAAATCTGTATTTCTGTCCATGTAAGTATTGAATACCATTCAATGGTGAGTAGTGAGACAAATTTAAGCAAACTATTTTGCAATATATACATGCTTGTCGGAATAGCGCAAGCAGAACTAATCATCATTTTTTTGTTGTTAAGATAAGATAACGTAACACAATTATGTCAATATGTGTACTTGTCACAAATAGACATGGGGAACATTCTTTTCCAAATTGATGAAAACTTAAACATATAAGGCACAAAATAAAATGTCAATTAGTTTGAAACATGACACCGTAAGCCATACATAATGACATATTTGATATACCACGGAGTTAAGGAACATAGTAAAAATTAGAAAGTCTTACCAACTAGAACAAAATTGCATTTTAATATCGATAGATAATACAACAGTATAATTTATTAACAGCACAGAGTATTTCTTAATGTTCTGCCATATTACAAAATAACAATACTACTTGGAATATAACAAATGAGATTTATAAAGTAAGTATGATGATATTAACCTAACTAAAATGCACTTTTACTGATATGTTCTAGTGTTTATACCATGTAGATATATGATATAAACGACACTGATCGTGATGAACATTATAAAAAGTCAATAAATTAGCTATTTGTTAAAATTACTATGCTAAGCGGCGTTACGGAACATATGTTATGGAAAATATTAAGCACTTCGATGGGATCTAATTATATTAACAACCCGTTCGTTTGGGTTTGACATTGTAATTTTTGGTGATCGTGTAGGCCAAATAACTATTATGTAGTAAAATGGGTAATTTTAAATCCGGGCGAATTAAAACTCGAGGACGCGATCAGACTAAAACTAATGAGAAACATTTTCTAAATTGACAATCACCTTTTGGAATGAAATCAAATCCAGAAACATTTAATGAGTCAAAATATATTTTTGCAACAAAACTGGCATATCAAATCCAAAAAAATAAAGTATATTTGAGAGTGACTTGGGGTATGTTTTTTGTTTGATTGAAGCATACTCTTAACAACCTATGTAAAAATGACCAATATTTCGACCTGTTTAGGGGAAAAAATATTATAATACCTGACCTTGGTTTCATCATTTCCTTCATGTAACGAATTTTTATCATTCCATTTCTGGCTTATGATTAGACCTATTCACTTAATTTCTGTTTGAGAACTTCAATTAAGATACGTTTTGATGTTAGGTTTTATTGTTTATTGTAATACGATGACTGTTTACTGTGGACATGCGTGTACGCACAGAAGGGGTAAATACGGCATTTTACCAGTGTTATTTGTTTTACTGTAAAAATAAAAAGCGTCAGAATGGTTATCTCTGTAGTTGTTTTCATAAAATCGGTTTATCCCTTTAATTACACCACACACCATAAGTGCTGTCAGAACTGTGAAGAAAATAAAATGTTCCGACATGACTCGTTACACTACTGAATGATACTTTACATCAGAGAACATTTTTGTTACAGGAAGGAGTAAATAACTGAAATTCGTTTAAAATTTTAGAAAGCAACAAACAATGAATAAGAACATAATAAAGAAATGAAAGATTAACATTTAAAAAGTTGCCTAGTGAATGTTTTATACTTCAGATTAAAGTTATTCGAGTTAGGTAAAAACTTAATATACTTTTTTGTTACATGAAAGAATATGTTCTGTTACAGTTAGGAAAGTTGAAAATAAAACTTGATATTGCTGACTGAAAACTACTTCCGCAACGCATTATTGAACTATCAGTATGATAAACACAGAAGGGTTTCAATATTGAATGTTTTATTCTTCAGATAAAAGTTATTCGAGTAAGGTCAAAGCTTAAAATGTTTATTTGTTACATGAAAGAATAATGATTGTTACAGTCAGGAAAGTTGATAATAAGACTTTATATTGCAGACTGAAAACAACTTAAGTAACGCAGTACTGTACTATCAATGTGTAGACATAGAAGCATTTTAATATTTACAACCAAGGCCAATCTAATATATATGTTGAATATTTTGTCTTAAACTATTATGATAGATTGTTTCGCCACTGAACAATATAATTATGGTGACCAACACCATAAACTAACACTCAATGATAACAAAAGGAAAATGGCTAACATTTTTCAGCCTTGAAAATAATTGAACTAAATGTTCAATATTTCTGAACTTCAATGATATTTAGTCTTTTACGTAGAGTCTAGATGCCAACAGACGCCCATGTTCATTCTTTATTTATGAGAAGAATAAATCCCCCATGAACTATCATGAAGAAAATACTTATTCTTTTTCTGGGATTTGTTTGCAAAGCAAGCTAGTGAAATGATATCACTCACATCTAACCACATTTTGTCTTAAGATTTTCTATGTCAGACTCTACAAAAAGACAAAAATCGGTTGGTATCTACACACTACAAATAGACAAAACTCGGTCGTCAACCAGACGCTACAAGTAGAAATATCGGTTGGCATATTCACTCAATAAATAGACAAAATAGGTTGGCTTCTAGACTTTACAAATAGACAAAAATGTTTGGCTTCTAGACCAATATAGGTTGGCATCTAGACTCAACAAATAGACAAAGTCGGTTGTTATCTGGACTCTACATATACACATAAATCGGTTGGCATCTACACTCTACAAATAGACAATATTCGGTTGACATCTGCACTCTATGAATAGACAAAATAGACTATATCAGGAATTCAAATATTTGGGATTTCCCCACCCGTACAAACAAACTTTCACTGTTACAATGAAAACACGTGTAAAAAGATCAAAAGGATTTAATCCATAGTTTGTGCTGTTTAGCGATAATGTCTAGAAAACTTTGTTTGTACCGCCTGTGCATGGACGGAAAAACCCATAAATTTGAATTCCGGATTAGGTCTATTGGTTGGCATATGCTCTCTACAATTAAACAAAAATCGGTTGGCTTCTACACTCTACTAATAGACAATATTCGTTTGGCATCTGCACTCTATAAATAGACAAAAATTGGTTGGCATCTGTACTCTACAATTAAACAAAAATCGGTTGACATCGAGACAATATAAATTAACAAACATAATTTAGTATCTTGACTCAACAAACAGACAAAACCAGTTGGCATCTTGCCTCTACATATCTGCAGACAAAATTCGGTTATCACTTGAACTCTACAAATAGGCAAAAATTGGTTGGAATCTAGCCTCAACCGATTGACAAAAATCAGTTGGCATCTAGACTCTACAAATATACAAATAAGGTTGGCATCTACACTCAACAAAAAGAAAAATTGTTTGGTATCTGGACTCTTATATCAAACAAAATTCGCTTTATCTACTTTCAACAAATACATGTAGACGAATTTGGTTTGCAGCTTGACTCTACGTATAGACCGTAATCGGTTGGTATCTAGCTTGTACAATTAGACCAAAAGATGTTGACATCTACACTCTACAAATAGATAAAATCGGTTGGCATCTAGACTAAAAAATAGACAAATGAGGATTGCATCTAGACTCAACAAATATACAAGTTCGTTTGGTATTTGGACTCTTCAAATAGACAAAATTCGGTTAGCATCTAGACTCAACAAATAGACAACTTTGGTCTGCATCAAGCCTCAACAAATCGACAAACTCGGTTTGCATCTAAAATCAACTAAAAGACAATTTTGTTTGGCTTCTAGACTCTACGTATAGACCGAAATCGGTTGCTATCTAGCCTGTACATATAGACCAAAAGAGGTTGACATCTACTCTCTACAAATAGATTAAATAGGTAGGCATCTAGACTAAACATCAACTTAAATCGCTTGGCATGACCAAATTCGAATGCATTTTGAGATTTACAAATCGATCAAAATCGGAAAGCATCTAGATTACACAAATGAACGTAGATCGGATCCAGAATCTGCAAGTAGGCCAAAATTGATTAGCAAATAGGCTCTTTAAATCGACAAAAATAGATTGGCGTCAAGACTCCTCATATTTACAAAAATCGGTAGGCATCCAGACTCTAAAAATGAATACAAATCGGTTTGCCTTAAGACTCAACAGATAAACCATAATCGGTTGGCATCCGAACTCTAAAAATCGTCCAAAATCAGTCGGCAAATAGACTCCACGAGTCGACCTAATTAGGTTGGCATCCAGAATCCACAAATCGACAAAAATCGGTTTACATCCATACTTCCAAAATCGTCCAAACTCCATTGACAGCAAACCTTTTCACATAAACCAAAGTCTGTGGGTATCTAGACGGCACAAAGCAACCAAAATCGGTAAGGATCCGACGCCTACAAGTGGACCAAAATTGGTTAGCATATATACAATCTACATTGTCTTCCAATAATCCTTAAACGTGTTTCAATGATCACCATGTAAATGCCATTGTAATATTAACATTTTATATAGGTATTTTCATAGAATTAGCTATGTTTTAAACAACTTTTGTAATCAGATGCACGTTACATCCTCATAACGAAACAAAAGTTTATTTCAATATTACTTATAGAAACAAATAAGAGTTATTCCTTGATGTAACAAGTTCTGTTTGATTAATCTTAAATACACAAAAGATACCAAATTTTCTATTTATGTGCGAGTATACAAAACAACACACATAGCTAACTCAAAAGAACATCGGTTTTATCCATTAAAACGATAATTGAAAAATATCTTCGAGTTAAATTTCCATGCTGTATCGAAATCACTCCTTGGTGTAACGAATGTTTTGTGTTACATCACTGAATGTAACATAAAGGATGTATTGCATGCATTTCATCACTTTATTAGTCTCAGCATGTCAGTTTTCTTCCCTGCTATTTAAAATGGTCTTACATGTGATAAATGTAGTTTTATTCTTCGCTCAGAATATTGGAGGTCTGTATTTCAAACAGGTTTCTGATTGTTACATAAAGGATCAGGTAGAAATATACGCAACCACCTCTCGCCCTTGAAAATATAATTTTTGGTGTTTGGCATCAAGAACGAGTGTTCCGGTTGCAGGCAAATTGTTATAAATGAATACTTTTCAAAAAGGAAAACAATGACGTATCTTTTGTAAATGGAGGAATCGTTGTATTTATTATTTATCCAATTTTGTTACAGCACGGAAAAAGTTTATGGGGACAACAAACTTAATAGAAAAAATACGATAACATCTAATTATACTTTGTGTATAAGTGTGTTTTTCTGTGTAAATATGTATGAACTAAAATATGTATTAACATCATCACTTTTGCACAGGGTTTCAACAGGTAGTTTTAACCAAAATCACCAAACATTTACTTGGGAGACATTGAAAATAGTCACTTTTGCTTGATTAATTGATTTTTTAAAGCATTTTCTTTCCGTCTAAATGTGTATTTTATGTGTACAATATTTCCAGACAGGTACATTTTACTACTTAAAAGTTGTTTTATATTCCTTACATCACAAAAACAAGTTAATATGACCTGGGACCTGTTTTTGTTGCAAAAATATATTTTGACTCTAATACATTTTATGCATAGTTTGGCTTAAATTCAACTTTGGTCAAACGTTGCATTTGATATATATCTAAAATGAAAGAAAACTGTTTTGTCATATGTGTATTTACAAAGTATTTCTAAAATTGAACTGGCAAACACTTTGGTATTGCTAAATTTTTATTTGTAATATATTTTATTTTCATTGAATATTGCAATCACTTATTAACATATTTACTTGTTTCTTACCCTATGATAAAAGTTATTAAAGTAAGAATATCATTAAATCATAATAAATAGTATGGTATCTACCGGTAGTTTAGCAAATGTGGTCTTTGAAGAAATTTGATAAGATATTTCATCATATTTTATGCGTTCCGAGATTCCTAGCTGTTTTATTCGGATTTTGAATACCTGTGGCGTAGATGCAAGAGACGTTTAAAATTGTCTTTGTGCAATGTCTTCGATGGGTGCTCATGTTGAGATTGGTCATCAGTGGTGAAGACATTTTTTTTTCAAAACAATAACTGGAAATTTGTTTTTGCAAAAATATTTTCTTGTTCTTTTTTCTTTAGCAAGTTGAAATAGTAATTGATCAAGTAATAAATCTGTTATTTCATATGTGATTTAGGAATAGTCAAACAGTTTTCCCTCGGTGTCAGAAAATACTCTCCCCCTTGGGTCACCTGTTAGACTGTTTCCAAATTACAAATGGAATAACTGTGCACTGTAAAATATTACACTAAATGTGGACGTTGAAACTATTTACTCAATAATGATTTGAAGAATTTCATCTCATTGTATTAAAAAAATCTATAATTTTCAACATAAAAATAACAATATATCTGTATACAATTTAATATAACTATTGAATTATGTCAGAAGAAAGTGTTCATGCATACCGCAAGTAATTCTGTTTATCCTTCAAAAAGGATTTTGTGCAAGAACTTTTTGCGAGCACTTTATATCACATTATTTAATCTTAAACAATTATAAAGTAAATAGATCATGCATAGAACAAGAAAAAATAAAATGAACATATTAAAATAATATATTATCACAAATAATGTCAATCACAGCAACTTGAAAACTATACAATATATGTAAACATATCCTATATAATAATAGAAAAACATTTTACAGGAAATATAAAACAATAGGATATACTAAGCAGAATACACGAAAAAATTTATGCAAAGCATCAAAGAGTGCAAATGAGGTATAATACAGAACATGCAAAACATTCCATGTTTAGGTGGCAAAGTTCATAAATCTTTACTTGATTCCAGAATTCATTATTTTTTAATAAACTTAAATATTGTTTACTTGCCATTGATAAAACAATATATTTATGTTTACTTAAACATAAGCACCTACATACAATATAATATAAGATTATTATCAGTCATGGTCCAATAATCTTTCTTTTTAAATGGTGTCAGTCTCCAGTCAGTGTTTTAGACCGTCCCCAAAAATATCTGCATGAGCATACACTGTATAAAATTTACAAGTATTAGCATTTCCAAAAATGCTTGAAATCGTCGTTTAGCCGTGTATTCTCCATAGAGAATAAAGATTCAAGCAATATGCAGATCAGACAGTGCATGTCTTTACAGTAGAGGGCTTTAAATCAGACCTTCAGAAGCTCGACTACAGCGAACTACATATTCTGACCGCGCTCGTTTCAAGAACATGTTCTGCCCTACATTCCGCCAGCTAATCGAACGTTCATATTTACTAATAAACTCGCTCGGAAAGAGGGAAGATAGGTTGTTGTTTTTCAACAAAAGCGAGCTTTCTTCAATGAATGTACATGTTACGAATATGCATGAATGTTTTTTTTGGTTTTATATTGTTACTCCTTGAAATTGATACCCATTCATATATCGATAATGATATTTTCTTGTATTACAAACAGGTAACCGTATAATACACGCCGTGGACGATTTCATACACGCACCCCTTTTTTTGCTACTCGACGTCATCATTTTGGTCACGTGACATCTAATGCAACGTTCTGATTGGCTAAAGACAGCCGGTGTCGACACAAAAATGCTCAAATCTTGATAATTGTTATTATCGTCGACCTAGGTCGACGATAATAAATAGATATATCTTAAAAATTTAAGAAACTGTAAAATATAAGTCCATTCCAGTCTATTTTAACTGCTCAAGGACCCTTATTAGGGTCAGGTTTGGCGAAATTTGATAAATTTGACCTCTTCTATTGTCATTTTAATACGAATGCAGCATTGCAAAGATTTGAAATTTTTAGGAAATGTGTATTTTATCATAATAAAAGCTGAGTAAAATAAAAAATCAATTTTAAAATGCAATTTTGCACTCATAAGCAATTTATTTAAAAAAAGTGTTTAAAAATCATCTACTGAAATCCAAGGGATGCAACTTGGACTTGGTTGTTGAGCGTCTTTGACAACGGCCTAGTTACTAAATGTGTGTATTTATAGGTGTTACTAATAGTTTAGAACTGAATTAGACATACTCTTCGCATTTACTTCTCATATGTACAACCATAAAGAGTTGTCACTAATTCTCTTCATTAAATTCAGTTAAAATTGTATCTTGGGCTGAACTAAAATAGCTCATCAACCATGTTCTATAAATAGACGATGATGAACAAGACAAGATGGCAGCTTCTTATGTGTAAATCCATAGGAGCTTGATATTTTATATCATACTACGAAAAATCCCCTCCTACATAATTATGATACTGTGTGTGTTCCGACGTCATTATGATATAAGGGGAAATTACTGCGGAAGTTAGAGCTTTACCAGACTCTTTCGTCAAAGCAGACATTTTTGATATAAATTTGCTGTTCCAAAAATATATTTTCTTGTTCTTTTTCTTTAGCAAGTACTGTTAGAACAGTAATTGATCAAGTAATAAATTTCTTATTTCACATGTGATTTTGAAACAGTCAATTATCAGTTATTAAAGATTGTTTTGAAAATGTGAAAATCAAACGTAAATGGAGTGAATATACCGCCAATTACACACAGCGAGTTGAGTACATTTGTCAACAACACGAATTTCTGATGACACTATCATACTACGTTATGGGATTGTCTGTATGATTGACTAGTCTCTTTGTATATAAAGTAACTGGTGTTTGTCACATCATCATAGAATAACCCCAAAAACGAATCTAGATCTATTCTGTATGCGCTGAAATTAGTTCAGAATTTATAGATCTTCTACTTTCGGTTTCAAATCAGGTACATGTAGATCTATAATTTTATTTCACACAATTTACATTCATGCTATCAAATTAATATGACTTGGCATTAAAACTAATTATATACAAGATACAACCAAAGCCTGGGATACAGGATAATTTGCTGCAACAAACTTGACTGTTATTATTTCTGAACTATTAGTCTGCTTGAGGGTTGTTCAAGAATATACAATGTATTTACACAATAATAACATGTCAATATATGCCACACATTGATAAACATGCTAGCAAATAAATCCTTCCTATTCATTACAGCTCAGTTGTATATTTGGTGTTAATTCCAGAGCTAGCTTAGTCCACAAGGTTTTGAGACCTGTAGTGCTTGATCAATATGTAATAGGAATAGGAGTATCTGATGCATATCACACACAACAAATTAAATATAATACTACTTGTATAAGTACAGCCCAGCTAGTCTGCTACCACATATGCTGCAATGAATAGTTTATATTTGATGTCATTGTGATTTGCCAAATTATTCTCTTGTCACCAGACATCACTTAAGTGTACACTATGTTTTGTAGATAATGTATTAGTCATTATTATATCAACAAACAAACTAAAAGATAACTGGATTGAAAATATTTGGTTGCCCTTAGGCAAAAAAAAAATGAGTCAAACAAGTTTGCCAAAACAATCTACAATCAAAGCGTTGGAGTGCTGGAGGAACAATGTCCTAAACTTATTTATAAAATAAAGAATAAAATTATGTCAAAATATCAAACTTGTGCAGTAATATTATCAATAAAATAATGTATTAAGTATCAATTAATAGAATTTAACAAGAACAGTCCAAAGACAGCACTACACTTTTCGAGTTAAACACTCATTGCAAGGTTTATCTTACTTTATCAAACAAAATAAATCAGTCAAAGAAAAATAAGAAATTCATATAAATATAAAAGAGACATAACTTCTATAACATAAATCCATAGTAACATCCCTTCAAAGTTAAGGGGATGTAGCATCAATGAATAAGCATACCTACTTTCATTTAGATATCTTAATTAAGTATTCATACATGAACTAGACACCCATAAAGTTTGAAAAATGCTGACACATATTTTAAATTGGTTTTATAAATTTTCGTTCAAAACTGCAAACAAGTTTTAATTAGTCACCACACAAATGACTAAAATTAATTTTAATTGCTGCAAAAAATTAATAAATAGACTCTACAAGAGCTCAAATCACTGACTGATTAAAGTTTATATAATATAGAAAAAAGCTAACGTGGCACATAGAAACTATATTTGAGTTACAAAACGATACGAGTACGCAACCAGTATTTACTCGATTAAATAATTTTGGTGAATATATAAATAATTTTGGTAAGGGAAGTTTCACTCTGGGCATGCAAGTTGTTTACTTTCGCATACAGAGTTAAAAAGATAGTGAGTAGGTCAACATTTTGTTCATCCGAATTAATGTTTAATATAAATATCATGGTTTTACACAACATTTTGATAAAAGTAGTTCAGTTACCATGGCAACCAAATATTTCCAACTCGAAAAGAAAGTACTTCCATCATGTGACAATATGAGACTATAAAATTATTGATTAAGGAAAACATTTCAAAGAGAGATCAATATTTTCAAAATTCTTATAATTATTTTTGTTCTGTTACCATGGCAACAGATTTCACATAAAAATGTAAAATTGTTAATTATGTGTAAATTACACAACACAACATCAAATGACAAAATATGAGACACTTTTGGGACAGGGCCAAATTTAAGTGTAAACGCACCTACTCCTTTAAAATTCAAAACTCTAACTTCGTGACTTTCTAGCTGTATTATTGCAAAAAGTTCACGTACATGTTTTAGTCTAACTAATATGGCGGCCCATAATTATTTGAGAGTAACGTGTACATCGGTTAAAACCGAGAAATTCGCATGCAGGGAACAAATCAAAACTGATTACATATAAGATCGTACACTTCGGTGTGGGCTAAATGATGAGATGTCATTTGAATGTTGAATGGACATGTGCATGAACAACTTATCTAAAGCAAAGGTTATCTGAGCTCAGGAGCATGTTATTGAAATTTATACATGGTGTATACATGGTAATAAAACAATCGACAATTTAAGAGCAAAAGAAATAACATGAATAAAACAAATATAGCTGGTCATACTAACTGTAAACTGTGAAGCAAGGTATATATTACATTTTAATCATAAGAATAAATATATTTAATAATCACAGTGATTAGAAAAAAACATAGTGTGTCAATCAAATAGCGTTGCATTTTTAAACACATATGTACAAAGCTTATATTCAATAAAGAAGCTGGTTAAAAAGCAGGCAAGTAAAACCCTAAAACAAGATTGCCAGGCTTAAACATGTGTAGCGAGTTATTATAACTGGTTGCCAAGCATACATGTCACATTTTATAGTTGGTTGCCAAGCATACATGTCACATTTTATAGTTGGTTGCCAAGCATACATGTCACATTTTATAGTTGGTTGCCAAGCATACATGTCACATTTTATAGTTAGTTGCCAAGCATACATGTCACATTTTATAGTTGGTTGCCAAGCATACATGTCACATTTTATAGTTAGTTGCCAAGCATACATGTCACATTTTATAGTTGGTTGCCAAGCATACATGTCACATTTTATAGTTGGTTGCCAAGCATACGTGGTACATCATCTGGTGTTATTTTCTGAACCCTATACGGTTGATCATCCCACTTTTTATACACATTTTTTTCATTGGTCCGATGGTTCCTAAATTTCATATTCTCAATCTTCAGAATGTGACACTCCAAACCTTTACAGATGCCTATGATACCCCAATCTAAACCACATTTTTTACAATACATTTTAAATTTCTTGTGCAGTCCATCATAGGTTCTAGGTTTCTTGTGTTCCCTTCTGGTTACCTTGGCAGGAAATTCCTTATCAATTACAATATAATTGCTATGCATCTGTCTTACATCAGATACAAAACATCCAAAAACATTACATCTTCCACACAGGATATCATGATCTTCCTCAGACTTTCTTGCCTTTTTATAATCTTCAGTGGCAACTTTGAATCGATACTTTGACATCTCCTCTGTCTGAAATCCTTTGACTTTCATCTCTATGTGCCTTATATCCAGTGATTTTATCCTCTTTAATGCTCGATTCATCATTGCAGCCTTGTATGCATTGATTCTGTCCTGTTCCAACATTTTCTCATCAGCCATTAATGTTACTACAGCATTCTTCTGACGTGCTCGACCTTAAATATAACATATACATGTATGTATGATAAAGGCAGTCTCTTGAAACAAGTAATGCAAAAAAGTAAAATTTTCTTTCCGCTCAAAAAATGTAGTAAAGTAAGTAATTATTATTACAAATAACACATCAATTGGTTCCTTTTAAAGCAATTTATACCATCTGTTGAGCAACAATACGGGATATATCATTAAATCAACCTATGATCTGTTTCTTTTGCCGTACTATGAGGTAAGGTTTCCCCAGCCTGAAAGTTCAGTTCAATAATACTTAGGGGACACAAGTTAGATAAGCCACCTGAATTTCTATAGAAAGTGTATGTTTTATTAATTTGAATAATATTTCTATAAAACGCATTTATACGCCAAAATCAGGCACGGCAAATTTATAATACACTTTTAACAAACATGCACATTAAAATGAATATTTACCTTTCATTTGAATTTTAGTTATTTCATCTCCAGAATATTCATAACTAAGTACAATGTTACATTGTGGAACATCAATACCTTCATTACCAACTGATGTACATACAATCACTTTATAAAATCCTTTACGAAATTTCTCCAGTATATCTGTCTGTACACTCTCAGTCATACCTGAAATTGGAAACTAGGCATTAGTGATGGTCATAGTTAGCTCACCTAAGACACTGAAAATAATAAAGTTTTTACCATTCATAGAATGTAAGTTTATGCTAGATGTTGACCTTGTAACAGGACCAACTTGGTCCAAGCAATGTGATTAGATGTGAGATAGAACTGCATATAGTTGATAATGTTTCATTTATCGGACATCATTTCAAACATTTATTATCTGGTTGCATTCGACAGAGGACCACCTCAACAATATATCTGCTATATTTTATCAAATCGGTGATCAGAAATGGTGTTTAAAAAATGATTATAGATTACTCACAACACACAATGCACGACGAACAAACGGTGATACAATCGTAGTTAAAGAGAGTTAAAATGATTAAACAATAATTGGGGTAAAATAAAAAAAAATATCAACCATGTTTTTCTATTGATATTATACATTAACTAATTTAGATGTAATGTTAAAAAAGATAGAAGGCAAAGAAAATCACATATCTTTAAATGCAAAACAACAAATCGTGCCATCTTTACATAATTTTGCATTAGTGGAACTTTATTTCATACATAAAACAAATATCAGTTAGTGAAATTATTTGATCATGATACAATAAAAGATGTAGCTGTTACAATTATAGATACCATAGTTTGATGGCCGCTACGCTCCCCTCGCAGCTCAGTGAAAAAACTACATTCACACACTGCCTAATTGAGTGTCGATTTATGATATTGACATTTAATATCAACTTTGAACGACCAATGAAAGTTTTCCCAATTTCACCAAAAAACTTTATACTCATTTTCATTGATTGAAACAATCACCTGATTAAAATAAGTATAAATAAATGGGCAGAAAACGCCTTATTTGGTTTGATCATACTAGTTACGAATGCAACCGCATATGACGTCATTATAAGCGTGGCTTTGTTTTATATTTAAGTTGAATATGCTCGATGTTTACAATTAAAAGATCAGATATACATTTGAAAAAAGATCAAAGTTTACTTTCATTTTGTTTCATTTTCCATTATTTTACTAATGCAAAACTGCCCAACATCTTTGCAATATCGACATTTTGAAGTTATAGATTTTTTTTCATTCTCAAAGTAGTCGATCACACTTCTATTGTTAAAAACCATGTGACAGTCATTCGATTAAAACGTGTATCTGTCTCCGTAAAAATAAAATTATCAGTTTGTTCATAGTCTTTTAGCAGAGTTAAGAAAGTGAACAAGGGAAACTTTTGAGCGATACAAAGGAGAGTAGATGGTCGCTTGCTATTGGGCCTATACTGAAATTTAATTTGTAAAATTGTGGGTTTCCTTCGTACATCGAAAAGTAGGATTCTTGAGAAAATGATAAGAAAGTACTGGCAAAGAATATAGTCCATCAAATCTGATAAGTTTGTCGGCCACCATAATAAACGGAACAGTGTTGATTGTCCGAGTGAATAAATAAACATAAATTGTACAATAAATACACTATTCTTTAAAGTTAAATTGACTAAATGTATACATTCGGAAAATAAATTTACAAAAACCTACCATCATCTCCTCCACGGTTTTCTTTTCCATACAATGGACTTGTCGGATATCCTAATTTTCCAAGATCATTATCTAAAAATTCAGCTAATGCTCTACATGTTGCTCTAGCTTTAACAAATACTAAAGCTCTGGAATCATCTCCTTTGCTGTCCAACATCTTTCTTAATGTGTTACTTAATGTCCTTACATTAGGGTTTTCAATGTCTTTGCCTCTCTTAGCTAGTTCCTTTTGAACATCTTCAAAGTAATAACAAGTTTTAATTTTTATATCATAACAAGTTTTTAGTTTCGGGAAGTTGTGAAGAAAAGTATATATCCATTTTTGTTAAAGTTTATACGGCTTGGTTTCTAAGTAGAACAATGTGCTACTGATTAACATAAAATAGATCAATAAACCATTCTAAAATGTATTTATTAGGCGATACCAGAGCTTATTTTGGTAAACCGTGCTTAGTTACAAATATATAAAGGTCTTAAAAGTTCATCATAAAATGATACAACTACACTAAAAAAAATCAGGGAATTATCGAAAGTCGTGTAACTGATATATAGATAATTTAAATACTCCGTCAGTATCTTACGTTTGATTTTAAGCGAATACATGTTTTAATTAAATATCGGCTTTCGTTTTGTGTGATTAGAATTCATACATATTAGCTTAATTGAGTAATATCTTCATATTTGACTTGATATGATTTAACATTGGTTTTATTTGTACAAGTGTATTTTAGTAATTTGCCTCATTGCTTTTGGTTATTAGCTATAGATATTGTTATTATAATCCATGTTAAATGCCACATAATACCAAAATATATTTTGTTATTTACTCCAAACTAATTCATCAACCTATAGATTTTTTTATTATGTACCGAAAGTTGAAACATACTCTGCATTTAATTACTAACGCACGTGAATGTTATAATTTAACAATAATAAAGCGTTAAAGTGCTAAGAGAATTAATGGAATAAACTGAATGTATCTTACCAAGAAGTTTTTGGAACAATGCTTTCTCCACATCAGTGTGTAAGTGTTTATGCATTCCATCACCTTGATGCTTCTGTGCCAAATATTTGGTAATATCTTTAGGACGAAGCAGCTTGTTTATTTCAAGAGCCGAGTTAAATGTCTAAACAATAGATAAATGTCATCTAAAATGTGAATCTGACTGTCCGCTTTCAAATGGTAATTATTTTCAATCAAACCAGGAAAACGTAGTTGAGTTTCTTGCAAGTTGTAGTTTATCAAGGCTAATTCGTTGATAAAACTACCATTATGCTGGTCTCTTTTCAAAAATAGATGGCCACAAAAATTGTTTTATGGTGACGTCTGTTTAATAATTACATGAACTATTTTCGTTACCTATCGGGATTGTCTATTGTTTTTTATGTTACATTTCGGTTTAGAACCGAATCCTTATTAAATGCTATTTTTTGAGTTAAGTTACAAATGATCAGATGACTTGTCTCATACTAAATAACTTACATAAAAATATATGAATAAACTTACATTCAAGTACCTTGCACAAGCACATATATCTCTAGATACGCCGTAATCATCCACTTTTAATTGAGCATGTTTAAACACATCAACTGTCCATTTATTATAAGCTGGTGATTCTTTTTCTGCTGGTTTATTCTCTGTTATCATGTCTACTATATCTGGCTGTAGTAATGCATTATCTACAAAAGTATAGAACAGTCCAAAAATTTAGGTGTAAAAGGAAACATAGAGTAAACTACCTATGCACGGTCACTACCAATGCTCGGTCACCCCATCTAAATTTCAGAAATAAAAATGGAAACCTCTTGATTCGTGTCTATTTTTAGGGCAATCTTACAAAAACTTGCAGAAAACCCAAAATCATGATCATTGAAATGCTTGACTGTTTTTGCTGTCGAAAGATGCGGACAGCACCTGCTGTTATCGCTAGAAAATCCTAGAAAATCGAATTTGTACAGCCTTGTCTTATTCACTTATAATTGTTATAATAATTCAAGAGGTATTATGATTTATTTAAATCTATAATATTTATACAATAATCTATTTTAAAATTGAAAATAAAAATCTCACATATTTACGTCTATTTTAAGTAAAACAAGGTGACCGAGCACTGGTCCGAAATTTTCCAAATATACCGTGTTTTACGTATAATACTCCGCGCCGATTTTATCCAATAATCGGGATCGTCAGACGCTTGTTTTTCTGTAAACGGAAGAAGGTCAACATGTAGACGATAATGCGGTATGAATTTTACATGAATTGACAGAATATCATTAACCCGCTTCGACTTTGATATAAAAGTGACCGAGCATAGGTAACGTCACTCTATTTTATTTCACTGCCGAACCTCAAAAACATTACAGAAGACCAATGGAACTGTCAACCAAGCTACTCAATATATTGCTGCATACCTGAAAAACTGATAAGCTTTGAATTTTTATTAAGGTGATACATGGCTTAATTAGTATTTGCAAAAAGTATTGACCGATGGTCAACAAAAGTAATCATGTTTAACTCACAAAACGATAGAACAGAACTTTATTCAATAAATGTGTTCATAGTAATTAGTTATAATACCATACATTTTTACAATGATTATAAGCTACAATGTTAATGTTTGTATTTAAAATTGGGAATAGTTCAGTTTTTAGGTAATCAAAATATATAAACAATATATTGTATTGCACTAATTAGCAATAGTTGGCAAAACAATCAGAAATATGTCTCTGTTTTAGTAATAATATATAGATTTAATCTTGATGATCTAAGATATTGTTTCTAATACAAATTGCTTTCTAACAGTATAACACAAAATCTAATAAAATATCTTCATTAAACGACTGGATGAGTTTAATAAAATTAACAAGCTAGGTCTTACGGAAATAACGGTTGATATAACGTTTTCGCATGTTTGAATAGGCTGGACAGGAAATTGCAAAATGGCATTCATCTTCAATATCTATAACTTTACAAATCTGACAATATATTTCATTTCTGGGAATATTATTATGATCATACTAGTCAGAACCTTCCAGTATGTATTCTAAGAGAATGAGCTGGTGATCTAAATCTTGTAAGAAATTAAAGTAAATCAATAGGTAAGATATCTTGATAGTGTTCATAATCAAAAGTAATTTTACAATTATTATACGAGGGATGATCCAAAATAACGTGGACTTTTGCTACAGTTAACGTTTGTTAGGTACAATCAGAAAACAGAGTACATCAACATAAACAAGTAAATCTGTGAGCTAATGCTCACTAGTGATACCCCCGCCAAAATCTAAAAATATGCGACAAACAGGAAGTAGATGAGCGAGGAGCATGAAATCGCTTTACACCACATGGGACTATAGGATGAAGCAATATGCAAAGTTTCAGGCTGCTGCATGGTATAGTTGCTGAGAAAACTGTGACGGAAATTTTGTAACGGACGGACGGACGGACGCACACACGCACGCACACACGCACGGACAAGGGTAAAACAGTATACCCCCCTCTTCTTCGAAGCGGGGGTATAATAAGAATGTGTCCTGCATATTCTTACAAAATATCAGAAAAAAATACTGACTCAGTAAAAAGTAATGATCATTAGAAAACCATCACTATCAGTGACCCAGCGCGTGTCAATGACGTCTTCGTAACATTATTGGCATCGTCACTCACACAGCACACTACTCAATGTCAAATAACGGCAAATAGATTTGAAAATCGATTTACATTTGACATACGCAGGTTGCCGGTAAAAATGCGCTTGATTGTGCCGTAACCCATTTCAAGCTTATCTGCCAAATCGCGAATGGTTAGACCTTGGTCCGTATTTAGTGCTTTCCAAATTGATTTCTCTGCCGTCGCTTCGTTTTTCCCGTTTCTTCACCCACCCTGTCTTTCTTGAAAGCTTTCTCTACCCTTCCCAAACTTTTCGTGTCACTTAAAAGCTAAACTTCTACTGACTGGATTTTTTCGTTTAGAGTTTTCAATCAACTTAAGCGTCTTGGTTGGCATTTTTTATGAGATTATGACAAAATTTTATGATGCAACATACTTCCATCCGGTCAGGTGACAATATTTTAACGTTCGTTACATTGGTGAGATCGTGTTATGAATGTTATTTTCTCCATAACGCCTTGATTAAATGAAATCAAATTGGGACATGACGTCATGTATACACCCACACGTCAGTTGTTTAAGTTTCGTGCTGTTTGTTTCATTATTTTCTGAGAAACAATACAATATATTTCTCAAACATAGTGATTATAACGGCGCGCGCCGCATCGGCGTTACCTTGGTTATGAAAACGCATGGTGCGGTCTTATGATTATAAATATTTGTAATATTATTGCTTTGTTTGATTCATTTTATGTTCCGATTTAAAACCATGTAAGTTTTTAAAAAATATTGTTAAAATTGTTAGAGCAGTATTAAAAGTCCACGTTATTTTGGATCATCCCTCGTACACCGCTTTGTTCCTTGGAAGAATCCCAATCTTGTATAGAAGTATTTATAATACGTTGTATTACACATGAATGAAAATAGGTTTCCCAGACGTAATGCACAGTTTAAGCTCAAGTGCAATGTTTTATTTTGCACAAGAATGTGTTTCATTTCCAATGCAATATATACAATAATAAAGAACAAACAAACACAAAAATCTCCGAATTTTTTGATAACCTATCTGTCTATTTTTCTAAAATATTGAGTACAATAATAACACTACTATATTTGTAAATAAAGACCTCCGGTCCAAAATACATTATTTAAATACAAAAATTAGTTGAGTTTTAAATAACCAAAACAAAACACAAATACATGAAAATAATAGTTACGAATTAATATTTTCAATATTAGGGGAAATGTTTTAGCAGCTTCAGTTTTCATGAAAGTACAAGCAAATTGTGATTATACCAGTAAGTTATTATCGGCTTCTGTATAGATTGAATATAATTATTGCATATGAAAACACATGGTATTCGTCTTTTTAAAGATATGATTTGAGTTATTATACAGTGTTGACAGAGTTGATCCTATCTTGGTACACCTAAATGGCGTCATTTCCTGTAAATATTTAACACTAGAGCATCTAAAACGTTCTAATGATGTTTCTACATAAAATGGCATATCAATAGACAGGGGAACAGATGAAAGTGGTTTTGAAGAATAACACGACCAATCGTATGTTTCCACAAGAGCTCTGTTCTGGCAATTCAAACCTGTCGTATAGGGATAAGTTAACATGTATTACACAGCAAACTATGATATAACTCTAGAATTATAAAGAGATGACAATATAGTATTACCATCTAATATATCCTCTGTTTCTTCAATTGCAATCAATAATATTTTCTTACATGGGTCATTTTGTGGTTTTTGGAGAGGAATTGTTTCTGAAAGTACAGCACAAAGTTGATACAATTTAGTAAATATAGAAATTTTAATTATAAATATAAATGTATTCTGTAATAAACACAATAAATACACCACTTTCAAACATAATGAATTTACCATTAAGACAATAGACAACCTTAAGAATGCTTAATGTTTCAATCAATTAATCTTAACCTGGGAAAATTGAACTCAATTGTTACGGTAATAGGAAGAACATCATTTACACAATGCACCAATAAAATATCAATGTAACATGCACCGGCTACTAAACGTACAACAAAAGCATATTAACAATGAACAATGTATATGACTAGAGATATCACACACATTTTTTCTCGAGCTATCTAGCTCAATGATTGGTCAAATAATATATAAAGGTTTATTTACAAGTCATGAAATATATATACATAAAACAACAGTGACTATACAACATAATTATAATAACAACGGTATATAATATACATAGATCACGCCTCTAACAACTATAAAACATAAAAATAGCATGACAAAGCATCAGATTAATATCATGACAAGAAATAACAAGAAATATAATGTGGATTCACATTAAAGCCAGATTTTTCCGCAGATAGGGTAAATTTAGTTGTTAGAAAAGAAAGAAAATATTTCATAAATTGCTTTCGAAAAAGTATACCAAGGGCAATAATTCACCATGAAGGAAGAAAGAGTGTTTTTTATCCACATAATATTTGAAAAAAGGCATTGGAACGCAATGCTCCAACTAGGAAGCCAATGTATCCAGTCTCTGTCACTTTTCACAACTACAACAGAACGCAATGTTCTGTGCAGTTTACTAGTATGGCTTGAATAAAATACATTGTCCCTATTGTAATGACTAACAGAGTCATTAAATACAACTGGAAATAAATAAATAATTAATTATGGGGCTCTGACAGGTGGACATGAGAGTCTGTTGCCAACAGCAGACTTATTGATATCAATATTTTTTCTCATTTTATACTCATCTATCCAACTATATTCAATGAGCGTTTTACAACTAAGACCTAATAACGCGTCCTTTGACCAAGATTAAACAACGTCACTCTGGTCAGTGTTAAAACTTCGTACCCATGCTCGTCACATCAGTGACATCAGTTCTGTAAGGTATCTATGATGTTAAACATATTGACAGTTCCTGAGATCTCTACCTTCTATTACACATAATCTACTTTGGATGTTATCAAACACATTAGTCAGGGGTTAAATTATATCTAAGAACAGTACCTTCTTCAGGCATGTTGATATGTTTACTTAAAGCAGCAATATTGTTTTCTACAGTTGAGAGTTTTCTGACATCTAAACAAGCCATTACTCTTATTATATAATCTACTGCTTCATCCTCTGTACGAGATTTCCCAACACCAATAGATGCAGTCAAACCTACAATCTGAAGTAAGAAATAACACGTTAGCTAGAAGAATGGACAGTTTATCATAAAACTTCATGTCTGGGTATAGAATCAGTAATTCTGTAATAACATGTGTCATGTGTAAACCTTGGTAACGCCAAGTCCTATGTAGGAGACCAGCCGTAACTTGGTTCACATTGGGACATTATTCTGTTACAAAAGGGTCTTACCAACTTCAATATAGGTCGATGAAGCAAAACTTTTTTTGTCAAATTACATCAAAAATCATTTCAACAAAAAATAAATTATATAAACATATTAAATAAATCAATATTTCACCATTTGTCATAAGAAAATTTCAACAAACCTTGGCATAAAGTCAATTTTTATACCATCAAAACTTCCAGTCTGCTCGAGTACATGTTGGGTTAAAATAGAACAGGAATTATATCTTTACCTTTTATGTTTAGTTTAAAAAATGTTATAAGCACAATGCATGTTCTAATAACAAGAAGTTGCAACGCGAGAATGAAAAGCTAAAATTACTTGCAATCGGGGCAACAACTATTTATAACTTGTAAATAACCGAGTAACTATTTATCCGCTTACATGAGGCACAACTGAGAAGCCAAGGTAAAATTATTATTGAGGTATTGGAACACAGCGACAATTGTTAACACTCTTCATGAAAATGTAATCCTTGAAAATGCGATAAAAAAGGAATGTATAGTATAAACAAACCTGTGGTAAATTACGCACACCCTCAGCTTTTTCTACCAAGTATTTTCTCATTAACCTGTTATATGGTTCATCTCCTCTTGTATGATGGCATTCATCTAATATTAACAATGAAAACTCTGACAGTGATTTCACAGTAGAAATATCTAGATTGTTGACAAGTATTTGTGGTGTAAAACAAAGTATGTCATTTAAGTCCATGTACATATTTAATTGTTTAGAATCTTCATCTTCACCAGTTATAAGCTTGGTCTATAAACAATAGAAAACAATCGAAGTCCATATACGTTATAAAGTCAAGAAAAGAGTGAAATTAAATACTAACATACAACAGAAAGATCTTAACATTAGAAAATAACACCAACTTGCAATAAGATTCATATTTAAAAAAAACCATACATGATAAATGTGATGTTTTCTAGGGTATTTTGTAAACAGAAATTTCATCCTATAATCTGTAAACAAAGTATAGTATACATACTTTATAGTTTACATATAAGTATACATATTAGGCACAGTCATTAACAATTGTTGTTGGTTCAATACATTCATATATTTATACATATTTATACACCTTTTTGGAATCTTTGTAGTTGCACTGTGGTCAATAAATAGCCATACCGTTATGAAAATGATTGCTCTTGGACTTCTTACATTTTCCTCTTAACATTATCAATAAAATATGGCAAAAATGCAAACACATTTGTGAAATTTTACCACAAAATATTCAGTGCATTTGGTTTTTTCTTAAGTAAATAATAATATATATAAAAATTAATAATTTGTTTTACCTTGTACTCTGGTAAATATGTATTCATTCTGTCTGCTTGTTGTTTTACCAGTAAACTTGTCCTAGCCATGAAAGCTACCTTACACGATCCTATAAAAAGCATATATTACACAGTATATGTAATTAACAATAACAATCTCATGGCAATGAAACACGACTACAGCGACTCTGCAGAAATGAAAGAGCAATAATATGCTAGCATCAATACACTTGAGGAGACTCCCGCTGAACTGCTGTGTGCAAAGTTAGAAAAACAGCTGGTGACTAAAGCACTTTGCTTCAGACGTCTTTGACAGAACAGTCAAATACTGTATTCTTCAGGCTGCATCAACACTATAACCACTATGAGACCCCATGCGTTCAAAAAAGACATTGTTATAATGTGTAAAGGCTGATTTAGAAGTATGCAGCCACATAGTCACTGATCCTCCAAACAGCGTCTCATTGAGATCAAATGTTCAGACGATCTAGCCTCCTGCTGCCTAGTATGGTCATGAAATACTTTCTAAGTCCACTCTCCCACCTACCTCTGTATTAAATAGAACAGTTGTCAACATCTAACGAGTGCACGTTCTTAGTACCAGACGATGGATAATAAAACATGTTATTTATTTGATTAACAATTGATTTTTAAAACTCAAGTACATGTAATTGATAGTTATGATTATTTTCATTTTGTTCAGTTATTTAATGTTAATTCAATGAGCACTTATATAGTTCCAACAAAAACAAAACAAAACACTGTTTATAATACCAATACAACAAGAAACGCCGCAATGCGACAAAACCAGGTTTTCAACGACCAAGTTTTGATATGACAGGAATGATTCATTTGAAAGCAACGAAATCAATACAGGCAAAATGAAACAATAACGTAAAACCTGAATTTCTATTTTAGCAACAGTGACATTGACCTTGATCACAGACACCTGGGTAGCAATCCCAAGCTGCCTCTTGATATCAGCTACCAATACACCAAGTTTGGTGTCAATAGGTTAAAGCAAACTAAAGTTATTGAGCGGAAACTGAATTTCTATTTTAAGTGTCAGTGCCCTTGACCTTAATCACAGACACCTGGGTAGCAATCCCAAGCTGCCTCTTGATATAAGCTACCCATACACCAAGTTTGGTGTCAATAGGTTAAAGCAAACTAAAGTTATTGAGCGGAAACTAAATTTCTATTTTAAGTGTCAGTGCCCTTGACCTTAATCACAGACACCTGGGTAGCAATCCCAAGCTGCCTCTTGATACAAGCAACTTAAACACTAAGTTTGGTGTCAATAGGCCAAAACAAACTAAAGTTATTGAGCGGAAACTGAATCTCTATTTTTAGTGTCAGTGACCTTGACCTTGATCACAGACACCTGGGTAGCAATCCCAAGCTGCCTCTTGATATAAGCTGCCCATACACTAAGTTAGGCCAAAGCAAACTAAAGTTATCGAGCAGAAACCAAAAGTTGACACCCACCCGCCCGCCGACTTCGGCATTACAATAACATGGTTTTCGTTGAAAACCTGGTTAATAAACTTATCCACGACGAGGGACGCTCAGGATGACAATAACATAATACAGTGAAATGCTTTACGATTGTCTTAGTTGTTGGAGTAATGGAAAAGATTAATTGTTACCATTACAAGCATGATTTGCCAAGAAATGGTGGTATCCATCATGCTAATTTTGTTAAAATAAATTGCACACATTTTATTTTCAATACTGCCTACCCCTGAAACGGATTGTCTCATTTTTAATGTTTACCCAAACAGGTTTTTTCGTACGCACTATAAAACTCATAGGAATTCACAAATGCTTTTTAATTACTATCAACAATTCGAAAAATCATAAACCTGAAGACCGTTGGTACAGGTCGTCCACGTAAACATTGCCTATATAAACATAGCCAGTTTCATTACACACCAATATTGAGGGTGAATTACTTTTACAATTTTTTAGTTTAATTAGTTTCCACATATTTTATAAACATATCATTATATAAAATTTACAATGTGCATACACACTATTTAAAATAAATGTTACACATAAAAATGGCCTGTTAAAATAGTAAAATGCTGTTCATGCATTAGCTTATTCACCTATTTAGTGGGCAAGTCAACTGTTTAAAGTACAAAAACACGCATGACCTAGAATACGACCTGTATATTGGAATGTACGGAGTTGTATGACCATGGTTGTTGTAGTTTATTATTGAAGGGGTGGCTATTGATTAATTCTATGAGCGTAAACTTTTCAAATATCAATAGTGTTGAACTGTTTTCAGTTTTTTGTTGTGTTATGTTTCTATAAGATTATGTGATTTTTTCGGGGTTATTCATTTTTTTCATAGGTTCATTTTGTAAAAGACATGTTTGATTTCTTCTCCTTTAAATACACAACTTTTCATAAATTTTGACACATGTGATGCATGCTTTTTCGTGGCTAAATATAACGTTAGTATGTCACGGTGAATGGATATAATCACTGAGGCCCTGCAATGGGTATTTAATTTAAATGTAGCATTTATATAAATTGATCTTTGTATAGAACACCAAAAACTAGCATGTACCTATATATAAACCATAAAGAGAATTTGGTACACGATAACACTTGGTGACAGTACTTCTGTGAAAGTTTGGTTGAAATAAGTTGACAAAGTTATGTAGATGGAATTGTGAATATAAAATTGAAACATTGTCTACTAAATTTAATCTTTTAACCATTAAAAAGTGTTATCATTGTCTGAATGACTAACAGTTTGGATCCAGGTGCCACAAAAACAATTTATTTTCTAGATTTTGTCAGAAATATTCATAAATACAGTACTAGAAACATTATCAATATACATAATTATACATATATATAAATATATTCATGGGCCTCAGATTAATTCACTTGCTAGCAAACACGAAAAAGTAATGAAACATATTAAGTTCGTACTACGCATGTCAAGATTGAAAATAAACATACTTTTATTATAAAATATTACAAAATTATTATTTTGACATGAGTTAAGTCAATAGGCATGATGTAAAGACAATAATATCTCTTGGTTATTATCATGTGCAAAGAGTAAATTTGATTTGTGATGACATGGATAGAAATTTGGACTATGATACAAAGCGACATGATTTACCAGTCCAATTACTCTGGGTAATGTTAAAAATTGAGGATGTATCTCATTATACAGTCTGTTTAATTGACTTTATTTAAGGATCTATGAAGTATGACATTTTAATATCATCTAAAGGCATCATTGTTTAATCCAAATATAGGTGACCATACATTAAGTTCAGTGATGATGATTCATAGAAAAGGCAACAATCACTACTAAACAAATTAATTTTATTAGCTTTATTGCCGGTCAATGACATACCAGTATAGTTCAGTTTTACTTTCGTATTCTACCAAGTCACTCTGAATACGCTGACCTTAATCATGCCTGAAATAAACTCAAGTGTTTGTGTAATAAAATAATCTTAAACGTGTAACATTGAAAATATACTTAACCATTTCTTGCCATTCCTAAATGTCTTTTGATGATTTCAAGAGCAACCCATGTTTTGCCAGTTCCTGTCTCAGAGCATATGATGGTATTTGTTCCTTGAATTGCTTTTTCAGCCAATTCAGTTTGGTATGGTCTTAGTTGATATGTAGGAACACTTTCTCCTGAGTTTACTAGAAATATAGCAATGTTGAACTATAATGAAAGACTTTAGTTGTCAGTTAATTTAGATTTGACATCAATTTAAATGTTTCTGGATAGGACCCAATAAATACCGCTTAGTATACAACTGAAATGAATTTGTTGATATGTAACAGCAGAACAAAAATAGAATTAATTAATTTTGGAACACTAACTGCTACACTATATCAACCAATATTTTATTACATAACTACTGTTTTTAATGTTTTAAAAGACTAATTCACCATCTTTTTTGTACAAGTTCTATATCGAAGTCTGGCAAAGACTTGTGCAGAAGAGTTATATATCACCTGACAGGAAATTGACTGTTACAGCGTAAAAACTGAAGACACAGTAGTCGAACAATATAAACATGGGGTGGAATAAATAGGCATATTTATCTGTTTTGGGAAGAACTGGGTTGCTTTTTCTCAGAACAGAATCGGGTCTCACTTAAATTGGATTCTTGGATAAGACAATGTATTCGACTCAACATATATGTTTAAATGCTTTTGAAAATCATGCAAAATGTGCACTTGACTTTCCAGAATAAACTTGAAGAAACAATTTGTCTTATTGCAAATTACAAAGATTATCACAATTTATGACATAAATATAATATGAATAAAACAACTAACTATTGTCATTTTCATCATCTGACTCCAATGAACTATCACCGTCCTCATCATCTCCATCATCATTATTTTCATTATTAGCAACAGGATCAATTTGGTCATCGTTTTCCTCATTAAAATCGCCTACTGAAATATTATTATCGTCCAAAAACTCTGAAAAATCATTTACAAATCTGAATACAAAATAGGATGGGTTGTTTCTACAATGTATTATAGCTAATACAAATGAAATAAGAAAAAAATGAATCAGCAGTCACATTTTGATAAGACACGAGAAATTGGATTATTGTTCACAAAAAGTTCGATTGAATGTTCTAAATTGATATTAGACAAGTGTATTTGAATGGACTGGTTTTTTGAAAGCCGTAAAACATTGCATAAAATCCAACAGCAATAATCTCTGACAAATTTAGTTTCAGTCAATAATTACTATCAATCGTAAGGCTTTCAAGCTAAGCTTTCTTGAAAAGGCTGTCATAATTATTATTTCACATTTGCATAGGTTAAGCAAGACACCGACATCCTGAGATTGCATAACTTGGATAAAATATGCATTCATATCAATGTTGCAGGTGATTTAAAAAGTCTTGATCAGATTCTGCCGTTACTAAAGAAGGTGCAACGAGTTTAATAGTGTATTTCTGAGCCAATTTCGTTTGTGTCACAAACAGTACAAGTACGTTGATTTAATTACGTTCCATCGTTTCGACTGGTTTCTATAGCACTGTCATGTAGCAGTGTACGGGAAAGTCAACCAAGATGGTGGACCGAACGCTGATGAAAAGGTAAACATATTTTATTTTCTCGATTTCTCAATCTTTATTCACATTTATTGCTGTATAATCATTTGTACTCAACCAGACCCCAGTGCATAATGTACAACATCTTTTCCCTTAATATCCACCCAAGAGCTTATAAATGAATCACAAAGTTGGTCGATAAAAGATGATTTTAAAAATTGAAGCGAGAAAAACAGTCTGGTTCTGACTTTATTAGAGCTCTCCGATTGAAATCAAATGACAGGGTAGCGCAAAATGATTGTCCGAGTTAATCTGTCCCCTTACTGTGAAGGATCATCCTCTCACTTCGACAAAAAACGCACATTTTATGAGTGTACACAAAGTGAGTGCAGACATGACAGTGTATAGGTAAGCGGTGGTTTGTAGTGCGGGATTTAAATAATACCAATGAATCATGCTTTTTTAGTAGTTTAAAATATGTTTCAAAATTATGACACGAATAAAACTGTTTATATAAAATTTCTGATCTTGAAGATTTTTCTTAATTTTTCTGTGTAAGGAAAGTCAGGGGTCTTATATAACAGGGATTTGTAACGATAAGTAAATGTAGTAGATTTCTATCAAATTTCAATGTCGTCGCTATTATTTCGGCCAATAGGGAAAACAAGTATAACAAGTTGTTGTTCTAGTTTTCTAGATGATTTTGATGTAAATTACGCATACATACTGTTTCTTAAAATAATGCATCTTTCCGACGATCTGCCATTTTTAACCCCATTTTACATACCTAAAGTCATATTTTCGGTGATAATTGCAACAATGTTTTGTTAAAAACTTCAGAAACATTCACAAGTTGCATGGAATACATGCACAAAAACATAAATCAAATCAAGTTTTTAAACTCTGGAATAGTTGGTACAGCCTGCTTTTGCCAGTTATAGACAGTGACGACCGAGAAAATTTAAAAAAAACCTTTCGTTACAAATCCCTGTTATATAATACCCCTAGGAAAGTGTGATGTTCAATGGTTGGGATTTCCAAATGTAGGTAGGCCCGCACATGTTTAAAATTTGTTTGACTTTGTTTATCCATTTACATTGGTGACTTTTTTTAAACGTATATTTATAGATTCTAAATGAAATTGTGCCCGCTTTACCTGTGACAAGGCGAGACCAATGTGATATGATTTAAAATTTAATATAAACATCAATGGGAAAGGAAGTCGGGATTACCTGCCTCTTAAAACTATCATTATCAGGTCTGGTAAACCGCAATAATGGCGACCTCCTCAGTAATTATTCAGGTATTACGTTTGCTTAATCTTGCATGATCATTTGCTGACGATGGTTACTTTAGTAGGAGTTCGGTACTAAATAGGTCATACGATTTCGATTTTTCTGATTACACGTATATTAAGCAAATGATTAACAAAAATATGTATCAAGTGAATACAATTTGGACGTGGATTAGTCTCGTTAGAATTTTGGATACAATATCAATATGAAATAGTTTCAACGTTTTTTTTAATATTGACATTCAAGTTTGAGATCAGCAAGAGTTTGTCATCAAGTTAAAAAAAAATCAAACAATTCGGAACTGTTTTGGATAGCAATAAACTGCTATTGTACAAATAAATTGATGTTTTTTAAAGATGACTAGATGGGAGCCCGTGCAAGCACGGGCTTTATAGGTAATGACAATAAAGGGAAATAACCGCTGCGGGGAGTTTGGTCTATTTTTAGTTTTATCTAGAACTATTTTTAGACACAAAAAAAACAATATTTTTGTTGATTTTTGGCAGTTTTTGCAAATATCAAGAGGCTTTGTCAAAAAAGAATTGTCAACTTGATATGCCTGTATATAGGTGCTCCAGCGACAAACAAAAGATTTATTCAAAGCTGCGCAGTTTCTTCCACAAAACAGGAAACTCGCAAATTTAATAATATAGATACGATTACTAGCTATTGCCTTCTGAAAAATATTTAATTCAATCGTACTAATAAATGTCGACATATCCACTACGAACCCTTTATGACAAAGTACACATATTGTTCTATACATAAAATGCATGTATTAATTTCTATTTTTATTAAAACTGTCCATGATTCAAAGTTGGTCATATTTGTTTACTGTACTAACCTTTGTTGTTCAGTAACTTTTTCCTGTTGTACAATTCTTTAACATCAGTGCTATTGACATTATCAATATTATTAGATTTATATTGTTCTTGTTCATCTAAGGAGTAAGATCTCGGTGGTATCGGAGGTGGTGCAAGGTTATCAACTTCCATCTCACCTTCTTCAGCAACTACCATTATAATATTATGTATTGTTAAATTTGCAATGTTAAAAAATGTTAAAACACATATAAAGAATATTGTATTTTCAGATCATTTCATATTAATTTCACATACCATTAAGGTTTTATAATGCATCAAAAAAGAAAAATCCCTGATAAAATGGATTTATAAAATCGCGTATGAATGCCTAGGAGGAATAAATGTTTTGAAAGGAATTTACTTATTTGTCGTACTAATGATGTGGTAACAATAATTTCATTAGATCATTAATATGAATGTGTATAATGCTTATAATATAATAATTAAAAAATTTAATAATAATAAGTGTACATTTAGTAATCATCATTTAATTCAATTCATTTAAACATCACTAACTCCAAAGTCCTAGGATAGGAGACGAACAAAGATATAGACACATCCATTAATAAAAATGAAAAACATGTGCATTTTCAATTCAGAATACATCCTTTGTATGAATTAAAATAGTGTTTAACATATAAGGTCGCTTCTAAATTATCTTTCATTTAAAGATAAATAAGCTTATCAACCCTTAAACTATTACTTTCAATGTTTCAAATATAGATACATGTTTAGGGATGCAGAACCTCTACACATACACAAAGAAGTGGTATAAATGTTTAATGTCTTGTCTTATAGGAATTCATAGCCTGAGATTCATAATTTAACGATTTTGCATCCAAAACTCTGAATGTTGGCCTACAAAACAATAACATGATATTATGAAATATTTTACTATTGTGCATTATGACTTGTATACCTGTAAGAACGTGCTCGTGAATGGACATGTCTTCATAAACACTATCTGTATTCGTACAACCAGTAGCCCCTAAAGTCTGACTTCTTCTTGTGTTACTAGGTTTCTCTTCAACTCCTACAACATACAGATTAAAACACAATTATCTTTGATTTCATAGAGAGCTATTAAAGAATATATGGTATATAAATATTTTGTCGTCATTTACCATTTGTTTAAATTATATATTAATTATATATAACATGTACTTCTGGAACGATTTTAAGAGTTCAATGTTACTAATTAAAAATCCATGCTCCTTATCATTCTCGTACTTTTGTAAGTCCTTAGCTCTGACCTTCAAACAATATAACATCACTGCAGTTGGATATATTGTTTATAGCAGTGTTATAGTATATATTCTGTAATTATCATTAACACTTCAAACGCTTTATATTAATAAGTACTTAATATTATTTCCGTTGTACGAGCCTAACAATTGTGATATTGCGATATCGTGTATTCAGTAAACTTGCAATTAGTCAAACATTGTTAGTCGAGAAAAAACCCAGACTATATAAGCCATAAAAACACAAAAAAGTTTACACGATGAAAAGATAAAGGTTTCCTTAAAAACAATCAATCTTGTCATAACAATCATATTACTATAGAAATAAAAGCATTATCTGACTTTTAACTTAACAGAGCTGTGAAAGAACTGTGCGAAGTGAAGATATTGAATAAGTATCGAGTAAAATGTAAAACGTACCAAATTGTTTTAAAAGGTGTTCTTTGTTGGAAATAAACTTTGGTTCAATTGTTTCAACCAGATCACATCCAATATCAACCAGTGCTTGTAAAAACTCACAATACCATCTTCTAGGTGTCAGTCTACTTTTCATTCTATCAAGTAACATTATACTAGCAGCGTATTTTCCCTTGTTTATAAGTTCACTGTATATATTATCTTGGTCTATATCAGTTATAACATATTTACTGTGTAAGATGAGAACAAGTTTTTCACAATTTTCTCCAATTTCAGTGGCCAAATCGGCTGTATTAAGTTGGATGTTGTGTAGTATATGAGTCTTTATTTCATCATTATCATCATTAGGCGACTTCAGAGCACGCCAGATACCATCATAGTCTGAAATATACATTTAAAATAAACTTGTCGATTTCCACTCTGCAACAGATGCCTTTCTATGACATTCATTTTGTATATTCCTGTCATGTTGAGCTTTAAGGATCGTTGAATGTCCGGCGTCTGTCGTCCACAATGGTTTGTGAACACGTTAGTGGTCACATTTTCCTCAATTATCATCAAACTTGGACATGGTGTTTGTCTAGGAAATTGCTTAAATGAGTTCGAACATGTGTCATCTTGCAGGAGCAAACATTGAAAATCTTGTTAAGACTCTAATGTCTCCTTTTTATCCATTATCCTGGAAATTGGTCTGAAAGTTTGTTTTGATTTTATTCTAATTCATGTATATTTATAGTACCATCATGTCCCTCTTGTTTTATGTAATAAATAAACATGAAATAACTTATGAAAACTTGTTTGTCATATACTACTATGAAACTACTTTGAAAACAAATATGCTCTTTTATTTTCCAAAAAATGGTGATACTTTTACAGATGCTTAATTTTTTATAGGTGGTTGTCATTTTTAACTTGTAGACAGAAACTCTCATACACGTTGTGTTGTAGTGTTACAAAGAAATTAAAATCCCTTGTTATCCCTTGTTATCACAAAAGAAAATAATCTGAGTTAGCACATAGCATTTTCCCCTCGTCCAATCAGCTGTCGAGGATTGTTGATAGTAGACATGTACTATATTGTATAGTATGGCGTTTAGAGACACAACTTATTCTAAATTTAGACACCTATCTTGCATGCTTTTTCGTGGTTAGATATGACAGTAGTATTTCAGTATGTTACGGTGAATGAACACAATTACTGAGGCCCTGCAATGAGTGCATGAACCTAGTTCAAATGCTGTGTTGGTATCTTTGTATTGAACAGCAAAAATAATTAATAAAAATTAAAATGTCCCTAATTGACATTGTTCTTTGCCGTTTCGTGTTCGAGTTATCAAAACTTTGATACAGCTTAAATGATTAAGTGTGCCAACATAGACAGTGAGACATTGGATGCCAACGCCTGAGTGATAGTAATCGGCTCTCATTTTCTTCGAAAAGCTGAACTAAATTGTTCTGTTTTACCGAGTTATATTTTCGCCATTTGTAACCCATATAATGGACAATTAAGAGGGTTTGGTTGCCAAGTTTGGCCCTGTGTAAGTAGTAAGTATGCACTCAAAAATATTTATCATAATAAAATTATGTCTGACCGTTGATCAGCTAACAAAATTGCCGTTTGCTCAATTAAATGATGTCTGATAAATTTAATTTTATTTCTTTCAATATGGTTTTCATTTTGACTTCATGTCAAACAGTTAAGAACCCGATGCAGAGTTACCTGTTTTCAGAATAATAGCATGAAATAAAGTAAGAAACAATTTACAAACGTAATTCTGTAAGATATTCATTAATACAGTACATAATACAGTAGTAACAATATTAATATATCTATGCGGGGGCCTCAATTTATATCACATGCCAGCAAGCACAGAAAGTCATGAAACATGTGATACTTGAAATTTTGACCTCCAATATGATGTAACCACTATACCAAAATTTTCTTTTGATGTCCAGGATTCATAAGTTGTGTCTCTAAAATGACCTACTTATAGCGTGTTGAACTTGGGGAAAATGCTGTGCTAAGTCAGTTAGATTATGTTTTCATTTTACTATAAGGTTCAGTGCTCGGGGCTCCGCCCCTCGCACTAAACCTTATAGTAAAATGAAAACATAATCTAACTAATACATATACCTTGATTTTATTGTATTTACATGTATATATTTAATAGTGTTGTTATAATGTTGTTATATTATACATGTATTAGATTTCTTATGGGATTATTTTTATGTTTATATTGTTCCATTGATATATTTAGATATATATGATTTAACCATGAGACAACAGCGGCCGATTGTATAAACGTTGGTTAAATCTAACCGCTGGGTTAAACTCATGTATTGGTAAAACTTTTTGTAAAACACTGGGTTAGTGATTGTATAAAGGTTTGGTTAGAATTAACCCAGGTGATTTTTGGGTTAAATTTAACCCACCTCCAGTAGCTGGGTTAAGCATTTAACCAAAATAAAAACGAAACAAAATGGCCGCCATTTCGCTCGATATAATCAAATTTTTGGCGAATTTTCTCATAAGAACATGTTGGAGACCCAAAAATACAGGATAAATTAGAAGTGCTATCTCAGGGGAAGTAATAAATGTCACTTGAATGTACCGGACTATAAACACACCCTTCTAGTTTCTCTAAGTTGTAAAAATCAATATCGACGACATTGACAGAAAATTGAGAGAATTTTAAATCATTTGTCTCAGGATTGCTTGGATTATTTAAGGAATGCCTTCACAAGGTAGGTGGACTATCATTCTTCTTTGACTTTATTGCAAAATAAATGCAAGTGTATTGCAATGCACTGAAATTCCAACGATTTCAAGGGACTAGTAATTTGGCGTTGTAACCAGCGTTCATGATTATGACAGATCGTCTGATCAACTGTTGACAATCATATTTTATGGAAAATATCAAACATTCGTCCGTAACACCAACCGATTTTTGTTTTTAAAATGTTATTTGATTATTTAGATAATAAAATATTAAATGTTAAGAGCTAAAAAAGAGAATTTACGTAGCAAGCGTCCCCAGACCATTTCGTACCTAGAGATCAAGTCTAAAGTAATAATAAATCTAACGCATTTTATCAAGACTATTAAATTGAATATTAGATTTTATCAACATCTTTGTGTCAATGGTCTGCTTTGAAAGATGCCTTGTTATTTCATTGGACTTTACCATCATATTATTTTGATACATTTGTGTTGTTTTTTTTCAGGATGCTGTTTTCAAGTGCCAAGAGGCATGAACATTCACTATAGAATTGAATTGAATTTGGCTACCACCATGTGTAGATGAAATGAAGAAGTTGTTTGTTACTATGGCTAACAGTTATTAAAAAAGATGGTAATTAAATGTATCATAAAACACAGGTGACAGTCCCAAATTTTCCTAATTATATATATGGTCATGATATACTTTAATAAGGAAAATTTGGGTCGGTCACCTGAGTCATGAAATAATATCAGATTTTATTGTGCAGAGCTATTGTTATATAACAAGGTATGTGGGGTCTATGTCTACATACATGTACCTTAAAGATTTATTAAGAAATTTAATAAAAAATATCAAATACCATGTTTGCAACATCAATTGTCATCAGTAATTCCAATTTGTTTAGAAAGAAATGAAGTGTATATTTATTTCCATTATCAAGCATAGTGATAAGCCTAATTTAATCACACTTGACTAGATCTATCTATTTGGAATAACATTTTTTTTTATAAAATAAGAACATGTGTAGTTTGTGTTTTTTCAGGAGATGTTCAGTAAAAAGTGTGTGTAGATGCAGATGATCACTCAGTGACTGGTCAAGTTCTTATATAATATTTTAGTACTTGGTCATCAAGTGTAAGAAATGATCTAACCTTGCCTCACAAGACAGAGACATAGATGATTCTCAGAAAATTCTTGCCATCAACAATGTCTTTCTTATTTGTAATTGTCATGTTACAGATAAACAATAAAAAAAATATATGTACAGTAATCAAAATGAATTCCTTTTTCTATTAATTTATCTTATATAAACACATACTGTGTCTTGGATTTAGCTGAAGGATGTACTGATTTTATGAAAGGGATGGTATCCTCAAAAAAGTATTCTCATTCAAGTGGCATTAATCTGGTGTTTCCAGTTCTAATTGGTTGCTGACCATGCAATCATGACTGAAACTTAAGCTTGAAGTGAAGACGGTTGTTAATTCTTCCATTCAACACCAAGTAAAACCATTCAAGACAATGGTATCTTACCTAAGAGTTTAAGGATTAGTAAGCTCAATAAAGTAGAGTTCTTGTTGCAAGTGGAAAGGTGTCATTTAATGCTTATATGTATGTAAGTTGTTTGGCTTGGGATTTCCAGGTTGGTTAGTATCAGCATAGAAAATCTGTATTTTATAATACACATACAAGCATAATAAATTATTATTATTTACGCCTAATGCAGTCTTAGACTCTTAACTGTGTTTCCCTATTGAGACAAGTCATTAGCTATATCACATTGATCTCTGGACAAAATATAAGAAAATATGGTATAAAAACTAGTAAAGAAATGATGCATTATGGGACAGTTAAAGTCTGGTTAAATTTATACATTTTGGTTAAGTAACCTTTTGGTTATATAGCTCTATACAATCGGATAACCAAATTGGTTAGCTAACCCAGTCTGGTTAAAGATAACCCAGGGTTAGCATTTAACCCAGGGTTAATTTAACCAACGTTTATACAATCGGCCGTTATTTCATACATTTTACATTTTCAGTGACAATATACATACATGTATTTCTCTGTTAATTCCATACATCCTTTGGTTTATATTTGCATATTGCATATACGTTGTTTTTATTTCATTTAGTTGCAATCACATTTATCAATCATATATTAACTTGTTTTTAATAATTTTTACTTAAAAAGATTTTATTACGAACCTGATTTCCTTAAAGCTTCCATGAAAGAAGTCCATTTTCCAGGTTGTTGTGATTTGAAAACACAATCCATCATTATTTCGTTAGCTTTAAATGTATCATTCTGCATCATTGTTCTAACTCTGCAAGCCTCATCTACAATAAACATTCAATTGTGCATCATATGTGTTACTGAAGCAGAATACATAGTGCACCAGACTAAAACTAGAACAACATCAAACACTTCCAAATTTGTATACTGCATGGTATGATCAGTGACATCTTATTGTGTCCATTTAGTCATGTGTTTAAAACTTAAGTTTTTTTAATTATTGCATTGGATTCTAGAACTTTAAAGACAGGGATGGGGTACTCGTACTTGTACTCGAGTATTATGAGTACAAGTACCACTTTTTCCAGTACTCGCCTGTACTCAGTACTCAGGAAAATAAATTGTACTCGTACTCGTACTTACTCAAGTACTGAACTAGCAGTACTCGATACTCGTGAGTATTTCTGAGTACTGGCCATCTTATTTCTATCTAGTTACATTCTTGTTTGAGTTTTCTTTAAAACTACTTTAGAAATGATAATGCATAGTACATGTAATTGGTTATCTGATTACAAGTTTTATAGGTAGCTATTGTTATGGGATTATGCATATCAATGTTGATTGTATTAGTAATGTCAATAGTCTATGAAAGATAACTCTACCAAGTTTATTGTAATTGCCATGTATTAGTAACATATGTTTCTCTCCCTCTATCTGTATGTATATATATACTTATATAGATCTATGATTATTAAATGTTGTATCTCCGTACTCATAAGTTGTGTTTTTGTGATCTCCACTTATTATAAGATTGCTTGTGCAATAACGATTCCTGTAAGAAATCAACATGGTGGCAGCGGTGTTCTCATCTTAGATGAACAATAGACATTGATGAATTCGCTAGACAAGCGAAAATCAAGGACTATTAATTAAGAATCCACGAGTGAGATCGCGAAAACGTATAACGAACCTGTTAGTTTCGTGTTGGATTATTTTTTAAGAATTTTTAAACTCTCAAAATCCAACGTATTTTGAAATTTCTGTGTAGAATACTAATTTCTGGAATTTAATTATGGCTGAATCCATGTTAAAACCGCCAACTATTTTGGACATAACTGACGGTAATGTTGCTGAAAATTACCGCAAGTGGAAGAGACAAATGGAAGTTTACTTGGCTGCAAGTGGAGCTAGTGAAAAATCTGACAAAGTTCAGACTAGTATAATACTTCATTGTGCAGGGCCAAAGGTAATAGAAGTGTACGATCAGTTTGGTTGGACAGATCCAGCTGACAAGGACAAACCAACTAAAGTGCTTGATGCTATAGAAAGCTACTGTAATCCTAGAGTTAGTGAGGTGCTTGAGTCGCACAGGTTTTGGACTGTCAAAATAGACATGTTTACATCGTTTGAACATTTCTTAACAGAACTGCGCAAAAGAGCAGACAATTGTAATTTTACTGACAAAGACAGAATGTTAAGGGACAAAATAGTGTTCAGTTCAAGCGGTAAATTACAAGAACTACTACTTAGAGAAGAGAAACTCACTCTTGATAAATGCTTGCATATATGTAGAGCATATGAACAGTCAAACAAACATGTCAAGGAAATGCAACAAAATGACAGTCCTGTATATAAGTTAAACAAGAATTCAGGTGCTAAACCGAAAGGTGCTAAACCTAAGAAAACAAAATGTAAATTCTGCGGATATTCGCATGAACTTGTAAAAGAGAAATGCCCTGCTTGGGGTAAAAAGTGCAGTTTGTGTAGTGGCCGCAACCATTTTAAAGCATGCTGCAAGAAAGTTCATGCAGTAGAAGAAGAAGAATCTGGCTCAGAAGATGAAGTTTGGCTTCAATGTGTTAAAGGTGGTATACATTCAAGAGCCACTGCAAAAATGCTAGTGAATAATTGTGACGTCAGATTCCAGATAGACACTGGGGCTGAAATTAACACAATTCAAAGTAAATTTGTGCGGAAGACACAAAGAGTGAAAAAGTTTACAAAACTCAAAATGTACAATAAATCTACGTGTACATCACTAGGAGAAGCAAATTTAGAAATAACAAACCCACTGACACAAGAAAAATTCAAAGTTAATTTTGTTATTGTACCTAATGAACTTGACTGTCTGCTAGGTTTACAAACGGTGCAGAGATTAAATTTAGTTACAATTCACGCTGAGAACTTTATCGGTAAAGTTGAGACCGATTTAGGTGAACTAGGTGAAGTAAATCTACAGGTGGACCCTGAAAAGGCCCCTCGAGCTTTGCCAAGTAGGAAGATACCACATGCTATCAAAGACAGCGTGAAAGAAGAAATTGACAATCTTGTGAAAAGAGGGATACTTACTGAAGTAAGCGAGCCGACTAAATGGGTGAGTCAGATGGCTGTTGTGAAGAAACCGAATGGTAAATTGAGAATTTGCATCGACCCGCAACCACTTAATGAAGCTTTAATGCGGGAACATTACCGACTACCAGTATTTGATGATATTCTTCCTGAGTTGAAAGATGCAAAACTGTTTACTAAACTAGGTGTCAAGGAAGCTTATTGGCATGTTAAGTTGGACGAAAAGTCAAGTTTTCTTACTACAATGATCACGCCATTTGGTCGCTATCGATGGCTCAGACTACCTTTTGGACTGAAAGTTTCAAGTGAAATATTTCAAAGAAAGCTACACGAAGCTCTGAATGGTCTTGACGGTATTTTTACCATAGCTGATGACATTATAGTTGCTGGTTGCGGTGAAACTGACGAATCTGCCAAGAAAGACAACCAAGAAAAACTAGACAAACTGTACCAAAGATGTCATGAGCGTCACATTGTACTCAACGATAGTAAGAAAGTGGTAGGAAAAGAGATAAATTTCCATGGACACAAAATCACAGACAAAGGCATCCTGCCAGATGAAAACAAAATCAAGGCTGTACTTGAAATGAAAACTCCCGAAAATGTCAGTGATATTAAACGTCTGTGTGGATTAGTCCAATACATGGCGAAATTCTTGCCACACTTAGCCGACACTCTAGAGCCACTTAGAAATCTGACACGGAAAAATGTTCCATGGAACTGGGATACTGACTGTGAAAAAGCATTTGACAATGTTAAAAAAATGTTAACTCAAGCTCCTATATTAGCCTATTACAATCCGGACAAAGATCTTGTTGTTCAGGTGGATAGCAGCCGAGATGGTCTTGGAGCAGTACTTCTTCAAGATGGAAAACCACTCGAATTTGCATCTAGATCTCTAAAACCAGCTGAAAGAAACTGGGCTCAAATTGAGAAAGAAGCTCTATCAGTTCTGTATGGTCTGGAACGTTTTGATCAATACACCTACGGACGTAAGGTTATTATCCAAAATGACCACAAACCGCTGGAAACAATTCTGAAGAAACCATTAAGCCAAGCTCCGAAACGGTTACAGGATATTTTACAGAAGCTGTATAGATATGACATTGAGTTCGAGTATGTTAAAGGCTCTGACCTAATAATAGCGGATACGTTAAGCCGAGCTTTCAACACAGATGATCAGGGCGAGCTGACGAGAACAAGGGTTCTTCAAGTGGACAGTTTGCAAACTATGCCAGATGCTCGAATCGAAGAAATAAGGGCTGAAACTGCCAAAGATTCAACATTACAGTTACTGATAGAAGTGATACAGAATGGATGGCCTGAGAATAGAAATAATCTATCTAGCGAGTTGAAACCCTACTTTTCAATGAGTGACACTCTAAGCCAGCAAGACGGAGTGATATTGAAAGGTGAAGCGGTATTAGTACCCAGGTCACTGAGAGAAAGCATGAAAAAACGCCTACACAGTGCTCATCTGGGGTACGATAGTATGATGCGTAGAGCCCGTGGTGTGCTGTTCTGGATTGGAATGGCAAAAGATATAAAACAAATAGCTGAGAACTGTGAATTATGCATGGAAATGAAACCACACAACCAATCTGAACCTTTAAAACAACACGATGACGGCGATTTTCCATGGGAAAAGATTGGACTTGATCTGTTTGAAATTCAAGGTAGACAATATCTGCTGTCTATAGACTATTTTTCAAACTTCATTGAAGTTGATTTCTTGTCTACTACGACTTCTCAGCAAGTGATTGACAAACTGAAAAAACAATTTGCTCGTTTCGGTATTCCTAATAGAATAGTTAGTGACGGGGGACCACAATTCACCTCCCAAGAATTTCAGTGCTTTGTGAAAAACTGGGGCATTCAGCATCATGTAACATCTCCTCACCACTCAAAGTCCAATGGGAAAGCTGAAGCTGGAGTGAAAATCATGAAAACCATGATGAAGAAATGTCTGAAAGACAAAACTGACCAAAATGAAGCTTTGCTGGAGTTGAGAAACACTCCCAGACAAGACACTGGTTTAAGTCCAGCTGAAATGTTTTTTGGTAGACATACACGTACCATGATACCAACTAGGCAGCACAAGTTTGAAATAAACGGAAAGCGCAAATCTCGCAAAGAAACTGTTAAAAAGCACTATGACAAGCACGCGAAAAAACTACCTGAAGTTCAGGAGAACCAAAATGTGTATTTCAAACGACACATGAACCAACCATGGCAAAAAGGGAAAGTGAAAGTTGCTAACAATCCCAATTTCACTATAACTTCTACGGACGATGTTGCGTACAACAGAAATCGGGAACACATAAGACCAACTTCAATTCCAGTGTTCATTCGAGACCAGTCACCAGGACCAGTGAGACATGATCAAGATTGTGACGAGCGTAAAGAGCCACAAAACGCCGAAAACTCGAATTCCGAAGTCACAAGTTCGAATCCCGAGCCAACACGTGTCATGAGACCACGTCGGGAGACCAAAGCTCCTACTTATCTGAAAGATTATGTGAGATATTAAATATGTGCTGTGATGGGCATAATAATTCCCATACATGATATCTTGTGCTAACTGATTGGGGCATAATAATCCCCTAAGTGTATATAGTGTAAATTCGTGAACCTTTTATTAAGATTTATATTTTATCTTTTGTTTTTCTCTGGATATTATTCCTTTCTAGTGTTCCAATCAATTTGACTGGTGGAGTAGACTAGAATTTGTACAACCAGCGTAATAACTGATAGTTTTGCATCATTTGTATGTGAATGAAACTATGTAATTTGATATCGTGGTTTATTGTAATATTCTGACTCTAAAGTTTTCATTAAAACCAATGTTTTAGACTCATGTACAAATTCAGAACGGATGTATTTGTTTATTATAAATTTACATGACTATACAACTAGAAACTTTGTGTTGATTTGACATTTACACCAGTATTTGATATTTAGAGATATATGACATTTAAAACATTTCCCTGTAAAATATTCGGTAACTTGATCTGTTTTAATTATATCATAGCCGCAGTGTTTCTGGATCAAAGTGTTTTTTTTAAACGTTTAGTGAATGTTATCTGTAAAACAAATTTCACTGACTACTCTAAAACTTAACTGTTTTAAATATGATTTGATTTTGTTTTGTTTGAGAAGAAAGGATGTTGATTGTATTAGTAATGTCAATAGTCTATGAAAGATAACTCTACCAAGTTTATTGTAATTGCCATGTATTAGTAACATATGTTTCTCTCCCTCTATCTGTATGTATATATATACTTATATAGATCTATGATTATTAAATGTTGTATCTCCGTACTCATAAGTTGTGTTTTTGTGATCTCCACTTATTATAAGATTGCTTGTGCAATAACGATTCCTGTAAGAAATCAACAATCAATGGGATGTCTGACACCTTTTTGCAGTTTATACCTCTTCATAAATTGTGAAAACAATGTTTGTCACAGTTTGTTCCTCATATAGCTTATAAATTATTAAAATCATCAGCTAGTTATATGCATCAGTCATAAAAATTTTTTAAGTGAATGACGAGACATTACATTCTCTGAAACCATCACTTTTGTGGTGAAAAAAAAACCCTGCACGATGTTTTGACATAAATTGAGATGAAATGTCATGCAAATTTGTAACAATAGCTAATTCAACAAAGATTTTAGTTTTGTTTTTTCATTAAGTTAGTTAGTTAACTAAAAAAAGATAACTCAATTATTTTAAGCTGAAACATACTATCAGCTGTCTTTTTTTCAAAAATCTTTTGTTTAAGTTTAATTTGGATTTAAACTTAATCTTAAACTTCTTCATTTGATTAAACGCCTATTTCTATATTACATATTCAATGGCGTTATACAAAAGATAAATTATAAAATCTAAGTAAGTAAAAACCCTCCACCATAAATATATAAAACAAGTAAATCTGTGAGCTAATGCTCACTAGTGATACCCCCGCCAAAATCTAAAAATATGCGACTAACAGGAAGTAGATGAGCAAGGAGCATGAAATCGCTTTACACCACATGGGACTATGGGATGAAGCAATATGCAAAGTATTAGGCTGCTGCATGTAATAGTTGCTGAGAAAACTGCGACGGAAATTTTGTAACGGACGAACGGACGGATGCACGCACGGACAAGGGTAAATCAGTATACCCCCCTCTTCTTCGAAGCGGGGGTATAATAACACAGAATAAAATAAAATTCATTCGCATGATTTTATATAGTGTGATTATGCATTCAGTTTTCATATATCAAGTTTATAAGACATATATTAATCTTAGTTCATGATTTGACTTTATTCTTACATTTGTTTTTACTAATTTGATAAGTTGTTGTCCTGAAACTGAAATGTGGGAAAAAGATTCGATTTTAGAATGAGAATATAGCCCTTAGACGGCAATAAAACTGACCAAAAATAAACACTGTTGCATAAAATATTTGCAGCAACATTTTGACTGTCTTGTTTAAAATTGAATTTGAAGCTTGATTTGATGTTTAATTGAATAGATATAAATAATTCGTCTCTTTTATTTCTACTAAAAGTCTTTTATATGCTCATGCAAAACAATCTGGTACTCAAAAATACTCATGAGTACTTAAGTACTACTCGAGTACTACTCAAGTACTGAAGAAAAACAAGTACTCATTACTCATAAGTACGAGTACAAAATTTGAAATACTCAAGTACTACTCGAGTACTGGAATCCAGTACTCGACCCATCCCTGTTTAAAGAACATTTGAACAATTGGCAGTTCTAAAAACAGACTGGTGATAATTTTGATGGACTTCACTATCCATTTGCTAAATTTAAGGACCATCTTTGTAGATACCAGTAAGGCATGCTAATTGTCAGATATGGTTTTAGACAAAAAAGGTAGAGGATGGACACACAGACAAATGGACAGCAGACTTTAGTATAACTATATCAAGAGTTACCTAAGGAAGTTGTAAGTACCCTACCTAAAGAACCAATGCTACGGTACATTGATATAAGGCCATGCCATATCAGAGTTTTGTTAAGCGTCCGTGTAGGTTTTAGAGTCCTCAATCAAAATAAAAAAACAAAATTGTAGGTGAAATTTTCTTAAATAATTCTGATGTTCCGGGATTCGATATGACACTATTTAATTCAGGGAATATTGTGTTCGGCAATGACATTATTCATTGTAAGCAATTTATCATAAATGCGTCATTATACAATATATATTTTACGCAAAAAAAACCACTAGTCATTTTATATATAATTCAGACCATTGTTTCATATAATAAGGATGTTATTCCATTGAAAAATACATATGAATTGGTTTTTTTTGCCGTAAAAAAATTTGTGTTTTCGTTTTCGGTTTGTGTGATTTTGTGAATATGTTTGTCAAATTTGAGATGATGCTTAACAGAATTCCAATTTGGCATGGCCTTAATTAGTTTCACTCTTCTAGAGACAGAAAACATCAGATAAAGAACTTTATTGAAATATCTACCGTATGAACTATAAATTTTTTAATGTGCAAATACATGATTGGAAAAACACAGGCAGCATTTACTAAATGTTGTAAAACACAGCGAGACAACTCGTTACAACTAGTTTGTTGGATGAAGTTGGGGTTATTGATTGCTTACTAGATATTGTCATCATCGGTGTTTTATATCAAACCCTCTTTTAGCATACTTGTTTGCAATAGGAACAGTTAAATAGCGAATTATTGAAAAATATAGTTTCTAGGATTGCACATGTTGCAAAACAAAATTGGGGAAGACAAACACAATATCGGTACTCGATAGAAAAATTTCATAGGAAAACTTAAACGTAGACAGGTTGGTGTCTTTGACGGATGATTTAGTCAATTCAAATTTAGCTTTGTAAAAGTTACTAAAGGGAAAAATTCAATTTTAAGGTTCGCCACTGAACAAAAGTTATCCATTGTTGAAGAAATAAAATTTGTTCAGAAAAACAAGTTTGCTATAACTTTATAACGGCACTCTATTTCTAATTACAGTATGGAATGCTATACAACATGTCTGCTGGAAAAATCTGATTGTCTTGTAGGGATACATCAGAAACTAGACAAGTAAAGGGTGGCCACCCAAAGAAGAAAAGTAGATTAATGTAATGTAAAACAAAAACATCTGTATACAAAGACTGTATTGCAGTCTCGAGAAGGGGATGAAAGACGCTTTAAGAAAGGAAAGAGATTAAGAGATATTGGAATTAAAAGGACAGAATGGGAAGCGAATAGTAAGTGGGATGAAATAGAAAGATGGGAACAGGGAGAAGGAAATTTAGTAATAACAGAAATACTAGTGTAATCAATCAAAGAAAAATAGCTGTAAGATTATAATAAATACATGTTTACCTTCAGTTATGACAGAAAGTGACATTAAATTAGTTGATAAACTTGCCTCCTTCACCAAACTTACAATCATACCACGACATTCTTTTACTCTTTTCTCAGTTATATCCATATTTGTATTGATACATTAAAGTACAAGTCTATCTAAAGATTTCTGAAAAGAAATAATAACAATCAAAAAATTGTTTATTTTTCTTCATGCTGACATTCCATGAACATATTATGCTACAACAATAATTTATCACATCTTATATTTCCTCTATTGTCTAAATATAAAATCAGGGTCTTGCGGACCCCAGACTAATTAGATTTAAAGACGTTTAGCGGATAATTGTAAACAAGTTGGTCAACTGATAAAGGCTTTATTTAATAAGGCTACACATTTGGATAAATCCAATCTTCCATGTGGACCTCTTAACGGAATTTGAAATTAACTATAATATGAAAGATTTGATATTATCCACTAGTTTACCTCTTTATATACACACCATTAATTTATATGTTATTCTAACATGGGTTTCAATTTTTTCCAAGGCCTTTTGTAACACGCTAAGAGTCTATGAGATTTTGTAACATTGATTGACAAGTACTTGTATAGTGTAGTAATACATGAAAATGCAACTATTTTATTAAGGCGCGGAAATATGATTTACTGTGAAAGCTTTAAGCTAAGTTGACATCAATTATGTACATTAACATTTTCGAAACCAGAAAACTATTTATTTTGCTCTACATACAGGAAAGTAACGGACATAATTTCCGTACTATTTTTTTCTAGGCCCCGCCTTTTCTGATGTTCAGACTGCGGCGCTTATACAGACTAACCGCGTACTTTTGTAAAATAATCGTAAGTATATAACATTGTATTTCGGACATCAACATTTTAGTAATCAATGAACTCTCATACATATTCTTGGTTGTCTTACAAATTTAAGTTTTCTTTGAATCACTCTAAAAATCTTTTCATGAAAAACAAATGATATGAACAAAATAACAGTTAAGAATGTATGTCAAAATGATTATTAAGATGACATGTTCGACAAAATTCGACCAAAATCATGTAGTTCAGGACTATAAATTCTACAAATAAAGTGTATAATATGTAGAGTCTGGATGCATTTAAGCCAATTCATATGTTTAATGCAAATCAACCGATGTCATGAATGTAAAGTAGACAGAAATAATAATTTTTGGAACGGGCTATTGTGACAAATCATTATATCGACACTGACTTAATGTATACTCAAATATGTAATGTTATGGATGCATATAAGACAATTTAAATATTTATTGCAAACAAACCGATGTATTGATGTAAATTTAGTTGACAGAAATCGTGAACTTTGAAACTTAAGAGGCGACACAAACACAAAAAAGTGTATGTGTAGAGTATAAAATGTGAAGAGTATAAGGGCGTTTGTCACATATCGTACTATCCACTCTTGCATCAGGTATACTTACATATATAAGAGATTCTGAGGTCATTTATGTCACTTTTAATCTCTAGATACTAGACAATAGAGGTAGGTATTGATCGACAGGAAATAATTTTAATAATAATTTTAAGGACTGTAAACTCTACATACAAAAGTATATTTGTAGAGTCTAAGGCCTTTTGTGACAAATCGTAATATCGACACTGACCTAAAGTATACTCACATATATAAAATTATTTGTGCATGGAAGACATTCGTATGTGTTGTATAAAAGAATATAGGTGTCATGGATGTAAATTAGACAGAAAAAATGAATGTTGAACTTAGACAGTAGACATAAAAATGTGTATACATAGAGTCCAAGGGCTTTTGTGATATATCGTACGATCGACCCTTACATCACGTACACTTACATATGTGTAAGATTCTGGGATCATAAACCACACTTCTAATCTGTAGACACTAACAAATCGATGTATTGATAAAAACTTTGCTGAAAATGGTATTAAGAACTACAAACTCGACACACTAAGGTATAGTTGTAGAGTCTAAGGGCTTTTGTAACATGTCGTACTATATACTCTGACCTCCTCATGTTTATACACATATATAAGATTATTTGTGCATGGAAGATATTTTTTTATGTTTAATACAAGCAACCAGATGACATGGTCATATATTAGACAGAAATAATATATTTGGAACTCTGCAGTGGACACCCAAAAGTGTATACCTAAAATCCAAGGGCTTTTGTAACATATCGCACGATCGACCCTTACATCACTTACAATTACATATGAGTAAGATTCTGGGTTCATTTATCTCACTTGTAATCTGCAGGCACTAGCAAATCCATGTAATGATATAAAATGACTAGGAAAAATGATATTAAGAACTATCAACTTGACACAAAAGGGTATAGTTGTAGAGTCTAAGGGCTTTTGTAACATGTCGCACTATATACTCTGACCTCATGTATATACACATATATAAGATTATTTGTGCATGGAAGACATTTATGTTTTTAATAAAAGCAAACAGTCGACATGGCCGTATTTTAGACAGAAATAATATATTTGGAACTCTGCAATCGACATACAAAAGCGTATACCTAAAGTCCAAGGGCTTTTGTAACATATCGCACGATCGACCCTTACATCACGTACACTTATATATGTGTAAGATTCTGGGTTCATTTATCTCACTTGTAATCTGTAGGCACTAGCAAATCGATGTAATGATATAAAATGACTAGGAAAAATGATATTAAGAACTATCAACTTGACACAAAAGGGTATAGTTGTAGAGTCTAAGGGCTTTTGTAACATGTCGCACTATATACTCTGACCTCCTCATGTTTATACACATATATAAGATTATTTATGCTTGGAAGACAATTTATATGTTTTATACAAGCAAACAGATGACATGAAAGTAAATAAGACAGAAATAATATATTTGGAACTCTGCAGTGGACATACAAAAGTGTATACGTAAAGTCCAAGGGCTTTTGTAACATATCTTATAATCGACCCTTACATCACGTACACTAACATATGTATAAGAGTCTGGGTTCATTTACCTCACTTTTAATCTGTAGGCACTAGCAAATCGATGCATTGATCTAAAATTAACAGGAAAAAATATATTAAGAACAATACTCGACACACAAAGGGGTATCTGTAGAGTCTAAGGGCTTTTGTAACATGTCGTACAATCGACCCTGACCTCATGTATATTCACATATATAAGATTTTTTGTGCATGGAAGACAATTTGTATGTTTTATACATGCATTTGGAAATTTACAGTCGACATACAAAAGTATATACGTAAAGTCCAAGGGCTTTTGTGACATATCATACTATCGACCCTTACATCACGTACACTTACATATGTATAATCTTGAGTCTGGGTTCATTTACCTCGCATTTTATGTAGACACTAGCATATTGATGTATTGATCTAAAGTTACCAGAAAAATTATATTAAGAATTATAAACTCGACATACAAAGGTATATTTGTAGAGTCTAAGGGCTTTTGTAACATGTCGTACTATCGACCCTTACATCAAGAATAATTACGTATATATAACATTCCGAGTATTTACTACACTTTTAATCTGAAATACTAACAAAAAGAGGTACTAATATAATTAGTCAAGAATAATTATGTTAAAACCTGAAAAATTGACATATATAAGTGTATATGTAGAGCCTAAGGTCTTTTGTGACAATATAGGTAATATTGACCCTGACCTCATGTATAATCACATATATATATAAAGTTATGGATGAAATAAAGAAAGTTTATATGTTTATTGCAAGTAAACAGATGTCATGGATGTAAAATAGAAATAATAAATTTTGGAACTTTAGAGTCGACAATGTGTATATGTAGGGTCTAAGGGGTTTTGTGACAAAACGTACTATCGAATCTTACATCACTTATACTGACATATATATGACATTCTGGGTATATTAACTACACTTCATAGTTTACGTTTTGTCACAAAAGCCCTTAGACTACGTATACATCGATTTGCTATTGTCTACAGATTAAAAGTATGTTAAATGAACCCAGACTCTTATACATATGTAAGTGTACATGATGTTTGGGTCGATTCTACGACTGGACTTTACGTATATACTTTTGTATGTCGAGTGTAAAGTTCAAAATTCATTATTTCTGTCTTATATACGTCCATGACATCTGTTTGTTTGTATAAAACATACAAATTGTCTTCCATGCACAAATAATTTTATATATGTGAGTAAACATGAGGTCAGGGTCGATAGTACGACATGTTACAAAAGCCCTTAGACTCTACAAATATACCTTTGTGTGTCGAGTTTATAGTTCTTAATATAATTTTTCCTGTTATTTGTAGATCATAACATCGATTTTATAGTGTCTACAGATTCAAAGTGAGGAAAATGAACCCAGACTCTTATACATATGTAAGTGTACGTGATGTAAGGGTCGATTGTACGATATGTTACAAAAGCCCTTGGACTTTACGTATAAACTTTTGTATGTCGAGTGTGAAGTTCAAAGTTCATTATTACTGTGTAGTATACGTCCATGACATCTGTTTGTTTGTATTAAACAAACAAATTGTCTTCCATGCACAAATAATTTTATATATGTGAGTAAACATGAGGCCAGGGTCGATAGTACGACATGTTACAAAAGCCCTTGGACTTTACGTATATACTTTTGTACGTCGAGTGTAAAGTTCAAAATTCATTATTTCTGTCTAATTTACGTCCATGACATCTGTTTGTTTGTATAAAATGTACAAATTGTCTTCCATGCACAAATTAATTTTATATAAGTGGGTATACATGAGGTCAGGGTCGATACTACGACATGTTACAAAAGCCCTTAGACTCTACAAATAAACCTTTGTGTGTCGAGTATAGTTCTTATTATAATTTTTCCTGTTAATTTTAGATCAATGCATCGATTTGCTAGTGTTTGCAGATTAAAAGTGAGGTAAATGAACCCCGACTCTTATACATATGTTAGTGTACGTGATGTAAGGGTCGATTGTACGATATGTTACGAAAGCCCTTGGACTTTACGTATATACTTTTGTATGTCGAGTGTAAAGTTCAAAATTCATTATTTCTGTCTTATATACGTCCATGACAACTGTTTGTTTGTATAAAACATACAGATTGCCCTCCATGCACAAACAATTGTACATATGTGAGTATACATGAGGTCAATGTTGATAGTACGACATGTTACAAAAGCCCTTAGACTCTACAACTATACACTGTTGTATGTCGACTGTTAAGTTCCAAATGCATTATTTCTGTCTTATATACGTCCATGACATCTGATTGCTTGTATAAAACTTACAAATTGCCCTCCATGCACAAATAATCTAAAATATGTGAGTAAACATTAGGTCAGGGTCGATTGTACGACATGTTACAAAAGCCCTTAGACTCTACAACTATACCCTTTGTGTCGAGTTTTTTTTCTAAATATCATTTTTCCTAGTCATTTTATATCATTACATGGATTTGCTAGTGCCTACAGATTACAAGTGAGATAAATGAACCCAGAATCGTACACATATGTAAGTGTAAGTGATGTAAGGGTCGATCGTGCGATACGTTACAAAAGCCCTTGGACTTTACGTATATATTTTTGTATGTTGAGTGTAAAGTTCAAAATTCATTATTTCTGTCTAATAAAAGTCCTTGACATCTGTTTGTTTGTATAAAACATACAAATTGTCTTCCAAGTATAAATAATCTTATATATGTGTATAAACATGAGGAGGTCAGAGTATATAGTGCGACATGTTACAAAAGCCTTTAGACTCTACAACTATACTTTTTGTGCCGAGTTGATAGTTCTTAATATCATTTTTCCTAGTCATTTTATATCATTACATGGATTTGCTAGTGCCTACAGATTACAAGTGAGATAAATGAACGCAGAATCTTACACATATGTAAGTGTACGTGATGTAAGGGTCGATCGTGCATTATGTTACAAAAGCCCTTGGACTTTAGGTATACGCTTTTGTATGTCGACTGCAGAGTTCCAAATAAATTATTTCTGTCTAATTTACTTTCATGTCATCTGTTTGCTTGTATAAAACATACAAATTGTCTTCCAAGTATAAATAATCTTATATATGTGTATAAACATGAGGAGGTCAGAGTATATAGTGCGACATGTTACAAAAGCCCTTAGACTCTACAACTATACCCTTTTGTGTCAAGTTGATAGTTCTTAATATCATTTTTCCTAATCATTTTATATCATTACATCGATTTGCTAGTGCCTACAGATTACAAGTGAGATAAATGAACCCAGAATCTTACGCATATGTAAGTGTAAGTGATGTAAGGGTCGATCGTGCGATACGTTACAAAAGCCCTTGGACTTTACGTATATATTTTTGTATGTTGAGTGTAAAGTTCAAAATTCATTATTTCTGTCTAATAAAAGTCCTTGACATCTGTTTGTTTGTATAAAACATACAAATTGTCTTCCATGCACAAATAATCTTATATATGTGAGTAAACATGAGGTCAGGGTCGATAGTACGACATGTTACAAAAGCCCTTAGACTCTACAAATAAACCTTTGTGTGTCGAGTATAGTTCTTATTATAATTTTTCCTGTTGATTTTAGATCAATGCATCGATTTGCTAGTGTCTACAGATTAAAAGTGAGGTAAATGAACCCAGACTTTTATACATATGTAAGTGTACGTGGTGTAAGGGTCGATAGTTCGATATGTTACAACAAGACTTAGACTCTACATATACTTTTGTATTTCGACTCTTGAGATCTAATATTTATGATTTCTGTCTATTTTACATGCATTACATCTGTTAGTTTGTATTTAACATTTAAATTGCCTTAAACGCACCCATAATCTTATATATGAGAGAAAACATTGAGTCAGGATCGATATTAAGTTTCGTCACAAAAGGCCTTAGATTCCACATATATATTTTTGTACATATCAAGTTTATAGTACTTAACATTATTAGTTCTATTTATATCATATCAGTACAACTATATTCTACTATCTTAAGACTAAAAATGACGTAAATGTACCCAGAATCTTAATTATGTGAGTATGTATGCATGAAGTTAGGTTCAATTGTACGGTATGTAACAAAAGACCTTAGACTCTAAGTATACATTTTTGTATGTAACATTTATAGTTCCATTTTTTTATATTTATGACTATTGTACATCCATGACATTTGTTTGCTTTTAAAAATAAGTAAATTGTCTTTATTGCACAAATAACCTTATATATGGGTTCACGTGAAGTCAGGGGTCGATAATACGTATGTTACAAAAGGCCTTAGACTCTACATATACATTTTTGTATGTAATATTTATAGTTCGAAAATTTATAATTTGTGTCTATCATACATCTATGACATCTGTTTTCTTGCATTTAACAGATACATTGCCCTTATTGCACGTATAATCTTATGTATGATAATGTGAGTATGTATACATGAAGTCAGGGTCGATATTACGATTTGTCACCATAAGCCTTGGACACTACACAGATATTATAATGTTGATAGAATTTATAGTTATAGCGTTATTTCTTTCTAATTTATACCAGTTGTTTAAAAGATTAAACATGTCCTTAATGAACCCCGAGTCGTATTTAGGCCTATATGGAAACAGGGTCTTTCAACGCACAAAAAACTGATGAGAGGATACATGAAGTCAGGGTCGATATTATGATATAGGACAAAAGGCCTTAGAGTCTTGATATATATTTTCATTGTGTCAAGAATTCATAGTTCCACATTTCATTGTACATTAAAGAATATTTTATAATTCACAATTAGCTGATATTTAGTATTCAGCTTAGACATTATCAGCCGAAGTTTCAAAATGTTGTATCATTGATTTTTATTTAATTTTAACCTTAGATCTACAGTAATTATAATACAATTGAACGTGTTATCTTAACCCCCCCCCTTGCCCCATCCAATATGTTTAATTTAAATGTTAGACTCATTTAAACACAACCAGTACTTGTAAGAAGGCGGAGCTAGGGGCGGTACTAGTGACGGACTACTTGTTATAAAATACCATAGACTCTTAGAGTGTTACAAAATCCCTTGGAAAAAATTGAAACCCTTCTAACATAGGCACGTGCGCTTTCACTCTTTATTCAATGTGACGTCATCTATGCTTTATTATTCAATAAAATATAGCTGGTGACGGCTGTTGAAATTTTACTCCCCACGTTAAATGAGCAAAGCCGAAAATAGCGCCCGAGTTTAAAGGGTTGACTTTAACAGAACCTTGGAACATGTCAGTAAATTTAAAACATGTACTAACCTTATTACTTGACCAAAAATGGTATAAACTGAGTTTAAAACGATTCTAGCATAAACATGACCTACTTCAAGTTCAAGACGTTTTCTAAGTCCCAGCATTTCCCGGTTCCGCTGTCTCATTTCATCCTGCCCTTCATCCGACGATCATGCCAGCCATTATACGAAAATACAAAGATTGACTATTTAATCAAAGCCAAACTGTGCATAGCATAATATAATGGAACGGCTACGTGGATTCTTTCAAGTTCATAATCATCCAAGCTGACAAGAGCAGCGCTGATTTCGAATCATTTTCCGAAAATCTGTCCTTGCTTGACACGCGTTCATAAATCCAATTTATATCCAACCTTTTAAAAAATTCTCCATCGAAATGTCTGATAACACATTACTATCCAGTAAACATCCAATTATTTAAGCAGTATTTGCAATATTCCGTCGTAAACACCAAACTTAAATGCTTCATCATCGTGTGTATATAAAATGACACTCTCTAAGGGCAAGGTCGAATGTTTATTTCACGGCGCTTATTTTAAAGAATGATGTTTTACACACAAATAAAACTATGACAATTCGTATTTAGTTTTGGGTTCATTTTTTTAAAATTAAGATTTGAATATTATTTGTTTGAAATTAGAATTAATTATCAATGAGATCTGTGTAAATAAAGGCTATTTTCGGCCTTTGCACTGGGGGGGGGGCGGATTTCAACAGCATGGCGCTTCTGACAGTAAAAAATAGTTCTATAAAAATATCTTTTCTAAGGATGTATTTTGCGATGTTAGAATCGAAATAACTTACAGTTGTCTATATTTTATTGTCTAATAAAACATAGGCACTCGTTTGATGCGCTAATTAAATCACTCGTGCTAAAGCACTCGTGATTTAATCATACGCGCATCACAACTCGTGACTATGTTTTATTAGACAATAAAATATAGACAACTGTAAGTTATTTCTTAAATATAATAAAAATGAATGGTTTGAGACTTTAAACTTTTCACACTGACATTTATTGTAAATGACATGATTTAGATTCCTAGAAAATCATACATATATAGGTCTATATATGTTATACACCTAGTGAACTAAATAATGATATATAAAATATCAGTACTGTAAGAAACAGGATGGGATAGTTGGTAGCAAGGCCACCTCAGTAGCTTTACCATCAAACTTTCACATACTAACATATTATTTTTATAGGCATATGTTCCTGATATATATCTAAACTAGGGTTGTGTGTTGTATTGTCATGACCTTATCAAATAGAAACCCTGCATTAAATTCTCCAAAACTCAAACGTTTGGACCCTTTGGCTCAATAATTTTCAGGGGGAAGACTAAATGTAACAACCATTCCTAAACGCTACCAACACTTTAAACACAAACAATATTTTCAACACATACTGTTATATATCATAATCATAAACAATCATTATGACTCATAACCACATACTCTGCTGTCGTGGTTCTAGAAAATATTTTCTTTCTTTTTTTTCAATGGGTCACACATTTTTGGCCATGTTTTAAATGCTGATTTTTTGTGGGGGAGGGGGAGGCAACCCCGTCTACTACTAGATCCGCCGTTGTACATTTTCAGAAAATTTAAATGTACATGTATATTATATAATGGGTCTGAACATGCAAGGTTTCAAGTTTACTCAAATATATTACCATTATAGATATTTTTCTGATCGAAAATTTTGCTTATTAAAATTATCAACAGACTTGACAAAATACTCCGGGAATGAATGAACTTTAAAAACGAAAGTAGAAAAAATGTTAAATTGAATAAGTTTTGTTAATCATCTAGATAATTTAACTCAACTGATTAAAATATCATGAAATGAATTAATGAGAATATTAAGATAACCAATCATTTATACATAACATATATGATTAAGAAAACCTAAAGAACTTACTTGAGCTGAGGTGACCGACATCTCTCCCCAGGAATTATATTGACACAAAATCTATATTTAGAACAGGAAATTCCCGTACAGAACTCATGTAATATTTATCTTATAACTGTAGCGTTGTGTGCAGAGGTTGTCTTTCTTTGTTCACGTTATCACGGGGGCCCAACTCCGTCACAATGTGAGTGGATTTCTGTCGAGTTAATGTCACGGATGCCTGTCGATAGTGTCACGGATTTTTACTAGAAATAAGATACAGAAATATTTAAATCAGTTAAATGGCGTTTCTTTAATACTAAGATTGTTTCTTACATTATGTTTTATGATATAATAAGTTTTGATCAAGTCGGTAAGCGACTAATAGCAGTTTGTGAAATCCGTTTGTAATACTAGATATGTCACGGTATTGATGACGAGGTTGTATCTCATGTCACAGTATTCTGTCTATAGGGTCACAGATTTTTCCAAGTATAAAACAAATGTATGACTTGGTGATCCACTCAATGCGTTGAATATAAAGCGTAAAAACGTTGCAAACAAAAGTATATTTTTTTCAAAAATCGATTATGTTTCAAAATTGTACTTTTTTCAGGAACCATGTATTTTACCTGATACGCGTCGACATAAACTATCACGTACATCAGTTAGGGTACCAGGCTTACATGAACCTGAAAAAGGCTCACAGCCAATCACAGACCATCATCAAGTTGACCCATCGAAAATATTGCCTCATGTCCTTGATGGATTGACAAATATTAAAATTTGATATTATCTGTGAGGACAATTTCTTATTGTAAAGTTTTAATTTTAACTTACAGCTTATTACAACTGCGATTACATACAGTTTTGCTGTCTTATACTTCAGTTTATTGTTTCTTAATTATACCTGCAGATAGTTTCACAAGAAATGTTAAGACATAACTCATAGTTGCCTAAATAAGAAAAAAGCTGGAACGCTTCAATTCATTTTTATCAACTCCAATGGTCGGAAATTGCACCAAAAATACTGTACATTAGTTGTTTCTGGACTTTGTATCCTGAGAATTGATTCATGTTATTTTTAGAATTCGAATACAAATTCATGTATATATATATAAATACATAGATATATTGGACTTATATCAAAAGATTTCTTGTTAAATAATCAACTGATACGCGTCATGGTTTGTTCATTCATACACATAATTGGAGTAACATGTTCAAATACGTGTTTTATTTACGATGACTGACATTTACAAGCACTTTACAAAAATTATTGTATACGTATTTGACTCATTCCCACTTAGAATGTACATTTGATGTCTCCAACGTTTATCATGTTTCCTGGAATTTAACTTACAGAATTTATGTAAATGAAATGCATATTTACAAGTGATAGTGCTATAGTAAAAGTATAAACGACATATTTCGTGAAGAAAACTTCTATTTTTTCAAAATATTGTCTCTTAATTAAGCTAGGGGGTAGAAAATCCCTATGTCTCCAATGACAAATTCTTACAGTTAGCTTAAAATTGTTAAAAATTCAGACAGATTTCCAATTTAATATATCTTTAATATGTCAGTTATTACTGAATCCTCAAGAAAAACACATATTATAATGTAGATTCAAAAAAAATTTTCCACACCTCATACAATAAACGTTGTCTCCAAACTTCGATAACGTACGGGACATTTATTTAAAGGCTTCATTAATCTCACAGCTTTGCACTCTATACAAACTATTTTTGTGTAAGTAAAGTCCATAAAGGTATATCCTAATTTTAGCTGACATTTTATTGGTATCGGTAATTTATGAGCTCATGTATTATAAAATGAATCGTAATTTTCACCACGTAACGAACGGGACAATTAGTAAAATCAAATTATCTAACAAACCGTTTCAAATAGCTTTTTAAATTCTTCACTGAACTGATCTTCAATGATTAAATAAAAAGTTTATAAAGTGATTTTATAATTCATTTAAAATGCATATTTGTGACACACAAAGAAACAGTAAAAACAAAATGAAAAATAACGTACGAGTCCGTAACGTACGGGACAAAATGTGACACAATAATTGATAATCGTCTGAATATTTATGATTAATTGCTTTTGTAAGGTTCCTTAACATGCATTTAATCTTCACAGACGAAAATATTATGGGAACGGCAATTATAATGAAATTAATGATGTTCAAAAGTAACTAACAAGACTGACTGGAATATAAGTTATAGTACCTTTTATTTGCAATAAATGATGAATAGTTAGCATTGTTCTTATTTGAATACCATCTAGCTTTGAAATGATAAATTAAAACAATGCCTCATTTGATCAAATTATAACTTTAGAATCATTTTAGCACACACTGCAATAATTTGAGTTTAGTTTAGGCGTTAGTTTGCTATGTTTCTTTGTTAAACTTGTCACAAAATTGTTGAATGTTGTTCTCTTAGAAAAAATGAAAATGGTTCGCCTAATTATTGTAATTGAGAGATATTAATGTATTTTTATATGTAAAACACAAGTACATTGAATTGTAAAACAAATAACACAACAATGTAAGTTGTATTCTTGCAGTTTAACTTAGTTATCAATAGTTTAGATGACCAAACTGAAGTATATAACGTACGAGCCAATTTTGCTAACGTACGGGACAACAATTATATTCTTTATTGGTTGCTTTGTGGTGGTTCACATGCACACAACGTTTTGTTATAACACTAAGACAATGGTATTTAACTATTTTAAACAGTTTCATTCTATATTTAACTTGTTTGTATCGTTCTTGAACAGTTGATATGAATGACATTTTAAAACAAATAAAACTAATGAAAATTGCGTATTCAATATTTATGTTTTTCTGAAAGTATCTGGCTTACTCTTCAGTCTTTATCATTTATTCCGAAACATAATACCTTATAGAATGCAACCGTATTGAATTTCTCAACAGTTAGACCATTACTACTTTTAAATAAGTGAAATTTACAGCACATGTTCGATTTTCATAAGCACATTTATAAATGCTAGGTGTGACCTTTCACCAGCCTATATCTAAACAAAGCACTGAAAGTGCTGTAGGAACGATTCTTGAAAGCGAGATATAATTTCTAAATTAACACAAGTAATAAGTTGTTATATCAAGAACATAATATTATCAAAAATCTTGCAAATTCAAAGGTATTGCAAGTAAACTATACAACAAAAGTATATACACTTAAAATTCAGTAATTGTCTTTTCTTAAGATATGCTGTGACTAGTTTGCTCTTCTGTAGAACTTTGAGGTAGATTCTCTGCAAACTTTTATCTTGATGCTGCTGAGTAATGTTGAACTTCTAGCAAATACTTACATGGATGATATATGTTTTTGGGGAATTAAAGCCAAAGATTTGCTGAAAGTCTAGCACGAAATTATTTGTATCAATTTATATATATCAAAATGAAAGCGACTAACAGATTAAGACATGAATGAGGGAGCGTGACATTTGCATTATTCAAATGATATTATTTTCGCATTCATTCCATTCGTCATATTTAAGTCGATTTGAGATCTTTAATCCGTTTACACATATTACCCATATTTATCACTTGAAAGTGTATGGTGTCCACATTTAAGGTACATTGTAATTATTAAGTTTATGTATGCCATTGACAGTGTTTTTCCTATTTATAAAACAGTGAAAATAGTAATGAATACACCGTGTTTTGATCACAAAAACTGATTACAAGGGGAGCCTACTCTGTGCGGCTTACTAAGAGAGGAAAATAAGGATATTTCGATGGTTGACATCAACTTGTGTGAAAAAGTCCCATTCTCTGATAATCAGTGGTATCGGCTGAAATGCTGCATATATTTAGGTAGTCTATTTTGATTCATGAAATAGCGCATATTTTTTGTAAGCCATTAGTCTTTCATTTGAGGCATTCGTTTAAAGGTGCGAACAAAACTGTCTGTGGCTTAAGGTAAAAATGTTATCTGCTAAGTGGACCATTTTAAAGATTTATAAACTAGTACAACACGTAGTTATTAACAGTATCCCCAGCACATGTCATTTTGACGCCGGAAAGGCAATTTTAGCTGACACAGATTCTCCGGTGGAGTTTGAGCCTTAAAATATGAAAAAAAAAAATATTTTGGTGATTTTTTTGTCCTTTTTGGTCACTTTCACACCAAGATTTAGTGATTGATACCATCAATTTATGTGAAAAATTAACAATTTTTTATGAAACAAAATTTTCCAAAAATTGCTTTAAAAAGTAGCACTTTCTTTAGAATCAGTGGTATCGCCAATGGCGTATATATTTTAGGTAGTCCATTTTGTTTCATAAAATTGCGCATATTACTGGAAAGTAATGAGTCCTTCATATTACGCATAGATTTGGAGGCGTGAAACAACATTTTGTCCCTTTGATGTTACAATGGAAGGGACCAGAACAATTCTTTAATCTTGTTATAAGCCGAATGGTTTCGGCACACTTCAATCATAATTATATCTTCAAGAAGTAAATTTTGACGGTTCGATATAACTAATACAAGTATGATTAATTGCATTTACAATTACAATGTATCAATAATCACTTTCTAATAAATTCAACATAACAGTTTGTCTACCAACTTCGCGCTTTTAAATCATAACAATAAATACGTTCAATTCTATTTTGTTTATCTCACATCACACATTTTTTTCAGTCAATTTGAAGTTTAATTTCATAATAATGTTCAATAATCGGTTAAACATGTGCTGTGTCTTACAGTACATGAGTACTACATTTTTGTATACAATACATAGAATACAATAGACACAATACTTTTGCAATCTCTAAATATCATAACTGTACTTTATCCAAAAATATCTTCAATTCTTGGTAGAAATATATTCAATTTTGCTTTTTATTGTTAATACATATTTTTTTGATAAATAACCAAATATCAAACTATCATAATATATTTTACGGGTCGAGTTGATAATGGGTTGAGTTGTCCACGAGTTGAGTTGTCCCAAATTTCGGGTTGAGTTGTCCACGGGTTGAGTTGTACCGGACCCCAATGGAAGCGGTTAATTGTCGAAGAAGAAAGTGTGACATGCCGTTTATTAATCACTTATGAAAGTCTGTTGTCCACATTTTGGGTGCTTTTTAATGATAAAGTGTATGTACAGTGCAAAAAGGAATGGATTTATAACCTTATAGTCACAATAGCTGGTTAAATAAATGGAGATGAACCGCCCCTATTGTGCGAGCGAATCGTCTACAAGCGAATATAACTGGGTGCGAATCGTTCGCTACCTTTCCGAAACTAGGTCATTCTTCTGCTTTGAGATAAACACGTTTTCACGATTAGTATTATGCTTCATTCGCAGTCTATACATATGCTATGTTGTGCAAATTCATTTTTCATGCTGTCAAGAGAGATATATTTAGTCAAAACATGATTTTTTTCGAGGTTTAATAGTCTCGATAACCATGCATTTTACAAACGGAAGTCTTCGTTTTGTAAAGTTTAGTACCCTGCTTTTTCGTTTAAGATAGCTTACAAGCCGAATGAGCCGGGAACCAACGGTATAGAATAAATAATCAGGTCGGGTTAAAGTTCGTATGAAATATTAATGTATTTGTATACACAACGGGAATTAATGAGTATAATTACGATTGACCAGTTTGCGTCGTTTCGAAGTTGTTCGGTAATTTCCGTTTGTAGGGGAGACAACCTAGCTCCGTATAGTTACATGATAATGAGAAAGTATGCATAAATTATCCTTCTTTGCCTTTGTTGAAAGGCGTGGAAATATGAATATTTATGAGTCAGAATGGTTTTAAGATTTGTCATGTCTCTGGAACGATAAATCGTTCCAAAAAGTATACTAGTCCAGCTGAAAATATTTTTATACTGCGTACAGAACATGTCTACAATGACTTTAATTGATTTAAAACTCATATTTGATGACATGAAAAAAAAGAAAAAAAATATGCCCATATGTCCACCTTAATTGGGATTGAGTCATTTTCATGTTGAAATCTGCCAAGACAATGTCACCAAGGCCTATAAATAGGATAATCTTAATCAATTCTCATTCAATAGCCCCAAGCCCGTTTTTTTGTTCATCATAACTTATGATTGTGAGTTATCTATGAACAGTTCACCAATGTGAATAATCTCCGAGCTGATCTCAAACGCATTATAGTGTAAAAACACTTAACTATTTCAACCAATGTAAAACTTAACAGATCAGAACAAATGATCAGCTTGTTCAGGGACTATCTGAACAGCTGAAGTAACAGTAAGTCTGTTGATCAAACTTAAAGTTTCATGACATGTGCACTAATCAAAACTCAAAACAGTAATGTAAGCAGCTCAACAAATATCTTCCTAACCAGTACTAGATTATTTTTTACACAAGCAGTTCCATACTTTTACATAAAAAAGTTTAGGTCGGAGCTGGGCTTGAATTCACAAAATTCTACTAGTCAGAGAATTCAAAGCTTGTAGAAACATTGAACAAATCTTGTTTAACATTGATTGTCTCCAAAGCAAAACAGTAAAAGTTAACTTACAGTAAAACATATATATAAGGCAAAAATGTACAAGTATACATGTATCCTTAACATGATAAATAAAACAAAACTAACCATTCATTTACAAAAAGATGTTTAATAATAACTGTTGATTAACAAAAGGAGGTTATAAATCTACAAGTAACGATATTATCTATTTATTAAGAAACATATGATTACAAAACCATCATAAACAAAAACATTGTTGTATATTCAAACTGAAGATCCTTTGAACAGCTCTATGGTGCCTAATTGAATTACTACTTTATGTGGCCTGTGCGGACATTTATATACGTTCCAGACGCTTTGTAAAGTTGTTATTGTTGTCAAAAACTTCAACATTTAGAGACACATGCAAGTAATCTTGAAAACAATATCACAAGTATCACTGTGCAAATGGTGCCATAAGAATCTGAGTCAAATCTACCATAACGCTAACTTTGTCAAATGTATATATATATATATATATATATATATATGTGTGTGTGTGAAAGAACATAGGACTCAGTAGCTTATATAATAAGGCTTATCTATGAACACTTTAGATGAATTGCTTATCTACAGTTATGAGCTGAACATTCACGGACATTCAAGTTTGCACCTAGATGTTTCCGTTAAAACATCAACTTTCACTTGGGTTAATGTCAAAGCCTTTTGTCTTGTACGTCATTGGTTTTAAGTTTGCTATCATCGTTGAAAATCAAAATGAAAAACAGACCATATTGGATGAAATGAAGCCACGCTATGAACGGCTTCCGTTTCAAAGGTAAACAACTCGGGACATCATCTACATCTTGCTCGGGAAGACTAAAAAAAATGAAAACTATCGTCAGTAATACTGTGACATTAACGCAAGTATCGTCATATAAACTGTGACATGACGGGAAAAAATCTGTGACATCTAGGTTTTGCAATTTGGTTGATTCTTCAATAAAAAAGACATTGATATGAGTTTAAAAATCATCTCTTATCAAAAATTTCTTATCATTGTTTCTTATTGATAGGAAAATACGTAACGACCCTTTTCTGTCCGTTAAGTTTTTCAGTGCTCGTCAAAAATTTGTAACACTATCGACAGGCAACCGTGACATAATCTCGACAGAAATCCACTCATGTTGTGACGGAGTTGGGCCCCCGTGGTTATATAAACAGCATAATTATATAGCCTCTTCATTCAACCATCGAACGGGTCACAGGTAAATCGAAAAATAATGTTTCAAACAACTTGAATTAAATACCTGCCCTTATAAATCAGTAATAATCTGCACATACGAGTTTGAAAACTGAATTCTACCAAATTGAACATATGTAATATTCGCGTTGTTTAGTTAACGTTTATTTATACGTGCATGTACGTTATGGCATGCCGTTTGCACAATAATTAATTCCTTGATATTTTACATATTTCTGTATCCACAGCAGTGCAGTGAATGCTTGAGCGAAGATAAATGAAGGGATGTACGAGGTATCGAATTGAATTGTCTTTATTTATTTTAGTGTTCAATATGAGTTTGATTGGACTCTATTCTCGAGGAATACGGGCATACATTTTATGTGTATGTATTCACATTGGGAGCACATGGTCAGCGACGACGCCAGATTGAGAAAAACATAACACATTGGCAGCCAAGTTTAGGGAAGCCCAACTGACACTGCTTGCGAAGTTACTGTATTGTGTGGGGTTAAGGTCAACTTATATAAGGCATGAATTTGACTTGCGTCGTACACGCTTACTTCTACTGCTAATATAAATTAAAGAATAATAAAGATACTAAAACCATATCATCAGTTTTATTATCAAAATACTTTTTATACATTTGTCTTTCCGATTATACACAGTCATTAATCACACACTTGATGTAATACACCTTGCAGAAATTCATTAATATGTGATCTAGGTCAAAGTTCAACACCAGACAAATGGTGCTCTACACGGGTATGACTAAACAGCAAGTAGGACCCCTATTCGCGAATAGGAGATAAAGTGCGAATAGGACTTTTACTTTTTAAATACATGTAACTCTAAATATACTGGTTATGACGACCAAATTTTGTGTATTTACTTTGAATAAAGTTATTTCGAAATAGTTCAACTTTTGAAATTCTTAAACGCTTAAAATTGAAGCAATTGGTACCATTCCGTTAATGTCACACCAGGCCTGTACAGAATCTAATTGTGATTGGAGTTTGATACTAATATCATCTTTATTTTTCACACTTGCTTATAATGTAGTGTCATCTGCAAACATTTGTGCATTTTGCACAAATAAAGCAGGGCCGGATCCAGAAGAGTCGTAAGTGTGGGGGGCACAGGGGGTGGGTTCTGGAGTGGTACTCCCTCCCGACCGACGGTATAGAAATTTTTGAGTTTTTCACACGTCCAAGGTGCAGATCTGAGCACATTAAAATGCTCTTTTAAACAAAATGAATGAAGCTAAAACTAGGTTAATTATCATTTTTTTCTTTAGAAAAGTGATGCAATGCGTAACAATTCAGATTCATGTGATTGATTAGCTTTTTATAAATATTCATAAATAAAGAAAATGCATTCATGTGAGTTCTAGATCACAGGGCCTGATACAAAGGAGTCGTTATTGGGGAGTACGGTTGGGGTAGGTACGGGAGGGGTATCCCCTCCCGAAGATGTGGAAAATTTTTGAATTTTTGCATGTCAAAGGTGTAAATCTGGGCACTTTTGAACACACTTTAAAAGGATAAAATGAAGCTAAAATTTGGTAAATTATCATTACATTCTAAGCACTTTGGGCACTACCTAGGAAATATAGAGCGCTATAATTGAGGTATCCTTCATGCTTGTGCCCGTTTTGTTCGTTTAGATTTAATTTGTTGGCTTATTAAATCTTATTCTCGTACCCCGAAGTTTTCAAGGAACGAGAATGGATAAAATCCTGATTTACAAAAAAATCAGCAATTTCGTCATGTAAATGCCGAGAATTTATAAAAAATACACTTGGTAACTTGTATAAACTCACCGAATGCAATGAGAAAATTCTCCGATTTAACATAAAAAAACCGGTTTATGATACGTTTTTTTTTAAATAAGAGGCTTAGTTTATTATGTTGAAATTCAGCGTTGTTGTGAGTTTTTCGGACGTTTCAGTGGATTTACAAGAATGGTTGTTGGGACGATCCAAAACGTGAAAATCCTTCGAAGAATCACATTTTTCGATTCCTTTGGAAAAAATCATTAGGAATACAAGTATTTTAAACACGTAAAATGATATAAAATAAAAGCAACGATTTAAAAATTAACGAAACACAAGCCTATTAATTTATGATTGGATGAAAAAAATGTTTAACCACTGATTAATTTTTGTCTTCTTTTTCGTTAGAAAACTTGTTGTAGGGTAGGTCACTCTTGAAAAGTTACTTGAAAGTTTAATTCATTTACCTACATTTTCTAAAAAAAATAACAACAACATAAAACGCTCGCTTTTTTCCGATTTTAACTAACTTTTAATTAACACATTTTAATGACAAACATTCATTCGACTATACTCGGCTTTTCTCAGTCTATTACTTGATATGAAAAACGCCGATGTCCTCCATAAATACTTAATTTATGTTTAGGCTCGGTCACTTTTGAAAAGTTATTCGGAATTTTAATACCATAAAAAATCATCAGACGATCGTGCATGTTTTTCGAAATTAACTAAGCTCGAGTGTCATAGTAGTGACGTATAAAATGCACTTGACTAGCTGTCCTCGTCTTTTCTCTGTCTAACTTGCTATGAAAACGCCGATGATATCCACTAGTAAATAAGATTAGAGAGTGCACAATAACCAAATTTAGGCCTCGTAAGCTAGTTACCATGGTAATTTCACTGGTGACGGTCTTAAATATACTGTTGAGGTATGTGTAATATAGACAATAAACAATTGGTATCTATGTGCCTGTATAGAGGGACCATACACTTGCACGATAAATGATTTGAACGCTTGATAAGGCCCGATCTGGGTACCCTGAGATGCTTGAATGTATCAATTTAGATCATTATCTTTTTTAATAGCTCGGATGGATGATTGCATATTAAAAGTAATCTAAAAGTCGAGTTGATATTGCTTTGATGGTGCCGATTTTGTGCCCTTTTCTTTGTATGAGAGTCAATATCTGTGGGGCCAGGTGGGGGGGGGCACTTGCCCCTGTGCCCCCCGGTAAATCCGGGCCTGTAAAGGCAGGTCATATATATAGATAAGGAAAAGTATTGGACCAAGTACTGAACCTTGTGGTACACCTGCTTTAATTTCTGGCGATTCAGACATTTCACATGATAAGCATACATTTTGGTGCCTATGAGTTAAGTAAGAGAGAAGCCATTATACACTTTTTTCCCCAAATTTGTAACATTCTAATTTGTGTAGTAGAAGTTTATGGTTTATCAAGTCAAATCCTTAGTTAGATCAAGGAAAACTGTGCCGATTAGATTATTTTCATTAATATCATTTATCCACGTGTAATACAAATAGGAAAATGGTCAATAATAGATAAAGATGGTATATAAACTTCAGCAATGTTACATGGTATATTAGTATACAAATGATCAATTAAAGTCTCTGATGTAGGAGTTACGCGTGTTGGTTTATCAACTAATTGAACAAAGTTAAATGAGTCTATTATATTAATCCAAGCAGAGTTTGATGTTGAGTTGTTCAGTAAATTAAAATTAAAGTCACCAAATGGCAAAATTTCTTTATTATTGTCGAAAGTCTTTTCCAGTGTTGAGTCAATTTCTTTTATCCAATTTGTAGTAGCTGACGGTGGTCTATAGATATATCTAATGAGAAAGGGTTTTTGTTTTGTAAATTTTACATCCAGCCAGATTGCTTCCAAAGTGTCCGTTTCAAGATGTTCTAGTCTTTCACAGTGTAGTTGGTTCTTAACATAGACAATTAGTCCTCCTCCATGAGTTTTTTCTGTCTTATCTGAATAATTGATATCCATTGAGATGAAATTCATTGCCACTAAAATATTCACTTAAAAATGTCTCACAAAGGCAGATGATGTCGAGATCAGGATGTTTGGAAACTAAATATTGTACATGTATTTCATGAAATTTAGGATAAAGATAGTGAATATTTAAATGCATGATTTTTAGTCCATTTTTGTAAAGAAATTTTCATGATTAAGGTCCTTTTGAATTTGTTTATCGTCAGTTTTTGAATCAGTGCACATTTGGTCTCTTTTTTTGTCTATAGAATAGGTGAAGGTCGATACATCTGGAACCAAGGGGGTATTGTCCGATGAATTGACCTTACGCCAGAATACCTATGCTCCGCCCACCGATACACGTGGTACATTGTCCGACATTATCAGGGATTAATCTATGTCCCTAACCATTATCTATGTACTGAAAGTAACAGGTTCAAATGCATGCTATTTACTTACTTGTCATCCGATTTCGATAAACTTAATATTTTTGAAAAGGGCATTGTCCCATCTATCAAATGATATATTATTTATGAATATCCATTCATTAATATTCAAATTAAATGTGAGTCCATTTGCTCCAACAAAAAATATACGCACAAAGAATGAGCAAGTTGAAAGAATACACTTAAATTTGAACGCTGGTAATAGGCGTTTGGATGTACGGATTTTAAACAGTAAAACATGCAAAAAATATTACATTACGTTAGCTATGAAATGATGTAGAGTTAATTAAAATAGGTCGAAAAATAAGGTATTAGGGGCTATCTAGACGGAGTTGTGTTCAAATACATGCATATCATTTACGAGATATCATATTTCCTAAAGATTAATTTGTCTGAAAATGGTATTGTCATAACTTTCAAATGATTCCCTTTGTTATAATATTCATTGATACATATTAAAAATAAAGGTAGACCGTTCATTTGCGCCAACAAAAACATTATATGCGCAAAAGTTATCAAGAAACGCATCTCACATTGAATGTTCGTAGAAATCCTTTATAAATCAGAAAACTGTTGGATATACACGAAAACAACTTTATATACATGTAATCCTTAAAATGGTGTATAGGTGATAAAATATGCTGAGAAATAAAAAGTTAAGGGGTGGGTCCATAGATCTGGTACATTTTGGGGGTAAACATGCATGAAAAATGTAATTTTCAACCTGATTTATTACATACTTGTATTTATTGTCGTCAGATTATTATGTAGTTAATACTTTTATCACAGTATTTACAGACCCCACGTGTACATATTTTGACCATTCTAATTTGTTTTATTGAGTTTATTTTGCAACATTCACTGAGAATCCTATATAACTGTACATAGGGTCCATGCTAATACATAAGAAATTCGATGTCCGTCAAGACCAGATGTCGGACAAAATGGCGGCCGATAAGCCGCTTATCTTAGATAAGCATCAGGGTATCAAATGCCGGACGCTGATTGGCTGATAGGAGCTGTCAATCAAATTCTGGCGTAAGGTCAATTGGTCTGTGGAGGCTCAATTGATGAAAATTTCCGGCATTGCTGGTGTTATTTCAGTGGTATTCTCTTCTGTAGCTTGGTTGAGGTAAATTCCTGGTCCTGTAGATTGTGTCTTTGTTGAATCATGTATATAAACAATTATTAAAAGATGCCATTATGCCTTTGGCGAAATGAGCAGCTACCACTCTGGTTAAGTGTAACGTGTCATTAAATAGGTGAATTTGATACTGTGATCTATAAAATGTAATTGATTTTCAGACTGGCAGATATTGGCTAAAATTCTGTTTACTTCTGTGATTTGTTGTGATGCTTTAGTTGCTGAGTCTCTTGGTAAAATAGATGAGATGATTATTTTGGCATTATTGGTTGCAGTCCTAACACTTGTTATTAGGTCTTTGTACTGTTCTGTAAGTTGTTCTGTTTTTGTGTTGGCCGAGATATCATTTGTTCCTACATGTATAATAACAGCATTGCAAGTTGTGAGATTTTTTATGCTTTGAGAATTCACAAGATGTTTTAAGTGAAAATTTTTTGCCCCTGAATTAGATGCTGACTCTTTTTATCAATGCAAATAGATAGTATTCCCTTTTGAATTGATAAAACTACAAATACACAATGCATTTAACATTTCATGAAATACAAAATTGCAAACTTTTAATATGTTAATAACATGAATAAAAGAATGGTCGAAGGAAGTCAAAATCATCTAGTTTTTTATCATTTTAAATGAAAAAAGTTTAAGGTTTTACTAAATTAGAACCACAAACATGTCTTATGGAAGCTGAACGATAATCAATGCACTAATCAATGTATATAAATTGTAAAGAAACACAATACAACACAATATTGGCAAAGGTCTACAGTAACCAATTAGTGTCTGTTGAAAATTTGTAATACCATACGTGTACACATACGTGTTACATTCCACCTAATCAATATTTTCTTTTGTCTCCCTGTCTATAACTGTCTTAGAATCAAAATCAGAATCAATATTATCGATAAGCTTGTTCCTTGTATCTTCATTATTATGCTTCGACTGAAAAGGATATCTTGAAACTTTAGGTTTTGTAGAAATATATTCACTAGGTAATTTTCGTTTGTTTCCATGTTTAAATGGCACGCACTTAACATTTATGTGCTCTGGAATGTACATAGCTTGAGGAAGAAAAGATTCGTCATTATACAACTCATCATCACTCCATATGATGTCATCAGCTTTAATTGCAATGTCTTCATCTAGTTCATTATTAATGTGTTTGTTAGAAAGAGATCTTTCAATTTTACCAGGTTGATCACTTACAGTAGCATCAACAGTTGAATCATAAACTTGCATTGTTGGAGCACTAGGTATCACTATCTTTGTTGATTCAGTCGATGTTAATAAGCATGTTTCAATTTTTTCACCTGAAAATGTTAAGCTTATATTTAACATTTGGAATGTAATATTAAGGAACAATCTTTTTGACATACATGTACATATACGATACTCAATCTAATGATTCTTGTTTCATTTGCTCTATTTAAGTAAGCATAGTAACATAGCGCTACATAGTCAAACAAATTTCTTTTGCTGATCTGACACCATTTCAAATAACTTCTCCAAATAAGAAAGCAAAACAATCTATTTCGAACTTTAAAGGATTGACTTATATTTCCCCTTTGTCAAGCACTGAACAGTTTATATTTATTTTTACACGGCTATACTCGAAAATAAATTTCATGTTCCCAACTGTTCGTTACGTTGACATTAACTGTAGTTACCTTGTTCATCTTCAGTGATATCAGATGTAAAAAGTTCAGTATCATCTAAAGATCCAGATGGTTTAGGAGATGATGTTAGATTATCTACTTCCACCTTCCTGTCTTTAGCATCTACAATATTTACAATACCACGTAGTACATAAATAATCTCCAACCAATATAAACAACATATAAATAATGTCGATGTAAGAATTCGTTGCAATTGCTTCATGAACATTTCTCATTTCATTCAAATGATGTCATTTATTAATTTTATATTCTTACATTTTAGCTTTTAAATATTATTGTCATTTAAGCTTCATTATAATCCTCGAACTATTTTAACACACTTTAACACACTTACAAACGTTCAAAGAGAGGTAAGATAAGTTGCAAAGTATAATGCGCGCACCGCTTCTAAGATTAAGTTTTAATGTCGTTGAGGTAACGCCCATTTGGAACTTCTTGGCCATTCGCTATGAATAACATTGGACATATTTAGACGTCATTTTGGAACTACCTTTGCGTCACGTGCCCAAACAAAATGCTTTGACCGGCGTTGAAGTAAACAAATCTACGTTGTACTGTTGTGAAACGATGATACGACGACACATTCAGTGTTGAGATTCAGCCTATTGTGCATACAATGTATCAAACCACAAATTGTTTCCACAGTAACATAACATTAAGAAGGTGTTGCTAAGAGCGCGCATATTTGGACCTGAGCAGTAAACAGTGATTTACCGGTTTGAGGTTTATTAGGAAATGATATGTCTATATAACAACCATCTTCATCTTGACTTCCAGTATATATTGAATATTGATTCTTCCCGGTCATGTTACTGTAAATCACAACTTCTACAAAATTAAGTTGAATACATAATAATGTAAGATATCATGGTTCATAGCCTTGTTATTGATCGTACATGCATAATAATTATATAACTAAGATTTTACACTGTTAGTCATGTGATGTTGTAAACAGCGGCAAAGTGAGTTAACTAACCAGCTTTCCTGGACATCCATTTTAAACTCAAAAGCTCACTTTTCCACAAGTAGGGCTGCCGAGGTTCACCAACCACATGATACCATTTGAGCCGCGATTTACATGCTTTTTATGGTTCGGTTTGTATCGCGGTTTACTAGAGTCAATAAGAAACTGACTCTAAACCATAATCCAAAGAATTCAAAACATTAAGGCTTTCAATCATTTAGCAATAAGTTATTTAGATTTTCATAGGTCAATGTAGATATGAAGACCCTAAAGTGATATACATGTATAAACTTTTTCTTAGACGACGGTTCGAGCCGTCACTACAAATTTCTAAACCGCGAACCGAACCGTGAATGCTACATCACGGTATACCGTAACTCAGTATATCGGGGCGGCCCTGTCTACAAGTAGCAACAAATACTAAATGCTTGCTTCACGGTTAGAAAATGGTATATTTTGCCATGTAGTTTTCATGTTAAAGATTGCTAATCAAACTTTGTAATACGTTCCATCACAACGTTCTAGTTTGTTCTACATGGGTTTTATAAAACAACACTCTAATGACAGAGTTTATTTCCGAAATCAAATACAAATATGATGCATAGAAATGCTCAAACAGTATAATTCATTTATATGCACAATGTTAGTCTATTGTTACTATACAAGTTTGAATATATCAACCTTTACTGATATTGAATTCAATGTTTTCTTTCATGTGATAACTTATGAAAATGTCAAATGTTGAAAAAATGTAGAGGAGTTGTACATAAATCAACAATGTTAGATCAAAATGATGTTTAAGAATTAACCATGTTCAGTTTTTATACTATAATACCGATCCTAGATTTTGTTTAGACAAAACTTTTGAAAATATATACATGTATATCTAACAGAATTGTCAATTCTGTTATGTTTTACCATTTCCTCAATTATTTAGACATGTTGTATTAAATTATAGTAAATACAACTGACACAGTTTAATTAAGATTGAACCAAATCTTTCATTAAGGCAAAACACCCGAAGGTATTGTGACCTCTGGAATTATCACATTATTTTTCTTTTATCTAACCTGATAACCTATTGTTGATGCTCTCACCGGATTCAAAACTTGACATACACAACAAAGAGGCAACTATTCTGATAAATATTCATAAGAAATTAAAGATGACGCTGAAAGTACATGTACCCTGTCAAAAAGTATTTGAAAACCTAGCACAGATCGTGCTCGTTTAAGCAAATCTTTAATTCCTTAGAAAAAAATAAAACACAGGGATATTTAAAAGAAAGAGTATATAGTGAGTGAAAAAAATATATTTAACTCACCAAATTGTTTTAAAAGGTGTTCTTTGTTAGAAATAAACTTTGGTTCAATTGTTTCAACCAGATGTTCACATCCAGTATCAATCAGTGCTTGTAAAAACTCACAATACCATCTTCTAGGGGTCAGTCTACTTTTCATTCTATCAAGTAACATGACATTAGCAGCGTAGTTTCCATTGTTTTTATATTCATGTTTTATATTATCCAAGTCGACATCATTTAAAACATGTTTACTATATAAAATGTTAGCAAGTCCTGTACCTCCTATAATTTGTTCAGCCAAATCAGCAGTAAAGTGTTGAATAGTGTTTAGTATATGATTTTTAATTATATCAGTTTTGTCGTTAGGGGACATCAAAGCACGTCCGATACTATCTGAAAAACCTAAAATATACATTTACAGTAAAATCTCACATATATAACTAACCTCGTTCATGCTAAAAATATGTCAACACATGTATTGAACACTCTTATTATAACCCCCTTTTAAATAACAACGATCTTACAGCAACCTCTGATTTCCGAAGAAATATCATTCCTTAAACAGTCATCTATCTATAGAGATCATTTTCATTTGGCCCTTAGACTATTTTTAGATAATTTCATCGTGTAAAACAGGTAAATAATTTTGAGGTAAAGTTAGTGAACTATCAAATGTTCAGGAAGTTGTAGAGATGTTTCTCTAAAAAAAATATACTACTACAGCAATGGTTTCAACAATCATACTCGAGTTGTATTTAAACAATGTATAGCTTTTAGTGTTTTAAGTGTTTTAAATTATACATGGCGACTGATTCTAGTTATAATACTTTATATTTGTATATTGCATATACGTTGTTTTTATTTCATTTATTTGCAATCACATTTATTGATCATATATTAACTGTATTGACTTGTATTTAATATTTTTACGTTAAAAGATTTTATTACGAATCTGATTTCCTTAATGCTTCCATGAAAGAAGTCCATTTTCCAGGTTGTTGTGATTTGAAAACACAATCCATCATTATTTCGTTAGCTTTAAATGTATCATTCTGCATCATTGTTCTAACTCTGCAAGCCTCATCTACAATAAACATATTAAAATAAACTTGCATTTAAATCTCTACCGATGTCTAATCATAAGGCCAATGGGGGTGTTATGAATTATTTCAAAACAGTTTCAACTGGATGATATACTGGAGACCCCAAGTCAATCTTGAATAATCAATTCTTAATCTAATTATGACGCGTTTTTATAAGTACAAATTTAGGTCATATCACATGTGTTATTACGTTAAAATGTGGTGTTGACTTATCCTAATGTTGAGATGACTTGTCTAAACGATGTCTTGTTATGTAAAATAATAGTGTCATTATGTCTAAATGTGGTGTTGACTTGTCTAAACGATGTCTTACCATGTCAAATAGTAGTGTCGTGATGTCCAAATGACATGTGATGTTGACTTGTCCAAAATATGTAAATTATGTCAAATAGTAGTGTCACTATGTCCAAATGTAGTGCTGACTTTTCCAAACAATGTCTTATTATGTCAAATAGTAGTGTCATTATGTCCAAATGAGGTATTGACTTGTACTAACGATGTAAATCATTTCAAATATTAGTGTCATGAAGTCTAAAAGTAGTGTTGAATTGTCGAAACAATGTTGTATTATGTAAAATAGTAGTGTCATTATGTCCAAATGTGGTGTTGACTTGTCCAAACAATGTTTCATTATATCCACCAGATGTACAACACATGTGCAATTGCATCAACATCAACGCATAATGTTTAGACGTAAAAGACAGAGTTTAGACATGTCAAAAACACGTTTAAACATGATGAAACTACCTATTGACATTTTTAGACATTAAATTGACATGTCAACTTGAAATTTGTACATTACAATATTACACTTCCTAACATACATGATAAGACATCGCTTAGACTAGCCAACTACACATTATATCACAATAACACTACACTGAACAAAAGTTCTAACCGATCACTTTTCACATTTTGACTATTTCATAACGGGCAAATGGATCCTTATTAAATTTTGCAGAGGTGATTTTTGTGTCATTTTCTACCGATTTTTTGGGAAAAATTTGATACGGTCCGATGCACTCAATCGGCACACATGGTGTGTTATACACATTTTGACACAAAATGTTCGTGCAGAGAGTGGCGAGTATTAAATTTAACTTTGCATGAATCCTTGTTAACTTTATAAAACATAAAACAAGTCAACACCACATTTAGACATGATAACACATTTTGACATAACAAGACAGTGTATAGACCAGTCAAGATCATACGTTGATATAACAACACAGCAAATAAACATATTAATCTTAAAATTCGTTTTGACAAGTCAACAACACATTTGGAAATAAGAACATTAAATTCAAAATATATATATATAAAGTTGCTATATCTCTGAATGACCTTATTATGTAGATAGTCTCGTAGTTCTATTACATTAACCTGTCACAACTTAAATAATTACACGGTCACTGAATCTATTGTTTTAAACCCCTTTCGAACTTGTTATTTCCCCGATATTCAAAATTGTCGCATATATAGTTAGATTATCAATTATTAATATGGATTGGTGGCTCAATGTTTTAAAAGAGGTTAAATAATAACACATTCAGTGACCGTGTAATTATTGTTGTGACAGGTTAATGTAATAGAACTATACATTTATCTTGTATTGTGTATATAAGAAAGGTAAACACAGTGAATGTACTAATCAAAGAAATAGGGCTTGAAAATGGGACAATGAAGTCAAAAACTGCAAGGTGGTGACTCTTCTACTATGAGAACATGTCCTTTGAGCTTTCGAGACACATGCCTTTTGCGCTTTTAGAAAAATCATGGCCTTTGAGCTTTTAAAACAATCATGCCCTTTGTGCTTTTTGAACAATCATGGCCTTTGAGCTTTTAAAACAATTATGCCCTTTGAGCTTTTAAAACAATCGAGCTCTTTGAGCTCTTAGAACAATCATGCCCTTTGTGCTTTTATAACAATGTTGCCCTTTGAGCTTTTAGAACATCTATGCCCTTGTAGATTGTACACTTACCTTCAGTTATGACTGAAAATGACATCAAATTTGTACATAAACTTGGCTCCTTTACCAAGCTTACAATCATACCACGACATTCTTTTACTCTTTTCTCAGTTATGTCCATATTTAATATAATATACTAATTCACCATAAAAACCTGCGAATGTTAAACATAATGTTATTTGATTATGGGCCTAGGTATATCAGACGAGCACATTTTAGAGTTGCTTGTCCATTTCATCAAATTAATCGATTGACTCACTCTTAAATTCCAATACATTCAGTACTTTGATTTTTAAAATTTCGTTCAATTTTTATTCGTCTTACAGTGGCACCCGATCTCCGACTAGACTATAAAAATATCAGAATAATTTGTTGCTACGTAGGATTTTAAAAAAAGTAGATATGATTTCATATTAATTATGAATTAATTAAATGAGGGAATAAAAAAACTTTTATGTGAACTTTTTACAAGTACTCAGAGTTATGTTAGTTCATAGTTGTCACCGTTTAAAAAAGAAAGTAGCGAATTCAGATGAAACGATCGTTTAACTGAAAATATAGTGCAGTAGAGGGGAAAGCAAGTACATGTATATCTAATTATTAATTTATTAGCTAATATCCTGTAAATAAAATAAAAGAACTAACAATGAGATTTTTTTCAGGGAATCCAACAGTTATTTCGGTATTGCACGTGACCTGTAATATTATCTTTTCATTCTGTACACAAACGGTCTGATCTTCATCGTCTATTTATAGAATGATTATCTTTTAAATAAACAGTCTGTCTAGACTTACCGTTCTTTGATGAAACTAAACATGCGCGAATATTATTATACAGATTCAAAAATACTCGTAACCACAATGAACTCAAATATAAAAAATGCACATATTTAATGTTACTTGCACAGCAATTTTGCTTCGAAAAAAACCCCCAAATAATTAGAATCTAGTAAAGTGAAACATCTGACAGATTTTGCATAGGCGGGTCTAGCGGGGGCCAGGGGGGTTCGGACCCCCTAGAATTTCCAAAAGCTGTCCATTAGTGTATTTCTTGACTGTATGTCATTTTTAAGTAGTATGAAGCAATTCTTCTCGGTTTTTAACATAGATTAATTGGATATGTTCTTTTTTATTATTAAAATGTTACATTATTCAGCAAAATGTGTGTAATATTATGGTCTTGGTTCAAAAGTTTGGACCCCCCCCCCCCCCTAGGAAAAGTTCGGACCCCCACCCTAGAAAAAATCCTGGATCCGCCCCTGTTACGGCGTAACTGTCTGCTGTCTAAGCCGACTTCATGATGCCCTGTCTATTATTTACAAGAATCTCATTAGTTATTTGGCCCTAAATCCATTCTATTAAACAAACACAAAATGACGTGCAGTGGTACTAGGAGGAAACCACCTCCTATCGGTTGAAGAAAGAAAAAAGGCCAAAACAAATGAAAATAGTGTTTTTCCGTGTTCGTCAAAATTATAATAAAAAACAATCGATGGTGTTAATTTTCGTAAGCGTTATAAACGCTGATGGATAAAATTAATTGAACGTGTGTAAGGTTAATAGGAAATATTTTTCAAATAAAGTACGATTATTTTACTGGCCTTTTTGGATTCTGGATGGACCCCAACATATACATCACAACTAAAATTTGTTCATATAACAAACATTTTAATGTATGTCATATTGGGATTTGAAGGGATTGAGATTATTTGCACAAATTGTTTAAGAACACTGCTTACTAATTTCAGAATAGAAACTGTTTATAAAAAAATAACAGTAAAACGTAACTTCAACATAATCAATCATCACAATAATATTTTTGTTGGTATTCCTGTTAAAATATGTGACTAAATAACTTCATAGGCGGATCTAGTGGGGGACCGGACCCCCCTAAGGATTTCCAAATTGTTCCTGTTCATTAGCGTATGTTTGGACTGTAAGTCATTTTTAAGTAGCATGAAGCAATTTTTCTATGTGCTTAATTGACATACACTTAATAAAGTAATGATATCTAGCAATCAGGAACTTGATAATTGTTTTTATTACTTTGAAACTCACTGAAGGTTCTAGAATATTTCTCATCGTGCATGCATTAAAGTTTTCAATTGTGGAAACTTTAAACATGTTATCTTAAATGTTACATGTACAGGGTGTCCCAAAAGAAAGGTAACACTTTTATGTGATATATAATATTAAATGTTATCGGATATATTTCAAAATTTGTACATGTACAGAAAAAGTATAAAACAATTTTATGCAAAAACAACTGATATCCTAAAGTTAAACTCACGTTTGTTATAAACAAAACACTGAAAATACCTAATTCACAATTTGACGCCATTTTAGTAACTTATGACGTTATCAAAGTCATGAAAGTGGCCCCCATTCATTTTCGCCCCTCTCCGAACTTGCACTATGCAATTGTCAACGACACTCCTGCATGTTTCCTTGTTGATTTTACTCACTTCTCATTTGATGTTACTCAATAACATGTTGATGTCTTGGGGTTTGGATCGTCACTTAACCAAACATTGCGAAATGCATTTAAATGTGGAATTCAAAAAATAATTTTATGTGCTCATTTCAAAGTAAACAAATGTATTGTAGTGAATCTTTGTCTTCAAATGTATACCCACAACTACAAATACGCGTAGGAGAATAATAATCGGTACCACACCATATATATACAAATGGAACCATAGGTGTTCAGCACAATTTTTTTCCCATTTAGACACATATATGTGTATAATTGGGGGGTGGGGGGGGGGGAATTGTGCTGAACACCTATGAATGGAACTAGACAATGATAATTCATTTCAGAGTTAATTTCATTCATTTATTTTTACTTGTAATAACATCTTAATAGCATTCATATTTTAAGCAATTCACAACAAATTTGTAGTTAAGAAATTTTAAAAATCCGTACATCATAATAAAACTATTTCAGCCACACAGTTTCTAAAATGAAATTGTTCATCATTTCTTCACACAACCGTAGTTTAATTGCAATATTCATATAGTAAAATTGAAATTACATATTATCAGTCATGGCAATATAGTTACAATATCACAACTTCAATATTTAGAACAAATGTATAATAAACACTAAGTAGACTATATATTGTGTTACATAAGTAAAATCATCATGCATGTTTAAACACTTTTATTGTCTCATTCTTGTTCTATAGCAATATCAATTTTCTTCTCATGAAGTCTGTTTTTTTAATGGTACAATAATAGTAAACATTCCATCTGAGTCTATACAAGCACGTGCATCAGTTTTTTTGGCATTATCTGGTAGTTGATACTGTTTATGGAACGCCTGACTTCTGATCATGTCTCCATCTTTCCATTCATGTTTAGCATCAACAAATAAGCTATTGTTCTTACATCGTATATTTATACAATCAGCAGGGAATTCCTTCAAAGAAAGTTTAATATATAAAGACTTGTTACCATTACAATCTTTTTGAACGGAGGATTCCGTCTCGCCGATATGGGTTTTATCAACATCATATATATCAACTTCTGGTTGAAATACCAAATCAGCTTTAGCATCGTCTCGTTGGTTATCTAGAATCACAAAATCTTCAGAGAGAATTGGACTACCTCTGTCCCCGAGACTATCAGCTGTATTTTCTCCGCCAAATGAACAGTCAGCAGTTGACACTAACGATTGTTTATCACTGTCGACATCGCTGACGTCTAGAGATTCACTAACAATGTAAACATTGTTACAAGGGTTGATATCATCTCCTAGGTTTGTTTGGTTTACATCATCCAGTGCAGCTGCTCTTTCTTCATTTTCTGTTCTAACTAATTCCGTTGCTGGTCCAGATTTTTCTTCGACGGTATTTTTGTTGTGATCGCCGTTGCTGGGTGCCACAGGTTCACAGCTTTCTTCTGGTTTACGATTCTCTGTAGAGTAAGTACCCATAATAATGAAATGACCAGCTTGGTTACATCTACATGTGATTTTCTTCTTGTCTACGCCGTCTGGTATAGAAACAACACGTTTTCTTTCAATAACATCAATATTTTCACCCATCGAGTCTTCTCTCCTGGCATTTACAATCAATGTATGACCTTCCGTCTTGACCTTAATATCACATGGTCTAAAACCACCCATGTCTACAACGTGTATCCATTGGTTTTTCATAACTGGCAGAGTTGATCTACACATTTGCCTATGCTTACAGCATGGTGGATAGTCCGAAGACCCTGTCTTGTTGTGGCAATGTGGCAGTTGAGGTAAAAATAAGACACCAGCTAACATTTCTTCAAGCGAAGGTTGACAGCCTAGCTTCTGTTTCTCAATGTGTTGCTCTCTTGGTATTGTCAAAATATGACCTGGATGAAACATTCTTCCCATGATGTTTGATAAAATTAAGTAAATCCTCTCAGTTTATATATCTTCTAGAAATTATATTACGAATTTTAGTTATTTTTCTTGATCGGTTATAAAAGTTACTCAAGTTCTACTCGATATGTTCCTTGTTCTTTCAATGCACTTGCGTTCAAAATTAGAACCAAATGAACCAATTCGACGGTTTATATACGCAGAGAGGAACCCGTCATGATATTTCCCGAATATTCTCCCGCTCTAGTCATGATGATTAAAGGTTGAATTTACGCGGCAAATCTAGAACATTCTAAACGCATGCGTTACGAACATGCTAAAAATAGATCGGGAAAACTGTTTTCTAAAGATAGATCAACACCGGTTCGAATTCTGTCGCATCATAGTAATACAACGGTTTGAAGTTCAAAATTCTTATCTGATATTTTTAGTCATAAACATAGAAGTTACATGTACCTGAATTGATTTTGTGGCAGAGATTTAAACGGTTTTATTGAATTTCTTTTGTCGATATATTGAGCAAGCGTTCATGTCCAAGGGAGTTAACTGCAATTCATTCATGCAAGTTACTCGAGTAGTTGTCTCCCTTAATATAAATTAATGTAGTCCTTGATCTATATTACTATAGATCAATGAGACAATGACTGTAGTACTATTATCACTGTAAAACTTACATACTCGTCAGTGTCGAACCGAGGAATGCTATATCCATATACGTATATAGTGTTCTTTTAACTGACCTAGTTTTGTCTTCAATTTCACAGTTTATGTAGTCTATTGTCCTGTACTTTATGTTACTAGCTTGTCAATGATTTAACTTTTTATTTATTATTGTATTTCATTCTTTGTCTCTTTGACTTTTCATCATAGAATTGCGTCTTCCTGTCATTCATTACTTTATCTCAAGGACCACAATGGAAATAAGAGTTTAGGGTTTTTACTAGTTTTTGTCATCCTTGATATATAATGTTGTTTGATGTGGCTATTCAGTAATACAATCATGTTGTTTATTATAACTTGTATATTATTATATGTGCCATGCTGTAACAATGTATATCAAAATAAATCTATCATACAGACTAAAAGGACTATGGACCAATTAGTGATAATTAAACAAACATACATCTGTCATGTGTTGTATCATTGGCTGCTTCAATATCAATGTTCAAGATATATTAAGTTCCACATCTGTAAAACAGCAATGATTTAAGTCATAAGTATGTCATAAAGAATGTAAAAGTATGATTGAGACTAAAAAATAAGTATGCTATAACTTAGCTAATTTTACATAGAAAATATAGGGATGATAAAAAAAGCCAGAAAAAAATTGGTATATATGCTACAGGGAATGTGTGTACCAGGGATTTCACATAATCCTTGAAATTTAGGGATTTCATGTAATCCCTAGCTACGTAAAATTCTGTTGGGGAATACATGTAATTCCTGAAATTTTCTAGGGATTTCACTCATTCCCCGATTTTTTTTCAAATTTTACACTTATTCCCTGGCCACAAATTAAATGATTTACAAAAAAGACATTTTGACAAATTGGCAATGAAAAATAAGGGTAAAATCTGAGTAATCCAACTAATTGGACCTACCTATTTTAAGATTATACAAGGGGAAATAACTGACTAAAGTCCCTCATTACGAAAAGTTCGAAATTTATTCAATTTTGTAACAAATAGATTCTTTTAGTTTATATATTGCTCTATGTTTTCGTCATAATGTATGTCTTGTATAAGTGTTTTTTCTATAGGACTTATTTTCAACACTGTATGTTTGTTAGAGTTGTTTACATTGCTCTTTTGTAAATGATGTGCTTTATAAAGTTATTATACCTTCTACCAAATATCTAAAATAAATTTACTATTTGTAGTACAGACAATTATAGAATGTTTGAATATAAGTCATACGTTGTAATTATAATAATTGTTATTAAAACGAAGATGTCATTTGCATAATAATTAAACATGTTTGTGTAGTTTACTTAATGGCCATTGAATGTAAGAATTTCATCGCTAATCATCATAGATACATGTATGTATCAAAAATAGTCAGGGAATTTGTGTAAAAATGAAAATATATTTTAGGGATTCCATGTAATCCCTAGTGAAATCAGGGATTTCACATATTCCCTAAAATCACCAGGGATTACGTGAATTCCCTGACTTGGTTAGGGATTATGTGAAATCCCTGGTTACACACATTCCCTGTAACATATACATGTATAGTCAAGTGTATGTTACTCAGGGATATAGCCAAGTGTATGTTAAACAGAGAATATTTAATGACATACATATCAGATATTATATTCAATTTCGGTAACTCCTGATGATTAAAAAGGAGATAGAACAAACAAGTATGTATTTCAACTTAGATAACTAAAACGTATAGAATTTTACAACTATCTTATTATAAACACTAATTCAACATCAGTTGGGTTTCATTAATTTTTTTATATCTTTTATTTCTTTATTCAACACAAGTATATACAATATTTCAGTACATATTTGACATACAATGTACAAATAGTTGTCTAACAATTCCTTGTTACATTGTATAAATGTTTTATTAACATGATTCTCAACACTCACACATCTTTGACCTTAGTTATAGTTTTTCAAACATTCACAGTGATATGAGAATCTGAGAGCAGTACAGTATACCAAACTATCATACCAGAAGTTCTATTCAACTTTCTCTCTAATTCAGTCCCCTCTCTAACAAAGAGACTTGGTTGATAGCTAGGCTTTATTCCACTAGTCATCAGTGATCTGTTGTATGTGATCTTAACCATTAGACCACAGAGGCTGGTAACTAACATTTGCTTAAATTAAACAGACTACAAGTCTTCATATATAAACCCATTGCATTTTGTTTATCTACCAGTAGGCACTTGAAACATATTTAGTCAATTCACTGTAATCAACCAAGAGAGTTTGGTTGGTGGAAAAGACTGGAAAGAATATAGATTCATGGCTCTAGTAGCTGACTGTTATAAAGCAGTTGGTCATCTCTATCAATATCAATAGTTTCATCATTATCATTTACCAAAATGTACATTTTTTCTCTCTAAATTAAGCATCCAATCCAGGTAAGCATATCTTATATAATGTATATCTGTTATACTTAAAGCAATGAATGGCTCAAATCAAGATGTTGCTTCTGTAGACTTTATTTTAGACTGTGATTCATTATTAGAAGTGTTTCCAGCAGAAATATTAGTATTAGTATCACAGTCAGTTTCTGATGTTGACTTGTTATTCATATTCTGATTGGTTAAATCTGTAGATGTACTGGTTCCTACATCTTTATCTTGTTCAGGGGAACCAGTACAAATGTCACTACCTGATTTGATATCTGTCGTAGATTCAGTCTCATCAGTAGATGTATCAGAAGGTTTTTCTCTCCTCTGAAAATATATTATGGTATTAGCACATTAATTTCCAAGTTCCATCTTCTCTTGTATGGCAAAAATCACTCCACCTGAACATTGCTTTTGAGAAAAAAAAAATTATTTAAATCTCTATCTTTAAATTTAAATCTTTAAATGGGAAATATGAAACAGCACAGCACAAAAAAAACCCAATATTTTTTCTATACAAATTGAAATGCTTATCAGACAACATATTCTTAAATATTGACTGTGCGTTATAAATAAAACAATTACCTTTCTGTTCCATTTCCCCCTTAATTTTAATGAGAATCAAATGTGACATACAATGTATATGCTATTGTCTTTAACAGATAAATTAGACAACAAATGAGGCCTATGACCTATTCAATATAAATACTTCACCTGGACTTATATTGGTTCCCTATAATGATTGTTAGTTCTTATATCAATTTACTCTAACAAATTTAAAAAAAAATTAACACCACTAAGTAAATTGACATATTAACTAAGGCAGCAATTGGCCTTATAGTTTTAGATAAGACATGAACCCTTTTTAGGATCCTTTGATAAAATAAAGATTTTTCTATATTACCAAATGTAAATCATAACATAAAAACTTCATCATATAATTAACCTAGTAATGTTGAGGTCTATCTTGAATTTTATCACATGGTAAACTTATGAAGTTTCGAATCCCACCCAGGGAAGTTATACCTTTCCATGAAAATTTGACAATAATGTCTATTTTATGTAGACAAGGGCCCAGGAAAGCTAGGTTAGGTGTGCTAGATGCTGTAAAATAGTCAAAATGTGTTGACATGGCATAAAACCCAGTAAAAATAAAAAACTCTTGAGGTAAATTTCTGTATAATATGAAAATATCTGACCATTGAGGCCTAATTATTGTGTACAATCAGAATATGGACTGTAAAGATAAATAGAACTTACATTAACACTTGGAAACACTGTTCTAACACCTGCTTCAAAAGAATGTTTGTGTAATGAAGGTAACCATTGCATCATACTGTAAACATATCATGTCTATATGTAACAACAATTGATTTATATAAAAATGACATGGAAGGTAGTTATATAAGTGAAAGAGTTCCGGGTAAAGTAATGATACTAATATACTACCTCTAATTCAGAAAACATTCTCTCACATACCCAGTTACTCATAAGTCAGACTTCAATCGGTCCTCAATCGGTTAATAGTTTCTCTCATCTGATTGGTTGTCATAGGTAACTGCATTTCATACTTTAACCAGGTATATGTGATAGATCTGTTGTTTATTTTTCCAGTTAAGAACAGAACTGACGAACGCCAACATCTCCAATTAGTGTAGATTTATCACTTATTACAAACTATTAGGAAAAGATGATTTTCATCAGTGAATACTAACCGTCTTTTCCCATTGGTGATTCATATTTGTACACTGGTGGCTTATCATAGGCATATGGGTGATATTGGTCAAAGACAGCTTGTCAATCAGTTATTTGTTTGAAATTTTCGCCAATCGAGAGTTTTAAACATTTTAAAATCCCAATCAATTAGTTTTCACCAATGAGCTTGAGTTAAGTGATAACTCTGTGGCTAATAGGAGATGTCGGTGCTTGATTGGTGTTAGTTGGTTCCGTTCTTAACTGGAAAAACGAACAACTCATCTATCACCGATCACCATTAGTAACAGGGCCTTTAAATGAGACTGATACTAGACTAAAATATATACATGTATAAAGCATGCAGTCAAGAAACATTTCACCCATTACCAAATATATTGACTAGAAAACACCAAGTCAAAGTTAACTCAAGATAAAAATCAAGTAGACTGGACAATGCTCTAAGCCTAGTATAGTCTATTTTATCTCAACTGTCAAAGTTTAAATAATTTCATGGTGTTAGATTACATATACCATGAGAGTAAGATAAAAAACATGAAGTCACCGTGAAATTATTCATGTTTTAACAGTTGACTGTATTTAACTATTATTATTTACCTGGTAGGTGGAGCAGACATAGAAAAACATTAATGTCAAACATTTATGGCAAATATACAAGAAAGAAAAAAGTAAATAATGAATACATCAATATATCAACAGAAATTTAAGATAATAAGGGACTCTAGTCAGTTATCTTTCCTTGATAAATCTGCAGCAATTCAGTTGGTAAGTAGGTCCTTACAGTTGGAATCCTCAGATTTTATCATTGAAGTCCTATGTAAGGATAACAAAATATTTCATCTAATATCTTTCTAGTTTATTAAGATATTAACAGAAGTGATGAAATTTAGATAGTTCTTTACCCTAACAATACTAAGCTTAATTTTCAAACAAATTAAACCATTTACAAAAAAGTTATTTAAGATTAATTTTGGCAAATTGACATTGAAAAGTAAAGGTAAAATCCGAGTAATCCAACTAATTGGACGAACCTATTTGAAGGGTATACAAGGGGAAATAACTGACTAAGGTCCTTATTGAGTGTGTTCAATGTTTATCCTACCGGTACTTACCTTAGTGTTTCTATTTCTTCCTTAACAATACTAGATATGATATATTCATCTTTAAATGCTTCAAGCTTATCCTAAAACATTACAAACCTTTGTCTAAATATATAATATAGACATGTAAATAAAACTACAACAACTACACAAACTTTTATCCTGCTGTGATATTATAAAGGTGAAAATTATATTAAATAAATATTTACAATATCCACATAAAAGAAACAAGGAATGTCTTTAAAAAAAACAGAGTTAAATTAGGAAACAAGCATGATATGTCAAAGCGAATTGAAGAAATATCTGCATCATGTGCAATAAATTATTGCATTTCACAGTAAGTTTGTTTAAGTAAGCAGTTCAGAAGGTTATTAACTATATAGCTAATTTGGGATAACACCATTGTTAACATAAATTTTGTTTAGATTTGTCCCAAGTTATCCTAAATGATCTATAGTAACCACATTGCATTTCCATTTATTCTTTGATATATCCCTATTATGTCTCAGTGTCGTTGCCATATAACGTACCCTATTTGATTGAGTGTAGTAAGGATTGGCAGCAATAATGTTTACACAGAATTGTATTAATTGAAATGCTAATGGTGTGGAACATACTCAATATTAATTATGCATTATAAAAGCAAATACAAAAACACTGTTTATAATCTAAACTCAATATAGATTGTCTAACAGAATTAACTCTACACAAGTTTTGATGATTAAAAACATATTACAATTTTAAACATGTCCAAAATAGTAGAAAATTTACAAAAACTTTTAATTTTATTCAAGGGAGATAATTTGTTTGCTCCCGTATATTGATTGACAAAGAAATTGTTCCAACGCCATGTTGTTTACGAAGGGGAAACTACTCTCAACTAAGTCATTCTTCAACACTGTTCGTTTCACATATAGGCCAGACATAAAAGTCTTGTGGTATGAGAAAAAATGTTAACTATAACCTGACACACTTCATTAAAATCAATAAAATATCCAATGTTTGAAAGGAATAACCTTGGCAGGGCATTTCTTCATTTTCTATAATGCTTCTGAAAACACCACCAATTGTTTTTAATTTTCATAATCTGACGTACACAGAGAAACGCTCTTTATAGTTCCTATATTTTTAACCGATACTGGGGGGGGGGGGGGGGTTCTCCTGCATTGCCATAGAAAATTATGCATTTGTCCAATAGAATGAGATTTTATAAATAGATATTAGGTATTCTGAAAGCCAGCTTAGACAGCTGCGCCGAAAAATATAAATAACCTGTAAATTACTGGTATACTGGTTCTGTGCCTTGTAATGATGAAAATTAATATATTTAACTATTATAAAGTCACTAAATAAATAACAAAGAAAATTTGGAGACAAAGAAACCCACATTATCCATTATGTATGGATACTTATAAAAAGTTTAACAAAATAACAGTCTTTACAACTATATTTCATCAGCACTAGACATTCAGTCCAGCAAAATGCATTATTTTGGACTGAAAGAGAGTTTACTGGACCAAAAAACTATTAACAACATGCTTAGATATGCAGTTCAAAGTATAGACTTAGCATAATATATCCTAAAATCAAATAAAATTATAACAAAAATAATGATTATTTATTGAATCTAGAAAATGGTAGCTGTAAGAAGATGGTGGACTGTCAGACCACTAACATTCTAAAAGTCATTTGACTGGCCGCGATTGCCGTTGATTTGGTCCATGGTCCACTGGCTAAATTTGATGACTGTAATTGTAATTACCTTAATATATGAAAACTCCAGTTTTGGTCTTTCACCATTATTTGCCCATTTTCTGTTATACTGATCATAGTGAAGCTGAAACATATAATATAACTACATGTAACATCATTTAATCATTCAAGAAAAGTGGACTCCTAAGTCAGCTTAATCCTCAGGTAACATGTTTGTGGTTTTACAAAACTTCTAAAAATTAGAAATTAAAAAGTGTCATTAATTCAATGTAAGTCATTCATCAATTATATCAACATCTACATCAGTCTTGAGGGTTGAGTGTGTTAACCTAGACTTATTATAAAATATATTTATACAGTACCTACCAAAAGTTTGGAGACATTTTCTCTTTGTAGGTCAACTGAATAGCTTTTATCTAAAATTTGATGAATGTTAATTTTGAAATGCTTTTTAGTTTTGCTTCTTTTTGTTCAGATATTATAATTATAACCAAAAATAGCATAAAAGCTATGATATGGTAAATAATTACAAGAAACATGGTTGTGGAGGCTTAAGGATGTCAGATGCTGAATGTTACTAGTATGCTGTATGCATGAAATCGTCTTAATTTTATCACGAATCATACTTGAATAAATAAAAATAAATGATACTACAAACAAGAGGGCTGTGATGGCCCTTTATTGCTCACCTGAGTACCAAAGGATACATACCACTAAAAACATTTGTCTGACAAGCAGATGTGATGACTAATGAATCAGATTCCCATACAGGTCATCTTTCTATACAAAGTCTACATTTGAAGCATTTGGTGCGATGGAAGTTAGATAAACCATTACCAAAATATATCAATCTTTCTCTGTTCATTTATGCACCAATGGTACTCAGGTGAGCGATAAAGGGCCATCATGGCTCTCTTGTATTACATATTTTCTAAGGTGTATTATCTTTGCAGCATTTTCAATGAAAAGACACTTCCAGAAACTAATAATGCTTGATTTTACATCACTGAATTTTAGATAATTATTGTAATCATATTTCTAGATAAAGATGGTAAAAATCATATTTTATCTGTATTATCAAGATTATAAAATTCTATAATCTATCAGATAAGTTATGTTTGCAGTCATCTTTACCATAAACCACTCTGCAACATCAATTCTGCCATTTCTGGAGAACGTATTATCTGGTTTAAACATCTGATAAAACATACATACAGATTGATACTGTACAAACAGATACACTATAAGAATGTCAACTAGCAAGAAACGTACATGTGAGTGTTACAATAATTAAAAACCCATTTCCCATAATCAGTTTTACTGTACTTACTTTTTCTAAAACTAATCCCAAACCTGGTACAATGGGAACATCAAACTAAAATATATAACATTAATTATGTATATTGAGTAGTTACATTTGGTCTGTATAACTGAATATAGCTTCTTATTGGCTGACACAAACAAACATCATTTACCAGCAAAAGCTATATCTAATGATTTCTGTGAAATATATAGTCTGACAATATTAACCTGAGCTTGACCTTTATGCAAGAATATAATAAACTCAATATTTACTGTCTATTTTTGTCTCCGTTTGTGAATCGAGCTTTATCGGAAGCTTTCGGCAAAATACACATACTGAACAGTTAATTTTGTTTTCATGCCAATAAATACTTAAAAACTATGTCACAATATAGTGGACTTACATGTTTCCCCATGAACAAATGAGTACAATAACATGCAATGTTTACAAAATTGATTTATAGTCACATAGGTTGTTATAAACATGTGTATAATCGTGTACATACATATGGAAACTCATTACTTAATTCGAGTGAAGAGTGTTATTAATATAAACAGGTAGTTCAAGCTCAGGTTAATATAGTTGAACTATACGTCTATATCAAGCTGATGTATCACAATAACATGATGAAGAACTCATGCCTCAGAGAATCAAACCAATGTCATCCTAAACAGCAAAACATAGAAATCATGTGATGTCAAGCCCAGTAATATAGATCAATATGTTATATAAGTATAAAACAATCAAGTGTAAGACAATCTCTAGAACAATTTTATAAATACATATATTATATTTTCAAATAATGGCTCATTACATATAAACATTATCCAGGAAATATTGACTAGAGCCGTTAACCTATGTTGAAAAACATCTTTAAAGTATTACATAATTTTAAGCAAGACCTTTCACATTTCAAGGGTCATAATTCTAGCATCCTAAAGTATACAAACCTGCTTGCTGAACTCTGTTTCGCTACACAAACCATAGTGTTCACACAACAAGCATTATCTCTTACAACAATATAAAGGATTACATCAAAATAGTGAGAGAATGCAATCATAAAATATAACTGCAGCTCTCAGTCAATTTAAACAAACAGAAATATGTAATTATTTATCAATTATCTTACCTTCTCTGGTTCAAAAGCTGTGTTGATAGAATCTATATGTGTAAATCCTCTTATAATAGCTATAGCAAGACCTGTTGAAATTGTAACATTATAAACAAGAGCTGTCAGAGGAGACAGCATGCTCGACTTAGTAAGTATTTGTCACAGGAGATGTGGTTGATGATAAGGAACATACATATTTTAAAATTTGAAAATATAACCTTAACAAATTTAAAGTAAAATAAAATAAAATAAAATAAAAATAAAGAAAATTTTAAGTTCATGGGAGACAATTTTGGAAAAAAAATGTATTTGGAGTTATGAACCTTGTCACATGAGATGAGGTTGATAATAAGGAACATATATTTAAAGTTTAAAGTAAATACCTAAAGAAATAAAACAGTTGCACTAAAACAAACATCTTTTACAGAAAACTCTAAGTTCAAGGGGAGATAATTCTGAAAAAAATGTATTATGAGTTATGAACTTTGACACTGGAGATGTGGTTGATAACAAGAAACATATATTTAAAGTTTGAAGTTGATAACAAGAAATAAAAAAGTTATGGTAAAAAATATTTTACTGCACAAAAACTTTAATCAGAAATATGGACGGGGACACAAGGGCGAGTAGGAGAGCTCTCCATTTACTTCGTAAAGTCGAGCTAAAAATTAATATGTGTCATGAATATATGGTCTTCATCATGTAAATGAACATTGTTGCCTGAAAATATGTATGTTGATTAGTTTATCTTTCGTTTTATGTCTTTTATCAACTTTGTTTCAGTTATTTATAGCAACCAACTCACTTGATCAGCTTTCCTGGTCTCTTTACAAAGACACGAGACTCTAAATGAAGCAATATCAAGTATGTTACAATTACAAGGAATCAAACCTGTATTGTGTCCTAAGTCTACATTACTACTGCCTACTAGATCAGGAACCTTTCAAATGATAAATGATCAGACATAGACATACATTTATCAACAATAGTTTTGATAAGAAGCTAAAATATACATGTACAATTTAAGCTTTGTTGGCATGAGTGTAGAAAATAAAATAAAAGATACACGTATTCTTGAGAAGACACAAGTTAAAGACCATAATTCATTCTAGAGATTTGGAACTTTGTACTTGACCTCCAATGGTAAACATGTGTATAGTTATAAGTGAATCCAAGTTTTTTAAGATACAATTATGTTGCACCTAAAATCTTAAACAAGAATTGTTATGGCAAAGCTGATGTCAACACAGCTGAGTAAGATAGCCCAACTATTCTCCATGGGCATCTGGCATGATTTCTTCTCATAAACACTTATACGTTTGTATAAACATATGAGGTACATAACTCAGAAAATGATACAATATTTGTTGTCACTGTGCGAGTTGATTTTGTAACTTATGGGCCAACTAAACAAAATCTGTTTTGATCATGGTGTTAACAAGAGCAGTCCAAGGACAGCGCACTCGACTTTTCGGGCGTTTTGTTCATGGCAAGGCTTATCTTTAAACAAAAATGATTTCAAGACAGGACATAATTTTAGAAAGGATATAAATCAGTCAAACAATAATTATCAATTCATACTTGTAACATGTAAAAGGGGCATTACTCCTAAACATTCATCCATAGTAACATCCCTACAGAGTAAAGTAGACATAGTATTAATGAATAAGCATATCTTATTTTATTTAAATATCTATATAAAGAACTATAAATATTTCAATTTGAACATAATTCAACATTAAAGTAAAGGGGCATAACTTTGAAAAACATCAAGGGTTATGTTCCTTTGTAGTTGTGTAGATGTTGTACTGATGAATAAGCATACTAACCGTCATTTAAATATCTTCATGAGTATTGAAAATATTTCACTTCGAAGTACTTTCACCCAAATTAAAAGTTGAAAAGGGGCATAACTCCAACAATTATTCATCAATGGTTATGTCCCATTGTATACAAACAGATGTAGTACTGATGAAAAAGCATACTAACTTTCTATCAAACAAAATTTTCAATTTGAGCAAACTTTAACCTTTAATATCAAGGTATAAAGGGGGATGACTTGGAAAGTAATTTATCCAGAGTTATGTCCCTTTATAGTCAGATAGATGAATAACTGTCAAATAAGCATTCCAACTTTCGTTCAAATATATTAGTAAGTACTAAATATATCCCATTAGAACAAATTTAAATCTTACATGTTAAAGTATAAAGGGGCATAACTCCAAAACTAATTCATCCACAGTTACGTCCCTTTACATTTGAGAAGATATAGTACAAATAATTCAGTATACAAACTTTAAGTCAAATATCTTGATTAGTAATAAAGATTTTATGTTTCTAACAATTTAACCTCATATTTTGCTTTTCTTTAGTATAAAATGGCAATTACTCCAAAAATAATTCATCCACGGTTACCTCTCTTCATAGTCAGGCAGATATAGTACTGACAAATAAGTAAACAAACTTTAAGTCAAATATCTTGATGTATTGAAGTTATTATACATAGGAAAAACTTTAACCTCATATTTTGCAATTTTTTAAGTATAAAAGGGCAAAAACTAAACAAATAATTCATCCAGAGTTATCCCCTTTCACAGTACGGTTAGTATAGTCCCACTTAATAAGTATACCAACTTTCAACAAAATATCTTGGATTGTGTTGAAGTTATAAGAGTTTCAAAAAACTTTAACCTTAAAAACCAATGCCAACGCCAACACCAAAGCCAACGCAAAAGTGATAGCAATAGCTCTCATTTTCTTGGAAAAGTCAAGCTAAAAATCAGCTAACTATTAAGTCAAATTGCTGTGTCAATCAAAAGAAAATGCCTTAGCTATGTCTGTATTATATAAACCTGTGAAATAGAATATGTAATGGAGAAAACTTGCTGCTTATTAGACTTGGGGAAAAACTGTTCTGGGTTATATACCTATATTATATAACTTATTATATACAGTGTTTTGGACTCAGAACTGGGTTGGCCATCTCTGTTTTGCTCCAAAATGATAAAAACTGTAAAGACCAAGCTGATACAAATATTACAATGAAAATACTAACCTATCATTTTTCTTATTTGATGTAACATAAAACTCTGACCATTTACTGAGATAATACAGAATTCAACACCATCTCGTACAAAAGGTAAACCACACTATAATTATATAGACATCATTGTTATAATTATTATAATGATCACCAACATGTTACAGTGCCCACAAAAAGTTTGGAGACAAAGGTAATTTAATAAAATTCTGAAATTTTGTTGATTTATTTTGGTAGTACCATTATTTTAGATACATTTAATATGGTTAGTAATAGAAAGAAAACAAATTTCTTAGATGCATCATATTTATAAGATTCAGCATCTGATATACCAAAGCCTCCCAAACCAAGTTCAATTTAATTCTTTTCAATTATGACAATAACATAGATTTTAAACTTCTTTGGCAGTCTCAACTACAAATAGTTCCATTAAAATACATTTCAAAATAAATAGTAATCAAAGTTTTGATTACAAAAAATGTAGTAGGCTTACAAAGCTAAAATGTCTCCAAACTTTTGGTAGGCACTAAACCTCAGTTATATATAAGTCTGTAATGGTGTAAACATAAAGTTAATTCAATAAATAAAATCCCCGAATAGATACACATGTTATCACTGAACTTATTTTGGTCTGTGCATACAAAGTGGTTAATATGTTGGACAGGTAAGTATTGCTTGATTAGTTCTGCATTGGTTCAAATCACACCCAATTTCACCTCATCAATTTCTTACACAAGAAATCAAATATTTCTAGCTCAATGCCAGGATCTGGTACATGGAATTTAGAGTGAATGCAAGAATTCATTTCATAAAAAGCTATGAAGTATATATTTGTATAAACTTAATTAAAAGTATATATCCATACATGTAAAAGCATCTTTTATATTCTAGTTGCAATCAAACCAAGGATATTAATCAACTTTTGTGTAAGATCAATTTTCAATGCCCAATGTGAGCTAAGAAAATATAACTAAAAGGTTACAGCTTCAACTGAAATATCATTTTCTGAGCTCATCTTTTGAAAAGAAGAAACTTACACAGTATCTCACAGTATAAGATGACTGAACATGACATCAGGACTTATCTTCAATATCTCACTGTATACATGTAACTGAACATGATATCAGAACTTATCATTAATATTTCACTGTATGACTGAACATGATATCAGAACTTATATTTAATATCTCACTGTATGACTGAACATGATATCAGGACTTATCTTTAATATCTCACTGTATAAGATGACTGAACATGATATCAGAACTTATCTTTAATATATCACTGTATGACTGAACATGATATCAGGACTTATCTTTAATATCTCAGTGTATGACTGAACATGATATCAGGACTTATCTTTAATATCTTACTGTATAAGATGTCTGAACATGATATCAGGACTTATATTTAATATCTAACTGTATAAGATGACTGAACATGATATCAGGACTTATATTTAATATCTTACTGTACAAGATGACTGAACATGATATCAGAACTTATCTTTAATATATCACTGTATGACTGAACATGATATCAGGACTTATCTTTAATATCTCAGTGTATGACTGAACATGATATCAGGACTTATCTTTAATATCTTACTGTATAAGATGTCTGAACATGATATCAGGACTTATATTTAATATCTAACTGTATAAGATGACTGAACATGATATCAGGACTTATATTTAATATCTAACTGTATAAGATGACTGAACATGATATCAGGACTTATATTTAATATCTAACTGTATAAGATGACTGAACATGATATCAGGACTTATATTTAATATCTCACTGTATGACTGAACATGATATCAGGACTTATCTTTAATATCTCACTGTATGACTGTGCATGATATCAGGACTTATCTTTAATATCTCACTGTATAAGATGACTGAACATGATATCAGGACTTATCTTTAATATCTCACTGTATGACTGTGCATGATATCAGGACTTATCTTTAATATCTCACTGTATAAGATGTCTGAACATGATATCAGGACTTATATTTAATATCTCACTATATAAGATGACTTAACATGATATCAGGACTTATATTTAAAATCTCACTGTATAGTATGACTGAACATGATATCAGGACTTATCTTTAATATCTCACTATATGACTGAACATGATATCAGGACTTATCTTTAATATCTCACTGTATGACTGAACCTGATATCAGGACTTATCTTTAATATCTCATTATATGACTGAACATGATATCAGGACTTATCTTTAATATCTCACTGTATAACTGAACATGATATCAGGACTTATCTTTAATATCTCACTGTATGACCGAACATGATATCAGGACTAATATTTAATATCTCACTGTATGACATGATATCAGGATCAATCTTTAATATCTCACTATATGACTAAACATGATATCAGGACTTATATTTAATATCTCACTGTATGACTAAACATGATATCAGGACTAATATTTAATATCTCACTGTATAAGATGACTGAACATGATATCAGGACTTATCTTTAATATCTCACTGTATGACTGAACATGATATCAGGACTTATCTTTAATATCTCACTACATGACTGAACATGATATCAGGACTTATCTTTAATATCTCACTGTATAAGATGACTGAACATGATATCAGAACTTATCTTTAATATCTCACTACATGACTGAACATGATATCAGGACTTATCTTTAATATCTCACTGTATAAGATGTCTGAACATGATATCAGAACTTATCTTTAATATCTCACTACATGACTGAACATGATATCAGGACTTATCTTTAATATCTCACTGTATAAGATGACTGAACATGATATCAGGACCTACTTTAATATCTCATTGTATGACTGAACATGATATCAGGACTTATATTCAATATCTCACAGTATAAGATGACTGAACATGATATCAGGACTTATATTTAATATTTCACTGTATAAGATGTCTGAACATGATATCAGGACTTATAATTAATATTTCACTGTATAAGATGACTGAACATGATATCAGGACTTATCATTAATATTTCACTGTATAAGATGTCTGAACATGATATCAGGACTTATAATTAATATTTCACTGTATAAGATGTCTGAACATGATATCAGGACTTATAATTAATATTTCACTGTATAAGATGACTGAACATGATATCAGGACTTATCATTAATATTTCACTGTAAGATGTCTGAACATGATATCAGGACTTATAATTAATATTTCACTGTATAAGATGACTGAACATGATATCAGGACTTATCATTAATATTTCACTGTATAAGATGTCTGAACATGATATCAGGACTTATCATTAATATTTCACTGTATAAGATGTCTGAACATGATATCAGGACCAATATCTTACATAATATTATAATACTGATAATACTCACCTCAAAATGTTTCATATATCTTTTTGCTGAAGGATCATTTGCTTTCCTAAAGACAGAAAGTAATAATAAACTACATGTATGCTTCAAATAATGACATGTTAAATAAAATGTTGATCTACATTGATGACTACACACATTGAGATCTAGCAGTATGCTTGCCAACAACAAACTAGTGCTCTATCTCACTGACAGAGTGTCATAGGTACAAACCAAGCTACCTACCATGGTTCTTTGGGTTAAAAAAGTATCCAGTTTTTCAAAGAGAATAGGATTCTAACATTGTTTATTCACAGGAACAAAGGTAGAGAAAAACAGCCTGATAAGACAACTAACAATGGAAAAATGAAAATAAACTCATCTAGAGTCGATACAATGCATTGTGCAAAACAAATTAACAATCCTCTAAATGAAAATAGAAATACCACACACACAAGCAGAGTATGACAAATTTCATCTTTAAATATGATAACTGTTTAAACATACTATCAATCTGAATGTATAATAGGGGTGTAACAATACGGTAAAACCTCTATTGCAATATATTACAATACATATCGTTTTTTTAACATGTAGACATCCCGTTTGTTTGTTTGTTGGGTTTAACGGCCATAGCAACACATTGTTTAGGTCATATAACAGCAGTCAGTCAACCTAACCACTCCTCCTGGAAAGGCTAAATCTCTGGATTTATCTGTTAATAAACTACTAAGCGCATACTTTTGTCAGTGACTGACAACTGCCCTACATAATTAAAAATTATTGGTAGGAGGGAGAATGGTCATAGAAATATAAATATCATGACCAAGCTCCACAAAAGTATGCCCGCCCGGGAATCAAACCCAGGACCCCTCAATCAGTAGACTTGTGTGCTACCAATTGAGCTAGCCAGACCGCTTAGGTAGACATGCAAAGCATGAACTAATGTACATGCATTGCATTTGTTACATATGTGTAGTTTCTTGACCAAATATTTGAATGAGTGTAAAATAAGTTAGAAAATGCATACTTTGAAGCTGACTTTTGAAGATAAGTATACTCTCATTTGACGAAATGTTAAACATTGTAAAGCACAATTGGATTATTTCGAGTTTTCAACACATTTTAACATTTATTCAAAATTTAAAATTTCAGATTCTGATAAAAAACCATCAGTACTGCACATAACAAACAAAAACCGTTTCATGACAAAACGAACTGTCATAATTCATATTGCAATATTAACTGGTGTATCGGTTAACCGTTACATCCCTAATGAATAATGACTGGGTCAAACACCTTTATAATCTCTCCAATGGTTACAATATAACAACAAGTCAAATAATATCAGACTAAACTAAATCATTATCAAACTTATATGAGTTTACTTCTGGGACAAGCTAAGATCTTCACTTTGGGTCATAGCTACATGTACATACATACTAGAAGATCCAGACATGGGATCTTCACTTTAGATCATTGCTACATGTACATACATACTAGAAGATCCAGACATGTTATCTTCACTTTAGATCATTGCAACATGTACATTTATACTAGAAGATCCAGACATGTTATCTTCACTTTAGATCATTGCTACATGTACATACATACTAGAAGATCCAGACATGGGATCTTCACTTTAGATCATTGCTACATGTACATACATACTAGAAGATCCAGACATGGGATCTTCACTTTAGATCATTGCTACATGTACATACATACTAGAAGATCCAGACATGGGATCTTCACTTTAGATCATTGCTACATGTACATACATACTAGAAGATCCAGACATGGGATCTTCACTTTAGATCATTGCTACATGTACATACATACTAGAAGATCCAGACATGTTATCTTCACTTTAGATCATTGCAACATGTACATTTATACTAGAAGATCTAGACATCTAAAGCTAAAGTGACCAAGTTTGTTTCAAACAAACCAAAGGTTGATCATTTATGTAAGTTGTAGTCAGATATTTTAAATTATGGTGGCATATTTCTGCCACATAAACCACATAACTAACTAGTTTATCAATATGTTAACTAGTTACTGTAAATATTTAACCACTTAACCACTTAATTAACTAGTTATTTATGTGGTTATATGTTGGCAGAAATATGCCACCATAATAAATTCATCACATATAAGTTTATGACAATTTTGACATAGTGTCTATCATAGCTTGAAAGACAAAAGTAAAAAACCAACTTACACTCCTGATGTAAAGTTATGGAAGTTATGAGTTCCAACATACTTTTCTAAAATTTCATTCATTTTTTCTATTATATCAAGATTGGTACGATAATCTAATGTACAAACCTGAAACAAAAACACATAATGATACAGTAACATTGTGTTAAACTGTTATACCTAGACAAGAATACTTTACTTGTATCTATACATTCATATTAAACTCAGTATAAAAATTGGATTATTCCTGAAGAAACAAAATTAGTGGACGAATGTCCCTATGAAACTTTATCATCTCTTGCAAAACAAAACATCATACATGTATGTTCATTAATAAACAAGCAAATTCGTTGAATTAATATCCCCTGCCGAGTACTTGTTTTTACTAACACAACAACTGGAGACATAAGGCTTTATTAATAAATATAAAAATCCATAAAACCATAATAGGGAACATACATAACTCCATGTTAATAAAAATTATCAGGACATGCCAATGAGATGCAAATTTCTTTTCTGTATTGATGGTTTCCATAAAATCTTGTTGAAATCAATCCAGCTGTTGCAAAGAAATAGCAATATTTCTCTATATGAACACTGCACAATTAATCAAGGGCAATAACTCTGAGCTGAAAGGTCTGACCAGAACAAGGCGACGATATGCGCGTCTCCTCTAGATATTGATGATTCCCATAAAGATTCGTTGAATTCCAGCCATTAGTTGCAGAGAAATAGCGCAGAATTTTTTTTCCTCTATTATGCATACTGCATAACTAATCAAGGGCCATAACTCTGAGTTAAAGAGTCTGAACTGAACAAGGCAACGAAATGCCTATCTCCTCTTGGTATTGAAGATTCCCATAAAGTTTCGTTGAATTTCAGCCAGTAGTTGCAGAGAAGTAGCGTGGAAACGATTTTTACTCTATATGCATACTGCATAACTAATCAAGGGCCATAACTCTGAGGTTAAAGTGTCTGACGGAACAAGCTGACAATATGTGCATCTCCTTTTGGTTTTGAAGGTTCCCATAAAGTTTCGTTGAATTCCAGCCAGTAGTTGCAGAGAAGTAGTGCGGAAATGACTTTTAATCTATTTGCATACTACATAACTAATTAAGGGCCATAACTCTAAGTTAAAGGGTCTGACCGGAACAAGCTGACGATATGCGCATCTCCTCTTGGTATTAAAAATTCCCATAAAGTTTCGTTGAATTCCAGCCATTAGTTGGGCCATAACTCTGAGTTAAAGAGTCTGACCTGAACAAGGCAACGAAATGCCTATCTCCTCTTGGTATTGAAGATTCCCATAAAGTTTCGTTGAATTTCAGCCAGTAGTTGCAGAGAAGTAGCGTGGAAACGACTTTTACTCTATATGCATACTACATAACTAATTAAGGGCCATAACTCTGAGTTAAAGGGTCTGACCCGAATAAGCTGACGATATGCGCATCTCCTCTTGGTATTGAAGGTTCCCATAAAGTTTCGTTGAATTCCAGCCAGTAGTTGCAGAGAAGTAGTGCGGAAACAAATTTTACTCTAAATGCATACTACATAACTAATTAAGGGCCATAACTCTAAGTTAAAGGGTCTGACCGGAACAAGCTGACGATATGCGCATCTCCTCTTGGTATTAAAAATTCCCATAAAGTTTCGTTGAATTCCAGCCATTAGTTGCAGAGAAATAGAGCGGAAATGACTTTTACTCTATATGCATACTACATAACTAATCAAGGGCCATAACTTTGAGTTAAAGGGTCTGACCCAAAACAAGCTGACGATATGAGCTACTCCTCTTGATATTGATGATTCCCATAAAGTTTCGTTGAATTCCAGCCATTAGTTGCAGAGAAGTAGAGAGGAAACGACTTACTCTATATGCATTCTACATAACTAATCAAGGGCCATAACTCTAAGTTAAAGGGTCTGATCCGAAAAAAGCTGACCACATGCGCATCTCCTCTTGATATTGATGATTCCCATAAAGTTTCGTTGAATTCCAGCCAGTAGTTGCAGAGAACTACTCCGGAAACGACTTTTACTCTATATGCATATTACATAACTAATCAAGGGCCATAACTCTGAGTTAAAGGGTCTGATAAAAAAAAGCTGACCACATGCGCATCTCCTCTTGATATTGATGACTCCCATAAAGTTTCGTTGAATTCCAGCCAGTAGTTGCAGAGAACTACTCTGGAAATGAAATTCGGACGGACGGATGGACGGACTGAAGGACGGACGGACGGAAGGACGGACAACGCCAAAACTATATCCCCCTCCCGATTTCATCGGCGGGGGATAACAAGAGCAGTCCAAAGACAGCGCGCTCGACTTTTCGAGTGTTTTGTTCATGGCAAGGCTTATCTAAAAACAAAAGTAATTTCAAGACAGGACATATTTGTTGAAAGGATTTAATTCAGTCAAATAATAATTACCAATTCATATTTGTAAAATATAAAAGGGGCATTACTCCTAAAACATTCATCCATAGTAACGTCCCATCAGGGTAAAGTGGACAATGTATCAACAAATAAGCATACCTACTTTCATCTAAATATCTATATAAAGAACTATAAATACATTGTATTTCAATTTGAACAAAATTCAAAATTAAAGTAAAGGGGCATTACTTCAAAAAGAACATCAAGAGTAATGTCCCTATGTAGTCACCTACATGTAGTACTGATGAATAAGCATACCAACTATCATTTAAATATATCCATAAGTATTGAAAATATTTCATAATACTTTCTCCCAAATTAAAAAGTTGAAAAGGGTCACAACTCCAACAATAATTCATCAATTATTACATCCGATTGTATTCGACCAGATGTAGTATAGATGAAATAGTATACTTACTTTCCATCTGACAAAATATATTCAATTTGAGCAAACATAACCCTTAGAAATAATCAAAGTATAAAGGGGAAAGGGGAATAACTTGGAAAGTAATTAATCCAGAGTTATGTCCCTTTATAGTCCGATAGATGAAGAATTGAAGAATAAGCATTCCAACTTTCATTCAAAAATATTCATAGGTTCTAAATATATCCCATTAGAACAAATTTTAAACATAAATGTTAAAGTATAAAGGGTCTTAACTCAAAAAAATAATTCATCTACAGTAATGTCCCTTCATAGTTGTGTAGATATAGTACTGATAATTATGTATACAAATTTAAAGTCTAATATCTTGATTAGTATTAAGGATATTACATATAGAAACAATTTTAACATTATATTTTGCTTTTATTTTAGTTTAAAAGGGCAATAACTCCAAGAATAATTCATCCACAGTTACGTCCCATCATAGTCGGTAGATATAGTATGGACAAATAAGAACACAAACTTTAAGTCAAATATCTTGATCAGTATTGAAGATATTCTACGCAGAATAAAACTTTAACCTCATATTTTGCAATTTCTTAAGAATAAAAGGGCAATTACTCCAAAAATAATTCAGCCACAGTTATGTGCCTTCACAGTCATGTAGATATAGTAGTGACAAATAAGTATAAACTTTAAGTCAAATGTCTTGATCAGTATTTATGATATTCTATACAGGAAAAACTTTAACCTCATATTTTGCAATTTTTTCAGTATAAAAGGGCAATAACTCATAAAATAATTCATCCAGAGTTATTCCTTTTCACAGTATGGTTAATATAGTCCCACTAAATAAGTATACCAACTTTCAATGAAATAACTTGGGTAGTGTTGAAGTTATAAGTGTTTCAAAAAACTTTAACCTGAAAACCAACGCCAACGCCGACGCCGACGCCCAAGTGATAGCAATAGCTCTCATTTTCTTCGAAAAGTCAAGCTAAAAATGACATAAATTTATCTATAATTGCTTGTAGAATAAAACAAGAGTTTTTACATGCAAAAATTAAATAAGGAGAGCTTAATCACAAGTTATGTAATCAATTGTATTTGTCTTAGTTCTTTTAGAATGATTCTTACAATTACGTCAATAATGATTTTATCAAAAAATATAACATCATATATACTAGATTATATAGTTGAATAAAAAATTAATTTTTATAAAAAGTGTGTAAAGTATAAAATATTACCTCCTCTACAGGTGACATGGCATATGTAGGTAATATATAGATATATGTTCTACCAGTACAATGTACCTTACAATTAAAACCATTGGTTGTTCTTATATAATCTGTAAACATCAATATCTATATAAGTCTACAACAATATTGTATTCTCTTATTGCTAGGTAACTGTATCTATGACAACAATAATTGTAAATTTACAAATCAAAAAGCCAAACTCACATATTTGTCTTATGTGGTTTTAAAGTTTTAGTATTATCTTATGGAGACATAAATTCATTGCAATATATTGCCATATGCACCGCTTTTTTGGGTACACATTGGGTCAGCATAACATACATATGTGCATTTTCAAATGATCTTTATTCAAATGTTAAAATTACTTGTGTAAAGTGGTCTATAAGTTAGAAAAATGTTTATTTTAAAACAGACTTTTGAAGATGTTTTTTCTCTCATTTGACTAATTGTTTCATCTTTTAGGCATAGTAAGATGATTTCAAGTATTCAAAACATTTAATACTCATTTAACATTTAAAATTTTGTTCTCAGTAAACAGGGTTACATACAGTTACAAAAACAGTTCAATGAGAAAACGAACCATAAACATGTACCACATGGAGTTTATAGAACCATAAACATGTACTACATGGTGTTTATAAAACCATAAACATGTACCATATGGTGTTTATAAAACCATAAACATGTACCACATGGTGTTTATAAAACCATAAACATGTACCATATGGTGTTTATAAAACCATAAACATGTACCACATGGTGTTTATAGAACCATAAACATGTACTACATGGTGTTTATAAAACCATAAAAATGTACCATATGGTGTTTATAGAACCATAAAAAACATGTACCATATGGTGTTTATAAAACCAAAAACATGTACCATATGGTGTTTATAAAACCATAAACATGTACCACATGGAGTTTATAGAACCATAAACATGTACTACATGGTGTTTATAAAACCATAAAAATGTACCATATGGTGTTTATAGAACCATAAAAAACATGTACCATATGGTGTTTATAAAACCAAAAACATGTACCACATGGTGTTTATAGAACCATAAACATGTACCACATGGAGTTTATAGAACCATAAACATGTACCACATGGTGTTTATAGAACCATAAACATGTACCACATGGTGTTTATAGAACCATAAACATGTACCACATGGAGTTTATAGAACCATAAACATGTACCACATGGTGTTTATAGAACCATAAACATGTACCACATGGAGTTTATAGAACCATAAACATGTACCACATGGTGTTTATAGAACCATAAACATGTACCATATGGTGTTTATAAAACCAGAAACATGTATCACATGGTGTTTATATATTATACAATACTACTGTAGAACTAAATGATGTAATAAGCTACCTTATGTAAGAATGTACCACACAATTATCTCTAAGTATTCACTTAAACATACAAGAAGTCTGACATTTGCCTAAATCTATAACATAGAATAAGTTGGTAAATTCCAGAGATGAGAGTTTACAAGGAGACAATACAGTTTTCAGAGTATAGATTATATCTTAACTTACCAAACACTTTAATCTGTGGAGGTAACTTCTCATTTATTTTATCAACCAAGTTATCAACATTCAATAACATGTAAATAAACAAAAATACTTATAGAACATCATGAATGTAATGATAAACAGTGATAGGCAAACAGTCTGATCCCTATCAACCTGAACTAATTCTAGAAACAGTAGGACCAGGTAAAGTTCCATATAAGGTTTATATACTAAAGGATGCTATCAACCTGATGAATGCTGACTAGTTAAACTGAGTAAAAGTATAGACAATGGAGTTAGAAGGAAACTTGTGAGATAGATTCAGAATCATTCTGGACTAATTTTATATAAAAAGCTATTTCAAAAATGGTACCAAACCATAAATCATACTGATATAATTAATATCAAGTAGGAATTAAAATATGATCAAGTATAATTTATAAGAATAGGTCAGAGACAATTCATTACCAAGTTCAATAATTGATTATGGGTACTGTTGTTTATTTATTTTTATTGACAATGAGACAATGTAGTTTTAATAAATTAATATTAGTAAAGAAAAAAACATTTCATACAAATAAAACTCTTCTTAATTAAACCATGATGTGTACAGTTTTACTACTACTGTGTTATTGAATATCATTGAAATTGGTTATTATATTTTTTGGTCAGTGACATCGAATTCGCCATTATTGGACAATATTAAGCCCCTTTTCCATACTGTAAGGGTACCAAAAATGTTGGGAAATTAATTTTCTTATCAAACATTAAACAACCATCAAACCACTAATTAAAAGTTTATTATGTATGATTTAACATACTATTATATGTAACAAAATGTCATATATTTACAAAGTTGTAAATAAAAACCCTGAGAAAATGTTTCGATTATATAATCAATGACTGATTGAAAAGGGTCTGATTACTTCCAATGATCGATTATGATGTTTTTAGTTTTTGAAACCCCATTATCAATAGAATGCAACAAAAAAACTGGTTGACACAATTTTATATAATATGTTACAAAATATTAATAAAACTGACAATAGAAGTTTTGTATATACAGAAGCTTGATCAAAGGTAATTTTGTAGTATTTCAGGCTTAGTAACGGTTACAATGAACTATAAGAAGAACTTAATTCAGGAAAAGTGACAGGTAAACTTGGAGAAACATTAAGAGAAATAAAACAATAGTACATATCTTTAGTGATAATACATTTCCTGCAGCAGATACATTCTTATCTGTTCTAGCAGCTCTTTGTAATGACATCTGAAATATAAACAAACTATACATGTCTTATGTCTTATCTAAACTTATCCACTGACTGGGACTTTCATTAAACTAAAAGTCCCATAACAAAAACAATTAAATCACTTTATAGACAATGCTCTGCATCTATTAGACATACAACTCTTAAGTTTCAGATGAAAATTTGTTAGTTTAGGTTCAACTCCACATCAACACTTTACTGGCCATGCAATGCTGAATACTATAATAATAAGCTATGAATAAAATATGAGAGTCATTAAATCTTAGAATACAAACTTCTAATGAATGCAAACAGAAATAAAACTAGTTAAATGAGGATAAATTTACTGCTAGACAGATATGTATTTGGTTGTGTATGAAAGAATGAATAATAAAAACTCTTAAAACATTTCAGTTAACAAAATAGCCAGTCAGCAGTTACATTTTAATAGGCATTCACCTTACTGTATAAAACAAATCGAGTGATGCACACAAGACTGTAATGAGTGCATTGTGTTAAAGAGCAAGTTACTACAGTCTTGCAGGCAACCCTTGATATATACATATCTATACCATAATCCCATGTAAGAAGCGATAAATTTTGGTATGCTAGTTACAACCAGTACAATGTGAATGAAGATGAGAGAATGATCTATGAGAGACACTTTATGAGCTTCTGATCTGTGATAATAATTAAAGAGATGAGATCTAAATCAGGTTGAAAATTATTAACACAAGACAAACCTTTTGTGGAGTATCATGATGATCTTGTGGTATAACACCAACATCTAATAATGCTTTTAGTACAGTTGATTCTATTGTAGGTAATCCTGGATTTCTATAATATAAATATACATTTGTACTACATTGTACATAGATTTAGGGAAATGATGTTTCAAAACTCTGAGCTCACGGTACTATCCACGGTGGGCTTGGGTTTCTAATAACGTCACAAGGATGTTGGATTAAAACACTCAATATTTTACAATGGTAGAGATAAACTTTTGTTACTCTAAGAAAATTTCTAATTTTCCCACATGACTAGTATGATGACATGTCATGTAACACTAGGAAACAATCATACACCAATACTAGGTCCAGTCCCACATGACTAGTATGATGACATGTCATGTGACACTAGGAAACAATCATACACCAATACTAGGTCCAGTCCCACATGACTAGTATGATGACATGTCATGTGACACTAGGAAACAATCATACACCAATACTAGGTCCAGTCCCACATGACTAGTATGATGACATGTCATGTAACACTAGGAAACAATCATACACCAATACTAGGTCCAGTCCCACATGACTAGTATGATGACATGTCATGTGACACTAGGAAACAATCATACACCAATACTAGGTCCAGTCCCACATGACTAGTATGATGACATGTCATGTGACACTACATTCGGAACTACCTCGGCGATTTTCCACGCAAATACACCTCGGATATCACGAGGAGCGAAAGTAGTTCCAACATGGAATCTAGCCACGTTCCCGACGTTTACACACCAAAAAGGACGGACGATGATGGGCAGTTAAAGCTCTTTAATGCCTGTAACTGATATTCACTTAAATCAAAGATGATCCTGAAACATTTTTTGTGTACTCGATACTTTCTTCAAAATGATCTGCCATGTTGGTTGTTTACATCGGCACTACTTAACCTAGAGTAAATCACCTGACCTCATAACTTTGTTGTATTTCTACTACGATTGATATCCGAGGTGTATCTTCGTAGATGATCGCCGAGGTCGTTCCGAATGGTGACACTAGGAAACAATCATACACCAAAACTAGGTCCAGTTCCACATTAAAACTTGAACAGAAATCAAAATCATCAATTTATGAACTTTTTAAGACCAACTATACATTTCCTCCTTTTCTGAATTTATTCTTCCTCTATACTAACTAATGGACAAGGGCAGTTACTAATTCAGTGTATGTAGATAATATTTAAATTGTGCTCCCTTGTTTCAGCTCAAAATGTTGGATTCAGATTTGATGGAATTTTCAATCAGAAAAAATGTATGTGTACAGGGTGAATTCTTGCGGAACAAAAGATGAATAAATTCTAATATTACAATAGGATTTAATCTGTATTATATGTTTTAAGTAACATAACATTTCGCTCAGACGTATATGGGTACAAAATGTTTTTGCAGCAGAAACCCATGATATAGTACAGATATGATCTATAAGATGATTAAAGTATATACTTACAACTGTAGACCATAGTAACCTTTACCATTATATCCTATCAATAAAGCTACCTTTCTTTTTCTATCAGGTAGACCTTCTGTCTGTAAAATATAACATGATAATAATTATAAATATAGTAGGATTTTATCCGGTGAGCCTTGACTGCACTTTTGTATTTATAGATTTATGGAACATTCCTACAAAAAGGTAACACAGCTTATTTAACCATCCAGTCGATTAAAGTGACTCCATGGTCGTGATGGTAAGACACTTGGGTTGAGATACATAGCTTTTGTTACCCCAGATTCGAATTCTGCTTGGTTCCGTTTATTTTTCCATTTTTATTTTTTACATCATGAAAACATACAACTCGAAATCTCTGTGCAGCATGGAGACACATATATATAAAAATATTGAATATACACATTAGTCTGAGTTTGTGCTTAGTTATTGCAGTGATGTCGTACACAAAACTGTGTTGCTTATTGGAATAATTCTAAAGTAATTGTACAAAATGTACATGCATTTAATAAGACAGAAAAGCAGAATGGGATGCAGATAATTTCGACACTTTCGTTAGATAGAATCCTAGTCTGATTTCCATACAGCCACTGCAAGTGAAGCCGAATATATAATATACACATATTATTGTTATTAGGTTAATTGCTGGATATAAAAATAAAGAAAGAATAAAATAAAAAGTAATTAAAAGATTAAATTATAACACAAAATTTATTATATGATACAACTAAACACAAATTTAATAAAAAACAAGGAGGTGGTGAGGTTTTAACCACAGCTGTAAAATTAATGCATAGGACATATTTTACCAATCTCTGTAAACAGATATCCTGTCCTGTAGAGAGTTGTTGTACAGGATCTCTAAAGTTCCCATGGAGGGTCACAGCGAGATGACTTTTATGTCGATCAATCTATGCGTAGCTTTCATCTAGACGAAACACTATTAATAGCATTTTGATTTCGTAATTTCTAATTTTAGACCAAGATTTGTGAGGTAATCAGTCTGCGATTGGACAACTCATTCAACTCTTATGACACATTTCAAATTGCATGACGTAAACAAGTTACCAAACATATTCGTTATGAATACGATAATGAGAAAAGGTCACATGAATGTGACCCTAATAAAAAAAACGGCCAGATCTAAATTAGAAAGTAGGCGAGCAAACAATATTAGATCATGTTTTAATCAGATTGATATTTTACCAACTCATTACTGACTGTGCTATTTTGAACAATTTTGTTGAACTACTATATGTTGTGTCTTTACACTTGAGATATTATAGTTAGTATTGATTTTCAGTGTAGTATTTACTGGTTATATCTAACGTCATGGTTATGATTAGAGTCGTCCAAGCTGTCACGGCTCACCGAATAAATTCAAAATCCAACTATACATGTGTTTGTTTACATGTATCTGTAACATCTGTTTAAATGTTCTGATTAAAATCTGATCTAAAATTATCCAGTTATGCACTTGCTTATTTGGGATCTGGCTACTTCATATTAAATGTCTCGTTCAGCTGACATTTGCTTTTATAATATTCATGACAAAATCATTTTGCTCAGTGGCTAGTTTACATGGTCTTTGTGCTATAATTTGCAAAACAAATGTCTAGTCACAGCCTGAACATAACACTACCATCACATCAGCTCACAAAACAAATGTCTAGTCACAGCATGAACATAACACTATCATCACATTAGCTCACAAAACAAATGTCTAGTCACAGCATGAACATAACGCTATCATCACATTAGCTCACAAAACAAATGTCTAGTCACAGCCTGAACATAACACTACCATCACATTAGCTCACAAAACAAATGTCTAGTCACAGCCTGAACATAACACTATCATCACATTAGCTCACAAAACAAATGTCTAGTCACAGCATGAACATAACACTATCATCACATCAGCTCACAAAACAAATGTCTAGTCACAGCATGAACATAACACTATCATCACATTAGCTCACAAAACAAATGTCTAGTCACAGGTTGAACATAACACTATCATCACATCAGCTCACAAAACAAATGTCTAGTCACAGCCTGAACATAACACTATCATCACATCAGCTCACAAAACAAATGTCTAGTCACAGCCTGAACATAACACTACCATCACATTAGCTCACAAAACAAATGTCTAGTCACAGCATGAACATAACACTATCATCACATTAGCTCACAAAACAAATGTCTAGTCACAGCATGAACATAACACTACCATCACATTAGCTCACAAAACAAATGTCTAGTCACAGCCTGAACATAACACTACCATCACATCAGCTCACAAAACAAATGTCTAGTCACAGCCTGAACATAACACTACCATCACCTCAGCTCACAAAACTCGATTTGAAAATAGAAAATTTGAAATCATGATGCAATTAAAAAAGTTCATCTCAATGAAGCTACCCATTGATTGGTTGACACAAAGGTCATCTGGACATGACCCAATGTGCAATGTAAGGAGATCCTTTATGACAGAAGTCTATAGGATATCTATTTTCTGTAAATGCTGTTTAAATAGCACTTGATAGTTTTATAGGAAGTATAGTAAAAAGTAATTGCATTTTATAGTCTAAGTTTCATGCTAATTGCTTATGCATGTTCACCAACTTAACAGCTATTATCACTGGTCATTGGGCTACATGTCTCTATCTATCAATCTCCCTGGGGAGTCTTTTTACTCCACTTAGTGCAGTCCACACATTGGCGCAACAAATTATGCCACCCTCGCCTTAACATGGGTGCAAGATGAAAATTTTGAAAAACCTGAGAACTGTAATTTGAAACCAATTTTCTTCATAATTTAATAGCAAAACATTGTCTAATTTGTTGTGAAAAACCTGAACTTAGGCATATACCTGAAAACTTGCACCCATGCCTTTATACCTGGGTGAAGTGAAGCAAGCACAGGTAAATTTCTTGCTCAAGGAAAAAGCAGTGTTCCTGACAGGATTTGAACCCAGGACCTCTCATTCCCTACGCGCATGTCCTACCACTGGACTACTGCTCAGAACATGAGAGTAATACACAAACAATCTCTTCAGAGTCATCATTACTCATCTATATTTCTGCTACAATAGATCTGATGGTTTTTATTCAAGTTGAAGTACACATATCTTTGTTCAAAAGTATTTTATAATCAAAGTGCTGAAAGCACTGAAGTTTAGCGCATTCAATTTTGGGGTTTAGGCACAAACATTTTCAAGACCAGGAATAAAACCCAAGAGTGATGAAAATCTTCTTTGTCATGACTAAGAAAAAAGTTGAATCATCTCGAAGATAGGAGTCTACTATATTATGTGAACTGTGGAAAGGGGTTTTTAACCAATCTGAGCAAGCTTATTTATATAAGGGGAGTTGTATACTCAGCAATATTTGTACCTACCCAACAAATCTTAACATACTGGTATGGCTCCATACAATACTTGAAGTTGAACCCACCCATTTAGTTCTAACATTTGTTAAAAGGGCACCAAAACGTAAACGTAATGTTTTGCGGGGATTAAGATCGGGCACCTATAGCAATAAGCTTTAAAAACCTGCTATTATATTTTGGTATGCTATAAAGTCATCCAATGATGAATCATCCTCTACACTCTATAAAATTATAATGAAGGACTGTACTCAAAACAGTCACAAGTATGAATTGATACATTCAATTACATCAATGTTGACGAATGCGGACTACACTATATATGGCTAATTCAATGATTCCAAAAACATTTACAGTCAGTAATAGAAAATGTTTTGTCTGCCAAGTTTTTGCAAAACAAAATAAGGAAACCAGATTTTAACACATCAAATAAAAGTTTTAATTACAGCTTTTACAAGGTCGACATTGTTTTAAAAACTATTTAGATATACTTTATGGTAGATTCAAATATCCTCACAAGACGCCCGGTTAGCTCAGTTGGTAGCATGCAAGTCTACCGATCGAGGGTTGTGGCTTAGATTCCCGGGCGGGGCATACTTTCGTAAAGCTTGGTCATGAAATTATTTCTACGGCCATTCTCCCTCAGGGACCATTGATTTTTTTATTATGTAGGGCAGTTGTCAGTCACCGACGAAAGTATGCGCTTAGTAGTTGGTTAACAGTTAAATCCAGAGATTTGGCCTTTCCAGGAGGATTGGGTAGGTTGACTGATCGCCATTATATGACTTATATAATGTATTGCTACGGCGTTAAACCCAACAAAAACAAACAAACAAACAAATGTCCTTTCATTACGCAAAAAGGAAAATCACTTCTTCAACCAAAAACTTTTGCCTATCCAAATATGTACACTTTTTAGAATATTTTAAATACTGCAATGAGAAAAATGTTCCAACTGGGAAAATGTATCACTGAATAAATAAGCGGGTTGCAATCTCCGTAAACAGAGATCCTGTTCTACTCGCTTTGTAGTACTGGATCTCTACTTAGTCAATGCAAGGTCACGTCGAGATGAACTTTCTGTCGAACAATCAATGCGGAGCTTTCATCTAGACGAAAACACTATTTATCACATTTTGATTTCGTAATTTCTATTTTTAGACCAAGTTTGCATGCTAATTTAACAGCGGTATTATTCACAGTCTGCGATTGGGTGGCTCATTTCAAATTGCGTGACATAGACGATGTAAACAAGTTACGTATCATAACAATTTCGTCATGAATATTATGATGAGAAAAGGTCACCTGAACGTGACCTTTGCTTGGAAAAGGCCAGATCTAAATTAGCGAGTATGCGAGTGGTAAAATTTTAGATCGGGTTTTAATAAGATTGAGCGGGTTGTAGACCACTTCCTGGCTTATAATTCGTAATCTCCATAAAACTGTTTGTTCCAAATAAATCAATCTTTCTCTTCTGTTCGTTATTTTATATCTAAATCTTTATATAAGCTATATGTAATACAGTTGTTTTACACTCCACAGTCATGTATATTTGTTGTTAAATGTTATACGTTATATAAACATTACATGTAATTGTTTATAACCTCATTCCACACATTAGCATGTGCTGAGAGTACCAAATAAACTGAAACAGTACTTCTATTTCAGTTCTAAAAAATTAACAATTACCACATTGTCTTACAAATCATGATCTAGAATCATTAAATGAATGACTAACTTATTTATCAAATATTTTCATGTTAACTAAAAAAACTTATGACAATCAAATGTCGACATATCAATGATTTAAACTTAGATGATATTAATGATTCTTATTTTAACATGCAATACATACAACCTGATTGACACTATTTTACCCAATTTTCTTTTTTAATGCAATCCCTACTAAATTATTTCACATGTTGTTACTTCATACATTTGTATGAAACCTATGTTTATACAATAAAGATTTTGTTTAGTTCAGAAAATCTATAGAAATCTAACAATAATTGAATTTTATTCACAAACATTTTCTATACACAATTAAATTACCACTTTAATCACTTCTGACTGGTAAAAGTACTTTTTATCAAGATCACTCAATTATTCATCAATTATTATACAGAACGAATTGTCCGCGGGTTGAATTTTTTCTCCAATATGCATCAGCTAAATCTATTAAACATTCTAATAAATGTAAACATACAGTAAATTCTTATTAAAATGCTCTTAATAGACAAATTTAACATAAATCAATAAATTTGGCCGATGTGGTAATTCAAATGGTGTTTACAATAATCAGAATCACTAAACTACATGTATTTTTAAAATCGATGACCGCTAGCTTAACGTATATTACCGAATGTCGAGTCTATCAACACAATTAAATTAATGAAATTTGATTTAAAGCAGAAATTAAGATGAAATTTACATCAAATTTCCACTTCATATCAAGAATCAAGTATTTCAAATATGAAAGCAGACTTTATTTACTCATAAATGAGAAATATATATATGTTAGCTGAGGCAAGTCGGGGTTTGATTTGCTGCGCAATAGCAGTAAAAGTTTTGGCTGTAAAACTTATTTGGTGATATCATACCATATTTTGATTTGATATTTGATTAATTTGTCAATATGAAATTAAGGATGTGCCAGAGTACACTACGTGTATTGTATTGGAGTAGATATGTCTATCGCATGTTATAGGGGCGAAATGTCTTGGGGACGAATTGTCTTGAGGTCGAAGGGTCAATGTTGTTCCGAAAGACAAAAAATGACGAAACAAAAATCATTTTCTTTTAAATTCTATCTTGCATTTAAGTTATTTTTAAACAAGAAACTATAAATGTTAATGTTTATATTAATGACATTTGAACTTTTTCGACGTTTTAACATCAATTAAAAAAGTAATCTATAAAGTTTTTCGGTATTTCGGAGATTTTCTTTTTTAGGGCTTCTGGTGAATACGTGGACCGCGTCATAAAAATAGTTCGATATCGTTGCGCATATACACGGGGCACGTTCCACAAGGCTATCGCTAGCTAGCGCTTTTTGAAAGCGATTTTTTGTAGCATATCAGCGCTCGCCTCGTGAAAGGTGCCCAATACAAAATGAAAACTATGGGAAAGCATATTTTAAATGATTTTATGTTCCTTATGATGTATTTTGGTCTATTATTTCGTAAAAAAAGACAATTCGTACATACTATGAAGGAAAACTTAGTGGTTGTGGTAAAATAGAGTTCAACAGAACTACTTTTTATCTGACTTATAGTGGCGAAACTTGGAAACGGCTGTCGAATGCTGGTAATAAGTTTAGCGCAAGCGCTAAACTTAAAAAATGTTATGAAACTGTTGTATCAATAATTAATTATATACATAGATAATACAAAGTATTTCTAACCCTAACTAATTATACATACCTTGTGTTTTTTACTACTTGTCTGAACCAAATCCTCACTTGCTCTCTTACCACTTGCACTAGTCTGAAACAAAATTAAATATGTTGAATCATGTCACTCATTATTTCATTCACTCAATCAACCTGTGGAATCATTCTGATTTCATAATTCAATTCTTTGGATTAAAACAGTATGATATTGTGAGCATTTTAACGAGTCTTTAACATTTATGATTCCAGGTGTACTAGTGTTTGGTCGATAATAGTTTCTCTGGGAGACAAAAATTGGAATATTAGCCGCCAAGGTGGCCAATAACTGTAAATATATAGTCTTTGACTCTGGATGTATCTACCCTGTGTTAGATGCCAACTATCACACAAAAAAATAACTTAAAAAATGAGTTCAGAATTAAGTCCAGATTATGTTTCAACTCTATTACATTACGCTCAAGTAAAATAAGTATGTGACACTTTGAAGACAACAACGTCATATTGTGCCATGAATTCCATGCACCATGAGAATTTCATGTGAAATTCTGACTGAAGGGTATATAAGCTAGTGGTGACAATTATTTGTCTATGTTTCTCAGGGACATGAAAGGTAGCTTTACCTATTGTCTTAGAGTTCAGTCACTTTGTCTTTCTTTGCACACAGTATTTCAATTTTAAGGCATTCATAGTTTAATTCAGTTTGATAATGGACTTATGTTATGTTTCTAAATTTCATCTATCTTAATATATATTAATTATAAATGAATAAACTCCATATATCACTGCTAAACGGGTTTCTGTGTTTTCATTGTTGTTTTATTTGAGTTAAATATTGATAGAAAAAGGGATCAAACCTGGAAACAGGCAGCAATCCTGTTACAATATCTCTAAGTCACAAGTATTAAACATCAGTTTGTTTATTATAAATATCCAAAATCGCAAGTATTATGACAGGATAGTAATTATTTGTTTATTTTTAGTAATAATGAACATTAACAAATTTTCTGATGTTTAAAGTTGAAATATAAGATGGACTTCCGAAACTCTAGCCTACTCTTGCAAGGATTGTCTGCAGTTATGGAACTTCGGTAACTCTAGACCAGGGCTCGAATTTAACAAAAAACTGAACTCTCAAATTTGTGCGAGTTGATTTTATTTCAACTGGCAAAATGAAAACAATCACTCACATTTGTTCTTCAAATTTTAATAGCATAAGTATTAACTATTCATATATGCAATATAAAAAAACATAGTGCTACATTTAACTAGAAAGAACAAGTTTGTTATTGTGGGATAGACAAAAATATCCCAACATGTTTTTATTGTGAATCTTTAATAAATACTATCTGGCCGTTTCAATGCTGATTTGAGCCTTAGCAGTTTAGACAGTAATTTTTTGCGCCAATTTCAACTCCCGAAAATTTGCAATTTAAAATTGAAGTTACTTGCAACTGTTTTCTTTCAAAACCCACTCACATTTTGCGAGTATGCGAGTTTAAATTTGAGCCCTGCTCTAGACCTTAGAGTTACCGTTCCGTAACTCAAGCCACTGCCATTTGGAAAATCAAAAATTATATATCATTTTATCAGGAATTTCTTCACTTTACTCCTGACAGATGAACAATTAGAGTGACAAGTTCCAGTCACAATGATTGATGGACTTTTATTGTGGACTTTTCATCAGCATAGATGTTCATTAACAGCATAGACATGATCCATACACTGGAAGAATGTCAGAAGATCCATCCCCAGTCACATTTGGCCTTGGACGATCCGTCCTTAGACCATCCACCCCAAATTGGGGACGGATCATCTAAACAAAGTTTGGACAATTCGTCCCCTTATGTTATGTGTGTAGCTCTATGAATACTTATAATCATTAATATGACTTGTTATTATTATAAATTATATATGTGTATTATGTTTTTAATAATTAATTAAATGCATGTGTATATACATATTTTTAAGAGAAAATTCCAGTTATATATATATTTACCGCTCGAAATATTAATATTTGATAATGATTAAAAACATTTACTACTCCTCACATTCCTATTTCCGGACGTTTTTTTAACCGTCCGGCGAATACGTATGCAGGGAGTACATTAAATTAGCAACCCCAGTAAAAATCAATAATCGATTCACCAATGTAAAAAATAGTTGATTTTTCTAAGGTAGTTGGGTTTAAATACAAAACTTCCTAATAAGATGTTAATCGATTTTTATTATTGTTACATCATTAGAATCGGCAATGAATTATCTTTCAAATAAAAAAAGAATTATTTAAATGTGACTACAAAAAATTGACCAAATCCAGGTTTAAACTCTAATTATCGGTAATTATCGGACTTTTTCACACGTCGCTGAGCGTCTATTGTCCGCGGACACGGTTTATAACAGGATGCATTTTCAAATTAATAAGCGGCATACTTAGCCAATAAGGATATTCATGATGTAATATCCAATCAGATGAAAGATTAAATTTAAATCTGGCGTTGGTCCTGTAAAAATCGAATGAAGTACAAGCTCAGTACAATTCGTTTAATTTAAATTAAAAAAAGAGTAAGAAAATGAATATCAAAATATAAATTTTGGTTGAAAATCGATTTCCCAATACACTTTTATAAAATGGGAACAAATCGTCTGAACTCTGAAATTATGGGGACGGATCCTCCAAGGACAAATGTGATCGGGGACGGATCGTCTAAGGGGAGAATAATCTTGGGTACGAATCTTCTGCTACCCCACTGGAGTCCTTAAGATAACAAATTGAAGCAAGGTGCAAGATGGAAACATGCCAAGTACAATGATGCGTTCCATCACTAAATTGTTTAATGTTATTCATTTATAAACAAAAAAGTATTTTAAAGTTCATTTACCTCATTTAATGAAGCCATGTATGGGTTTACAAACTGTTTGATTCTTGAATACAATCTTCGTAACATTAGGATGATCAGCAAGATCTGTGATTAAAGTAAAGTAAATTTTGATTATTGGTATATAATAAGTGAATATTTTGTATGTCGTTCATGCATTATTGATATAAAAAAACTCATAAAAATACATGATAATTGAAATAAAAGTGAAACAATGATATTTTGTCTAAAATAGCGAATGTCCGAATACTCATACATTCAGTTAAGTTAAATACGGTACCCATCAAGACACGTGTAAAGGTAAGCATGTGCTATCAAATGATAAGTTAGATTGTAAGTTAATGATTTCACAATGAAATCAGTTTAATTAGTATAAGTTGTTATATTCAATTTATAAAGTTAACTCAAATTCGTGCAACCTTATGGGCGCATCCATATTTATAAACCTCTCACGAATTGCAATATTTATCATGTCGCTGTCGTCACGAAGATCACTAACCTACATCCACAAGTGCCCATCGCATCACAAAACTCCAAATAATTGTTAATTTTTATAATAAAAACATCAAATACAAAAGTTCCAGCCAAAAGCCAAAATTTTGTTTTGTAAACAAAATATTTTTTTATTAAACAAATTTTTGGCTTTCCGACGCGACGGACACCTTTGCCTACATCTACATCTATCTTTGCACTGCCCAGGGCATATGCATCACGGGCAAGTGACATCATCACATTGTTAGAATTTAAAATTGTTAAAAAACTGATAAAAATTTTTCGGTGGTTTAGGCTGTTAGCTTCTGTAGACGAGAATTAAAATCCTCTACATTTTTTGCATGCACTAGGTCTGGGGGTAGCACATTCCATTCACGGATAGTGCCAATGTCTTATATTCTTCTGAGAAGAAAGAAATTATCTGTAAAGTCACAAATGATGCATTTTTTTATCACTTTAGTCTTTTGAATGACAATCAAGATAATGAAGATATTGCTGACAATATTAATAATGCTGATGATGATAATATTAATTTTGAGTTAAACAGAGCTTTTACATTAGAAGAAATTGTTAGATCTATCAAATATTTGAAAAACAACAAATCATCTTCATCATTTCTAAATGAGTACCTAAAAAATGTTCATGAAAATATGTTACAAGTTATTTGTAAATTGTTTAATGTAATTTGGGATTCAGGTATTTTTCCTGACATATGGAGTAAAGGCATAATTCTTCCTATTTATAAAAACAAAGGTGACATCAATAATCCTGACAATTATAGAGGAATTTCAATTTTAAGTTGTTTTGGTAAACTTTTTACATCTGTGATAAATTATAGACTAAATACCTATCTTGAATCATATAATATACTTTGTGAAGAGCAGGCTGGCTTTAGAAAGCATTATAGTACAATTGATCATATTTTCTCATTGAAGGTAATTATTGATATTTTTCTATCAAAAAACAAAGAACTATTTTGTGCTTTTGTTGACTACAGTAAAGCCTTTGATAGTGTCAATCGTGTAGCTCTATGGCAAAAACTAGTAAGCTGTAATATAACTGGTAATTGTTTAAGAATTATTCAAAGCATGTATCAAAAAGCTAAATCTTGTGTAAAAACAGTTAATGACAATAAAATGTCAAATTTTTTTAGAAGCTTTACAGGGGTTCGTCAGGGTGAACACTTGTCTCCAGTGCTATTTTCACTATTTCTAAATTACCTTAATCAGTTTATGTCACAGGTCTTTCAAGTCTTTCAAATATTGTAAGTGAAATGTTAAGTGACGATGATGTTGAAGTATTTCTGAAATTATGTGTTTTGTTATATGCTGACGACACAGTGATTTTTGCAGAAAATGCTACTGATCTACAAATTGCTCTCAATGCCATGTTTCAATATTGTAACTTGTGGAAATTGAAGGTTAATTCAAGTAAAACTAAAGTACTGTTTTTTTGGAAAAACAAAAGAGGTCTTCAGAATTTGCCTCATTTTTATTATGATCATAAAGTTTTAGATACTGTTGACCTTTTTCCATATCTTGGTGTAAAGTTCTGTTATAATGGCAAGTTCCACCTTACAAAAGCACATTTGATTGTACAAGCTAAAAAAGCAATGTACTCCATTATTAAAAAGAGTAGGAAATTGTCTTTACCTATAAGTCTCCAGTTACATTTATTTGATACAATGGTTACTCCAATATTGTTGTATGGTTCAGAGGTTTGGGATTGTGAATCTGTTACTATGTATGACAAGTTTCAAATACAATTTTGTAAACAAATATTAAAACTAAAACAATGCACTCCAAGCTGTATGGTATATGGCAGGGATGGGGTCAATTACTTGCAAAGTAATTAATTATAATTACCATTATTCTCAACCTCAGTAATTATAATTAATTGTTAATTACCCTGAGTAAGGACAATAATTAATTACAATTACCATTATTTACATAAACAATTAATTATTAATTAATTATTTCAACGACGTATTTAGGCAAAAAATGAAATTCCAGTTACTGACATGTATTAATTCAGTGATTTTTTTACCAACTCATCAGTGTGGGTCCTAGGACTTGCTGGGCTATAAATCTATGAGTCCCAAAACTTAGCCGACTAATCCAAGTTACAAGGCTTAATATTGCTTTGGTGATATGAAAGGTATATTAACAATGGAATGAAGAAAAAATGAATTTGATTTCTACATTAAATACAATACTTCTGATACTGAAATTATTCAAAACTGTCAAATAAAGTTAATAAGTTTATTTTCATTAATTTAGTTTGTGATTAATCAAAACTTCTTTTTCCTTAATATCTTTATGCTTATCTATAGTAAAGCACATTATTATTTCTATCTGTACATAGAAGATTTGCAGACCTAGAATATGATTGACATAACTTGAACACAATTTGGTATTTACATGCATTACCAAATTCCTGTCAGACAGGACTCCATACTCAGAAAAAGTATACATCCAAAAGATGCACATTATATTTTGAAACTTTGCATCCACAGCAAATTCAATGAGTCCTGGACTCAGGATGCAGAGGTAAAAAAATCACTGTTAATTATTGTCCTTACCTTTAAAACACTAAATAAAAGATAAGATAACTCATATGGCAGTATGCATGTACTTGATATTTAGCTTCTTCCAATAATTCTTAGTTATGTTTTATATATACTATGTACATCATATCAACAGAAACAATGTGAAATATTTACTCAATATGGGCATTGTCTTCAAGATTATCACCTCAATGCTCAACTGTCAGTGACCAGTCAGACAATTTAATCTTTTACTATAACACCATGCAGGGTTATCAATCAATTAGCTATAGATTTCATATTACAAACACTATTGTTATGATAGTAAAGAACCCATTCATCAGGTGTGAAAGGTGTGAAAAACAGAAAAGAGGGGCCAGTTTGGAAACTAAGTCGCATTTAATGAAACATATGCAAATGTATCATGAAGTAATTGAAAAATAATTGAAATCAATTAATTATTGCCTAAATTTCCTAAGTAATTAATTATAATTACCATTGTTTTCCATTTTTTGATAAAATAATTAATTACAATTACCATTGTTTTTCACACAGTAATTAATTGGCAATTAATTGTTCTGAGCAATTAATTGGCCCCATCCCTGGTATATGGTGACTTGGGTATCATGCCAGTTTCTCTACTGGTTAAAATGCGAGTGCTGCACTATTGGTGTAAAGTAATAAATTGCAAAGATAGTAAAATTAATAACATTTTGTACAGAACTGCTTTTTCTCTTTATGAAAGATCTGATATAAAACTGCCTTGGTTAAAGTTTGTTCATAACACTTTAAATAGTATTGGTCTTATATATATATGGAATCAACATTGTTTTGATTCTACTACTATATTCAAAAATTTAATAAAACGGAAACTTCCGGATCAGTACTTACAATCCTGGAACTCCAAAATAAACGAGTCTGCGAAATGCCTAAATTATCGCCTTTATAAGCAGTCTTTTGAATTTGAAGATTATCTTGACATTTTACCTATGCACTTGTCAAAATTTTTGTGTAAATTCAGATGTTGCAATCATAAATTACCTATTGAAGAAGGGAGATTTTATGGTATTGATAGAGCTGATAGAACTTGCAACTTGTGTAATATGAATGTTTTAGGGGATGAATTTCATTATTTGTTGCAGTGTAGATTTTTTGAAGTGGAACGTAAAAAATTCATACAACCATATTTTTTCACTCGTAAAAATGTTCTTAAATTCTCAGAACTAATGAATACTAAAGACTATAATCTGCTAGTAAAGTTATCTATATTCTGCAAAAAGATTATATCAGCTTTTGTTTAATTTAGTTTAGCCCTTAGATTAATTTTGCATTCTAACTGTAATGTACACATTTCTCAATTTAACACTTCACATTTAGAAATTAGATACCTCATTCTCCAAAAATTATACTCTACATTTTTGTTTAAAAAATATATGATAAAAAAATAGTTTGATAGTAATACTGACAGGATTATACAACATATATTGTATATTGCTTGTATGTTTGTTTGTTTTTGTTTTTCTGTTTATGCCACATGTTTATTTTGTCATTGTTTGATTTCATGTTGTCAGATGCTCCAAAGGAGCCATGACTTTTGGAAATAAATAAACTAAACTAAACTATACAGAGTTGTCGATCCTTACAGTGATCTCTATCTCTGTTAACGTCTCTAAAGTAGTCCCAAACACGCGATCGTTTAAAACGATCATGTGACAATTGTAGAACAAAATGGCGGAAGATAAGCAGACGACGAATCTTACACCGCATAAGAACCGTGATATTGAACTTGAAATCTATAGAGATCACTGTAAGGATCGACAACTCTGTATGAGAGATTGGGATAGTGCACGGCATGAAACTATTTTTGGAAGGATTTTTTTTCAAAAAAATCCTTTCTATGTCAGCGCTCTGCGAAATTTGAAAAAGAACGAACAACACCTAACAATGAGTAAATGCGCCCAAGAAAGTAGTGCAGTAGAAAAATATGAATACTATCAAACGTAGATGAATTCGAAAAAATAATTCATTTATTTATTCTTCTTCATCTTCTTTCTTTACTGTACAGATTCCTTATTCGGAAATTGTCGTACAATGATGACAAGAAACAACGTCATCGTGGGGTGCAAGTTTAAAATTTAAAATGGTAGGTGATTAAAATCAATAAAACTTTGTACAGGTATTTAAGTCATTAGATCACTGCCAGGCTCCCCTTGAATGCCTCAAGGGAAGATGCTGTAGCTACACTATCAGGGAGCTTGTTCCACAGGCGTATTGCCGAGGGAAGAAAGAGTGACGCAGACAGTCTGTTCGACAGTATTTCACCATATATCTGGTTGAATGTCCTCTGGTGCTTGACATCAGTGGCTGTAGGTACATGGTGGCAGGGATTTCAATGTAGTTATGTATAATTCTGTGTAGCATAACTAGTTTGGTCTGCTGTCTCCGTTGCTGGAGTGTCGGCCACTTCAGGTCTAGTACCATTTTGGATGGGCTACTGGTCATGCGGTAGTCTGACGACACAAATCTGGCTGCTCTGCGCTGTACCGCCTCTAGTTGTGCTATGTTGGATTGGGTATATGGGTCCCAAATTGTTGAAGCATATTCTAGAGACGGTCTAACAAGTGTCTTGTAAGCTTGGTTCTAGGTCTTGGCTGGGCAGCTAGATATATTTCTCCTTAGGAAGGCTAGGCTGTTGTTAGCGCGCTTGGTGATATTTGACACATGTTGATTCCACGACATGTTGTTTGTGAGTGTCACACCAAGGTACCTGCCTCCGTTAGAGGTATTCAGTTGTTGCCCATGTATGAAGTATGGTGCTCGGTCTACCTGCTTACGCCTGCTGATGTGAATAACTTCACATTTGCTGGGGTTGAATGACATCATCCAATCACGCTCCCATTGCTTTAAGTTGTTGAGGTCCTCTTGAAGTATTGCTGTATCACTTGGTGTCTTGATTATCCGATAGAGGAGACTGTCATCTGCAAATAGACGTGGTGTAGATTTCACCCTATTGGGGAGGTCATTGATATACAGCAAAAAGAGGAGGGGCCCTAGTTCTGTTCCTTGAGGAACCCCTGAGGTAACCGGCGACGCATCTGAAGTGTGACCCTCAACTACCACCTTCTGTGTTCTGTCAGACAAGAAGCTTTGTATCCATTGGAGGATTCGTCCTCTAATGCCATAATGTCTGAGTTTGAACAGTAACCTCTCATGGGGGACCTTATCGAAGGCTTTGCTGAAGTCTAGTAATATGGCGTCCACTTGTTCACCAGCATCCAGGCTTGAAGTAATGTCTTGTATGGTGATGATAAGTTGGGACTCATATGATCTCTTCTTGCGAAAGCCATGTTGGTAGTCAGAGAGTATCTGGTGGTCTTCAAGGTGTGACATTGCCTGGCTATGTATAATGTGCTCTAGTGTCTTACAGCATACAGAGGTTAAAGACACCGGCCTGTAGTTGGAAGGGAGGCAGCGATTTATTTATTTATTGGAGTTAACGCCGTGTCAACACAATTTATGTCATTTTACGGCATCCAGCGCACCTAACCTAGCTTTCCTGGACCCTTGTCTATAACCAGTACTCACCTACCCTTCCACAAGGCCGGAAACTTCTCCATATTTTCTAATCAATGGAGGAAAATCGACATTATTGTCAAATTTTCATGGAAGGGTATAACCTCCCCGGGTGGGATTCGAACCCGCACCCCCTCGGGCACGAGATTCCAAATCCCGACGCGCTACCAACTGCGCTGTCGACCCGGGTTAAAAATGATTCAAACAAATACTTAAAATTATGATATTTAATGTTTCTTTACATTAATCAAACATTTTTTCATATTGTGTACATAGTTATTAGGCCCGGATTTACCGGGGGGGCACAGGGGGCACGTGCCCCCTACCTGGCCCCACATATATCGACACTTATACAAAGAAAAGGGCACAAAATCGGCACTATCAAAGCAATATTAGCTTGACTTTCAGAATAATTTGACTATAAAATCATTCATCCGATCTATTAAAATAGATAATGATCTAAATTGATATAATTATTCAAGTATCTCTATGTACCCTGATCAGGCCTTATCAAGTGTTCAAATCAATGATAGAGTGTAAGTGTATATATAGTCCGTCTTCACAGACACATAGATATCCATATCTAAGTATCTGATCTATATTACAGAAACCGTCACCAATTAAACAACAACCTGCAAGATAATCAGAGCTATATACCCTGTATCCCTGTTTAAACCACAGCTGTGACGTCATTCCATTGTTTTCACAGTATAGGTCGTTTGCGTTAATGCTGGACCCCTATTTGCCGTAAATATCTTTTAAACTATAACAGCGATTTTGCTAAAAATTTTAATACAATCTTATTTCATTTTTTCCTTCTAGGATTTAATTTTTCAGAATTTTTAATAGATAAATAAAAAAGTTTTCCATAAGGTATAATGCAAAATATTTGGATTTTTTTATCAAAAATCCGGCGGGAGTTAAAATAAGCTGTTCTGATTATAACATTGTCATACTTCCAGTGTATTTATACAAAGTCCCGTGCGTTTACTGTAAATTTGTCGCTTAAATAAACACTCGACGGTCTACTGAATTGTAAAGCAGAGGCCCGTCTTTAAAATCGTACGTGTAGAATTTGTATAGATTTTGACGATACAGACGACAGTGATGATGATATTTGAGTTTGTATATACTGTTATACTTTGTTATCAAATAAAATTTCTAACCGGGCCTCATATTTAGCTATTATTTTGTATCTACTGTTATGTGGCTGTTCTGATTATGGCACATACCCATTTAACAAAAGTCTCTTTTTGGCTTCAAAATTTGCATTGCATGTCTATGGGAAGTATGTTATGTAATAAAAGAAAAATTCTGAATTTTTGGATTTGAGAAGGAAAATGCTAGTTATGATCACATACAAAATTTGAGTTAATTCCATCCGATAGTTATTGAGATATTTCATGATTTTAGGGGTCCAGCTTTAACGCAAACGACCTTTACATTAATTCCAATAATGTACAGGTAACCGTCCATTATTAAGATTACTCGTCCAATATTTGGTGTGTTAGGACATTATTTGACGTGTAAGTCTAATATTGGACTACACGCTAGTTATTGTCCAAACACACCAGATAATGAACGCGTAACCTTAATAGTGAACGATTACCTTTTTAGTTATTTCATGAAAAAGGCAAACGAACGAGGGAAGTTATTTTTTTCATTTATTGAACAAACATTTGCAAATAAAATCAAAATTGGGAATTCTGCACTCATTTCCCTTCGAAATGAAGACATAAGTATTTGGCTTAATGGTGTAATTCCTGTTCACAATTTGTCAACGTTGCGGTGTCGTTCTGAAAATAAAAAAAAAGAAATATATAAGTTTGGCATTATACTAAGACCTAAACTAGATTTTAAGCACATTTAACACATTCTCTGTCTAACACTGTTAGCCGTTTCTTGTCCACAGTTCAACAAAGTAAGTTTTGTTCTTCAATATAAAAACGTGTGATAAAACAAAATAAAGCTTTATTTAGAAATAGTTGCAGAATGGAACATATTATTCGTCATCAGCTCAGAAAAAAAATATTTTGAATAAAATGGACTGTGTACTTAGCATGCTGTGACTTCGGTGTTCAGTTAGTGTTTTATTGAGCAACGGCATAGACAATATCATAGCAGAAATCTAGATTATTCTTGCACTGGACATCAGAAACATGGTAGACATTGCTTTAGCACTCAGCGATGCCAAAATGACATTGACAAGTCGCAAGTTGTCAACGATACAAACTAACTTTTACAATATAAATATATGTACTAAGAACTATAGGATATTTTCCGTGATTCAAGCTTTTCACCAATAATATGAAATTGTTTGCACCGCCTGCGCACGGACGGAAAACGTACACATTTGAGTTCTGAATTAGGTTTTGCGCAACGGCCTCTCTCCGTGATCAAATAAACATAGGTTTGAGCCTTGAACCGAGCATAGATTAATATGTGAACAGAAGGGCAAACATGCTGCTTAAGAAAGATGCAATTTTTATTTGATGCACACAGGGCTCAGGTTCAGGTCTCAAAGTGGCTATTATTTACATAATATATTTTTCATTTATATATAAACTTTCTTATGACTTGTTTCTGCAATATTTGTTTCTCATCAAGTTCATAAGAAATCAGCCATGTGTCAGGCTGTGGCTGATATCGCTTCTTGGACATGGCTGGAATCAGTTGATAATCCACATTTTCTATGCATTGCAACCGTTGTAATGTATTTATATCCAAATGAAAGATTTCCGAATGATAAATAGTATATCCATGAAAACAAACACTGTAATTCCAATGATTATTTAGGTTTTGTCACACGTGTAAAATGTACCCGACTAAATGAAGAACAGAAACGAAATGAACAACCACTGTCACAAATACACATTAGTTGACATGTGAATGGATATGCACGAAAATCTCCATGATGAACCAACGATTCATTAATTTGTCAAACTAAAGGAGCACCATTTTGGAAACAATTAATATTTTCTATCTCTATTTAAATTTTATAAATATATTACTTTTTGTTGAAGTTGAAATGTATAACTCTTTAATCGTTATTTGTGATACGTGCATGTAAACTAAAATTCATTTTGTTTCATAACAATAATTATCTGTAGGTTAGCTGTGATTTAAGTAAGATATACCCCTCGAGCTGCCCAATATGTTAGACATTGGATACGCTTCGGCACTAACGCGCCTCAGCTATCCAATATCTAACATATTGGGCAGCTCTCGTGTTATATCCCTTACATCCCAAGATCAAAATAATAAAGTCCAAGGGACTTCAACATATTTCATTTAAATGTGCATGATTAATTGTATCACATCAATATGATGAATAAATGACCAGTATGACTTAAAACTCTAAAAAGTAATTTATAATGCTTTTCTGAATTACACATTATAATGGTTTTTTCTGTGAAAAGTCCATATTAAGCATAATTTTTACATTTGGTACATAAATGTTCATGAAAATATCACATATTTATTCTTGAATGATACAATGAATGATAAAGAGATGATGATGGATATCGAAATAGTAACTTTGAACTCTTAAATCTTTCAGAAATTCCTCCCAACAGTACTTTCAGTACTTTGATTATATTGTTCGTAGATAGCACGAATTTCAATATAGGATTCGGTATGGGTCCTGGTAATATGACGGGTTGGTTTGATGACATAGTCTGGTAGTATGATACATGTAGGTGATTGGTAGTTCACTACTTTATAAAATGTTGTGAGTCTCTTGAATTTTCTACGATCTTTCAACGGTGGCCAATTTAGATGGTTCAGCATACTTGTTACTCTGTCGCGAAACGAATAATTACTAGTCACAAAACGGGCACCACGACGTTGTACTTTTTCTAATGTGTTAATGTCTTGTCTAAGGTGGGGGTCCAAGACTTATGAGGCGTATTCTAGGTGCGTTCTTACAAGTGCTGTAAATGCTTTCTTCTTCACTTCCTCATTACAATTGTATAGGTGGCGCCGTAGTAATTTTAAGATCTTGTTGGCTTTTCCTGTGATGTTTCCATGTAAGAACAGATGAAATTTCCACTCCAAGGTATAGATGGGAATCTACTTCTTGGAGGGTAGTATCGGCAATTTTGTAACTGGTTTTAATGTTACGTCGCTTTCTAGTAATTTTTAGTAGGTGACATTTAGAAGCATTAAAGTTCATTAACCATTTGTGAGACCAATGGACAAGAGAATCTAGATCTTGTTGTAATTGTACTTCATCTGAGATGTTATTACATTGTAATTGATCTGTATAATAAGCAATAATCTGCAAATAGTTTTATGCACGTCTTTGGAAATACTTTGGCAGCAATGTCATTTACATAAAGAAGGAACATCAGTGGACCCAGGGCTGTGCCCTGTGGAACTCCTGATATGACTGGTGAGTCACTTGTTTATGAGCCGTCTAGTACGACTTTCTGTTGTCGGTGACATAGCCATGCCTCAATCCATCTGTTGGATCTTCCAGTGATACCATAGTGTTTTATCGTATGTAGGAGGCGTTAGTGGGGAACAGTATCAAAGGCTTTGCTAAAATCAAGTATAAGCAAATATGTTGGCTGTCTTTGGTCTAGTCTTCGTGCTAGATCTTCCACTGTGTTGACGATCTGTGTCTCACATGAGTGGTTCGCTCGGAAGCCATGTTGAAACTTGACAAGAATATCATGGGTATCTAGGTGTTTCATATACACAATATGTTCCATGGATTTGCATAAGATACAGGTCAACGACACAGGGCGATAATTTGCCGAGTTGGTCTTTTCACCTTTTTTAAACACAGCAGTCACATCAGCTTTTCGCCAATCCAATGATACTTGGCCCGTGTCATATGATTGTTGGAAAATGAAAGCTAGACCTGGAGCTACTTCCCTAGCTACAATCTTCAAAATACGAGTTGGAAGAAGATCAGGACCAGATGCTTTGCATGGATTCAAGTTCAGGAGTAATTTTTCAACACCTGGGCTTGTAAACTTTATATCAAGCATTAGAGCTGTGGGTGAACCACCAAGCTCATGTAGCTGGCCGTCTGACTCTCTGGTGAACACGAATGTATACTGGTTATTCAGGGCTTCAACTTTTTCAGCTGAATCACTTAAGATCTTATTTTCATGCTTCAATACTGGTATGTTGCTTTTGTCGGATTTCTTTTCTTTGATATACGAATAGAATTTTTTGGGATTCTCAGTGACACTTTTATTGAGGATATTATCAAAATAGTTTCTATGTGCCTGTTCAATAGATTTCTTAACTAGGTTACTCAGTTTGAGGTATCTTTTCCAAGCATGGCTATTTCTATCATGTTTTCCTTGTTTCCAGGCACGTTTTTTCTGTTGACATAGACGTTTGAGTTCTGGTGTAAACCAAGGGAGATTCCATCTAGATGTTAATTTCTTCTGGGGAATATGTTTTTTCATTGAACTGGTCAACGTATCTTTAAAAAGGTTCCAGTTAGAATTTACAATTGGTTGATGGGTTGTCGACTTGGTTGCTAAGTTTACAGATTAGGAAGTTGCATCATGGTCACTAATTCCAGGATATATTTCTTTTTATGTATGAGATTATATCTGGATTTGTTGTTAGGGTAAGGTCAAGAATATTATCATTTCTAGAAGGTCTATCAATCATTTGTGTGAGAAAATTTGCATTTACAAAGTCAATCATGTTTTCATTTAGTTGTTTTGAATAATTAGGCTGGTTACATACTGTCAGATTGTCCAATATGATATCAGGTGTGATAAAATCTCCATTAAGCTCAATATTTGGTAAAGTTGTATCACATGATGTTAGTTTGGAGACTGATTCATGCAGAATGTTGATTATCTCTTGATCACCATTAGATGGAGACCGATAAAATGATCCAACATAGAAGGGCTTACTTCCAACCACTTCAATCCTTATCCAAACACTCACGCAGTTAGAATCAAGTTCACTAGCTGGGGAGGCAACAATGCCGTTTTTCACAGCAATGAGCACACCTCCAGCACCTAGCTTATTGTCTTTTCTATTTATAGTCCATTCAATACAACTTTTGACCTAGACAAAATTGCAACCGAAAATATTTTTATACTGTGCGAAACACCATCAATACAATAACACACACAAAAAAGTTGCACTCCAAAGAACGAGGGGAAAGTGATTAAGAATGAATTTAAAATAATGCATTTTCTGCTTATATTAAAAGGCGCTGCAACGGTTCCGTACTTCTGTCCCGCAGTAAATATAGTAGTTTGGTCACAAAAAGTAATGGATGCCGGTAGTATTTTGATTTTGAGTTGACTTTCCGATGTGAACCTATATATCTCCATTTAATTAATTTTATATTTGGCAGTAAATTCATTAGAAATACCGTTTTTGGCGACGACCTATTTTACTACGGTAGCGCGTTTGGACCAAAATTGATCATGTTTAGTGTTAAATTTCGTGTCACGATATTTTTGTTGTCTAAGCGCTGAGTACGAAACTCTAAACTCACCAAATTAATGTTATCTCTTAGAATTGTTTATAGAAACGAGATGATAACCAAGTTAAGCTTAATTCACTTGATATATCAATTGTTTTAATAACAACATGAAAATAACATCACACTATATATCTACGATTTCTAAATTTCTTGTGTATGAGTTACATGTAGCAAATCTTCCTCCGTCATTATTTGAAAATTATAAACTGTTGTTGGTTTTGTTTTGCCACCGTACTAACCTGTTTGACCAAAACATTGTCTTCAGGTCTGACAAAGTAAGGAAAGTCGAGAACGGGATTTTGCTAAATTAAAGAAAGTCCCAAGCTGTGTTTACTTCTCTCTCTTTCATGCATACCTTAAATGGAAGGACAACAAAGTCTAAAATCCATGTGAGTAGGGATGTGAGTCTGTAAATGGAAATGTTCAGCCTGTAATGAATAAGTTACAGTCTGTCCCTGAAGATATGTAAAAGTGATTCGATGTAGCTGTTGACCGAATTGCATTTCAAGTTGCTGCTCCTGTAATAGCACGGACTTGAGTGTTCAATCATTTGCACAGTGTCAAGATCTAGTTTAGCCTCAGATAGCGAAAATGCCGACAGTGACAATGATCAAAAGCTAAACCTAAGGTTATAAAAACCGGAACGTAAGTAAGTATATTCTGTAACAGTAACAAATGTATACTGTTACAAATTTCATGTGTAAAAAACAGTAACAAAAGTAACAAATGACATTTTAAATATGTATTTATGTAATACCTATTATTCATCTGTATTACATACGAGTAGTAGCATGAACTACAACACTTATTTGGAAGCATATGTTGACTCTTAAACCTGTTTTAGTATTCGATACACGAGAAGATGATTCCAGAAATTCATAGTTTCAGGTATTATGTTGGTACTTATATCACATTTGTTTATTAAATGATAAATTAATATCAATGACATTTAAGCCCTTTTCAGACACATTTGTAGTTTAAACTAAAAGATGTTGTCAACCATGATTTTTGAAAATTGTATACGATAAGATTCCAAAAATTCGCAGTTGTAGATATTATTTTAGTACTTTTTCCCCAAAACTAAACAATTATGTCTCTTATTTTTTAATGTTGTACTAATTATAGTACAGGCACATGAAAGATACGTGTAAAGCAGATTCCAGATGAATAATTCGTTTACGGGTCATTTTTGACACATTTATAAAAAAAATCACCTTTTTTAATTTTGTATTTATAATAAATTTGAATAATAAGTTGTATTTTTACAATTGTTTTCATTCGTAAATGATAATAGATAGTTATAAAGGGAGATAATCCACAATTGTTTTCATTTGTGTATGATAATAGATAGTTGTAAAGGGAGCTAATCCACATTTTTGTTTGTGTTCAACGTTTTTGCCGAAAAAAAGGACTTTCCCCTCGAATTTTTGAGTGCAACTTTTTTTTTGGATACTACTATAAATACGAACTTTCACATAGTACAAAAATAAATTCTGTTGCAATTTTGTCTAGGTTAGCCTATTTTTTTAGCTGTATTAAATGGACTATTACTATTTCATAACACGAGCTTGATGGGAATATAGCCGAGTCACTAATTGAGGAGTCTAGACATCTGGGCCCGGTTTCACGAACGCTCTCATAACTTAAATAAATTTAAGATTGTCTTAAATATTTTGGCCGTAACTATGAGTATCTTATAAAATATTTTAAGTGGATTTCACGAACCCTTTCTTACATAAGTATAAATTTAGGGTTGATATAAGCGACCCAAACTTGAACCAACAAAATTACATATGAGTACTAAATGTACTAAACGTATATTATTGATGGACTCTATAGCGTAAACGGTTAGACTGTTGTGTTTAAAACATTGTTTTTGTCTGGTATAGGTTCGAACCGTGAATGTTGATTTTTTCACTTTTGGTCCGTTCTTTTTATTTTTGTCAATCATTTGTGTTTTCCTATTATGCACAATTATGTTACATTCACTTCATTGCTGTACTTGTAGAGTTTAGTATTTTTCGAAATTACAATATTGTGCATCGGCGAAGATTTAATAATAAGTGGTAAGTAGGTAATTAGTGGAGGGTATTAGGGTATAGTTATGAGATTCATACAAAATCTCATATCTTTTTGGCCGTTATCAAAGTTTGGAGACGAGCGTTATTTAATTTGAATAAAAACTGCAAAATTGCATTGCAAACTATGATGCCCGTCTTGGCTAACTTAGAAATAAGACGGTATGTCAAATGTATTACTAGTATGTAATACAAGTACCCATTGCTAAATATTTGGTTTACAACTTTTTGAATGTGTAAATTCAAAAGCATTACTTGAATTGTAGTGCACGGATCAGTCATTAAGTGTCCGTTTGGTAGAGTAACAACAATTTCTATATTAAACTGTTCGAAAATCGCTTAAAATGGCTATTGACGAATGATGTACGCCTTATTATATGCCTGACATTCTCTTACTGTCTTACAATAGGTTTGGCATTCAATGCTTGCCTGAACAGTGTGTTTAACATGCATTGCATGTCTTGCAAGAGTATGGTGGTTGGAAACGTTTTCATTATCTATGTTTAAAATAGTTCAACTTTCATTACTTTCATCTGAAGATATTAAACTAATTATATTATAAAGTTTTGTTAAAATCTACAAGCTATGAATCTTAAATAAATACATCACGAATGAATTTAGCATACTTAATTTGGCATGCTTCGTAAACAAAAATGCTAAATATAGGTGTAAAAGTTTACGCGAAAAAGGCAACGAAGTCCAATTAATTGTTGTTTACATGTATCTAGATTTAGGGGATAATGAAGAAATTGAATAAAGGTATAATTGCAATGTATTATAATACGATAATAAAAATAATGATAAAACACCTTCGGATTACGGTGTGATTGGGTGACGAATGTGTTTTAAAATTAGAAAAAATGGAATTGTTAAAACTAATTAATCAGTTTTCTGTAGGAATGATTGTCATCTCTAAAATCTGAAAAGAATGACGATCGATCTAGATATTAAAGTACTGTTTTGTTTCGTTTTAATCTGCTAGTTTTATTATTATTTATATAATAATACAAAAACTCAACTCTGTGAACACTTAGTCTTGAAGTAGTGCAGAAACTGTCATACTTTGTCTTAAACGTGAGGAGACGAATAAGTTCAACGGTGAAATGAATCGTAGCATGTAAAAATCTGTAAATCTGATATATTCTATCTTCCGACATACTTCCTAAACCACACTAAGTGTCCCTTCGTCGGAATTCCCGTCGTCTAGGGACTATATAGCCAGTCAAAGATAAATTTAGAGGAACGTTAACCATTTGTTTATATTTAAGTAATGTTTACATACGGTTTTATCTACCCGTTCACTCGATTAAATTTTTACTCATAACTTAGACTATTTACGAACGTATTAAATTGCAAAATGTTTGTGAAACGCACTTAAACTTAAAAATGCTAAAAATAGAAAATTTAAGGTTAATCTAGAATTTTAAGATAGGACTGCGTTCGTGAAACCGGGCCCTGGATTGTGTTCCTGTAACAAGCTGGATAAAAGAGCGTGTTTATTATCAGACACTAGGCTGTTGCAATTAATGTTCATTATTTTCAACTTGGGTTGCTTATTTCTAGGTGGTTGGTATGAACTTGGTTCATCAGCAATCTGGACATCTTCATTGTCTGAGAGTGCCTCACAGCTATTTGTTAGTGTAACATGGGCATCATTGTCACCGAATACCAAATTAGAGTGTTGTATAGCGCCGCAAGGTGGGCATATCCAGGAAGTTGAACTGCCAATGAGGTTGTTGTACTGAGTTGGTGATACCCCAACATATTTGATGTGGCACCAGAAAGAGCATTTGTCACATCCCAGAGCACGATTATTCTTGGCAACTGGCCTGGTACAAATACCGCATGCTGCGTCTTTTTACTGATTATTTTAACCATGCATACCTTTATTTAAATACAAAAATGAAGGATATCACTTAAGAGGAGAAAAGTATGGGACTGTGTAATACATTTGTAGGCCTACTAGTTTGCAATTGCGCATGAAAGGTTTTCAGCGAGCCCGTACAATGAGTGAATATTAGGGGAGACCGGGGTGGGTTGGTGCACGGGGCTGGTTGATACAGACCAAATATTTTTTGTTGGCGTATTGTTGAATTTATTTTGTCGTGTGTTAAAATAAAATACGAAGATACGACAAACTATGGATGTGTTGTGTCTTCGTTTTTTCTTTTCTTCGCGGGAAAGAAACGAAAATACGACATGGCGTAAATCAGCCACCATAGTTTCTTAGATAGATCAGTCACACATTGAAAAGTATTCAATGGTGTGTAAAAAGTTTGCAAAACAGTGTAAGCATGTCACAATGCCATCGTCACCCCGTCTATCTATTGACATGTAGTACATGTACATGTTACTTGCCAATAAGTTAAATATAAACTGTACTATACAATGTTTAGTGTGGGCTCTAGACCATGAACCAGGCGTATACATGGTATAGTCTGATGTATAAAACAGTTTCAATGTCAATGTCACTAGTCTATAGGTAAATAATAAATTGACTAACCTGTTTACATTTAAAAAGACGATCAACAAGGTAAAATACATCTTTGCACGTATTCAGGTAATAACATTTTTGTTTTGGTTTATTTTGTACTGTTTTAGTTTATTTTTACCATTGTTTGTAAGTCTTAAGTATTAAGCATTGTAAATGAGCAAGCACAATATTTTTAATGCTTAGTATATTTCGTACTCCATAAAATGGCATTTTCGTATTATTTTAATTCAATCTGCAAGACTGGCCAAAGTAGTGTTGTAATTGGGGAGATGGGTTGCTGTATAGAAAGGTATCCTCTAATGAGGCGAATGTCAAAGGTGCAATTCTGAGCACTTTAGAATAGACATGAAAGACAAGTGTTAAAACTGACTTATTATTCTTTCCTTTTTACAAAGAAGTTTATGTCTGTCAGTCAATGATGAACTTATGAGTATTTTCAAGTTCATTAAAGAGTTCATTGTGTTCGTAAACATCTTTATCTGCTTTTCTCTTTTATCTTATACGAGTACAATAATATGATAAAAACCTGTATGAGAATGGTAATTTTGGTTGTTAATTGTGACAGTCAATTTTTTAACTAACAGCAAACATATGTAACGGACACAGGACGTGATTTACACATTTTGGCACGAAATGTTCATCCAGAGCTTGGTGAGTATTAAATTTTACATTGCATAAATCCTTGTTAACTTTATAAGTGAAAAACATAAAACAATGCACGAATGTCGATCCTGTCGGTGAGTTGTAACCTTTGTTCTTGGTCTTCGGCGTCAGTCAGAAACGTTTCCGGTCCCTTGATACTTCGTCCAAAGTCCCGATCGTCGAAAAGGCCCGATGGAAGTGTCATGCAACTTGAAATAGGAATGAACACATTGAGAATAATAAAATTATAGCATTTTTCTACTTAAACAGGGCCCGGTTTCACGAAAGCTCTCATAACTTAAATAAATTTAAGATTGTCTTAAATATTTTGGCCGTAACTATGAGTATCTTACTAATTATTTTAAGTGGATTTCACGAAGCCTTTCTTACATAAGTATAAATTTAAGGTTGATATAAGCGACCCAAACTTAAACCAACTAAATAACCTTAGAGTACTACATGTCCAACGTGTTTATTGATCGACTCTATAGCGTAAACGGTTGGACTGTTGAACGTTAAACATCGATTTTGTCTGGCATAGGTTCGAACCGTGAATGTCGATTTTTTTCACTTTTGGTTTATTTTTTATATTTTTGTCAATCATTTGTGTTTTTCTATAATGCACAATTATCTTACTTTTACTTCATTGCTGTACTTGTAGAGTTTAGTATTTTTCGAATTACAATATTGTGCATCAATAAGTGATAAATAGGTTATTAACTGTGGATAATATCAGGGTATAGATATAAGATTCACACGAAATCTCATACCTTTCGGGTCATTATCTAAGTTTAGAGACGAGCTAATTTGGATAACAAAAACTGCAAAATGCATCGCATATTATGATGCCCGTCGTTGCTAACTAAAAATAAGGTGGTGTGTTTAGTTTATTACTAGTAGGTGATAAAAGAACCATTTGTTAAACATTTTGTTTACAATTTTTTGAATGTGTGTAAATGTTCCAGACAGTTACACAAAAACACTACTTGAATTGTAGAGCTCGGACCAGTCAGTTATTGTCCGTTTGGTCGAGTGACAACAATTCCTACATTAAACAGATCGAAAATTGCTTAAAATGGCTTTTGGCGATTGATGTCCGCCTTACAATATGCTTGACATTTTATTTCTGTCTTACAATAGATTGATTTTGCATTCAATGCTTGCCTGGACAGTGTGTTAAAATGTATAGCATGTCTTGCACGAATATGATGGTTAGAAACGTTTACATTATCTATGTTTAAAGTGGTTCGACTTTCATTACTTGCATCTGAAAATATTGAACTGTTTATAAAAAATACAATTTTTTTGTTAAAATCTACAAGCTATGAATCTTAAATAAAGACACAACGAATTAATTTAGCATACTTAATAGGTCATGCCCCGTAAGCAAAAATGCTGAATATAGGTGTACATATTTACGTGAAAAATGCAACGAAGTCCCATTTATTGTTTTTTTTCAAGTATTTAGATTAGGGGATAATGAAGGAATTGAATAAAGGTATGATTGCAATATATTATAATACGATAATAATGATAAAATACCTTTGAATTACGATGCGATTTGGTGACGAATGTGTAATAAAATTAGAATTAATGAAATTGATAAAACTAATTAATCAATTTTCTGTTGGAATGATTGTCATCTCTAAAATCTAAGCCAAATGACGATCGATCTAGATATTAAATAATTTATTCGTTTTAATCTGCTAGTAATACTCAACTCCATTAACACTTAAGTCTTGAAGAAGTGCAGAAACTGTCATACTCCGTCTTATATGTAAGGAGACGAATAAGTTAAACGACGAAATAAATCGTAGCAGATGAAAATCTGTAACTCTGATATATTTTATCTTCCGATATACTTCCTAATCCACACTAAGAGTCCCTTCGTCGGAATTCATGTCGTTAAGGGACTCTAGAGCCAGTCCAACATAAATTTAGACGCACGCTAACCATTTGTTTATATTTAAGTATTTTTACTTTCAGTTTAATCTACCCATTCACTCGATTAAATTTTCACTCATAACTTAGACTATTTAAGAACGGATTAAATTGTAAAATGTTTGTGAAACGCACTTAAACTTAAAAATGCTAAAAATAGCAAATTTAAGGTTAATCTAGAAATTTAAGGTAGGATTGCGTTCGTGAAACCGGACCCAGTACTTTATCGATATTTTTTTAAAGATATTTCCATGAACAGCCACTTACCTTATGTTTTTTCATTTATAAAGTTAACAAGGATTCATGCAAAGTGATATTTAATACTCACCTCTCTCTGCACGAACATTTCGTGCCAAAATGTGTAAACCACGCAAGATACGAGAAAGTAACGTTCAGGGTTGGGCGAGCGCCCTTGCGGGCTACTCGCACCAGAGATATTATTATAATATTATTATTGAATATTGACACTGAACTTATAAAGAATGTTAAAACTACACTGATCATGGACCGTCATTATATGTTGTAAAGAAGTTGGGTGTTGTTATTAAATTAAAGTTAGAGTTGGTGGTTGTGACAATGTACGCAGTAATTGGAATTGAATACTGTTAGGCCGCATTTATTAGAAGTGGCTATGTCACACATGTTTAAATGAATTTTGTCTTGATCTGATTAAAACCCGATCTAAAATTTTCCGCTCGCGTACTCGCTAATTTAGATCTTGCTGTTTTCTTACGAGGGTCACGTTCAGGTGACATTTTCTCATTATGATATTCATGACGAAATCGTTATGTTTAGTAGCTTGTTTACATCGTCTACGCCTCGTCGTTTTTTCTTGCTAGCTAGAAGTAAAGTAATAACTAGGGGTAATCGAATCTGTTTTCTGTCATAGTCGTCTTAGTAACGACTCTCAAAATTAATGAAATAAATGTGAACGCATGATTACAGTCCATTGCATTTCGTTTATATGTAATATTTTGATTGGAAAGATTAAAATGCAATATTTACAGTCCATTGCATGTCGTTTATATGTAATATTTTGATTGGAAAGATTAAAATGCAATATTTACAGTCCATTGCATGTCGTTCATATGTAATATTTTGATTGGAAAGATTAAAATGCAATATTTACAGTCCATTGCATGTCGTTTATATGTAATATTTTGATTGGAAAGATTAAAATGCAATATTTACAGTCCATTGCATGTCGTTTATATGTAATATTTTGATTGGAAAGATTAAAATGCAATATTTACAGTCCATTGCATGTCGTTTATATGTAATATTTTGATTGGAAAGATTAAAATGCAATATTTACAGTCCATTGCATGTCGTTCATATGTAATATTTTGATTGGAAAGATTAAAATGCAATATTTACAGTCCATTGCATGTCGTTTATATGTAATATTTTGATTGGAAAGATTAAAATGCAATATTTACAGTCCATTGCATGTCGTTTATATGTAATATTTTGATTGGAAAGATTAAAATGCAATATTGTTAATTTTATGAATCAATGAAGCTAATAAAGAAGACTTTGAGTTTCAATGCATCGAGACATATAGAAGGTAAATCCACGGATCTAAATATGGTAATGCAGCGGAAAATCTAAACTAATTGTAATTGTTGAAATATACTAACATAATTGATATTGTTGTTTTCTTAATTTTTGTTCAGAGAATGTTATTACAAACTTTGTTTACTTTGACTCCTTTTATCTCTACATTTCAGACTGACATAACATTTTGTTACTATATCTATCATTGAATCGTGATCTAAATACCCGAGATTTGCACTATTTACTGCACTGGACATTGTTTCATGTCTGGACCAGTTTATTATCTTACACACAACATCAATAAGTATTTAACCCATAAAATAAGTATTTTTTTATAATAATGGTTTCACTTGTTGCCATTTTCAGCCATATTTGTCACACGCTCGTCGCTAGCCGCTCAAACGTAACCGGTACATTCGGCGTACACCGACTAGTGATTCCGGCTAAATCTCGGAACAAATAAAGTAATTTACCGGTGCCCGTTTAGGAATCGGCCAGCTTGAGCCGCCCTGGCAAATCAAGACGACCCCTTGATAGAGACTGATCAGGATACATAGACGCTTGATTATAATCAATTTAGATCATTAGACTACTTCAATTAACGCTATATGTGCAAGTAGTTATGACTGTACATATAAACATACAAGGATCTTGTAACTTTCATTTAGAACTCTTATATAAATTCATTTCTTCAATACATACGGGTATATATTCAGTACAATGTGCCCATATAATATTCATATACATACACATGTTAAAACGAATGTTCGTTGTAATAAATGCATTTAAATCGCCAAGGTCATTTTATACGAGATACAAAAAACGTCGGATAAATGTAAGTAATGTAAAAAGTAAGTTATCGTGCTTTTCTTTGCGTTTCAACTTATATCAGTGATATCTCGGCAAAGAGCCATCCCTCTCACTGATCCATGTACAGATCTAGATCTCTGGACCCTAACACACACATTCACCAGTGCCTGACAAACACTTGTAGTAATATAGGGAGGGGCGGATCCAGGATTTTTTCTAGGGGGGGGGGGGTCCGAACTTTTTCGAGGGGGGGGGGGTTCAAAACATTCGGAGTTTTCGGACCACAACCACATTATACACATTTTGCTGAAAAATGAAACATATTAATAATAAAAACTACATAACCATTAAATCTATGTTAAGCACCAAGAAAAATTGCTTCATGCTATATAAAAATGACTTATATCAAGTAATACACTAGTGGACAGGTACATTTTTGAAATTCTAGGGGGAGGGGTCCTGACCCCCCACTAGATCCGCGTATGATAGGTCCCGTACGCGAAACGTTGATTCTAAATGAGACATGCTACAGACTTAAGATTCAACCCTGATAGAGGTCTGCCTCTGACATGTGAACATTTCAACGTTAAAGCGACTGAATAAGTATAAGTATGTACTATTCAACATGACTTTATCATACACAAAACCGCTAAGCCTCACCAATATTGTGTGCTTAAGGACACATACCCAATACACTCCATGGAATGTGCCTTTCATTCGTACCCTGTCAAAGTTGTGTGTTGTCCTTTGCTTTTGTGACTTTCAAAATCGAGATTCCAGACCACGTATTGACTGATGGATTCGCGGCATCAGTTTGATTAAAATCATTAAGTTTCATTCTGTCAATTCTTGAAAACACTTGAAATTGATGTCCAAATAATGTATTATTTAATTCATACTGAATCACTGTTGTTAAAAAATCACGAAGCATGGACTGTAAATAGTAAAAAATTATGAAAGTTTATTCATATTATATATTTTAGGACTTATATTATATTAAGATACATGGCTTTGGAGTACTGAGACGAACATTCAGAAACGCTTTCATTGTACAAAACACACAATTTTATGTAGGATGTACTTTAAATACTTTTCTTAAATGTATTATACTTTTTATTACAAAACTTTTAATAGAAATCCAAGTAAACATTTTGTCATTTACTTATGTTCGGAACTTACATTTACACATGTATCATATACCCATTTATATTTCTATACTTCTAAAAAGATTTACGAATTCTTATTCATTTAATGATATACGTCTCTCAACTAAATGTAACTTAAATATTTTAAAATTTAATCTAAGCCCATACAATAAAGTTTATGTCATTTTAAATCACAATAAATGTGTTTTTGTCTTCGTATAACATTTCTATAACAAGTGATGCGAAAAACGGTCTTTATTCTGCACGTAGGCAATTTTTTAACGCGTATACGAAGTCACTACTATGACAATCAAAACATTAAGCGGCAAAAAAACCTGGGTTGTGTCTTCGCTATGTAATGCTCTTTTTGTTTTGCCATGAACAGTATTTTATTACTTAAAACAGAGCATTTTTATATACAACATATATTTAAGATGTGTATGCACATTGTAAATTTGATATATTGATATGTTTTTAAAATAAGTGTAAACTAATTAAACTATGAAGTTGTAAAAATATTCACCCCTAAATAATGGTGTGTAATGAAACCATACTTCAAAATATGAATTTCAAGACCTTTCTAATGATATAAGATACTAAATTGTTTGATGAAAAATGACTTAGTAATTGCAAATTTAAAATTACTGTGTTTTTCATTTTATCTACTCGCTATTATTTCTTGCCAACCAGCGAATGGTTATAGTCTGATTTTATCCGGTGAGCCGTGACTGCACTTTTGTATTTATAGATTTTTGGAACATTCCTACAAAAAGGTAACACAGCTTGTTTAACCAACCAACTGATTACTGTCTTTATCATAATTATTCAACACTGATTTAAGTGACTCAGTGGTCGTGGCAGTAAGACACTTTGATTGTAAGACGTTGCTTTTGTTACCCCGGGTTCGAACCCTGCATGGTATCCATTATTCTTTTTTCTTTTTTTTTGACATCATGGAACCGTATAACTCGAAATCTCTGTGCAGCACGAAGCCAAATGTATATAAAATAGAATATGCATATTTGCATGGGTTGTGCATAGTTATTACTTTGATGTCATACACTTAACTGTCTCGACCGTGTCTTATAGAAATGATTCTATGTACATGCTATTTAAAAGAATGAAAAGTGGAATGGGATGCATGTAACTTTGGCATATTTGTTCGATAGTATCCTAGTTTGATTTCTATTTAACCGCTGCATTTGAAGCCGAATGTATAATATTAATGTATCATTATTAGGTACAATGTAAATTGCTGGATAAAAAATAAAGAACCAAGGAAATAAAGCAAATAGAAATTTAAAAAAAAATCAAATTATAGCACAACAATCATGAAATTATACGTACAATTATGCATGAATTTAATAATGAATTAAAAAAACATGGAGGCGGTGAGGTTCGAACCACTGCTGTAAAAATTATGCATTGGCCGTATGTTTCTGACTCGTTACCGACTGCGCTATTTTGAACAATGATTTTAAACTATTATATTTTGTATTTATACTTGAGATATTTTAGTTTGTTTTGATTTTCAGTGTATAATTTACTTGTTATACCTATCGTCATGGTTATGATTAGACTCATCCAACCTGCCACGGCTCACCGAATAAAATCAGACTATACCTGTATTTCTTATTAGCTACTTGTTACTATTTATAGACTTCATAACAATAACAATGAACTGGTCTATTAGCTATAGTCTGATTTTATTCGGTGAGCCGTGACAGGTTGGATGAGTCTAATCATAACCATGACGATAGGTATAACCAGTAAATATTTCACTAAAAATCAATACAAACTATAATATCTCAAGTATACATGTATATGCATGATATAATAATTCAAAATCATTGTTCAAAATAGCGCAGTTGGTAACGATTCAGAAACATGTGGCCCATGCATAAATTTTACTGCAGTGGTTCGAACCTCACCGCCTCCACATTTTTTAATTTATTATTAAAACATGTGTAGTTGTCCGTATCATATAATGATTGTTGTGCTTAAATTTGATTTTGTTTAATTTCTATTTGCTTTATTTCCTTGGTTCTTTATATTTTATATCCAGCAATTTACATTTATATGATACATTCGGCTTCATGCAGTGGCTGATTAGACACCAAACTAGGATACAATCGAACGAATGTGCCAAAGTTACATGCATCCCATTTCACTTCTCTTTCTTATAAAATGCATGTGCATAGAATCATTTCTATAAGACACGGTCGAGACAGTTAAGTGTATGACATCAAAGTAATAACTAAGCTCAAACTCAGGCGAATATGCATATTCTATTTTATTTACATTTGGCTTCGTGCTGCACAGAGATTTCGAGTTGTATCTTACGTTTCCATGATTGCAAAAAAAAATAAAAATAAAAAAAGAATAAAGGATACTCAGCAGGATTCGAACCCGGGGTAACAAAAGCAATATCTATCAATCCAAGTGTCTTACCGCCACGACTACTGAGCCACTTAAATCAATGTTGAATAATTATGATAAAGGCAGTAATCAGTTGGTTGGTTAATAAGCTGTGTTACCTTTTTGTAGGAATATTCCAAAAATCTATAAATACAAAAGTGCAGTCACGGCTCACCGGATAAAATCGGACTATACATATGACACATTCTTGGATAAACCAAGGAGTGCTTTAATTTTTAACAAGTATTCTATTGTTTGGGTGATTTATTTTACATGTAAAATAGTTATTTTTTGTTACAGCCGATTGTTGAATTTGTTAAATTATTCTGTAATTCAGGTTTAAAAGAGTGTGTCTGTTTGATAAAATCTATTTCAATGTCATATAATTATTTTTGGGGGATATTTACTGAATTTTCGAGTTTAAAGTCAATATATTTAAACAAACAAGTTCGATATATGTCAGATCTTAAAAGTTAAGAATGGTTGAAAAATTTTTTTGTAAAACCGCTAAAAAGGTTTTGGTATTTTTGTTGTATACAGGGCTCGAATTTAACAAAAACTAGGACTTGTAAATTTTTGCAAGTTGATTTTACTTCAACTTGCAAAATGGAAAAAAGCACTCACATAACTATTTACCTATAGATACACTATTATTATATCATTATTATTATATATACCGCATTTGTATAGCGCTCTTTCCATATTTAATATATGTTCAAAAGCGCTTCACAATCATATGCATAATTAGGAAATACAAGTTTAAATAAAAACGAACACAGAAAATGATTAAGAGATGATATATTATAAAACATAAGCTGACAACTAATTAATGTAAAACTAAGAATTAGTGATCAATAAAGTGCTCATAGTAGTTGAAAAAAACCATCAAAAACAACAATTGCTTAGATAAAGTTTAAGTGTTATAGGTAATGATTAGATTATCAATGGAAAGGCAACCACTAGCCAATAGAGAAATCGAGAAAATAAAATCTGTTTACTTTTTTATCTGCTTTATGTCCGCCATATGTTAATTGACAAATTCGTATAGTGCTATACTTACTTGAATGTCAATAAATATCAGTATTAATAAAAACACACAAAAAAGGAAGAAAATCCATGGCAATCTCGTATCCGCTTTCTTTGTTTATGCTATAAGAAACTATTTTATATTGCAGAATGATTTTATTATTTGCATGATTTGTTGAAAAAAATGTTAAACTGATACATACAGTGATTGTAGATAGTTTATTGTTTCTTACAAGGATTAAACATTAAATATTCAGTTTGTATTAACTAAGTGAAACAAATCTCATGAATCCATCACATTACTCACATAAGTCTATATATTTCTCGTTATATTTAGGGTGTCATGGCAGACAATACAGTCAAAACTGGAGCAATTAATGCTGCATTTGATAATACCCTGGAGAATAATACTAAAGATATAAATGGAGGAAACACTGTCAAGCACAGACATTTGGACGGATATCATTCGGTAAGAAATATTTATCCTGTGTATAAATAAAATTTCGATTCAGTTAAAAGTCTGTTTCCATAAACATGTTCAGCAGACTTTACAATTCCGTACGACAGTACCTTATTCCAGCAGATATTCATCACAGTACCCTTTTACTCATGAGTCGAGTAAAGCAATCATTATGCTGTCTAGTTCAAATAAATCAGTGGTGGCCCTGGCTGAAAAACTGGTAAGCGTACTACCACTTGAATAACTGTACCTTATGAAGTGGATAGCAGATTCATTAACATTAAGGGTGACTGAAACTACTCATTGTTTGATATACAAAGATATTATGTGTATAATTAAAATCTTAAAGGGTGGTGGAATGTCTTCCACGAAGAATGTCCCTGATTCCAGTACATAGTGTTTGAAATCCTGACTCTTTTTACAAAAAGGCGTTTTTTGAAGTTGAAGTTGTAACTTGAGTATTGATTTCTGTTATACTGTACATATATCGGCTAAGCCAAGATAAAGGGTACCTCTTCAGTCTCACATAGGCCAATTTTCAGACCCCATCAGAGTGCAGATTCTTTTATAGTAATATACAGACATGTCTATTAGGCACTAATTTCCAAAAGATCTTGGATGGAACATGTAGAACAAAAAAGTTAAGAACGGTTGAATAGATGTACCCAATGGGCCTACGGACTCTACATGGTAATTTATATCACCCCACGAAAAATTAGAAAGATGAATATTTCTTATAAAAAATTTGTTATTTAGTTTTATAAACATGTACTTTAAAATTTTGAAGAAAATCCACGCCCACTCTCTCCTTGTCTGCAACATTTACCGAGGTCAAAAGTGCAAATACCCCAAAATACACAGGAAATGCTAAGTTTCAATTTGCATATAGATGAGAAAAAAGAAACAAAACTGATTTTTTATATTTGAAAGTATTCGAAGATGTAGACAACACATTTAGAACATGTTTGATATGAATAATATAGTTTTGCTGGCCCTAAAAAGAAAATTATATAATTGGAAACCAGGGCTACGGACTCTACACGGTAATTTATATCACCACTAGAAAATTTAGAAAGATGTATATTTCTTATAAATGATTTATAAATAAGTTTTATATTTATGTTTTTATCAATTTGGAAATGAATCTACACGGACTCTCATTGTTTGCAACATTTACCAGGATCAACAGCGCAAATACCCAAAATACACAGGGGATGTAAAATTTCAATTAACATCTAAATGAGAGAAAAGAAACAAAACTAAAGTTTTTTATATTTGAAAGTATTCGAAGATGTACACAACATACAAAGAACAAGTTTGATATGAATAATCATATGTTTCTTGACCAAATAAAGAAAATCATAAAATGGATAGGGTTGTAGCAATACGGTAAAAACCGTATTGCAATATATTGCAATATATTGCAATACACGAAACCCGTATTGCAATATATTGTAATATATTGCAATACATATTGTTCTTTGCGCATACATGCATAGCCTAAATTAATGCATGTACATCGTCTTAATTTTAACAACATTGTACATAGATATTTGTATTTTCAAATGATCTACACGTATTACGCAAATGTTTGAATAAGCTAGAAAAAAGGTTTTGAATGGACTTTCAAAGATAATTATTCTCTCACTTTACGAAAAATATTTCAAGTTTTCGAACACATTTTAACATTAATTCAATCATTAAAATTCAGACTCTGATAAAAACAATCAGTATGGTACATAACTAGAAAAACCGGTTCTGAGAAAAACGAATGGTTAAAATCGTCAGAAGTCGTATTGCAATATTAACCGATATATCGGTTAACCGTTACACCCCTAAAAATGGATATCAGGGGCTACGGACTCTACATACTGACTTTATTGTATTTAGTAGATTGAAGAAAGTAGTTTGATGTAAATTGACCTGTGGAATAATATTCTTTTGATACAGTATTAATTTTCTGACTTTTGAAAAAACGAGCAATAATATGAAGAAACAATTCCTTTACTTTACTTGAGAAAACATGAAAAATGTATGTTTCTTAATATTATATAAAATGTCAAAACAAAACAAAGTCCTGAATTTCTACCTGTTTCTATGTATTTTTCAACAACAAAAATCTATCAAATAAGTTATCTCTATACATATACATGTGTATAAGTTTGGGAGCAAAAAATACAAAAGAATGAATATGTGAAAATTAACATGGGGCTACGGACTCTACACCACACCAGTATCTGTTTCTATCACATATTTAAAGCTGTTTGTTTGGTTTTAAGTGTTATTTTCCTTTAAAAAACAATAAACTTGAACTTACAAACACTACAAATATATATTTAAGTATCTTCTGAAATGTCTAATGTATCAGTTTGACCATTAAAGAAATCTATCAGAAAATGTATAAATTACGTCAAATTTAACATTATTTTCAACAGAATGAAGATTGTCAAGACATACAGTATTAAGATGCATAGCTAGTCAGCACAAGTACGAAACTAAGAAAATTAAAAAAGTTTTATAATTTTCCTGCGTGAAAAAAGATATAAATATATCAGGGGCTACGGACTCTACAGGGCTACGGACAGCACTTATTTGTCTTTAGATTTTTTTTGTTCTTCTTCTGATTTAATTCCTTTCCTGCATTACCTACATGGCACAACCAAAAACAGAAAACGTAATAAAACAGCAGCTATGTTTCTTTATATTAAGTCAGCACACAGTTTAAAACAGGGGCTACGGACTCTACATAAAATTTACAATGTTCAGTAGTTATTTTCCAAAAAGAAAATGCATATACTCTGAAAAACTTCATTTGGGTTAGATAAAAATAATTATAAACTGTAATAGTAAAAAGGTGATACAAGTGAAACAAAGCAGTAACATTGTTTTAAAGTCTATCAAAGATGGTAACGTAAAACTCTAACTTGCGTTACAAGGGTACATGTTTACTATTTCATGAATATTTTCTTAAATATTGATTATAAATAAATTTCGTAAATAACACCGTATACCTGTATGTCAGTCAGAGATAGAAAACACATCAAAATAACTGTAACCAACAAACACTTTTCAAAACAACTGATGAAAAAAGAACAAAACCTCAATGAGACTCAAAAACAGTGTAAAAACAGGGTTTTTAGGGAATATAATCCTAAATAATTCAAAAAATGGCAATAGAACATATATAAAACTATACATCATCAGAAAGCTCTCAAGATAACGTGTTGGAAAAAAATACTCTTCATTTAATTTAAAATGAAATTTTCTGAATATTTCAATGTAACATTGGAAAAATCAAAAGGTCCCATTTATCTTGGCTTAGCCGATATATTTGTATTATAATATTTTCTTTAGTTTAAATATATTTGGTTTCTGTGCCACGAAACTCTTAAATTTTAAGTAAATGGTGTTGACTATCAGTATGTGCTGTTTGATTTACTCCCAGTTTGTTATTAAGTGTCAACAGCACAGAACGCGACCTAGTACAATTGAAAACAATGAATTTAAGTTATACACGTATATAAGTTATATATTTGTCCTTTAATATTTATATTAAGGCATTAAGCTGTCTGTCGTCAACTTTTGTATAACTGTGTAAACCCCCTTTTTGAGATAGAGTAAATCATTTGAAATTATTCCCAACAAACATACGATCCTGATGTATCTTTATGATGTTGTATTAGATGTCAGTATGTTGAAATTCATCGAAAATTATAGTAAATTAATTTTTCTTGTATATAAACTTATCGTTAATCACTATCAGAAAAGGAAAACTTAAGTGTTTTAAAGTGCATCTAGTATCTTAAACCACACAATTGAGGTCAAAAGATTATTTCAAGATAAACTCACTACAGCGTCTCTCTTTCAATAGCGCTTTATTGACGTTATAACTGGTCATTTAATCAATAACATTTTGTACAGCTCAGAAACTATTAGTCACATTTTAAATAAATTAAGATATTGGATATATTCATATGAATAAAGCTATGGAATGTGGACGAGATAGTCAGGCACCTCTTATAAGAAATACTTTGCCTAAAAGAATAGCACATAAAGATAAGGTTGTATAATTAAATTTGTTTAATAAAGGTTGAATCATTGATTTAGTTTATTTAAGGTTGTATCATTGATTTAGTTTAATATATACATGTTACTTAAATCATTATAAACCAAAATGTATAAATGTATATATACACGTAACTGTATTCTATATAAACTATGTACGTGTAACTATATTCTATACAATCTTTATACTTATATTATTACAAACCAATATTTGACATCATCCTTCAAGTATAGGCACAGTTATGGTTTTGGAGTACACGATGATACTATCGTGATTATTATTGCATTATGCATGTTGCTTCGCCAACATTTTATATGAGGGAATTAACACAATATATTGTTATTTGTATACATCATTTCATGTATCAGAACACATGTAAATATATATATATATATATTCACTGGCAGAGTGTTGTGTTTGATCAAGATTCAGTAGATACTACCGAAGCTAACAAAGATGGTGACGATGCTGACAAATCAGACGATGTTATGATTTACAATATAAATGAAAGACCTCCAATACTACTGTCTATTTTCTTTGGATTACAGGTAAACATCAAACAAATGAACGAGCGGTTTATGTCTAACAATTGACAAGAAACATGATTAGCTATAAAGGCCGCACATATGCCGAGTTGTGTTGACTCTATGCCATGTCTATTTGAAGACAAACATACTAGTACTACTAGCGTCTTGATAACCTCTGGGTACGAGAATGTACATAACAGACACCATATGTTTGGTATAATCTGTCGTTAATCATTATCCGTTCGACTTCGTTGTTTTCTCGAGCAAGAAAGCTGTACCCTTACTTGCCGATATGAACAAAATGATATCAAAGCGAAATAGATTATAATAATATATAACTTAATACACGTATCGTTTTGCAATCAAACTGATCTAAAATTGTCAAGGATTTAGATTAATCATTGTCGACTTTAACCCATAATTTCTGTATTGCTGATGAGGCTTAAAACAGAAAATGTTTGTTTCTTATACAAACGATTGCCTATTTACTTATATTACTATCAATATCTTTTAAGTTTCAAATCTGTCTACTGTCCATACAACCACTCTTGATCTTGTTCAACCTAATATATTCCACACTGTCCTTTCCATATAAAGTACAATCAGTACATTTAAACATTTCTGTTTTTCTTTGACTTTCAGCAAGCACTCTTGTCACTGTCAGGTAATTTATCAGTTTCCTTATTGGTAGCAGAGACAGTCTGTGCTGAAAATGATGAAGAATTCAAAGCCAAGTTGTTAGGAACTACTTTGTTCATGAGTGGCGTAACAACATTATTGATGACCTTCTTTGGCTCACGATTACCATTGTTTCAAGGTGCAGCACCTGACTATGTGATACCATTGTTAGCAATGGCCGCTATTTCTAAAGAAAGATGTGAAATTGATGCTGAAACAAGTTAGTGAACTTAAAGTTTTTGTACAAAAATAATTAAACTTAGGGTACATATTACAATACATGTATCCAAATGAATAAAACAACATTTCGGTTATCAGCATGACTACGTTAACCATTCAACGATCTTTTTTCTAGAAGCAACAAAATAAAAACTAAAAGAAAACTTGAACCCAAAATTTAGGACTGAACAAGTTTTTAGAATTAGAAATGTATTACTCTGGACTTTACATAATAGAAACAGACTTACTTATTGCACTTGCTTGTGTCCTAAAATCATTGATACTATATATGCATTAATATTACATATTGCATATTTGTACTTTGATACTTCCAGTCCCTACATATCCACTGAATTAAAAAAAAACTCCCTAATGGTCAACTACCATGTAAATACTACAATTAGATACACAGAAATGTTCAAAATATATATTGTACAATGTGTAAGAATTACCGTACTTGTTTTCCTACAAGAGACAATTGCTTTTAATGTTTCAAATGTTTCATAGTTTCAAAGTTTATTTTAATAAATTCCGGAAGGCCGTAAGACCAAGCGGCAAATACAATATACAAAATTATCCTGTCACACGAGTATTGATAATATCGAGGGTTGCCTGCAAGACTGTAGTAAGTGCATTGTGTTAAAGAGCGAGTTACTACAGTCTTGCGGGCAACCCTCGATATGCATAGTTAATACAAATAAATACATTATGTTAAAATGCATAATAAACACAAATATTTTTATTAAATATACAAGGTTAAGGCAACCAAATACACAATATGAAATGCATATGTATGTATTTTAATTTTTGCAAAATTAATGAAAACTGTTCTATTATATCAATGAAAGAGGTTTGCGTATAATTTATACCATCAAGTAGAGTTTTATATTCTCTAAATATCATTTTATGTATCATTTCTGATCATGTTTACAGTGGCGTTAGGAAGAAATGGAAGTATTGATCTTCAAACAGTTCAGAGAGAAAACATTCTACATAACACACAATTGGTACACAACATTTATTTGTTTATCTTTTCCAATTCTATGAGAGATCAGTTTTAATTTCACGAAATCTGTTCGTCGCTATGGTCAATAAATCAATAAGTAACCTTACATAGAAAAAACAACAATACGTGAAGCACAGGACCAACTCATGACAATTTCAGAAAGTATTAAATATTCTAACTTAAGCCCTAGACAATATTTCAAATCTAGCTATACTAGGTTGAGCGTATGTTTGTACTAGTGTACAATAGTACACTGAACAAAAGTTCTAACCGATCACTTTTCAAATTTTGACTATTTCATAACGGGTCAATGGATCCTTGTTAAATTTTGCAGAGGTGATTTTTGTGTCATTTTCTACCGATTTGTGGAAAAAAAATAATTTGATACGGTCCGATGCACTCAATCGGCACACAGGGTGTGGTTTACACATTTTGACACGAAATGTTCGTGTAGAGAGAGGTGAGTATTAAATTTCACTTTGCATGAATCCTTGTTAACTTTACAAGTGAAAAAAACATAAAACATTGCACGATTTGTAAACCACACCCTTTGTGCCGATTGAGTGCATAGGACCGTATCAAATTATTATTTTTCCACAAATCGGTAGAAAATGACACAAAAATCACCTCTGCAAAATTAAATAAGGATCCATTGGCCCGTTATAAAATAATCAAAATTTGAAAAGTGATCGGTTAGAACTTTTGTTGAGTGTATATATGCATAAACGGAGCGTAATATGTAGACCAATGGTATACGTCCAATGCTTACTCGTTATAAATCAAACTCGTCTAATTTCAACAATAACACCAAAAACAATGCTGATAATTATAAATGAAATACCCATCTACATAAATTCTCAATTTCTTTGTTTACTATGGCGTCATTCGCTTCAGTCCATTATTATATCATCCTCGGTCCAACAGGTCAACACGTCCGTAAACTTGTATCTAGCCATAAAGACCATAATGCTTCAATTAACGAATGATATTATCATTCGTTAATTAAAGCATTATAGTACAGTTTATTATACATGTATTTGTTAAACATTTCAGTTACAAGGCAGTCTTATATTAGCTGGAGTTATACATTGTCTGATTGGTCTAACTGGATTGGTTGGTTTTTTACTACGATTTGTTGGCCCAGTTACTATTGTTCCAGCTATTTTTCTTATTGGTATTTATCTCATGAAGGCTACAGTTAAGTTTGCCAAAGTTCACTGGGGAATTTCTTTTATGTAATTGTTATTTTACACATGTTTTAAATACGTCTTTTTAACAGAAACAATCGCGCAATAAACATCGGATCCTTTAAGTAAAACCCGTATTCCGATAAATATTCTTCTAACATCACTTGTGGCTTTAAACCTTCTTGTGATTCGATTTCAGCTTTCGATTTGGTATGATTTGATACGATTTTCTTTGTAATTTGTTACTTACATATACCTTATATTTAATCAACAGCGAAGGATCATCCGAGCCGTCTAAGAGTTGTGATAAAATGCTCAGTCCTGGTATCGTGTTATATCGCTTCAATATTTCTGAGTACATGAAGGACATTATGTAGGCCTGTTTCATAACACTGATGATTAAACTTAACGGAATCTTTAAAGTATATAAATGTGCATTGCTTGTTTTACTACGCAATATTTAGCTGATGAATTCGCAACATGCAAAACACATCTACTTGTATTACAGGACATGTGCGATATCTTTAATCCTTGCGTTATATTTATCAAAGATAAAATTACCAGTACCAATATGGACACGTAAAAAGAAATGTCACATGACGAGGTATCCTTACCATCAAGTGTTTGCTGTAAGTTTAAATGGTTTATTGGCATTTTAAGGAATTTTATTTCTTCGCTTGTAAAATACGTTTTAATATCTTTAGCTGCCTGTTCACCTGAGCAACGTTTAAGGTATTTTTTGTATCAGTTCTCTCTCTAAATATCAAGGTACACATCTAGCATTTGATTTGCGGACATTTTTTTATTGCTGTATGTATTAAGCATGTCTGTTTATGGCTTTTGTATTCTAGCAATAACGACATCAAACTTGAAACTTTATATAATACATGGGAGCAATACAATCACGGTTCTGGTAATTCTCTCAGACACAAGAGAGGATACATTTTTAGAACCCTGTTCACTATACTACGTATTTGTATCAAATATACTTGAAACAGACATTGGTCACTCTGAGCTAGAAAACAACAATACGGAGTATTTCCAGGATGACGATAGAAAATTTTTATACAAGAACTTTTATTTTTCAGACCTCAGAAAAGTAATCCAAACATTTTTTTTCAATTTCAAATACAATTAATGTAATTTTACTTTATAATCTTAATACATAATTTGTTCAGGTCTTTTACATTTTAAGAAAAGAACATATTATAAAGAAATGTGATGTTACAAGTATATATGTAAAATTACAGGTATTGATAGCAATACTGATTGGTTGGGCTGTATGTGGTGTATTGACAGCAACAAATCATATACCTAACAATAAAAATGACACTAGATTTTATACACGTACAGATGCTAGAAGTTATATAATAGAAACATCAAGTTGGTTCTACTTTCCATACCCAGGTTATGTCGCACTTACTACTAATACTAATTTATTTTCAAACACGATTCTGATTGTACTAAGAACTCGGGTCTGCGTTTTTAAACTTATTGATAAGTGCTTTCACAGTTTAAGAACTCGGGTCTGCGTTTTTAAACTTATTAAATGCTTTCTCGGTTTAAGAACTTGGGTCTGCGTTTTAAAACTTATTAATAAGTGCTTTCACGGTTTAATTTGATTTGTATCTTTAAGGCATAATAATAACCAATTACAGAATAAATACATGCCATTTTGATAAATGGTTTTAATACATTATCGAAACAAATTGAATTGTAAATTGCATTTGTAATAATCATTCATAAATGAAACAAATAATCTCTAGCTTTCATTTTGATCGGCTGCCAGAGTCAGGTTATAGATTTCTCTTGAATGGGAAAAAGTGTGTACTAAGCAATATCACACGTTTGTGCTTCAGTATTCGTTTCTGTACATGTGAACAAACATTCTGAAAGCACAGAACAAAATTAATGATAACATTTCGATTTTGGTTCTGTTGTAAGTCTACCCTACATCTAACAATTGCGCAGTAAAACATTGTCATATTGATTTAAAATGTTAGCTGTATAGTTTTCTCCTCAATCAAAATGTTGTTTTCTTTGAATCCTTATGGCGAAGTTCTCAATCCGTCCATAAATTTGAGTATGTATGATTTTATTTCAGGACAGTTTGGTCCAATAGATTTTAGTGTCAGCGTTTTTGTTGGTTTTATCATTGCGACGTTCACATCAATTCTTGATTCTATTGGTGATTACTATGCATGCGCGTCAATGTGTCGAGTACCTCCTATACCGTCCCATGCTGTAAACAGAGGTATAGCTATTGAAGGTTTCTGTAGTGCCCTGGCTGGTTTGTTAGGTTGTGGACATGCTACAACAACATATGGAGGAAATATTGGAGCTATTGGAGTTACAAGGGTAAGTATACGTTCTTTAATAAATGTGTTAGTGGTTATCTACTTTTCATTATTGACATGAAAGTTCAGTACAAATCGTTAGATTGTGAACGTAGAATGCCGGAATCGTCGAAGAATTGCAAACTGCTAACAAGCATAACGTCGTTTTTACAAATATCTGGTTTTAAACACAAACCGTGACTATCATTATTGTCAATGTTTATGAGTACTTACACCATTCTGTTTAACTAAGCACATTATCAATTAAAGACGTTTACAAGTAACTATTAAAGTTAGTATATTACATCAACCAAATGGTAATGGTTCCATTGTCTATTGCAGGTATCAAGTCGTCAAGTATTTTTTGTTTGTGGTGTAATTTATCTATTGTTTGGTATCATTGGTAAAATATCAGCTGTTTTTATCTGTATACCTTATCCAGTACTCGGTAGGTTCATGTTGGTATATATCAGGTATTGCACATTTTATATAGGACATGTTATGGGAAAATAACATTTGATAGACCAAGGGCATTATTCATATGTATTAGACTAAGGACATTGTGTTAGTACATGTGGCTCATTGAAAATATTTTAATGGGTTAAAACAATTCCCATCGGCATGGTCTTTAATAATTGCAATCATGTTGAATGCAATTAACAAATATTATTGGTTCATCACTTTTAGTAATCGCCTCACTCTCCATGGAGCATAATCGCGATGAAAAATTATGTACATATATGTTATGTTAAAAACTGGCAATGGCTTTAGTTATTTGTTGAGTGGATCATCAGAGCCGACTTAAAACTATCCAATGTCGGTTGCTCAACGACTTGTTTGGGTAGGCGGTTCCAGAGATGATGGTGGCCGGGTAGAAGATGTTCTGGTACACAGATCTTCTGCATGAGAGCTAGCTAAGTTGCTGTTGGTGTGATCTAGATGATCTTGCATTATCAGGTGTGGCATCTACGTGGTCATGCTTGATCTTGTAGAGCATGGTGATTCGAGATACTGAAATCATTAGGCAGTTTTTAATGCATGCTGATTTGATATGATAACAAATGTTACATCTGGTGTTAAAACTTCATTGTTTATGTAGCATGGTGTTTAATGTCATATATCAAAGTAAAGAATCCTGGTAATGTGACTTCTTGTACTACAAAAACACATTATTGATAAGTAATTCAATCCATGTATTGTACAATTTGAAAAGTCATGTCTTAATCACATCAACTCTTGAACTATTAAAAAGGTCAGTATTGAATCATAAGAATGTGATATCATGCACTGTAACATCCTAAAATACAAGACAACGTGCTGAGGAAAAAGCATGGTACTGTAGCATATTTGAAAGTCTAAGTTCTTTGTTTTCTAAGTATCATTTTCAGATCAAATGCTATGGAATGAAAATACAATTTTCTTTTTGTTCTTTTATTCTTACAGTCAATTATACAACGGTTGGTCATTTGGATGCTTGTAATAATTCTCTTGTGTTGCCTTCAAAAATGTAGTAATACTCCTATGTACCAAAGTCTCTATTTTTATACCATTGACTGCTTACAAAGTATTGTATGTAACATATTATATTGATATAATAGGTGGAGCTCTGATCACAATGTATGGTATGTTTACTGGTGTTGTATTATCTAACCTACATGCTGTAGATCTAAGTTCTAGTAGAAATCTAGCTATCATTGGTACATCTATATTTACTGGCTTAATGGTTCCACATTGGATTGAACAATACCCAACAGAACTTGCTACAGGTAAAACTATTGTTTATAAACATTAAGCTCATTAAAATAAATTTACTTATATCTCCAGTCTCCACTATAATTTAAAAAATAGATGTGATAGATATCCTTTTACGGGTTGTATACTTTATCTCACAGGTACTGATGCAGATGGCATCTTAGGTGACTTCACCTACAGCAGGGTTAATGAGACTCTCTGATTTGATAGTAGAATTAAAAAAAACGTTATTCAATGCTATTTTTCCGATCTTACAGCGCTAGCAGTTTGTCTCAAATTTGTCCAAACATCCTCTCTCTAACGTGTCGTTGAACGGTTCAGTTGTATTAATGGTAAATTATGAAAGCTTTTAAATTCAAGTAAAAGTAGACCTATATCACTGAATGTGACGAATACTCCTCAACATGTCTGAGGCAAGAAATATATAGATTATAGAGCTCTATAAATCTAAACTTAGAGAGTTGTTTATTTTTTACCAACTGCATATATACTGTATACTCTTTACTATTTAAAAGCCTAAGCAGACAAGATAGACAATAAAAGGCCATTACTCTGTAAAAAATCAATGGACTGTAACCAAAATAAACTATTCACATGTTAGCTTGATACCCATCCTATGTGTAAAGTTTGATTCAAATCCCTTCAATAGGTGCTAAGAAATTTAGGGTACAAGTAAAAGTTACACATCGACCAACCCGCAGACAGGCTGACTCCTATATACACCCCAAGTTTTGTTTGGGGAGGGGGGTATATTTTTTTGCTTTTGTTGTGTATTATAGTGTTTCACAAACTTTCAGTACATATTTATATTAAGTGTTATGTATTCAGGTTTTGTCAAAGCTGATGAGATATTAAAGATATTGTTAGGCAATCCTAATATGTTTGGAGGTGTTTTAGCTTGTATTCTAGATAATACTGTACCAGGTACGCACATTTACATCATGTCTTTATATTGTTAGGTTATCCTAACATGTTTGGAGGTGTTTTAGCTTGTATTCTAGATAATACTGTACCAGGTCTGTACATCATGTCTTTATATTGTTAGGTTATCCTAACATGTTTGGAGGTGTTTTAGCTTGTATTCTAGATAATACTGTACCAGGTCTGTACATCATGTCTTTATATTGTTAGGTTATCCTAACATGTTTGGAGGTGTTCTAACTTGTATTCCAGATAATACTGTACCAGGTACGTACATCATGTCTTTATATTGTTAGGTTATCCTAACATGTTTGGTGGTGTTCTAGCTTGTATTCTAGATAATACTGTACCAGGTCTGTACATCATGTCTTTATATTGTTAGGTTATCCTAACATGTTTGGTGGTGTTTTAGCTTGTATTCTAGATAATACTGTACCAGGTACGTACATCATGTCTTTATATTGTTAGGTTATCCTAACATGTTTGGTGGTGTTTTAGCTTGTATTCTAGATAATACTGTACCAGGTACGTACATTTACATCATGTCTTTATATTGTTAGGTTATCCTAACATGTTTGGTGGTGTTCTAACTTGTATTCTAGATAATACTGTACCAGGTACGTACATCATGTCTTTATATTGTTAGTTTATCCTAACATGTTTGGTGGTGTTCTAACTTGTATTTTAGATAATACTGTACCAGGTATGTACATCATGTCTTTATATTGTTAGTTTATCCTAACATGTTTGATGGTATTCTAACTTGTATTCTAGATAATACTGTACGTACATTTACACCATGTCTTTATATTGTTAGGTTATCCTAACATGTTTGGTGGTATTCTAACTTGTATTCCAGATAATACTGTACCAGGTACGTACATCATGTCTTTATATTGTTAGGTTATCCTTACATGTTTGGAGGTGTTCTAACTTGTATTCTAGATAATACTGTACGAGGTACGTACATCATGTCTTTATATTGTTAGGTTATCCTAACATGTTTGGTGGTGTTTTAGCTTGTATTCTAGATAATACTGTACCAGGTACGTACATATACATCATGTCTTTATATTGTTAGGTTATCCTAACATGTTTGGTGGTGTTCTAACTTGTATTCTAGATAATACTGTACCAGGTACGTACATCATGTCTTTATATTGTTAGGTTATCCTAACATGTTTGGTGGTGTTTTAGCTTGTATTCTAGATAATACTGTACCAGGTACGTACATATACATCATGTCTTTATATTGTTAGGTTATCCTAACATGTTTGGAGGTGTTCTAACTTGTATTCTAGATAATACTGTACGAGGTACGTACATCATGTCTTTATATTGTTAGGTTATCCTAACATGTTTGGTGGTGTTTTAGCTTGTATTCTAGATAATACTGTACCAGGTACGTACATATACATCATGTCTTTATATTGTTAGGTTATCCTAACATGTTTGATGGTGTTCTTACTTGTACTCTAGATAATACTGTACCAGGTACGTACATTTACATCATGTCTTTATATTGTTAGGTTATCCTAACATGTTTGGTGGTGTTCTAACTTGTATTCTAGATAATACTGTACCAGTTACGTACATCATGTCTTTATATTGTTAGGTTATCCTAACATGTTTGGTGGTGTTCTAACTTGTATTCTAGATAATACTGTACCAGGTACGCACATTTACATCATGTCTTTATATTGTTAGGTTATCCTAACATGTTTGGTGGTGTTCTAACTTGTATTCTAGATAATACTGTACCAGGTACGTACATCATGTCTTTATATTGTTAGGTTATCCTAACATGTTTGATGGTGTTCTAACTTGTATTTTAGATAATACTGTACCAGGTACGTACATTTACATCATGTCTTTATATTGTTAGGTTATCCTAACATGTTTGGTGGTGTTCTAACTTGTATTCTAGATAATACTGTACCAGGTACGTACATTTACATCATGTCTTTATATTGTTAGGTTATCCTAACATGTTTGGTGGTGTTCTAACTTTTATTCTAGATAATACTGTACCAGGTACGTACATTTACATCATGTCTTTATATTGTTAGGTTATCCTAACATGTTTGGTGGTGTTCTAACTTGTATTCTAGATAATACTGTACCAGGTACGTACATTTACATCATGTCTTTATATTGTTAGGTTATCCTAACATGTTTGGTGGTGTTCTAACTTGTATTCTAGATAATACTGTACCAGGTACGTACATCATGTCTTTATATTGTTAGGTTATCCTAACATGTTTGGTGGTGTTCTAACTTGTATTCCAGATAATACTGTACCAGGTACGTACATCATGTCTTTATATTGTTAGGTTATCCTAACATGTTTGATGGTGTTCTAACTTGTACTCTAGATAATACTGTACCAGGTACGTACATCATGTCTTTATATTGTTAGGTTATCCTAACATGTTTGGAGGTATTCTAACTTGTATTCTAGATAATACTGTACCAGGTACGTACACCATGTCTTTATATTGTTAGGTTATCCTAACATGTTTGGTGGTGTTCTAACTTGTATTCCAGATAATACTGTACCAGGTACGTACATCATGTCTTTATAATGTTAGGTTATCCTAACATGTTTGGAGGTGTTCTAACTTGTATTTTAGATAATACTGTACCAGGTACGTACATTTACATCATGTCTTTATATTGTTAGGTTATCCTAACATGTTTGGTGGTGTTCTAACTTGTATTCTAGATAATACTGTACCAGGTATGTACATCATGTCTTCATAATGTCATTTCTATTCTGCTTTCAGTATGTCTAACTCTGTTAACGTGAATAACGTGATAGTCAGTTCACCCTTCTAGATTCTATTTAAACAATATTTATCCATTTCTAACTTACCCTCCTCAACACAAATAATTTTGGTTTTACACATTTTGTATGTTGTCTTGTTTTCTGTCTTGTATGGCAAAATAATGTTATTTTACTACATAATGAATGTATGACATGGATCAACTTAAAACCAAATTTTTATAGTCTGATTGGAAAGGCATTCTGATAAAAATTAAACTGCTATATGGATGTGGAAAAATATTCCTTTTCCCATTTCAATGTAATAAATCACATCTGTGAAATATAGGCATTGCTTAAATTTACAACCATCCAATTGTAGACAAATTTAACACTTGAAAATCATATTAGTCTTGTGTTAAACTGTTTTCATCGTGAAATCTGCATTTTGGGAGCAATATATTGTCAACAACTTTCAAATTAAATTCTCCAGATTATATTATATTAAATTGCAAATATCACAGCAGTTTCGTAAAATGCAAATTTTGACCAAATTATAAAGCTAAGCTCCAAATCATTTAATTTTTTTCGGCGTAGCTGTCTAAGCTGACTTTCGGGATACACATGTCTATTCATAAAATCTCATTCCATTGGACAAATGCAAAATTTCCAAGGTTTTGTATGAGAAACCCACAGGGAATTGTCAAGTTACCTCCCTTTGATTTTTCAAACATACCTTTTATATACTTATATACAAGGGGTACAACTGCGTTTACTAGACCGATTCATCTAGATTTATTATTTTGTGGCTCACAAAAAATACTGATACCCTGGTAGCACTTTAACCACACGATTGAATAGACTAAACATACGTCTTCGAACTATGAATGTTTATTGTTTCAAAGGGCAGATCATTAATACGATTAAATTATCAAAAACATACAAAACAGTACAAAAATCTCAACTCGGACAAGTTAGTGCACAGTTGAACAGAATGAAAATTGACAAAATTTCAATGTTACGTCGATTCAAGCATGATTTACTCCGTGTTAGATTGTGTTTCTCGCTTCACTAGTTATAAAACTACAAAACATCGTGCCAATTATCACCTGTCATGAAACAAAACGAATATATGTACACTTTTTATCTGATTTAACCTTAAAAAATTATTCTCACAACCATTTTCACTAATACGTCACACACATAATAATCTAATTAGTTAAACAATTTCTGATTCGACGAACCGTACGGGGTTTTTCCTACTTTCAAACGAGACAACAAAAATACTACGAAAAAGTCGAAATCTTCCAAATTTGATTCAGTCAATTAGTCGGAAGTCTTGGCGATTTTCGTTTACAAAATTAACCAATCAAAAAGTTTCTTACAAGTTTCTTGAATAAATTAAGGATACCGGCTACAACATTGATTACCGAATAGAGTTTGTTAATTTCGCTTTTTATGGCTCGCAAGTGTTTCTCTCAAGGTGGAGGTTATATTTATTACATTTTTATTCAATAATATTGTTTTTCTGTCATATTTTCTTTTATTGGGGTAAATATGTCATTTTGAAATATGAAAATAAAACGATTTTCCTCGAGAAATGTCGATTTCATCTGTGCACTAACTTGTCCGAGTTGAGATTTTTGTGCTGTTTTTATGTTTTTGAAACTTTAATCGTATTAACGGTCTGCCCTATGAAACATTTTATATTCATAGCTCGAAGAGTTATGTTTAATCAATTTAATCGTTCCGTTAAAGTGCCGCTAGGGTATAAGAACTTTTTGTGATTCTCAAAATAATATATCAAGATGAAGTGGTCAAGTAAATGCAGTTGTACCCCTTGTATATAAGTATATTAAAGGTATGTTTGAAAAATCAAAGGGAGGTAACTCGACAATACCCTGTGTGAGAAACCCCTTTAAATATTGTTTAAAATAAAAATATGGCAACAAGAATTGAAAGCGTGTTTCTCCGTGTTCGTCAGGTGTTGGAACTTAAAAATAATCAGTGGTGTTTATGTAAACGTTAAAAATGAAGTAATGCACCGCCAAGGTTATTCTGTTTAAACATAAGATATTTCTTTGATCAATTTAACAAACGTTTGTCAGGTTAACGTAAATATTTTTTCACATACATACATAGATTTTTATGAATGGCCTTCATGTAGGCTAACTGTAAGCCACGAGTAAGTTTCCATTAAACTAGGTCACATTACGTAAATAGGTAAACTAGAGTCTCTGAACGGTGAAAGGTGACAGGGTCAAATGTAAATGAACAGACAGGAAAGTATTAAAAGTTTTTTAGGCAATTTGACTACAGTAGCGTTGAAATGTTTATTTCTGCAAAAGATGATCGGTTCTGGAATATGTGAGAGTGTCTAGTCAGGTGAAAATCCTTTCATTTCATGGGACAATAATTAATGTTAAGGCACGAATCGATGTAAACTCAATTTACTCTTGTAATCAGGAGAGCAAACGTTTATATTTTCTTTTGTTAACGATACTGCAGTAAATACGTAAAACATGCTAACAAATTGCGTAAAAAAACTGTAACAACGATGTTAGAACCATTTATTTGAGATGTATCGTTGAAAAAACGGAAAAGCAAAGTGGTCTTTAGGAAATAATTTTTCAAATAACTTACTTATGTTTGTCTCCTAATTCTATGCTGTTTGTCTTTTTTAAAAGACATTTCTAGTTATTTATCATTTTATTACTCAGGTACAATAGAAGAGAGAGGAATTGCTACATGGCAGAATGTGGATGATCCAAATTCACCTAAGACAGTATATGTAGAAGGTTATGGTATCTATTCACCATGGTTACCAGAGAAGATTAAACAATCTAAAATATTAAGATATATACCATTCTTACCTAATCCAGATGAAAATGGTGTTCCTAGAACAATAACTCAAGAGTTACGAGATATTATTGGTACGTTCTTATATAAACTTCTCCACTATAACTCAAGAGGTTAGAGATATTATTGGTACGTTCTTATATGAACTTCTCCACTATAACTCAAGAGGTTAGAGATATTATTGGTACGTTCTTATATAAACTCCTCCACTATAACTCAAGAGGTTAGAGATATTATTGGTACGTTCTTATATAAACTCCTCCACTATAACTCAAGAGGTTAGAGATATTATTGGAACGTTCTTATATAAACTCCTCCACTATAACTCAAGAGGTTAGAGATATTATTGGTACGTTCTTATATGAACTTCTCCACTATAACTCAAGAGGTTAGAGATATTATTGGTACATTCAACAACAATAAGTAATTTATCCACATAATCCATAGATTAGAAATTGTACAAATCACCAAGCACAACTTTATTTTAATGTTTTAACATATTACATTCTGGTTCTATTGCTAGACAATTGACAGACAACTAATATTTTTATCCAGTTTCTATTCAAAAATACAACATAATCAGGAACATCAATCTACTGTATTGAATCTCATGTAAAATATTTGGACTAGATAGAACCAAACACAATGACAATTTCAATAAGAAGTAAATACTCTCTTAATTTATCACCATTTTGTTTTATGGGTTGTTTGAAGTACACAACTACTAGATAAGACAGTGTGAAGATATAAACACACAGTAAATGCTTTACTATTTGATATTTATTACTCTAATATCATTTACTACAACCATTCAATTATCAACAACATTTCTATAGAATTAGCAATCACTAAAGTAATAATAACAACATAAACTAATCATATATTAGATTTAGATAGTCAAATGCTTCAAAACATATAGTAAACTTTAAAACTATGTAAGAGTAAATAACACTGATAAATATATTAAACATCTAAACCTTAGGCATGCTACAATTTCAGGGGTGCAATGACCACGTACAACTTATAAAATCTAAGGTTTACAACCTAAATAGTTTTATAAAATTATCACAAAATGATTTACAAGTAATATTATCATAAGTTACAAGTACTTTAAATAATAATACCATAACAAAACAGTGTAGTCAGTCAAAAGTATTTAAAAACAGAAGAAACATTTTCATTATCATTGAATATTTTGGTGGAAATGTATTTTTCCTTTTTTAATTATACATTGTACATCTATCTAGATCAACGTACAATCAAAAAGATTAGTTAGAATAATAACAAATTAACTTATACATTATTATACAGGACATGCAATGGTATTCCAGAATACACATTATATATAAAATACATAAAATACAATTCTATCACCATGTTGTCAACAAGACCATTGCCTTATACATCAGGAAATGTTCCAGTTCTCAGTACAATATACACTATCACTCCTCAAGTACATGTGCTTAATATACAATAAAAGTTATGAAATTATTTGGTTACAAGGTATAATGAACATACATAATGAATGTACTTTATATAGATGTAATAATATGTTTATATAGAGAAATGTCAAAGATAAAAAAGAATATATAATACACTTACACAACGTATGAAAATATGAATGATTTACAATAAATAATTTAGACAAGATTGTTGGCAAATAATGACATGTACTAATTATATGCACTTATTATTGTACTTTTTTACATAAAAAGCTGTAGCAACAACACTGTGATTATCAGATTTCATGCAAGTTAAAAAACATTGGAGAATTGAACTTAATGTGAATGTGAGTTTCATATTAAATGTGAAATAGGATTTCTAAATTTAAATTTATTTTTCTTTAGGACTGAATTCAATGATTAAGCTTCTTACATAACAATTGCATGATACTAGAACAATAATTTTATTTGTAAATCTTTTTCAAATGTGAAAATTTATAGCATTTATATTACAGTAATAAAAGTTTTCAATTGTTTTCTATACTTAAAATAATGAGCCTCAGTGATGTAAAGAAACATGATTATGATTTAGTGTTATATTTTTTACATAGTTGAAAATAGGTTAGGTTGTTACACAATAAAGTATTGACTAGAAGTGCGCGGTATTACCGGTAACCGTGGTAATTGTCTCGCTGTACCAAATTGCCATATTTTCGAAAAATAATGGGATTGAATAATTTAACTTCCTTTCTTGTAAGCAAGCAGTACATGTGAACAAGTAGTACCCGTAAATTTTGTTTTCTGCCAGACAGAAGCGTTGACTTATTTACAACAGTCGTCATTTTCTGAGATGAGTTGATCGAAAAATTCTGTTAGTAAATACAATACAACGATTTAATTTATTTTTTCACGATCGGTTTCAAAGGCTATGGAGCGCATTTTTGTATGCATTGGTTTCCTTAGTTGATTGTTTTATTTATTTCATTTGTTTCCATAAAATTATGCCCCATTAATTTAAGTAAGTTTCAGCATAAACCCCTTTTGAGTGCCTAGTATTAACAACACATATGGCGTCATGACACAATTATTAGAGGGACATATTCGTGTTCCCCTAGGTTTGATATTTACCACTTTGATTACGAAATATCATCAAATTTGAGAAAACCTTAAAAAATCAAGCATGATTCAGTTGTTATTATAACACATAAATAAGGGCTTCGGTGTTTTCAAAAGTTAATAAATGATCTTATTAAAAGTGTATTTTTATTTAATAGCCCTACTGCACATGGTAAGGCTTACATTGTGGTATACCGTGGTATATACCATGGTATTTAGTAAAAAACCGCAGTATACCGTGGTATAAATTTCCTGGCGGTACCCAGCTCTAGTATTGACTATATACTTCAGTTGATTAGTTACATCATTGTTGTTGTTTTGTACTATTAATTTACATGATTTCACACAGGTCTTTGCACTTTATGACTTGCCCAGTAAACTACAATGTGTGTGAAATGTCAAGTTTTTAGGCAACCAACTTGAAAATAAATCAATACACAAGGATACTAAGGATAATGCATGATCAAAACATCAGATAGATTCATGAATATCAAACCTACTTCATCAGCCAAGTCATAATTTTGTTAACAACATTATAAGTTAACCTGTTTACACCATATAATAATACCATTGTTTGTCATCCAGTTTTCAATAAACGCAGACTGTTTTTCCTCATTGGCTAGAATTTTGAACATGTTAGAATCATTTCATTGGGGATTTCAGATTTTCCCTTGGTCAATCTGTGTGGTTATTAACGCAAAATCATAGTTTTTAAGAAGCAAATCAAAATCTTAACTGTTAATATTTGTTTTATTTCAGAACCGGACTCCTCTAAACTATAGATGGTGCATTTGACAACATTAAAGTGATTAAAGGCAAAATTCATCTGTTTTATAATCTGAGTACAAACAATAGAAGCTGTCAAGTGTTTTCAAATTTGTAGAGACTAGGATATATCTGTGTTACTTTTATTTATTTTTTTGGAAGAAGTTGTACACAATAGTTACATAAATAAATATCTAGTTCAGGACTTATAGGGTCAAACAATGAACAAAGATCAAAGTGAAATATATAAAATATATTAAATAATGTGTTCCTAGTTACAGAAAGAAAATACATATGTTTAAATTGTCAAACGATCTTTTACAATATAAAATTACACCTCATAACATAAAAATGGTATACATTGTGTAATAAATAAGCTCTAATTGTTCAATTAACCACAAGGTTATATCTTCTTAAACAGACTTTATATTAAATGTCTTATTGCTCAAACTGTTAGTGACTGATTTGTTTTCAGTGTTTTATTGCTTAATTAATGCTTGTTTAAACATACCTTTGATTAATTACAAATTGTACTTTTGTATAATATTTATATGAAAATCTTATTCATATTTGTTTTTATTTCATAAACAAGAACTATCCTAAGACAGGGTGCTTGACTTTTCAAGTTTATTCATGACAGGGCTTGTGTAAAAACAAGATTTTTTATGACATTAGTAAAGTTTGCAAGGAAAGTAACAAAAACAATAGTTAAATAAGTCATATTTTTATCGAATAAAAGGAGCTTAAATCCAACAAGAGCTGTCGGAGGAGACAGCATGCTCGACTTAGTAAGTGTTTGTCACAGGAGATGTGGTTGATGAACATACATATTTTAAAATTTGAAAATATAACCTTAACAAATTTAAAGAAAAAAAAGAAAAAAATAGAAAACTATAAGTTCAATAACTTTGAAAAATGTATAAGGAGTTATGAACCTTGTCACATTAGATGTGGTTGATAATAAGGAACATATATCTAAAGTTTGAAGTCAATACCTGAAGAAAAAAACAGCTGCAGTAAAAACAAACATTTTTTAAAGAAAACTCAAATTTCAAGGGGAGATAATTCTGAAAAAATATATTTGGAGTTATGAACCTTGTCACATGAGATGTGGTTGATAATAAGAAACATATATTTAAAGTCAATACCTAAAGAAATAAAACAGTTGCTGTAAAAACAAATATTTATTAAAGAAAACTATAAGTTCAAGGGGGATAACTTTGAAAATAATGTATACGGAGTTATGGACCTTGTCACATGAGATGTGGTTGATAATAAGGAACATATATTTAAAGTTTGAAATCAATACCTAAAGAAATAAAACAGTTGCAGTAAAAACAAACATTTTTTAAAGAAAACTCCAAGTTCAAGGGGAGATAATTCTGAAAAAAATGCATTCCTAGTTATGGACCATGTCACATGAGATGTGGTTGATAGAAAGGAACATATATTTAAAGTTTGAAGTTAATATCTTAAGAAATAACAAAGATACAGAAGAAAGTATTTTACTGCACAAAAACTTTAATCTGTGCACAAAAACTTCAATCAGTTAAAGGGGAGATAATTCTTAAAAAAATGTGTTTGGAGTTATGGACCTTGTCACATGAGATGTGGTTGATAGTAAGGAACATATATTTAAAGTTTGAAGTTAATATCTTAAGAAATAACAAAGATATAGAAGAAAGTATTTTACTGCACAAAAACTTTAATCAGAAATGTGGACGCAGACGCCGGGGCGAGTAGGAGAGCTCTACATTACTTCGTAAAGTCGAGCTAAAAACAATACAACCAGAGTTACATCCATGCTAAGTTTTGTCAATGCAGCACACATGAATAAATTCAAAAAATTGTCCATTCCTAGTTGCCAATTTGTAGTACAGATAAATAAGTATACCACTTTCCATTCAAATAGCTTGATAAGAATTGAAGATATTATATTTGGAAAAACTTAAACTTTAAAATAAAATAGGCATAACTCTAAAAATAATTCATCAGAGATAAGTCATCATTTATGTGTGCCTATAATTTTGTAAAAATAGTGGGCACTGCAATATTTTCATTTCTGAGGAATGGAAACTTTACAACTAGAAATGTAATGTGCAAACCACATTAAAGCCGGATTTAAAAACTTAAACGCAAAAATTACGAAGGAAAAATAATCCATAATAAAGCCATGTAGTGTTGTGGTTACTTTCTAATTCTGTTCATCACATGGTATGTTATCATTGTATCAAGTTTCATAAAGATCTGACAATAAACAGTAGAGATGCTAAATTGAAAACTTTAACGCAACTATAATGCAATTGTTAACGACACCGCTCGACCGTGTTTCGACAAACTATTGGCCGAATTTTTTCGTAGAAAAATCCGGCTTTCAATATAAAATAAATGTAATCATTGGTTAAATTTTAAAGACAAATAAGTAAACGACATAGTGGTTCTCATGTTTTTTGTGCTATCCTTTATTAGAATAGATGAAAATTTGTCCTAGTACAATGAATGTACTTTACTGATAGTATTTATAGTTTATGTTTTTACTGTCTTAAATCATTTCTGTACTATGTAAGCAATATTTTCATTTATTGGAAGAGTTCTACAACACAGACCAGGGATGGGTCGAGTACTGGATTCCAGTACTCGAGTAGTACTTGAGTATTTCAAATTTTGTACTCGTACTTATGAGTAATGAGTACTGGTTTTTCTTCAGTACTTGAGTAGTACTCGAGTAGTACTTAAGTACTCATGAGTATTTTTGAGTACCAGATTGTTTTGCATGAGCATATAAAAGATTTTTAGTAGAAATAAAGAGACGAATTTTATTTATCTATTCAATTAAACATCAAATCAAGCTTCAAATTCAATTTTAAACAAGACAGTCAAAATGTTGCTGCAAATATTTTATGCAACAGTGTTTATTTTTGGTCAGTTTTATTGCCGTCTAAGGGCTATATTCTCATTCTAAAATCGAATCTTTTTTCCCACATTTCAGTTTCAGGACAACAACTTATCAAATTAGTAAAAACAAATGTAAGAATAAAGTCAAATCATGAACTAAGATTAATATATGTCTTATAAACTTGATATATGAAAACTGAATGCATAATCACACTATATAAAATCATGCGAATGAATTTTATTTTATTCTGTGTTATTTTATATATTTATGGTGGAGGGTTTTTACTTACTTAGATTTTATAATTTATCTTTTGTATAACGCCATTGAATATGTAATATAGAAATAGGCGTTTAATCAAATGAACAAGTTTAAGATTAAGTTTAAATCCAAATTAAACTTAAACAAAAGATTTTTGAAAAAAGACAGCTGATAGTATGTTTCAGCTTAAAATAATTGAGTTATCTTTTTTTAGTTAACTAACTAACTTAATGAAAAACAAAACTAAAATCTTTGTTGAATAAGCTTTTGTTACAAATTTGCATGACATTTCATCTCAATTTATATCAAAACATTGTGCAGGGTTTTTTCACCACAAAAGTGACTGTTTCAGAGAATGTAATGTCTTGTCATTCACTTAAAAAAATCTTATGACTGATGCATATAACTAGCTGATGATTTTAATAATTTATAAGCTATGTGAGGAACAAACTGTGACAAACATTGTTTTCACAATTTATGAAGAGGTATAAACTGCAAAAAGGTGTCAGACATCCCATTGATATGCATAATCCCATAACAATAGCTACCTATAAAACTTGTAATCAGATAACCAATTACATGTACTATGCATTATCATTTCTAAAGTAGTTTTAAAGAAAACTCAATCAAGAATGTAACTAGATAGAAATAAGATGGCCAGTACTCAGAAATACTCACGAGTATCGAGTACTGCTAGTTCACTACTTGAGTAAGTACGAGTACAATTTATTTTCCTGAGTACTGAGTACAGGCGAGTACTGGAAAAAGTGGTACTTGTACTCATAATACTCGAGTACAAGTACGAGTACCCCATCCCTGACACAGACTACAAGCTATCAAGCTATACATGGTCAACAACCTTAGAAGGAATCAAGAAAGAAGATAAATATTTTTCCAATAATGACGAAGGTATTAATTAATTATGAGAATAAACATGAATGATGATAAATAACCATACAGCTTGCAAAATAAACAAACTCTCTGTATGAACATTGAACATAAATCTGTCTAGTTATAAGGTACATCATCTGTGTATCTACATGATTTAAATAAGTAAACTAAACTTCACATTAAATACTCAACATTGACATAATATGAATAAATATTTCATACAAATTGTCTATATGCACATAATTCGTCGCCTCAATCAAACAATGTCCTATCTCCATTTATGAAAAAAATGAGATTAACATCCCAAGCGATTAGTATGACCTTGCTCCATCTTCTTAAAAAGTTTCTTGACTCTATACATTGTTAATGTGCCTGCCAAGTCTCATGTCTATAAAGATTGAAACAATGAAGATATGACCCTTTGAACTTTTGAAGTCGATTTCCCAAAAATAAAAATTTGGTAGTTAGAGCATTGTTAGAGCGAGGCGACGAATTATTTAAAACAGATAATTGATTATGTTTAAGATATTAGAAAAATGTAGTTTCCTTATTGCCATCTTGTTCAACTGTAGTAACTTGACATCCATTTACCATATTTTCTAGATAAGCTTCAAACTTCATTATTTTATCTAGAGATCCATATACAAAACACTCATTTTCATCGACATTGCTCACCACAATTTTCACATCATAGTCTTTGTAAATTTGGTTCACCCATTTTTTCCAATACGAATTGGTCTTATTCATTTCAACAATTCCATGATTCAACTGAGCTCTAACAGTATCTTCATTCTATATAAGTATAATAATGATATATAATTTATCATCAAAATGTGTCTATCATTCTGCTTGTGATCCCAACTAGCTCAGTTGGTAGCACACAAGTCTACTGATCAAGGGGTTGTAGGTTCTATTCCCGGATGGGACATACTTTCGTGAAGCTTGGTCATGAAATAATTTAAAGGTCATTCTCCCTCCCATTACTAAATTATGTAGTCCTCAGTTATCAGTCATAGACAGAAGAATGCGCCTAGTTACATGTTAACAGCTAAATCGGAAGGTTCACACTTTCCAGTATTGGCGAGTAGGCTAATTGACCACTATAATATGACCTATACAAATGTGTTCCTACAGCATTAAATCAAGATAAAAAATAAGAACACTCCATAGCAAGCATGCGACTTTAAACAATCTCAGCCATTAATTGGAAGCTGAAGTTCGTCAGACAAATGTCTGTCTCAATAGCTCATTATGTGTACTTGGTGCCCAGGTTAGCTAAAATTATAATACAACAGAAAATGAAATACTTCAATATAAACTTATAATACATAAACTTACCAAACTATCATCATCGTCCCAATTAGGACATTCAAATATGCAAGCATCGTCATTATCATCGCTACAACCAACAACAAGACTATCATCACTACAACCAATGGTAGGATCATCATCACTAGTTTCTCTATCAATATTTTTTATAGCACTTGTTACAATATCAGATATCTGCTTATTATCATCATTATTGTTAGCTCCAGCATTTCTTTTCTTTTTACTTTCCGCTAAAACATCATTAGAAGTTTGCAATGAATTATGTGGCTTGGTGTATGGATTACCATTCTTGTATGACACTGAAGAACTTTTCATTTGAACATCTGCGTTATTATTTTTTGTAGTACGTGAATTCTTGTCATTACCAGCATTCAAACTGGTAGCTCCATCAGTTTTTATCTTTGCAACAGCATGGTGGTCTTCTTTATATAAATGTGATGTGTTTCGTAGCCTGAAATGTATTTAAAGGTGAAATTTATCGTTGGACACAAAAAACGATTAAACATCAAAATATTACGTATTTCTATTGTATCTCAGCAGACACTCACGCTTAACGCATGTAAACAATGTGTATATCGAGATATTTAACTCTGATTTAAACCTGTATCAATTTAGCCGATATTACAACATCGCTTATCTACCGTGTGTGACGTCATCGTAGTCCTATCGATTAAAACCTGTTGTAACAGTCAATGGATTGTAATTTATACACGCCTGTCAATTAGTCAGTCGCAAAAACATTTTGAAATTAAATTTGCATTTTTTTTTTATTAATAATTACATTTCCTACATGATTTTTATATTTTATATAAACCAGTTTAATAACTAGGCTTATATGTTGTATATTTGATTGCATTCATCGACAATTCCATGATATTAAGTAGTTTTTTGTGATGTACTTTTTATTTGCGTGAAAAAAAGGTTCAAAAAGAAATTAAATCGAATACGTCATTACATTAAATGAGTCTGAAACTGGTTAAGAGCAAGCGCGTTATTTTTATTTCTATATGATGACCAAGTGAAAGTGGAAAAAGATTGAAAAAACTCGGCAGAAATAACTTAGACTACGTAAAGTTACGATTTCGTCATATTTTGACAGATACTTGCCAAAAATGTAATCTTCGTGCGGAAAACGCTATTTAATTTCCTTTTTGAAAAGAAAATAGTGCACCTCGTGTTTTTTTCTCAAGGAACCAAAGATGAAAAAAGGAAAATCAGGTGACAGCAATGTTGTGCAGAAAATACTACTCAAATTGTTTCGTAATGTTGGGTGCAGTAAATATTAGTTTGAAAAATAAGCATAAAAATTAATTTATCTAAAAATCGCATTTAAAAATCATGGAATGAAAATTGATTAAACATTAAAATATATATCTCTTTATATCGCTGGTTGTGCGATTATATTAAATGATGAGACCGGCATTCTAAACCTCGCTATTTTGCACAAAAAATATTTAAATGCGTAATATGAACTTGATCGCCTGAACGGTCATCTACTATCATTTACCTTATCTCCAATATATCGCGTAACATATGTCAGCGGATTAAAAATTTCTTTTGAATTCACAGCATGACGTCTGTTAGACAATGTTGAAATTGATTGAGGGTGCGGTACGTACTTTGTATATTAATGTCGACGACAGAGTGATAGCCAACACGTGTCAGGATTTGAGAGTCTGTGTCCATGGAAACATACCCAATAGTATCAATAATTTGATGACACAAAAGAGTAATTGATAAATTATTTTGATGTACCCCTAACTTTAAATGTGTTAATTAAGTTTGTGAGGTTCCCCACGGGAAACAATAAAATTCGTACAAGATGACAAAAAAGTCCCGCGGTGAGCCTCTATATATTGGGGTCCTTAATGTAGATTAAGATATCATCGCCAACAAACTGCATTTGTTACACGTGACCTGTCAAAAGGCTGTCGCCAATTATGTACTTTTTAATTGTAGTTAATATTGGTCTGAATAATGATGTTAGAAAATAATCTTTTGAATCGGAGTTGAAATTGTTTTTCACGGAAGTCAATTCGCGCTAATAAATCTTTGTTTTCACTAGTTTGTTAGACAAATATATTAACAGTTGAATTTACCAAGGAGTTATTTGTGATTTTATTAAAACTTAAATTCTCATATGGAATTACGGAAAAGCATATAAATACAACAAAGGGAATTATTAAGAACTATTCGAAACACGATGAAGATACGATTTGAAATTATTTACTTCGTCGCCGAGTTGTCGTCGTTTTGAACAAGTTATCTTAATCTATTTGAAACCACTGTGAGTGCAGTCCCTCGAACAAAGATGAAATTCTTATAAACCATTACAGTGTAAAGTTTTTTTTAAAACATAAGTTGCATCGGAATTAATGTTTTAACATTCTGTGATGATAATTCAAAACTGGTGCTGAAGAAATCTGAAACACCATGATCAACGGTAAGTAATAAATTCTCATCTTCATAAGAATATGGGCTCCGAACTAATACTTCAAATTTACTTAAATTGATATCATGAAAGAATTACAAACTAAGTTGTAAATAGCAATTATTTAATTAGCATTTATTTCTAATTACAAGCACAAGACACAAGTTTTCCTTACTATAATATATACTTATACTCTCAAAAAAGTCTCAAATACCTGTTTCACGGTCATAATCACCACATTCACAAATAATGCACAATCGTCAAAATTCTTTCGCTATTCGACCTAGAAAGGATTATTCTACATAAAATACTTTTTATTTGAAGAAAATCGATCTATATCTTCTCTATATATTCTATAATAGGGAAACATAGTATCTTGCACCTGTGTTTCTGATAACCGCTTTCAGGATGTAGGACTACGATGACGTCATACCGATTCCGGTCACGAACGATAACTCATGCATAACTTGATGCAGGTGTGTTACGCCCAAGAGTTAAAATTCGTATTGCGCCGTTGTTTGATGACCAATTTTCGCGAAATTTTGGATAATATTTTATAATTATCTATAGTTTTTGAAAATTAAAGAATTACAACCAGAAAATTTGAACTTTAAATTCTATGTTCATTAAATGATAATTCCTTCATAGAGTTTTATTCTATATTTATTAGATTTCAAAACTCAGTCTTTTCTCATCAACACAAGACAGATTACTTTAAATCATAATAACTAACATAAATATGTATATTGATAGAAAAATGTCATCCATTGATTATAAACACGTTAAAACAGATGGACACACTTGTACACGAGTATTGAGACAAATTGCAAACCATAAATGTCTAAAATCACAAACACAGACTTTACATACATCATCCATTAAACCAAATGACAAAACATTTATTGTACTTCTACAATGAAGGATACATGTTTTATTTATTTCAAAGCATACCTGGCTGTTTTGATAAATTCTTGTAGATAATTATCAGCTTTGACAAGTGATTCTGGGTCACCAACGAGTTCTATAGTAGAGTTAGCTATTCTTGAAGGTTGTGTTACATCTGTTACAATAAAGATGATGTCAAAATAAAACATAACAACAAATGAATAACAAAAATGACAGGATAGAATAATGTATCAACTAAATGACAATTTTTTTTAGATCCTTCACATGCTTAATCTCAATCTTCGTAAACAGGTATCCTATAGACCCCTTTTGTATATGATCTCATGTCATTGCTCATGGGATCACTTCGAGATGACCTTTGTGTCCACCAATTAAGGCATAGCTTTCATCCAGACGAAACACTATTAAAAGCATCTTGATTTCATAAACTATATTTTAGACGGATTTTGCGAGCTAATCTGACATTTGTGTTTTTCATAAGCTGTAATTGGACAGCTCTTTTCAAATTGTGCACCAACACAGAAAGGTCATATAGCGCCGATGATTTTGTCATGAATATTGTAAAAGTAAAGGTCAGCTGAACCTGACCCATGGTATGAAG